>OV725077.1:93333487-95769737 GCA_928085145.1 Nezara viridula
TTTACATCCGTAATATATATACGAATATATTTTGTAGATTGTCCTTTATACTCTTAATAAATAAAGAAAAGTGGTTTTCTTACACTGAAATATGATTTGTTAACTTCGAAACTATAAATTAAAATTTTCATAAAATTTACTCCGATGAAAAACTTTGAGTCTTTGGTAATTAAAAACTCGCAATTATTAATGTTTTAAATTTCTTTTATAAACACATGTCTGATGAATTGGATGATTCACTACAAATAATAATGCTTGTGTTTTTTTCAGTTTGCTATTGAAAATAATGTTTGAACATGGAACGTGCGATTTACAGTAAATCACTCTAATTTGACGAAAGGATAAATTTAAATTCTGAGAGTGAAGGTTACCTAATTCTGACAGTGAAGGTGGAACCAAGACCAAAATCGATGGAACACACCGCCCCCGCACCACCCCAGCCAGCTCCCCCTTTGTAATCAGGATTTTATTGCAGGCGACCAACATTAATATACCCATATTCCGCTTAATTAGAACTGTTATGTATTTTTATGATATGAAAATAAGTGCAATATATGCGAAAACTTTGTCTATTATGCACCATAATTGTGTCCAAGTCCCTGTCACATATTTCACTAAATTGAAATCCGTGAAGGATATTTAAAGTGCCCTAGGATATTATTAATTTTATTTTCTAAAAATATTTTTATTACTCATGGAGGTAAGAAAAGGTATGTTTTTTACACTCACAAGACCGATTTAAAATAAACACAAAATATTATAAATTTGTCAATAAAGAAATAAAAAAGACAAGAATATTGAATTGCCATTAATTTATTTAGAAACATACCACATAGTGATTCAGCATAAAGAATTGTGTAAACATCATGTTTCACACGTTGCATTTAAATAAATAACGTTTCTCGAATATTGGCGAATGCCAGAATAATCAGAACCCGCGCGACAATCATGATCTGGTCGCTGCGATTGATAGTTTTGGCGAAACTAGAAGAATTCAATAAAGGTAAGATTAAACAGTATTTACAATTAGCATTGTATTTACTGATCGAGAACAAAATATTTCGTTTCAGAAGCTGTTAAGATCTGAATTTTAGGTTCAGTCAAAAATAAGAAATTAACAAAACTAAATGGGTAGCTAAATTAATTAAAGTTAATTAATTAATAGGAATAAAATAAATAAGAATTGGTTACATGAATGTTGAAGACTTATTATTTAAAGGTGAGCGTGATTTGTTGAAAAAGAATCAAAGAACATTTTAATCCAACTTTTTAACTTTTATAAACAGTGTTTGCACTTTCGATAAGACAGTGTTGGAAAAAATAGATAATTTTCACGCTAATTTTCTGTCCGAATGTAAATGGAAAATGTTCAGATATTTTTTCGTTACATATTTTATATTAAAAATCATGGTTGGTGCTTAACATCGTTATTATCTATAAAACAATCATTTTTTATTTTTCTCCATCGATCTGTCGTTCATCTGTTTTCTGTGCCACGATTCTCTCATATTTTCTTATTATTACGCAAGGTGTAAGGTGTTATTTTGTGATGTGAAAGATTGTACTCAAGGCACGGGCGGATCTATGACGGGGGGAGAGCTTTTGGGCTGAAGCCCCCCTCCCCTCCCCAAAATGGTAAAACATAACCATGTTTCCTTTCTTTTTTCCAAAGTAATTTTCGTCATTTTTTTGAAAAAAAAAAAAAAAAAGCTTTCGGGCAGAAGCTCTGCCCAAAATTAAATCCTGGATCCGCTCGTGACTCGAGGACAGATTGAAGTGAATCATGAACTGCTTATTAAGATATTTCCTCGGTACTTCGATACGGTATCATATGTCGCTCATTTACGACGATTTTAATACTTGGCGCTTACTTATTCCTAACGATCAACTCCTTCCTACATATACCGTATCCTACATTTCAAACCCGAAATCAATCCCATAAAACAAGATCCCGTATTTCTGACCTTTATACCCCTTCTCATAGAACTAAAACCTGTGAATGTTTCTATATTACTCTCTTTACAGCCTTATGGAATTCCGTGCCACCTGATATGAGCGATGCCTCTTCCTTGTTTTTATTCAAATACCTTCTTTACCAATTTCTTCTCACATCTCTAACAAACGGCCTTCTATTATGAAATGAATTTTATGAATTTAATTTATATTGAAGTGAATGGTTATTTACATTGTTAAAGTTTTAACTTTAACGATCAATCCATTGTGCATCTTACGATTTATTCATTGATTTTCCGGAGTTTTGTTTTCTTTTTCATTACAATTATGCTTATTCTCAAAAAAATTTTACTTTCAATTGTTCATATATTGTCACTGGAAATATTATATATGTTGTTTGAATTTATATTAGTATAGTCCCATGGATTGATATGGTTTATGTTTTTTATCATAATTATTATTCTTAAGGTATCTAATCCCAAAGTAAAGTTTATTTTCTATCTATCTATTAGTATGTGTGTACAAATATAATTTACCATTCTTTTCTAATTCCATTTAGTTATTTCTTATTTTATTGTTTGTATCAACTATTTTGCAGTATTGTGACATTATTGCTCGTCTTTTTTCTTCAATATATCTGTATAGCTATGTAAATACTTCTCTTATTACTTATTTTTTAGTTATTATTTTATTGTAATAGTTGTCTTAGCCAGATTTAACGTTGATTTTTATGAACAATATTCTTATTCTTAAGAGACGTTTATCCAGAATAAAGTTGATTCTTCTAATCTATTCTATAATCACTTGAAAGGTTTTTAAATTAAACATCAACTGAACCTAATAAGTATTAACAAAGAAACTTTGAACATTTTCTCTAAAAAACTGTAATGATGAATAAACAAACAAACTTGTATTACTATTTTAATTTTAGGCCTTTCTTAAATGTCCATTCATCCTTCCGGTGCCATATAGACCCCAAAGAATGTTTAATGTTTCTACGCTAATATTGGTTGCAAGATTTCATTCTTATTTAATTTTCATTTAAAGCTGATTATTACTTAACAATTTGTTTTAAAAGGTAATTTATTTCATCTTTCAGATAAGCTTCTAGAACATTTCGAGAGATGTTTAAAATACGGCGTCTTTGAGAAACTAAAGCAAAGTGAATGGGCGTAGAAACCATAGGTAGCAGCACAGAACAAAACAAATAGGTTCATTTGGAATTTGAGGATAAAATACAATAAGCTGTAACTTTGCTAATCATTTTTTGATTACGAAATTTTTTTTTTTAGGTCTCTCGTAAATTTAATTATTTTTACCAAAAATGGGCTAAATTAAAGACATTTCGTGAAAATTCTTAGATCCATTATGGCACCTGCATAATGTTTTCGCTTATCGTTCCTGATTTGTATCACAAGCATTGGTGTCTGAAACGCTACAAAAAAAAAATATAACAAGCAACAAAATTGTTCCATCCGTCCGAGAGATAATCGTGGCACAAACACACAGACCAATGACTAAAAAAAAAACTTTTTACAAATACATTTTTACAGATCTTTTAAGACTTCTGATACGTTATGATCCATTGAAAACACACTTAGAAAATTTGACACGATTACAAGATTTTCCTTATTAAGCCTAGGACATTATTTAATTAAAACGATACGTTGAATAAAAATGTTTGCTATCGGTTACAAGAAGCACAAAAATGTAATAGAAGGTTTTCAATAAAATCTTTCTAAATCATAGTTGCGTAAATTTTTTCTTGAGAAAAACTGGTACATTTAATTAAACAAGTTTCAAATAACCTTATTTTTTTTGCTGTCCTCCCCTTCCTCGCCTTTTCGGCTAAACGTTTATTTTTTTTGCACCAGAGGAGAGGATGCGAGATTAATACTTGAGTTAAAACCTATTCAGCACCGAGACGCGAATTAGTAATTATTCTATTTTGTTATAATAGACTATGCTATAGCTATTCTATTCGTTTATCTGGTTTCCGAGCACCCCGCTATTTCCAAATTTCAAATAAACTAGAAAACAATTGATAATAATGATAAATCACACAGTAGGATTTAAAATAATGTTATGTAATGCAAATGGAACTGTGGTATACCCTCCCAATGTTTGAAATTTTCCCATTCTTTCCCATCAATATTTTGAATGGTCCCGTAAGAAAATAAAAGGACTTAAAATCTTGCAATTTTAAATTAAAAAATACATAAGAAGAAATAATTTCACTAATATCATTTTAGATGCTAAGTATTCCTTTGTCAATAATCAATTCCTGGAAAGTCAAATTAAAACAATGCTCATAACAAGGCGAGTAATAGTGTTTAAAAGTGTACTTGTGTTTGACCCGCGCATGTTTTCTCGTGTCCGTTTTGAATCCATTAACACAAAGGGGACTTCAAAAAGCGCTCGGGGAAAGCGTAAATGTTTTTTATATTTCATCAGATATTTACATCTCCACACGATTTTCATAATTTTTTTAATAAATGTGAGTAAAAGTAAGTTTGAGCTTCACTGATTTTCTCTTTGTTGTGAAAAAACTTATCAATCAAAATACTTGCAACACGCCTTGACAGGGTTAATGTAATCGTCTGCTTTAGAGATATGTACGCTAAGAAAAGTTGGAGTCTATATTATGTTCACTGCCACCACATCTAAATAATTGAGAAAACACGGTTACTACGGATCCAGCACAGAATTTTTTTTATTTTAATGAAATTTACAACTGTATTACATAAAAAATACAATAAATAAATGTGAAATCCGTAACATGACCTGTACAACATGAAGAGAAACTACCCATTGGTAGAACTTAAATTAAAGTTGTATATTAGAAGGTCCCGAGGCCATCTTCTTTTCAGACGCCTCGGAGGGTAGCAGAATATTAAAATGCAAATATGAAACATACTACATTTATAATAATTAATTGTGTGAGACATGTAGAAAAATAACAACCACCTAATAGGGGTTTGAAGGAATACAAAAATCGAAAATTAAGTATTTATTAAACATATTTATCTTACCCAAGTCGGTGAAAGAAATTCATAAAAGGGTTGGTTTCAGTGCAAGATGAAAAACCTACTTACTTCAAGAATGGCTTCCTTGAGAGTTGGGGTTGACACGATTTGTATCCTGCGCAAGGCAGGATGCATTAATTTGGCACCATTATTCACCAGCTATGTTAAAGCCAGCCCTCGCCGACATGTAATATATAGAATTGTAATTTATATTGTTGTTATGTATTCCTTGAAATAACAGGCACGTGGGTATAGATTTTTTATGGGGAGGGGCGGAGGAGGTCGGTGACTGAGCATCCGATTCATTCAGGCATCTTACCATCCTTTGTGATGTAAACACCTTCGGAATATTCGGCATATATTCTGTTCGAGAAATCGATACTATTAAGACATTACTAAAAATCTATTGTGTGGGTTTCTTCGATTTGCTAATATAGTTGGAGAATATTATTTGTAATAGATTAATGATCTTTCATTCTTATTTTTTTTTTATACTTATGTGCAATCTTGTTTGATTTGGCCTTATTCAACATTCAATAATCATTTTTCAACTTCATTCTGATTTCCCATTGTACATTTCTAGCCCTCCTTTTATTTATATTTGCTTTTGTTTTTTATATTGCTTCTTTTCCCTTAGATTTTTGTTTTTTTTTTTTTTAAATAATCAATATTAATTATTTCTTGTACGATATTCGATACTCTGTCTCTTTCATTGTTACTTAATAGAAGATATTTGTTTTTGTTTACCTGTATGATCAGTGATTTGACGAAATCTGATGATTGTCATAAAATTATTACAGCATTTAAACTAAAAAAGAATATTGATAGATAAAATAATAACAATATTTAGAAGAAAAGAAAGTATAGAAAATTTGAAGAAGTTGACCCTTAAAAGAACATTAATAGAACTAATAACGATTTGAATTTCCACCCTCAGCAATTTCGGCACATGATAAACAAAAATGAATATAATTTTAAAGTGATCAAGTCTCTCAAACACCCGTAAATAACAAACCAATTAATGTTCGAAGCAGGGCATCATGAGGATTGCAAACGAAATGCACTTAACTGCAGACCAAAAATAGCACTTCTGGCACCACCAGTCAAAACTTGAACAATTTTTTCATCTTCATACCACATTTTTTAAATAAAGTTTATAAGACTGTGAAAAAATAATTCCTACGAATCTGGTATTTATCAGTAAACTAATTTATAGGATAGAATGTGTAAATGTTAGTTTTTTTTTTTTTTCCAGTAACAGGAACTTTAGCATTGTAAATTTAGGTAGCATTGTAGTTGAAAATTCAATCTACTCTGTCGGTGGTCTAGCTGTAATGTGTTCTTTAAGTTTGTCTTAATTCTCAACGCACATTTCTTATATCCAGAATGAAAGAGGAAAAATTCAAAATATTTTAATATTTTTGTTAGAACAAACATTAGACACTTTTTATATTCCACATAGAAGTGCACTGAGTATTTGCTCTAAAACATAATTGACAACCGATAAAATTTTGAATTCTGCTCCTTTTATTTTGGATCTGCGGTACGATTTTTGTTTCCACAAAAGGTAAATTCTGAAGAAAAGAAAAAAAAACAATGTTTAGAAACTGCACATATCTTGATGTCTCTAGTTAAATCAACCTGACAAATCAGAGTTCCACTTCATATTTCATGAAATCTGTAACGCTTAGAAACGTGTATTTCCTCTCACCAACCTCTAAACAAGCAATATATGGTAAAGGCAAGTATTACAACAAGGAAAAATTTAGTATGAGATTTTTTTTTTCTCGGAAATACACAACTCTGAGTCCTAAATTAATAATTATTTTTGTATTTAATTTAATTTAGAGAATTTTCGTAAGTAGACAATTTCATTAATAATTATGTATTAATATTCTATACTAATATATAAAGGTGCAAAGAGTCAGTTTTTTTGAAAGCACCAAATCCAGTAACTAAAAGCCCGATTTGATAACTTCTTTTTTACGATTGATAGTTTGTTATAGAATAGCGTAGTAACATCAACTGATGACTCCTAGAAACGAAAACTTATAGAAAATTACAATAGTATATCATTCTATAAATATCGATATATCGATTTCTGTCACTATGAATAAAGAACAATATACTTTTAAGTATATTGTAGTCGGCAAAAAAGAGATCGGTGTGCGGGAAAAAACAATACATACTTGTACATAGAGAGATCTAGAAATATCATCAATGCTTAAATAGTGTAAGTTTTCCTTAAATTGTTTAGAAAATTCTAATTAGTGAAAAAAAAATTCTTAAAATAAAACCATCAAACTAAAGAAGCTTTCTAACATATCAGTTAGTGATCGGTCCTTAATCAATGAGATCCACTTAGTTATTTTTAAACAGTATTTGGAATAGATAAAACTATCAAAATTTGTAGTGGGTGAAAACCGAGTGTTATTTATTTTTCAAGCAAAGATAAATTTTAAAAGAATTAAATCACTCGTCGAATCAGAATGTAGCCAACTTTTATCTTATTATTAAGTTATGCGGTTAAATGGAATACGTAACTGATAACAGTTTGTGATATCTCGACAATATTTATTCTTAACAGTTGTAGTATTCAAACTATTACCAATACATTTTACGAGGGTTGATGAAGGCATAACACTTTCAGGACTTAGTCACCGCCCTCCGCCATCTTGTATGTAGCGAGTGTGGCCGAGCATAATGCCTTAGGATTTTCCTTAAGTTACCGTCTTTATCGTCCAAGGCTCTCACAGAAGGGTCTTTTATCAAGCGAAGGTTAGTTATTTAAAAAAAATCTTTTTAAATCGGTTTTAAAAAGAACAACAACCTTTCACCATAATGAAGATAATAAAGCAATCCAACAATGAAGTGAACAATGTATTTTACTTTGAGCGGATAAAAAATTCTACATTATAGAACAACGATTAACAAATAGAATAACCATATAGCCAATAGAATAACCATATAGAATAGCCAATAGAACAACAATTAACAAATTCATAATTTACATATACATATAATAACAACTTATTTGCTGCACATATATCGCTGATCTATGATTTTATGCATATCTATGAACATTTAGATTATTTCTTCTTTTCCCTAAGCAAAACGGTACAAAAATCAACAATTTATTTTCAACAATTTTTTTTTTAGAAATAAAAAGTGTGTTTATGCATTGATATATATTGTTACAAATCACAGGTAAGGGAGCAAAAATAAATTAAAGCTTTGTAATAATCTTGATTTTGGTCTTGCGTCAACAAACCTTGGTCTTGGTCTTGATTTTGCGCAAGAGTCTTGCAGTTAACTATCAGCTTGTTGCTATTTATTAAATATGCTACTTTAAATCTTAGAAAAACGCGTACAACTAAATCATTAAAATTAAGAAGAAAGAAAGATAACGTTCAACCTCCTCCTACTATATGGAGTGAAGAGTTGTATAGTAAAGACAATTTATATATTGTTCCCAATGATTTTAATTAAAAATCTATTGTGTTCACATACAAGACTTTCCAATGTATTAAAAAAAAAATACAACTTCCAATGTGCCTATTAGAAAAAAAACAATTGAAATAGATTCATTTTCCTAAAAACCGATCATTGAGATCATTAGGGTACAATTCCTTGGATGAAACAAGCAATGTAAACGGGCAAGTGAACCAACATTAAAATCAACGTATAAAAAACAATATATACTATAGCAGCTATAACTGATTAATGATTTTTATGTGAACAATTTTGTCTTCTTATATATGCGCGAATATTTTACATACATAATAAAGCGCTGTTATTTGTTCAGTATGCAACGATGTATTCAATTCTGGAGAATATGGAACTAGGTAGTAAACACTTTACTTACCACACTGGTTTCTTCTATCCGCTGTTATTTGACCTTAAATTTGAGATGTCGCACTCTATGGGGATATTAGAGGACATTCTGTCATTTCCTGATAGGTAATTGTGAATAACAGCAATCCATGTGATTCACATTGCGGGTAAGTATCTCGCTGATAATCCGACTTGGCAGTTCTTAAAACGTTTGGTTTTGAATTCACCACTTTCGCTCATCTCCGTCTCACCTCATAACACTTATAAATTTACAATAAAATTTTAATATGATGTTGTTTTTATTCATGTATGTATGCAAATTTCTCCACCCAGCTTAACCTCCGTGCCTTCATATCATGAGATATTGATTGACCAGTCTCTGCAAGTAGCTTTCCATTGGTTTTTTCTTCTCCATTTGTTGGTTTTTCTTCTCCATTGATTCTTCGGTTATCGTGTGAAGGATTTTTCTCTCCTATCTTTCAATACTTTACTCTAAAGCGCTGGTTAGTGTCCAGGCCTAACAGCCATATATTAGAACTGGTTTTTTCATATAATTGCATACCATTAATTTTTTTTTTGGAATTTTAATAGCTTCGAAAGGAAGTAGTAAGCTCTGTTTACGCTTGTTATACACTGTTCTATTTCCGACCGTTGTCCATTCATTGAGGTTATTGTAGAGCCGAGGTCTTTGTATTTTTCTACTCCTGGGAACAATTTCTCCTCTACGCAGAAGTTCTGTTTTTTTTTCTTATTAGTACATGTATTCAATACTTAATCCTCAGCTAATATTTAGAGCGAATCCGTTATTAACATAATTGGATGCTTTGATTAATTAATTGGCTGTTATAAACATTTGTTTCTATATTGGTTACATATTTGACAATTATTTAGATATTTATCGTGTTTAGATATACTCACCACCCAATCTCTTATTGTTTTGTTATCTATTCTTTAGTTCTTCTGGCGCCTCATGGCAACGACAACTTTTTTTTTGGCTTATCTTTATAAAAGTCTCTCAGTTCTCAGTTCCTGCATTTTTGCTTGTCCCGTCGAGAGAGCATCACTCGACATCCGCTGCTGCATTCGGAGTTATATTAGTAGCTCACTGTTTGTCTTAAGGTAAGCTTATTCAATCATAAAATATGAATATTCTTACTGAAATGTATTTTATGAATCCGCTTGATTATTTATTTTACTCTTGAAAAATTTAGCTATTGTAAGTAATTTTCCAAACCGAGTATAACTAAAAAATATTCTGAGAACATTGTATTTAGTAAATTAAATCTCTATTATCGATTATATGTAGATTTATCTCTCTTGCTCCACTTAAAATATTTTTTTTCAAATTCGGCTATAAATACTTCATATTTTATTAATCAAATGTACGATTGTTTTTCTGTTTTTGTTTTTTTTTCTTTTACGAACAAGAAATTGATTCTCTCTTACAACGGAAACACTAAATAAAAGCTTAACGTTTTACATGAAGACAAATGTATATTTGACCTACAAACTGATAACATCCGTTCTATACTTTATGTTATAGAACAAAAAATAATCTAGAACTAAAAACCAATTCGAATTGGGTTTTTGTAATTTATTACACATTACAATTTAATTAGCAATATGATTTTCTTGTTTTACAAAAAATAAAAAATAAATCGAATAATATATAATAACTTAAACATTTATGCAGAACAAAGTCAGAAAAGAGGAATAAAAACAATCAATACATTTTATTTTTCTCGGCTACTAGGACGAATTAGCAGGAACCCTGGGTCAAATATATTTCGACCTGGTATCACTAAAAAAATGTCATTGAAATCCGTAATCCAACGTGAATAACCTCTTCCTGATAGTATTTATTTTATTTTATTTTTTTGGGGATCCTCCCCTTCCTTGACTTTAAGTCTATACGGGGTTTTTGCAAGGCCAGAGGGTGAGGGCTGGGATTTAAAAGACTCCCCTGGTACCGAGACGCGTACTCGTGACATATTTTTTGTTAACAATTTATCATATATATCAGGTTGCCGGGCAACGGTGGTGCTGTGCACACGCGTTAGCCGTTCGGCCACACCGCCTTTATCCCCTGTTAGTATGTACATATATTGTGATAATACATAATACATTATGATCATAAGCGCAGACTTTCCATTCAGGTTGAGAAGGGGCGGTGTACCCCCTCCTCCACCTTCTCTTTCACCCTATCCCAAACAAAAAATATAGGGAGTTTATATTATGTATAAAAATTGTGAGTGATAATTAACGTAATCAATATAATTATTGTAAAACGAACAATATATTAATATATATAAAATTAAATGTATTTTTTTTTTTTCATATGGGTGTATTTGAAACTATCTTAACCAAGTAACTGAATATATTATATATTTTAGTTTTTATTGAAAGGTTTGAGGCAGTGAGATTCTCAATTGAGAAATGGAATGAAGCAAATGAATGAATCATAAAATTCTAGGAATGTTGCTATATACAATTATTTTTTAATATAAACTGAAATTTCAATAATAGGATAATAAGGCGCGGGAAAATACTTGCGCACCTATTTACAGATCTTAGTTTAGCCATCTAGTCTGCTTATAGTATTAATTGATTAATTTTAATTTGCATATTTCATATATTCTTGTAAATTAATTGTTATTGATTTTGACTAATACTTTATGATTACACTATATTTTTTAATGTAATTATAAAGTGATTACTTCATAGATACTTCATAATTGCCCAAAACTTCGGATCTAATTACCTAAAGTCCGTGCTTTCGGTTGTGATTCAAAATTAATATTCAAGAATTAGTACAAATTTGACCTGCATATTGAAAACCACGTGCCACTGGATATCGCCAAACGATCACAGCTGTCGCCAATAACAGCACCAAAGCAGCCAAAAGACTCATGGCGGAAATATTTTCAATGGCTGGTAATGTTTTTATCGAATCCGCCAGTAGGGCCCAATTGTTAGTTTCAGTTGTCTACTTAAAAGTTTCTCTAATCGCTACCATTTCACCAATACAACTAATTAAGCCTCCGGAAGTTTAAATAACATTCTATTGCTTACTCATCTCTAAAGTTTAAATAACTTTTGGATATTAGAATTTAAAATCGACCATCCTACTTCCTTGTATACTTTTGAAGCATCCATATGAATATGTTACACTCCTTTTATTACCCGAATTTTCTAAAAATTATATTTTGTATTTCATTTTATATTGTTTCTCTCATCAATCGTGAATCTGCTACTGGGTATGGCTTCAGTTCAAATCAATATTTATTAAGCCATTAAAAAAACTATTTAAATTAATGGATAAATTTGATTTTAAGAAGAATAGAAAATCAAAAGTAACTACTTCAATTTTTTTTTTTTTTGCAAAAATACTATTCTATTATTATATACTTAGAGTGCTACCATTGGGTAGTTACTCAGCAAGTGTATTCATGTCATTATATCAATTATGTTCAAATTTACTTGATGTATTTATGTAATACAGTTGTAAATGTCACAAAGAAATAAAAAAAAAAAATAAATAAAAAAAAAATATTATTATATACTAAGTTACTAATTCTAGTTAACTTTAATTTCTTCTGCTTTAGGTTAAAAATCATTACATAGATATAATTTACTCAAATTAATAAATTTGGTCTAAAATTAATAAATTTGGAAGTTTGAAATACTCATTTATTTGAATGATTGTTTTTCTGAGATATTTCAGGATCTGAAGAGTTTTTTAATATCATTCTAATTAATGTATTCGAATTAATTAAAAGGTTTGTTATTTGATTTATGTATATATCTAAATTATATAAACAACAGTTGCTAAAATATCATATATATTTGTATATGATATGTTGGTTCAAAATGAATTGAACTGAAATATTAACTTTATATTATTATCTTGTAGGCGCCATCTGTATGTTAAAGCTGAATGGAGTGACTCTAAATAAAGAGTCTCTTGTTAATGATCCATGATTAGATAGCATTAACGTTATCACAAATCTCTGAATACTTTCTTTCCATTATTATTTCATCTTGTTTATGGTTAAGTTGAATTTTTAATGTATATACAGCGGCCTGCAAATATTATCATAAACAGTCATTTCAAGTTGTGGAAAAAAAATTATGGGATTTCATATCCTATTACCTAAAATTACCAGTGTTTTAAACAAAAATAACTAGAAAAATTGTTGCAAAAGTTTTTATTTCTCGTTTTTCCATGAATTGGGATGAATTATGTTTAATATAATTGCCTAAATACACTTTTTATTTCTAAACAAAATAATGTTTAAAATAATGATTTTTCATGTAGAGTGTTTATGAAGCTGTGTTTTTACTTTGATCTTTATTACAGGAATCGATCCGCGTTTATAAGTGGTGAAATAAATGTTTCTAGCCCTAAAATTTACGTTTAAACTAATGAAACCTGCTCATTGCTTCAATTATTATCATGAATAGGCTAATACGCTATTTGGAATATTTGGTTGAAAACACAGTTTTACAACTATTTTAAATGAAAAATATTCGAAATATCTTTTAACATTTTTTTTTGGAAATAAAAAATATATTAAAGCAATTACGTTTGTCCATAGTCCACCCAAAACATGGCAAAAAAAGAAATAAAAGCTTTTGCAACAATGTATTGTAAGAATTTTTGTTGAATAATTTATGATTTTTTTTTAAATAGCGAGCATAGCTTAGTTAGCGAGCATAGTAATCCGCATTGTTTTAATATTCTCCGAATTGTATCTGGTCCAAATCGTTATCCTAGCTGTTCTCTATTATTTCTGCCGTTCTTTTCATAGTTTGTTATGGCTAGTATAGAACGAGCATAGATGAACATTAAAATTTACCCAGATAATAGCAATTAGCTTCAAACTCTCCAAATGAACATGAAACTACATTCCAGAGGCCAAATTTAAATTCTATCGAAATTTTATAGGTTCATATTGATCCCCAGTTTAAAAATCAAAATATATCTTCGGTA
Organism: Nezara viridula; assembly: GCA_928085145.1. Classification (NCBI taxonomy): domain Eukaryota; kingdom Metazoa; phylum Arthropoda; class Insecta; order Hemiptera; family Pentatomidae; genus Nezara; species Nezara viridula. Next base: position 93,347,294 of record OV725077.1, read on the forward strand.
TATATTTTAAAACTAAATTGTTTGATGAATGAGGGAAAATACCCTTCCAAATAACTTCAAAATTGACCAAACCAATGCCTAAACGGTATTCAAAAATAAAGTACTGCATTAAAAATATTGATTTAAAAATTTGAGTGGAACAAATATATAAATACTGTTTAATATATTTATGTATGAAAAATTTTGCTGCAGTAAAAATAATATTTTATACTTAAATTTGTTTTAAAAATATGTGCATTTATTGCTAGGCAAATATTTTTAGAAAATTGATAAGAGTGATAATGAAGTTATATTTAATTGTTTAAATAAAAAAGAAATATATGAACGAATTTTTTTTATTGATTTTTTTTATTTCTTGCCTTTTTACGAAAACTTTATCTGGTCACTATATACATATACATAACCTCACACTGCGTAGAGGTAGGTGGACGAGGATGGATTAAGTTAAGTTATGTACATATATATGATATCAGGAATTTACGATAAATATATGTCAATCATTCTACACCATACATTATAGAACTATACTTTCTTAAATTTTAATAAATTACGTAATTAAAATAATACATGGAAGTGAAGTGAAGCATATGTCCGGCACTTCTTAAAAAATTAAAAAGCAATTACAAAGCGTTTGAGAATAATTAATTTTAGGCTATTAATAAAGCAACTGAATTTGAGATATATTAAATGAAATACTTTTCAAATATTGCGTAATATATAACAGTTGAAGAAATAAACTTCATTTTTGGGAGGAAATAATGACTTCATTGCACGGAGGCGCCAAATGTCTAATTGTAAGACCGGAACTGCTATCTTTGGCCCAACCATCAATATTTCTTAAGTATCGGCGGCTATGCTAACAAATCAATTGGGTATGGCCCAGCTTCAGAAGCGTAATGACATGTGAAAAATAAGATTGAAATTAATTTTCCACATTCCAGAATCTCTAATAATTACTCCCTAATTAAAATAAGTAATAATACAAATTTTTTTGTACAGATAATTTGTATTAACATATTCCTAAGAGACGCATGAGCTGTAAATGTAGTTTATGGATAGACATAGTCTACGTAAGAAGTTCTGGTTTCGTTTGCCAATTTACTCATAAGCATGACGTAGATAAAGTTATGTCATTGTCATCCTGTAACGTTAAGTTTTACTTGTTCCAAAGTAACCTGTTACTGGGTACTGTTTTTGACTCGGCCGCTAGATGGCTGTACTATAGCCGCGCCCTGCTCCCCCCACTCCAACCCTATAACTGATTAGATATTCCTGAGTCGTATCCGGTTATCAAAAACCTCCCCTACCACAAACCCTCTAGACTAGCTGTCTATTTCTTTACTCACAAACCCTTAGTCGCACGCAGTCTTCTGTTATGTTCGCGTTTAATTTTAGTGTTGTCCTCCCCGATGGATGTTTACAAGACGATAAATAATTCCGTCTCCCTAGTGTGTACAGTTACTCCTCTTGTTTCCACCAAAATGTGAAGTTCTGACTTTTATTTACCTGGGATTCAGGTGTTGGATTTTTCTACTTGGTCAAGTTGTTGAATTTTAGCTATTAATGTGTAAGTTTTTATAAATAAATTTTAAGTGATTATAGGTATAAATTTTCTTTGAATTTATAAATAATTGTCTATAAGTAAAATAAACTAATTCAATTTTCAAATTTAGCCATATATATATATATATATATATATATATATATAAGATGATGCTTATTGATGATGCTTATTACATGATTATTGGCTTATTAATAATTATAATATATATATAATTTATAAAAAAATTTCTAAGTTATATTGTATCCACAGTAATTTATTTTTTTCCGAAGCAACTGACAAGGGTCGTTCTAAAAAGAAGGCATCCAAACAACTAAAACCGCCTGTGATGCAGGACAGCTCGCCAGACCTCAGCCTCAAGTTGAGGCGAGGTTCTAGTGATTCCAGAGACAGCTTCTATATGGATTTTGCCCAGGGCATAGATTCCGATATAGAAGAAGTTACTGCAACCACTTCGGGATATGTTCCCCATGACATCACTGATGATGCTTCTACGCCAACAGCACCTACTGTTAAGGATGACACGATATGGTAAAATCTAGTATTATAATTTATTCTAACTCCATAAAAAAATATATACCTACATTTATCAGTATATTAAAATATATTACTATGACCTTACACTCCAATGATTATGAGTTGTGGTAGTTAACTGGGTTCATTTATTCATTTCTTTTTACCAACAATAAATATAATTATAACTCGTCCTTTAGAATTTCATGTTAATTAAATTAATACTAAACTTTCAAATCTATTTCTCAACTTTAGTATATATTTAATAATTTGTAAATATAATGTATATGCCAATCAATGAAGAAGTTTATAGAATTTTGTGTCTTACACCGAGAAATGTTATATATTCTATAAAAAAAAAAAAAAAAAAAAGACGATTGACCCACTACAAATATAATTAAATTATTGTTTCTTGTTTGAAGTTTCAGAAACTATTTAAGAAGTTTTAAAACTGTTTACACCATTTCTTTTTTAGGGTCTAAATTTAGAACTATAAACAGAATCAGCTTAGCTGCTAGAGAAAAATAAATTGTTCTTAATTTAAAATGATACTATCTATTTTTCATATTTTTTAAAGTAATTATAATGCAATTAATTATATTAATAATTTATTATTACATGATTATTGGCTTATTAATAATAATTTAAACCTCTCCCATTCAATCAGTGGTAGTTATTGGTGGTTTTGAAAGTAGTATAAAACAAAAATCTAGAAACTACATGAGATGTAAAAAACTGTTATAATAATAATAATATTGTTTACATATAAATTTTTTTATTTGCTTATAAAATTCTTCATTTTCATATTGCCTATTTTATTTTTTAATTGCCACTTAAATAAACTTGTTGATTTACTTTTTATGTTTAATAATGAGACAAAAGTAATATTACAACCGAATTTGTTTACGAATATAATCTTTTCTTATTCTTTTGTTGTTCTCTCTTTAATGTTATGCATTAACACCTATTAGAACATGTAATTGATATATTTTCGTTTTAATTTTTCATGATTCTATTCTGCTTTGTTAAAATTATTTAAATTACAAAATCATTAAGAATTAATTAATTTTCTAAGGATAAAAACAAATCTTTGTTCAATGAATTCATTTTTCATTTTCTAGATGTTATGAAATTAGCTGCCTCCAACCATAGAAATATTTATTAACAGAATGTTTTGAAATATTTTATATTAATTTTATTTACCAATTTCGATTGAACAATTTATTAGTGCAGTATGATGTATCATCATGATTACCTCCTTAGGAAATTGGTGCAATTTACTTTGATTGAAGAGAGGGGGCTTTACGGACTCTATTGAGTTGTATCTGGCCATGTTTGCAGTGTCATGTGTTTTATAATATGAAATTAAATTTAAGCCAACAGAAAACAAAGCAGGTGCACTGCAGTGTAGTGAAGTATAATTATTAAGTCAAAATAAATTTTGTGCCGTTTATTTTACAACTCTTGTCATAAAATGCTGATCGAGGAACTTACTTACAAAACGTAAGTGCGGTAATATTAATGTGTGATTTGTAAATTAACATAGCTTAACATTGAAGCTGATGCTTAATTTGCATATCACTTGTGTGTAGTTATCAAATTGAAATGCCCTTGTCTTCCCACCGCTACCTACCATCATCTAATATTTTTGATATGCTACTTCCTTTAATACAACTTTGCTAATTGTTGTTTCTATTCTTAATTCAGTGCTTGATCTTTCATATGAAAGCTTCAGCATGCTAATTTTATAATACTAACAATTTCTGACTTTATCAGCGCTGAACAATTTTTAATTTGATTGTGTAGAGTTTTAAGATTCATTACGAAATTAAATTCACAAGGATGATTTTATTGTTTTAAATTTATTATCATTAATGAATGAATTATTATTATTGATTTATTTTATTATAATTTTATTATTTGTAGAATTATTTTTTTTTTGATTGTTGGATTCTTAATTTTTTTTTTTTTTAAGATTGGATTGTATTGTTTTGAAATGTTGTTGTATTCTTGTCTTGATCAGAAATCATAACTTTTAATAATTTATTTACTTTAATAAATCAAATATAAAAACTAAAAGGGTTAATTTATTTAAAAATATAATTTTATTTATATAATAAGCAAAATCTATTCCTTGAATAAAGATAATGATTAAAATTGTATATTGTAACTTTATTAACTATTTAAAACTTTTGTCTTGAGCTCTAATTTAAGGCTTCTCCCAGAATTTAGTTGCAAGGCCTTTGATGTTAGTATAAGTTTTGGAGCTGAGGGAGCAAAAGCAGAAGGCTATAAAAATCCCCCCTCTGAAACAGTAAAGCTCCCCCACATCGGAAGCTCATAAAACTACCTTAACCTAATCTATTTTCAACTTATTTTATTCTTTTTTTTCTTATAGGTTTTTAAAAGAGAAAAGCATTTGGCTCTTTTGGTTAAATAATTAAATTATTCATGTTTTGTAAAAATTTGATACTGGTAATAGTAATGTAAATAATTTACATTATTATTATTCATGCAATGCTTAATTATATACCCTATAATAAGTATTTGTTTTTTTTCCTAAAAATAATCTTTGGCAGACTGTAATAAAACATATTCATGTAAAAATATTGTTTTTTAAATAAAAAGTATGATGGCGTTCAATCATTTAAAAATTAAGGTTTATATTTTTCTTTCATGGTATGATTAATTGTTTAAACAATATGATTGGTTTTATTTTTGTCTAAAAATAAATTTATTAATAAAAGAAAGGGATTCATGTTTGTTTTGAAAAGTTCCTGTGGCTAATTTATTGTAAATATTAATTAGATATCTTTATTGGCAAATTTATTATGTTATTTATACTAAACTGTCAAGGTCTAGATCGTACATGTTATGCAATCATGTTTAGCAAATAACCTGGTTAAAATTTCTTTGATAGTTGGACACAAACACCAGGTGACACTGTTCTTCTTCCATCCCCCGCAAGTCCTTCAGCTGTAATAGTTAGTCCAGAAACTCTTTCTCACCATTCTTCACCTGTCAGAATTCCAAGGAGTACTTCCCGAGCAACCACATCTTCTGCGAGACCTCATATATTATCAGCTTCACATTCAGGGTATTTATGTTTTTGAGCTACTATTCAACTTGTCCTAATCATTTAAAATAAATAACTTACCATGTTTTTATTTTAACATTTGGTCATAGGCTTGCTCAACAAGGATCCCAATTGATGCCTGCTGTATTGTATCCAAATATTTCTATGATGAAACGTCCATCTCGAATTGACATTCTCCAAATTACTTGGAGGAAAATGGGAGCGTAAGTTTTGACTACATCATAATTTTCTCACTCAATATAGCATTGATTAAGGTTACTGTAGGGTCCTGCTAATATGGATTTCTGATTATCCAGACATCTAGTTAATCCACATTCTAATTGTGCAAATTCTACGACAACCATTCTGCACAGTGGTTGCTAAAATGTTTATTTATTTTTTTAATTTTTAATTTTTCATTACATAAATATATCACACTTAGTTTCGTGAAACTTAACAATAAATGAAATCTTAATTTTAATCAATAGGATGCCTTGTTTTGTTAACCCTATCTCAGTTTATAGGTAAAAACTTAGATTTACATATACATTAAAGTAAAGTATTGAAAGTTGAAAATAAAAAAAGTCAAAGAAAATCAAAGATTAAGGGTATTTATGAGGGGGGAAAATTGCCAAAATATGTTATGTTAAAAATATATATAACAAAAGATTCTGTTTGACCTAGACCTTCTATGATCCAGAATCCGTTTCTGTCTAGTTCTGATTAACAATTCTGCTTTATATAAGAAGTTAAAAATCTGATGTGATTTATTCTAAGACACTAACTATTGCTTATTTATAACTAAGAACGATGATTTTTAATAGCTTCTGAAGTTGAAAAGATTTCATTTTAATTAAATAGCTCAACAAAAATTAAGATAAACGTGAAACCAACAATTTAGATTTCAATAATAGTTCTCTTCATTTCACTAGGTTATTTATCTTCACAATTTTAATTGTATATAAAAAATAATTGGAGAAATACATTTTAAGCATCATTTTTCAAATTATACTTATATAAAATCAAGTGAATGAATAACTACATTGATTTTTATGACTATTATTACCTCAGATAATGATGGCAACTTATAGAGATCTGACTATAATATTATATTAACTGGTTTGTTTTATTAATTTTTTCATGATAATTGAAGTATAAAAATATACTATTACTATAATCATATTATGTTACTTTAGTTAGTAATTTTAAAAGTCTAGACATTTTCTTCTGTGTTATAAAATTATATACTGCTCTCAAAAGAATAGTAAATGTTTATAAATATCACATTAAAACTAAAGCCAATAAAAAAGGTGAAGGGAATACTGAATTGCTTAAGCCTTTTTTAAGCTTTCTTTTATTCAGAGCTTATATTATCTTTTATTTATTTATTTTTTCTATTGTAATTTATCTTTATGTAATTTATTTGTTTTATTTTATATTGTCACTTCTTATTACTTTATTCCAAAATCCGGTGGTTTTGTACCAAACTTGTAGGTCTTCATCAGGGATAAAATTAAATTGGAGATACAAGAGGTACGGATTTGTGTACTATACAAAGAGAGAAGTAAATAAAGAAAAAAATAAATGATAAACATAAATTAAGTCATTAAAGGAGGTATATAATAATTTAGATTCTAGCAATAAAAATAAATAAAAGATTAAGTATAATAACACAAAAATATCAAAAGTAATAAAAAACAAATTAGTAATAAATGTATTAACTGTGATTCTCATTACATAATTAAATTTTTTTTTCAATATTGAATTTTCAATTTCTAAGAAGTACAATTGGCTTAAGAATAATTTCATGGTTTATTATTATTCAACTAGTCCTGGAGCAATTTGCATTGCCAATTGAAATTGGGAGGTGTGGGCACAAGCCTTGAAATTAGGCGATTAATGTGGCTCTATATTCTCTTGAAAAAGATAAAAGTGAATTTAACTGAAAAATGTGTACTTGCTTTTGTTTAACCTAATGCATTTTTTATTTTTAAAGAAGTCATTAAGAATCATGGATCACTAACAGTTTTATTTAAATAATTATTTACTATTTAGTCAATATTAAGAATTTCGTCACATTTAACCAGTTAGTGCTGACCCAAATAAAGTTATTCAAATGTATTTTTTATTTCATATTTTTCTCTGTAGAAGCTGACATGGAATTTAAACAAGAATTTTTGCTTATTTGCATTATATGTTGTTTAGTTTATAAACCTTTAATTATCATAGGTTTAACAAAATTTATGGTTTGTAATTTTTAAGTTGTAGTAAACTATTAATTTTTAATTTTATAAAAGGGAATGTGGTAGATCAGTGGTAAAATACAAAGACACTCCTTACTCTTTTCCTAGGTTTTGTTCAACAGCATGACTCTATCAGAAGCTTTATTTTCTATTCTATCAGCTGTAGATATGTAGGTTGAGAAAAAAAATCTGGTGCATGCAACACACAACTTTCACTTACCGCTCTACCTAAGTATGAGTTATTTTCTGGCAATGTTGGGGTATTATAAAACTTTTGAAGTGCATTTTTAACCGAGCTACAGCTTAAAGCTTACAGTTAACAAATCATTAATACGATTAAAAAACAAAAATCTTATTTATTGTATCGATGGTTGATTATGGATTGTACAATCTGTTGATAATGTATTGTTCGACTATTAATTATTAAACTGTTTTTACTTTCCTACCTATACTAGGTAAGGAAAGTATTGTAATCAGGTCAAATTTCCGACATGCGGTTTTCGACGGATCTATATGTTTCACAGCCCCCTGAGTCCGAAAAACACATTTTTAGCCATTGGTCTGTCTGTCTATCTGTCTGTGCCAAGATTTTCTCGGGAACTACTGAACCTATTTCTTTGCTTCTTTTTTTATTTTGTAGGATTTTGACTACCGATGCCTGTGACAGAAATTCGGAGTTACATGCGCAATAGCTTGCGTGCAATAAATGAAAAACAGATTTTTCTATAGACTGTAGTGCAAAAACGGCTCTAACGATTTTGATTGAACTTTCCTATAATGTTCTAATCATTGTCCTTTCAATTTTTGTATATGTACTAAATTCCCGAAAAAAAAGTTATAAAGAAAAGAAAAATTTTATGGGCCTAACTCGCTAAGTATATATTATACGGTAAAATTTATAATAAAACTTTTGAAAGGTAATTAAATTACCAACAAAACAAAAAGCAATCAACGGAATCGAACCAGTATTAGCGATGATACAGCTTATTCTATTTTTTACACATTTTTTTAACTTATTACTTTCCTACCTATACTAGGTAAGGAAAGTATTGCAATCGGGTCAAATTTACGACATGCGTTTTTCGACCTATAGGCCTTGAAAGGTAATGAAATTCCCTACAAAGCCATATAAAAATCGTTCATTTTGGACAACTATTTATGAAGTTACAGCTATTCAATTTCCAATGAAAGATTACGAATTTACTGTAGCCCGCATCACACAATCTTCACTATTTCCACTACTTTTAACAGAAATTATTGTTTGACAATACTAAGCTATAGCAAAAAGTATTAAAAAAGTATTAGGGGGTATCAAAATTTTTACACTGATCTACCTTAAGCCGGTTTCATTGCCTTAGTTTATCTAATAAGTTGTACTCAAATCTTTTGTTTGATCAATTTTCAGGAAAATAAATGTAGTTCAATTCTTTTTTGTTTCTTCATGAACATATGTATAGATATAAAAACTTTCCTGAAATAGATAGGAAAGTCGTGTGAGTGGACACACCAGATTTTTTTCCATTGCAAAGTTTATAAAAATGAAATTACAAAATTTGCATTGTCTGTCATACATAGGTCAAAAGTTGTAACACTAATTGTAAATGGATACTGTTTGAATATCACAAAGAGATAATTCACTATATATATTATTCACTAATTTACTATTTACTATTATTCTAAAATTTTACTTGATGATTTTTTTAAATAAACAAACGATAGGTACCTAATTATTTAATCATTCCTATTAGGTCATGTTTATTGATTCAGTTTGTATGTTTATTTAATTAATTTGTGTCACCATTTGTAATTAAAATTTCTTATATAAAAACTATAATTATTTCAGTCACTTTTCTTAATCTAATCCACTTTAACAAGATAATAATAATAAAATAATTGTATATGTTATTTTAAAAGTTTCTTATTAATAATAGCCTAATAATGTAAAATGTTGGAGATGAAAATAAAGGAAGTTGAGGCATTAGGATGAAATTAAAGTTTATTATTATTAATAAAAAAATATTAAAATGTGTACCTGTTAGATTTTATCTTTAAAATATCATTAAACAATATTTTTTTTTCAAAAAAGTTGAAATAGTTCGTCTAATATAACTAAACCAATCAAAATATTTCTCAAGTCCACCAGGTCTTAAAAGTTTTCTTTGAGAATTTTAATTATTTTTATCATGTCTTGTTATCAAAAGGGAGAGTAATGGTAACTGTAGAATATCCTGATTGATTTATTAGTATTTCCTGTGAATCATTAGTTTGAATTGATATGACTGGTTAGTATTTCTCCATAGAAAATTTAATCTTCAAAAGATCATTTCAATTGTTGATAACATTGTAGGCATGATATAGTGATATATATAAATATTTCTTAAGATTATTTAGATTTAAATCTTGAATGAAAATATTTATTTTTAATTAGATTACTTGTTGTTAATTTATGAGCTTTATCTAATGGTATTTCAACCATTTTGACAACATCATACAAATATTTTTCAGTCATCTTTGCTAAAATTAATCAGATTTTCTCACTTATATGTTAAAAAAAATTTAAATAAGGAGGCTTATGATCGATTTCATTTAAACTTTTGTTTCATAAATATATTAAACATGTTTTTATGGTTTCTTTTGAATATAAGAAACACAAGAATTCATCTACATTCAACGTTTTGTTGTTTTTTAACTTTGCTTTGCATTGACTTCAAGTTTATTATTCACCAATAATTTTTTTTTTAATGTTCTTTTGTGTATACTAAGAATAACTTATTGCCAATGTAATTGAATGAGTTTAAATGAATAAGGAATTACAAATAACAAAAGACACCTACAAACTAGCCCAAGCAAACTTATTTGATGTAAAACCAAGTCAGATTAGTTTTAACATCTTTTGGAACCATTAATTACAAATTTTCATAGAAAGCAAATACATAATTTGTAAATCATAAAACATATAATTTTTTTATTTTATTTTTAATATTTTCCCCCCTATTATCTGTCATTTATCAAAGTATTCATAATGCCGTAGAGTTTTTCCAAATTCAATTGTTGACCAAGTAATGTGGTTTGAAATTGGTTAGTCAATGTATTAATATTATCCGATTATACGGGTGAACTTAATTCTGTTCAATATTTTAATTATGTGTTTAAGATAAGTTGATATTACCAACCTGATAATAACCTTTTTTTTATTCAATTTTTGAGGACATGGTGGATTGATTAGAACGTTGGGGTGAGATTTCAGAGTGCTTTGTTCAGAGGTTTTGGATCCAATTCTCACCTGGTTTAGTTAGTATTTAGTTCTCAGTGGTCTCAAGAAGTGTATCTTGACATTTCCACCCTTTTTAAGCTTATGGTGGTAACCTATAGGTAGCCGTAAAGAGCTACTATAACCACTAGAAAGCTAAATTATTTCCCCAATAACTTTGAGATTTTATGTCTACATAAAGGAGAAAAGATAGTGATAAATAATCTCTGATTAACATTTTTTATATCGGCTGCTTTTTGAAAAATTATTTTATCCTCCTTTAGCTAATTCAATTGATCCATATTGTTTCTATATTGTATTCAAACTATAGCTATGTTCAGGTAAGTTGCCCTAATTCAGTTCAAAAACAAAATTATTGCATGTATTATTGGTAAACACACTTAAATCACTTAAGAATATCAATAAATTTGTGTTTGAAATTCAAAAGGTAAAAATTTGAGCAAAACAATTTATTTTTTTATTGCTATGAAAATTTTTATTTGAGGATTATTCTTCAAATCTTTCTAAGCAAAATCGTTGGGTTAATTAAATTAAAATATGCTTTGAACATGGCAGCAGTGGTAATTTCTTCTATGATGCAGTACTGGACAGTATAGAAATTAGTATTAAAATCTCAGCCCACTATTGCTTTTTTCCTTTGGTGTGATAATGTTCTATCGAAGATGCTTAGATATTCACAAGTGGTTCATTCTGTGTAGGCTACAAAGTTGGACTCATGTTTTGCAATTCATTTTTTGGTGTACATTATAAAGCACATGACATCCTTAATAACAACATCCGGGTTCAAAGTATGTTGCGATCAAATTAACCTACCAACTCTACTCTGATATATTCGATGAATTATTCTGAAGTACAAATTTTCATAATGATAGAAAACAATTTAAAACAGTCAGTTTCTATTTAGTTGTAGATTCAAAACTTAATTTTATGAATTCTTTATTTTAACCAAAGCTATTTGCTATCCATTTATTTCACTCATCAGTTATCCTTCCCTAAAATGGATGGCACAATATGTCTCTAGGGTTATGCTTTGCAATTTTTTTAAAAATTGTATAAAGATTGTAGTTATGATTTTTTTTTTGGACGTTAGCTTTGTGATGAAGCATTTGTTATTAAAAACTAATTTTTAAAATGTTACATTTATCTTTTAGTCAGGCTTTGGCAACAACGTTATCTGCTTTGTATGGGAAGCTTCTTGTAGTAATGGGCATTGCTTTTCCAATGGCTGAAGTTATTTCAACCCATGTTCCACCATCATTTTACGAGGTTTGTTCTAAGGAAGAACCTTAACTTTATATATAATTTCATTATTATTACCCCATATTTCCCTATTTATATTTTTGTTTTCTAGGGTTTCTATTTGTATCTCTATTTTGGTAGCATGGCATTCTTATTTTATATGTATGCAATGCTGTTACAAGATGGATCTCCCAAAAAATCACCACCACCGAGTGAATCCAATGGTAATTTTAATTTTTTTTTTTTGTTCTTTATTGTGTTCCTTATTCATTAATTTTTATAATAGACTTATAATTTATAATCAGGGCCTAAGACATAGGGCTCGGGTGCCATGACAGTTCTAGTCCAGTAAAATTAGGGATTGACCCTAACATAAAAAAAATAAAGATGAAACTTATCAGAAATAGTTCATTATCCCTAACTACCCTAGATCGGGTTTTGATGGAGGGAGCGGGGAAAATACTGAAAACGTATTTTTTTAGTTTTTTGAGAATATCTCAAAAACTATGAGGCTTTTTGCAAAGATTGTTCTTGTCCAGTACAACATTAAAGTGTTTTAAAATATATATAAAAATGATCCTGTACATTTTTTAAAATAAAATCAATGGTAACAGAGATATTTATGAGATTATATTTATTGCATTTTCACTTTAAGTAAAATTTGCTCCAATAATTGCTACATTTAAGCCTGTTACCATTTTCGGTAGACTAGAAATAATAATGACTTCGTCCAACCATATAGCATCAATTTCATCATCTATACTGTAAGTATAAGATCTTGCAATGCTTAATGCAGTCCGTTGCCACCTTGATAAATTGGATGGTAGACAACCAAATCCAGGAGCCTTTTTATTCTTTAATTTATTCATTGCATCCTCTATCTCATCCTCAGAAGGAACTCGAGACCTAAAGATTCCAATGCTTTGGTAGTTTAGAAGCAAAAAAAAATTGTGTTCCAAGTTTCCACATCCTACTTTTATAATACACTATTTTAAAGCTAAGTACTTATTTTAAATCTTCTTTAAATATGTTATATTCTATTACTATTGTAGGCATAGCAATAATATTATGAAAATTAACTGCTTTTATTGGTGACAGATCGGCCACCCAGGGAAGCATTATCATCGAGTGAAAGTGATGAGTGTGAAAGTGGACGTGGTACTAACCATAGCTATATGACTGAGCGAGATTCAACTAGCAGAACCTGGAAAATTGTGGAGGTTCCTTTTCAGCACTATGGAAGTTTCTACCTCAGAATGGGTGCAGTTGGTATGTATCAGCTTCTTATACTGCTGTCTGTTAAGTTAAAACAGGGATGAGCAACACACTAACTTAAGTGGAGGTCTTGAAATATTAAGCCTTTTAAGAGGATTTTTAAATAGTATGCCTGAACAACTTTCTAACTGCACATCATTTAAAGCTAATTGGTGATGGATTTTAATTATATTCATTACAAAATATAATTGTTCATTAAAGGTACCTCAAAAAATGTCATTATGTCATCCCAATCCGTTGGAATCCTTTTTCCGTCCCAGGCTTTCTTTAAAAAGACTTGCAATGCTCGCACCAGCTTAGGGCCGCCATCCTTTATTAATTTAGCTACTACACCATCCTGTCCTGGAACCTTTCCTGTTTTCATTTTGTATATGACTCTCTCTATTTCTTCTTCCTCAATCACCTCGTCGTACTCTTCCTCACTCCAGTTTCCATTTCCATTGGTTGAATGGTGATCATCAATAGTAAACTGATTCATGTAACGATGTCTCCAGACCTCTAAGATTGCTCTGTCTTCCGTAACCACTTTCCCTTCTTCACTCTTCATGTTTCTCACTGCTTTGCTTTTATGTCCTCTTTGAGCTTTAATTTTTTTCCAGAAAATACTGATGATCCTGATCCAACTTTCTTCCAAATTCTTCCCACGATTTTTGTTTTGCCACTCTTACTGCTTCTTTTGTCTTGTTTCGGGCCAACACGTATGCTTGCCATTTCTCTGGAGTTTTGTCCTGACAGTATCCCTTCCACGCTGTTTTCTTTTGCAATACTTACACTTTCTGTTCTTCGCTCCACCATGATGTACATTTACCTTTCATGCAAAATCTTTTTCACTCCACACCCTACAATAGCTGCTTTCAGAATGCTATCCTTTATTTGAATCCATAGATTCTCAAGGCTTGCATTTGCGTCTAATTCATGGACAAAATTTCTTAACTCTGCTTCATACTCATCTCTCTTTAGAGGGTCCTGCAACTTCTCTACTTCAATTCTTGAATAGGCTTTCATCTTCTGCTTTCTTTCCTTGAACACTCGGGTATCACCAACCAGGAGCATATGGTCACTTCCTATTTCTGTACCTCCGATTATTTTTACATCTGAAAAATATCTTCTTATGTCACAGCTATAGATGAAATAGTCTATGACACTGTAGACAATTCTCTGAGTGGCTGAAAAGGTAATTTTATGGACCAGCTTATGCGGGAAGAATAAATTCCCCAGTAGTAGATCATTTTCAATGCAGAAATCAATAAATTGTTGCCCACTTTCATTTTTAATGTGTTCTCTTCCGTGCGGTCCAATCACTCCATATGCTCTTAGGTGATCCTTGCCTGTTCTAGCATTGAAGTCTCCCATGATCAATATAGCTTCTATAGCAGTTCCTAGCTTTGGTGATTGTTCGTTCAAGGTCACTATAAAATAACTGTTTATCTAGGATGTTAGCATCATTTGTCAGAACTTGTATTAAAGCCCAATTCCCAATCCTTAGATTTATATGAGCTGCAATTGTGCATGGACTTACTGTTTCCCATTCTACAACTTTCCTGTATAATTCATCTTTCAATATAAATCCTACTCCTTCTACAGCTTGGTTTCCTGGTAGGACTCCAGAGTATATCAAACTGTGACCTTTGTTCATTTCTATTTCTCCAACTCCTTTCCTTTTTACTTCACTTAATCCTACGGTGTCCATCCTATAAGACGTCATTTCCTCAATGATCTCCACCTCCTTGCTATAGATAGACACTTGATATAGACTCAATAAACAATAATAACAGATCAGTATGGATAACAATAAGACGTATATCGAAGACCTTCTCCGTCATACAGACAACACATGGGCAATAACAAGCAAAGAAAAAGCCAATGAATTTGCTAAATGTTTTTCACAGGTATATGAGACAGTACACACACTAACACTGAAGAAGAAGAATTGATTACACCATTACCCTTCTCACTACCTTACCGACATTTCATCCAAAAGAAATATACTAAGAAATAAACAGACTTCCAAATAAAAAAGCTCCTGGCTATGATCTGATTACTCCCTTTATTCTTCAACACCTACCTAGAAAAGCTGTTCTCTTTTTTAAGCACACCTACAATTCTATCTTAGGCATGACCTATTTTCTCTCCTTTGGAAAGTTTCCACAATTAAAATGATTCCTAAACCCTCAAAACCTACCACCCCTCCTTCATATCTCCTATCGTCCTATTGCACTTCTTCTTATTACAGGAAAAATATTTGAAAAACTTCTCCTGAACCATCTAAAGCCTATCCTAGAAAGTAGTGAAGTGATATCAAATCACTAGTTTGGCTTTCGTTGTTTTCACTCCACTGTGCAACAGTGCCATCGGATATTAGACACTATCTCTATTGCTTTTGAGAAAAAGGAATACTGCTGTGCGGTCTTCCTTGACATGGAGAAAGCATTTGATAGTGTCTGGCACAATGGCCTATTATGGAAATTAAAACCGCACTTACCTTCCACTTATTTTCTAATTCTTTAATCCTTTCTTAATAGGTTTTTCTGTGTTTCCATAGATTCTTCTGAATCCTCTTTCTTCCCTCAACACATTGCGGTACCACAAGGTAGCGTATTAAGTCCAATTCTTTATTCGCTATACACCTCTGATATCCCTGAGCATCCTAGCACCACCATCTATTGCCCTATGAAACCATCTCTATAATCTTCAAAATTGGTTTGCGAAATGGAAAATTAAAATCAATAGTAACAAATCTATCCACATGACTTACTCTCTTAGGAAAGCCTCATGTCCACCTGTAAGGATTGACAATATCCCAGTGCCTTCAAAAAAGTATATACGGTACCTCAGACTCTACTAAGACAAAAGGCTTACCTGGAACATACATAGTAAATTAAAAAGACAAGAACTGATTAGGCGATATTACCAACTCTCACATCTTCTAGACTACAGATCCTCACTTAACTTACGAAATAAGGTACTAATCTACAACACCATACTGAGACCAATTTGAACATATGGAGCAAAACTTTGGCGTTCGGTAAAACAAACAAACAAAAAAATACAAACACCAATAAAAAATTCTATGAAAATTGTCAACACACCTTGGTACATTTCAAACAACACTATACATAACACTTGAACATCCCAACAGTAAAATCCTACATCCACCGCTAATACACTTCATTACACTCTTCAATTCTAAATCGCTTCAATCCATTAGTTCTTTCTATTTCCTGCTCCCTGTTACCTGATCGATGCAAATTATAAAGAAAATGGTTGAGGGACCTACTATAATATATACAAAATGAAGCTAATCAAGAAAACTCACAACTAATCAGTAATATATCAAATTTTCTAGGTGTGCTGTAGTGCAGGTGCAAATTGCAGAATATGTCAAAAATAAATAAATAAAATTTTTAAAAAAAGTTGAAAAAAAAATGCTGTTCATCCTAGTATTAACACAAAAGAAAAAAATCATAATGTTTTTAAAAATAATAATACTATTTTTATTTTTTATTCAGCTTTTGGAATTGGTAGCATGATATACTCAGGACTTGAATTTGGCCAATATTTTGAGCTTGAAAGAGATACGAAGTGCCATAACGTCTTACTAGCTTTGACACCAGCCACAAGAATGGCTTTTACATTCATTCAGATGTATTTTATCTTTCTTAATGATGAGGTATAATATCTTTTGAAACAGAAAGTTTTATAATTATTGATGCGTCTAAAAAAAAAAATTGATTATTTGATAACTGTGCCTATTTTCAGCAACAAATGAGAGTAACCAGGCACAGAGTGTTGGCAAGATTTGGACTTATGCACATGATCGGTACTAATCTTAGTGTTTGGTTGAATGTATTGGTTCAAGAAACGAAACATGAAATTCTTACTTTTTATAATCCAGAAAATAATACTATTGAGGTTCATGCTAAATCCAGTTCTCATGCCGGTAAGTTTGTTTATTTTTTTTACTGCCAATATTATTTATATTTTATAGTGAACATTTTGTACTTTTTCAGTAAACAACAATAACTTATTTCTTGGATTATACTTTATATTTTTTCCTGTAAATTTACAGAAATCAATTTAATCTTTATTTATTGAAATTGTAATTTTGTTTGTTTGTTTGTAATTGAATTATACCTATAACCGATGAGATTAGAATGATAGTAGAGTTATTTAGTTTGTTGTCCATGATGCCAAAAGAAAATTAAATAATTTTTTTTTTAAACGTAATCAGAAATTATACACATGTTCTTTGCAAATGTTAAGTTTAAACTGAGAAGTGAGAAAGAAAATGAAGATTGCATAAAATGAATATGGAAGAATAGCTGTCTGTCCCAAGTAGAGATGGGTCTGTGGAGCTTCCAAATGTTAAAATAATTTTTAGTGCCTACTCTCTCAATATTATTACGTTTCAGTGTTATGTAACTTTATTAAAAATTCATTTGTTTATTTATCATTCATTATTCTGGTTAGAAAGCATGTAAATAATATGATTGAATCAATGAATAATATGAATATGGCAGACAACTGTTAGAAATTTCGTGCTCAGGAACGTTATAATTCTTTTCAGCAGCAGTGAGCAAGCAACTAGCATATTCAATCTGTTTGCTATTTTCTATTAGCAAATAACTGTTTTCTTTGTTAATCTTGTGAGAGGTTTGGCTATTGCTACGAAGTTTCTTATAAATTTCAAAACCATGGGCTAGTAATTAAAGCTGTTTGATTCATGTCAAAGGAGTAAGTTCAGAAACAGCAATTATTTTAAGGTAATCAGCTTTAATACCCACTGGAATGATTAAGTGACCAAGATATTTAACCAATTCTCTGCAAGATATGCTTGTTTCACTTTAAGTTTATAGTCTTTTTTTATTATGTCATCTTGTGTGGATGTACTGTGGAGGGTATGTTATCTTCCTTCACCTATATTGAGTCTTGATAAAAGGTCTTCTATGTCCTCCTTCTATGAAGATGTTTACATAAATATTTAAGTTATGATATTATTCTTGGATTCATGTAGTTCTGGAATTTTTGATCGATTTATAAGGCTTTAGGAAATGTCAATTGACACCCTCGGAACTTGCTGAATTATACAAGGATGCAGTAAAGTGTAAAGAATATCCATTTGAATATCATCACTGATACTGTATAGAAGTAAAGAACTATTTTATTGAAGTTGAAAAATGTAATCTGATGTGTTATTTGGGTCAGTAAGGGGTTTTGAAATAATCTGACGACAAAATGTTAAATAACGAGGCTAGATTAATTGAAATGTTTCCTTAAATAAATAATTGTGTTAGACCAAGAGAGTTATAGAACTTGAGTTACCTTGGTACCAAATCAACGGCTAGATCATATAAAAGATGTATTAGACCAGCAAATGAACTGATTTCTTCAACATTTTTGTTTATTTTGTATAGTCCAACTACAGGTATGAACTGATCCATCTACGACCGTCCATCAAAACGAAATGGTCAATTAAGGAGGTACCTTTCAGGCAACTCGCTTCATTGATGCTTTTATTAGCTTGATAAGTAGTCGTTGCTGTGGATGAAAATATCTCTTTGCTCTTTGAGACCATTTTCACTTAGACAATATGATTTCCACAAATGTGTTTGTTTTTTTTTGGTCCCATTTTGGAAATTGTTTGTACTTCCCTCCTTAGTTGGGTGTTATGTAATACATACGGTTTTAAAAGAAGTATAAATTAATGCAATACAGAAACATCCGTAATGTCAGATTAAAAATTATTACAATCAACCTATTTCAACATTTCATAAATATGACAACATTGTTACACCCTATATTTTGAAGTGTAGACTACTCAAGATTAATAGATGAGTAAAACAATAGTTCTTCAAAAAATTAAAAACACAGATTTCGTCTATTCCCTAATGTTCACTATATTTATCCTAAAATAATTGCCATTAAGGATAAAATAACTGAAACATTGTATGTGTTACAATTTATCTTTGTGGCACAAATATATTGATTGGATACAATGTTTTATTTTATTGCCCTAATGATAGAAAAAAATAATCTACTCTTGAGATATTTTTATTTTATTCTGTTACTTATTTTTATTTTAAAATGATTTGTGTTTTCAGGTTTCAGTAAATTGACTATGCCACATAGAAGAGTGACAAGAGGATTAGTTGGTCCACATCACATTTACGAATGCCGTCGTACGAACATCATGGGTTCACTCGTCCAAGATGCCAGTCCTTTCCTTTTTCCTTGCACCATTGAATACTCATTGATATGTGCCGCTATCCTTTATGTAATGTGGAAGAATATCTCTAGGCTTTCATCTCCAGCACCTGCTTCTCCTGATCACAATGATCATAAAGTTCCTCCTTTTCATTACAAACGTTCCCCTCATCATTATTCTGTTGATTGTGCACAGGCACATAAAGGTCTTTTTGTTGGTATTCTTGTCCTTGTTCTCACTATTATATCACTGATCCTTTTTTTTGTTCTTATATCCCGTCCTGAACTTGTTAGCTTTGCTGTAATGGAGTTAACTGTCTGTGAACTGTCACTTTATGTAATGGCAACCTTTGCTACACTTATTGGCATGATACAGGTTTGTTATACTTATATTTTTCTAAATTTATCAATTGTAATCGTTTATAAGATTTATAATTTTTTGTTACTTTATGAAACTATATTCAAAATGGAAATAATATCAAATTAAAAATGTTTGGAAAAAATATTTCTTTCTTTCTTTACTTATTTTGAACAATCAAAACTTTTTATTTATGGTCTAGCTCAGTGTTTCTCCAACTTTTTTGTCTCACAACACCCTGAAATCATTAAACAAAATTTATAGCTTCCTATTAGTATTAATTTTTGTTTGATCTATGAAATGACAAACCATAGAAATTATAATATTCTTACTTTACTTAATCCATCCCCTTATACTTATAAGCAGTGCGAGGCATCCCTCTATAAAACTTATCTACAAGTTTCTTTCTTGAGCCAATTTTCTTCTGATCATTCAATCCATTCATATCTGGTCCAAGGTTTTCTTTATTCTTTATTATTATGAAGAAAACATTGTAAAATACTTTTGCCAACCTTGAGACACTCACCAAGAGAACCACTGGTCTAGCTGTCGCCATTGATTTTTGGATAATGTTTATTTTAATTTGATACTTGGGCCATTATGTGCAAAAGTGGTGTAAGTCATCTTCATAATAAATATTAGCTTGCACGAGTTTTACATCCAATTGCTCATTTAATGGAATACCATTTTTAGAACACTTTGAATAAAATATTTTGAAAATTATCTCCCTCCTTATATATTAGTATATTAATTTGTTTAATGTTAAACTTATTTATATTTAGGTTAGGCAACTGAAGTATGATGGAGCACGTAACTTGGAACTGGATAATATTTTGCTGATTGGTGCACAGACAGGAATGTTTATCTACAGTACCTTTACTATTATTGGAGGGCACTTCACCTTGGAGAAAAATACTGTTCTAGTTTTAGCTACAGCACTTGCTTCCCTTGTACAAACCCTGTGTCAGACTATGTTTGTTCTTGATGCTTCTCGAAGGTAAAGACATTTTCTTTTGTTTGTTTTTAATTTAAGTTCTTATAAATTTGTATACTAAAAAGTACTTCCCAATGATATAGATTTTTTTATTAAAGTTAATGTTCTGGAATTCACATTTATTGATTAAATATTGTTAGAAGTTTTTCAAAGGTTTTAACTTATGCTTATTTCATTGGAAAATTAGCTAACTTAATACTGTGGAGTAAATGAGTAGCTTGTTACTTAAAAAAGATTCTCTGCCAAGTAGGGTTTAGTATACCTTCCTCACCATTTTTAATGGGTACATATATATAAGGATGATTAATTAGTCGTTTGCTGATAAAATCTATGTGAGGAGGCATTCTGGTACATTGAACTGTCATGGAAAACGCATCTGTAAAGAATAGTTGGAAAGAATGTCTTGCACATTGCCTCCGCTTTATCAGCCATTTTTTCTGCTTTTGCAGTATGAATATGTTCAGTTTTTTCTTGTGCTTTTCTATCAAACACCAGAAGGAGATAACCTGTGGTACACTTTTGTGTTTTTTTGCACCTTATCTCCTATGTCTTGGAGATCAAGATAGCTTTTTATTGTCCAGAGGATATCCGTGTATGTTGAGCCCTCCTTTGCCGTGACCATCAAAGCATCAGGATGAGCAGGTCTTATTCGTATTGCTTTTTAGCCTTCTTTTTCTTTTTCTTCTTGGTCTTTACCATTTACCATTAATCACCGGAATCATTTCTTGGATTACTTTCGGCTGTGGCTGAGACCTTTGTTTCTTCCTGACCCTTAGGTGTCTTTCTTTCCTCGTTGGTCTCCTCTCAAGTGCCTGATGTTATTACTTGAAACTCTGGGGAGTGGGGAAGAGGGAGGTCGCAACCCCACTTAGTCTGAGTTCCACAAGTGTTTCCATGTAATAACCGATCAATTAATGGCATTAGCAATTTTGTCTTCAATTAATTCCCCTTTCTTCACTTGAGTTATAAAATAATAACTAATGTTGGTATTAATAATTAATAACTAATATTGAAGTAATAATAAAATAACTAATAGTTAATACAATGGCCAGGCCAAGTGATCCACTAATGTAGCACTGCGTTTGCTGGATTACGATACCTGAGAACCCACATTCCCGGACACGGGTACTGGAGATCCGACCCCCCACACTATAAGATTAATCAGTTTTACGTGACTCCCCAGGTTTAGTTTATTATTCCGGGGTCTCTTCCTTTGGATTGTTATTTTATTTCCTTCTTACCCTCTATTTCTGGTGAACCCACCTGGCGATAGGTACCTGGATCAGGCCCTGTGAGCAACGTACTTTCAGATTTGCCCAGATGGAATCCTAGGTAGCAGATCTGTTAAACAGTGATGAATGTAGTATTTTATTAAAGGATAATACATAACAGAAAATCAAAGGTTTATAACAAAGGGTAAATGATAAGATTTTAAGGAATTTATTTTGATTCTTCAGTTTATACAAAATTCTTCAATATCTGTGATAAAGTGTTTGGGATGGTTAATGGGCCATTATTCAACTGATAGTATACATCTGTCATGAATTGGAATGTCAGCTGTATAAGTCGTTTAGAAGAAGGAATGGAGGACACTTTAAGTAGATGAGGTTTGATCAAATTGACCAACCATCTCACTATCTAATAATTTTTTTCAAATATGATTTATGTTAATAGTTGTAACTTTATATTGCTTTGATTAAAAAGTCAGACTTATGAGTTTATAACAGAGGGAAGAAGCTTAAAAGCTAGTTTTTTAATTTGACATGTGGTGTTGGATCCTCACATTAATAAATTATATTATCTTGTTTAGTTTATTGTTTTTTTTTTCTATTTTTTAATTTTTTTCACTTTTTGATTGCAATCTTTATAAAATTCTGTCAAAAAAAAATACTCTCTTGTAACTTATTAAGTGTATTTTTAGATCCTGTGTCACTCCTGAGCAGATTCGGCGAAAGCCAGGTCGTGAAATAGTTACATTCCTTTTGGTAACAAATCTCGCCATGTGGGCTATTAACACACTTGAAAAATCTCGTGCAGAATCTCATCCAATTCAGCTTCACTTTTATGGTCTTTGGGCTTGGACCATAATCACTCATGTTTCAATGCCATTGGCAATCTTTTACAGGTTTCACTCCACAGTTTGTCTCTGTGAAATTTGGAAGAGAGCATATAAAATCAAACCAACATTTATGTAACAACAGAAGAATGCTAGGAAGTGGACAAGTGTTCCTTCCATTACATTTATTTCTTAACTTTTGTATATAAAGGTTTGGACCTATTTACATTGTTAGCTATAATGAATATAAACATTTTTTTATTTTTTAAACTATTGTTATATCACATTGAGCAGTTATAGTTTTCAGTTGATTTCATAAACCATTTCAATGCTTATAATTATCAACTTGTTGAGCTAAATCATTAAAATGTGAAAATCAAAATAATTATTTACAATATGGCTGTTGCTATTTCTCAAAAATTGAATATTCCTTTTCAATGTATTACCTACAGGGACCAAACATTATGAGACAGTGTGTTGTTGGTAACACTGTTACGGAATCTGTATCCTAATAGAAAGGAATATTAAGTCATCATTGGGTTTTATAATTGTTTATTCACTATATTTCAAATAGTGTCTTTAATCATTATCTTTTAAAGTATTTCTTTCCTTATTTAAAAATAGGTATGTTACTAAATTTATTTCTTAATTATTGTATTGCCTTTTAAAATTTCATTTATAGAATGAAGCGAACAATCTTCATTTCAGACTAGTTTGGTTATTCTGAATAAGCTTTTTATGGTATCATCAATTTTTCTCTTATAGATTTTGAGTTGAATTTATACAGGTATACAGTCATATTGTATAAACCCAGGAAACTCATTATTACCATTATAATTATGGTATGTTTTCTATCTATAAAATAAAAACAATTCATGAGACTGTATGTAATATGTGAAATTTTGTCACATATTTAACAATTTATTTTCAAAAATGTTCGCATAAGAATATGCATATCTTTGTTGTGAATTGCATTTAGCATTTTATATATTTCATTAAAACGAATCTCATCTTATTATAGGGAATTAATACTCAGTGCCATAGTTCTTGAATGATATAATTATTATCTACAATTTTGAGCTTTAAGGTTCGACTGAATACTCAATGGTTGTGTATGTTATACTGAGGATTTCAGTACTCCTTTTATCATTGGAACAAAAGATATTGTATAGTTTATAGCTTTTTACCTCAAACCTTTCTCGTACAAACAAAATAGGTGATAATCTCTTATAAGCCACCAAATTCCTTTATATGATACTAGACAATACTTTTTTAAATAGAAATATTTTAGGATTCTTTCAATATATCTATACCTTGGAAGAAAATGATCAATCTCCAAACTTTGAAATTTGAATGAACTTCACAAAAAACAAATAAATAAATCATGGTAAGGTGTACATTAATTTTCAAAGAGTCAATTATCCTCTAATTAATAGCTATTGAGACTAATAATGATAGAGCATTTGCCCCTTTAACAATTATTGTATACCATATCGTGTAATGTATATAAATTTTTTATTTGTTGGCTCTTTGTTCCAACGTATATCATGAGTTAGATTATTCCCAATATCAAGTTTAATTTTCATGTTACCATCTAACAGACATAAGTATAAATTTATAGATAATTTTATTTAAGTGTATTTATGTGATTAATTGTCCTTTTTTAAATGTAAGGTTACAATGAACTCGCTCTTATCTCCTACAATGTCTTATTTAGTGATTCCATTTTATCCTTATTCTGTATTTACTTCTTGTTTATTTCTTTTACTTTTTGACCTTGGTGATTCCTATGATGGGTCACTCTGGCTTTATTAGTTCTAAGTTATTGATGCAGGATGGATTTAAATTAATCGTCACTGTTGATGAATTTCATCATCTTCACGAATTTTTCTTGTTTCTTGCCATCGCTTTGCATTACTTAGTCACCATAAATCGGTAATTCAATTATAGATTCTTCACAATTGTTGAGGTAATTTTGTTAGTTAACCATATTTTGTTCTCAGCTCAGGACTATTATTCTCTTGTCATGTCATGTGTATGGTTTCTGAAAACAGTTTAGGGACAATCACATTTTTTTTGCTAATAGATAAGTAATATGGCTTGTATATCATTGTCTTCCTAATGATATGTATATAATATTTGTTTTAATCTTAGGGTGATAGCAAGGATTCTAATTGTTTTTTATAAGCAGATACGTTTCCCAATACTTTACATACTTAGAAGATATATATGTTTGAAGTAATCAGGCTTAATATCATAAAATAAAATATTCCATTAGAAATCATTTTATGACTAATTAAAGTAACAGACTACCCACTTGCAAATTAAAAATATTAAAAAACTTTTATTATTTTATAAAAGTTAATATAATTTTACTATATTTAAATATTGACTTTTTTGAAAATATTCATCCCAATTTCATTATCATTTATTTATTTATTTTGTTTTTTTGCTCCTTTTCATATCTCTAAGCAGTTTCTAAATATTTCCAATTCTTGTTCAGGCATAATTATATATCACAGAGTGCATACTGTGTTAAGAGCTTTCCAAAATTTAAAGCATCGCTGATTGCCACCAGAAAGGTGTCAACTTTTACTGGCAAGTGATAGACTGTTTGCCTGTACCGAACAGTGTTATGATTTAAGTTTAAACCTAATTGTTTCTATTAAATATGTCTCAAAGAAATTAATCACCCTCTATCAAGCATCTCAATTGATTTAATGCTTCAAGAAAACCACTCAAACTGTTTTATTTACCTTTTACTCTAGAAGCGTTAGTATTCTTTACATTAATTTTGCTGAAAAAATACTTATTATTTATTTATTTAAGAATTTTTAAATTATTTTTATTTACAAAAACTTAAAAAGACAGTATTTACTAAACAATAAGAAAATTTGATTTATAAGAACAACATAACATACTATTTTATTATTTTTTAAAGCATTGTCAGCCTATGAATATGGCCATGAAAAAATTACAATAATAGGACCACTTCAGGTTGTTTCATAAAAATTAATCAAATAAGACTGAACAAGGAGTTGAATAACCTAGTTGCTAGAATTCTATTTATATGAAAAAGCACGTAATGTTCGGATTAATCAGTGGTTTTCGGAACTATAGTTTATTTATATTAGGAAATATTAGATATATTTTTACAATTTATTGATGGATGAAAAATATCTCTTAGCAACTGAAATATTTCAGGAATAATATAAATTAATTTTTATATGCTATTGTTTTCAAGATTGATCTTGGTAAACTGAATATTTTTATAAGTATCTGATTCAATTATACATACTGCACAACTTATTTTCAGAGCACATTTTAAAAAGTTAATTATTGAATATTGGCCATGGCTACTGTTTTTATTTTTAATTATTTGGAAAACAGTCTCCAATAATTTTCTTTATCTTCAATCTAATGTATAACTTTAATAATTATTTTTAAAATATTTCCCTATATTGTATTTGAGAAGATATATATATAAAGAATGTGTGTTACATTAACCTAATATATATCGGTCTTGTAGAATATAATTATAAATCTCGGGAAAAAAAAATCTAATACTTAATGGATTCTATTTGTAGTAATCTAGATTGATAAACAGTTATAATTGATTCGCTTTTCCATTTCATAATTTTTTTCTATTCGCCCAAATTTTTTAGTCATTCATGAAACAAAAGTTTCAAGATTGTTTGCTATTTTAACACATCAGTCTAAAATAATTTTCCTTATTTATCTTTAAATTATCTTTTGCATATAATTGTCTATTGCCATTATTCTTCGTGAATTATAACATAACATGTAAAAATACATTACACCTCTTCTCATGACTACTTATGTTTGATGAAGGTAATCAATAACTTTTGAAATACTTTCACTTTTACATTATGTTTTAACTATTATGATATATATGATTATAGTATTTCAATTTCTCTTGCAATTTATTATTATTATTCTTTTCCATCTCCTTGCAAGACTATTATAGTAAAGCATTACTGCAATATCTTGGTGCTTCTTCTGATTTTAACTGTATAAACTTGAAATATTTTCACTTTTTAAAATTTTTCATGTTATTTATGAAGTGTTAATTTGACTGTTATCAGTTTATTGCAAAAAAAACATGAAGGAATTTCATAACACTAAAACACTAAGTACTTTGATGAATTTATCTGTGAAATCAGGTTATAGTGCACTCAGTGTAACTATACTTGATACATAGATGGGGGGTTTTTGTTATTTTTATGCACTTACTACTCATGGCACTAAGTCAGCTCAAAATTCATTAAAACATACTCAAATGTTTGATTCCATCAAAAATGTGCTTTGAGACTTTTTGCAATAAACCAATGATATAGTTATCAATTATGAAATCCTTCATATTAGCATCACAGTTCATTTTTAATTTTATAAAGTAGTAACAAAAAAAATATGGTTTTTATGTGTTAAGTTTATAAACAGTTTTATTAAATAATTTTTTAAGTTTTTAGATTGTTTGTTTAGAATAATTTTAAACAAAATTTTTAAAATGTATTAATTTTCAAGTTTTAAAGTTTTGTATTTAAGTTTTTAAAGTTTGTATGAGCCTATTTTAGGTATAAGATATTTCAAATATTAGGCTGATTAGAAATGCTATTGTATTGATTGTGAAGTTTGGTTAAGATAGTGTAATTAAAAAGTAGTTATCCCAAGTTATGATAAATAATAAAACTACATTTTTTATGATGACGAAACGTAAATATTTAATTATTTATTATAAATTTTATTTATTGTAACCATAACATGGATGTTTATTATAATTTATTTTTTCTTAGAATTTTAATTTAAATATTGCTTTTTTTATTGTGATCTAGTGGTACCAAAGCTTTTTTTTTTTTTTTCATTATTTTATTTTAACATGAAATTGTTCCTAGATTTTTTTGTTTATAAATTATATTTATTCTTCCTTAAGTTATTTGGCATAGATGTTATTTAGTACATTAAAACTCTTTTTGTTGAATGAGAGTTTGTATTGCATTGTTATGAAATATATATTTATATTATTCTACAATTTATTAATAAGATTGAATATTTATTAAGTTTTATATGTCATTCTATTGGTTCCTTTCATTTTATGAAAATCTGATTTTTATATATTTGTTTTATGTAGAATATTTAAAGGAGGGAATACTTTTTTCATATAAATAAAGCTTATAAAAAAGCTGAATGAAGTTACTAATGTTAGGAATAAATTCGACTTCTAAGAGGCAGGAGATGTTAATTCTCAATTATGTCTCTATTGCTGTAAATTTTTTTTATTTCATTTTTATATATATTGTGATACTATATATAATATATAAACAGAAATATTGCCATTAGAATACCTTAGTACCTGATCTTATGATACAATGTTAAATTTATTGTGTTCATAATGAATGTTATTACCATTCCACCAAATTAAACACTGCCGTCTATAACACCATGAAAAAGTAGTTACCTAATTAATAATGTTTAAATAATTTAGCATATCATTTAAAATATAATTGATAGCAATATTTCACCTGTGTGTCCTATTTAATTAATTAATATTTCTACATAATTGATCAATTATATTTTCATAAGTTTGTGTTTATTCATGTATTTGTATAAATTTACCATATCTTGTTGTATCATAAATTCATTGATGTTCATCAGGAATCATATGTAACGGAATATTAAATAATATACAATAATAATTGTGGTTTATTCTATGGTATTGCTTCTACCTTTTACTATTGTTCCTTTAATTCACTTAATAATTATGACCTTTAATATGAAATTATGTGGATTCAGAATATGTGAACAACCTACCCTAACTACCCAAGATTTATAAACATGAAGAGAGTAGAAAGAAATAGAATCGTTAGTATATCATGTTATGCAAGACCAGGGGTGCAATAAGGTATATTACACTAAGAACATGGAATGTGAAGGGTATCAGAATAAGGAGATGGAATTGGCTGAAGAATTAAAGAGAATCCAAATCTACACAGTAGACCTTACAGAATCAAAAAATACTAGTAAACTAGAGAATATGTCCTATTGCAATCAGAAATTAACTATTAGGAACATCTGAGAGGCAGAGTGGGGTGCGTAACCCATAAAGAATTTACAACAAACATTCTGCATTGGAGAGCCATTAATGAAAGATGCATGAGAGTGCAACTAAAATTATAATTAATGTGTGTTCTCCAATAATTATGTCCTTAACAATACATTCTTTTGACAGAAACTAAAAATAAATAACCTTGTGGAATGATGATGTAAAACAGGAACAAATAAAATACAAAAATTCATCCATTGTGTACATATATGTATAGAATGACCTGTAAGTAGGACACATTTAAAAGGTTGATTGACATCAAGATCTACAAAAAAGTTTTTTTTTTAAAGTGGGACTTGTTTTTTGTTAAATAGGAAGAAGCAATAACTAAAAAAATATTTGATTTAAATAATTAAAAATTGCTCCATAGTAAACTAGACAAAATTTTCTCCAAACAAAAGTAGAGTTTGCAATTGGTAAAACTATCTCAGGAGAACTATTGAGCGGACAAACTCAGCTAAATGCCGTTTAAAGAAAGGTCAAATTATTTGTGATTTTTTTTTATCATCCTTCACCTGTACTACAGTAACTCCACTCATAGAAAAAAACATCCTCGTTTAATAAGCTTTTAGTTCATATTCATTAATTTTAGGTTTATGAGGGCAAATTTTGAGATTCACTTCAAGTTGTGCAAAGAAATGATATGATTTTCTATCCAGTCACCTAAACGTAGCCATGTTTTCAGCAAAAATGACTACAATAACAGTTGCAAAGCTTTTATTTCTTGTTTTTTTCTTGATATGGGATGTATTGTAATGACATAATTGTCTCAAAACACATTTTATTCTTAAAAATAACGAAATAATGATTTTTCAAATATTGTTCATGTAAGGTGGTTATGAAATAGCAACTTTTCTCCAAGATTTCTGTCATAGGAATTGATGAGTATTTATAAGTGACAAACTTAATGTTTCTAGCCCTAATATTTACATTTTCATAAAAATAATTGAAGAAATCAGTAGGATTCATTTTAATTGTAAATCTTAGTAAGAAACATTAAGTTTGTCACTGATAAATAAATATCAATTCCTATGATATTGATCTTGGAGAAAAACAATTTCATAACTACCTTATACGAAAAATCATTATTATTAATTTTTTTGTATATAACTATTTTCATCTTTTACCTACGTAAGTATTTTAAAATCCTTATTACTTTATTTTAACATTTACATTTAATTTTATTGTACATTCTTGTTTTTATTCTCTTATTCATGTAGCTCTGATGATGGCGCACATACTTCGGTTGAAACGTCAACAAACATAATAAACAACATAAATGACTGCTTACTCACCATTTTCCACCATTGTATTTTTAATAGACAACCATATTTCCATCTCTAGATACATAAAATATGAAATACATGTATGTAAATATATTGTAATATCACTTAAATACTATTGGGACACTTCCAAAATAAATAAGAGGTTGTTAAATAATAAACAAAATTATAAGAGTATTAATATATTAAATTGAAATTTATAATTATTTTATCTCAGGTGTGGGTTACTGACAATCAGATCAAAACACCCAGACAAACTAAAGTTAACTACCTTAAACACTGTTTGATTTTAAAATAATGTCAAGTATGCATTGGCAAGGAAACCATTTTTCTATATATAATGTTTCTACCTTTATTGCATTGAATTCATTTATCTTCAAACACTTTCCAAAGTTCTGCCAAACACACCTTCCAAAATGGTGACACTTCCATCTACCCAATTCAAGCTTTGAGAGATCCTCTCTCTTGTGATTCCAAACAACTAGTTTCTCTGTCAAACAACAACTTCCAAGATGGTAATACTATTACTGGATTTCACCCAATGGATCCAGGATACCTTCTCCCATTCTCTCTTCACCCCAGCCAAACACCACCAACTGCTTACCAAAACAAAATCCTTTGTGTCTCCTCTCCTCTTTGGGGTTTTTCTTTCTGGGAAAAACTACAGAGCAGCCATTTTCTTTTGCCTAAATAGTAGAACTATATTAGCTTGACTTTTAACTGTTCAACATTATTTATTAAACCCTTTTTACCCACTTCCAATAAAGGTGTACATTAAAATCTATATAATCATAATTATTTAATGATATATTTTTTATATAATCTATTTCCTATCAATAAGATCAGAATAAAAGAAAATACAACTGAAATAATAAAAACAATATTCTGTTTCTAAACAAACTTTATTCATATTTAATTGGCTTTGGATGTTTTTCTGCTTAAAATTATAAAATAAATCAGATGTTGAGTAATAACTCAGATTCCTTTTCATTCCGTGGTGTTTCACCTTTTCATTCTTCTTGTTTTACTTTTATCGTTTGTTTAACTTCTTGCTTGCGAGTATCAATAATTTTTCATTCTTCTTGTTTTACTTCTATCTTTAATTTAACTTCTTGTTTGTGGATATATCTATTTTTCATTCTTCTCGTTTTACTTCTATCTTTTGTTTAACTTCTTATTTGTGAATTTCTCTATTTTTCATTCTTCTTGTTTTACTTCTATATTTTGTTTAACTTCTTGTTTGTGAATATCAATATTTTTCATTCTTCTTGTTTTTGTTCTTACTGTTATATTTTTTTAAGTAATACTTTCTAAGTAGATTTTACAGTGTATTGCTTATAATACATCTAAACATGTCTCCCTTTTTCATGGTCCACTTGGTTCAGATGTTTATTAGTATAATGTGTAAGTGCTTTAATATAATTCCATCAATTCTTACTTAAGCAGTATCGCGAGTAGTGGGTCAAATCCTGGAGGCTTATGATTGTTCTGCAGACAATTCCCTTAACAACTTCTTCCTAACAGGTTTATTACCAGTTTTGTTATTTTAGTGAAGATAAAAATTTATTTTCATTAATGCTATTTTTTATTTATGTCAATGAGTCAGGCCACACTGTCTTGGTCACTATTTAGTGCAATGTACATTTTTATCTTTAGAGATTTTGTCCCAGAATAATAAAAAAAATTTATTTCATTCATTTCAGTTACTCGACCCATGTTTTAGAATATATTGAAAGCTGGATACCAACCTGATTCTTAGCTAATTATAAACAACAATGTAGCTGAGTGGTTAAGATGTTGCATTGGGCGCAGCATGTGAAACTTGAATAGTGTGGCCTGTTTTAACAATTAGATATCATCGTAATTTTGAGCCCATTCCACGAGTCAATTATTTGAGATACTGTGTAAACATCAGCGACAGGTTTTGTCGATGACCGGAAGCCAATCCAGTGGAGGACATAATAAATTAAGTTATTCTAAATGCGTTTTTTACAAAGGATGGGTGGCTAGGTTTGAAGTGTTTTAGCTGCTCACAACAAATCAGGGATGACAATTTGAAAGTAATCTATACATTTCTCCTATTCTAAATTTCTTAGAACAAGGTGAGTTTGCATTTCAGTATAACAATCGGATGGAACTGGTAGTGTGGGGAAATGGTCCAGAACTTTAAAATCAGGTCTTACGGCACATATGAACAGTGATCATTAGGTACCACTGACTGTTCTTCTTCTCGGTTTATATCCAGCTAGGTCGATTAAAATGTTTGGATCATGTGGATAGAATGGATCAAGGTGAAATAAATAAAAAAAGCCAAAAGATGGACGTAGGCGTGGGAAGTGTCGACTGCGATGGCTAGATGATGTTGAGGAAGACCTGAAGACTTTAGGTGTACACCAATGGAGAAGATTTTCTACGGACAGTGCAGAATGGAGCAAGGTGTTAATGGAACCCAAGGAGTTCCTATATGGACTGTAGTGCCAATATGTGAGTGAGTGAGAACACTTTGACTTATAAAGTTCTAATTAATGTACTATGGATACTGTTCTCGAATAATGGCCCAGAAATGGATAACTCTGTCAAGGAACCACTCACAATTGGCAAAGTCGACCAGATTATATTTCTGAGATAAATAGATGCTGTTCAAATTCAATATCTTTTGAGACCTACCAATGAATAAGAAAGGCTAATTGCTGTTATTTTGGACTGAGGAAGAATCTTAGCAACTTAAATTTTGTAAACCTATTAGTGATTAAGAAATAATGTTATGTAAATACCAGATCTGAGAATGTATGTTTACATAAATCATGCTATTAAAGTTTAACAATTTTTTTATTTTACGTGTTCAGGTAAATTAATCGATCTCACCATCGTTGCAGATTGGGCACTTTTGTTCTTTCTTTTCTCCTATGGTCTATTGTCTCTAATAAGAGAGATTATAATTGCTAGGTTTTCCTGTACATTTCTGTTTTCTGTAAATATACAAGGCTGATGAAAAGGCTTCATCTTTTCAAAATCAAGACTGTATTTCGAAACCATATTTTTCATTTTTATTATGAATGGTAGTTGTTCCCTTAGTCGTTGGGTAGGGATTTTATACTTTATCCAGGTCAGTTCTGAGAATCAGAAGAGGCGAGAATAACACAAATGACTATTAGACCACTACTGTTTACTTCTACTTCATATTCCAATATAATACAAATAGCCGTTATGTTAGACGAAATCTGCCTTCTCCTTTAGACATATCATCGAATTGTTTTTTTCTTAGACATTTTTTAATCCAGGAAGACTCCAAAGTAATTTGTGTAATACAAGCGAAGTAACGCTATACCCACGAAGATAACAACAGTGATGTCATGGTGCTTGGTTGAGAGTAGATGAGCTGGGTAGCTATATTTATCGTGTTTATCACCATTTCATTGCCCATTGTCCAGTAAAGCGATATTTTCATTGCACCATTTATACTTGTTTCGAGTTCTTGGAAGGAACTGCTTGTGGCGTAGACAAATAGATCATCAGTATAAATGAGGATATGAATCCTAGCTAATTTCTTATATCCCATCAAATTGTCGTTTATCAGAATGAACCTTGACTAAAGCCCTTTCAAAATCTTCCTCTCTGAACCGGTAATTTCTATGGCACTGCTGGTTCTTTAAAATCCATCTTGAAATGACGTTTTTATTACTTAAATAAGGCTTCAACCTACCTGTCTCTACATACCCTCATCTTGTTTTTATTCTTAACAATTAAATGATCACTACTGCATTCAGCTCCTCTATAGCTCCGTAGATCTTCAGTATTGCTCTCATATCTATTATTTATTAAAAATGAACTGCCCTTTGACTATTTATTGCATGGTCGTGTAGGCTGCGTCTGCCAACTGATCGTCCTAGGTTAGCCTACTTCCCGATCTGGCTATTAACTTCTCATAACACTGTTTTAGTATCATATCTGATGCTTGGGATTCAATCAAAATTTCTGTTCAGCATGTCGTACAACTTTTCTTTATCTTCAGTTGGTGAATATACTCTTATCAGTGAAATGTTGAAGACTTTTCCATTTAATCTCAGCGTGGAAATTTTCTCATTTTCTATTTTACTATTTAGAATCAAATACTTGAATTTCGTTTTTACCATACATCTTATCCCAACAATATTAACTTCATGCCATCAATTGAAATGGATGTAATTATCGATTTATACCATCCCAATATTCTTACACATCATCTCCTGTTATGCCACAATATCCATGTTGTACTGGTCCAAACAATCTTCTGGCATCCTACTGTTATCCACCTCCACTAGGCTCTATTCATTTCATATCTCGATTAGAAAATTTATAGTCTGTTTATCACTGTGTTATTTACCATATATATGTCTAGTTCCATGTTTCATAATATGAGTGGATTCGTATTAAAGACAGACATCTGTCATTTTTAAAAAATCGAGAAAGTCAATTTTTTTAAACATAGATTCAATGAAAATTAATTCTAACGATTGTTTTTCGTTATTCAACTTAAGCATTCTTATATAAAATCGTCAGAACCAGTTTTAGTTGAACCTATAAAACAAAAATTGACTTTTCCTTCACTTTCTTAAAATGACAAATGTCTATCCTTGATATAAAGCCACGTTTATAATTTCTTATAATAGGTAGACTACATAAGTTAATGTTGAAGAGAAGTTTGTTGAGGCAATACTGCTATCAGTAATTGGAAGTACAAAGTAAAAATAAATATTTTCTTGAAATTAATATCAAATTTATTTATTTATAAAATTAAATAAATTATTATATTGCAATTTATATCATTTATTTATTTTTACTTTGTACTTTCAAATACTGTAATCCCCGACTTCTCTTCAAGTATATCTTCTGACAGTCTGCAACTAGCCACTACTATGATTAATTGATTTCCAACGATAGTAAATTATTCTTTAAATTTCATTATATCACTTCAAAAAGCTTTTAGTGATTTGCACCAAATTTATATATTCTTAACTATATCCATCCACTTGGGTGTCATTTGTCCTTAAGAATTTTTTCCGTTTTCAAAATGATTGCCGTACTGTTCCATAAAATTCTAGAGTCCTCTGCCCTTTAAAAGTATGTTTCAAAAAATACTACAATTAATGAAAATATTCTAATATTCTAAAGGAAAATTGATATTGAAGTGGATGGATATAGAGTAGAATATATAAATATGATGCAAAGCACTAAAAGCTTCTTGAAGGATAACAAAATAACAAAATTCATACTTATTTGAAGATTAATTTTCTATCATTAATAGGTCTTGAGAGGAGTGGATTATCGGCCCCCTGCCCCCGAGGCTGGTGAAGAGGCTACTTTCTTAGAGCATCCTGACCTGCTTCCCTGTCCGGGGTTTCTACCAAGGGGAGGTGACCCTTGGGTGTGTACTGATAATGGCTTTTGTTTATAATTGTT
Source organism: Nezara viridula (assembly GCA_928085145.1). Classification (NCBI taxonomy): domain Eukaryota; kingdom Metazoa; phylum Arthropoda; class Insecta; order Hemiptera; family Pentatomidae; genus Nezara; species Nezara viridula. The sequence continues at coordinate 93,382,927 of OV725077.1, forward strand.
GCTTGTTTGTGATGTGCTGAAAATTGAGTACTGAGTGGAATGTAAGTGCACTGTCTCCCCAATCTGGAGGACCATTGGCTGATTGTAGCTGGCGGATGAGTGATGCAATTGCCACTTCCCTACGCCAGAATGTTAACTCCTATTAAATTTTCATCTTATTTAAGTATGAATGATAAACAAAAAATGAAATTTAAGCTATCCATTAATTCATTTATTTATTTAGTTAGCCTACATTTAGAACCAAGGACTATTTTAGTACTACCAAAAATTATTGCGGATAGCTCCATGGTACACAACTAAAATAAAAGTTAATGTTTAATTTACAAAATATACCAGATTCAGGGCACTAAAGTATTATAGATGGTGAACAATGAATATTAGTAAATGAAATGAGCTTGAAAAGTATAAAATAAAAGACAAAAAATTTGGATTGTGATGCAAGATGATAATTAAGTGAATTGTTATGATCTTTAAATCTGATATAAATACTTTAAATTATGTATATATTTGTAGACTATACTATGTAATACATTATTAGCAAACACCTCAGCCTGTATGCTATAGATCTCCAAATGTAAGCTAACAAAATAAGTTACCGCACCCCTTCCCCGCCAACCTCTAATTGCAATAACGTATTTGCTTGTGGGTGAAAAAGGATGTAACAAAATCTGATGCTCCGAACACACAACTTTCACTTACCACTATAGAATAGAAATTAATTCTAGCAACGTTGGGCTATTATAAAATTGGTGAAGTGAAAGAAGAAAAAGAAAAAGTCTTATTTATCAAAATTACATAATATAAATTTCAAAACAATATAAAATAATTTTATTGGAATTAAAACTGAAAATCAAACATGCTACATGGTCTATTGACCGTCAGAGGAGTCTGTGTTTCATAGCAAAATTATATTTTAATCTATTTATATACAACTAATTAACAAGAGAATAAGAACAATTATATTTACAATATAAAAGTTATATAAATATTTTAATTACAAAAAGATGGTACCAAAATTTTTCAATTTATTAATTGTTAAATTCTCTGGTGAGTATTATTTTATAGGAGAAAGCAGACTTGCAGTAATTTACCAATGCTATCCAATTGTTTCCATTTAAAAAATCTATTACTTGATCCTGAGATAAATTTCTAGACTTTAAACACTTAATTCTAAATTCAGAGAGTATCGGACAAGCAGCCAGGAAGTGATAGAGATCTTCTGTTTCATTTGTATTACACAGGATACAATTATTATTTGTTTGCTGTAAGTGTTTATAATTTAAGTTCAAAACACCAGTTCTAATTTTAATTATCCATTTGATCACCTTCAATCAGCTTTTGTCATCAATATAATTTACTGAAGTTAAATGAGGATAAAAAGTGAAAGTTTTAGAATTCTGAACTTTTGAGTTAGTAAATATAAATTAGCTCTCCATAGGTTAACATCATCACAATTAGATCGATATAGGTTGAAATTTAATCCATGCAGTTCTATCAGATTAAGTAAGTCCCTAAACCATGCAATTTCTTTTTTAATTATCTGTAGTGCTAATATTTTTGGATATCTATGTGGTGGAAGATTCAAAATTTTTATAATGTAATCAAACTGGAATTTAATTATGAAGATAAATAACGGATCTATTTTAGTCTCAAAGTGAATAAAATGTGTTAGAGTATACTTTTTTAATTTAAATAATTTTTTAAAAAAGAATCTTAGTAGTCTTTCCATGGCTTCATAACTTACCCCACCCCTCTGTGCTCCATAGTGCCTCACTGCCCTACTAACAGAATTAAATACTTGCAACTTTTTGGATAGAACTATTGTGAAGTGCATTTATAACGGGACTACTGCTAAAAGCTTACAGCTAACAAATCATTAAGACCATTAAATTACAACAACTCTATTAATTATATCAACAGTATGCAATAAATACATCGTTGCTCCATGTGTTTTTGTAAACCACACTACTCCAGTCTCTGAGCTGTATATATTTATGTATTCAAGTTATTAACTATTATGGACTGTACACCTATTAGTTATTAAACTGTTACTTTCCATTGTAAAATTTACTAACATGAAATTAGAAGATTTTCACTGTCTGCCACAGAGCAGTCAAAAGTTTTCACAATAATTTCAAGTGGGTAAAGTTACGATTTCATAAAGTGCAAACTCATCATATTATTCACTAATTTAATTTTCTAAAAGGTTACATGACGAATTATTTAATTATAATATCAGATCTGGAATTATTGAATTATAGTAAATATCTTTAAAGTTATAAACATAAGCTTTATACATCCATGAAATAAATTTATATTTCACTTCTTCTTTCACTCAAGTACAATGAAATAGTTTTTTAAACAATGTCATTGCCTTGATCAGGTGAATTTTAAATACTTTTTTCACAATTAAAACAGTTTTAAAAGTTTTCATTTAATTACTAAATTTCATTTAACGACCTTGAAGACATGTGAATTCTGTTAAATAATATTAGTTTTCACAACTTATTATTTGTAATTGTTCGTCACTCTCCATTACTTTCTACGACCTTCTATATTAAATATTGTTTTTTCTAAAACTCTCCGCTTTCCAACGATATATTATATATGTACTTTTTGACTAGTATTTCTGGAGATTTATTTTCGTCCTGGATAAGAATTTTTCTTTCTTTCTCCTTTATTCAATTATCAAATTCATTCAAAAGTTATATTATAATTAAAGGTACTTAAGAGTTAAAGGTACTTACATGTTGAACATTTAATCATTTGAGCTCTGTAAAGTGACATCAATGGGAATAAGATCAATAATAATGGGAATAATTATGCAATGATACACTGAGTTTAATTAAAATTGTTATAGCCGTTTTTGAGAAAATTGTAAAAATGTGTATAACCGTTGATATAAAGTACCACTTCCCGTTGGTCAATAAATAAAATCAAAGTTGCTGTCATATCCAAGGTGTATATCTCTCTCTCACACACACACACACAACACACACACACACACACACACAAACACACAAACACAAACACACACACACACACACACAATTTTGCTGGACTTTGTTGTTTAGACTCAGTGAACCTTAAAACGTGTATTTCTGTTAAAAAAATCAGGTTCAAAAATTTTCACGATCGCAATACTTTCCCTTACTACATATTAGATATGTAGGTAAGTGAAAGTAAAAATGGTAGATTATTCATAAATTTAAGAGATCGGAGAATTAACATTAGACATTTTTTCTTCACCAGATCCAACTGAAACAAAAATACAACAATGAATGATTTCTTTTTTCTACACTATAACGTTAAGATCTATTAATAAAAGTGAAATAAACTATGTTTTAACTAAATAAATATGTAAATATTATAAATTTGGAATTTTGATAACAAAAATATAATATTTAACTTAATGATTTGGTTTTTATGAAAAATTTCTAGAGAAACTCTCCATTCCTTTTTTTTCAACTCAATGAACTCCACCTAGAAAAATAAATGGATTATGATAAGAATTGTTTTTACATTTCATTGATAGGTATTGAATTTATAAAATAAATATATTTTTTTCTATTCCTCCAGTTTTCTATTAACAATTTTCTATGATCGACTTCAAGAAGCACATGCAATCTTGCTGTGAAATATTATGTTTTCAAAAACAATATTGATCACTGTATTTCATTTTTTAAATATTTAATTGAGAGGTTTATAATTACCAGCTTTTTTTACTCGCCCCTTTTCTTCATCGCATTGAACAGCGATGTTTCTTTTTTCAATCAATATTTGTGTTTCTGAGTTTTCTTCTTCTGAGGCAGGAGACTTTTTAGAAAACAAAAAGGTTAAATAAATAAACCTGTGTGTGTGTTTGTGTGTCATACCGACCTTATGGTGGGACTACCCGGACAATTGCCGCGGGATACCGACCTGTCACTCGGTCATCAAGGGTGCTCGCCAATTGCAATTAAACAAAATGTACAAAACGTATTAAAATAATTAATTTTAGCCTTTCAATAAATCAACTGAATTATAGAAATATTGAACGAAATAAAATTCAAATACTGCTTAATATAAAACAGCTTAAGAAAGAAATTTAATTTTTTTATGAGGGAGGGAGATGACGAATGTCTATGATCGGCACTGCGTGTGTATTTGGGTCAGTAAATAGCATTATTGGGTGTTATTTTTATACATTTTTATTTAAATTAGAAATAACTAACAAATCATTATTCGTTGTAAAATTGATTCTTGTATTATAACAGAAGTGAAATGAAATTTAAAAACAGACTCTCTTTCTGTATATAATTTTATTATTTTTCAATGCCGGTTGAACCTTTATCAGACTTAATATCCGATCATGACAAAAAAGGGTATAGTTGGACATAGAAACGGACGGGGAAGGATATCAGGTTTTAGCCAAATGATATGGTAGAAGTTATGGTGAAAATAATCAAGGAATTTGTCATGATGTGCTGGAAGTGATTGGGAGTTTGGCAGGACATTAAGTTGTTAATCATGAAGAAATCAAGACATGAACATTCAGTGGATTGAGATAAATTGCAATTAAGATTAATGGAGAGAGCTCATTTTTAAATATACATAATGAAATAAGGTTAAAAAGCTGTTCATGATATTAATGAAAATAGTAATTGGTAGTTTAGGACAAGAGTGAGCACAAACGAAAGTAGAATTTCATTCAAAATAAAGTTAAAAAAATGTATCTCTCAAAATAATCGTAAAACAGTAAGATAAACGTGTATAAATTATAAAAACTAAATATAAAAAAGATTAAGAAGGCTGTAAAAAATAAAATAAAAGACATTCATAACAAAATGATTCGGAGGAACAGTGAAACCTATATTTTTTCCATTGCTTGGATGTCTTCATTTATGTCAATTATGTTGACATCCATCCTCTCTTTCATATCAGTATCTTCCTTCCACGAACCACCATATTCTTATTTTCATATTAGAATTCTTGAGTAGTCGCTTGGGGAGAAGTTATTCCAAAGAGCTTGTTGAATTATGATAGTAACTTACAGCATTGTAAAGTTCTTTAGGAGTTTTCAGGAATAGATAGAGGTAAATTTCGTCGAAATTTATCAAGCATCGGATGAATGGCGGTGGAGAAGGTTTAAGGACGGATGAAAGACTGAGAATTAGTGGACTATGATAAGAAGAATATTCGCTTAGATGAGTATCGGATCAATTCAGGGGACCTAAGCCACTGTGGATGAAGTAATCAAGGATAGCATGACTAAGGTTATAGTCTGTGGGACAAACCCCTCTACTGTGCACCCTTCCTCCCCCCCCCCACATCCTTATAAATTGCATATTGTTGAGTTCCATGTAACTATTTATTAAAAAAAAGTCAATGTTTCCACAAAAAAAAGTGAACGAACTGTAGCCATAAAAAGACAAATCTGATATAGATATAGTTGTTTGCCTTAATTAGAAAAGTTGTCTAAACATTTTGATCCTCCGGTCCAAGATTAAACATTTTGGCCCATCGGACACGATTAAATAGTTTTTTTTTCGCCATATGTTTGTCCCAAAAATGGTTTGGATTTCCCGCGTTACGGCGAGTGGTGGGAGCAGATCTAAAATATTAAAGATAACACTTAGCCTCGAGAGCTGCTGGTTGTCTCGGTCACTTCTTTGCTGGCAGCGACTCTGGACACATCACCACCTGGCTGACCTCCAGGTAACCAAAAGATGTAAGCTGGCATATAGACGGTAATGTATTTTGTGCACAATCATCATATCCTACCTATCCATAGATACAGTCCACTGCATAAAATTAGAATGTTACCCATAATTTTTAATGTTTCCCTATTAAAACTCATTAGAATTATTTGCCTTAATTAGAAAATTTGCCTAAACATTTACTAATAGATCTCTATGTGACTAATAAGTAATAAAGTCTTTAGCTGAACACACTCTTTGTGATTCCATTTAACCTAACGCTTAAATTTAAGAATTATATTTAAAAAATAAAGAACAAAAAACTTTAAAAGAAAACATACTAAATTAATAAAGTAAACTATTGAACAAAAAACAAACGAAAATATATATATGCACACACTAGTTACAATCTCTAAATCACGATAAAAAAAAAAGAGAAGCTATTTTTTGCACAATCATTATATCCTACCAATACAGGTTGGTTTCACTTCAGGGTAATAGCTCTGAGCAGTGGATGGAGGAGGCCCAGGGCTGCTATTGTTGTTAACAACCCAAACCTCGACGAGACGGATCTGAGGTAGTATACCATGGCGGATTGTGTTGCTTGATACGTCAAATGGGGTAATATTGTATTTACTCTAGTTTCAGCTTTCCTATCTGAAGGGCTCGAAATCGAAGATGATATATCCACTATGGAGGCGAATAAGAATGAGTTTGTCTGCTCAGAAACCAACTCCAGGAACAAGATCTGAGGTTCCAGGCAAACTAACAGAAGAGACCTTATTACTCGTTGAGTTTATTGCAAGAAGTCAGCTGTTAGTTGATCCATCTGCTTCTGCCAATTTCTCTAGGCCGAGGAGTGAGAGCTGGATCGATGTAAAGCTGGCTTCTCTAACACTGGTAAGGCATGTTATCGATTGGACTCTCAGATCTAAAACGATTTCAGACCACAAAGTACTGGCATTTAGCTTAGTACAAGATGTTTCTGCGGCATTGACAAGGGTTACATTACCCGAAAGAAAGACTGGAGGGCCTTACAGTGCATGTTGGAAGGAGAAATCGTAAACGATGACTTTGATGAGGTAGGCTGGTAGGCTGGTAAATGGAGGATCTGAAGTTTCTAGGATTACAAATTCCATCGGCAATACCGCCGAGATCTCCCTCCAGCATCGGAAGGCGAGGGTTCGATGTCTCCCATTGTGGACGCCGGTTTTAACTATCATGAAAAGAGGCATCTACAGAGCTCGGCGATCGTACCAGTGTAGATGTGACGAGATTCGCACTGCATTTCGTAACGAGTACAAATTCAAAGGAAACGAATATCAAAACGAGATGCGCTCACAAAAACGGAAGTTCTGGGATAAATTCATGATAAAAGAATCTGCGAAGAACCCCCGGGGTATTGCTTATAGGATTGCCACGGGCAAGCTGGCTCCACAATAGACATTGACAGCTCTCAAGCATGGAGATGCCTAGGCAACCTCATTTGAGGAGAAAGCCACTGTTTTCAATGAAACAACATACCCTAGGGATGATCTATCGGGTGGGATCGTAATATGGGATCGTAGAAGCCGACTCATCCACTGAAAATATCCAATTCTACCAATTGCCGGGATATCAAACTTATAAACTGCAGAGATCCACACAGGTTGCATCAGGAATAATTGTCGCTGCTAAATCATCCCTCAAGGTAACCTTTTCAATTAAAAAGAAGATGGAAGAGAATGATAAATTGGAGGCTGTACAGTTAGATGTATGGAAAAATAAAATCCATAGGAGGTTTTATGTAATGTACAACCCCCAAATGAATAGACCAGACATATCCTGGCTTGAAGCTCAGTGGGGATCCCAAGACGTTTTATTTGGCGATATTAATGCCCCATCCACTAGATGGGATCATAACCAAACATCAGCCGTTGGTAGGATTTTTGAGGATTTTATTGACTCGAACCCAGTAGAAATTATTAGAAGAGAAGACAACAGCCCAACGATTATTTCATACCGGGGCAATACCAGCAATCCGGATGCATTTCTGACTCACACAAATTTAAAAAAATTACATTAACTGTTCTGTGGAACATGCACCAGGAGAATTAGGACACAAGATATTAAAAATAATAATTAGGGCCCATAGGACTGGTGGACTCTCTGAACCTCGAATAGCCAAATGGAACTTGAAAAAAGCTAAATGGAAGTTATTTTCCAAGATATGTGATTTAAAGTTAAATGAACATGTAATACAAGGTAATGTTGATGTTATTAATAAGAAAATATGTGAAACAGTCTTAAAATGTGCCACAGAAACTACTTTAAGTAGTCTAGGAATATTATCACTGAAGGCTTTATTTGTCTATAATTATTTAATAGTTTTAAATAACCTTTACCACCATAAAGGGTAAAGTATTATTTAGAAAAAGTACTATTTCAAGATCAACGGTTGCACAAGGAGGAGATTGGGCGAGGATCACTCTCAACCGTCAGGTTGCATATATAAATAAAATATATATATTTCTTTTATTCTGTTGGCATTACAGGCCATTTAGATCTTTTGCCACCTTAACAAGCCTCCTCTATCTCTGCCTGTCTTAGCCTATTTCTTTCCATTTATCTGCACACAGCTCTGTTGCATCTTTGTTGATTCTGTCCATCTACTACTTTTTGGCCTTTCACGTGGTGTGTTGTCTTCTATGGAGGCACTCATTGTTCCGTAGAGGTTTCCAGATGGATTGCTACGAGCTACATGCCCTGCCCATCTTAACCTTTGTGCCTTTATATCATGGGATATTGATTGGCCAGTTTCTGTTAGCAGTTCTTTATTGATTTTTCTTATACAGAGATATTAGAGTTTGAGGTATGACCATTGTAAAAAGGTTAAATGTGCAGAAAATCCTTTGATAATAGTGATACCACACAGTGATAGATTGGTAATTTGCTCCATATGGATGTTGCTGATCATGATGACACCTTCATTAGGAATTAAAAGTCCATATTTTTATGAAGAAATAGAAGCTGCTGAAAAAAAACTTTTATTAGAAGAATTGATTATGTTACAGGAAGAAACTGGGAAAAAAAAGGAAATAAATCAAGCAAAACTACAAATGATTAAACTATCATAGGTAAACGTTTGAACATTAGCTTAGCTACTTTCAAGACACCCCCGTTTAGTGCTTTATAGGAATATATTTCTACAGCTAATGATGTAAGTAAACCTGAAGGTAAAAAAAGAGTTACAGGAACTAGTTAAAGATGAAGTTTCGACTGTTCAAGATGCGACAGTCATTTATCTTCTTGGAAATTTAAAAGTAAATAAACGCGAGAATTAGTAAAATAATGACTAGTAAAATAATTGAAACAAAAATATAATAAAAAGGCTAAAATAAACGTGTCTAGTCAAAGTTGGACTATTACTATTTTTTCTTCTCATCAAATTTTTTATGGAACACAACAGGTTTTCAATTTTAAGAAAGCCTTAAACCAGGAAAACAATATGGTTCGCGCATCACGTGATTTCATTTACCACCCTCTTCTTAGCAGAAATAAGTATTTTCAGACAAATGTGAACTGAAATTAAAAATTATAGACGCTATATTTATGTGGGTATTTTTATTTGTTTAAATTCCCTTATATATAAAAATTGTAATTTTTATATCTCTGTATGGAATATTAAATAACATCAAGGATAGCATTTACGAAAACCGCATATGTATATGCATAGGCGAATTTACAGGGAGGGGGGCTTTCGGACTGAAGCCTCCCCAAAATGGTAATATATAACCATGTTTTATAGATTAAAATATTAAAAACTATCTCTTAAATTATTATTGTTCGTGTGATTACATTTAATAGGACTGCAAGAATAACTAAGACATCATGTCATATGGGTAATTAGTTTCTTTCTTTTTATTTATCATATTAATTATCGTAATATATATGAAAAAATAATCCTTCGGGCTGAAGCCCCCCTAAAATTAAATCCGGGATCCGCTAGTGTGTATATGTGCATAATATTGTCGGAGTCCGCATTATATATATTATTATTTTACGTGAGTAACATTTTTTCAAAGAAATTAAATGAAACTTTTTTACTAAATGTAAACTTTTAAGTTTTTTTTAAGTTTGATAAAAAGTATTTATAAACCCCAAAATCAAAGCATTGACATTGTTTAAGATACTACTTCATTGTAGTTGTATGAAAGAAGAAGTGAAATACTAAAATACTTCATGGATATGTTTATAACCTTGAATACATTCACCGTTGTTTAATAAATTTAGATCTGATACTATATTTAAATAATTAGGTATCTATCGTCCGTTTATTCCGAAAAAACGTCATGTAACCTTTTAGAAAATTAATATAGTTTGATGATTTTTCTCTTTGTAATATCCCAACATTATCCACATACAATTAGTATGACAGCTTTTGACCTGTCTATGATAGACAATGGAATCCCGTAATTCCTTATATGCATAACAAGGGATAACTCTTGCTTTGAGATAAAGTGACAAATGCTCTTCAGCTGTTTGTAAGTCGTAGGCATAGTTAATGTTGCTGTGACTTTGAGTTTCATATAGTTTCTGCTGTAATTAATGCAGAATTTATGGTTTGAGAGTGCTTTTTTTAGTGTAAAATTCGTAAAAATGCTACGATAATGTGTAAATATGTTGAATAATTTTTGTTATATTTGTGGTGAGATAACATTTTCCTCACTGAAATTCAATCTGAGGTCTCTTGTAAAGACTGCCTATCAGCATTATTTCTGCATGAAAGTAGGGGAGAAGGATAACTCTTGGGCTCCACATATATGTTGAAACACATGTTCACTTACACTGCGAGAATGGATGAGAAAGAAGAAACGATCTATGGTTTGGCGGGAGCCTACAAACCATACAGATGACTGCTATTTCTGCTTGACTCCACCTATAAAGGCAGGATTTTCTATGAAGAAATGAAGTACAGTTCAGTACCCGAATCTTCGTTCTGCTATTCGACCAGCAGTAGAGTACGGAAAAGATTTGATCTTTGAAAATTGAGTACAGACAACACCGTTTTACCTCGAGAATTAGTGATTCTATAACCGTATTGTTGGTGAAAAATATCATAAGGAGTTAAGAAGAAAGCTAAACTGAATACTTATTGTTTTGGAGGGCAATTCGCTGACGGGAGTGTGACGATAAAGGGTAAGGTTTTTATTACTGTTACAGGCGCTAGGAGTAAATCGTGAGTAGGCATTAGTGTTGCTCAAAATTGGTCTTGGTCTTGCAATTTGGCAAGGCAAAGACCACGACCACTTTACTTGGTGCAAAACCAAGACAAAGACTAGACCCTGGCGGACTACAAAATACTGACCTGCAAAACTCTTGCGTCTCGCAGTTAAAGGTCGAACTGAGACCATTTTCAAATATACTAAGGTGTTTAAATATTTTAACCGTGCCTTAAATCTAAACATCATTGTTATTCTTGTAGAATTGTATATTTGAGTCACAGTTGCGCAACTGCATTCGAATAGCGAATAAATAATAATGAATAAAAATGTATTTTTATTTCTATCACTAAAAATAATATCGTATTTATTCGTCAATGATTGAAAATGACTAGAATAATCTTACTTTATTCGGTATTCAATAACCAATAACCACAAACAAATTATTCAATAAACAAATGTCTGAATAAAAATTTATTCAGTGAAAATATTGGCTGAATAAAAATTTATTCAAGACAAACATTTCTCTGAATAACCATTAATAAACAATTAATCATTCCATAAATACATATATATATTCTTGTTTATGATAATGAAATTGTATCTAGCTTTTTAAAATTATGTTTTCGGTATATAAATAAGGTTCCGTTGTTATTTTAAGAAAAGGAATGGGGAGGGGGCATCATGTATTAATATGCTATCAATTCGCCGTTTGCGCAATCCATTATTATGTTGTCGGAGATCTTTTTATTAAAATATTGTCGGATTTCACTAAGCGCAATTTCGCTTCACGTTTTGGTAATTCTTCTGATTTGGTTGATATTTTTTTTTTTTTAACTTTTGTTTATTGATAAATATTACAATCTGTCTCAATAAAGGACATTTATAATAGAGTTCTGAGAGCACATTCACACCATATTTACAAATTAAAAAAAAAAAATAAAAAAAATAAGCTAACTTCAAATAATATAAAGCTACAAAAGAACAAAATAAAATATCATAGTGAAGAAAGAAAATACAAATAATAGTAATAATAGAATGAAAATAAATGAATAAAATAGAATTATAATTATCTTAAAAAAAAAAGTAATGAAAATAAACATCTTAGATGCAGGCATACCTATTTACACTATTTACAGTCGGCCATAGGAACTCCGAAACATACTTATCCCCCCACACGTGGAGGGAAAGCAAGGCTTCAGGAGATCCCTGCGCTTCTTCCTCAACCATTTCACTGGCTTTGAAAGCCAGCGGAGATTGAGTAAGGGCGCTACAACCACGGACACTCATGACTTGAGTGGAGAATCTGGCCATTGCCACAACTCCAATATATACATGTTACAAAAGGTCACGAGGCCACTGCCGTTTCAGCCTGCGAGGAGGATTGTAGGGAAGAGTGGTGCTAGATAGAGATTGTGCTACGGGATTAGTGTGATGGGTAAGGTTCTGATGAAATTTGGAGACTTTGTCTGGGATAAGATCAAGAATAAATGGAATATTAAGATCATTGTGCAGGGTTTTATTAGAGACATAGAAGGGAGCATCGACTATTGTACGGAGGACTTTGGACTGGAAGGATTGAATGCGTTTGATGTTAGAAAATTTGGTTGTCCCCCACAGTTCTAGTCCGTAGGTCCAGATGGGTTTTAATATTGTCTTATAGATCAGTAGTTTGTTTTCAATAGAAAGTTTAGATTTTCTATTAAGTAGTCTATATAGCTGGCCACAACGTCGGTTATGTTCCTGTCTTTTCAGTCTAGTATGCGGATTCCACGTTAGTCGTCTGTCTAGGAGAAAACCAAGGTACCGGACTGTGTCGGAGAAGGGAAGCTGGATGGTATTAAAGTAAACTGGTGGGCAGGAATTACGACGAAGGGTGAAGGTTATATGTTTACATTTGGATTCATTGACTTTGGTGCGCCATTTCTGGCACCAGTGTTCAATCAAGGATAGGTGCCGTTGCAGGTTTATGGACTCTGTTTCAGGATCTGAGTTAGAAGATAGGATCGCAGTGTCATCAGCGAAAGTTGCCAGGAGTGTATCGGGATGGACGGGAATGTCAGCGGTATAGATGATGTAAAGGATGGGACCCAAGACGCTGCCTTGAGGAACTCCAGCCTCAATTGAATAACATTCGGAAAATTCTGTACCACAGCGAACTCGAAAGGAGCGGTCGGAGAGGGATGATTGGAGTATTAGATATAAGGACTGTGGTAGATGGGATTTGAGCTTGAAGAGCAGTCCGGCAAAAGCTTGCGCTATGTCCAGAAATGCACTCGAGTAAAACTGCTTGTTTTCTAGGGTTCAGGATATGTGGTCAACAACTCGGAGTCCTTGTTGGACGGTATAATGTTGACGGAATCCGAATTGATGGGTAGGGATTTTACGGGAGTCTATTATGGGTAGGATTCTTTTCAGGAGGATCTTTTCAAAAATTTTTGAAAGAATTGGGAGTAGGCTAATTGGTCTATAGGATGATGTATTATTGGGAGGCTTGCCTGGTTTCAGGAAAAGGATGATGGTGGAATGTTTCCATAAAAGAGGGAAGTGGATAGTTCGGAGGATATAATTGTATATATAGGTTAGAAATATGATGACTTTGGATGGTAGTTGTCGTAGGATCTGCGGGGTTAGAAGGTCGTATCCAGGAGATTTACGAGGAGTGATTTTGCGTAATATGTATTTGACCTCAGAGGGATTAACTGCTTTAGGTGGTAAGGAGAGTGGAATAGGTGAAGAAAGGAATTCTTCTACTTTTTCTGTGTGGGTAGGATGAGATTCTAGATTGGGAGTGAAGGTATGGGAAAGGTGCTTCAAATTCCTCGGCTTTGTCTACATCAGACGCTGCCCAGGTACCATCTCCTCGACGAAGGGGATGGGAAATATGATGAGATTTCAGGATTCTTTTGGTGGTATTCCAGAGGGAATTATCATAAGCAGAGAGTGTAGTGAGGTAGGAGTTGAATGGTCAGGATCTAAAGGTGGCTAATTCTTGTTTTAATTTTTTACAGTGATAATTGTAGGAGTGGCGGTCGGCGGGATGTCTGGTGCGCTGCCATAATAATCTGGCACGGCGTTTTATATGGATTAGGTCTAGGAGGTGTTGAGGTAAATTGGGTTTCTTGAGGATTTTTGAGGAATGATGAGGAGAGGAAGCCGTCCATACTGCTTCCTGGATTTTAGTCGTAAAGGAGTGAACATCATTGTCCAGGTTTTCGGAGTTTTTCAGGGTTGCTCTGAGGTCAATTTTATCGGAGAGGATTTGATGAAAGAGTTTCCAGTTAACTGGGCCTCTGATGAAGGATGGTGGAGAGGGTTTAGGAATAGCAGCTAATGATACTTGGAATATTAATGGGCTGTGGTATGAGGAAAGCTCATCAAGATGTGCAAGGGAATGGTGGAGGGTACCTAAATCTTAGTGGATAAAGAAATCGAGGATATCGGGATTATGGTTAGGGTCAGTGGGCCAGTAGGTAGGTGGATTGGGAGGAAGGAGGGTAAAACATTGGGAATTGAGTGCAGACAGCAATGTTCGACCACGAGAATTCGTGGTTCTTGAACCCCATTGTTGATGCTTGGCGTTTAAGTCTGCACCCAAGAGTTTTTTTTATTTTATTTTTTTAGCTTATTTATTGAAAAATATTACAATCTGTCTCAAGGACATTTATAATAGTGTTCACAGATCACATTCACACTCTATGTACAGTAAATAAAATCAATTATACAGAAAAATAATATATATATATATATATACAATCAATAAGAATAAAATAACCCAAAAAATAAATGAATAAAAAGAACACATACATACCTATATACAATAGATTTGGTCGATATTATGGTCAATTATTATGTTGTCGAGAGCTCTTCTTATGAAAATACTGTCCGATATCAGAATGCGCAATCATTATTAGGGTCCATTATTATGTTTTTGAGTTAACAACTTTTAGGATTTGATCGTTATAAGGATATATATATATATATATATATATATATATGTATATCCTTTTTTTTCAAATATCGATTTATATATTAGGGTATATATATCGACATATGGTAGATACATTCTCTAATCAGACAGTATTTTTATAAAGAACAACCACATCATAATGGCCCGTAATATCGATCAAATCCGAAGAGTTACAAAAACGTGATACGCAATTGCGCACTCTGAAATAATAGTTAATCCCTGACGGAAGTTAGTCGACAGTTCTACATATCATGGATGATAAATATTTAGGACGCAGTCATTAGAAAGTTTTTATCGGTGCCGACGTTTCAACCCAAATCATGTAGGTCGTCTTCAGGGCGTTCTTCGAGCATTGAAGGTATTCGAGTACTGACGATCAGAAAACTGACAAGATCATTACGAATATTTATCACCTATTATAATAATTGACCCTAATATCGATCAAATTCGAAAAGTTACAAAAACGTGATGAGAAATAGAGCTTATTCTGAAATCCGACATCATTTTCATAAAAAGAGACAACATAATAATGAACCCTAATATAGATCAAATCCTGAAAGTTACAAACATTTGATGCCTAATTTGAAATCTGACAGTATTTTCATAAACAGCGCTCTTGGCAACATAAGAGTGGACCGTAATAACTATTAAATTCTGTTAAAAGTTAGGAAGAATCTAATTTTAAATAAAGGATATTGGCCAATTTTTAAATCTATTTTTTATATATATATATATAGCTCTCTTAATAACTTAACGAACCGTAATTTTGTAAAAAAAAAGTATATATTTTTTAGATGATTTATGCTAAAGTAAATGATTATTCAGTTTTTTTTTACTGAATAAATTTTTATTCAATGGACACTTTCTTAGAATGTATATTTATTCAGATATATGTTTATTGAATAATTTGTTTTTCCAATAAAAATACTGAATAATTCTCAGAATGAACCAGAACTGCTGGTTATTCTAGGAATCGTCGATCACTAAAAATTTATTAAATAAAAAAATATTGAATAAATTATTCAAATGAAAATTCATTCAATAACGCCCAACTGTGATTGGAGTATATCTTTGCAAATAATAACAAAAGATTAATCATTTTCCATGACCGGAGCAAGATAGGAAAACGAAACAAAAAACGTCTTTTATGAATAAAAGTTAAGACAAAATATTTACTAATACTAAACCATTTTAGTTGCTTTAGTAAAACCACTCAGAAGTGGACACTAACGGGAAATCAAAAATTGTCAGCTGTAGGGAGATGTCTGTTTTAGAAATATTGGAGGAAATAATAAAAAAAAAATGCATTTCATAATTTATAAATGGTGGAAATAAAATCATTTATTCCATCAAAAAGCATTTTCTTTTTAAATTTACAATTTAAAAATATTTAATGAGGAATATAATAATGTATTTCTTATAATAAAATTACACATGTGAAACATAACTTGTTTGTAAATTGAAAAAAAAAAAAGATTTGTATTCTGCAATTTTTGTTTGAAATATCATAAATATTATTTTTCTAATTTTTATGGATAGATAACATAGTTACAATTCTTTCAATTTCCTTCTTCAAAATGAAAACTGTTTCTCATCCTACAAATTTGTAACAGAACTTCGTCAATATTCATTGGGGATGACGAAAATGTATTGTCAGCAGCAGTGCAGGTACAGCGTATGTATAATTGTTCGAAATAATTGTTTTTGCTTCCGTTATACAGAAAAAAAAGTCATTTATACAGTCAAATTATTGAAATTAGGCAATATAATTGTTCGAAATAATTGTGCGAATGTTGTGGATAAAGCCATGAAGTTCATAAATCATTCATGGCAAAATCATTCATATGTTACTTTAACTACGGCATAACTCGTAAAAAACTATTTCTTTGAACTGACACTTTCTTGTTTGGCCTGCCGTATTCGTTATTTCTTTATAACGCCAAATCATCTAATTTTAATCGTGTATCTAAATTGTGGATAATACGCTTTTCCGATAAACTCATTAATAACATAACTTTTCATTAAAATTTTACCGGAACCGTGGTGGCATGTATGTAGTATGTAGTATGTAGTGGTAACATGGGTATGTTACCACTACATACTATAGAGATATTACCCGGACAGTTCTATAATTCCTGCCTAATTTCAATAATTTCACTGTATACATTTTTTTTTCTGTATAATATGGGTGCATAAACAATTATTTCGAACAAGTATACCTACGCTGCACCTACATTTACAGCTGGCAATACATCTCAGTCCTCCATTTCATCAATGAATGTTGAAGAAGTTCTGTCATAGATTAGAATGACATCTTTTTACAGCTGACAATTTTTGATTTCCCGTAAGTGTCCACCTCTGAGTGGTTATACTAAAATAACTAAAATGGTGTATTATTAGTAACTAGTTTGTCATGATTTTTATTCATAAAACGCGCTTTTGTTTCGTTTTCTTACCTTGCTTCGGTCCTGGCAAATTATAAATCTTTTGCTATTATTTGGAAAGCTATACTCCACTCCAATATACAATGCAACCAGAGAAACAACGCTCTTTAGATTTAAGGCATGGTTAAAATATTTAAACGCCGTACTATATCTGAAAATAGTCTCAGTTTGATTGAACTGCGAGATGCAAGAGTCTCATAGGTTAGACTGGCAGTCTTACAAGTCTTGGTCTTGGACATGTATCAAATAAGGCGGTCTTGGTGATTGTCTTGCCAAATTGCAAGACCAAGACCAATCGCGTCTTGGCCAATTTTTATACAATCGCGTCAGCGTATTTTTCTCCTAACCAATAAGTGTCCACTATTCAGTTTAGCCTTCTCCTTAACTCCTAAACTCCTTAGGCCATTTTTCACCAACAATAGGGATCTAGGTTCACTAATTTGCGTCTAAAAACGTAGCTATCTACACTGAATTCCCAAAGCTCAAATCTTCTTTCCCGTATTCTGCTGCTGGCCCATAAATTCTAATTGTTCTTGTATATCCTTAATATAACATTAGTCCTGATATCCTTGATTTCTCCATCCACAGCCGATTAGATCCTCTCAATCGTTCCATTAATCATCTGAATGAATATTCCTGTGATCGTAGTCCACTAATTCTCAATCTTTCACCCATCCCTAAACCTTCTCAACCGCCAATCGCCCTAGGCCCATTAAATTAGAACCTTTCCGTCAAATTCTCTCCGACAGAATTCACCTCAACCTATCCCTGAAAACCTCCCGAAGATCTTTACAATGCTGTAAATTCCTTTACTATCATAATTCAACAAGCTCTTTGGAATAACTTCTCCCCAAGCGACTACACAAGAATTCTAATATGAAAATAAGAACATGGTTCGTGGGAAGAAGATACTGATATGAAAGAGAGGATGGATGTCAACATAATTGACATAAATGAAGTCATCGAAGCAATGGAAAAGAAATAGCTTTCACTGTTCCTCCGAATCATTTTGTTAAGAATGTCTTTTATTTTATTTTTAAACCCGTTCTTAATCTTTTTTATATTTAGTTTTTTTATAATTTATACACGTTTATCTTACTGTTTTACGATTATTTTGAGAGAAACAATTTCTGAACTTTATTTTTAATGAGATTCTATTTTCGCCCGTGCGCACTCTTATCCTAAAATGCTAATTAATATCATGAACAGATTTACAACCCTTGTTTCACCACCTACGTTTAAAACTGTGCGTTCTCCATTTATCTTAATTCCTATTTATCTGACTCCACTGAACGTTCTTGTTTTGATTTCTTCAGGATCAACAACTTAATGTCCTGCCAAACTCCCGATCTCTTCCTACACTTTATGGCGAATTCCTTGATTATTTTACCATAACTTCAACATATCATTGCTGTCTCTGAAACTTGGCTTTAAACTGGATGCCGTGGACCCGCTGGTTCTTTGTATCCCTATCATTACGCGTGTGGGGGTCATGGGTAGAATTTTTGGCTGTTATAAGGGTATAGGCCGTATACAGGATTGGAAATAGTGATGATTTTGGTAGAGTTAGGGAAGGTAATAGGAGGGGTGTTTTAAGGTTCTTGGATAGACGGGCTGTGTGCTGGGACACGGTGGCTTTTAGATTTGGGGTCTTTCGATGTTTTTGGTGGAGGTTGGTGTTGGGTTTGTTTTAGGTGTTTTTGTTCATATGTTGGTGGTGGTTCTGTCCTTTGTCTCTCTCGCGGGGACTGTGATGAAGGATGAGGATAGAACCGATGTTTTTTGCATTGTCTTGGGATGGGAGGTTGAGGGGGTGGGTTGGTGCTGGTGGGGTTGGGCATGGGAGGGATCTAGGTGGGAGGCGTTCTGGATGTTGGTGGGTGGCGCGTGGGAGCCGGACGTTTAGGTTGGTATGGGGTTGGTCAGGGGGGTTAAGTGGAGGGTTTTGTGACTAATGAGGCCGAAGCCCTTGATGACAAACCGTGGACAGGGTTCGGTATCACGCGGCAATTGCCCTGGTTGCTCCACCATAAGGCCGGTATGACACACAAACACTCACACACAGATTTATTTATTTAACTTTTTCGTATCTGAAATGTCTCCTGCATCAGAAGAAGAAAACTCGGGAGGACAAAAATCGATTGAAAAAGAAGCATCACTATTTAATGCAATGTAGAAAACGGGAGAGTAAAAAAGGACGTAATTATAAACCTCTCAATTAAATATTTAAAAAATGAAATATAGTGATTAATATTGTTTTTGAAAACATAATGTTTCACAGCAAGATTGCATGTACTTTTTGAAGCCGATCATAGAAAATTGTTAATATAAAACTGGAGGAATAGAAAAAAATATTTTGGTTTTATATATTCAATATCAATAAATGAAATGTAAAATTAATCCTTATCATGATCAATTTATTTTTCTAGGTGGAGTTCATTGAGACGAAAAAAAGGAATGGAGAGTTTCTCTGGAAATTTTTCATAAAAACCAAATCATTAAGTTAAATATTATATTTTTGTTATCAAAATTCCAAATTTATAATATTTAAATATTTATTGAGTGAAAAGTTAGTATATTTCATTTTTATAAATAGACGTTAATATTATAGTGTAGACAAAAAAAAACAACATTAATCATTGTATTTTTGTTTCAATTCCATCTAGTGAAGAAAAAAATTCTAATGTTAATTATTCGATCTCCTAAATTTATGAATAATCTACCATTTTTTTACTTTCTTTCTCTTACACTAACATCTTTATTACACGGGTAACTTTATTGCAGTTACAGGTTGGCGATGAAGGGGTGCGGTACCTTATTTAGTTAGCCTACGTTTGGGGCTGTGTGTCTTAATAAAGACTGAGGTGTAGGCTAAAAGAACGATGTACAAAAAATATTGGGAACTGGGACGAGGTATAAAAAAAAAACTTAATGTTTAACTAGCATTAGACACCATATTTAAGGTACAAATAATTTGTTGAGGTGGAAACTGAAGACTAGTTAACGAAATGAGTATAAACGAAGTAAAATAAAAGACCTGCTGTGTTAAATTTTATTTTACTTATTTTTATTTTACCGCCACGCTGCAATCCGCAAAGCTGGTTCAGCACATCCAACAATTACAATGGTCCTCCAGGTTGGGGAGACAGTGCACTTACATTCCACTCAGTACTCAATTTTCAGCACATCACAAACAAGCAACAATTATAGACAAAAGCCATTATCAATACACACCCTAGGGTCACCTCCCCTTAGTAATCGCTCCGGACAGGGGAGCAGGTCAGGATACTCTAAGAAATTAGCCTCTTCAACAGCCTCGGGGGCAGTCAGTGGGCCGATAATCCACTCCTCTCAAGACATATTAATGATTGAAAATCAACCTTCAAATAAGTATGAATTTTATTATATCCTTTAAGAAGCTTCTAGTGCTTTGCCCCATATGTTGTAATCTATATCCATCCACTTCGATGTCGTTTTTCTTTTAGAATATTTTTATTTTTCGAATCATTCGAACTGTAGTATTTTTTTAAAATATACTTTTAAAGGGAAGAGGACTACGTTCAAGGCGAATAACGAAAAATAATCGTAAGGATTAATTAAATTGAAGTCATGTTTTAAAAAATTGACTTTTTAAAAATGGCAGATGTCCGCCTTTGATATGAGCCACTCATATTATGAAACATCTGATAACAATGTGAGGTAATATTATGAAACAATTAATAGCCTCGGAACTGGACAGATATATGGTAAATAACTCGATGAGTTACGGACTATGAATTTCCTAATTGAGACATGAAATGAACTCAGCCTAATGGAGGTCGGTTAGAATAGGATGCCGGATGATTGTTTGGACCTGTACAACATGTGTTTTGTTGCATAATAGGAGATGATGTGTAAGAATTTTGCGATGGTAGAATTCGATAATTACATCCTTTTCAGTTGATGACATGAAGTTAATATTGTTGGGATATGATCAAACTGAAGGGAAGGAAAACTTCTACGTCATGCTGGAAAGAAATTTTGATCAAATTCCAAGCACCACATATGATGCTAAAACAGTGTTATGAGAATTTAATACCAAGATAGGGAAATAGGCTAACCTAAGAAGATCAATTGGCAGACAATATATAGTCAAAGGGCAGTTCATTTTGAAACCAGTAAAAACTTTAAAATTTCAAGTACAATCATAAAGCATAAAAGGTTACTTTTGAAGACCTATGTTATTATATTCTTAACATATAAATCAAAATAAATGTTTTAATTAATTTATTAACTCAACCAAAACTTGTTTACATACTGACTAATAAAAACATATGTTCTTTTTAAAACAATATGATTTAGACAATTAAATTTCAACGGAAAATATGAACTATATTACACTCCTCTAAAACACCCAAAATATCAAATTTAGAATATGCTGCATATGTGAAGAAGACTTTCACTAGATGAAAGAACTGGGAACCACATTGATCATGAAGTGATAAAGAATAAACATCCGAATATACTGAAGATATATGGAGCTATAGAGGAGCTTAATGCAGTAGTGGTAATTTAATTATAAGAATAAACACAAGAAGACATTATCGATCAATCCTAGTGACAATGTAAAGACAGGTAATAACAAATATGATCAAGAAGGCTTTAAAAATCGTGAAAACAACCAAAGTATGCTATGAAGGTGTAGGGAAACCTCAAGAGTATAAATCTGGATAAAAATGATATTATAACCAAATGTCAGAATATAAAAGAAACAATCACAAAGAATGTAGACGGAAAGACGGATGACCGTGTAAAAAGTGCTATGAAGGCGTAAAGGAAGAAATGACAAACAGAAGTATGCTTGAAACACATTGGCAAGACAAAAATAAATGGCAAAATATAAAACAATTTATATTTGAATTAATTGTCATAAATGTCGTTAAATAATATATTAATCTAGAGTTCTACAATTTTTGTTTGGTTAATAAATAAATAAATAATATATAAATTTTTTTCAAACATCTTCAAATCTAGTTGAGCAATGATATCTCATTAAAGCTTGTCGAATCTTTTGTGATACCGGCTATGGTAAATGGAGCCCCTACTGGCATTGTGACTGGCACACGATCAGTTGAAAGGTGAGTACTTTAATAGTTTCGCCCTTTTCGTTAGACATGATAAATTCGATGATAGCGAAAAATATTATAAGAAAATTTCTTAAATACGTTTAAATGAGTTAACTTCAAAGCCAATTCCAATCCAAAAAGATGTGTTGAAATCCGCGCATAAATAATTTGACCCGATCGCAATACTTCCCTTACCTAGTATAGCAATATAGTTAGAAAAGTAAGAATTATAATTATTGATCCAACATTTTTTTTTCTTTGTACTAAATTGATTGTTTTAAGTCAAAACACTATACTTCGTTAAAATGGGGCCACTAATTGTTGGCATCTGAAGGAAAACTTTGCATGATAAATAACACATCATTTAAACAAATTAAATGTAATAAATGTTACTTTAGGGAGTGGTGTAGCTCAGTGGTAGGGCACTGAGCTTCCGATGAAAAGGTCCCAGGTTCGAACCCCGGCTTATGGCAGAAAATTTATTTAACTGATTCATTGGACGTGGGGCGACCCTGGGTCGGAAGACCCTCCTGGGGCACACCCAGCCTCTATCAAGTGGGTACCCTTAATTAAATAATTAGTTAAGGGGGAAAACCTGGCGGTTGAGCGTGATCTCGGTCAAATCACCTCCTTGCACAACCCTTGACCTAGAAACAGTGCTTTCCCTAAATAGTACTGAACCCCAAACCCTTTATGGGTTGTAGTGGTACAGGTTTTTTTTTTTTTTTTTTTTTTTTTTTTTTTTTAATGTTAATTTACACTAGTATTTTTTTTTTTTATATCTGACACTAGTTAGGTTACAATGTTCAAATTTATAACACATGTTTTAATAAGGTTATATGACATGTTCTCTGCAGACTTATTATTGTGCAAAAGAAATTGAAGACAACATAAATAAGAAATGGATAGAAGTGTATCATTTAGCTTCTGTATTGATGCATAATATAGTGTAGAATTTGATGTAATTCCATATTGCAAACAAGTTCTATAATGATAAAGTGAAATATTTTAATTAACACCATTAAAATTTCTCAGCCTCTTTTCTTTTTTTTATTAATTATTATTATTTTGTTTCTTATCTAGTGATTATGTCGACCAATCTTGTGATTGGCAGTAGCAGTAATTGGCAGATGGGGATAAATAAATGAAAGTGGAAAAAAAAGTAATATTTAAATTTAAAACTTATTATATTCTCATATTATAAAGCATAATTTTTTTAGCTCTCCGTTTTCATCTCGTAACAGACACCCCTGAAAGGATTATCAAAGCTATTTGATCATGATAGTAGAAGGTCAATATAGGGAACCCCTCCCCACTACACCCGAGCTCCATGGCAACTACCTCACCCCTCTGTGTCCAAGGTAACTGATAAATATAGGAGGAATCATTAGAAACTCTCTTTTTATTCTATTATATTAAATTAAAATAAATCATTTCTTTTATTAAAAGAAAAAGAAAATATTTTCAAAGTCACAGCATACAAGGAAAATAATCTTCGTTTGTTTCACAGGTGTCAGGACGCGAAACATCATCCACGCTCGGTGTTTTTATTAAACACCAGCTAGGTAATGTGTAGCATTTAAGCCATACAAATATATTTTAAAATTACAATATGAACCTATAATTTTTGAGTGAGAAAATATGCATATAATAAGTATCGATTCGGACTGTGGAGAGTCTCAGTTTTTTTATCGAGAATTTGATCGAGGTATCTTGATTACTGAGTTTATCTCCCAATCTATATTATTTCTAAAAGGTGTTTATTTATTTTTTGTCGCAACGCTGTATCTTCGTGAATTATTCTCCAAACAAACGATTGAACTCTCATTTTGAAAGTCATCTACTCCTTTAAATAAAAATATATCACATTTCCCATTTTTTTTTCAGAAATAATGTCTTCGAGCTATTATTAGCTGAGAAACAGAATTTAATTGTAATTCGCAAAAAAATTGATTTAAAAATTTAGATAAAATAAAAATCCTTTAAGATGTTTTATCATCATTAAATCTTTTATCATTTTATTTTTCCTAGGTCGATTACAATTACTGGAAAAATAAGAAATGATTCTTTCCTCGTTGAATTATTTATTTTTCCATTTGTTGTTGAACAATATTCTTTGCGAATTATTCGTATTGGCCAAAAAAGTGTTTTAAATTATTTTGGTCAATGAGTTTTGAAACTAATCACTGTAAAGTTCATTTTCCAGTTCCAACGATATGTTAATATCATCATTCTCACGGGAAGTGTTCAACGAAGTTCGAAATGTACTGACATTCCCCATTAATAAATGAGTCATCAAAAGAGATTAGCCAATTAGCAAGATAATTTTTCTTTATTCGATATTAATTAATAATTTGGGAAGTAACAACTTCTCAATACGGTTGGCCATCGCTGGAAGTTAGACCTCTTAATTAGGGGAGGCCTACAGGTATAATACTTGTAAGAACTGGCTATAAAAAAAAGTAAACAAATTGATAAATAAAACTAATAATAATTAAATAACTCGATGTTTTGGAAAAATAGGATTTAAATGTCAAATGTAATTTGATCATGCTGCCCTGACTCTACATTTTCTACTTGGCCAAATGTTGTACGACTCAATAAAAGTCCCATGATACTTGAGAGTACCAGTTAACTAACTGTTCATCATCGATAAAGTAACGTATGAATTGAAAAAAAATTGTATCTGAAGATTTGTCGACATTTATTCATATCATATACGTTTTCTATAATTTTCACATGTTTTACTTCTCTGGCTCGGTTATTTTTTCTACCAGCTGTAGACCTAAGAAACAGGTCATGGATAATTAGTTACAGTTAGTTGGTTAGTTACGTGGTGAAGCCAAAGAATGAATCTCGACCTTCTCACTCTGGTTAGAATGGGTTTGGTAGTAGCTCTCGGACAACACTCTCCCCTCTTACGACAAAACTTGTGAGGTAATCAAAGGGGGTAAAAATAAGAAATAAAAAAAAGCTAAATATTTAATCAATCAAAAAATGTAGTTTTTACAAATTATATTGTTTTAAAAATTGTATTATTTTAAGCATCGAATTAAAAATGATATTAGTTACTAAATTTTCGTGGGAGGGAGGAGTGGGGAGAGTGGCCAAGCGGACAACCTGATAACCGAAGTTGCAGAAGTTAAAAGGATTAGGAGTTCGACCCGGTGCAGGAGATCTTTTAACTCTAGCATTAATTCCCCCTCCCTCTCCTTCTTACCTCTCTGGCCCAGGGAAACCCAGCATAGTCTAAAAGCACAAGGGGAAGAACAAAAAAAAAGAAAAAAAAAAAGAGCTACTGGATGTGCGCCCACAAAAACTAAAATATTTATTTAAAATATACCTGAAAACATTATTGTTTCTGTTCTGTAAACAGTGTTATTTTTTTTACAAGCCTTCAAGGACCACTAAGACATTATTTATTGTATTTTAATATTTTTCGGAGTAATCATCTTTATTAAAAAAATTGTATAAAAATAAGCCAAGCAACCCAAAATTAAATCCTGAATCTGCTACTATTGATCATTAATAAAGGTCATACCAAGCAGGTAACGCAAAGGTTAAATTTTTTAATTCATCCGTTTTAAGCATTTCGAAAGTAATTTTTTTCTTTACTTTTGATTAACTATAATTCGTTGAATCATGTGAAAATACACTGGTGGTCTTAAAACCGGCGACGCATCTTAAATTTTTATGGTATTTCTTTCCCCCTCAAAAAAAAAATTGAAATTTTGTTTACGTTAATATAGTGTGACATATTCTGTTTCTAGAAGACCACAAATAAACACTAAAAAATCATTAATGTAAAATGTACCAAATTGACACTCTTTCAAACAAAAATAAAACGCATCTATTTTTTTTTCAAATATGAAATCAGAGCCTCTAGTACCTAATTTTGCCTCCCCTTGCCTGAATAACGGCCTTAGATTATTAGGTTGGCTACTCCATCTTGATTCTGATCCTAGTCAAGTACTTGAAGGTCACTTGGAGAGTCCTGTTGTCAACGGATGGACGGCCTATGTTGGTTCCAAAGATACTTAGTGGGATTGAAGTTCAGGCTGCGTTTTGGCCACTCCAAGATGCGGACACTAACCTTGTCTCGGTAGTCTCGTACAATATTTTCGATGTGTGGTCGAATATCATCGTGCATAAAAAGGAAACGGTAAACGATAACGGGCCAAAAGATATCACATAATCCTCGAATATGTACGTGTATGTGTTGAGCGTCGGCCTTCTACACAGAGAGTTCTAAACATATTCCACCCCAGACCATCACCGACCCTCTTCCGAACTGCACTCTTCTCGCTATATTACAATGAGCTTATTGCTTACTTGTTCTTCCCCACCCTTGAAGTCGTCCATCTGCACCATAAGGGCTATTCGTGGACTCATCAGAAAACAAAACAGAGGTCAAATCATCAATCTGTCCAGGCAGCGCGTTCACGACAAAAGTGAGGGCGAGCATCTCGGTGTGCTGCGGTGAGTAGAGAGCCACAAGCAGGAACCATACTGTACAGGTTGAGTACATCAACCGTTCTCCTCAATGTGCGTTCTCCTCAAATTTTTTTTTTTTGTCCTCCCATTCCTCGCCTTTAAGGATATACGGGGGTTTTCCCGGGCCAGGGAGTGTGGGCGGGGATTTAAAAACTCCGGGCACCAGGACGCGAACTCGTGACTATTTTTTTATCAAAGTCTTATGTATCAGGTTGCCGAGCAACGGCGGTGCAGTGCACACGCGTTAGCCCATTCGGCCACCCCGCCCACAAAAAATTACTAGTCATTTGCCGGATTCGAACCCAGGACCTTGAGCTCTGAATGCCAGTGCTCACTCACTGAGCTACCCCGTTCCCCAAAAATCTACCATGAGCCGGGATTCGAACCTGGGACCTTTAGCATTGGAACCTCAGTAACCTACCACTGAGCTACCCCACTCCATTGGTTTCGATTTCTGAGGGTGTGTATAGTAAAGAAGCGATTATAAGCTGGACCTGTCACTCTTAGATAAGCTTTCTGACCTGAAGTAGCTTTCTCCCTCCCGGAACAGTTGTTTCACGCAGCCCTTGGACTCTGGTCGCATATCGCTGATTTCGGCCGTTCTCAATTAATGTAGTAATCTTATAGGGTGAATAAAAAAATTAACGTATTTCAACCAAATGTATAAAAAAAAGTGACCGTTTTATCAAATTAAAGGATTTCAAAGGACTGTAACTATTTTAATCCTATTTAATACTTAATAATCCCTTTAGAGCATTCTAAACTTGTTTAATCCCATTTGACATCTTCAAAAAAAGCCTGAGTTAAGTTGTTTATTTCAAAGAAGAAAAATGACAGTGTCATACAAAATTCTCGTAATTTTAAGGGATTAGTGGAAAACAATTTCACTGCCACTGAAGCGACTCGTTATATTATTAAATATGAAGGGAAAGATATCCTTGAAAAGCGCATTGCGCGGCGTTGGTTTGAAAAATTTAGCAGTGGAGATACGACGTTGGAAATGAAGAAGGGCTCAGGGCGACCATTAATGGATATTAATGAGGTTCTGAAGTTGTAGCCTCAAATCCGTGCACGAGTACTCGCGAACTTGCCAGAGAGTGTGTTGTGTCGAAAGATTCTGTTAGTCACTATCTACTCTCCGTAGGAAAGATGAAAAAGAGCAGGTGATCCCTCACGAACTTACTCCTCAGCAATCGGCTAATAAGAGGTTAGACATTTGTTAAAAATTATTGACAAACCCTTCCGATTATGTCTCCTGCCTCACCCACCATATAGTCCAGACCTTGCACCATCTGATCACTACTTATTCAGATCCATGGCCCATTTTCTTCAAGGGAAAAATTTTATAATTGAAATAAGTTGAAATTGCTGTCCAAGAGTTCTTTGACAGCCAAATATTTGTTTGACAAACGGTCATTTTTTTTTTTTATAAACCCAATTATTTGTATTATTATATCTTTGATATAAATACATTTAATACTCAAAGTATAGTCCATTGTTAACTACCGTCATTATCCATCTGCTAGCCAATCGCTCGATCTCACGCTGATACCATCTTTTGGGATGGCTGTCAAAGAACTCTTGGACAGCAATTTCAACTTCCGCAAAATTATCAATTTTTTCCCTTAAAGAAAATGTGCCATGGATCTAAATAAATAGTAATCCGATGGTGCGAGGTCTGGCCTATATGGTGGATGAGGTAGGATGAGGAGTTCAAGCGCATGAAGTTCATTAAACTTTTCTTTGGTTCAAAAGGAAGTTTGAGAACGGGCGTTATCTTGTTGGAATAAAATTAAAAGCAGGATAACGCTCTGACAACATCGTGTACAATCTTTCCAGTTGTTCGTAGTAGAGTTCAGAATTCAT
Source organism: Nezara viridula (assembly GCA_928085145.1). Classification (NCBI taxonomy): domain Eukaryota; kingdom Metazoa; phylum Arthropoda; class Insecta; order Hemiptera; family Pentatomidae; genus Nezara; species Nezara viridula. The sequence goes on from OV725077.1 coordinate 93,411,685, forward strand.
AGAGCATCCATCAGGAACAAATTCGTGATGAATAACACCTTAAAACTTAAAAAAAAAAACGCAAAGCATAGATTCTTTTTCTAATTGTTCCCTTGCAGCAACCGGAAAAGTAGTTTGACCGCGATCTAGCCATTACTCACAGGTATTCGGATTTTGCCAGTAAACCTACTTTTCACCACAGGTGACAATCTTCCGATAAAATCTCATATCAGAAGGGTTTTCCATAACTTTTTACAAATTTCTAACCTCTTAGCTGATTGCTGGAGTAAGTTCGTGAGGGACCAGTCTACTGTTCTTTTTCACCTTTCCCATGGAGAGTAGATGGCTACTAACAGTACCTTTCAATGACACTCCCTGGCAAGTTTGAGAGTACTTTGGACGGACCCTATCTATTAAGTGAGTACCACGGGATCCAAAACCATTTCAAACTCTTTAAAATGTTTGATATGGTAAAAATGAAAGTTTTGATATCATAAAAATGAAATGTTCTTTTTCAAGAAAAAACACAAAAGCAACACCAATGCGATTGAACAGGCAAATAGAGATAAACTAATAAGAAATACTACTAAAACTAACGAAAACTAATCCTAGAAAAAAATATGAACGTTCTCAAAAGGATTAATGTATAGTAACCGCCTTTGACCTTACATTACTTCAGGCTCAATAATATTTCTTTAATCTGTGGTTTTTGTGCAGAATACAAGAAGGTTTTTTTTATCACCAGTTTAGAAAAAAAAAAAGAGTTTCCTAGTTAATTCGTTGGGCATTGCTTCACCCGCTTGTTGTTGCTACTTCATTAATAAGCATTCATCGATGAGAAAATATCGCAAACCTTTTTATCTTTTTTTAAATAGTTAAATATGGTAGCCTCAGTGCTGGAAATTTGGAAAAGTCACCGATTTCGAACAGAGTCCAATTTAATTGAAGATAAATAAAATTGATTTGAATCTTTTACTTTCACCTAATTTTATAGTAAGGGAAAGTATTGCGATCGTGAAAATTTTCGAGTTTGAGTTTTCAACGGATATACACGTTTTGAAGTCCCCTGAGTCCAAATAACCAAATCCTGCCAAATGGTCTGTGTGTATGGGAACAGTCTAGCTCCAAAAGGAAAAGCCGCATGAATCTGAAATTATCTATTTAAGGTAGGTATATGGTTGTCATGTTATAGCAACCTTTTCGTTAAAATCGGCTAACCGAAAGTGTCACTTTTTTACAATTTGCGCTTTTAAATTTTTCTCAAAAACGATTTTGATTAAACTCGGTTCATCAATGTACAATTAAACCTTCTTTAATAATATCCTTAATATTAAATCTTCTTTGGTCTTATCCTGATTGATGTCGCTTAACAGGGCTTAAATACCGAATATTTAAAATTTCTTCCTCCAAAATACCTTTAATTGTTTTTAGTTGAAATAATTAACTATCTCTTATTGTTCGCAATAGTAAAAAAAGGCTTTTGATTTGATAACTTTATAATTGATAAAAGAAGAAAAGAGTAAAAATGTTTATTTAGGTTTTAAATGAATTTCTGAAAATCATATTCTGAAAGTATACAAACAATATGTCATTAAAAAGCTGAGAATTAAAACAATATCTAACATATGGAGATTGACAAAAAAATTATTAATAATAATTTCTGAAAACTAATATTATTTAATAGAAGCCATATGTTTCCAAGGAAATTAAATGAAAATTTTTAAATAAATGGAAACTTTTAAAATTATTTTTAAGTTTGAAAAAAGTATATAAAATCCATGAAATAAAGGATATGTTGTTTAAAAATATATATTTTATTCTGCTTGTGTGAAAGAAGTAGTGAAATATAAAAATATTTTGTGGATATACAAAACATAGAATTTGGTCGGTGGTGAGGTCAAATAGATACTGTATATTAAAATAGTATTCTATTGTTTACAACAATTTTATTAATATTTTTATTGTTTACTATTCTAATATATGGTATTTATTTGATTACTCCGCTGACCAAATTCTTCTCATTATATTTAAATAATTAGGTATCTATCGTTTGTTTATTCTAAAACATAATCCTGTAACATTTTAGGAAATTAAATTAGTGAATAATTTTAAGAATTTTCCTTCTGTGTAATTACAACATTATCCACCTACAATTAATGTGACAACTTTTGACTTGTGAATGATAGGCAATGAAAATCTCGTAACTCCATTTTAGAGTTTATGTACCCCAGGCATACATCTATCTACCTTAATTGCTGGTTTCAGTTTTGTGCACCTTTTTGTTTTTGAGCTAGGCTGTTCATTTGGATGAAGGAGACCTCAAATGGGGTTCGAACAACTTCAAGATCGCAATACTTACTCTTATTTTATTTATAGGCAAATAAAATTTAAAAAATGATAATAAAATCTGTAACTAATGATTTGAAAATCATTGTTAAGCCCCTTGCGGTTTTAGAAGAAAACATAGAACGAAGCTTGACTAAAAAATTTGAAAAAAAAAAAAAATTAAAGGAAAAGAATTATATGATAAAAATAATGGACTGTATGATGAACAATACAAAACTGAAGATTTTATTTTTAAATTGAAATATTTTATTCAAAATTAAATATTTAAACTTGTAATAAAATAAAAATTAAACAAAACAAATTTATTAATTAAAAGATTCATTAGAAGAAATAATTAAAGACATTCAATGCTGTGTGTGATAACAACAAGCATTAATAGTATCAAACTTGACATATTGAAATTTTCTACAGACTAAAATTTAGTACCTTTACTAATTAAAGTCCCTTGAAGTAAACTAACAAATGAGCATTATTTCACTGATGGATTACATAAAGAATTGCTGACATTATATAATACAAACGCTATGGTTGAATGAATTTTAAATACGAATAAATGATAAATTTTAAACAAAATAACAACTACATAAATGTCATTAGTTCACCTAGGTGTCATTTATTCACTGTGAAAAATTCTTGGTTATTTTTTAATTCATCAGTTGAAGATATTCATGTATAACGAACAACCACAATTGTATCTGGATTGTCAAATGCTAATTAATGTTTTGTTTTTAAAAGAGAGAGGTTCGTTGCTTATTGGCACAGAATGCCATATCAATAGGACAAGAAATAATATATGCAGCATTATAAATAATTTTGTTACAAATGTAAAAAGAAACCATAAATTATCAAATTTCAATTTTATACTTGAAACCACAGACTTCAAAATAAAAAATGTATCAATTAATAGCCTCAAACTATAAAAATATCTTCTATAACCAAGTTTCAAACTTAATTTCCATCTTTTTCTTTGATAACCACTGAATTACAAAGGAAAATCAATAAAATAAAGCAACAAATTAAAGGATTATCATTTTCGAAACCTATGTGAGCCAAATCAACTCAGTAAGAGGTGATTTAAGAGGATTTTTCATAGAGAAAAATGAGTTCTGTTGATGAAGAACACATAATTAATTGTCACAATTAATTAAAGATCGTATTTTTAAGAGGTTTATTGTATTTAGACTAAGATAAATATTATTCATCTAATATATGATTTATTATATTAGTTAAATATTTAGATAAATTCAATAAGTAAAAAGAATTTCTCCCTCATATGTCTGTTTTTTGCAGTAAATCTGTAAATGTATATGTGCAGCATTCATAAATTTAAATTCCTTTGTAAATAAATAATATTCTCTGTTTTATCTTTTATTTTTTATTTATATTCCTTTGTTGATTAAAAATGTTTTCTTTTTCAAATTAAATTGAATAGTTCTTCAATCAATTGATTGTATTTTATCCTTACAGCTTTATGTTCCACTATTAGCTATTTTTACTTGGTATTGTATGATAAAATTGAAAAAATATTATAGCCAACACTCTCTAATTTCCCAAAAAAGTAGTGAAAAATAAATAAAACAAGGGAAAGCTTAGATTCTGGACTAATGTAAAAGTCAGATGTGATGAACATTACTACAATTTATCATATTATGATTATTAATCCATTTCATTGATAACTTGTATATTGACATCGATTGGTAAATAGAAATTTTCAAATTATACAAAAACTAAGTTATATCACTCTGAAACTAATACTCTCCTATCACCTTATATGATAAATCCTACCACAGTAAAATGATACATTTTTTCTACTTTAGAGTCAATATAAAATATTTACATTATGGTAAGAGGTAGACCATTTCATAAAAAACATATTATATTAATGATCAGAAATGAATCTATTGAGGATCAAATTTTGAACTATTTAAATTTGTAATAATAGTGGATTTATAATAGTTAGTGTTGTCCAAAATCGGTCATGGTCATGTACTTTGCAAGACCAAGACTCAGGCCGCTTAACTGTTGCAAGACCAAGAACAAGACTGATAAAAAAAAATCCTTTTTATAAATAAAAATTAAGGTAAAATAGTCACTAAAAATCTTTTATTATTCGATCCTCAACTCTATGGAACTCCATACCTCCCTACATTCGACCCGTCATGGTCTCGCATAAGGGCAATACTAGTTGTATTGTTCAGTCAGAAGTAACAAAGTAAAAATAAATATAAATAAATTTACATTAAATAATTTAAATTTATCAAATAATGTATTTTAATTAAATTTACATTAAATAATTTATATTTATTAAATTTACATTAAATAATTTATATTAATTAAATTTACATTAAATAATTTACATTTATTCAAAGTTTTGTTTTTTTTCAAAGGAGAATATTAAGAAGAAAAACAAAAACAGTTTCATGGTTGCTGACTTAGAATTGAGTTTCTGGTTTTCCAATGAAAGTTAATTTTAACTCAGTTTTTGTTTAATGTTTTAATAATTATATAAATTTGTTTGTGAAATTTGCCAATGAGAGAATTAGATGAATAAAATAGAAATCGCAATATGCCGAAGTTTATTGAAATATATTTTAATAGAAGTTAAATAGAAAAAAACAAAATATTGTTCTTTGATTTTATTATTTATTTTATTATGATATAAGTGATTCATGTGCTTCATTAAACTTGCCCAACTTCAATTCGATCTCCCAAACCATCCTACTTAATAGCTTGTTACAATAATTACTTTTTAAATTGAAATAACAAAGAGAAACTATTTAAAAATTAGTTTCTCGCAGATCCAATATGGGCGCTTCATCCAAATGACCGCACTGTATTATTAAGCCAATGTAACCCTGAGAAATGCCCGGATCTTGGGCCGAACCGAGACAAAAAATAAAAATAAATATAATTTATTTATTTTTACTTGTTATTTTTTTGATTGAATACCCCAAATAACTTCTCTTCAATAAAATAACTACAATTTTTAGTTTTGGTCGGGGGAGAGCAGAATGAAGTTATGGAGAAAATATCTGTCAGTGTACTTAAATCCATGGTTAGCGACAAAAAAATAGGAGTGTGTCAAAATTTACATTTACACCAATATTTACCCAATTATACCCCAAGCTATTTATTTTTTAAGAAACGCCTGGACTCCACCAATGTTGTGGCTTAGACACAATAATAAAACGTTACCATATTTAAAAGTTTACATCGAACTGCACGTTTTCTTCTAAAATTAAAAAAAAAAAACTTTCTCGTTGATAGTTAATGAAGTTTTTGAATTGAGATAAAAATGAGATTTTTTTCTAGCTTCTATTGCTTACAAAAAAAAAATAAAAATTATGACAGAAATTTCCAAAAAATTATAATAGTTTCAAGACATGTGGGACAATTATGAGGTACGGAACAGAACAAACCTTTTCTTTTGGAGGTCTGAAAGTTTGTTTTTTCTACCCTACCTCTTTTTTTCAGTTATAGGAAGTTTTACTCGCGTTAGGGGAGAGAGAGGTGGTATTAATACTAGAGTTAAAGCATGCTGGCTCCGGGACTAGACAAGAATTTATCTCTCTAGGGCACTTTTATTAAAAAACAAAAAAATAAAAAGAAAACGTAGTCAGCCTACTTTTATGTTTCTTATCACATTTGTTATCTTCATGGATACCATGAACCTCTTCTTCAATAAAAGTTACATTTTATAATGCATTGAAATAAAGATATAAAAAAATAAATCACACGAGGGTTGTGTTTAGGTTGTTCGCTAAAACTTATGCAACGATTTGTTTGGTGAAAGATTGATTTTTTAAAAAATTGATTTTTAAGCTTGATGGTTCAAATTATTCGGTAAAATCTCCTAAGTATTTTGAAACGATTTTAGCTAAACATACTGTCCCGTTATTAAATAAAATGTGTTTAATCGAATTGCAAAAAGCTATGTAACGATTTTTTAAGCCAACGGCCGGATCAATTTTTAAATATGATGGCTCAAATTATTCAGTGAAATCCCCTGAATGTTTTGAAACAATTTGTGCTTAAAATCCTGACCCGCGATTGAAAAAATGCGTTTAACCCATTTATAAAAAACGTGTAATGATTTTTTTTAGCGAACGAGTGGATCTTCTTTTAAGTTTGATATATTAAATTATTCCGTGAGATCTTCTGAGTGTTTTGAAATCGAAGCATGATTACAAGATAGAAGTAAATTTTTTTTTTAGGATTAGAGAACTTCTATGGCCGCTTTGTTTAAAATTTGAACACCTTAGCACACCCCCTTCACAATTTAATCAGTAGGAAACATGTTTAATTTTAAAGCAGCATTTATATTAAATAGAATTTAATGAGTGCAAGGTGTCCTTTCGGTTAATAAAGTAGACTATCTAGTCGGATCAAGTTTTAATCCATTATGATTGAAATAAGAGGGCTATCTTGGACACCGATGTAAGTCCATATGGGTTGGGTGCTCTTCTCTTAGATGTGATGACGGTTGGCTCTTCTCTTTTGCAATGCCTTATTAAAAACAGAAATATAGTAAAGCCGAATCGATCAGGACCCTGTCCTCACTTTGATGGTTATTTTTATTTATTTTTTTGATAAGTATGTAATCTAGAAGATTCTTTGAAGAGATCAGCCTTTCGATTGCGAAAAGCCCCTCCCCAACGCAATTTCCGGGTCCAAATAACTGCACTACTAATTAATTTTGGTCCACCAGAGTTCCAAATTTACCTGGTTCTGCAATTGAACGATTAAATGTATTCTTTATTTTTAACAAAGAGAGCACTTAAATTTAAATTGAATGACCCTTTAATTTCATCCCAAACCCACTAATCACATATCACAAACCTTAAAGAATGGTGTCATAACTGAAGAATAAAAATCAATGCCAATAAATCCCATGAAATTACCTTTACTCTGCTTCGTAAACTTACAACTTCTTGTCCTACAATATCCTTCAATGATATTCCACTAATTCCTGTTGAACAGATCAGCTACCTAGTACTCCACTCGGATAATCGTCTTACTAAGAAACTGCTCGACGTTTCCCACTGTTCCAATACTCACTAGACAAACGCTCTAAACTTTCAATTAATTACAAAAGACTCATCTATTTAACCATAATAAGACCTATTTGGACATAGAGAGTTGAGAGCTTTGCGGCTCTACCAAACTATCGAATCCCTATCGTATCCAGTCCTTACAGTCCAAGGTCCTTTGTAAAATCCTCAATGCCTCATATTATTCACAAATTAAACCATTCATAAAGACCTTAATGTTCCATACATCGCTGATTTAGCCCGAGCCAGATACCTATCCTTTCATGATAAACTCTAGTCCCATCCGAATCCACTTGTTTCCAGCTTTGCTTCTTCCTGGATTCCTGATAATCCCCCTAGGCTTCTGATAAGAAAAAAAAACCCTAGGCTCGTGATCTTCTTACTTAGAACTAAATAGGGGGTGCCATCACTGGGTAGTATTTCGTCAAGTCTTTTCATGTTATTATTTCTAATGTGTCCATATTTACTGGTTGCATTTTTATAAAGTGGTAAATTTCATCAAATAAATTAAAAAAAAAAATTAAATTGTGTTATAGATTACTCGGAAAACCCTAAATTTTAACGTTGATCTGGAAATTGAATAAACTGATTTCTTGTAATAAATTATTGATTTGCTGATGGTATTTGGTAATAGTTTACATCATGCCCGCAGCTTTTTGGGATGGAGTGGGGGCGCTTATTCCAGAGGATTGTTTACATTTAGGTTACGGTTATGTTAGGCTATCTCTCTAGAGCCCTAACCCCCACCATATATATTATATTCTACAAAACAACGGCAGTAGCAGCACCAATCCATTTATATGGAATGATAGATTGCGGCACCTCAAAACCGTTAATTTTTCATATTTTATTGGCAGTATTTTAGTTTAGAAGCTTAATTTTAGTTTAGTTTAGAAGCTTAATTTAATTTTATTTATATCTTTTAACAATGAAACTGAACAAAATCATTTCTGACACCAGAAATGAAATAACAACTAACAGTTGAAGATTAAATGCAAATGAAATTAATGACTGGAAAATGATGATGGTGGGAGAATGGTAGGATTTTCAAAAAAATATGTATGTAGAGGAACTAGGAACTGGATACTGTCAAAAATTAAGTTGAAGTGCAGGATGGTGGGTAGTCGCGGGAATTTCAAAAAGTAGGGGAAAGGAGAAGAGTAGTGGGGGCAACAACTGCTAGGCGGGTAAGCTAACCTAACCAGGAACTATCATTGAGGATAAGCGCCCCCACCCCAGCCCAAAAAGCTGCGGGCATGATGTAAACTATTACCTGATATTTAAACGACCAAATCAGTTAGACTCTGTGAAGATCATTGTTTTTGGATAACATTTTCGAACAGTTTTTCTAGAAGTCAATTCGCTCACGACGAAATTGAATTCTCCATAAATCATTTTATTTAACTTACTATATTACAGTCATAATATTCATTTTTTTTTCGTTGATAATCTGTGGGTCATCTTGGTAAGATTCTTTAGGGAAGAGATAACCCGTTCAGTTGTGAAGAGCCACTCGCCTTTTCAAAAGATTATTTTAAAATTTTAATTTTAACCCAGATTATATAATACGGATAATAGAAATACAGTTAGTGGAAACTAAACTACACCAAATTTTAGAAATCACACCAGAGAGTGCCTAAACTAATCATTTCACATGTTGAGGTGTAAACAGCGATGCACCAGTACTCTTAACTGTGCTATCGATTTAAACAGAGGGGAGCGACACGGAGGGAGTAAAATATCGATTTTGCCAGAAATGGTTAAGATGACAGCTCTGTTCCCTACTTGCGTAGTAAAGCGTAATAGATGTTAGGAATTTCAATAAATGAAATATGATCAGTGAAATATTAAATCGTCTATTAAATATGGTTTATGATATGCAGATACTGGCATTAGCGGTCACTTGTACGAAGATGTGTCATTTGTGGAGGATGAGTCAAAACATTCAATTAAAATCTTTTGCCTCTTTGCTACTAAATAAGAGTTTGTTAGCAGTGATAAAGGATCATTCTCCCATAATTTTGGAAGTTCTTTTCGTAACATTTAATTGAAATAATAATTGTAGCATGAAAATATAAACTTAAGTGTTTTTTATAATAAGGTATATACAAAAAATGACCGTTTTATCAAATTTAGGAACCAAAAGGACTGTAAATATTTGAATCCTATTTAATACTGTACAATGATTGACAATCTCTTTAGATCAATATCTAAGCTTTTTTAATCCCATTCGACTTCTACAAATGACTCAGTTTTTCAAAAAAAAAAAAATTCACAGCCGCTGAAATTCTTGACCAGCGCATTGCGCGGCATTGATTGGAAAAAATAATAGCAGTGGAGATTGTTGGAGAGGAAGGAAGACACCATTGATGAGGTTATGCAGGAAACTGTTGAGTCAAATCTGTCCACATGTACTCTCGAACTTGCCAGAGAGTGAGGTGTGTCGATACACATTGTTAGTCGCCATCTACTTTTCATGGAGAAGGTGGAAAATAGCAGTAAACTAGCCCCTCACGAACTTACTCCTCAGCAATCAGCTAAGACATTAGAAATTTGTGAAAATTTATTGAAAATCCCTTCTCATGTGAGATTTTACCGGAGGATTGTCACCTATGATGAAAAGTTGGTTTACTGATGAAATCCGAATACCCGTGAGCAATGGCTATATCGCGGTCAAACTGCTTTTTCGGTTACTGAAAGGGGCGATTAGAAAAAAAAATCCATGCCTTGCGTTTTTTTTAATTTTAAAGAAGTTATTCATCACGAAATTGTTCCTGATGGATGCTCTATTGATTCTGAACGCTACTGCGAAGAACTTGAGAGATTATACGCAAAGTTGTCAGATCATTATCCTGCTTTGATGAAGCAGTTGAATTGATACGGAAGTTGGAGTTGCTGCCCAAGAGTTCTTTGACAGCCATCCCAAAGAATGGTATGGGCCTGGGATCGAGCAATTGGCTAGCAAATGTCTAATGACGGTGGGTAACAATAGACTATACTTTGAGTATTAATTGTATTTACTTCAAAGATATAATATAATACAAATATTTAAGATGAGAAGGAATATCATGTACAAAACAAGTCTTTATGTTATGTTAACATGGTACACATGTTATTTTAGTAAATGGTTAAAATTTTATTGTCATTTCATATTTCTGCTATATATCACACACTGCGAATGACATCTTATGTTGAACAGCGTGTTGAGATTATGGTTCTACGAGTGAGGACAAGGTTAAACATTCTTTGGAAGCTTCATCACTGTGTAAGTCATATGTATCGAAGATCTTTTGTAGTTTGAGTTACACACATAATGGTATCCATTCCCTAAATTTTATTCCAGTCCCATGAAATAAACGGTATTCAATATCCCTCCAATTAAATAGAAACATTAGGGAAATTTTTACACTTATAACATGGTTTCCTTACTATTTTTCCAATGGCACTTTACATTCCAACTGCTTTCTCGTATACAGGAGTGGACTGAAATCTTCGAGAGCAATTGGCCGTTTTTTGGAATTCAAATTGAAAAAAGTTCCCTATCGTGATTTTATCTATAACAAACGATTATTTTATAGCGCGATTTTATTTATTACTTATTCTATACGAGTAGCCTCATATGAAAGACAGACATCTGTAATCTTTAGAAAACAGAGAAAAAGTCAATTTTCCTCGAAGTACAAAGTTTCAGTAATCGTAACTTCCTATTACTAACATTAAGTATAATAATAATAATTGTAAGTAAAAGCAGCCCTACTCGATACGTGCAGGATTGTTCGAAAATTTGTCAATAAATACATTTTTTTACTTTCATCTACATTCTCTAGAGTGAATTCTGGGTTGTGGATGTTGATCCAGAAGTCTGAGAAATCAAAAGATGTAAATTAGCTATACTCATCGACAAAAAATTAAAGAAAGCTATGATCATCGTAATTGGTGTTCCTGCGGATGATAATGTAACTAGAACGCTGAGCGAAAAAATCCGAAAATACCAATAGCTATGCGAAGAATTAAGGCAATTATACAGGCTGATGGCTACTAAAGTACTACCCATTATAGCATCCAGCAATGGCTTGATTCCTGAGGAGATTTCGAAATCAGTGAAGATACTGGGAATGAGATATGAGCTTCAGGAAATCCAGAAAGCGGTAATGCTGGGAACCGCCAGGCATTGTTAGGAATTTTTTTAATATTTCAAATTAAATACCCAATAAACCGTCGGTCCGGGTCAATTAATTTATCCGGCAAAAACGAAGAAGTGAAAAAAAATAATAATAACATATAAATACAAGTATAGCCCAGCGCCAGTTATGGATAGATGGCAAGTTAAGCTTCACTGGGACCAAGCCATTATAACGAACGACACTATTCCGCAGAACAGACATCCACACAACTGTCATCTACGTTAAGAAACAAGTAAAATTCAGCCTCTCCGGACTCTGTTACTATATCACGGGTGATTTAAATGAAAACTAGAAATAGTACGCTCTGGTGAAACTCTGCGCCTGGTGTTAGGGAATAAATCAAAAGTGATATTTATTTTATAAATATTTAATAGTTTCACATATTGATGAAATATACATATGTGATTAATTTTTATTATTGTTGTTATAAATAGTCTAAAAGTCAAAAGGTCTAAAATCTCTGTGTAAACTTTGTAGTGAAATAAAAGTGAGTTTATTTCAAATACAGAGTACTCAACTTTATTCTATTTCGAACCAAGGGATCAGATATAACGGTTAGTTATATATTGACCCTAACCGGAACACTTGGTTTTTAAGCAAGTAGGGCCGATCAAAATCAAGATCAAGCGGGAGTCGTTACAGTCCCATCTCAACGCCGCCTATTCGTATTAGATAAGAAAACGAAGCAGGAGTTTCTGGCCGATACTGGTTTATCTTCATTATTTTTCGACCTCGTAACTTTCAAAGATCACTGAATATACAGTTGGAGCAGGAAACAACAGTCTTATTAAAACTTATGAAGAAATGAAACGTTTTGTAGATTTTGAACTTTGTCGCACCTACAGATGGACTTTCATTGTTGTGTACGTTGAGAACCCAGTATTTAAGGCAGACGTTCAATAAAAGCAAAAGTCCTATTAATCTTCATAACGGCAGATTAGCAAAAACTGGCATGAGTTCTACAGGACGCATCTCAGTTATTTTATTAGCAATCATCGCAACAATATCTGAGTACTGTCCATACTTGCTCCTGTTTAAGGAGTTCGCAGAAATAAAGAGACCTTCCATACGATGACAACCTCACGCCTTCATCAAACATGTAATAAAGACCAAACTTAAATCAGTCACCAGTAAAGCCCAGCAGCTTCATCCGGAGATGGGTGTATGTTAAGGTCAAGAAAAACTTCAGGCATATGGTAGAAGCAGCAAGATGCATTCTATTTAAGTCACCTTGGTCAAGCCCACTAAAGAAGGATGGACAGATGCGTATTTGTGGAGTGGGCCAGGTGACTAAACGAGCAAACCATCCCCATTTATTAACTAATATTTTTATTAATAGATATTTCAGTAACTATACTAGGCAGGGAATACAAAATTAACAGCATATTTTAATTTTATATGTTATATTTTTTAAACTAGACATTAATATTTTATCAATATAATTATTGTCCACGAGACAGATTATTATATGTCAAAATATTTTATTAAACCAACAATAATACCCAACAATTATTTTAAACTATTGAAAATAGTCTTTACTGTTTTAAAAATAATAATAAAAGAAACTTGATGTGAAGAGTATAAATAATATCATTTTTAAGAAAACTTTTATTTTTATATATGTAGCAATAATTTTACATTATTTCAATCATTATTTATTATTTTCAAATATTATTTTGAAAATATGAAGTGTGGAAGAGTCATTGATAGAATCGAAGCAGATTTAAATAATAAACGGCTTAAACGACACGGAGGGACAAGTCGCAACGACCCATAACCAACAACTTCTATGAGACAACTGAGTTGTTTATGACCAATCTTTTAATCATTGGACGGCTGAAGAATAGAATTTTATAAGAATAAATGTCCAAACAGATTTATGAGGTCAACCATCAACTACTTGCTTGGCTGGACTGGTTGAGAGCGCAGGTGCTTTGCTGTATCATCCCGTCTTGTAAGTGATAAATTGTATTGAGTGCTTATTATTGTATTCTGTTAGTATAAATGTGTTAAATGAATGATTAATATAATGTTTTGAAAGTTGTTTAAGTGTATAATTGAGTAATAGTGGAAGTTTGAAACGTCGAGGTTAGTGGGGTGATAAAATTGTGAGTAGTCGTGTGAAAGAGGAGTTATTGGAGTGTACGGGTGTGTGTAAGAAACCGAGTATATTGTATGTGTGTTATAGTTATTGATTGGGAAAGTTTTAATAACATTTATTGAATTAATTAACCGCGTGGGTGACCACGTGGTCGACTGTTATTGCTAAATTTCTTAATTTGGGGCGGTTTGGAAAAATTTTGTTTTGACAATTCTTTAGAGTGTATTAAGGGGTGTATTTTTACAAAATTTTAATTTAATTGGTGTAGTAGATAATTGGTAGTGAGTAAAAATAGAACACCACGTGGTAACCACGTGGCCTTGTTTGGGTTAAAATTTATTTCTTTTTGGTTTATTTGTTTGAGAATATAAAATGAGTGAAAGAGAGGTGGCCGAGAGTCCTCATGAGAGTACGCATGAGAGCTCGATGGAGATTTCTTCTCCTGAAGGAGAACTATTAAGTGAGATAATAGTGTCGGGAGGGGGGGCTACTAATGTCGTAGAGGCGGCAGGAGGTGAGTTATTGAGGAGTTTGGAGGAGATGAGGGTGTACTTGGAGAGAAATTTTTCAAAGAAGCACTCTAAATATCTCAAAAAAAGATGTGACCGAGTCGTAGATCGATGTCACAAAATGGAGAGGGAATATGGGAAGCTTCTTAAAATTACGGAAAGACTGGATAGGGTGGAGAATAAACTACAGAGGCTGGTGGAGGATGAGGAGAAAAATCGATTGGAAAAGGTAGTTACTAGGAGAATAGATAACATGGGAGAACAAGTTATGAATATGGTTAGGGAAGAATTTAAGAGAATGAGTGAAGGTATCTCGTTGGGGGAGGAGGTGGTACGAATGGAGCGTGTTTGTGAGAATGTTGGTGAGAAAGTCGAGAAAGTAGGAGAGGAGGTTGTGAAAGTTGAGCGGGTGTGTGAAAATGTAAGTGAAAAAGTGGAAAAAGTTGTAAGTGCGGTGAATGTTGTTGAGAATGTGGCGAAAACGGTGACGGATAGTGCTAAAACTGATGGGAACACACAAGAGGGAGAGTGGCTGAAGGTGGTAAAATATGGCAAGAAGGGTCCAAGGGTACGCCTAGAAATGCCTGGTGGTGATTCTAAGTTGAGCAAAGAGGAGGTGGTGGCTTGCTTAGATGCCAAGCAGGGGGACGTACGAGTAAGGGGGTTGATAAAAAGAGGAAATGATTATGTTATTGAAGTGCATGATAGAACAGATCTAGAGAAATTGAGACAGAATGAAAGATTGAAAGAGAAAGGGGTGATTGTCGATGGTGAAAAAGGATGGCGAATGCCACGAGTGAAAGTGTTTGATGTGCAGAACGAGATAGGGAAGAATGATCTTTTAGAGTGCGTGTATAGGAGAAATGTGATTTTGTTTGACGGAATGACTATGGATGAATGTAAGAGCGAGTTTGTGCCAGAATATATGACGAATAAGAAGGATGCAGTGAGTGATTGGGTTGTGCGGGTGAGTGCAAGGTTATTTAAGAGATTGTGTGTTGGCGGTAGAATATATGTGGGAGTGAAAGTGTGTAGAGTGAATGAGTATTTAGGTATAAGGAAGTGTGGGAAGTGCCATCGTTTTGGCCATTCAGGGAACAGGTGTGATGCAGTTGTAACATGTGGATGGTGCGGTGTGGACGGGCACCATGAAGTTTCATGTAGTAGGAAAGGTGAGCAGGAGGGATTAAAATGTGTTAACTGTAAAAGGTATGGTTACAAAGAAATGGCACACTCTGTACATTCGGTTAAGTGCCCTGTTTTCGAAATGCAGCGGGCTATGCTAAGAAGGATTACACAATATGAGTAAGTTAAAAATAGCACAATTAAACATGGATAGAGCGATGGTAGTGACAGTGGAATTGCGTGAATGGTGTGTGCGTAATGGAGTGAGTGTGGCAGCGGTGCAGGAGCCTTGGGTGAGTGGAAAAGGCGGCGGTGTGACTGGGTTTGGTATGAATGCAAGGATAATTGTGGGCGGGGAAAGACCGTGGGCTGCGGAAAGACCGAGGAGCTGGGACCTTGGAATATGGTATATAAGCTAGGAGTGGAAAAAATAAAGCCGGAGAAGGTGATGGGAATGATTGGAGAGGAAGAAGGTATCATAGAGTGGGAAGACTGCGCAAAACGACTGTTAAACGGATTAATTTTGGATGACTGTAGTGAAAATGAGAATGGAATGCACGTGGATATAAGACAACAGAACGGAAGGTATAGACCGGAATATGGAGAAAGATGGGAATTAAGAGAGGATGATGTGAAAGTGGCTGTATGGATGAGTAAGAATGGTAAGGCGCCTGGAAAAGATGAGATCAGTATTGAAATGTTAAAGAAGGGCTGGGAGGTACTGAGAAGTGTGCTAGTAAGACTGTACCGTTTGTGTATTAAGTTCAGAGTTTTTCCGAATAGATGGAAATATGGGATTGTTAGGGCATTGTTGAAGAGCGAAGACAAAGACCCCGGACATATTAAGTCATACCGACCTATATGCTTACTATCTGTGTTGGGAAAGGTATTAGAAAGAATAATGGTAACTAAACTAGAGAACGTTTTTAACGAGGGTGTGCATGATAAACAATTTGGGTTTATGAAAGGTAAAAGCACGGAGGATGCAATGAATGAATTACAAAGTTTGATTGGTGAGTGTGAATCTAGGTAGTGTTGGAGTATATCACTAGAAAGCGTGTGGGAGAGGTGCCCATCGACATTCCTTCCTATCTTGATATTTACTGTAAGTGGATAAGATATCTCATACAGCTTCTTTTTAATCTTCTAAACATGTTATAGAACATGGCAATTGTAGCCAATCCTTGTATAAGTGTGCCAGTACGTTCGGGTAATTTATTGTGAAATCTTCTATAGTTTGTCTGTATACGGTTGTAAACTGTTGATATGTGGTCTTTATGTAAAGTTTGTGAAGCACCATTTAATTATACCTCAGGAAATTATTAACCGAGAAGTTAATTGTTTTCCTATGTGGGTCGTGTAGTGGGAGTGTTTCTGGATGTTAGTGGTGCGTTTGATAGAGTGTGGTGGCCTGGTGTGTTAAGATGCCTACGAGAGAGAGGCGTAAGGAAGGAGGGGTTTGAATTAATGAAGGACTACCTTTCAGGAAGGTCGGTAGAGTTGAACGTCGGACCTGGCGTAGTGAGCAAAAAAGTGAATATGGGATGTCCCCATGGTTCTGTCATGGGCTCACAAATTTGGAAACTGATATTTGATGGATGTGTGCGTAGAATGAATGAGGCAGGTTGGGACATGATCGCTTTTGCGGACGACGGAGTGATATTGATAAAAGGTAATTCCCGCCGTGTAATTGAAAGGAGAGCGAATGAAGCTATGGTAGTGTTGGATGAATGGATGAATGAGAATAAGATGTGTTTATCGACTGAAAAGACTGTATGTATGATGTTGAAAGGGAAGTGTGTAAGAAATAGATATCCTAGAGTGAATGTGAGTGGCAATGTATTAAAATTTGTGGAACGAGTGCGATACTTGGGTGTTGTATACTGAGCGGACATGGGTGCTTCCGTGATAAATTGTTTGGCTTTGTGTGAAAATCCGTGGTGTGACTGTGATGAGGAGGAGACAGAAAGTGCCAGACATGTTTTATTTGAGTGCATAAAGTATGAAAAAGAAAGAAGTGTAATGGATCGAGAATTAAGAGAACTTCGTTTGAAAGGAATGCGTGGTTGTATGAGTGAAAAAGGGTATAAATGCTTTAGGGATTATGCGATAAAGGTGATGCAGACGTTAGAAGAGGCGGAAAAGAGAAATGTAATTGATTGAAAAATAATATTGTATGTATGTGGGAGAGTAAATGGTATAGTGTGAGAGCGTGTGAGTGAGTGTAATATTAAGTATGTTGGTGGACTTAATGTCCATGGGTGGATGAAGGGTACGGATCCCTCCCTCTCTCATGATAGGATGGTTAGCCCCCCCATTCTATCATGGGACAGGGGAACCGTAGGGGCTTGCCCCGGGCCTGTGACCATTCATGGCATCTGGGACCTTAGGTCCAAAAATGGTACTACGGGCTGGTGGTCTGCCTCCTTCAGGCAATGACTACATGGGCTGGTGGCCGGGGCCGCTTGGCGGTACGCCGGTTGCAGACGTAGTGGTCGTGTGTTAGATGCTCCCAGTAGTATGACCCCAGTTGTTCTGGTACTATCTACTGTGGTGCGGAAGCTAGAGAAATAGGTTTTGTCTTTTCCAAGGATGCCATCAGGTGATATCCTTACCTATTGGTCGTGGAGTGCAGGGATAGGAAAGAGTCCGGTTAAGGCCCTCAGGCTAGGCACGACTTCTTTCCGTTCCCGTCCTCTATACGACGTACACACCTGTCCCTACCTACTATCTAGCGAAACCACGGCCAAGGGAACGGGCTTGGAAGAATCAGCGGGGAAAGAAGACCCTGTTGAGCTTGACTCTAGTCTGGTACTGTAAGGAGACATGAGAGGTGTAGCATAGGTGGGGGGAGGCGGTTCTCCGTCGACAATGAAATACCACTACTTTCATAGTTTCCTTACTTACTTGGTGAGGCGGAGGGCGTCCGCCGGAGTGTCAACACTCCGACGCGACGGTATTCTCGCGCCAAGCGCCAAGGGTTGCCGGCGGCCGGCAGGACGTGGCGGGGCCCGCGAGTGGCCCGCTCTCGGGCGGTGCTGCCGCGTGCGTCGTCGCTACGGCCCTCGTCGCGCCGTCCGGCAACACACTCCCTAAATATAACTTTTGAAAGAATTTGATAATCGAATAAAGGAGAAAACAATAAAAATGCTTATACAGATCCAAAATGAATCTCCGCAAATACAAGTCAGAAGGTATAAGTTTAATATATCATTGGAAAGCCGAGAACTTTAAGAAAAATAATATCTAATAAATAAAGTTGTAGAAGGTAACGGAGAGTGACGAAAAAAATATAAATAATAAATTCTGAAAACCAACATTATTTAACGTAAATCACATGTTTCGAAGGAAATTAAATGGAATTTTCTTACTATATGTAAACTTTTAAATGTTTTTCTCAGATTGAAAAAAAGTATTTAAGATCCATCGAATCAAGCCAATGCCATTGTTTAAAATACTATTTCGTAGTACTTGTGTGAAAGAAGAAGTGAAATATAAAAACATTTCATGGATATGTTTATAACCTCAAATATATTTACTATAGAGTATTAACTATAGATAAGCTATTATATTTAAATAATTAGGTATCTATCGGTCGTTCATTCCAAAAAATCATCAAGTAACCTTTTAGAAAATTAAATTAGTGAATAATTTGATGAATTTTCTCTTAGTGAAATCCCAACATTATCCACTTACAATTAGTGAAACAACTTTTGACCTATCCAAGGCAAGGCAATGGAAATCTCGTAATTCTGTTTTAGTAAACTTTAAAACGGGAAATAACATAACTAATAGTTAGTGTTGGTCAAATGCGAAACCGAGACGAGTCTTGGGCTTACAAACTCAGTCTTGGTCTACGTCTTGGTCTTACGCAAGACTCTCGTAACATACTTGAAGTTGCATCTTAGGTTATTACTAGAGAGGTATTACTGTAATTTTTTTGATATGAGAAACCTAACTAAGTCTGAATGAAAAATTAGAAGAGTTAAATGAAAAAGTGTATTGGTTACACCAATTCTTTACGTATAGTAACTAAAATTGTCAAGTATACTAATACTTGTCACTAGTCACTAGACTATTTTGCCTCAATTTTTATTAAAAAATCAATTTTTTTTTTACCAGTCTTGGTCTTGGTCTTGCAACAGATAGGCAGCGTTGGTCTTGGTCTGGCAAAGTGCAAGACCAAGACCGATTTCGCGCAAAACTACTAATAGTCCTACGATCCATAATCATTTATAGGTTAAATGTTCAGATATACTTTCAAACGTCTATAGGCATATATATATATACCGGTATATATATATATATGTATATATATATATACCGATATATATATACCGATATATATATATACCGAAAGGCTCAAATATATATATATATATATATATATATATATATGAGCCTTTCGGTTGACAGAATGACGAACTCCAATTTTACTAGAATTTTATTGCCTAACGTCGATATAATAAAAAGACATTTTGTAATTATAATGGTCTTAATGACTTGTTTATATATAAGCTTTAAGCTTTAGCTCCGTTTAAAATGCACTTCAAAAATTTGATAATAATCCAGCATTGCAAAAAAATAATTTCTATTCAAAGTAGAGCAGTAAGTGAAAGTTGTGTGTTGCGAGCATCAGATTTTTAGATATCGAACCAAAATAAAAAGGGAATTAATGATGAATATATATTCTACTTTTCTATCTATCAATACATATTACACCTCAATCAATACATATTGACCTCAATCAATCAATATTACAACTATAAAAAAGGAAAGTGGTTTAAATAAATCATGAAAGTTGACAAAAAATCTGACTTTAGCACTTTGTAAGTGTGATTATGAAAAGACACTTTTTTTGTGCATATTTTTACTAGTGTATTATATGTTGATGAAATTTCAATTCTTGTTATTTTTTAAATATAAATTTTTAAAAACATCTAACAGTCGTTTCAAATATCACAAAAGAGATTGAGTGAAATATTATGGAATTGGCACAGTTTACACCTCTGTATTATAGAAACGCGTGATACGGATTTGATCAGTAAGACTCATTTGCTCTATTAGTTATAGAGCAACAAATATTGGTGACAATACTACTCTACCTCAGGCATTTTTCCAAATATCAAAACAAAACAAAAACTAAAATTATGATGACGTTTTGATCTAAATGTTTTGTCCTTGTAATACATTTTCTAAGTAGTGAAGAAACTTGTGAAAACAACTAACAAGTTTAAAATAAAAATTAGTGTGATATTAATTGTCAATTCATTTCCACTCAGTCTCTTCTAATTTAAAACTCGGAGAAAAAGAATTTTGAAAATTCATATCTAATAAAAGGATGAGGTTTTTAAGACTAAAATTTCATCAGCAAGTAGTACAATGATAAGACTACATATGATGAGAGAGAGAGTAATACAGTAATATTGCACGGCTGATTAACTGTGTTGAGTTACTAAATCACTCAGTATATTCAATCAATCAACGGATAATATTTTTTAAAAAATAAGAGAGAGTTAGGTGGGGCCACTGCGCCAGCTAATATACCAAGAACAGTATTGAATTAGCGAAAGCTAAGATCAATCAATATATGTGGTGATGGAGGATTCATAAAGTGTCTAAAATAATAGTTTCTGCTATGGTCTGAATCTGCTTCCTTCCAATACCGACCCTCTGCATGAAATTACTTGTACTAAGAGGGATGGTTCCCTTGCTTCTCAACCATAGCCCTTTAACTATACATTTATTAAGCTTTCTATACTTTTCCTTTAATTAAGGTATCCATTTCTTATAGATATCCTCCTTCTGTGCCAGTACCCTGAAGTATTGATCCCAATCGTTCGTTTCAAATCTGACCGTTCAAATCTATAGGGCCTCCTTTTCCGTTGCATTGAACGCTAAAATGTCGATTAACCTAGTTGGGTCTTCCGTATCAGGCAATAAACGTCGAGAAAATATCTATATTTCTTCATTTCAAGAAGTTCGGCTATTTGATGTTTTATATTATTGTGCCGGCGGGTGACAAGGAGCATGTTATTCGGAAAATTTTCAAACAAATGAATTTCAAAAGGAGACGGCTTGAATTACAAAGGACTTGTAAAACACAGCAGTTCAGTGAGTAAGAGGATAGAAGTCAGAAGTACGGGATCTGGTGGGACGGGATTGAAAGGGGATCGCTGTCTTCTAATAAAGAAAGGTAGCAAGGAAGTACTGACGGCTGTAGGATAGATAGAGCCACTTTAACTCGGTGTAATACTAATAGTAATAGGTTTTTTTTTTTATGAAAGGAGATAGCGTTGACGGTTGAACTGTTTTAGAGTAGACTTATATAATAGTATGACTTGCAATTTGGGAAATCTGTGGTTTCCAGAAGAGGTCTTGGTCAAAAATAACACCAATATTTTTAACGTAAGTGTAACGAAATAGGTGAGTTGTTTAGGAGAAGATTAGGAGATTTGGAATTTATGACTGCGGGAGATCCGATAAGGATAGCTCTCGTTTTCTCGGTGTTTAGGGTGAGCCTTTTGTGGTTTAACCAAGCACAGATTCTATCTATATCTTCTTGAAATTGTGGGATTGCAGCATTGGAATCAGCAGGATCGAAGGGAACGTAAATTTGGACGTCATCGGCATACAGGTGGTATTGACAGTGCAGGATAGAGAACGGAAGGTCATTGATATATTTGGAAAAAAGTGTGGGAGATAAAGAGGACCTCTGGGAATGCTTCTAAACAAGGATAGAGACACTGTTGGGGGATTATTAGGGACTACAGCATACTGGAAGCGACCGGTGAGGAAGGATTGGAACCATTTAAGGACACTAGAAGACAAATTACAATTGCAATGACAATGGTCTCCTTCTGCAATTCAATGACCTACAAATGCTAATTAATGATTACCAGTTTGATATCCACTGCCTTAAAGAAACGCATCTCAATTCGCTGATACATTAAATCTTAAAAATGTTTACTATCATAGATTTGATAACACTGCTGGAGCTAAAACCTGTGGAGGCGTCATTAGATATATTTCGAACCAACTACCGTTTTAAAAAATTGATCTAAACACTAATCTTCAAGCCATTGCCGTAATAATTCATGGTGGTACTCCATTTATCTATCTACCAAAAACCAAAATTCAATCCCTAAGGAACTGTTAAATGCAATTATCTTTCAGCTTCCAGCCCTTGTGCTTGACGTAGGTGACTTTAATGCTTACAAATCACTCTGGAGTTCCAGCAGAACTTACAAGCTAGGTAAACTAATGGAATAGTTTATAAAGTTGTTAGAAATAAATCAGTTATCATCGCTAATGATCTATTAATTACATCATTTTTATTAATCAGAGAAGGTAGAATAGACAAAGGTGTATCAACATGATAAAAAGTTCAAGGTGAATCACTAAACCAATTGCTAGAAGATATTCAACTTTCATCCGAGTGTCAACAAAGTTTCCATACATCTATAATATCTTGATTCTATAACTATTCAAGGTTATTGTTTCGCTAAAAAAAATATCATCTAAACACTACATTATAGATTTATTTTGAAGGTTGATCCTACTTAAAATTATCATTACACTAACCGAGTACCACTAAGAACATACATGCTAGTCCATAATTATATCAATAAAGACGAAATAACCAAATCCTAAAACACTCATATACCATTCACCATCCATTCCAATTCCACTTCCATGCTTATAGGTCGACCGCAAATTCTTTAAAATAAGTGCTTCTTTGTCTTTTCTTCAGACATAGCACCTGCCATCTGGTGCAAAAAGGTTGGATTTCGATTCATCTGAGAATATCACAAAATTCCAAACTATCTGGCTTATTGGCATGCTCCATAGCAAAAGTCAGCCTGTCCTTCTTATTTGTTTGGCAGTTTTCTTACACCGCACGATTTAGTCACGAATGCACTACTCTGCACGCATAAAGATGATTAAAATGTAGTGTTCAGATAAGATTTTTAGCGAAATAATGGCATTGAATAGAAATGGTAATAAGATATTATAGGTGTATTGAAACTTTTCTGACATTCTATTTTAATTTAATTTTAATTAAAGTCGTATCTCTTCCTGCTATGGGATTAGTGATCCAGCATGAACTTATTATCATGTTGATAAACCTCTCCCTTCTACCACCCTTTTTGATTACTAAAAGTAACATAATTAATAGATCATTAGCAATGTTAAAGAACAACCAACTGCATGGAAACTATTTTGAAACAGTTTACACCTCCTCAATGCGGATAACCAACATTCCTGAACCCTAAAGATGGAAGTCAGTCATCAACCGACCTTCCTTTCTGTTCCTAGAGTATAGCTGCTGATAATTCCTGGGCAGTAATAATTGATTAGTACTCAAATGATCATTTCCCTGTTCTGTCGAAAATTGCAGGCAAGAAATCTCAACACATCAAAAGATCACACTAGATTCAAGATAAAGCTAACTGTCAATGATTCACTTACTCTTTGCAACTTGACTTTCCTCTTCCTGACAAGGTAAATGAATGCTGTTATCCGTTTGTTTCTGTAAGTAAGAAAGCAGCAGAAACATCTATTCCCAAAGCGAAAACCCATCTCAAACAAACGCCGTCCTTTACCTTGGCTGCAAAGAGGCTAAAGAAATCGCAGGAAGACCTATAGAAACTTAAAAAAAAAAATTGACTTTCCAAAATTTTATAAACTACGAAAAAGAAAGAGAATTATTGACGAAAGTAAATGCACATAATGAAAACTATTCGTATCCTCAATGAAGTCAGGTATTCCAGCTTCAATTGTTTGGAAGACAACACGGGCTATAGAAGGTAAGCAGGTCTGTCAACCTATACACCTTCATATCGAGGGAAGAATAATAAGTGATGAAACATATTTAACAGATGAATTTGCTAGTACTTTTCCTTAAATGAACTATCTTAGGAACAAGAATTTGTAGCCTACAAAATCATATGAAAGAACAGTCACTTAAATTAGCGTCCTAAGATAATAATTACATTTAAAACGTTAATGGACAAACCTGATTACATTGACCACTACTAATGCACAAACCGTTTGACACAGTATGGAGATATGATATTTTAAATAGAACAAAATGATGGAGAATAAATGGTTCTATAGTCCAATTTATAAAAGGGTTTCTAGGAACCAGATACTAAAGAGTCTGTATTCGAGGTAGTCAATTAGAAAGAATGACATGTGTCAATGATGTGCTGAAAGGTTCAGTTTTAAGTCCGACACTTTTTTCCATTTCAATTTAAGATTTAAATGAATGTTTGGCACAAGATGTCGATGCATATCTATTCGTCGATAACTTTTCAATTGTCATCTAGTCCATAGGTCTTATATACAAATTAGATACAAAATTACAGCTTGCTGTGAACAGTCTTCAAACATGGTTTCGCAGAACTGAACTTCTATTCTCTGCAGAAAAAACATCATGCGTCCTATTCTATCGTAGAAGGAATGTTAATACACCTCCAACTATCTTTTTAAATGGATCACCTCTTTCTTACGTAGGAAATCTAAAGTTTCTTGGTCTACTCCTCGATCGCAAGTTATCATGGTCATTCCATATCAACCAACTTAAAACAAACTGCACAAATAAAATGAAGTTACTTGCATTAAGCCTGAAACAATACCTTATAGGAGAGAGCGAAATTCTTCCCATCAGTTTCAGATTCCATTATATACTAAGTAAAATTAAAAACAAAATAATTATTTGCAAAAACAATCCTCCTCCCTGAGCCCAATCTCCTCCCATTTTTATCGAATCGTTAAGAAAGGAAGAATAAAAATGTACTTTAAGTAATCTAATAATAATTATAAATTATTACAAATTATCTGTTATTATTTACACGAATGGATCCAAAACTGAAAATTCGACATCATATGCCATGATTTGTAATAGCAAACCCCAAATATATAAATTGAATAAAGTACGTTTCGTTTTAACAGCCATTCTAAATGACCTCCAAGCGGGATTTTCAAGCAGAGAAGGTAGTTTGTGATCTATGCGGACTCAATAAGCGCGCTCTAAAGTATCAATAAACACTATTTAGATAATTCTGCCGTGACAGAAATCCTCCTTCACAGTCTTCAAACCCCAAAATGTCAGGACTGTTAAACAGCCCTCACAGTGAAGCCCACATTCGAAGACCGGGTTAAATATAAGAGGAAAATCGCCAATGCAGGCATACTTAGATCCCTCGCCTAGCCTCTAAGTGGATGACTGCACCTCAAAACAAAACCATTTTTTAAAAGAGATCATCAAGGGACTCATAATTAGATCTACAATTTTATCAAGTTAACGATGAGTCCAAAAAAAAAATTGGTGATGATAACCACCAACAATTTTCGACCTATAAACCAAAATTTAAAAAAATCAAATTCAGCAAAATTACTCACACTTGAGATTACTACAACATTTAGTGTTTTTCTCTTAGAAAGCTAATTTTAACGTGGAAGTGTCGTTTATTGAACAAGATAATTTTTTTTTTCAACACAAGGCATGTCCTGCGGAACTTAAGTGAAGGCCTCAATGCGGACCGAGGAACTTAGTCGAGGTCTCAATGTGGCTCGCGGGCTAAAAAGTTTGCAGACCCCTGTAAAGATTTTGGAACAATGAAGGCAAAGCTAATTGATGTCGCGATTCCGAATGACAATTATCATGGGCGAAAAGCTCCATTAATACCAGGAATTGACAAATGAAATAAAGCAATTATACCTTTTTGGGAATGCAGTTGTTATACCAATTATAATATCAACAAATGGTCTGATCTCAATGTATACGGTGGCAGGTACGAATGGCTTAGAATTAGCGCTTCGTGTGTTAAGATAGACTCAGAAAGCAGTTCTCTTGTACTGAGCCAAGAAAATGTATTTATTTACTAGAAAATGTATAAATATTAGAAAAAAATAATTGAATAGTTGTAGGTGGTTGGACTTATCCCCCACTTTCAGCTTTGAATATCCAAATTGTGAGAATAATAAAGATTATGTGGATCGTAATCTATATAAATAAAATAAAGGTTTTGTCAGTACATTGAATAGAATCAACCCGTTTCATGATATCTTTCCGTTTCATACATAACAGACACCAAATCCACTTTTAAACATTTTTTTTTGTCTGTATGTCCGCATTGTCTAAATTTAGCTCAGCAATGGCAAATGGTAGACTTTTGAAATTTTCACGTTATATACAATTTGCTTGACTTAAAATATAGGCTTTAAATGAAAACAAAATATTTAGCAGAACCAAAGTTATGAATTCTTGGGTAATTTGTCTAGAGATCCCGGTTAGGCAGTTACTTGCTTAGGTTCTCATCCCAGCTTGCAATACTACGAGCCACATTTAAAAGTTATATTATTTAACTGATGGAAAACATTATTACAAATCTGAAATCCCGAACATCTATAACGCGTTGTCGCTTAAAACACACTCACTTTTCAACTTTGTTCGATCTACCCGTTCAAAGTGTCATTCGATTCAACTTCCCGAGCCTAGCAAATGTTCCGTATACATTTTAAGCATAAACCAAACGGATTAGCCGGAAATCGAAAAAAAAAAACTCAAAAATGTCACCTCGCCTGCCACAATATCTAGATAAAGCTCTAATTTTACAGGAATGCAGGTGACTCAATGTCCAATGTCATTTTGGTTATTTTGCTAGCGATAAACTCAGCAGAGTTTAATGAAGTGGAGGGACAACAACAATTTTCGATTATTTCAATCGACTGCACAATCTCCTCGCTTCATCACAAATGAAAATTAAACACATAAAAAAATTTAATGGATCGGTGGCGGTCGGTTTTTTTGTGTGGTGCCTAAACAAATAGCCTAATAACAAAGTTTTTACTATGACTGTTACGAAATCTTTACTTCCATAAGTCCCCATAAAAAAATTAAAACAACCCCTCATCCAATTTCCTGAAATTAAATTTAGATACCCTTTCCCCCATAATACAAAACCCATTTAAAAAAAAAATATTCTCAAATTTTAATTATAAACCCGTCAACGATGAGTACATCAACTAGTACTTTCTAAAACTATTCAAAATTAGTATTAGATAGTCAAAGACTGCTTTAGAATTTCCAAAACGGAAATATTCTAGTTGGGGACGAATTAAGTTACCGATATAGTAGTCTTAAACTTTTATTCCATAACAACGACTGAATGGTAAGCAATCCTCTGGTACATAAACGTCACCAGCCCTCCCCTTTCTGGTACTTGCCTCAGCCGGAAGATATAGCTCATTGAATGGATTATATCACAAACCCAGATAGGGGTAGGCTGTTACACAACACCGACGTCAATAGAACCAAGAGAAATATAAGCTCGTAAACCTGAGCACTAAAATCAAATTCTTATAAATGTCATTATTATATGTTTTCCGTAATATTGTTATCGTTATTATTATCGGTATTACCGTGAACTTGCAGATATTATTTAACATTATAGTTTATATGTCACTTAGATTATTAGATATAATAATTTTGATAAATCGTTTATATAGAATATAAGACTTTTAAATATTTCCGAAAATTAAAATATATGATCTACTAATTGATTCTTGTTTATTTTCAAAATTAATAAATATTGACGATCTATGTTTGTTAGAAATATTTTTATAATTCTGCACATCCATTGAAGTTTAATGGCCGTATATACCCGTGATGCGATCACCAAATTTTTTTAATTGCAATTACTTTTACTTTTTTTTTTTCTCTTTTTCACTCCTTTCTTGCAACGGAATTCGAACTCATAATCTTACATAGATAATTAAAATAGCTATTACTTACTTAATAGTTGTCCAATATGGGCAATTTTTATGTAGTTTCGTAGGTAATTTCATTTAATGAAAAAAACAGCCTACAATGTATGCTAAAAAGGCATAAGTTGTCAACCCACACAAAATTAAAAAATAACCAACAAAATCGGTCCTCTTGTTCCCAAGGATCAATATTGGCTCCTTTACTTAACATTATCTATACCCATGACATGCCAACCAGTTCCGAAACATTGGCTGCTACTTACGCTGTCTATGCTACAATTTTTACAAAACATCACGACTCCAGACTGGCCTCAATAAATTTACAAAATCACTTACTACAATTACAAAATTGGTATTCACTTTGAAAAATTAGACTAAATCATGACAAATCATAACCTATAACATTTACGCTTAGATGAAACACATGCCAATCTGTTTATACCAGCGACAACTAAATCCCTCAAACGGACACTGTACGTTATCTCGGGCTAATATTCAACAGAAGGATGACCTAGGGCCCACATGTTAAAATGAAACGAAAGACTTTGAACAAGCGACTGAAAATACTATACTCACTTTTTTCCAAATCAAAACTGAAAATCAGACAAAAACTAAACACATACACTTAGCTACTCAACCCATATGGACATACGCCTCACAAATTTACGGATATGTAAAAAAAAAAACGCACTAATAACCAAAAGTGCAATCATTTCAATCCAAAATTTTAGGACTAATAACATCAGCTCCCTGGTACGTAAACAACAAAACTTTACATATTTCTTTTCGATGATTCCATTCCCGGTCCAACGCATTTCCTAGATGGCTGCTATGTCCTACTTAAATTCGTCAACGACATTTAAGAGCATCTGCAGTGCTCCAGGTCTATACATGCTTAAAACATTCCAATATCCAAAAATAAGATCCTTTTGACGGCCAAGTCGTTTCCCTCAGATCAATTCGGTTTTTTCGCTTTTAGGTTTCCCGATAATTATTATAATTGAATAATTTTAGATCTGATATTATATTCAAATATAATTTAACCAACATTATCAACTTACAATTAGTGTGACAAATTTTGACCAATCTATGACAAAGAATGCAAATTTCGTAATTTCATTTTAGTAAACTTTACAATGGAAAATAACAGTTTAATATCTAATAGGCGTACAATCCATAATCGTTTATAGGTTGAATGTACAGATATACTTTCAGATCTCTCTAGACATATATATACAGCTCAGAGACTGGAGTTATGTGGTTTACAAAAACAGATGGAGTAACGAGGTTTTTATCGTCTACCGTTGTATATAATAAAATTAGTTTTATCATAGTTAATGATTTGTTAGCTACAAGCTTTAAAATCGGTTAAAAAATGTATAATTGCCAGAAAATAATTTCTATTCAAAGTAGAGCAGTAAGTTGTGTGTTGCGCGAACCAGATTTTCAAAAAATAAAGTCTACTAACAAATATCAATATGATAGATTTCACACTAATCGCGGTAAGACAATTTTGGCTGAAAATTTGTAAGAATCCCATGATAAATCTATCTTAATTTATTCGAGTTATTTGGACTCCAAGAACCATAAAACGAATATTCTGTTTACAAATTCCGATTCATTATTTTTCCTGAACTCAATATTTTCTTTTACTATGTATTTTATTGCTTACTTGAATTTGTAACTTAGTAATAATCTTCAATACTTTTGGAGAAATAAAACGAAATTATGAATTCTTTTAGCAAATATACAACGTATTTCTGGGAAATTTATCTGTCATCTGATATTAGAGAACAACGATCGAAAAAAATTAAAGTGTGTGCTTTAGACCACAAGATAGAAGTAAAAACATTAACAAGCAATGGTTAATAATATGAAACATAAATTATATATTTTTTCCTTTTCGCCTCTCTTACACGGCACCGCCTTAAGAGACGATTTTTAGTAATAACCTATTACAGAGAGGATGGAATGCTAATACTTTTCCTCACTTACAGTATTCAGG
Source organism: Nezara viridula (assembly GCA_928085145.1). Classification (NCBI taxonomy): domain Eukaryota; kingdom Metazoa; phylum Arthropoda; class Insecta; order Hemiptera; family Pentatomidae; genus Nezara; species Nezara viridula. Next base: position 93,441,759 of record OV725077.1, read on the forward strand.
TCAGATTTTTAGTTTCTGAGATATTTTAATCCACATCTTCAATAAAACTCGTCATAATTTGGTTTTCGACGCTATTTTTTCTTTTAGCCTCTCCAACACGGCGTCACGTTAACATGAAATTTTAAATAATAACTCGTTACAAAGAGGATGAAATAAAGAAAATTTAATATGCTAATAATATGCAGGTCCGATTTTTAATTTTCGAGATATTTTAATCCATACGCAAAAACACATCAATAAGTCGACTCCAGCCGACTTTACCCGAGTGTTACACATAGGGCTCAATCTAATTCGCTCCCCACAAAAAAGTGCAAAACGTGCATAAATAAGTTTAAAAAGTCAAATAGTAAAAAAAAAAAAAATACGATATAAAATTTGCGACAGCAAAACATTCTACTCTACAGCAGATATACCTGGAACTGTTAGCGGATGGCGGTACCCGTGTCGATGGATTCCTAGATAAACTGCTTAGCTTTAGAATGAAAGGAATTTTATGCAATTAACACTTTCATAGATTTAATTAATAATAATAATTGACCCCTGTGCAGAAGTGGTTTTTAGGTCGTGAAAGCTATGTCGTGAGCACTACTCTCATTCGTGACCTCTGCAAGTATTACATCTTGCAGATAAATCATTACTTCCGAGCGGATTTAAGTTCCGCTACAGAAAGCTCTTTTAGCTGGATATGGGCATTTAAAATTCATCTCGAACGAAAAAATATAACGCGGTACGTGCTACACAACATTCCATTTTTAGTTAATATTTCACTGGTTGGTCTAGCGAATGATTTTCATGGTATATTGGCCAATAAATAAATGGCAAAATAATAAAGAAATAAGTAAATACTAAAGGGAGGAATTAATTTTCAATAAAAATAGTTGAGTAAAACGTAAAAAAATTATGATTTGCTGTATTCAGCGGCGGAAGGAAACAGCAGGCGCTATTATTTAAAAAGTCTTTGAAAATATCTAGAAAAGTAATCTTGCTTTTGGTTTATTGAAAATAGGCATTGAGACAGAAATTTTAGAATCATTTTACCCAGAAACCCATCAGGAATCAAAGTCATTGTTTGGTGACGGTGACAAAGTTTGGACCTCGGTGGAGTGCAGATAGTATTTGTAGTTCAACATCTATTTCAATAATTTTCATCTTCTATTCAATAATTTTAATTGTCTAAGGTTTTATCATTTTCTTTTCTTTATATTTACATATCATATATCATTACATATTTATTATTTTATAGGAAAACGTGTTTTTCATTTATTGTGTAGCACCTATTGCGCATAGAGCACCCAATTTGTGGCATAGCCATCCGTAGTCAAAGCTCTGCAAAATAAAAAAAGAAGCAACAAAATCAGTTCACTAATTCCCGAGAAAATATTGGCACAGACGGACAGACCAATGGCTAAGAATGTGTTTTTCGAACTCATGGGGGCTCTGAAACCTATAGATCCGTCGAAAACCCCATATCGGAAATTTGACACGATCGCAATACTTTCCTTACCTAGTATAGTTAGGAAATTAAAAACTGGGTCAGGAAAATAAAACAATGTATATTTGTATTCTTACTTTACCCATCCTTACCAGAAAATATTATAGTAGGCATATATAAACTTAAACTAAGGATGTAAAATGGCACTCGAAATTCTTGCACCGGATAATTGACATCCATGAACCTAAAACATGACATTTGTACTTATATTTTCCTTAAATTCAATTAAAACTTGTTACTAAGCGATTAATGCACTGTAGCAATTCTTTCCTGCTACAATCTCCCGCTATTTAGCAAATAAATGAAGGATTATTTGTGTAATTATTCATTTTTTTAAACATTATTTGTTGTTTTAGAGTACAAAATATGAATAAAAATTATATATATATTTAATACAGTTCATTTTTCAATTAAAGTTACTTTTTTCAAGATTAAATTTTATATCACCTCCAAAGGAGAGGGGGGCGCTCCCACGTCTATTTTCTGGAATAGTGTTGTTTATTTACTAAAATGGTCCTATTTCAATGATTTATTTTATTGGGTGTAAAAATCCTAAAAGATTGTAGCATCTACAGGAGTTAATGGTCGGACATTTATTGTTAAAAACTCCACCTTAATTGTTTCGGGAGGATTGGGAGTTATTCTACAGACGCATATTGCAAATCGAAACAAATGATAACATATTTCGAATAACTATGGAAGTGATGAGGGCTCATATCAATTTCGAATTGAACCCCTAAATGTGTTAATGTCAACAATCGAGATTTCTTTATTTGTTTAGATTAACAAATTCCCATCTCTAAGTTACATATGTTTTTATCCTAGGAATAGTGTTGGTAATGAATTCATTAATAACTAACTGTACCCGGTCACGCGCTGCTGTAGCTCATTCTGGTTAAATAAAAAAAAAACAATTAGAAATAAAATTAGATATTTCTAATATATTTATGTAGGAATACTTGTGAATATGCAATATTCTTTGTTGTTTCATTCTTAGTAAAGATATAGAGATTGTCTGGTTTTCCAACTCAAGAATTTTCAACATAGAAATTTCTTTGTAGGAAGCAAGCGGTCTCTAAATCTTCCATGAAAAATAACTAAATGTTTAAAGCATTTTATCTCTGGACCAAATCGTCCGATTTTGTTGATTTTTTTTTTTATTTGCAGGGAATAAAAGAAACTTTCAAATAATGATGGGTATAATAAAACAAAAATTGTATACTTTTTGAGTTATTCGCAAATATAGTTTTGAACCCATCGTAACATTCAAGTTTAATTAAAATCGTTACAGCCGTTTAGGCGCTGCAATCTATAGAGACACAGGTTTTTGGGCAGCCATTCCAAAACGAAACTGGAGGGTGATTAAATGTGTATAAAAACACTCTTTAATGCGATAGAGACATTATGACAATATTTAAAAGAAGAATATTTAAGTCGGAGATTAGCGGCTTTGAACAAACGAACATTTACGTTTTCATTAATATAGAAGAGGAGAGATATTTTTGAGATTGCTTTTTTTTTTCTGCTTTACAACTAAGTAATTCGTATTATTTTACTATTAGTACCAGAGAGGTTAATGTTATCTTCATCCAGCCTGGTATCTGCAATAACGATAGTATCTGTCTCTTTTTAGATTGGTGGACTGGAAAGATTAGTCCGTCAGAAATGTGGTTAGGTACTTATTGAGATTAATAATTATAAAAAGTACATATTATAAAGAAATAAAACAAGTAAAAGGGTAAATTAAACAGAGATGTGCTGAAAATAGCTAACTTACACACACACACACACACACACACACACACACAAAATAATAATATTGAATTTTTGGCTTATCTGGCTGGAGTTCAATCTACTGTCAACTCTTCTTTCTTCAAAGAACTTCAAACACTAAATATACCAAATTTAGAACAAATTTACTATAAATTTTCTTTTTAAAAATTCAAACATCAATAGAGAAAAAAATTAACCATTCTGCACACTTTGCTACCATATGGCCATATGAGTTGTTTCATATTGAAGGCGGCCATCTGTAAATTCTAGATTTTTGAGAAAAAAACAATTTTCATTCCATTCTTCAATTTAAGATAATTATGTTTTTTTCATATTTATATTAAAATTCAGCTTAAATTTTCTTCATTAATTCTGTAAAGGACGTGATATGAATGTAATTTGATATACGTGATATAAAAATACAGATGTCTGATTTTGAAACAAACATTACTGTAGGTGTCCGTTTTGGATGCAAATGATAACTTATTACAACATAACTAACTCATCTATGTATGAGAACTCGGAAATCAGCTTTAACTAATGTTCTTAGATACATTTTTATATCGGAAAATAGATAATTAAAATGTTCAATGTAGAATATTTATTTAACTAAATTTTTAGAAATCATGACTATACAAACTCACAAAACTACTATTTATGTTTAAATCTTCAACATTGCCATTTTTACATAAATCATCTGGTAAAATACCACTTTTCAGGGGCCCAGAAGACCAGGAGTTTCAATAAAGTTTTTGTTCCAATCTAATCTGGCGTTCTTTCATTTTTTTTCAAAATGATCTAATAACAAAATTTCGAATTCTAAAAGTTTTTGTTTCTTGAGTGGGACGCTTGTGGGTATTATTCTAAACCATCGGTTTAATCATTTGTAATTTTCAATTAGCCATAGAGATTGGCTTCTCTGCTCCAGTTTCTTCTTGTAAGCATACTCACCTTTGACCCCGGATCTACGGAGGGGAGAGAGAGCGGGTGGGGAGGGGGAGGGAGGGCTTTCGGGCTGAATCCCCCACCATAATGGTAAAATATAACCATGTTTTATGAAAAAAATATCTCTTAGGATACCATAGATGAGTGGAATCGGCGGTGGGTAACAACCTTGAAAAGAGCAACTTTAAGAAAATATTTCCCCACCGTCCGAAGTCGCTTGAAAGCTAAGTGGGTTCTCCCGGACTACTGGGTCTCTCAATTCTTTACTGGGCATGGGGGTTTCCGCTTTAAGTTACATAGTTTTGGAAAAGACATAGATCCCCTATGCCCCACTTGTGGAGTACCGGAGACGGCTGAGCATATTATCGTCAACTGCACCGCCTTTGATGGACTAAGGGTCGAAATGATAAGAAAAATGGGAATCTATGACCTCACGGAGGATGAATTTCCCGAGTTAGTGACGGAGCAGAACTACCCGTATTACAAAGATTTTGTGTACGGGTGGAAAGCTGCTCTGGGACCCTCCCAGTTTAATCTGGGAAGAGAACTTGCTAATAGAAGGCCGCCAGACTAATATAGTGAAAATAATGAAAAATGAAGATATTTGAAAAACACAAAACAAAATTGAAAATTAATTTGTGGTTTAATAGCAGGAATGGCATGCACGTGTGTGACTTCTTTTGTTAATATATATATATATATATATATATATTTAGAACTTTTTCAATCAGTTCAAATACTCTATCGGAAGGTAGAAACGAGTGACCTGAGAAATTCTCCGTATATTTATCATCTCATTAACTACCATTCATTTGGACATTTCTCAACCGAGATTTTCCAGCTTAATTTTAGGGAATCCACTTTCCCATTCGATCTAATAGTTTAGTCTTTTGATATTTTACTCTAGGAAATAATAGGCAACTATTATTAAAGATCGAATCATGTGATTAGAATCTGGCTATTCCATTGGCAATTTGGCAAATGTCCGTTTTTGAAACGAAGTGTTATGTTATAAAGCTTAATTTATTATACTTACGATTTTTATATCTTACTTGATTAATAATTAATAAATGACTTCACTATTTAAACGAGCTTGAAAAATTGTATAAGTATCAACTAATTACTCAATTTCAATTTTGATGACAGTTGTCCACCTTTGATATTAAGCCACTCATATTGTTAAAATTTAATGAGTAATAATAAAAGTATGAATTATTAAAAGAAATTTTATTATAGTATTCCCTGAAACCGACATCAGGTTTTTGCAATACGCATGCTTATTTGAAATTTAACCGCATAACACAGTTTGCCTCTATTATAATTATTTTAATTTTATTTGAAGTTATTTCAATACTCGGCTTTAAATTAATATCTAGAACAAATATTGCTTACAGATATATATATATATATATATATATATATATATATATATATATATATATATATATATATATATATATATATATATATATATATATAGATTATATATATATATATATATATATATATATATATATATATATATGTATATATATAGATATATATATATATAATTTCAGAAGAAATTATTTTTTTTTAATGTTAATAAACCTTCATAATATTATTTTTAAATGTAAATCAAACCTTACAACAATTAATATTTGATATCTATTCATTTAGCATTGCTACTGAAAATGAAAGGCCTTTAATTATTTAATTATTAGTTAAAATTGTCACATCCACGGTTAGAACAAATGTCTTAAATAAATAACGTTCGTTGACACCTCCGATAAGTTTAAAAATTGTCAGACATATACCTACTTTGTATATATATATATATATATATATATATATATATATATATATATATATATATATATATATATATATATATATATATATATATATATATATATATATATTTAATGGACTTTGGCAAATTCTACAACTGCTAATATTATACTACTTTTCATTGATTCAATTAATTTAGTTTATTCAAGAAATAATAAATGTATTTAAATAAAGAACAACTGTTTTATCGAATATTTATTTCAATAAAATGACAAATGTCTGTACATAGTTTGACTTATATATCATAATATTTTCACGTCTTTATTCATGAATGTAAGTTTTGATTTTTCACTATGGTAAGTTTTATTTTTTAAATTTTTTATGTCTTCTATTCTTGCAAATTGAAATTTTTTCGACAAGCCTTCCCGATTTTGTTCGAGCCTCTCGAAAAGAACTAGGGCTGGGAACAAATAACTTAAAGAGTTTTATTACGATATTCAGGTTTACTTACAAATTTTTTAACTTATACTATCCATTTTTTTATTATTATACATCTTGATTTTTATGTATATAATCTATCACCATTATTAGAAATTTCCAATTTCGTGGCAGATCGGGATATTTTTAGAAAATAAAGTCTTTAAAAGAAATTTAAGATTTTTCCTCCTCACATCTCTAGCCTTAAAAAAAAATTAGTGAATAAGCAGATTTTATCTTGTCTTTTTCTTATATCTTTTTTGAAAATTGTGATAAGGGGACGATTTCTTCTACCTCTCACCATAAATAGAGATTAAATGATATTAAGACAGGATCAGTTCTTTTTAATTTTTTCATGCAGTGCCACAAATCAAAAATATTTGCTGAAGAATCTACTACCTCACAGGCGTTAAATGTATGTGCTTATATTTATATATGAATAAAATCATACATTTTAGGTTCATATGCCCTCGGGCAGTGGAAGGACTTTGTTATTTGTATATATCTGTATTGTTATACCTATATTTGTAATTTAATTAAATAAACTTTTTGGGGGGTCAGAAAAAAAAGAGAGAAAAAATTAGGTTTATAGAAAACTGTTGAAATCCACCTAACTTTTTGGGATGCCTCAGGCTTTTACTGTTGAATTCATTGTGGGGCTTGCTTCCAATTTTATTAATGAAACAAAGGTAAATTAATCGAAAACCAATGCAAAACTGGTTTTTATTAGTATCTATGTTCCAGTATTGGCAACGCTTACTTTCACTTAATATCATTCTATAAAATATGCAGTAAGGGAGTTTCATAAAATGGTCTGTGCGTGTGTGTGTGTATGACATTGAACGTGGCACTGAATTTGTATATTCAAAGTAGGTATATGTCCGACAATTTTTAAACTTATCGGAGGTGTCAACGAACGTTATTTATTTAAGACATTGTTCTAACTGTTGATATGACAATTTTAACTATACTTATTTATACAAAATTAAATGGCCATTAATGTCAATTTGGCCATAACTTTATTCAAATGGTCTCAGATATTCTAAATGCCGATGTTTTTAAATTGTATTCCCTAGTACCCTAGTTTTGATTCATAGAAATAATTAAAGGCCTTTCATTTTCAGTAGCAATGCTAAATGAATAGATATCAAATATTAATTGTTATAAGTTTGATTTACATTTAAAAATAATATTATTAAGGTTTATTAACATTAAAAAAAAAATAATTTCTTCTGAAAACCGGATGAAAAGTCAATATTTAGCGATGTGGTACATTTTCGATCTTGATACTTTTTTTATCCATTACATATATTTTTCTGTACTCAATATATAATCTGGTTCATAATTCAAAGATAAATATTTTTTCGAATACTTTTAAACAGTATCTTTAAATGTAGAATGTATTCTATTTCATTTTAAAAAATAAAATAAAATAATAATGTAACAAAATGAAATTTAAAAATACATATAATCTTACAATATTATTATATAATACATTAAAATTAACACAATTCAGTCTTACCTGAAGTTAAATTGTGAATGTTAGGCCATCTTTTAACTCCTGACGTCAGTTTTCTTTTCTGCCAATCAATAATAAATCACGGCGCCCACTTATCCGATTTTTTCCCGGCCTTACTTGAAAGAGCAAATATTTGAGTAGAGCCGAAAACATAGCTTTTTGGTTCGAAAAGCGCGAAACTGCCTAGTGCGCGAATTCTCTATCTATACAGGTATCTTTATATTTTTATTAGTGGAGAAGTCGGCAACATGTTTAAAGGTTTTCGAAACGTTCTTTCGGTAAGTTGAGACATAAATAAATTTAAAAAAAACCTAATCTTAAGTTTGATGGGATAGTTATTGCGACATAGCTGACCAATTCATTGATTTAATTAAAGAAAAAAAATTACCAACCCATGAAGGGTTATGCGTTCAGTACACTTTGAGGAAGTACTGTTACAAGGCCAATGGGGTTGTGCAGGGAGGTGACGGACCAATATCACGCTCAACCGCCAGGTTTCCCCCTTCATTAGTTATTTAATTAAGAGTACCCACTTTATAGAGCTGGATTTGTCGCAGGAGGGTCTGTTGGCCCCAGGGTCGACCCACAGCTGATGAAAAATTACTAGTCATCAGCCGAATTCGAACCTAAGACCTTGAGTTTTGGAAGTCAGTGCTCACCCAATGAGCTACCCCGCTCCCTATCAAATTAATTAGTTCCTTAATAAAAGTTTTAAGACTTCTAGGATTCTTTTTAGTCTCTAATGTAGTTAAAATGAATTATTTTGTTATGTATGTTTTATTGGCTAGATTTGATGTATGTATTTTTTTTTTTCGCGTCATAGATGCGCCGTGCATTTACGTGCGTCCTCGGGTATTTTATTGGAACAAACTGCTTGCTTTTGAGAATTTATATATGCTAATAATAGAACCAATCAATTCGTATGTACATTTTAAATAATAATCATAAAATCCGAATAGTTTTAAAGTAATTTATATTAACTTACTGTGTTCCTACTTTAGCTTGAATTTTGTGTGTTGACCAGAAAAAAACGGAACCACGGACGCATTCGGCTTGTAAAAATTGTTTGGACGAGTGGAGCTAAAACAGTATCCGTAGGCCTAGTTTAGAACTGAAACACGGCACACTAAATTTACATTTCCCACTCCAGTACTAACTCTGTAAGAGCTCTAAACGTTTCGCCAGCGGCGAAGTAAACAGAAGAAATATAAGCAATCGTAAAGGGATCCCTTTGGTAAATAAGACTCTCTGTGCCTGGCCTCTGTCGAGGAAATCTTCTATTGAGATATTCCAATCCTTTATTTTGAGCTAATACAGAGTTTTCTGTTTCGAGATTTATTGCATGTGCTGTTTTCAAGGATGATTGGACAGCTTGATCCGATGCTATTCTCTATATCTAAGTTTAAACGATGTAAATTTTAGGATTCGAATGCTTCATTTAAAATTATGTCTTCAATACCCCATTCGGTAATGAGCTCTGTAATTTTTGATATAAAAAATAGGTGATTCTTACATTTCTTTATATCGTTATCCAATGTGTGGGAAATTAGTGATTGCTTATGCACACTCTAATATTTACAACTTCCAAGGCAGGACAAATATTTTTAGCATTTAATGAATATTTTAGCCATTGTCTGAATTTATATATAACGTTATTATGAAATTCGTTAATTATTTCAAGTTTGATCGGCGATCAGTTTTACAAGTATAGTGTTTCATCACAGATAATAGTGAAAACGCTAGATGAGCAACCTTTTTATCATTAAGTACCACATCAATGTTAGGCAATGATGAAAGAGGCTGATGTATACATTTCCTTATTTCATTATCATCAATTTAAGAATATGCATAGATAGAAATTTTAACTTTCATAGAGCTGCTATTTATATAATGACATATTATTATAATAAAATAAAGAAAAAAGTTAAAATTTGATTTATATAAAAATAGTCCGTTGTTAAAATTTAAGTTAAATAAAACAAATGGTCCTGAGCTTGAAATAGAAATAAAATAAAAACATGTGGTCTGAATTTTTTTTTTTTTTGTATTCATTGATATTTACAACTGCATTATAAAAAAAAATACAACAAGCAAATGTGCACTCAGGAATATAATAACATGAAATCCTTTGTTGAGAAACTACCCACTGAGAGCACTCAAAAAGTCTGAAAATTAAAATTTAAATCCAGTTAATAATTATAATGCATATTATATATTTATAAAAAGTTTCTCTTGGTTTTATCTTTTCTTAAGTGTTTTTTCTTGATTTAAAGATAATATATATATATATATATATACATATTATCTTGAATGACTTCATCAAATCATCTCTGGCTCTTCAAAGGATGAAAGAACATTTTAAAAAGTATGAAAAATACGAAAAACTTTGTTGAAACTGGAATTATTTATCATATATGTGATGAATTTTAAATTAAATAATTAGATCTTGCTTAACGTAAATTATTTACTAAAGCGTGACTTGTATCTTTGTTTTTTTATCCTAGATTAGAAACGTAAGATACAGAGGGGTGGAACCCTCCATCCTTCCGAGTCAGCCCTTGGTATTAGTCATCCCTTTAAATTTTTAATATCAACCTGCACATATGCATCATTATTGAAACATAAATATCTCATCGGAATTTCAGTATCATTTCTTATACCGGATTTGTTGCAGAATTTGTAGTTGTCGCTTACGAACAATTTCAATTATATCAACAAAACGAAAAAAAGGTGTATGTGAAAACCTTAGCTCAAAAACAAAAAGACGTACGACTCGGATGCTACGTATTAAAGGTAGGTGTATGTCTGTGATGCTGTAGCAACTGTTTTCGCTAAAATCGACGTTCCGAAAGTATCAGTTTATATTAACAATTTTTACAATTTTTTTTTCTAAAAAGAGTTCTAAAATTAATTATTAACCTCTGTACAACGAAGTAAAATAAAATGGTATATATGAGTTGTCTTGTCCTCAGTGGAATAGCCTGGGAGGGCTTAAAGGACAAATTTTAAAATTACTTTCTCTAAAGTACATCCATTTTGATTATTAGAAATAATTAGTGGTTTTTTCTTGTAGGATAAAAGTAATTTGAAATGGATAAATATTGTCTATAAATTAAAAAAAATATCTGAAAAATGGCTAGTACATCTAAATACTGTATAGTTGGAATGTCCTCTATGCCCAATCTGTAGTGTTCCGGAAACTGTAGAGCACGTGGTCACGACCTGCACCGCGTTTGAAACGTTAAGAGCGACAATGACAAGAGCCGCGGGAATCTATGTCCTCACTGAAAATGAGTTTCCTCAGTTAGTCAGTGAGGAAAATTTCCCGCGGTTTAAGGATTTCATAAATGGATGGAAGACTGCAGTGGGGCCCGCTCACTTCCATATTGGTGCTCGCAGAAGAAGAGGACAAGCGCCAGGAAGACCTCCAGATTCTGAAAGCTAGGCCGAAAGAAGAAGGAAGAAGATAAAACAGAAGAACTAAATATGTGGATATCTAGTAGTAGTGTGTTATTAAGTATTCATGCCTAAAACACACTATTGCAAACACCCGTATTGCCATTGTGGAATGGGAGGGTGGAAATAAATAAATAAATAAATAAATAGTTGGAATTTTAAAGATTTAAAAAATAAATTTATAACATTTAAAATTGTAGAAGTTAAGTGTAAAGTATAGAATGCTAATGACTTTTAACTGTTGTAGTTGTTAATGTTGATTTTTCAAACTTTCAATTTGAATTTTGAATTTTATTATGTATAATTCCTAACATATAATTCAAATTGGGGGGTTGAAGAATCATTAGCTTATTGAATGTGATTATTTTCTGAAAAACAATTAAACTATGTGACAGTGCCAATATTAACGATATAGTTAAATTTCATGGGTGTGGGCGGGGTAGCCGAATGGGCTAAGGCTTGTGCACTGCACCGCCGTTGCCCGGCAACCTGATATCTAGACAAATGATATAAAAATAACCACGAGTTCGCGTCCCGGTGCCCGAGGGGGTCTTTTAAATCCCCGCCCACACCCCCTGGCCCGGAAAAACCCCGTATAGCCTTAACGGCGAGGAAGGGGAGGACCCAAAAAAAAAAAAGTTAAATTTCATGAATTTCTATGCCAGGGTTTCTTGATTTTGTTTAGCCCGAGGACCACTTGAAAAACGTAATTTCTTCTGACCTCATTCATTTTAAAGATTTTGTATTTAAATAAAAAGTAAAAAATCTGGTGTGTCCACTCACACGACTTTCCTATCTATTTCAGAAAAGTTTTTATATCTTTACATATGTTCATGAACAAACAAAAAAGAATTGAACTAAATTTACTTTCCTAAAAATAAATTTTAAAAAATTTGAGTACGATTTATTTGATAAACTAAAGTAATGAAACCGACTTAAGGTAGATCAGGTTAAAATTTCAATACTCACTAATATTGCTGATCAAAAACTTTTTGCCATAGCTTAGTATTGTCAAACAATAATTTCTGTTAAAAGTAGAGTAAATAGTGAAGATCGTGTGATGTGGGCAGATTTTCTTACTTTCACTTAGTCATCTTTATTCTCTCATTCACCCCTTTCTGACATCAGGAAATGAACTCGTAATCTTTCATTGGAAATTGAATATCTGTAACTTCGTTAATAGTTGTCTAAAATGAACGATTTTTATTTGGCTTTGTAGGGAATTTCATTACTTTTCAAACGATAGGCTTAACGGTTAGTTCCCGAGAAAATCTTGGCACAGACAGACAGACAGACAGACAGACAGACTGACTGACAGACAGATAGACAGACAGACAGACCAATGGCTAAAAATGTGTTTTTCGGACTCAACCCTTTTAAGATTAGATTTTAAATTGAAAAGGGCTAATATTTGAAATGGAAAAGGTTACAATTGGCTTGGTTACAATACATTTATTGCAGTTGGCTAGTACGTTATCAGATTACTCATTACGGTTCAAGACAAGTTGATTTTTCATGTACTGGGGTTCACGTCAACATCCGAAAGAGTGATTTTCGTCCGGGAGTAGTAGGCTCCCGACTACTACACCAGGTTTAAATATATGTAGATATCAGTTTTTTTCTAACAATTTATTAAAGTATTTACTTAGATATGCAAGTTTACGAGAGCACAAAGAAACTCCCGTAAAAGAAGGAAACATAAACCCAAAAAGCAACCAGAATACCCATTCTCGTACCGTCCTATCTTTCTTTTACCCATCATGGGCAAAGTCCTGGAGAAACTCATTCTAAAACGCCTGTAGCCAATCCTAGATTCTAATCACATAATCCCAGATCACCAGTTTGATTCCGCAGACCCCATTCCACTATCCAGCAATGCCATCGTGTGGTGGATGTTGTCTCCTCTGCATTTGAGCGCGGAATGTACTGCACGGGAGTCTTTCTTGATATAGAACAGGCTTTTGATCGAGTCTGGCACGCGGGACTACTTTACAAACTCCGTAAATTCCTACATACTTCCTCATTATCCGTTCCTATCTAACTGATAGATACTCCAAAGTCAATCACAATAATGCTTATTCGTCCCTCTTTTCCCGGTCCGCTGTTGTTCCTCAAGGTAGTATCCTTGGTCCTATCCTTTACACAGTTTATACAGCTGACATCCCAACCCATCCTAACACTGTTATTACCACCTATGCTGATGATACATGTGTCCTATCCATTAATAATGACCCAACCATTGCATCCCAAACTCTTAAATCACACATCACAAGCCTTGAAGAATGGTGTCACAACTGGAGGATTAAAATAAATTCTAATAAATCCCATCAAATCACCTTTACCCTTCGACGTAAACCTATAATCTCATGTCCCACAGTATCCTTTAATAATAACCACTTATCTCTGTTGAACAAATCCGATATCTTGGACAAACGTCCAGTTTGGAATCCTTATACCAGACTGAAACACAAAGAAATCGCTCGACTACTCCAACACTTACTAGGCAAACGCTCTAAGCTTCCAGTTTATTACAAAAGTCTTAAATACATGACTAAAATAAGACCTATTTGAACTTACGGAGTTGAGCTTTGGGGCTCCACTAAGCCATCGAATTCCTCTCGTATCCAATCCCTACAATCCAAAATCCTTTGGAAAATCCTCAATGCTCCTTACTTTGTCACCAATAAAATAATCCATAATGACCTTAATGTTTCTTATGTTTCCGATTTGGCCCAATCCAGATACCAATCCTTCCATAATAAACTTCAGCACCATCCGAATCCTCTCGTCTCTAACCTTGCTTCCTCTTCTATTCCTGATAACCCTCCGAGGCGTCTGAAAAGAAGATGGCCTCGAGATCTCTCATTGTATATACATTTTGTTTTTAGAGTGCTACCAGTGGGTAGTTTCTCAACAAGTGATTTCATGTTATTATTTTCTGTTATCAAATTTACTAAATGTATTTTATTTATTAATACAGTTGGAAATATCATGAATAAATAAAAAATAAAAAAAGAAGGAATAAGGAAATCTATATTCGAAACATAGGTGTTGGCTGGCTTTTGATCAATAGAATTGGACCTAGATGGACCCAAGCGAATTTCTTGGTTGAAGTTGTCAGTTTGAATAAAACAGTAGCCGAATCTATTCCTGCAGGAGGATCGATAAGTAAATAAGCTGTGGAGGGGGTTGTTTTGGAAGCAATGTCACCTGTAGCTCAGGGGCCCAAGACCTTCACGCCGGGCTGCAGAAGACAGCTGGGCTGCCTAAAATCAATACTCCAGCACGAGCGACTCCTCTCTCCTCGAGGGATATCCTGGAGAACCATTAAGACCCCGGAAGCCCTCGGACCTTTTTGCTGTGGGTCGGTGGTGGGGGTGCGCTCCCGCCTTCAGTCACCAGTGTGTTGTGAGTCAGTCTGCCAGTGCCTTCGCTTCGCGCCTCTTCTCTCTCTGTAGTCTGTTTATGTTTAGTTCGTCAGCTGTGTTCGTTAGGCTTTAGTTTATAGCCGCTTCTCGGAAGGAGGTGTCCTTAAAATGGAGAGGTAAATTCTTATATTTGTAATTATTATTCTTTAGCTATCTTTTAACATATTTATGGAACTCACCCTAAAACACAATTATTTGTATTTAGACTATGATAAAAGAAGTTTTCAATTTGTTTTAAGGTAATTAAGAATACAATAAATTGAATAGATTTATTGACTAAAAAGCTATAAAATAGTTACTGCTTTATGTTGGCATGTTCTCTTTAATTTTACATATATTTAAAAGTATGAATATAATGTTCATTACTAAAACATGTTTTTATAATTTCCTACGTATATATTTCCTAAATTTAATCAACTAAATGTTTCATCCCTGTGTTGTTGGTTATCTTGTCAATATAAAAACATAAAATATTATAAAATTCTTTCTGATCCTTATAATTGAATTCGATAATGATAACGCTATCATTAAATCTATATATATCTCCATACAAAAAAAAAATCAAGATTTGATATGTTTATTAGTTTTTAATGCATTTCAATAATAATTTAAAGAAACATTTTCGATATTTAAAAATGTATAAATTATTTAAATCAGGGTTATATTATTTATCGAAATGTAAAATAACCAATTAATTTTCATTTATATTCTACTAAACAGATTTTATTCATTTTTCAGATTTAAATACAAATAATTAATTTTGTAATTTTTTTTTTATATGATGGCAGTTTATACAATATTTGAAAATAAAAGCCTACATTTATGAAATTAAATGAAATCCTTTGATCTAAGTAGATATTAAATGAGAGTCTATCCAACGGATGGAAGGGGTGTGGTTTCTGATATTAATGATTTCCTCGATTATTTAACTTTTCACTGATTTTTACTTTGATATAATTTCAACTACTGTAGGAAATATCGACAGTGCCACATTTAGTAACGCAAATAGATGGTGCTCATCATCGTTAAACAATGCAAATAACATTTGCATTTAAGGTTTATTAGCGTTGATAATGTTTTGAATTAAGGTTTAGAATAATTTTAGGTCGTTATTTAATATTATGACCTTAATATTAATATAATGACCTTCAAATAATACCATACGAAACTATACAAAATAATTTCATCATATTTCATGAATATATTGAAGAATCTAGAAGACTAATTTATTGAACATCTTTAATTTAATCTACCGCAGTCCTGATGGAATAATTTCTTAAAATTAGCATCTTTTATTATTATTTTTTAAACTTTTTTGAACTTCTGATGGTTGGAAACCTATATATATATATATATATATATATATATATATATATATATATATATATATATATATATATATATATATATATATATATATATATATATATAGCATCTTCCTTTATTTCTTAAAAAAATATTAAGTGATATCGTACAGTTTGTATGGTATTAGACATTTTATAGGATTTATATTATTACTATAATTTGGCCGATTATTTAGATTGAATAGTTGACTTGTATATAATTAGGATGTCAGGCACTGTTATTGGCATACTAAATTGTAAACTAAACTAACTCGTTTGGGTTGCCCCATTAAGATTATAATAAGAAATAAAATACGGCGAAAATTTGAAAACGTTTTCAATTAATTATCATGATAAAAGACGAATTTATTACTTTTTCTAAAATATATTTTTTTTAAAAGCGCTCATTTTTGGTTGGGTTTTGTATTTAAGAACTCCATTAATCTGTGTTTTGTTACGAAAATTTAGTGATATTACCGCGTGAATGTTAATGTTAAATGTTCTGTTTATCCCGCTCGCTTACACTGTATAATATTGCATTATATCGAAATACAAATGAAGTATATAACTACAGAATTCTGCTGCTATGACTGGTCTGTGAATGAGTAGAACAATTTTTGGGACAGCAGTGGAACATATAGTTCGACCTGCTGGCGGTTGTAGCTTGATGCGTGGTATTTTGAGATTTCACCCTTCAGTTTCTCACCGCAGGCATAAACCACAGTTCGAACGTGCTCTTCGTATGTTTCCTTTTACTGATCGAGGATTGATAGATCAATTTCTATTGATGATAATAAATAATGCCCACGGCAAGAAAAAAATGAATATATTAACGGTTTATATTTACAAAAAAAAATTATTAATATATATTTAATTTATATATATAATTGATAGTTTTTGTGTTTTCTTTTAAGCGGTATTTATTATAAAATTTCATCATAAAAATCGTTTGAGCCGTTTTCGAGTAAATATTAAAAATGTGTAATATTGATTATATAATGACGCTTGTAGGTTATTCAATTTTAAAGAAAAAGTTGCATCTGAGGCATATAAAAATCTCAAAATGTCATTTCCATCCGAATATTGTTATTGAATTATTTTGTTCACTTAGAGACACGCGGGCCATATTGGGAAACTTCGTCATTTGAACACAGGGGAGCTCAAACCATTTATTTCTGTTGAAAACTCGGATTGGAAACTTTATCGATCGCAATAATTTCCGTTATTACATACTTTATATGAAGATAAGTAGGGGCGGTACTCTGTTGGAGGTGTCTTAAAGTCTTTATGCACTATCGAATTAAATCCCATTGACTAAACCGCTACTAAAAATAGAAGATTCAACAAGTGCTGACCTTGGAATAGGGTCAACTATGAGAGAGAAAGAAAGAACAGAGAGGACGGACATCCTCTGTCATCAATTCATTAACTTTATGAGGAAAATTCATCTTTTTGTGGATATAACCTTGCTCACACTTATGTTTTTATAATTGCAACTGCGATGTATACAACATTTTGTTTTATTATTATTATTTCATATTTAATAATTATGTCACTCTTCAGAGTGAAATGTACCGTTAATACTAGAGAGAGTTGATCCTCAGTAAATATTAGAATGAAAAGGTCCAGTTATTGAATAGCATACCTAAATGTTAAACATAAACATAGTAATTAAGTCTTTTGGTTTATTATTTTTAATAATGAACCGTTTTAATCGACCAAAAAACTCAGAAACTTATCTCCCCTTCGAAATTTGATGTTTTACGTTTCAGGATACGTAGAATTCGAAAACCGAATAAAAATGTGTTTGTTAGTTCGCCGTCCGTGCATTTTCTCCGAAACTACTAGACCGATTTTTTTTTCAAATTTTAGTCAGAGGTCACCCGAGGATGATCCTTCTACTTTGGCATTAATATCCGCCTTTTCCTTTCAAGATGGCGTCCGAAAATCCTGTATAGACTGTATAGACTATAGCGCCTAAATAAATGTACCGATTTAAAAAAAACTTGGCGAATGTCTTCCACTTGATGCCCTTTAAATTTATATATATAACATGCTTTAATGAAAAGAAGCTGGAAAAAAAGTTACGTGGGATGGTAAAATTAGATTCCGAATAGCTCAAAAATTTTTTGTTGATATTGTGATTATATGTTTCAAAGGTATTTAAATTTCGTGAAAAAAACGAAGAAAGTTTCATCGAAATCGAATCACTATTAGTAAAGATATGGCGATTTTAAAATATTTTTGGTTTATTATTTTCAAAAAAGAACCATTGTAATCTACCAAAAAATTCAAAAACTTAACCAACGTTATGAGGTTTTACGTTTCAGGATGCGTAGAATTTCAAAAATCGAATAAAGATTTGTTTGGCCGTCCCCCATCCGCGCATTTTCTCCGTAACTACTCGACAATTTCCTAAATAACAAAAAAAAAATCGTTAAAGTCCTTCAATTTGGAGCAAAGATATAATCTCTAGTTATTTTTTGTATGTTCTACTGCAAAGGTTAGTTAGTTACGTGATATTTCAAGGGTTTTATAAATTACTGTTACATTATTTTTAAGTTCTAATTATTCATTACTTGAAACTTGAGCTACTTCAATGGTTTTTAGCATCATGTCCTTTTATTTACTCACCTGTACTGTTATATTAGCTAGAAGTGACTAGGGATGTACAGAAGGGGCGGCAAGGTGCGCCATAAAAATTTTTTTAGGGCATTCTTTTACGAGATTATGAATTTTTGAGTGAACCATGTAATACCAATGTTTCGTTTTGTAGGAATTTTTTAATCAGATGCAATGAGAAAGCATGGAATAGGGCACATCAAATATAGTTGTATATAAACTAAAATTTAATAATTATTCTTGGGCATGTAAATTTTTTAAGAAGAATAGACAGTAATATGTCTGGACAGGGAGAGGTTTATGCGAATTCGAGCCTGGATATGCACCCTGATGCTATTCGTAGCTGTTAATTTTTAACTATTATTTCATATAGCTATATAAAATAATAATTATAATGTAGCCGTTCATCTGTCTTTCAGAAACTAAAAGTACTGTAATATATGTAGTTTTCATAACAAATTACTACAATTAACAGTTGCAAAGTTTGTATTTATTTTTTCACCTGATCTGGGATGTTTTATAGTTAACATAATTACTTAGAATCACATTTTATTAAAAAAAAAAAATTAGGCAATTTTTTATTCGAATTTTTTTTATAGATCTTGGTGTGATCAACTATCAATCTTTTAAATATTTCCCTCTACTTACGTTGTATATCCCCGTAGCCTCCTAAATTCGCCAGTGTGTTTTTTGTGCCCAAATATTCTTCGAAACGGTTAATTTTTAGATACTTTAAGGAATTCTTTTATGCGCTAAGCTGGTCGCCTTTTCTGAAAAAAAAAATGACTGTAAAATAAAAATAATAGGATTTTGAACAATTCTATCTTCGATATACTTTGAATCTCCAAGGACGCTAAGGTTATAGGAATATATAGGTAATTTTTTTGTTTATTTAATTTCATTTTCCGTTAAATCTCTCGTTAAAATGAATGATAATGGTTAAAATGAATAAATATCATCAGCGATCGAGTGCGGATCTATCTTGTATCAACTATTTTTAGTTACTTTTCCATGTTTTTTTTTGTTTTATTATATTAGATTGTCCTGTTAGTCACCTCATTCCCAAAGGATCAGTTCCTATAATTGAGGTATGATGGTTTTCAAATATTTAACCTTACTAAAAAGTAACGTTTTATACATATTTATAAAAATAAATAAATGATTTAATTTAATAATTGATTTATCACAATGCATCACATTCTCAAAATAAAATAAATAAATACAATTTTTGGCTAAAAACACTGGTACACTGAGAGGACAGAATTTTACGTCTCACATTATTTTTACAAAATGGAAGGCCAATCTCTGATCATTCAGAAACAAAGCTCAACTTAATTAGTATGTACTTAATGTTTATTAAACAAAAAAAAATTCTGTAAGTAAGTTACTTTTATTCCAGTAGAAAGGTTATATAGAAATTGTGAATAATTTACGATTTCATGAAAAACTTTTTTTTTTAAATCTATTTATTGAATAATAATACAATCAGCCACTGCTGGAGGGCTTTAAGTATTAGGGCTAAGAGTTCTCATTCACATGATAGAGAAATAGATATAAATATAAAAAGTAAATAAATAATACTGATGAATAAAGTAAAAAAAAGTAAACAAATAACATAAAATAGAAACTTCTAAACACAATCATACCTATATGCAATATATACATTCGCCCATGAATCTCCAAGCCAGACTTTTCCCCCCACATGTGGAATGCAAAGCAAGACTCCAGGAGATCCCAGTGCCACTTTTCCAGCCACATCACTAGTATTAGAAGCCACTGGAGGCTGAAAGAGGGCACTAGAGCCACAGACACTCAGGACATGATCATGAAAAACTGAAATTAAAGTTCAGCTGCTTAAAATCCTCCATGATATGATCTTGTAAAAAAAAATCATCGAAATTAGACCATTGTCAGCAAAGATACAACTTATTGTTATTTGTAAACATGTTGATTTAAAACAAGATGGAAGATTTGAAATATTCTTTTTCTCTATCGACTACAATTATCATGAAAATAAAATTGATAATAAATCCAATGATACGTTTCATTATTTCATTTTCTTATTATTTTGTCATGTGTAGTTGTTTTGAATGTTTTTTTTTTAAATATTAGTTATTGCTCCTATTTAACGAAAAAAAAATCATTCTTTAATAATTTGTTTCTCTGCTAGTAATAGGTCAATAGACTGCCTCTGATGAATTTTATGTAGCTCTTGAATGGATTTATCTATCTATAAATTTTTCCTTTTACTTATGGGACACCCAGTAACAGAGTGAAAATGAAAAACCATTGTCCAAGAATTCCGTTGTTATTATTATAAATAGTATCTGCCAAACTTAAAGTTAATAAATGTAACATAAATTATAAAGTTTTGAAAAATGAAATAAACCTTAAAAATCGTATTTTGACCAACCATCATCGCACATGATTTTTCGTCAAAGAAGTAAATAACCAAGTTTTTTAAATCTTTTTAAATCTTAAGGCTGATTATTTAGCTTCCAATGAAAAAAAAATACCATTACTGAATGGTAATGACTCATTTTTACTGATATTTACTGATTTTGTAAACTGAAAAAAATAAAAAAAGGCAATTACACCTTTCATATAATAGCGCAATTATGTTTTTAGTAGGATTGATGATTTTTTGTTTGTTTAAATCATTCAGTGGGATTGAATGCATTAGGGCATCGACGTAATTCAAAACTGTAAAATAGTAATAAGAAATCGATCTCTCGATGTTCTCAAGGTCCTACTGTCAATCACTTCCATTATTTTCAGTACTTTGGTATTGTCGTAAATATGCATTCTGCTTGCAATGATTACATCGGTTGAATTTTTTTCTTCAGGTAATGCGACCTTGGCGTTGCGTGTTGCACAAATGGGGTCATATACGTGCTACAGGTTCACGCGATATAAACCAGAAGTATTATAGTAAATATAGTGATCACTTGGCGTTTCTTTTTTGATTCTTCAGCTATGTACTTCTAATGGGGATGAAAATTAAGCAAATGCACCTGTTTTATAATTTTCTCCCATCTACGGAATGCAGATGTACTGTCCTAAACAAAGTTCCTTGGCCTCCACGAAATTAATATTAATTGTTCAATTTCGGAAACAGATCTATTTCATTAATATTTATAAAAACACTCGATAATGAAAATCTCCTTTTATGTTTCTCAGGAGAAACAGAATGATAATTATTTTGTTGGAAAATACCTCTTACCCTTCAAAATAAAAACCGAACGGGCTAACTCGTGTTCTATATAACTTCATTAAATAATTCCAAATTTGAATCCTGGTGCCGGGGGCTTTAACTCTGGCATTCTTCTCTCACCTTCTCACCTGGTTCGAAAAAAAAAAAGTATAACTTAAAAAAAGAGAATAAAATACTGGCTTTGTAGATTTTTGCTTATTTAGCGCTGCGTACTTAATCTTTTGAAAGAAAAGTTGGCGATCTTGGTGTCATATTAATTCGTTCGATAAAATTGAAATAATAAATTAACCAATCGCTTTCTTTGAAGAATTGGCTAATAAAATAATTAATTTTTTTTCTCCCCTTCGTTGTATTCAAGGCTATAGGGTTTTTTCCCGGTCCAGAGGAGGGGATAGGGGAATTACGCCAGAGTAAAAAGTCCATGCAGCACCGGGATTCGAACATAAACTTATCACTGGTTGCTTTGGACAACGCATGTTTTGCATATACGTCAGCCCTCTCGGTCACCCCGCCTTCCAAATATAATTACATATGAAAATATTTTTTCACCTCATTTTCCTTCTTTGAGGACATGTATGGAAAATTTATTGTTTTCCATTTATTACCCTCTTGTAATAACATATATTTATTGCTAAACTGTTCACTTAACACTCACTTAATTCTGAATGCAGCTTTTAAACACCACTAACTCATTATTTTGAATTTGAAGATTTCACTGCACTGAATTATAATTGCTGAGTATGAAGGTGACCTGGGCAGCTGCATCTCCGTCTGGTTGTTTGAGAGACCCTTAATTATGAAATTTCTCTCAGTTTAAGTTGTTAGAAGTGTTTTTTAAAAACTATAATTTCGCCTTTTCTGAAAGGCAGCCTTCTTTTGAGGCTAAAAGAGAAAGGGGTTGAACTGTTTTGCCTCCTCAGGCATTCGAAAAAACGATATGCCTTTGATAGTAGAATTTATTTCCTCGAAAATATATGCTGCAGAAATCATTAAGAATACTCTTAGCGAATAAATCTCCTATAATCTCAGCACTTCGATGTTTTATGATCTCTGATATCTGTCGCAGATTTATATTGCTATGACTTTGATACGTTTTTTAAATAAGAAATAGGACTAATAAAAAGCCTTTTATACTAATTATTATAATTAATATAAAAACATTGGTTTTTATGCTAATTATAAAATCAAACATTTGTTTAATGGACCATTAAACCAATGTATGATTCATATGTATTACCACTTTATATGCTTCTCATTTTTTTTTCTTTAACCGTTTTGTTACAACTTGTTTAAGTATATTAGAAACATACATTAAATATCAAAACTACAATCAAATACAATATTCATATAGATAAATAAACTACACATATGGTATAATCAATTTTACAAACATGATTGAAATGAACTTTATGGTTCACAGATACTGAAAATTAGGTGCTTATTATGGTAAGAAATTAGTAAGTATGCAGTGCTTCCGACTCTCATTGGCTTATGGCTCCATGTTTTTGGATATTTAAACTGTGTAAAAAATATTCTTCCAGTTAAGGATATGTGAAGTTGCAAATGCTTCCATAGATGTATTGTGGGTGGAGATCATGGCCCGGTTTATATCATTTGAAAGCAGATTATTTTTCAATATTAAGCTTTTGTTTGCAATTAACTTGTTTCCGTTTGACAAATCGTGTGACATAGTTCTATCCGCAGATAACTTTTAAAAGTAATTGGCTTAAAAAAGTTTTAACTGGTATACCATACAGTTATTTTGAATTTATAATTATTTCAATGAATATTAAACATAGAATCATATCATTCATATTATTAGTGAAGATCTGTTCTATATGTGTAAAATATTTGAAACGAATATTTCAGAAAAAGAATTTGTCATATTTTCATCAATTTTAGTAAAACCACGAGAAATTGTATATTACTAAAATTCTATAAGTTATAAATAAAAAAAAATGTGTAAACAAAAAAAACTGCATTATTTGTTTAGGTTTTAGCAATGCAAATATGATTAGATGATCAGACATTTTTTTTTTAATTTTACTCTGGTGTTTCTGTAAAAAAAAACATATTTATGTCATTTTTCTTTAATCATAACTACACGGGCAATGATTTAAAAGTAGAGCAAATTTCAGAGTGCTCCTACCGTAGCACTTAGCACCTTGCCTCACCACGAAAATACATTCTGGAACGAAAAAGTTCTAACTGCGATATTTTAATATTCAAAATTATATTAATAATTGGTACGAATAAGTCATCGAGGAATACGAACTCAAGTTAACTGGTTCAAGGTATTATACAGACAAAATTGTTAGTATAGGTAAAAAATGTATACTTCATTAAACGTTAAAAAAGCTCTTCTCCTCAAAATGTTGATAAATGCAGTTGGAACCTTTTCAAACCAAGGCCACGAAATATGTAAAAAAAACTTCAGTGCATTGTTCAAGGATGCAATTCTCTTAACTTGTGATACCCAATTTGATCTGAAATCTTGTTTTCTGGCATCCAGGGTTAAGAGTTTGTTAAAGTATTGCTTCGTTGCAAGAAATTAATTTCAATTGAAAGTGGGCTGGCAAGTGAATGTAGGTAGTGTGATGCATAAATCCAGAATATTTGGCTTATTGCGGTGTGCGATATTTAAACTATTGGACTAGGATTTGGGTCCAGCTATCAATTCAAGAAATATTTATTTTATGTTCAGATATTGACTGTTATTAACCTTAACTTTAATATTATAATAGGATAGTTCTTAGTTACTTTTAGACTTCGTCACACCTTGGACTAATCCGAACCTATTGGTGGGTCTTTGGGGTTCTAGACCTGGTTTAGAAATAGCTTCAAAGGAGGCGATGGGTGTAACTAACTAGTTGGAACAGGGCGAGAAGCTCCTGACTGCTGATCTGTGCATTCTCTGCCTCCTCCATTAATATGGTGATGTTCCCGCTGTTCCCATCTCCCGGTATGGTCCGGGCTGAGCTGTCTTTTTTATACACTAATACAATGGCATTAAGGAATTTATATAAGCAACTGAAATTTTAAGCTATCAGAGAATTACTCTCAAAGGCGAACAAAAACCGGATACTGCGAATATTTTTCCCATATTGGCTGCTTGGTATAAGAACGTTAAAGTTTTCTAAAAGTGTAAAATATAAAGGTGCTTCTTAACATTTCCAAAGCTACGAGAAACACAATTGCCTGACTTAACAAACAGCCACACTATTGCTAAACCAAACTATTTATTTTATTTCTCTTGATACTGATAGCAGATGAAAAATATCAAAACTAAATGATAGCATATTGAAATAACCACTTATATATTGTCTCATAGTTAGTGAAATATCTAAACGGACCTTAAAAAAATATTAGATTGAAGAAGAAGTTCTAATTAATATGCAACTAGAGTACACCTCCGAATTTTCCTATTATCGTCCAGTACATTTAGGGGAAAAAACATACTTATTCCAAAATTCAAAAAATAAAGATGAAAATTGTCAGAAATTGTTCATTACCCTCCCCATAATAACTGGTAAACAGAATTCAAAAGTATCCCCTGTCGGGTTTTGATGTAGTGAGGGGAGGAAGAACAGAAAACTGAAGTTTTTTTAGTTTTTTGAAAATAGCTCAAAAATTAAGAGATTTTTCCCAATCTTGAGGCCATTTGAGGAAGGGTTACAAGATAAATCGCGAAGTATCCTTGATTTCATGAATACCCGAACTTACTGTTTAAAAGTCTTTAATTTTTTTTTTTTTAGGCGGCGGTGTGGCCGAATAGGCTAAAGCGTGTGCACAGCACCGCAAGTTGCCCGGCAACCAGATATATGAAGATTTGAGAGACAAGAAAAGTACGAGTTCGCGTCCCGGTGCCAGAGGGGATTTTAAATTCCCCGCCCTCACCCTCCGGCCGGGGAAAATCCCGTATAGCCTAAACGGCCGTATAACCTAAATTAAACATTTTTTTAGTTATTACAGTTTATTGAACATAAAACGTGATTCAACTTAAAAATTACAAAACTTATGTTTCCTGGTAATCAATGACTTTTAAGTATACTTAAAAGGAGGAAACATTGAATAATAATTTGAACGATCAAAAATGTTTAAGAAAGTAATTATAATTTTAAAATGAATAGTCTACTATGGACAACATCAATTTCGTGATTTGGAGCAATTTTCAGTTAAAATAGAAACCTCCGTGACCATCGATTTTTAAAAAAAAAATGTATTGGTTCATTTTTATAGAGATTTTTAAGTTCTTTAATATTGAATTTTTTTCTTGATCCTCCCCTTCCTCGCCTTTAACGATATCAAATCAATTCTATTCTACAAAGTATATTCTTCTTGAGAGCTGAAAAAGGTATTTACACCACCGTATTATATATAGAGTAGATTTTACACGTTAATAGGCAGACCATATTGCTTGAAACATTTGATTTTGGTTTATTACTTTCAATAATTAACATTTGTAATCGATCAAGAAAAAAAAATTGCCTCCATCCACAAAAGTTTCTAGACACGTAAAATCCGAAATTCGAACAAACAAAGAATAAATCCGTCCGTACGACGTCCGCGGCTTTTCTCCGACACTGATGAGCCGATTGTTTTGTGATTTGGTACCAATGTCAAAAGGCACCTGAGGATCATCCTCGTAACTCGTCATTATCATCCGTCCTTTCATTTCGAAATGGCGGCTATATAACCTGTGTCGTTATAGACAGTAGTTCCTAAACAAATGTACCGATTTTAATGAAACTTGGCCAAGTCTTTTCCTCGAAGCCCTATATAATTATGTATATAACATAGTTTACTGAAGAGTACTTTCCTATCAATATGGTGGCTAAAAAACCTGTATCTTAGCGTCCGAACGAAGCTGCTGATTTCGATGAAACTTAAATTAAATTTATATATATATATAAAACATATCTCACCGAAAAAAAAAGGAATACTGTTACGAGGGGTGGTAAAATTAGATTTTTAAACACAAAAAGTATGCACTGGTTGTTGTAAGGTGTTAAAAAAGTTCACGAAATTTCCAAAAAATCGTGCAAATCGGACAAGTTGGTGCACAGATATGTTGTTAGAAATGGTTTCTACACGTTCTGCTGCAATACTAATATCCTTTGTTTTTGAAAGTCTTACACCACATGAAATTCAAATTAGATGATTTCAAATGAATTGACCCATACCAAGTTAAGGTTGCCACTATTTAATTGTTAATCTTATAGTGTCGAAAGAGAAATGAGGTAGGAAATGAGACAATGCACTTTTTGTAAGTGGTTGTAAGATTAAATCACCATTACCCTTAGTACCTCTAGGATATGCATCTTAAAAAAAATCTAATGGCTATGCAATTTGTGTTATTATATTTCTTTTACCATTATTGACAACTTTAAGAGTAGTATAACATTCTTATGAACAATTTTTTTTGTCGAATCAATTTGACAACGTGTTTTATTTATGACTAGTCATGTTCTAGAGCACATTTAGAAAGAAAACAGAGAATTGCTTTAGCTATTTATACTTCATCGAAAAAAATAATCTAATGCACAGTGAATGTGCATAAATCTTTAATTTTGTAGTGACCTAGTTGTATTTTTACCATGAATGAAGGTTCTCCACCAAGATATATTATCGTCTCAGTTTCATAAAAATAAATATATAGAAATAAATACATAACAGAAACCACTAAATAAAATCAATTCACCTTTTCGCAACACATATTATATTTTGCAGTTTCTAAAGATTTTCAAGCGGGTCGAAATGGAATGGAATCAACTTGGCAGTTTGAAAATATTTGAAATTGAAGTTATATGGTTACTGCTTGCCGACCATGTTGCTAGGCTTACACTAGCATGACTGTAGTGCGTGCAGGATTAAAACAATCGATCCAATCAATTTAATTTGAAAAGTAGGAGGAACAGTAAAACGAAACATTGTGAATTTTATGTTTTTTTTTTCTAAATGAATTTCTTTTTGGTCGTCTCATTAAAGCGGAGCTTATCAATAGAAAATTAAAAAAAAAAAAAAATTTCGGTTTTCATTTCAGTAATGAAGTTTACAATATAAAGCATTATTTAAAAAAATTGATGGCCTTTAAACAGATTCATACTGGTTATATCTTGTAGATTGGTGGTTGACTGTAGTGAATAATTGAAGAGAAGAATGGTTGGAACGATCAGTCAAAAAAGTTAGTTAAAATAATTAATTATATTTATTTTTATTTTTACTGACGTTTCGGCCCGAAGTTCAGGCATTCATCAGAGCTGGTCGACGAAAGGATTCCGCAAGACCATAAATTAATAGAAGAATGGTTGGGGCGATGAGGCAAAAAAAAATAGTAAAAAGAAATAAGTATATTTATTTTAATTTTTGCCCACGTTTCGGCCCAACGTTGAGACCTTCATCAGGGCTGATCGAACGAAAGAATTCCTCAAGACTCACTTCTTACGGATTACCCTATTAATGATTCCAGGTTAAGACCTTAAGAGGAATCCTGTCGTTCGTCCAGTCCTAATGAAGGCCTGAACTTTGGGCCGAAACATCGGCAAAAATAAAAATAAAAATACTTATTTATTTTTACCAATTTCTTTGACTGATCATCACAACTATTCTTCTCTTTATTTATATATTGTATTTTACTTCAGACTCATACCATACTATATAAATATATATATATATATATATATATATATATATATATATATATATATATATATATATATATATATATTTAAAATAATTATTCTAATCGGCTTATAGGTTATAGTTATGCAGGAAAGAGATGGTCTCGTATAGCGGTCATAAAAAACCTAAAAAATAAAAAAATTATTTTATTTTAAGTCAACGTTTCAACCCAGCTAGACAAGTATTCTTTATGAGTATGGTCGGGATTAAGTTCTGTGCGAAACTAACAACATTAAAATTTGATAATTTTGTTTTTCCAACTTATGAAGACAAATTTAATATAAATATACGATGATATAACTCATCGGACTAGGCCATTTCTATTTTAATCCTGGATCCGAGAATCGCTGAAGATACAAGTTTAGATCTGATTAATACGATCTAGCGCTATCCATGCCGAGTTTATTTCCGTTACCGTTAACAGTCGTCGCTTTCTTCTTCGGTCTTCTGGTCACTGATAAGTGATTATCAAATGAAAGTGTAAAAAAAAAAAAGTTGATAGATTTTTTGTTAAAACTGAAGCCTTACCAATAAAATATTCTTTAAAAAATAAATAAATAAAAAAAATCGATTTTAGCTTTTGGATGAGTAGCCTTGGATGATTACCATGAACAAAAAATGAAATACGTAATCTGCTCTGGATGCTGTGTATGATTGGTTTTAATTTTTAAAAAATAAAGAATGAAAAAGCAAAATTGGAAATTTAATGGCAACTAAATTAAATTGTTATAATTTTGGTTGAATATTTGAACTATTTGTGAAGCTCGGTCATAATACATCCTACGCATCGCTGAAGCGTGCAGCACATTGCAGTAAGGACGCATGTGTGGGGCGATGCAAAGCACGACACCCGTTCGATATTCTCCCTCCCATTTATGCCTACCTCCAGTCCAGTTATATTGTTGAGATTAAATGCTTGGCACTTCATTTCAGACTGATTATTTATTAATAATTATATAAATGATGACTTATTTTATACGATATTTTCAATTCTCCCGTTCTCTTCCCAGTGTAGTTTTCATTACGGAGCAAGGAAAAGACAAATCAAATATATTCATAACTAGGGGTATAGACTTTCTTGATAATTATTTAATATAACCTGGATTTTTTTTTATGAAAATTTATTTTATTTGTATAAATCATTAACAAAATAATACTACAAATATTTTTATAATATCGACTGACTGTAAATTATTTATTTAATTTTTTATTGAAGTTATAATGAAAAATAAATAAACAAACCTTATTAAAATTAATTCTTTAAAAATGAATTCTGTTCTCAATTACTATTTCAATGTTGTTTGTATATTTTTCTTAATACATGTTTAGTCACATACTGTAAATTATTGAAAGAAATGTACTATTTGAAAAAAAAAATTGTTTAAAAAAAGAATAAACAAACCTTATTATAACTGCTTTCTTAAATGTTTATACAATTTCTTAATCAGTATTTTAATATTGCTTTTTTTTTTCATCAAATAAAATATAACCCAAAGAAAAAATGTTTATGCTCATATTTGATTATATTACTTTGAATATTAGCATTATTCATTTATAAATAAGCTAACTATTTATGTTTAAAATAAATGATTCTGATGTTGGTATATTTCCTGAAAATCGAATGAATGAATAAATACTGAAAAGGTCTTTATTCACATGAAGAAAATTAAATAGATGACATTTTTATTTAATAATTAAGGATGAAAAAAGTAAGACAAAGCTAAAAAGACAATATTTGGTTTATAAAAAAGTTATACTTAGATATTTTTGTTCTTCGTGCTATAACTGTTGTCATGACATGCTGTCATCTCCTTATGAGATGTTTTCTCATGCTGTATAATTTTCTTTGACGGCCTTCCTTTTTATGTCATTGCATCTTGTTCGTTTTTTTTTATCAGTTCCGCGCCCTAATGAACCCGATGCTATCTTCTTCTTTCTTTCTCGCATCCTCATCTTTAAGGACCGTGCCTCAAAGGATTTAAATCACTAGCTTAATGTTTATGAGCTAAGATTTAATGCGGGGTTTCTCACAAGAATCATCTGTACTTTTCTAGTTTTCTTATATCGAATTAAAATTGAAAAAGGAATATTTTCTCGACGGTTCCATCATTTTCTTTAGAACAGGTTCGATATAATGAATGTCACCATAAGTTCGTTATTTTTATTAATAAAGGATACAATTTCCTAAGAATTTAAAACATTTTTTCTTGGTCCAGTCGTAAGTGAGAGAAGTCTCTGCAATCTAGTTTTTTTTGTTTATAATCTTTATTGTGGGTGGTGTTATTACGTTAGTAACATATCACGAGACAGATAGATACATCTTTATCCTACTCTGGCTGAATTGGTCGAGCGAAAACCTTTCAATAATCAAAGAAATTCTCAAGAAGATAATGGAAAAAATTGAAAGTCAGGAACAACTCAAACTGGATCCCGTAGTAATAATATTTAGTTTCAACTTTCAATACATATGATTGAAATAGCCGAGTTGACGAAATGATTGTATATGCAAAAACTTATGAAAGTAATTCTAATTGTATGGATTAATAATTAATGTACTTATAACAGCATTAAAGTCATTCAAATTTGAAATTATATTTGCGCGAAAAAAATTAGTTTATGCAGTATATATTGCAACAAAACTGAGGATAGATTTCATTACATTTGCGCTTTAAGAATAACTGTACTAGGATTATCTTTTAGCCAGACAAGAGTGTTGAGAAGTTTTTTTTTAGTTCAATAAGTGTGCCGTGGTTATTTTTTAATCCAAACAGTGGTGCCGCAGCAAAATAAAAAATTGAAAACCTTAATATTAATACATTCTGCCACATTTATGGGCATGAATATCAGGGCTACATTTATCATTCACACAATATGTACAAATAATAACTAACATAGAGATAATAAAGAAAAAGAAATATAGAAAAATAAAATAAGTTAATCAATATGCATAATTTATTATAATTATGTTTTAAAGTATAATCTCAGGTATTGGAATAAATTATTTTCTTATTTATTTTCAATATCATATTGAATAACGCTATGAATTAAACAGCGCATAAATCTTAGAGATTCATTCCTTTTTATTTGTGTTGATAGAAATTACGGAATATGTTGAGTGGTCTAAACCCTCACTGTATGATATTACTATAACTTACCTGTGTATGAAATTTATAGCAAGAAAAAGTTTAAAATATTTCAAATCCGATTTCTAACGGAAATACACGAGTTTAAACAACCGATACTCACAAAATTGTGTGTATATGATTGAACATTTTGCTGATAATAGCAAGTCGTTGGAAATTTAAATTACAAATTAAAGGTATGTATATGCCTTAGATATTATAGCAACGTTTCCACTAAATTACACTAACTGGAAGTACCACTTCATATTGATTTTACAATTTTTTCGAAAATGGCTCCAACTATTTTGATTAAACTCGTAATATCGATGTAAAATTGAATGATCTTTAATATCAGATACCGATTGGCCTCAATTCTAATAATCGAAATTTAATTAATCTTCGTTGGAATAGTCTTCTATAATCTAGCTTAAATACCGAATTTTCAAAATATCTTTCTGTAAAGTATATTTATTTATTTTTGTTAAAAATAATTAAACGTTAAATAATCGTATGACTATGACCAGCCATCCCTACTATCCTAGTGTTGCCAAAATTGGTCTCGGTCTTGCAGTCTTGGTCTTCGACTTGCACTTTTGCAAGACCAAGCCCAAGACCACAAATTGTTTTGCAAGACCAAGACCAAGATCGACCCTCCAAGTCTTGCGCAAGACCAAGACCAGACTCTGCAAGTCTTGCAGGTCTTGCAGTTACATCAAACTGAGACTATTTTCAGATATAGTATGGCGCTTAAATATTTTAATCATCTATTCTAAACAGCGTTGGTTTTTCTTGTGGAATTGTATACTTTAGTATAACTTTCCAAATAATAATAAAAAATTAATCTTTTTTTTTTTGGTCTACCCTACCTCACCATTTAGATTAGCCGAGGGTTTCGCGGGCTAGCAGGTGATGTCGGGGGGTTAATGGAGGAGTTAAAAGAACTCATAATTACTTTATTGTCTCCAAATTCGGTTATCAGGTTGCCGGGCGACGCGCAGTGCTGTGCACACGCTAGTCCGCTCGGCCACCCCGCTCCTACAAATTAATCATTTCCGAGAACCGGAACAAGATAAGAAAACAAAACAAAGAACGGTTTTCATTAAAAAAAATTAATAGCATAGAAAAATTACTAAAAGTACTAGCCCGTTTTAGTTACTATAATGAAACTTCTCTTCACAAGAAGAGGACCCTCACGGGGAATCAAAAATTTTCCGCTATAGAGAGATGTATGTTTAAGAAAATTGGAAGAAAAACATGTTAACAAATAACTAGAAAACTATTAAAGCATTTTTCTTTTTAAATTTACAATTTTTTTTTTTTTTTTTTTTAAATTTCTTTATTGAGTATTATAACAATCTGTCTGTTGGACATTGGTTATAGTGTGGTAGGATGACATTCACACCATATGTACAAAAAAATAAAATAAATAGAACAAAATAATAATCAAAAGTATATACAATAGACAATAAAATAAAATAACCTAAAAAATAAGAAAATTAAAACTAAGGAAAAAAAAAAAAAAAAATAACATGCATACCTATATACAATCAGGCGAGGGAACTCCAGGAGAACCCTGCGCTACTCTTCCAACCGCGTCACTGGTACTAAAGCCAGCGGAGATTGGTCGAGAGCACAATTGGTCGAGAGCACAAATTTACAAATTAAAACTATTTTTATGAGAAATTTAATGATATATTTTGCATAACAATATTACACATAACAAAAGTAAACTTGTTTGTATATAGAAAAAAAAAATATAGTAATTTGTAATTCTTGTTTGATCTAGCATAAATATTTGGTTTTCCAATTTGTTATGGATAGATAAAATCGTTACAATTATTCCACTATCCTAGTTCAAAATGAACATTGTTTTTCATGCAACTAACTTGTGAGGGAACTTCTTATATATTCATTGAGAAATTCTTTAATATTCACTCTGAGATCTCGAAAATGTATTGTCAGCTCAAAGGTCCAGCGCAAGTATAATTGTTCGAAATGATTGTGCGAACGCAGGAGGGTTAAGATACAAATCTGGCGAAACCATCTATATGTTACTGCAACAACGGCATAACTCGACAGAAATTATTTTTTTGTATTATCATTTCCGGAATATAATTGATAAGAATTAAGGAATTCATTATTATTTATTTTTAAAGTATTTTTCATTTTAAATGAGAATGTTGTCTGAAATAATTGCGAGAGCGTTGTCAAAAGGGGGTATATTATTTTAAAATAGGGGGGGGGGCAATCAATTCGAAGATGGAGAAATTAGTTTTTATTTCCTAATTAGTTTATTTTAGAATGTTGAAACGACCTGTCACTGATGATAACATTTCATAAGTTATTGTTTTATTGCAACATTATTTTAATTTTTTTTTTCTGTCTTATAACCAAAGACAAGGAATTATTTGTATTTCTTATAAACACACAATACAATACAATGAAGATACCGCATACCGATATTTCAAACAAGTGGCGCTCTTTGAGTTAATGCTGAAACTAGATATACGGAAGACAATGCCCTGCTTGTGTTGAGTACTAGAATAATATCATATCTGCCGCTTTTCCAAGTATGCGGCGCCCATAGATATTTTTTTTTATATCCACACTAACCATAGTATGCATTTTTCTTCTTCTTTGTTTTCTGGTTTAAATGTTCTCTTAAAATTGAAAACTTAATTTGTCTAAAAAAATTAGATGGCACAACTTGCGGCATATAACCCCTCTGTGGGAACCTCTGGTTATTATCATGTTTACCTCCGCGTAACAGGTATGGAGAAACGTCGACAAATATTAATTGCAAAGGGCCTCAAATCAACGGTGGCAACTATTGTTTGTCAATTATCGATCTAGACATCTCAATAAATGTTTTCGAACCATAATTTTCAAAGAACGGATGGAATTGAAAAATTTGCAGTAGAATTATCATGTGCATGGGAATGCACAGAATTACCACGGAACTTCCAAAATTACCTTCAATGTGAAATGGTTCCCGATGAGCAAACTAAATGTCTTTTTTTTCTCAATCGACGCGTATGTCTGTCCTCTAAAAAGTGGAAAATTATTTTTGTGTCTAAAAGGTGGACATCATCAAAATTTTTATAACAATTCAGTGATACTTGAAATTAATTACCAAGGCTTTATGTGTTGTTTACAATTTTTATAAGTTAACAATCAACTTATTTTAAGCTTGATCACTTAAAAAGTTAGACATGGTGTTAAGTTCATCTGGAACCTGGCTTGATATGTATCGAACTAACCGGAGCAGCAGGGCTCTTGAGATCTCAAGTGTCTGAAGCCGCTGCCGAGCGGCTATAAGCCTATCCTTATACTACTTAACTGCCATCTACTGCGTGAGTAGTATAAAGGCTCGGTCACACAGAACGCGATCCGACGTTACGTTACAATAACGCGCGATACTCACGGCGATATCTAATCCGGGGCAGTCACACAGAGGGCGTTACTTTGAAAGCGATACAGCAGCCCCGTCGCTCTGCCTGGCCTAGTCAGCTAGAGTACCTGCTTCCCGCAACTTGTATATTAATAATTTGTTTTCGATATTTTTCTTATTCATTTTTTTAAATAGAAAATAATGATTCTGACGAGGAGGCTCATTAGTTTAGCTCTTCAGCATAAGGTAAAAAAAAAAAGAAAAAGGATTCATGAAATCAAAAAGCACATAGACTGATTGGTAGAATACCATCGCCTCGGCCGTCTGCTTCAATCTTACGAAGATAGATTTTTTCAATATTTCCGAATTTTATTTTTGCTTTCTTTACATTTATGTTCTTTTTTAAACATAGATTATTTTATTATGAAATTATGATTGAATGTTTTGTATATCGCAAGATTATTTCATGTTTTCAGTGATTTTTTAATCTAATTTCATTAAATGTATTTGATTTAATGACTTATTTATTTATTATATATTATTTTTCTGTATAATTTATTTTATTTATTGTATTTATCCCTGAACACTATTATAAATGTCCTTTGAAACAGATTGTAATATTTTTCAATAAATAAGTTAAATAGAATAAAAAATTTAATGAAATTAAATACCAAGCATTTCGGCCAAAATGAAGTTGTTTCTTTTGTACTATTTTGTTATTCTAAAGGGACTTCGTTCCACAATAAAGTTATTTTTCTATTCTATTCAAGAGGGTTTAACAATCGTGATTTTATTCATATGCTTTAAATAATCAGGAACTCTAATTTTAAATATATGTTGATTTCTATTGTCTTGATCGTTAAATAATAAATATTTGCATCTTTTTACATAAGTATCGCCAGTAACTTTTAGTAGAAAAACAGTTATAATCTCATATGTCATAAATGAATAATTTTTTTTTAAACATTAATACTAGAAAAGCAGATAAACACAAAACTGGTTAACTTTATGGAAAACAAATATCGAAAATTTAACTTAATTTACACCTCTACATAGTTTTACCATTTTTAGTAAGGTAAAATTTCACATCATGTACTCGGAAAGATTTCATTTTCTGAGTAATATTAGTTTCTCCTGCATCATTTTGATACCCTTTAATTGTGATGAAAGAATGTTACTTAATTTTAAGAAGTGCATTAAAATTTCAAACGCTCAATAAAATAATATGTTCATAATTAGGTTCAGGTTAAAACTTCATTTAGGTTTAACTGAAATTCCTACATTATGAAAGTCTTATAAAAAATATATGGTGTTTATGACTAATGATCCTTAGCAGAACTTTTATTTTATTTTTATTATTATTATTTTTTCATTTTTAAAGTTCATTTATTTATTTTATTATTATTATTTTTTTTAAAGTTTATTTATTTTATCTTATTATTAATATTTTTAAGTGTATTTATTTTATATTAATTATTTATTTAGTCTTTTTGGTTTATTATTTTCAATAATGAAGCATTGTGAGTGACCAAAAAATTCAAAAGTTATCACCCTCTTAAAATTTGAGGTTTTACGTATCAGGATAAGTAGATTCGAAAAACGAATTCAATTTTTTTGTCCGTTCGCCGTCCGCCGTACGCCATCCTCCATCCGCTCATTCTCCGAAACTACTGGACCGATTTTTTTTCAAATTTGGATATAAAATCAGAAGTCGCCCGAGGATGATCTTCCTTCACCGACATTGCCATCCGCCTTTTACTTTCAAGATGGCGGCCGAAAAACCTAGGTTGCTATAGACTATAGCGCCTAAACGAACTAGCGATTTCAATGAAAATTCTTTAAAGTCATTTTCCAGACGCCCTTTAAATTTATCTATACAACATATTTCAACGAAAAGAAGCTGGGAAGAAAGTTACGGGGGATGGTAAAATTAAATTTCGAATAACTCAAAAAATATACTCATTTTTGTCGATATTGTGACAAGATGTTTGAAAGGTATTTAAATTTCCTAAAAAATGAATGAAGTTTCATAGAAATCAAAGCACTATTAGTAGAGATATCGCGATTTTAATATATTCTTGGTTTATTATTTTCAATGATGAACCATTGTGATCGACCAAAAGATACAAAAACTTAAACCCCTTTTAAAATTTGAGGTTTTACGTTTCAGGATACATAGAATACGAAAAACGAATAAAAAATTTTTTGTCCGTCCGCCGTCCGCCATTCGCATTATGGCTATAATGATTTTTAAAGGTTTAAGGGATTTCCTAAAAAAAAATAATTCATTAAAACCGGACAATTAGGAGCAAAGATATGGTCTCTAGTTTTTTATACTGCAAAGGTTATACATATATATATATTATATATATATATATATATATATATATATATATATATAATATATATATATATATATATATATATATATATATATATATATATCTTTTGTTTTGGGCTTTAAATTATTTTTTTAGCATATTACTAATGATTAAAAAAAAAGATTAGTCCAATAATTGAAATCACCTTATTTCTTAATAACTAGGAAGGTAATGTTACTTTAAATGTATAATTGTTTGAAAATTGTGCAATAATTTGCAGCGGTTTTTTTTTTCAAATTAATTATCGTTGTGTATATGAAAAAAAATCTTACAGGCTGAAGCCCTCCCCCCCAAAATTAAATCTGGGTCCGCTACTGTATATTACTACTATTAGTGCAAAAAGTCGTATGTAAAATTTTTCTAATTGTATTCCATTTGTATTAAAGGTAACATTTTGTAGTCTGCAACTGATATAAGTAGTCTGCTACTATGGATAGTAGCAGATGACAATAAAATATGAAATTATACTAATAAAGCATAAAGAAGTTTTATGCACTCTTGTAAAACAATAAATTTTTACATAAGACCTTTTACACTAACAATATTGAAATTCATGTTCAGGGTGCATTTTATTTTTTTTTTTTTATTAAGGATAATCAAATATGGGATCTTCAAATACATCACTCTTTTGTTGAATGTTGAAGAGTAACTATATTTCCGAATCGGCTTCTCCCAGAGATTTTATTCTCATACAAAAAATGGTATACATTGTGATATACAATGACAACGGTGAGGAAGCTATACTGACCTTACTTGGCAGACGTTTTTTTTATTTTGAAACTACAACCTGATTAGTTTAAAAGTAGTGTTATTTAATTGAACGGGCATTGATTGATAACCTGGAAGTTCTTTATCCAGAGAGACAAACCACCAACCAACTTCATTTAGGTCAGTAAAATCAAAATAATTTATTAAATCATGTGTATTTCTCAAATCTATAACAGCTTTAAACAAGTAACAAAAAAAATCTGGTGCGGGTAACAAATAACATTCACTTACCCCACTACTTTTAATATAAATAATTTTGTGGCAATGTTGGGTTATTTAAAAAAATTAGAAGTGCATTTTAAACGGAGCTAAAGTTTAAAGCTTAGAGATAACAAATCTTTAAGACCAGTAAAATTACAAAAAGTCTATTTATTATATCGACGGTAGCCAATGAAAATCTAGTTTTATAAACCACATAACTTCAGTCTCTGAGGCCTTTCAGTTGACATAATGAATAACTATAATTTCAAGATTTTTGAGTAATGTCATTTTAGAGATATTTCTAGTTGGAAAAGTTGTATCTATACAGACAGTGAGCAAGTTGATTCCAGAGTAGGTGATTTCAACGTTGAAATATAGAACTGCGAATAAAGGCATAAAGTTCGCCAATAGAAACATCACTAAAATTAATAATGAAGAATGTTGAAATTGAAGTTAGTTTTTCTGACAACCAAAAGGTTCATATATGCCTAGAGAGATTTGAAAGTACATCTAAATATTTAACATATAAATGATTATGGGTTGTAGGACTATAAGTTATTAAACTGTTATTTTCCATTATAAAATTTACTAAAATGAAATTACGAGATTTTCGTTGCCTGCCATGGATAGGTTGAAAATTTTCACACTAATTGGAAGTCGACAATGTTGGTGCTTCACAAAGGGAAAATTCATAAAATTATTCACTCATTTAATTTCCTAAAAGGTTACTTGACGATTTTAAGAAAGGGCCAATAAATACCCAATAATTTAAATATAATATCATATCTAGAGTTATAGAACGAAATCAAAAGTATTTATGGTTATAAATATATACATGAAATATTTTTATATTTCACTTCTTTCACACAAGTACAATTAAATAGTATTTTAAACAATGACATTAGCATGATTCGGTGGATTTTAAATACTTTTTTTCAAACTTAGAAAAGTACTTTAAAAGTTTACATTTAGTAAGGGAATTTCGCTTAATTTCATTGGAAACATGTGATTTACGTTAAGTAATGTTAGTTTTCTGAAATTATTATTTCTATTTTTTTTTGTCACTCTGCGTTGCCTTCTATTTATTTATTACATTTATTTATTTAATTTTATTTTTCTGAAATTCTTCGCTTTCTAACGATATATTATACGTATACCTTCTGACTGTTATTTCCGGAGATTCATTTTTAACCAGGATAAGCATTTTTCTTTTTTCTTCAGTTTCCAGTTATCATATTCTTTTAAACTTCATATTTAGCCATTTTTTATAGTTACTGTCAATATAAGGGAGTTGATTTTTTCAAATAATCCATATTAAAGGTGCTTTAGGGAAAGATGTATATAAACATTGTACATTTAAACTTTGTAAAGTGAGATTAATGGGA
Organism: Nezara viridula; assembly: GCA_928085145.1. Taxonomy (NCBI): domain Eukaryota; kingdom Metazoa; phylum Arthropoda; class Insecta; order Hemiptera; family Pentatomidae; genus Nezara; species Nezara viridula. The sequence continues at coordinate 93,481,727 of OV725077.1, forward strand.
AAAAGACCTAAATGATATTAAAGACCACTTAATTATGCAATGATACACCGAGTTTAATCATAATCGTTAGAGCAGTTTTTGGGAAAACTGTGAATATGTGTGAGATACTTCCGATTAGCTGATTTTATATATAAAAACCTTAAATACGCTATTTAAGTTTCGTGTGAGTTTTCGTTTTTGAGCTAGGCTGTTCAATTGCACACAGACACATACCCTTTAGCAGGACTTGGTTATTTGGGCTTAGGGGACCTCATAACGTGTATTTCCGTTGAAAACTCAGATTCGAAAATTTTAGCGATAGGAATACTTTCCCTTTGTTATATATTACATACATAGGTAAGCGAAAGTCAAAATACCAATATATTTTCTTATAGTTTTGAGGTTAAGCCAATTAATTAACAACTGTTTTGGTAACATTTCAAAATTTAATTTTTCTGGTAATAAATATGAGAGGACAATTGGTTTGATTATTTTTGTTGAGATGACTATTGACGTGAACCACTAGTCAAAAATTACGAATCACTCCATTCAACACTAAATAAATGAGGACTTGACAATCTACAATCGAAAAACCATCTATTTTTTAATAATATAATAAAAAAATTAAATTAACAATAAGGCCATAACTTTATAGATAAATAAACTATGTTTCAATTTAATTTGTTTTTATTAAGAAATTGTTTGCTTTATATTTATTAGGTTTTCCAACAATTTTTTGCTAGTGTTTGAGTTTTTGCTACACGTTTTTCGAATATTTACTGCCGGTTTCTAGCGATGAAGCTTGTTTCTCTTTAACAAAATTGTATTACATTCCAATTCTTAAAAATTGTGCTAATGAACATAAAATTCTAAAAATATATGTTATTTGGTTATTCCTGTATTTCTTGCTTTGAAATATATATATAATATATATATATATAATATATATATATATATATATATATATATATATATATATATATATATATATAATTTTTTAGTATATTCCAGAAGAGATTTTAATAATGAACTTTCGTTCTACTTTTTCTTATGTAAAACTTCAGATTTATTTCAAATTATTATTTACTTCAAATGGCATATCTATTTAATATTAATTTCGTAGTAACGAATTTCTTTTATTGCCATATATATCTTGGATAGTTATTATCTGTTCCTCAACCGTTTTAAATATGCAATATACACAGATTTTTTTTTTTATCATTTATGTCTTTAGTATAGGCAAAATTAAAATTAGTAAAAGAACGTAAGTATAATTTTTAAATGATTTCAAGATAAAAAAGAATATAACATATAATTATTATAATGTTCAATAATTATAATAATAATATCAATTAATACATTACTTGTGATATTTAGCTCTTCCACAATTTTTTTCCATCTAACCTCCTTTTTAATAATTTTTTTTAATATTTGCTTGAGGTGTCATATCAAATAAAAATGGACAATTCCTCACTTTTTATATAAATAATTCGGTGTTTTACATATCTATATGAATACTACCACTAAATAATTTCAACTGTAATTTGTATCTATAATATTTTTCAAACATAACGCCGGCCCCGGCGATACACTTGTAATATTTTTCAAACGTAACGCCGGCCCCGGCGCTACAGAATGTATCGCTGAGGTGTAACGCCCTCTGTGTGACTGCTATAGCAGAATAGATAGTAATACAACAGTAGCGCTGTAACGCCGCGCTATATAACGCCTTCTGTGTGAACACGCCGTTATAATCCTGCAATAATCCTATTAACTTGGGTATTAGCTAACTTTTCTGCCTACATTAGGTAGAGAATAACGCCGAAGGAGGGCGATATTTTTGTAATTTGTATCAATGTATCGCCGGCCCCGGCGCTACAGCATGTATCGCTGTGGCGTAACGCTCTCTATGTGACTGTTATAGTGGAATAGATAGTAATACAACTGTGGCGCTATATCGCCGCGATAAATATCGCGTTCTGTGTGACCGAGCCTTAAGAGTTGGTCGTGGGTGACTAATTCCCATCTCAACGCGTCCTTTGATCATATTGACGTTCTCTTCTTATACCTTTTGCATATATATAGATCCTTATTGCATTACCTAATTTCAGAGGTTGAAACCTATATTGAGTTTTTATAAAATATTCCATTTTGAAAGCTTCATTGAAACTTTTTAACGAAAATGTTCTTAAAATAAAATGTAAGCGGTGTCGACCTAAGACATTCGGCGCCACCGTGCAATGACTTCATCTCCCTCGGCAAAAACCATTCTATAAGAACATAAGTTAGGATTGTTTGGACACGTTCTATCTGAGCAGATTTGCAAGAAAATTCTATGAGATTCGAGTGAAAAGAAGAAAACAGAGAGGAAGAACTCGAATCTTCTGCAACGTAGGCGTGCGAGATGCATTCCAGAAGCGAGAATCGGAACATAAGGCGTGAGCTGGTATGGTTAATGTCTGTTTGGTCCAAGCTCTATAAAAGGCAACAACACAATGCTTAAGCAGCAAAATCAGATTATAATGATGATGAAAAATATCAATTGTTTTTAATTCGTCATGCAATTGTCCATAACGTTTATAAAAACATTATTTAAGCTGATTAAATTAAAAAAGTACTTTAATTTCGTTTGCCACAAACATTCAAAATATGCCTCAGAAATTTTACAAATAAATATCTTTATATTTACCAATAAGTCATCTTTATAGTTTTAGTTTAATTAGATTCAGTTAAAAAAAAAAAAAATGGATATTGAAGTGTCGAATCTCAAAGTAATGACGACTATTGATTTTTTTTTCTATTCAAACCATCTCGTCTCGATGAAGAGGCCCTTCTAACAAGGGCTGCTTAATTATCGGACTACTTTGATAGTAGTCTTTGAACAGATTCTAAAAGAGTTATAATTTTTATAATAACTATTAAAGTACAACTTGATAGGCATATAAAAAGAAATGTACACCATTCATAATAACGTAATAAATAATAATATAAATATTAACCCTCTAATGGTAACAGTTGAGAGTAAAACAGTGACAGTAACGGAGGGTCAATATGATCTGCCAATAATTGCCTTTCATTTTTATTCTATTTTTTATTCTATAGGTTTTTGAGATAAATAAAATCGCAAAAAGTATCATCACCTTCGCTTTTCTCCTAATGGTCATTGTTTTGGAAGTACTTCTTCTGTGTCCGATAGTTTCATAATGGTACACTGAAGCACTCTTGGGAGAAATTTGCAATGGAACTACTTGGACATAAATGGTTTTATTAGCGAAAACGCTAGATATTTTAGAAACTGGGATCTGGCTCTGTTTGGATAAGTAGGCTCATTTTTATTCCATTTGAGAAAGACAAAACTGTTCATAGCAGTTCTATGCATCAAATACAACATATATCATATCAATCAATATATCAAAAACAGCAAAAGAATACAGCATGAATCATCGGCGAGTTTTACGTGTTGTTGTTAAATTATAACAAACCTTGTCCACATTCTCTTGGGGTGTTTTATTTCTTCTTCTTCCTCAGTGTCAAATAATTCGTCTACATTATCATCATTTGGTATTATGACCAGGAATAAAAATTCCTTCCCTTTATCATCAGATTCCTTGGCTTCCAGACTTCTTGGCGGCACATTTTTTCAAAAACTTTTTTCGGAGTGGTAAATATCAACTTGTGAAGTGAGAATAAAAATTATAAAAACAAAAAAAAAAAAATATTTAACTACCTATAATAATGGAAATATTTTTACTTAAACAGTGAGGGTGGGTCAAACTGACCTGAAATGAAATTCGAATAGGACATAAATTATTACGAATAAATCAAAAATTCTATTTACCAGAATAGAACCGCTTTAAAGATAGTTAGTTTAATCCTAGAAAAAAGGGTATCTAGAGTTTGGTGGTATATATATTTATATATATACACTCAAATATATATATATTTGTGCGTGTGTATTATTATTTTTTATAAATTTAAATATAGATTAGCAGTTGTTAAAAATGCGGAAAAATATCTAATGATGAAATGGAGAAATTACCTTGAAATGAAATGATTAATCTCCTAGACACGAATTGTAGGCCTTTGAATTAAACAATTATTTATTTTGATATACCCTTAATAATTTTCAGGGTCTCGTATTAATCCATTTGGCAGAGATAACCGGGCCACGTCATATGAGTATTAATTATATAGTTTATTTATTTTTGATATCATTAATGTTCTATGAATTATGACGTATATATGTTGCATATATGATAGATCTTTTGCTGCCTAAAGGTGCTCGTTATAGATTTTCTACTGGATTTATTTACCGAAAGTCTTGAATGGGTGGTTCCATCTATTCTAATCTCGTTGTTTATAATTCTCTAACTGATATTTATAAGAAAATTTTGCTAACGATAAATTTTTTCGAAATATTTATTTATTTTTTTAATATCCTAAAAGAATTTCCTAAATCGTATTTGTATCCTCAAATGTTCGAATACAAGAAACAACAGGGTCCATTTGGTCGGTTTGCCGAGAACTTGGCTAGCCTCCAAATTCCATGTATGGTGATTTCTGGAAAAAAAAAATCTCCGATTTCATTTCTCGCTTTTATCCCAAAGGACGTAAAAAATGAAATTCATTAGTTCGTTTAAAGACAGTTTAAATAGCCCAAGAAAATTTATTCTTATTAATTATTTAACAGTTTTCATAGAATGAATTGTATATTTATTTTTATGCCAAACACGGCCTTTGAAAAATGAAAGTAAAATATTTGAAATGTCAAATCTGAATATGGATTTTTTTGGATTAGAACACAGAAACAGAATGTGGATTGTTTGCATAAATACAAAATTATCCTAACTTAAGTTGAGAAAAAAAGTTTCAAGAAACTGAAGTTACGTTATAATTTACATATAACCTATCTAAACCTAATCTACCTTCAATTTTTTTTTTTTTTTTAAATAAAAAAATATATCCTATTGTTATTAGTAATACAAAATTGATAAATATGTACTAAGAACGGAATTTGATAATTAACCCGAAGAAGGGAATTGGGGAAATATTTAATAATGTTTATTTTCATAAAAGTAGAATAGAAAATTGAATTTTATTCTGGGACTAAGTCCGTTAGAATAACATTGATGAATTAATACAAAAGAAAATACAAATCTGTCCAAAAACTAACTTATAAAAATTTTAACATTATATAAATTATTAAAAATTGTATATAATCACTAAAAAATAAACAGAAAAAAAAATATTAAATGAACATAAGATCTTCTCAAAATTGCTTATTATTATGATGAAAAGAAAAGAAATTACATATTTATATATCCATAACTACACAACTAACAATTGGCTAATTAATAAAAAAATAACTTAATACAAAATTTAATAATATTTACAGTGATTTATATAATAATATGCAAACACTGCAAGAGAAATAAAAATAAAACTCAGGATTACTTGGAGTGTAATGGAAAAAAAAAAAACTATATATACTCACATATTCATATTGGTACACAGAGACACAAAAAGTATAACCTGGATAAATAAAAATAAATAAATAAAACAACAATATAATAAGATACCAAAGTAATAACTAAAAGGCATTGGTTTAGATGTTAAGATATACAAAGTTGGCTGAATTAGTAAACTACCACTATAAAATAATTTGTCATCAGTTAAATAAAAAATCTTCTCTAGCGTAATTATAGTTGAAATGGAAAAATAAAATGAAAATACATAAACAATATAAAATAAACAAACGTTTCTATAGAAAATAAATATAATTTTTATCAAGAATATACTGTAGCATCCGAGGCATATACTTTATTTAAATACGTAATTTCAGGGTCTTACTATTTTTTGTTTTTGAGCTATACTGTGCACGCACAGAAACACTCGTGGATCTTTTTACTTCGACTTAAAGGACCATAAAACGTTAATTTACATTGCAATTCTTACTAAAATGTAGGTGAAATTAAAAATTCAATAAACATAAAAAACAATATCAACAATATTTTTTAGAATTTAGTATATCCATTATGTGGTTTTGTTGATCATTTCTACTTATACAGAATTTTTAAGGAATTTTTTTCCGTAACAATAACAATATTTTTCTCAATTTTAATTTCAACACGGACTAATTCTAATAATATGAAGTTTGACACGCTACTGACGATAAAGAGGAAAAAAACCGATTTATTAGTGATCATTTTTATATTTAATATTCGATTGTCATTACCAGCATCCCTGATGTAGAAACTAGAGTTTATGAAAAAAGTGGTACACTAAAATGCATTAAATTTTCGCCAGAAAATGTTGAGGAATTTTTCCTCCCCTCACTGTATTTTTCATGAAATTTTTAGTTTGTCAACCGATTTATAAATTATTATTATTTTTTGTAATGAGTGATAAAATACTTTGAGTTAGTTTTGGTATGATTTGAGTTTAGTGCTTTGGTTGAGGAACTATCCGCTCGCTATAACCTCTGTCGGCAGCCAACAGATTAATTCTGGGCGTGTTAAGCCAGAATCAAACCCTATTGTGGCTGAAGTGTTCCCTTCAGTTCGCCCATCACAGCTCTCTCAAATTCCCCTCTGCCTGGTATTGATGTTTTTCATTTCTCTGTATATTTCTACGTTCTTATTTACTTCCGATATTAACTATAAATGCACTGTTATTAATCGTTAACATCACAAAATAAGAAGTCAAATGATTTAAAAATACCAATTGTTTTGCCTGGAACAATAATGGCAAAATCAAATATATCGTTTTGAATTGAATATAGAATATTTAATAAGTTTGGTTTGCGTTCATGATATACTCTGTCATTGAAGTGCATATTGCTCTTATCGATTGTTAAACCGACGGAACTCTTATTCTAAAATTTGCATGCAAAATCTCGGTATCCATTACATATTCTATCACCATTGTTTCAAATTATAGTAAAAAAATACTATTTCTAAATCAATTAACATATCATTATTACAATCCTTAATCACTAGCCGATTTAATTAGGGGGGGTTTCGGGCTTAAGCCCCCCTTCCAAAAAACTGGAAAATAATTAAATTTACCAAAACCTTAGCGAAAATTTATTAATTTGGATTAATAGAAATAGTTTCGATTTTTTACGTTCCTACCTATACTAGGTAAGAAAAGTATTGCAATCGGGTCAAATTTCCGACATGCGGTTTTCGACGGATCTATACGTTTCACAGCCTCTTGAGTCCGAAAAACACATTTTTAGCCATTGGTCTGTCGGTCTGTCTGTGCCTAGATTTTCTCAGGAACTACTGAATCGACTATGTTGCTTCTTTTTTTATTTTGTAGGGTTTTGACTACTGATGCCTATGTCCGAAATTCGTTGCTGCATGTGCAATAGCTTGCTCGCAATAAATGAAAAACATTTAGTTTTTCTATAGACTGTAGCGCAAAAACGGCTCTAACGATTTTGATGAAACTTTCCAATAATGTTCTAATCAATATCCTTTCAATTTTCGTATATAAACTAAATTCCCGAAAAAATTTAGGAAACAAAGTTATAAAGAAAAGAAATATGTTATGGGGTCTAACTCCCTAAGTATCTGTAATATAGTAAAATTTATAATACAATTTTTGAAAGGTAATTAAATTTCCAACAAAACAAAAAAAAAAAAATTGGAATCGAACTAGTATTAGCGATGATACAGATTATTCTATTTTTTACACATTTTTTTAACTTATTACTTTCCTACCTATACTAGGTAAGGAAAGTATTGCAATCGGGTCAAATTTCCGACGTGCGGTTTTCGACGGATCTATACGTTTCACTGCACTATTTCCTCTACTTTTAACAGAAATTATTGTTTGACAATACTAAGCTATAGCAAAAAGTTTTTGATCAGCAATATTAGGAATTTTCTAAATTTTTGCACTGATCTACCTTAAGCCGGTTTACATTGTTTATCAAATAAATCGTACTCAAATCTTATGTTTGATCAATTTTCAGGAAAATGTATCTAGTTCAATTCTGTTTTGTTTCTTTGTGAATATACGTAAAGATATAAAAACTTTTCTGAAGTAGGTAGGAAAGTCGTGTGAGTGGACCCACCAGATTTTTTTTTTAATTTAAAAAACGTAAACCTGCGTTAGTTTCCGTACAACCGAATACATTGTAAATCTTTATTCCTCATTTGAAATCTTATTTTATTAAATATTAAATAATCGTTAATATTACTGAATATTCTGATACAGCAGCCGCCTCCACTTCAACTGGCCCTGCTTATACTGTACTAAATTAAACTGTAGCTCTCCAACGCGCGATCCCTCTATTGGACCAGTGCGCTGCATTAATGGGATCACCATCAATTTGCATTTTAATGAAAGGCTTTGGGTTTGGTTCTAGTCTTGATTTCTCTATTCTATAGTTACTCCTGTAGTCATCATAGTAATTATACTCTCTTATATATTTTTTTTTTCTAAACTTTGATAAAATTCATAATTTCTTGGATTAATTTTTTTTTTCAAAATATTTCTGACAAACTATATTCTGTATAGTAGAAATAACCTTGATGATTTTTGTTATATTATATTATATATACAATTTAAAATACTTTTTAATGTTGATAATACTATGAACTTACTTCTCAACTCCCATGATATCGTATCTTTGAAAGATTATTTCCAGAAACGAAAAATTTCATTTTTTTTTCCTTGACTGCCTGGAACCCTTCTGTCCAACTATGTTTCTTTGGGAAAAGAAAGAAAGAAGAAAAATTGCTAATTTAAATATTGAGTTGAAATTAATTAAATATTTATCTTTTTGCACTATTCAGTTTATTAAATATTTTTCCAAATAGATCCTCACAGAAGTTAAAGGATTTTTTTTTCCTTTTAAGGTCGGATATTTTAAGGTGACATATGAAAGAAAAATTTTAATTTACTCTCTCAAACACTTGTATAAACAAATCATGTTAGTCACGGTTGATTCATCTTATTCGTGCTGTTTATTTTTCCATTTAGTTGTTGCTGTTGTTAAACTATTCTATTTAAAATTAGTAAATGAATATTTTACTGTATTATGTTTACTTTTTTATGTGTGGCTTTTGAAGCGTGTTTATTTTTAAATTAATATATTCATGATTTCATATTATGCCATATAAATTTTGTTCACCTCCTAGTTCAATTTTCACAACTTAGTAAGTGATGAAAAAACTGGTGTAGATAAGATTATCAATTCACTAAGAAACATTACATATTTGGTAAAGAATTGAGTAAATATTTTTTTAGTGATGTATCTAAACCTAAACGTAAAATGCTTAATCTAAAATATCCTAAATAGATATAATATGAATTAGAAAAATATGTTAAAAAAATTTTGTATTGTATACATGTATGAGTTTTTCTTATTTTAAATTTATTGAAAAATGTGAAAGATTTCGTAATAAGCAAAGATTTTCGTTTTTAATTTTTGTCAATTTTATAACTATCGATTTATGATTAAGATATATTAAATATTTATACCATCATTGTTAGTCTGGTCTGTATCTGTATTAGTTTGATTTCTATTTATTCATCATTTGGAATTAATTATATGACCTTTATATTCGATATATTCAACTAATATATTTTAAAAAAATATTTGAATTAAAAATTACCCGATTACAGAAATATGAAAATCTTTTCTCCTCTAAGGGGTTATACTTTCAAAGTTACCCAAAATTGAAACTTTATATTCAACACCAATGATCTTACATATAATAAAATATGGAACCGTCCTTTGAATGTTTTAAAACATTCAAGAGACCTCACTAATTCATTTGAACCATTTCATTTAAAAATTGGTCGAATTTTTCGCTCAATAAATTTAAATTTTTATATATATATATATATATATATATATATATATATATATATATATATATATATATACATATTTTTTTTTTTTTTTTTTTGGAATTGATTTTTAACTTCAGTAAATAATATGCTTGCTAGCGGTAACCCGTCATAATCATTACTTAAGAAGTACATGGTGTTTATCTTGGCCTTCGCTGCGGCAACTCCACCCGAGATGAAGCTGTTTAGGGATGCGTCACGTTTGTGCTGACTGAGGCGGTTAAGATTAGCACGGAGGCGGTGTGCACAAAGAAATTCCCCTCGAACCTGGAATTTTTCCGCTTTGCAGTTCTACTTATAGCTGGACTGCAATGTGATCTGGTGTTCTTTTAAATACAAAGATTCTAAAAAAAGTCCTGTTCAGTATTAAAAAATATTGGCAGATAAGGTATGTTGGTACAAATTATTGCAAAAGTAAATAAATAAAATGTGATTTAAATGGATATTTTTTTTTATTGAAAAATATTACAATCTGTCTCAAGGACATTTATAGTGAGATCACATTCACACTCTATGTACAATAAATAATATAAATTATACATAAAAATAATATATATATATATATATATATATATATATATATATATATATATATATATACAATAAATAAGAATAAAGTAACCTAAAAATAAATAAATAAAAAGAACACATACATACCTATATACAATATTTACAATCTGGCGAGAGAACTCCAAACCACACTTGTCCCTCCAACTGTGGAGGGAAAAGCATGACTGCAGGAGATCCCTGCACTTCTCTCTCAACCGCGTCACTGGGGCTAAACCCAGTGGAGATTGAGCAACAGTGCTGTTTAGATTAGATTAAAAATATGTGTTGGTGATTCTTCGAAATGATGGAAATAGCTTTGAATTGCCGAGCACAATTGTCAATTTAGAATTGACTACTATTATGTACCTATACCCTAATATGTTCAGTTGAGCATGAAACAGAATTTCGATCATCTATCACAAATAATTGTGAGTAGATATATTTTTTTTTTTTGTTTTTCTTACCTTCTACCGTTTCCATTCATAAGATTGTATTTTATTGAAGTGTATTTTATTTATTTATTTAAAAGTATTTTATATTTTATTTATCTTCTACACACTTCTCTATGTGTGTGCGTCATATATAGATCACAATACTCAAATTCCTTATCATAAAAGGAATTTGAGTATTGATAAAATAATATATATACTTGAATGACCAGAATAGGTTACTTAAATAAGTGAAAATAAAAAATGACAAAAATTTCGCGGAATATTGCATGCTTATTATTTGTTAATGTATTTCTTATATTGTTAAAAGTTCTTACGAACATAACGCGATACTTATTAACGATACAATATCTAATCTAAAAGTTTTTATATTGGCCTTAAAAGTTTTCTAATAGGATTTGACATGGGGTGGCCATCCCTCCAATGGTGATGGCGCATTTACCCCTCTCTCTCCTTCCCCTCCCCCTAAAAAAGTTACTCTTCCTTTCTTAACGCTGCGACTTTATATATATTTTTTATAGAGTTTATTAAATAATAATGAAATTTCGGCCCGAACAGAGGGAAACATTAATAGGGGGAAGGGTGTGCCAATTGTAAAGTATAAGATTTACAAAATCCTCACTTTTTTAAAACTATTTTAAATATTCAGGTGTTTTGGACACAATTGTGAGAAGTAAATAACGTAGTGAATAAAATAAGAACAATGATATAGATAGATAGTTATATAGATAGAAAGAAAACTAAACTTTATTCTGTGACAAAGTCCTTCCTTAGAATAATCTGATCTAATCAAAAACATTACATATATGAAAAAAAAATATATATACATAAGAATAAGAATAAATAATACATAACAACATTCATATGTATACGACTAACATAGTATAAGAATAGTCCGTCAATTATTAAATAATGAGGTCTAACTAAATCTATTATAATGGATTACTGTAATATAAATCTGTGCCCCGGAGGTAAAGGACACAATGTCCACTTTTTAATTAAACGATTTTGTAACTAAGAAACAAATTTTAACAGATAAAAGTTATGGAAAATTGGCTCCCCGAAGAAATACACAATTCTAACATGGTGTACTTTATTTCATGGCTACGTATTTAGAAACTAAGAAATACATTTTTATAGCTTAGAGTAATGGAAAATTAGCTGCCCTGAAAATATGTAAAAATTGACTTCTAGGGTAGCAGAAATTAATAAAAGAAAAATAATCCTAATCTAATTATAATACTCGATTTTAGGAGTATATGACTAACAATAATTGGAATGGCTAGTGAGAATAGATGAATATGACATATATCAACTATCGGCTCTAAGAAAATTTATAAAAAATTGCATTTTATTTAAAATTAACGTCTGTTCCACGTTTTTTCTCTTCCCCTAATTTTAAAGATCCTCGGAGTCGAAAACCCTTAAGTATTGTTTCTTCCGAACATTCATATCCTTTTAAATCTGTGTTACAAATATTAATGGTACAACTTACCGCTCTCATTTGAACATTTCGCGGGTTAGATATATTAAACTTTTAAAATAGTTTATGTGCAAGTGAAATAAGAACGAATGGAAAATAAATACAATTCCAACTTCATATTGTGTGATGATGTGCTTAGACCAACTGTTTTAACTAATTCGAAGGGATGGATTAGAGTTCATACAAAGAAGATTCGAGCCAACTATCAAAGTTTTTTTTTTCGGATATATTCTGTCCGAACGGCAATCGCATCGTGTGAGACTATATTTGTAAAAGAGAATTTCGTGCCTCACCGTCATCACACCGCTACTCAAATGATACGAAATTAGCCTGTTCGATTAATATCCGCTGTATGAAAAGATGTGCGTGTGAAGGCTCGTTCGTGATGATGTAGCCCTGAGAGCACTAATGAGGGGAGACTGGTGGATATCAGTGTGTTGCCGCTAGTCCGGAGAGCACGATTTCTACCGTTATCGCGCTCCGTGCCGCTTCTTGGAGCTGACTGGACGCCTGCGGTGGATGGGTCACTCTTATCTTATCTCCTATCTCATCTCTTAGTCCAGATATCAAAGGCATTCTCTGCGTTGCTCTAGATCTATCTATCTATATATGTACATATGTATATATATATATATATATATATATATATATATATATATATATATATATATATATATATATACATACATATATATATAAGTAAATAATTTAATTAACACAAGGCTAAATAATTAATAATAATTAAATATAATTTTATTTGATTATTACAATATAATCGGATTGGAGAAAATTGGGAGCAAGAAAATAGAAAAAGTTTTAATACGGATATAGTCTTTCTCCCGTTCTTCTTAATAACATAATCAATAACTTCTTAATAATACTTACAAATTAATTAAAAGCCCTTTGTTTATGAAAATACGTAGTCTAAATCACATTTATGTTAGTAGTAAATGCATTGTGGTGAATGATGTTTAATGCATTATTTTACTCAAAATTTTGAATATAGACATTTTGTATAATAGACTCCTTCCGTTGAACAGAAGGAAGATTCGTTCCACAAATTTGAATCTGATAGCTGTAGTGGATATATCCAACTAACAACTTATCCAAAGTTGCGCACGATTACTATTACTATTGCTCTACCCGTGCAATTAATAGCGTTTGTGTTGTTAAATATTTTTGGTGGTGGTGATAAACCACACGAACACATCAAACAGTTATTTTACTAGCTGGCAGCAGAAGCAGGACCTCTACTGAAGATTTTTATTGCCAGATTGCCAGCTCCTTACTTAGATTGCGCCTTTACGCTGTTGGGGTCCATTCATATCACTTGGAACTAACCTTGACAGCTAAACGGGCAGCATCGCTCTGGTAAGGAGACCCCAACGTGATGGCCTCCCACGACACCCATATGGAGGCTGAGGAGGATGCGAGGGGCGAGAAAAGATCAGGAGGTGCCGAAGTTTACCAAGAGCCACCAAAGCGACACCAGATAAAGGGCCGCGCAGAGGTCACCGTACCTGTTGGAATTCCGGTTTCAAACCGCTACGAGGCTCTTGCGCCCCAGGAACCAGATGTTACCCAAAATGAAAAGATCCGACCGCCTCCACCCATCATAATCAAGCCACCTATTTCACTGACATCGCTGAGAATTCTACTAAGAGAGCTCAACATAGAGGAATACTCTTCCAATTCTTCTAAGCAAGAAACCAGATTGTACCTAGCTACTGAGGTGGATCATAACACAGCTCTCCAGGCACTTCTACGTTAGAAAAAGGTAGAATTCCACACCTTTGCCCCGCGTGGAACCAAAAGAACCCAAAAATTTGTCCTTTATGGCTTTGATGTAGATTACGACGTCAAAGACATAATCGATGAGTTAAAAAGAGTACTACCAGGCTTCAGACTCGCTAGAAGGTTAACAAAACAAGCCCCGAATGGTGAAAGATATGACATCGAAGCCATTCAGATAATAGTAGATCATTTTGTAAAAATAGAAGATATACGAAACCTTGGAGCTATCAACAGGATCAAATTTAGAGTGACCTCCTTTAAAGAAGATATTTGACCTGTACAATGTAGAAACTGCCAGGAATACGGCCACACAATGAAATACTGTGGCCGTACATGTCATTGTGCATGGTGCGGAGATCATCACCTGCTGGCACAATGCCCCAAGAATGTTAAACCTTATTGCTCAAACTGCAAAGGAGACCATCCAGCGTTTTCAAAAGAATGCTCCTACCGAAAGAAGATTATTGACCAACGTCGAAACCAAAAGAAGAAGAAAGAGGAGATAACCACGCCACCCCCTACACGGAAACCAAGTCAACTAGTGAAGTCGGGGTTAGAATACTCAGCGGTGATTGGCGGATCAACCAGCCAATCACAGCAGCCCGCTCACTCCCATCACCATGACTTCCCCCAGAGTTCTCCCCACCCGTCTGCCACACCATTAGAAGCAGCCCAGCCGTCTAAAAAGAATGAACAATCAACGCTCATCAGGCTCGTCGAAGGAATGCTCTAGAGGTTAGACCAGATGATGGGCTTCATCACAACCCTCCTTAATACCGTGCTGAGCCATCAGAGGCCTCGCACAGAAGCAGGCTGAAGTAGAGCTTTTCCTGCAGCAACACAGACCATCGGTGATGGCGCTGACTGACACATTGATGCCCCCCTCGTCTCGACTATACTTCCATGGGTACACTGTATACCGGGAGGTTTGCTCACGCGGGTCGACAGAAGGCGTTGCTATACTGGTCAGAAGAGATGTCCCTTCGAAGATCATCACGAACCCAGTGGAACCTACTGAGGGAACTCACATAGTCACAGTAGACGTGCGATTTAAACATCGGTACAGGTTCACCTGTGTCTATAGGAGACCGAGGGCGGTTCTCACGTCAGTGAAATTACTACTACAACACGCCCAGGCAAGAAGTCGGTATGTTGTCCTTGGGGACTTAAATGCTCGACACACCTCCTGGCTGTGTGGTAGTAACAACCCATTGGGCACGTACATCACAAAGACCAGGCTCGCCGTCTTCCACCTTAATAATGTGCAACTACTCTAAAATTTTATCGTCACATTCCGATATATAAGGGTCTCCTATAAGTTCCTTACTTTTCCTTTCTTTGTTGTTTAAGGTTAATTTACTGTTTTATATACGAACCGTTCTGCTCTATTACCTTTTGCCATCTCTTAGGAAGCCTCTTTTACTCTTTTTCCAAAATTGTTCACACCTTCAGGCATGCAGCCCGACCTGAGTGGACCTCTACGCTAGATCTGCTACTCACCAGGGATCTGCACACCATCACGGATTGCCACGCACTACCGTATGGACCCTCAGATCACCGGCCGGTGCTATACACATTTGAGGGCACACCCGCCACTCCACCCGCGAGCAAATATCTGCTTCATAAAGCCGATTGGAAGAGATACAGATCTTTCGTTGAGGAAACACTACCAGCAGTTACACCATGCAGAACCCGAGATGAGGTGGATAATGCTGTAAATGTCATCACCACCACCATCCAAGCCTCAGCCAAACGGAACATTCCCAAGTTTGCTCCACAGCCCAACGCCATCAGAAGACCTCCACGGCACATCCTAGTTCTGATCAGACAGCGAAACAACCTAAGGAACGTTTTCCAGCGCACTCGTAACTACAGCTTAAAACCGGCCATCAATGCGATGACCCGGCAGATAGCAAGACTCATGAGCGACTGGAAGACATCACTTTGGCACGAGCAGTTACGAAGGACTCATGACGATTACCGTCAGTTCTGGCGACTTGTCAGAACCTTCGTTAGTAAGAAAAGAAGCGTGCATCTTACATCAGGAGACGCGCTACTAACAACTGGGGAACAGGCTGAACACCTGGCGAAAAGTTATGCAGCAAGGGATGCTGAGCGAACTAGAAGCTCTCCACCGGTGCAGCAGAGATCATCACCTGGACTCACTGAGAAGCCCATATTCTGCAATTTTAACCAGCTTGAGTCTGTACTACGACGTATCAAAGGAAACAAGGCGTCGGGACATGATGATATCCCGTATGTTCTACTGAAGATGCTCCCAAGGAAGGGTAAAGCTTTCCTTCTGAACATCTTTAATTCATGCTTGCGGATATCTTACTTCCCTGCAGTCTGGAAACATGCCATCGTAGTGTCACTACTGAAGCCGGGGAAGAAAGGAGACATGACTGACCACTATCGCCCGATCAGCCTCCTCCCGCACGTCAGCAAAGTCTTTGAGCGATTGATTCATTATCATCTCCTGAGTCACTGCAAGGAAGAGCACGTTATACCACCAGAGCAAACCGGTTTTCAACGCGGAGTCGCCTGTGAACATCATCTGGCTAAACTTCATTCACACACCATAGAGCAGATGAATCACAACAAAGCTACGGCACTCATCTCGTTGGACTGCAGCCAGGCCTTTGACTGCGTGTCTCACGCGCTGTTACTTCGAAGACTGGAAGAGTACAAATTCCCAGCCCCGCTATGCCGTCTGGTCAGAAGCTACCTCAGTGGAAGAACTTTCGTCGTAAGAGTTGGTAATGACTATTCGAACCCAGTCGATACAACGTGTGGAGTACCTCAACGGTCTGTGTTGGGGCCATTACTGTTCGTCGTTTTCACGGTGCCAGTAGTGGCACTTAAACATCCAGAAGCGGTGGTAGCAGCCTATGCTGACGATATCGCAGTCTATGCATCCAGCCTTCCGCAGAGAGAGCTCTCATGAAAGCACAGAATGCCACAGATACCATCGTCAAGGAGCTTGAGAAGAATGGCATACAGGTAAATAAATCCTAATAAGACCGATGCCATAGTGATGTCATTTCAGCAAGGAAAGAAGCCCCTGCCCATTCACTTCACCATTGGTGGAGTGGACCAGCGGATCTCCAACTCAGTCCTCTAGCTAGGCGTGACTCTGGATAGGCACCTCACCTTTACTAATCACGTCAACCAGAGGCTCAAGCTGGCTCGGAAAAAGGAGTATAGGCTTTACCATCTGCTAAAGTCGCCGCAGCTCTCGTTGAGATTAAAACTGCAAATTTAAAAAAAAAAAAAAAAAAAAAAAAAAATTGGATACATGAATTAATTTTGGGAACTTTTTTTTAATTAGTTTTTTTACGGCATTTACTCCTTAATGGACAGCGAAAAAATAAAAATACAGAAACAATAATGGTTATAAGAATAATTTTATTCTTGACAGGTGCTTACATTTAGCTACGGTTTTTGCTTCACAATTTAAAAATAGTGTACATGTCATATAATTGGTTTAAGTATTTTGCTCAGATCATTCACCGGAAAAAATATGGACCTACCAAAGAAAAATGATTTTTATATTTTCGGGGACATTTCGATCCGAAATTCCCTCCTCCTCGTAGATTCACCATGGCCAGATATCACCAAACTTCTTGGCCCACGCCCAGATTATGACCTAGGCTTAGTGTGGCTAGTGATGAAAAAAAAATCAGATTCTATAAATGGCATTTCAGTTGTGAAATAAGTTTTCTAAGAGAAACAACAGATGCAATAACCTCATGCTAGAGTGATTTACTAAATTTGATATTATTGTAGTAGTTATTAAAATTTTCCAATTCAATCAAAGAATATTTGGACGGGTCGTAGTTTGGAGACCTGTGCCTTAAACATCTCATGTATTTTCCTACTCAATATTTTCACTATATTACAAGAGAAGGGATTGATATTAATATCAAATAAAAACCTAAAACCTAAAAAAAAAAATTGCCAAGTAAGGTCAGTATAGCTTCCTCGCCATTTTCAATTACTAAAAAATATCTGTATTAAAAGGTCTAAAAGTTTTCTTATCAGAATAAAATCTCTGGAAGAAGCCGTTTTCGGAAATTCAATAAACCCTCAACATATACGGGCTTGATATCCACGAGTTTTCTTTATCAGGAAGTACTAAAATGAGAAAAAGTTCCGGATTTGCAGATTGCATATTTGATAATTCGTAATTAAAAAAAAAAGTTCAGTGCATGCTGAATATGTATTTCACTGCTGTCAGTGCAAATGACGTATTGAGTGTTTTACAGGAGAGCAAAAAAATTAATTATTTCTTTATGATTTGTTTGTATAATTTTATATTTTATTGCCCTCCGCTATTTTTCTTAGTATATCAATTGTAGACTATATAATGTCAAAAATAGAATAAAAATTGAAAACTTTTATATACGACCTTTGCACTAACAGTAATGATATATACTTAATAGGTATGTTTTCACTCGTAAAATGGATGTACCAAAAAAATCCATAGGAATAATTCTACTTTTTGTTTGTTCGGAGTTGTCGAGACCAATACTTTTCTTCATTCAGAACAAAATTAATTAAGCTGGAATATAAAAGTATAAGTGGAATTGACACAATTTTAATATTTAAGAATCGAGACCACGACGAGCTGGTTGAACTTCAATCGAAATAAACACAATCACAAATAAGAATTCTTTTTTTTTACTAATTCAGAGTACAAATTACTTTAAATTTAATGAAAATTACACGAAACCTATGTAACGGCAATAAGTGTCATGCCAGTAACGTTTGGAATCGACCAAATAATGCAATATAAATTAACTCTTTGAATAAAACCTAAAACTTTATAACCCCATAACAATATTGTAATTAACTAATTCCCACTCCATATGATCAGTGCCTTTCACATTTCACAACCATTATATTGTTAACAATTATTTATATTAATTTTAATTATCAAATAGAATTCAATGAAATTGATACTAATTAATTTCTATACTGTTCTAAAAATTTCCTCCAAGTGTGGGTCAAATCGAATCCGCCTTTTTCAAACTATTTATTTATTTATTAGTTGTACATATTTGTGGCTCACAATAAATTTGCCAAAAAAAAAAAAAAAAAACGTAGTAAAATAACACATACATTATAATATAATAACAAATACACACACAAAAAAGATAATGCAGCAAGTAGCTCAATGCAATAAGTCTCTTGGCCACCGCCTCAGCAGTCTTCTGGGTGGATTATATGGATTTGTGGCAGTAGATAGAGCTTGAGTAAGTGGATTGGAATTTAGAGTCAGTCTGTCATGAAAATTATTAAAGCGGTCAGTGGCAGTTGCCGTGATTAAAGGAGTGTTAAAGTCAGTGTGTAACGTGAGATTTGAAATGTAAAAGGGTGCGTCTACAATTTTCCGAAGGACTTTTGACTGGAATGACTGAATGATTTTTATATTTGATTTCTTTGCTGTTCCCCATAGTTAATTTATTTGTCACAGATAATTTAGAACGTCTGTCAAGTAGCCTAGAAAGAAGTACGTATCGCTGATTAAGTTCTTTTCTTTTTTGTTTTATGTGGTATGACCATGTCAGTCGTTTGTCCAAGTGGAGACCCAAATATCGTACAGTTTTTGAAGGTGTTAGAGCAATATTATTAAAGAACACTGGAGGACAAGAGTTATGTTTAAGTGTAAATGAAACAAATTGACTCTTAGACTCGTTCATTTTTATTCTCCACCTTTTAGCCCAACAAGCTATGTCGTCTAGGTGTTCTTGAAGTACCTGAGAAGCCTTTGCTGCATCATTGTTAGATGTTAATATTGCCGAGTCATCAGCAAATGTAGCCAACAGTGTTTCAGAATGTTGTGGGATGTCTGCACAGTAAATGTTGAAAAGTGTTGGACCCAAGACACTGCCTTGAGATTCTCCAGCTTTTATTTGTTTGATGACAGAAAACTCAGTAACAGAAAACGGAAAAATCTATCTTTTAGATATGATAGTAAAATTAAGTAATACGTTGGAGGAATGATCGTTTTTAATTTATGTAACAAACCATCGTGCCATATTCTATCAAAAGCCTGACTCATGTCAAGAAAAACGCCAGGACAGTACAATTTTGATTCTAGCGAGAAAGATATGTAATCTATAAGGCGGTAACATTGCTGAATAGTCGAATGATGCTCTTTGAACCCGTACTGGAAATTTGGAATGACATCAAATAGTCTAAGTGAATTTAAACGCCGAAACAGAATTTTTTCGAATACTTTAGATAGAGAAGGTAGAAGACTAATTGGGCGGTAAGAATCAGGGCGGTCTATAGGCATATTGGGTTTGTGAATCATAGTTATGATTGAGTATTTCCATAAAATCGGAAAATGTGTCGTTCTAAGAATGGAATTGAATATGTTTGTTAAGAATATAATGGCCTTTTTTGGTAAATTCTTTAGAATAAAGTTAGTAATGAGATCGAACCCTGGATATTTTCGATTTGTTAAACTATTGATAATAACGCTAACTTCATTTGGATGAAAAGGTTTAGGTAGGGGCGTCACCTCTAAAGGAATATCTAATTGATGTTCTACCAATTTTGCACTGCGCGAATCTTGCAAATCACTGTGAGGGGTAAACATATTTTCTAAGTGGCATGCGAATAATTCAGCTTTCTGAGCATCTGTCTTTGCCCACGAGCCATCAGGATATCGAATTGGATGCGATGTCTCTTGATGATTCAACAAGTGTTTTGTCATTCGCCAAATAGATGCATTGTTATTATGCAAGCTGTTTAGGAGGGTATTAAAATTTTCATTTTTAAATCGTTTGATTTCTTCTCGCAATTCCGTTGTTAGCTGATTAAATTTGGACTTATCTGAAGGATAACGAGTGCGCTGCCACTTCTTACGAGCTTTTCGTTTCTCTTGTAAGAGGTATTTAATTGAATCTGGGATGCTATTTTTCATATTTCTTACCCTGGACTGTTTTAATGGACATAAGGAAGAATTCCAAGCCGCTTGTTGTATAGCTTGCGTTAGCGATTGGACTGCATCGTCAACCTCATCTGGAGTCCGCAAGAGGGTGTTCAACGAGATAGATTTTTCTAACGCATCCCTCAAGTTTTTCCAATTAATTTGACCTGGCGTAAGTGTCGGTTGTGGAGATTTCAGAATTGGTTCTAGATCAACCGTAAGTAGCAAAGGAGAGTGATCCGACGAAAGATCAAACAAATTTTCGATCTCAAAGTGCAGCTGGTTGAACCCTTTACTAATAAAGAAATCTAAAACATCAGGAATTCTATTAAGATCAGTAGGCCAGTATGTTGGTGAAGGAGGTGAAATATGAGAGCAACTGCTGCAGATCATAGCGTTGTGAAGGGTCCTTCCTCGGGAATTAGTCATTCTCCTGCCCCATATTTGGTTTTTAGAATTAAAGTCACCACCGCATAGGAATCTATGACCTAGATTATAAAATAAAGTATTTAAGGATTGAGAATACAAGGTTTCATTAGGTGGGCAATAGAAAGCAGCGACATACAACTCGAAGGGAAAAACTTTTAGAACAACGGAGGTACTCTGCAGACACTCACTTGCCTCAGAAGAATTAAAGTAATGAGCAATAGACTTTTTAACTAGAATGAGTGTGCCACCTTTAGCACTGTCTGATGGATGGTCAGTCCTGAAAGTGTTGTAAGTCGGTATTGAAAATTTAATTTGGCTTCTCAAGTGTGTTTCGGTCAAGAGGGCTACATCTATTTCCTTGTCACCAAGAAATACTTCTAGCTCATTTCTGTGCGCAAGTACGCCATTTGAATTCCATAGAAGAATTTTTAACCTTTTCATGACGTAAGCTTGGGCAGAAGGTGCTGCATTAGGGTGGTAAGTAATGAAATTAGTGGAGTCACAAGGTTTTTAAATTCATTAATGAAGTCAGTAAGTTGTGTTGTGATGTCTGGTTGTTTTGCGTTATGGAGAGCAGCATTAGTTAATGATCTATTTTCAGTTGTAGTGATAATTTATGGAGATGTAGTGTGTGTTGGTATAACGTGAGAATATGATGGCATTGTTTGGTCTGTTTGCATTACCTGAGGTGGTGGTACAAGAGACTTTTCCAGCGAAGCTGAATTCTTGTATGGCTCTTCTGATTTCAGATGTCCTTCAGACCTAGCATAAAATCTTGGACTTCTAACCGGTGGGTGTTGCGTGAGTTGTTTCAATTCTTTGTGAACGATACAGCCTCTGTAGTTGGCCGGATGGGCTTCATTGCAAAGAGCACACTTCGGTGGTACATCTTGAGACTTCTTACAGCTGTCTGAGAGGTGTGAACCTGCGCATTTTACACACCGCTGGTTAAGGTTGCAGTAGGATTTTGTGTGACCATAGGATTGGCATCGTTTACATTGAACGATTTCGTTTCTGTGTCTGGGTTCCTCAACAACAACTCTCATGTAATATAAATATTGTAGTGAAAATATTTTATCACAGTTTTCATTTTTTTTTCAGATCAACAAAGAACATGGGAAGCGGTACTTTGGTTTTTGGATGAATAATATTGTGTTCTTTTAGAACTGCATAACCTTCTTCCTCTAGTTCTTGTTGGATGGTTTGACAACTAAGATTAGGATGTAGATTTTTTATGACCACTCGAAATGGTCTATCTTTTTGCAGTTGATAGGTGTGATACTGAGCATTTTTGGATTTTAAATATTTAATGATTTTTCTGTATGCTTCTGAATCTACTGGTAGCACTACAGTGTTATCAAGGTTTGATTTTAATGTAAATTTTTTGACTCCTACTTCTATTATGAGATCGTCGCAAAATTGTGCAAAATGATATACTGATTTTACATATATTGGAGGCGGTTTGGGTACTACTGTTTTTGCTTGCTCAACAGAAGTTTGGCATTGAGTTCCGTCATCGATATTTAAGACTGTGAATGGGTTCACTGACTCAAAACTATTTTTTTCTAATGCACAAGATTCACTCCGTGGAGAAAAAGAGTTTTTCTTAGTAACCTCAGTCCATTCATTAACTAAGCTTGTTCCAGGTTCTGAAGCAGATTTTATATTATGGGAAGGTAATTTAACTTCATTAAGCTTTTTAGGAAAGATAACCTTCTTACCTTGTGTTGTGGTTTTCACTTTTGATGTCTTTGAGGAAAGTGTCCCTCTAGGTTTGATATTCGCTTTAGTAATGACCATTGCTTGAGGATTCACTGATTAATGGTCTAATACATGTTCACATTTCGTATCTCTCATTAAAATCGTTATAAACGTTTTGATAAAATTAATGTCCAAAACTAAATTTAATAGGGGCTATCTTTTCCCAACACCAAAGGGACGAAACAAGATGTTACTTTCCCCAGAAAACTTTAGGATAAAGGCAAGATAGTAACGAATATTTAGTAAAGATTTTTCACAAAACTTTTAGCACTAGATACTTAACAGCATATAAATAAAGGCATTTTGAAACTATAGGCATATCAAATAACACAATTCCTGATCTGAAAGTGAAATTTTTTTTTTTTGGAGTATTAGATAGAATTTGATAAAATCGATGCCTATTTAATTTCATGTTGACCAATCCCCAAATTCCCTCCATATTTGAGCCAAATCGAACTTGCGGTTTTCAAGGAATTTCATATCAGGGAAAACACGTTTGCGCATATATAACAGAAAGCAATAAACAGAATTCAATCAAATTGATCCTTTGAACGTTTTATCTAACTTTGAGCCAAATCAAACGAGCCATTTCTGAAATATTGGCATATCTACAAAAATGCGTTTGCTCTTGCGTAAGCGGAAGTGTTAGTTAGAATTTTATAAAATTGATATGGAACCACCTAGATGCCAACCTGCACAATCCCTGAAAATCGGATAAACGGTATTATGAGATATGCCCGTTACATCGATTTGACTATAGACAGACACCGAACCAAATTTGTTCCTTGATGTCTGAAACGTAAAACGCGAGTGGAAATTTTCGATTCTGAGCAAAAAAAAATTTTAATCTCTTGCACGAATACAATGCTTCCCTACCTTCGGTAGTGAGAAAGCAAAAATAAAAAGTCTTTGTCGAAAAAGAATAAAAATCAATCGTTGGTATTCATTATTCAAAATATTAATAATGATTCCTACGAATGAATCTTTATAATTCGATTTTCGGATTCTGCGTTTTTGCGAAAGTAGAGCCGCACGTTTCGTTATTTGCAAATAATATATTAAAGAAAGTATCTAGACCAAACTTTACCAATATTGTTTGAACCTGTGTGACATTAAAAAAGTTAACTCTGTCTATTGGTGACAGCTGTGGTCCAAGAGGTGAAAGAGAGCTTAACAATAGCTCTGGACTTAAAACCTGATGAACGGATGTTGCTTCTTACCTAGCATTCTATGATGTTGGAACGAAATATTTCAATATTTCAATGAAAAATCTTGTTTGGCTCATAACTCTTTTTAATGCAAAAGCAGAAAGGATTAGGTCGTCCATTTGCCATAGTCAAAGTTCTGAAGGGCGTTGAGAAAAATAAAAAAGTAATCATTTAATGAGAACTATTAACAATATAGAGAATACGACTACTCAGAAGGAGACTGTCTACCTATATGTAAATTCTTTTGTTACGTTTTTCACCTATGAGACTTCATTTGATAAGACAACAGGCAGCCTAAAAAAGCGATATCACCACGAAACCAATGTAATATATCTTGAGGTATATGATACAAAATGTCCGGAGACCTTGTTTCGAAATAGGTTTTTTAACTTTATGTTGCCAGAAGTGATCAGGTAGGATGCAAAAATAAGAAAAATAAATACATTAACAAGTACTAAAGGAACTTAGGACCAATAATAGCATTAAAGAAATTCGCTTTATTCTATTAATAATTTTAAAAAAGATACGCTCTTTGAAAAAATGTGAGGACAATAAAAATCATCTAAAATTCTCGTTCTCGTGTTTGAAACATCCAACCATGATTTTAACCGGTCACGTTTGAATTGGTGTAAAGAAATAATTTTATTTTTTATCCTCTTCTTTATCGTGTAGTTATTTCAATTAAAGGAATGTCTTTCTAATAATAAAATAATTTGTTACACAGTTCTGTTTGTTGGAATGTATCGCATTTTCCAGTATTATAGTATATATAAAAAATAGGATTTCGTACAAGCAAGTTTATATCTTCTCTCCACAATCTGGCTTGTCCCATTATTGTCTCTAGCTCTTTAGTAGAAATCGAAAAGAAATTTTCTCTACTCCCATAGTTAAAACGTATCCTAATATACATTTATTTATTTATTTTATGAATTACCCACACCAGTTTCCTTAATTCGCCCATCAATGCCTATATTATTATTATTTATTTATTTATATGATATTTACAACTGTATACAAAAAATACATCTAATAAATTCGCACATGGATATAATGACATGAAACACATGTTGAGAAACTACCCATTCGTAGCACTCTAATAATATGTCTATATTAGGAGATGGCGTGGCCATCTCCTTTTCAGACGCCTCAGAATGCCTATATGAAATACAACTTAGATTTAAACGTTGGACAATGAAATCAAACTCTATTATAATACGCAAAATTATTAACCGCACCTTCGACCAACTTCTTCTGAAATTATAATTACTGTCAATAATATCCATACCATTATGAATATACAAATTTGGTTTAAAAATATACAAATATTATGGAAGGATGTATTCTTAAGATACCACGGACACATTTCATGTTGTTCATGATAATATATTGTTTTAAGTATAATGTCTATTTTTAATTTTTTTTTTCAGGTAAGATTTCTAGTCTGACATATCCATCTAATCGCTATCAAGGGTATGTTGATAAATCATATTCTATCTATGTTTGAACTATGTCTTTTACTAAATATGTGATTTTTCATTTGTTATATATATCGGGTTATTGAAGGATTTTATTTAAATATACGTAAAAAGTTATTTCCGGTTACTGTCAAGCTTCATTTTATATGTAGGGTGTCTTGATGTTTAATGGCTACACTCTAGAGGTTGACTATAAACAATATTTCCAATATGGAATTATGAAGAAATATATATATATATATATATATATATATATATATATATATATATATATATATATATATATATATTTTTTTTTTTTTTTTTTTTTTTTTTTTTTTTTTCCTGAGAAGATGGGACTGTTATGGAGTTTCGCACTGCCAATTACCTTTTTAAGATACAATCTAGGAGATTGGAGTTAATATGGCCTGTCATGAAGTGATGTATTATCTCTGGTTGGTAGTTTTTTTTTTAATGTTGATGTGAACAAAAAAGTTAATTCGATGGACGGGAAATTCGGGATTTCGAACGGGAAAGGAATTAAGACCAATTTTATGTTGTTCTTAAGGTTGTCACATTTTCTATTTAATAAAAGTAGTTGCTCAAGAACTATGCAAGATAATTAAGTTCTAAGTACACCATCGTAAAGTCGACAAATTGTTTTGAGAAAACAGTGATTAAATTTACTAAGATCAATGATAACAGACACTTTCAGAGGGTCTAATACGGCCTCTATACTGCTGCAGTTACAGTATCTTTACTCGAGCAGCATAACTTAGTAATCCAGATTCGTGATTTATCATTAGCCTTTGTAAATGTAATCACCGTTTTCTCAAAGTCAGTGTAATTTTTCTGTTGATGAGCTCACGAGTCTTTTCTTTTTTAATTGGCGTAGTTTCAGCACTTTTCAAAAGACCAGTCTGGTCTTATCTTTCTTTTATTTTTTACCCAAATTGAATGTTTAAATCGATACATGATGCCATTGATATTTTTATTAATCTTCTTAAGCCTCCCTTGGTTTATATACCGTCTCTTGAATAAACGCTTTTTACTATTTCCTCCGATTTTGATAATTTTTCATTGCATTTTATCCCATCGCAAGTGTTGTTTTAAAATTTTAGGTTGTAATACTGAATCATAAAGTTTTTATGTCTTTATTTTATTTTTTATTTTTTTAAATGGACTTATTTTCCTCAATTATATTAAATAAACCTGTCTGATCTTGATGTCGTCTCTTACCAGTGTTTTCAGATTAACACTTCACTACACGGTTATCCCACTAGAATCTACAAATATGAGCTGTAGATTCGAAATATATTCGGAATAATTAACAAGTGCAACTTAGTCATTCTAAATAGCCCGTAGAATGGACTAAAAATAGCTGGTTGAATATGATGTCAGCTTGGAACTTTGCCAAAATCTCGTGATATCTGTTGCTACGAGATATTGTCATTGCTATATATTATTATTTTAAAGATTAAGTATAATAGAATAAAATAGACAAACTTTCTTATGAAAAACAATGGTCTGCAGACAAATAAAGTTTAATTCTGGCTGACCTGTTACAATAAATATATTACTAAAACATTTATTAATATATTTTAAAAATATATAAAAGCATCTGAACAATAGCGATACAATATCTTACCAGGAAGGAGAAGTTACATTAATTCTCAAAACAAAAACCTTAGCATTAAAGAAAAACTAAAAAACTAAATAAATAAACAAATATATATATATATATATATATATATATATATATATATATATATATATATATATATATATTTATATTTATATATACATATATAAACACACATACATATATAAAAAGGCGTTGAAAGGAAAGCATATATCAAGGACTATATTTAATATTAGTAATAAAACCAAAAAAAAGATATCTATAATATCTAATATTAACAAGCGTAGGATTGATTTGTGAAGGAAAATTGGGACAGGAGAGTTTTAAAGGTGAATAACGATGGCGCTTGGCAAATCTTAAAAGGGACCTAATTCCAAAAGGTGGTTTTGGTCAACAAGCAATGAAGGAGTGTTGAATTGAGGTACATCTGGAAAAGGGGTAAAAAGGTAAGGACGAGATTGTTTGGTGAGGCATTGGATAGAGGACTTGAATTAAAGGTAATTGTAAGCCATAAGACGGGCGATGATTGTTGATTATTTAGTAAAGAAATAAAATGTAGTGTTATTTAATGGAATACATGCTGTGAATACAGATAGATAATTACAATAGGACCATACGAATTGTGTTTCTATTATAATTATCCAACCACAGAATTATGTGCTCTCTGTTAATTTGCTCTCTGCTCCGCCCTGGGGCGTAACAGCAGGTGGCAAATAACACGGGCCTCAGTCAAAGGGGGGATTCGACCTGAAGACGAGAATCTATTTACATGTATACTATCTAATTTAGAGAATGTTCTCATATACTATACTTACAAATTTAATATTATTTTATATAACAATGTGGGGTCTACCTTTCTGTTTGGGAAATCTAAATTTACGAATTTTACTTATAACCACTGTATTACCTACCGTATATTCGAAGTACACTGCATGGCAAAGATTCTACATCAAACATTATTCTTAATTA
Organism: Nezara viridula; assembly: GCA_928085145.1. Lineage (NCBI taxonomy): Eukaryota > Metazoa > Arthropoda > Insecta > Hemiptera > Pentatomidae > Nezara > Nezara viridula. The sequence continues at coordinate 93,510,254 of OV725077.1, forward strand.
TGGTAAATGGTAACTCAATAACTTTAGTCACTTTTGGTTTATGTTTTGTAGTTACTATCAATGCTATAATATGTCTTTAAATGTAGTTTGTATATACTACAGTGTCTATCTTTAAACAGATATTAAAAGAAATTTTTAAAAGAAGCTTTTATTTTAGTTTAATAAATGGAAAAAAAGTATTAGGTCCTGTGAGTTGACTGATTATAACATCCAGCTTTCAAGTTGTGAAACAAGGAACTTCTCAATGAAACTCTGATTTAAAAAAAGAGAAGTAATGATTATCTTATTGTAATTATTATATCAAAATTTGCCACAGGAAAGTGAAATATTTAAATCAAAAATACTTAGGAAAATTAAAATAATCATTTCATTAATTATTGTTTCGTCATTGTTCAAATTAAAGTTCCCAACAAGTTTGTTTTAACAGTTAAAATTGTTCAAAAGTTTTGTTCAACTATCGAAATTGTTAAAAAAAAAATATTATCCTAACCATTGAAACTGTCCATAGTTGGTTCCCTTCGCTAAAAATCGTTGGTTGAGTCAGTTATTGTAATAGATTTGATGTTGTGTTTTTTTTTTTTCTTTTTAAATTTAGAGTGAGACTTTCAAGGAATTTTTCATCATATAAGATATACCATAATGTACCTATGTTCCTAACCATACACCTGTAAATCCGATTACTGTTACAACACCAGAATCCTTGCAGAGGTCTGTGATTGCTCCTGAATATCAGGAAAGATGAGGAGATGCTATTAGTGTTGTAATCAGTTAATTCGATTCCTGCCAAACTCTGTTTTAGAAGTTGTGGGGCCGACCCCTCTCGTCGGGTAAATTGAGGCTACATCAGAATTCGGTTTCTGATATTAACTTATTGATAACATAATTAAAATAATATGTATATTTAAATTTTATTAAAAACTTTTGTAGGAATACAATTCTCCATTAACATACATGAATGCATTACCGTGGACTGATTGTCTAACGCTGGTAGGATGAAGATGTTATGTGATAATTGGGCATAAAACATGCTTTATGCTAAACATCTTTAATTTTTACTTATTTTTGTATGTAGAAAAATCACGATTTTTATTAGAAAAGTTATATCAATGTAAAATTTAATGGTCTTTAATATCAGTTAGTTCTTATTTTAATTAAAATAGTCTGACTGGTCCTATAAGTCAAATTTTCCAAATTCCATTTTCTAAAATACCTTTTGTTTTGTTTTTTTAAAATAATTTTCTTCTCTCATTTTTTCGGTTGTTGAAAAATTGTTTAAATATAAAATATAAAAGTATTTATTAGTTAAATAAAGGAGAAATATTTTCCGAAGTTTATGATAAATTTTCTGAAATTTTGTCGTATAAGCTTAGAATGAATTTTACTTGATGAAAAACTAATGAATAATACTAGAATTAGTAGTATAATAATTAGTTGGTGTAGTTCTTACGTTTTATTTTATTGAACATAAAATTAATGTTTTCATGGTACCTAATTGGAATTTCAATCACAATATTTTTATTTTATTATTTTATTTCATTTTAAAACTAGATTTATTTTTTTACTGATACATCAAAAATAAACAGGACGTGTGATTATTGCAGTTTATAATAATTGTAACAGATTTATATTTATAATTACAGAAACATTCTTAAATTGTATTCATCTATTTAAAATTTATTTAAATTCAAAGCAGGGCACTATAACTTTTAAGGATATGTGGCTGAGCAATGAGGTTGGGTGTGAACATAATATTATGACTATAAGAGGTTATATTAAATAGTTATTAAACTTAATTACTTATTAATATAATCTTAATATATCCTAAGCGACTTATTAAACTCTTTTCTTCTTTTTTTTGTTGATAAGCTGTTTAATTTTCTTTGTTGTTGGCATTAAGAACTTTCAAGTATAAAAAAAAATAGTTTATTTGCTATAATTCATTCCAAGCTGACTTTTCGGGAAGTTATTCCCATCTTCAAAACTGTATTATCTTTTTCCATAGCAATTAATGGCTATGAAATGGCTCCTTTATCATAATTTATAAGTTTTCGTATTGTATATAATAATAAAACTAATATCTGGAGTATCACATTTATGGGATAAAAAATAAATGTGTTGCTCCAGATATCATTTTCATTACTTTCCTACATATACTAGGTAAGAAAAGTATTGCAATCGGGTCAAATTTCCGATATGCGATTTTTGAAGGATCTATAGGTTTGAAAAACACATGTTTAGCCATTGGGGCGTATGTCTGTCTGTCTGTGCCAAGATTTTCTCGAGAACTAGTGAACCGATTTTGTTGATTCTTTTTTTTTTGTTGGTAAACTGTTTAATTTTCTTTGTTGACTACTGGTACCAGATTTTGATTTTGACACAAATTGGATGCTCCATGCGCAATAGCTGCTGCGCCATAAATGAATAGCATGTTTTTCTATAGACTATAGCGCGAAAACGGTTAGAGCCGATTTTGATAAAACTTTCCTGTAATATTCTAATAATTGTCCTTTCAATTTTCGTATATGGACTAATTCCCGAGAAAATTCAGGAAAAAATGTTACAAAGAAAAGAAAAATGTTTTGGGGTCTAACTCGCTAAGGTTTCTATTCTATTCTATGGTAAAATTTATAATACAGCTTTTGAAAGGTATTTAAATTACCAATAAAACAAAACAGAAAAAAATCATCGGAACCGAACCAGTAAAGATATGTAAAGATATAAAAACTTTTCTGAAATAGGTAGGAAAGTCCTCTGAGTGGACAAACCAGATTTTTATTATATATAATGCAAAAACTTTAAACTATGAAAATGGAGTACACGAGGTTTTAGCCGCTAATTGCTATGAAAGTTGGGTATAAAGTTGTAAAGATGGGAATAATTTCTTGAAACGTCAACTTGGAATGAATTATAGCAAATAAACTATTTGTTTTGTACTTGAAAGTTTTTATTGCCACAATCAAAGAGACTAACTAAACGTTTTTCCATTGAATCATTCTTTTAAGTTTTAAATGGGATTATAATGTTAGTAGAGTAAAGCGTATTTTCCTATCTACCAATTAAAATTGTTGAGGAAGACTGTATTGATTTACTTTGCAGACTTATTATTTATTTAATTTTTTTTAACATAGCTTACACAATGTGAAGAGAGCCTACAGGGAACCATGATCAAACTGTCTAGGATGAATAATAATTAAATCCATGTTGTTAGTTAGGCGTTTAGTAGGGTATCCTATGAGGGCGCTGTGCCGGTTAATCAATTAAGGTGGCTATTATACCCCATTAGGTTTGCTACCGGCACTACCCTGGCTTCTTCTGCCTGCTTCGTTTATGACATTACCAGGCACCAGCGAAAGCCAAGCGCAGAAACGAATCAATCTCTTCTTCTCTTGTAAAAGAAATGTAATTGAACGCCTGGATGGAGAAGACTTCCTTCGGAATATTCTACATTTATTAGAAGCCCTTGGAATATCTGCCTCCCAGGGATGGTTGAAGAGGCTTAGGGCGAGGGTCTGATTTATGCTCGCTCTAAGTCCTTTTTAAAACTCCTTCCGGAATCCATTAAGCCTCCAATCCTTTTCTCCTTCACCCTCTTGACCTAAAGTTAAATTTTTAACAAGATATCCAATCTCTCCATCCCTACATTTTTAAAATACTACGCTGGAAAGAAATATACTAGCATTATTAAGTTTATTGTAGTATCATAGAAATATATAATGATATTATTGGTAAAGTATGAATGAAGGTAGGTGGTTTAGCGGACTGACGTGTTTATAGTACACCTGTTAGCCTGAAGATTACTAGTTCGAGTCCCGATGTCAGGCATTCATCCAGGCACTCTTCTCTGGTCCGGTAAAAACCTCGTATAGCCAAAAAGAAAAGATAGATGAGGTAAAAAATCATGTTGTTTTGGCTTATTATTTTAAATTATGAACCTTTGTAATCTACCAAGAAAAAAAAAGTTAACTTCCCTTAAAATTTGAAGTATCACGTTCCAAGAAACGAATAATCCGAAAATCGAATAAAAACAAATCTTTATCTCCGCTGTCCACGATTTTTCATCCCAGAGTACTGGACCGATTGTTATGAGATTTGATTTCAATATCAAAGATTACCCGAGGATGATCCTCAGAACTCAAAATTACCATCCGCCCTTTTCTTTCAAGATGGCGATGGAATAACCTGCGTCGTTGCGGACTGTTAAAAAGATACATCAAAATCAGAGCAGTATAAATAAAGATATCGGTACCTTAAAAATTGTTGATGTAATACTTTCAATTATGAATCTTTAAATCGAACAAGAAAATAATAAAGTTAACTCCACACATTTTTTTTAAAACTTATTTATTGAAAAATATTACAATCTGTCTCAAGGACATCTCCACAAAATTAAATTTGAAATTCATTTGTGTAGTTATAATAAATTATGAAGAGAAGAATAGTTGGAGTGATCACTCAGAAATAAGAAAGCAAAAATAAATAATAATATTCATTTTGACATTTGCCGACGTTTTGACCTGAAGTTCAGGCCTTCATCAGGGCTTCGTCCGTAGGTGACAGGAACAAAGTGTCACTTTGTTCCCGTGTGTTGACTTTGTTCCTGTCACCTACGAACGAAGCCCTGATGAAGGCCTGAACTTCAGGTCGAAACGTCGGCAAATTTCAAAATAAATATTATTATTTATTTTTGCCTTCATATTTCTGACTGATCACCCCAACCATTCTTCTCTTCATTATTCACGACAGTCAACCATTAACCCACTATAATAAATTATGTGTGTTATAGACGATTTAAATACATAGTCTTCACTTATTAATCAGTTCTAGCTTGATAATTATTTAGACCACCCTGATATTTGCTACGTAGGATTGTTTCACTAAATTGTTTGTTTAAATTATTTTTATCTCCTAAATTAATTTAATTACTAGAGAAAAAAAATAATAGTTTAGGTAGAAATGTGACACACTTCAGATCTCTCATCCTTTATTTATTTTAATAGATAATGTTTCGGACATACTTTGTCCATTTTTAAATCCATCATCTACAATAAAACAACATCATGTTAACTATTAATTTAGTATAAACAAATAATAGTAAAAATCTGTTATCGTTGTTGTATTAATACAATTAAAATCTTTTTTCTTTTTCTTTTTTTATGCCTATTGCCTTCTTGGACTTCCGGAATGAGACTACTACCAGCTTTTTTGGGTTGTTATAGGCGACAGCTGTGATCGTTTGTTTCTCTTCTTCAAGATATCCAGGGAACACGTGGTTTACTAACCGGATGCAATCACAAATAACTCGTTCTTCGTCAGGCACTTTACTGAAGGACGGTTGGCAATCATGAGCAGCAATCTCCACTCTGGTTTTCATTGGATAAGGGACTATAAGCCCTATACTTAATCTCCGACCTGAAGGACCAGGAGCAAAATTGTAAGACACAGGGGCTGCTTACCTCTCTGTGAATATCGTCACTATGCGCGAATCGGACTCGCGACATAGTGGTCTAAACAATCAAGTAGAGCCTGCACAATTCTAACTACTAAAAGTAAAATACTTATAAAAGGATAACATGGTTTGGAAGAAAATATATGAACTATACTTAGGAATGGGTTGAATCTAAACATACACACAAGACATATTAGATACATATTTAAGGGAGACCGATTATTTACAATGTTTTCAAAACGTTATGATAATATTAAACACGCTAAAAATGATTACATAATGGTTTAATATTTACGTACCTTAAAACATCTGTGAGGAATAAATATATAAGACGGTATTAGTCGGCTAGGTCCTGAAAATCAACTGCGAGGGAACAAACCCTACAAATGACGTAGAAGTCGGAGATGTTGGCAGATAGGTGCACATAGTCCCCTGATATATTTTACGATGGTCAATGAAAACTGAGCATCACGCATTACTTCCCAAAATAGCTACAAATGGAAAAAAGATTATGGTGAGGGGCGTTTCACTTGTGAATTCTCGTGGGACAGCTGGATTTCGGGACCCAGCTGTTCGGAAGTCTGGAGGACCTAAGGAAGACCACTAACTTTGTTTGTTTTTTTTTGCTCCCTGACATCGCCATATAAAGGGAAGAACGAAGAAGAAAAAGGTGTTTGCTAATACTGGCCTGTTTAAGATTTTTTGTTAATACTTATAAATAATAACATTGTGATAGTAATAAAAAAACAACAAAATAAAGTATATTAAATGGGCTTAGCAATAGAACGTGTACTCAAAATTTGATGCGATATATCTTTACACCAAATTGTCCAATTTCGATGATTTTTTTTTAATTTCCTTAACTTTCAAATAAGGTTATACACAATGAAGTGTGTACTTTTTGAGTTAATTACAATTACAAAATTTAAAAAACTTCAAGGAGAAGACTTCAAGTGAGTTTCATTGAAATGGTTACAGGTGTTTTGGCGAAGGTTGGATGGTAATTCTGATTATCATCCTTGGGCGACCTCTAATATTGATTCAAAATCTCTAACCAATCGACTCAGTAGCCTCGGTTGAATTTTGAAAGCTGACATACGGACATTTTTGTATTCTACTTTCGGGATTTTACCTGTTTTGAAAAACGAAAAACATCAAATTTTGAGGGGTGGTTAGTAATTTTTTCTTAGGGTCAATTGCACAATTGGAATTCAAGTCAAGTTCAAGCTTAAACTACAGTCAACCATGAAAATCAATTTAAAAAAAAAAGTCAAGCTTGAACTTTACTTGAACTCCAACGAAAATACAATCGGCCCTTAGTAGATTACAAAGGTTTATTATTGAAAATTACAAAACAAATTTATGTTTATCTAAACGATTAATACTTTCATAATCGAGACCTTGTGCCCACCCAACTTGTGAAATAGAAACCTAAAGTGATCCAAACCTAATGGAATAAATTTCATAAATATCTATGATCAATAAAATATTATCTTTATTTTCAATCAAGAAACGATTGTAATCGGGATTATACGTTAAGGTGGGTTACCTAATCTAACCATAAACAAACATTCAAAATAAATGTTCCTCTCTCATTCCACCTGACGTTATTCTCCGAAATATTTACCATTTATTGATATAGTAGTTTATTCTCTTTTTGGGTTACAAACTAAGCTCAAATTAACAAACTTAAGATGTGCAGAAACACTCTGAGTAAAATGTTATGATGAATATTTTCCTCGATTTCTAAAACTATTTGAGTCCTGAATACTTTAGTTAGTACTTCACTGATTTCATTAAAGAGCACTTGAAATATTCAGCTTTGCATATAGACAAACTCAATTTAAAAAGAAAATAGTAAGTGATAATAATACCAAACATCTTATTCATAATCAGTATTCTCGATATTCTCACTAAATGCTCCACGATACAGAAGAAATGGAGTATTTAAAATGAAATTAATAGGCGAGTGCAGCATTATAATTTCGTTAAGTGTGGATTGATGGTTGACTGTAGTGAATAATTAAACAGAAGATTGGTTGGGATATTCAACAAATAAATAAATAGTATTTATTTTTTGCTGATGTTTCGGCCCGAACTTCAGGCCTTCATCAGGGCTAGTCAGACGAAAGATTCCCGTACAGGAATCTTCTATAGTCTTAGGGCCCTGATGAAAGGCTTGAACTTTGGGCCGAAACCTCGCCAAAAAAATAAAAATATAATTAATTTATTTTTACAATTTTTTCACTACACACCGCAAGCAATCTTCTCTTCTTATATTTCGATAGATTAAAATCAATATTGTTATAAATCCATGATACGCTTACATATTAAGATACACTCCGTATATGCTTCCATGAAGAAAAAAAAATGAACAATAAAAATGAAACCTCTGTATCAATAAAATCTGAAAAGGAACAAATTTAAAACAGACCAAAAAATCGTTTCAATAATGGTGAAGTTGAACTATTGAAAAGTTCTTAAAACAATTTTGACTTAATAAATACTTTTTGTGGTCATTTATAGTAGCTAAGAAACAAATTTTAATAGCTTAAGTTGCTTTCTGGACGAACATAAAAATGTGACATGGTGTACTTTACCTTTATGGATTACAGATTCAGTAAGTAGTTTTATCTTATTCTTGTTAACAAGACTAAATTTTTTCAACCTCCTGAGGAAGGAATCGCTCTCTTAAGACACCTTTCGACCTGGAAACAATATCGTAGCCATCAGTGGATTCTAGTGTATTTTAATTCAATAACTTATAATCATGGATCCAAAGCTTCTTGTGCATATTTCTGTCTAATGTGATTTCATTCTGTGAAAGAGAAGATAAGACTCCTCGATCTACTTAGATTTCCTGATGCCTTTCAATTGAAGAGTTGTAAATTTACTTTTAAATAAAGGTAAATGTAGCAGAAGCTATTCCTAGCTCGGATCTTGTGGTTTAGCTTTGATTCGCTTCCAGAACAGTAGGCGGACCGACCCAGATATCGATGAGACCGTAATAAAGGCCTGAAATGATGTTAGGAGGTGGTACTTCCAAAAACAGGCTGAAAGCATTCCCTATTAGCCGAGAAGTCATTGCATTACCTTGGGCTCATGTTCCCGACCACCAACCTATATTGAGTCTTTATTGAATTTAGTCCGCTCCAAATCATCCCTAGATGTATTCCATTACGGTAAAGTTCTATCGCTATACTGACAATGAGATTTAATTAATTACTGAAAGAGAGATAGCATTTACACCTAGTCTTCATGAATGTAAATATCGACACACATAGTATCGATAGGTGTGAACCTCAATGTTTTTAATATTTAAACGGAAAATATTAATAATACATTAAAATGTCAGAATTATAATAGCAACGATTAAATATTTATATACTTTAAAATTACATGTTTATTACATTGTTAGAATTTGTTTTGTTTGAAGCATTTTTAACCTGCTAAACAACGATAAGTTCTTTTTTTCACAAAATCATGGATTTTTTTTTTTTTTTTTTCATCAGCCTCCAACTAGACCATATAAACTCAACTTCGGAACAACATTCTTAACATGTTTTAGGTCTATATTAATTAAGTTTAAATATTTTACAGAATAAACTGGGATTCGGCACTATTTTTGTCATAATATCATTTGTAAGAAATGCTTTATCCTCAGATTACTACTATTTTCTGCAAAAATAATTATAGGTAGCGGCTCCCTCTTAAAATATGAGGTTGACTAGGTGACAGGATAATGCACTGCGGGCTTAGAATATCTTCTGCGCCGTTTGTCTCAATTAACTTGCGGTGTTCATATCAATCACATACAAAATAAATTCGTAATATTAATAGATAGTTAAAGCTCCTTAAAGGCAATGGGCAATTATAAAAACATAAAAAGTAATATTGTCCTATTGGACATAATTTCTTAAAAGTTAAACAACACATTTCTAAACGGCGAAAAACAAATTGTATTCATATGGGTTAAAGCACACATCGGGATTTCAGAAAATTTAGGGAATGAGGACCTATATTCTGGCAATTCATGGAAAATTGCAGTCCCATTTACTGACTTTCATTTAACTATCAAAGAAGATTGTAGAAACACTTGGCAAAAACAGTACCAGCATTCTTATTATAAATCAATCAAGGAATATTATAAATCAATATTCCCGAATATTTTACGCAGGCCATATTTTTCAACAACCAATCTAAATAAAGGAGAAATAAATAAATATTGTAAATTAAGGTCAAATCAGGGATTATGCAATAGTTATTTACAACGTATATGAGTTTCGAATTCGGCCCAGTTTGAAAATTCTATCAGTCGTGTACACAACATTGTTATGGAATGAGAGGTTTACGTATCTTACGGATGAACGTTTTTACTTAACCTACAAAATTATTTCTTTTTCTTTTTTAACTTGTTTATTGAAAATATTTCTATCTGTCTCAAAGAACGAAAACTTAGACATAAAAATAAAAAATAAAAGAATACTGTCGCTGAGTAGTGGAGAGCAATTCGGCTCGTAGTAAAATATTTTAAAACAACTATGCAATACATTCAGCCAAAAATGGCTTTTAAAAAATACCATAAATTTTTAGCTTGCTGTGTGGATTTACCCAGTGTAAAAAAAAAATATTTTTAATTTTGAATGGGTATATTTTTTTTTTTTTGTTATAAGTGAATGAGAGCAGCTGTAATATATTTTTGAATCTTGTTTGGTTTCGTCCTGACCGTTTTTTGGTACCTACAGAATTTGATTTTTCTTATAACAATTTTTCAAACGAATATCTTTTTAGCTCAAATAATTCAGTGTGATTCGTTGGGTGTTTTGAATCAGTTTCATTGCAAATACTGAAAAAGAATTATGGGAAAGGAAAATCCTTCGTAGAATATATGGCCCAACCAAAGAAGGAAATCTTTGGTGTGTGAAGACAAATGACGAGCTGAAGAAGCTATATAATGCCCCAGACATTATATCCACCATAAAGAGGGGAAGGATAAGATAGTTGGGTCATGAGAAAAGAATGGTACACGCTTCCTAAAATGATGATGGAGGGACATCCGGGCGAAAGAAGAAAAGAGGCTGGTCTAGACTTCGTTGGCTGGAAGACGTCGATAATGATCAAAGGAGTCTAGGTGTAGGAAGAAGGAGAAGGGCGGCCGAAGACAGATCGATTTGGAGGAAGATAGAAGAGGCCAAGGTTCTACAAGGATCATAGTGCCATCGGATGAAGATGGTCATATGAAAAAAATTGATTATGATTTGATATTATTATAATTGATTTTATTACAATTTTATTTTCTATCATGCTCACATTTATGATCACATGTGCTGAATTTTAATTGCCAATACTTGGAAAACTACAAAAACGCCAAAAATAAATAGCATATTTGAATTATTAAGAATTATAACAAAAACTGTTATAAAATAATTTAATTTTAGAAAATTCTAACACGGAACGAACACTATTTTATCGTTATTTTGCATACCTACTTTAGAACATTAATAGATTGTATATTTCGCCGTTATACATTCACCCTGAAATTAAATAAATATATTGTCGGAAGACTTGAACTCCAGTTGAAATCCACCAATTTGTTTAAGTACGTATGAAAATATAATCAGTCCCTAGTGTAAGAAGGTGGTCTTATTTCGGTAGTAAATTAACCTATTTTTTGTAACACTTTTCGTTTCTATTTACTACAATGTAAAAATATATATTGATTATGTACTGACTTATCAATAACATATTTTATTTGATTGTAAAATTTATTTATTTATACAGCTTTCTTTAGCTATATCACAGAATAACTTAAATGAAATGTAAACATTCCATAAAGCATATATTAGGTTTTATTTACCAACGGATGTTCATGTATTTATAAAATTTTGTGCCCACGCCTCTTTTATATCTGAATTTTTTTTCTTCTTTAATTAACAAGAACAACAATTAATGCTGCTCACATTTATTTTCAATCTTTTGTTACAACTATAATTCATATACTAGTTATAATTTTATGTTAATTATTTAAACGAAATTTAAATACAAAGATATTTTAAGATGATATTTTTATGTGTGAATAATTGATCACTATACTAAAGTATAATCGTTTAAAATAAAATCAGTTGTATATCTATCGCTCATATTTCAAATTTGATGAGGAAATATTATAATATTGGGAAAATATAAGTGATATGTGAGTTAAATTAAAATTTTAAATGACTATGGCTCCAGATGGTGAGTATAGGGACTTTATTTCATTGTTTAAATTTGTACCTTGGAGCATGAGGATCCAATATTCGATAGCTACTTCGATATTTATGTGAACGGCACGAAAGAAATTAGGATAGGGTTTGCATTAATATTTTAAAAGGGTCAATGTCCTCCCATCGTTAGTTATCCTCGATCTAGGATACCAGGTCAGTCATTATTAACTCTAAATAATTAATTCTTATTTATCTATTATTGTAACCAAATTTCAACCTCTAGACTAAGATTAGGATAAATTATACCAAAGGTTATATTAATTTAATCTAATATATTCAACAGTACTTAAGTTAGTTATACGAGGTAAAAGCTCAGATCAAATTAATAATTACAATCGAACATAAAACAGATGAATCAGACACAGACACTTAATAATAAAAAAGGTATTCAAAATTATCAGTTAAAAATGTTTTTTTTTCACAAAGCCGGATTTAACAATCGGCCCACTAGATCTGGCTAGGACCAGGCAATAACAGAGTGAGTTTAAAAAAATGTTTAAATAAAATGAAAATTAATTTAAAAAATAATTATTTTCTGGAGGAAAATTGACTTCATGGTATGAAGATGGCTAGCTTACAACTTCTGCTTACCTAAACATCATCTTCATTTCTGGCCTTTTAAAGATAAGAAATTTAAAGACAAGAAACTTTAATCAGTAACCATAATATAAAGAAATTGTATAGTTGTAGTTCTTTTATTTAAAATATCGTGTAACAGTCTTTAAAATTTGATATTTCTTTTCATATTGCTTTAAGTTGGATTGGATATGAGAGCAGATTTTGAGATCAAGATAATAGACATCGTAGATAAGATAAGATAATAGATAGTAGTGTGATGATATATACATTGAAATAATAGAGGGGCCTTTGGAAAACAAAGATTTTAATTTCAGAATCTGATAAGACTGAATTCGAGTATTATCAGCAAGTGTATAGAGAACGTAATACACTTCCTTAAATACACCACCGTATTGAAATTTCGCTAATAATAATATAAAATTTTGAAAATCAATGTATAGTGTCAAAATCACAAGACATTAGCTGTGTTTAGGAACCAGTAGTATCTTTCGCGGAATCCAAATAAATAAGAAATAATTCTGGGGGATTAAAATGAAAATTCTTTTAAGGAGCTTTTATTATTGTTAGGCGATGTTATGACAGCTAAATACATTTTTAAAAATAATAACGTAATGGTTTTACTCATTAGATTTTTTTAAATTGATATTTATGATAATGGAATAATAAAATATAAAATGAAATTGTAAATGGGCTCTATTTTTATCCGAATCCGAACTGCCCCGAGTGCATCATGTTCTCTTTATTACGTTTAATTAATTAAAGGATGACAAACAATGGAGAATCGTTTCAACTTATCTTTATTTCCTAGGAATGTTCCAATGAAGAACTATTTGCCGTCTCTCTTTATTTTATTAGGTATGAACTATAATTTGTTAACGCCATGATACTGTTTACCTCTTAATGTACTCTCTATAGAGTTTTTTCTTTAATAATTTGAGTTATTTATCTACTTATATAAAGTGAATTGATACTTTATATTAATTCATAAAGATCGATTTGGGCGGACATGTACCTCGTTGCAATCCATCTGGAAGCCTCTACGTAACATTTAATGCCTCAATAGATGAAAAGAGACCACATTGTAGTCCGAAAAGCAGATGGGTAGAAACTACTAAGATGCAATAGAGTTGCGTGTAGATAACTAAAAAGAAATAGCCCAAGACGGGCAGAGATGGAGCAGGTTTGTTAAGATGGCAAAAGATCACAAGGTCTGTAATGTCAATACGAAAAAAAAATCAACAAAATCTAGGAAGTCGAAAAATTGTATCAATATAAATTTTCTTTTCAATATGGTTGCTTTTTTAAATAATGATTTAAAATTTGTATTATTTATATTTATCTTACCATTGTTTAAAAAAAATATTTTCTCATTTCACCAATACATATTAAAAATAGCATTTATAAAATAACAAACATTACATTTACACGAATGAGGATTAACCTTGGAAGAGTAGACGGATGAATAAACGTAGCATTAGAAATCGACCTTTTTGTCAATAATTTTTTAGTTAAATTTTTGTTTATTTTTCTTCTGACTACAGTCTCTATTAAAATTTACAAAAGTTTTAATTGTACTTAATAGGTTATTTAGGTAAAACTGCGAAGTTAATTGTTGTTTTTAAATGTTTTATCATTTTACTAGGGAGCACCAGCAATAGCTCAGTGAATTAGGCACTGGGCTGCTAAGCTCAAGGTCCCTGGTTCGAATCTAAGTGATGTCAAGTAATTTTTCTTACTTCTTACTTTCTTAATTTTCAGTTATGGATTGACCCTAAAGTAGGGAGACTAACTAAAAACTGGGTACCTTAATTAAATAATTAATGATAAATTAGCTACCATCATTTCTGACTTACCAGCCCTAGTTTCAATCTGGCTGCTTCATGCCAGTATATAAATAAATTAAGTATGTCTATGAGATAACACTGAATCAACATTTTTTCTTCATTGTTTAAATTGATTGTATTTTATATCATTTTTCAATAATACATAACAGTATGAAATAACTTACTCTAAATTTAAACTAACAGTTTTAAAAACCAATAGTTATAAATTTAAGAATTCGTTTTGCATTTTTTAAATCATTTTTTGAAACTTTGTCTCAAAACAGAGGTCTCCAAAATATGACCCACGAGCCGTATTAAGCCCGAATGCATATCCAATCCGGCGCTCGAAAGCTTCTTTAATTGCATGGTAAAATTTCGATATTAAATAAATATAAATATGAAATATTCTAAAAATATGGAGATGTTGGACCCCTCTGCCGCAAATGTGGCTGAGGATCAGAAACCCCAGCTCATGTGTTGGGAAATTGTCCGCATAACATGCTCATCATCAACCGCCGACACAATAATATAAAGCATCGTATAGCTGAGCTCCTTCAAATGAAGAACTATAAATATTTCCTAGAAGTTTATTGCATGAATACAACGAGGTGCGATAAGGTTCGTTGAAATTTTAATGTTCAATGCTAAGGAAACGGTGGCACTCATAATGGATCCTACGATCAGATTTGAGACCAACGACCAGGATCAGGACTTCAAGGCACAGGAAGAGAAAGAGGAATTAACACAAAGTCCCCCCCCCTAAGTCCCCGCCCTCACTTATTTGGCCCGGAAAAAACCCGTATAGCCTTAAAGGCGAGGAAGGGGAGGATCCAAAAAAAAAAAAAAGCTTTGTGGGTAAGACTTTTAAATCCTATCCTGTTTCGAATAAAAAAAAGTAAATAAATATTTCGTGCGCAAATACAGATTGTCAGCGAAAAAAGTGTTTTCTTAGTTTTTTACAGTAAATAATGTAAAATCTCAAAACAAAAACTTACTTTCAAATCTATATTATTAATTAATCTATATATTTCATTTATATAAGTATTAAATGTAATATATATTCGATATTGTGGTGTGGAGTATTGTACCTTTCGCTGAATTAGTTGGGCCTTTCAGGGACATGGCTAGTAGGAGCCCTACTGACGTCTAATTTCCTACTTGGGCGGCTACGCTTAGTTAACGCACCCTGACTGGCCTTAATTCAATTAATTTATAGGGCCTTAGTTGTATCGAATATATTTAACATCTTTGGTGTTAATTAAATAATTGGAATTAATCTGAATCAAAATGTATTCAGAACTTTTTACTTCACTCTATTCAAATATTCTTTCAGAGTATGCGTTAGTACTAGATATTCGCACTCCTGATATATTCATTTTTCGCTGTAATGACTTATTTTCACATGCCTTGTGGCATTTGATTCGCACCTGTTTAAAAAAAAATTAATCATTCATGATATAATATCGTTTATTCATTTAATTCTTCATCACGTTCCCTGCATTGTTATCTAATGTATTTAATACGGAAAAATTGCGTATACCAAGGAAACTCTAAAGCCTGCCGCGCCACAATGGATGGTGGGAAGTATATCGTAAGAATGCATAATAAATTTTCTCAAGAATTTAAATCAAAGGGTGGACTGGAGCAACATATTTGCATGTCTTTGATTTAACATCGTGCTGAAGAAAGCAGACAGGATTTTGTGATACATGGATTGGAACTTCTGAGACAACAAGGAATAGAATCGATTAAATTCATATATATGCTGATGACCTCGACATAATTAAGAAGTCACAGAAGACAGAAGTTAGGGGTAGTCAAGCGGGTTTGCAAAACACACGTTGTCCAAGAACATTGATAAACTGGAGATTGAAATGGGGACATTTAATTCTAGCATAATAGTATAATTCCCCTACCCTCTACTTTGGCCCGAAGAAAGCCGCCTGTAGCCCAAAAAGTGAGAAAGGGGAAAAATTAGTGAGTAGAAGTAGAAGAAGCGTTCTTCGTACTAAATCGCGCATCAAAGAAAATCAGATTAATCACAAATGCATTTACTCAAGACTGATGAACAGAAAGTAAATGAACATCAGACTTAATGTCTTCTACATACTAGAAATCACAAAGAAATTTTCTGAAATAAATGATAGTTCAAACGTACAAAATACATAATAATGATGTATTAAAAAATTGTTTATGAAATGATGCATATTTCCCTGAAAATGGCTCAAGCAGCCGAGAAGTTTGCAAATGAATAAATACAATAAAAACGTACTTTATTGGTGGATCTTGGTCTAAAATAATTGAAATAAAAAAGATAACAATAAATAAATTATATTTGTTATTTAATTTAAAATAAACATAATTTATTTATTTTTACTTTTTTTTTCACTGAAAACCTCAATCAGCTTCTCTCCAATAAACATAATAATATACATATATAGTATAAAAAGGCTGCCAGATAGGATCAGTTTAGCCTCTTCACCACAGGTTACGTGATTTTAAGGTCTATGGTGTACGTTTCGGTGGGTATACAATATACAGAAGAAGCCGTTACCGAAGTATAGTTTAGTCAAGAAGAAATATACATCTAAGTAAACGAATAGATAAAATTGATATCGAAGAATCTATCAACGTAAATAAAACTACAATCACAAATTCGGAATAATGGTTTTTTTTTTTTTTTTTTTTCTTACCCTCCAAAAAGTTTATTGAAACAATTACATATATAGTATACAATAATACAATATAAACATGTAATAAATTCCTTCCACTGCCCGAGGGCAAAGGAATAATGGTTAACAATATTTTCCGTATATAATGTTTGCATCATAATTAAGCATAGATAAGTTTCGGGAAGCAAAATTATTATGTAATGATACTGAAACTTAATATCCTATTAATATATAATTTTTAATTAATGAAATAAGTCAAAGTTAAAATTGTTTTCGTCTATAAAAATTTTGGAAATAACTGCGGGATTAAGAGTTATTTTTACCTAAATAACTAGGCGAACTAAAACATTGAAGCTTAGATTCGAAGTACCTATGAGTGAGGCGGAATCAGCCGCTGTTACGAAAGATGCCGAGGCAGCCCAAGCTGCGGCTCGTATGGATTGTTACGACAATCCTCCGTGCGCAGGCAACGAAAGAGGAGCATGGGAACTGGTAACAGGAAGAAAACGAAACATTACTGAAAACAGGGACCCGAGGAAACAGAAAAAACAGGAAGTAGTGGTAACTACTAGCAATAGTTTCCAGGTTCTTTCTAGTACTAATGACCAATGTCAAACTTCTTCTGCTAATCCACCATCTAATAATACTAAGAATCCACCCCCAATCTACATCACCGGTGTCGAAAACTACGCGGCTCTTGTGTCATATTTACAATCCAATTCAGGACCAGATTCTTTCTTGCTAAAAACAACTTCTAAGGGAGTAACTATTTACCCCCAGACCCCAAACAATTACAGGCAAATAGTCAACTGCTTGAAAAACAGCGGAGCCGAATTTCATACCTATCAGCTTCCTGAGGATAGAAATCCTCGCGTGGTGATTAAAGACCTTCATCACAATACACCTATTGAAGAAATTAAAAAAGATCTTGAAATATACGGATACAAAATCGTAGGTATTACCAACGCCATCTCACGTTTTAAACGGCCACTACCTATGTTTTTTGTAGATGTAAGTAAGGAAACTTTCAATGAGAAAATATTCGATATTACTAAATTATTTTATACAAAGGTTACAGTTGAAGAACTTAGAAGGAAGAAACATATACCGCAATGCATCAGATGCCAACAATACGGTCACACACGATCGTATTGCAACCATGCACCACGGTGAGTCAGATGTGGACTAGGACATGACAGTTCCACTTGTAGCAAAACTAGAGAAACTCCAGCTAAATGCGCTAATTGTCTAGGCGAACATCCGGCCAATTATCGGGGGTGTCAAACTCTTAGAGATCTAAGGGCACAGAGGACCAAGAGGAATCATGCTCACCAGAGGGAATCACCTCCATCTGCAAATATTCGTAATTTCCCGGATCTTCCACAACCTTCGCAAAGCCCATATCAAGAGCAGAAGCGGAAGCAGAAGCCTCATCAACAGCCCCAACAGCAACCTCCAGTGCAACAGCAGAAGCCAATACAGAAGCAAACGCAACAGCAAGCTCAGGAACTGCCTCCATCATCAGTACCTCCAAACATTCAACCTTCAGCAACCATCAGGGGAAAAAGTACCCAGATACCTTCAGCTGAAAACTGCATGTCTCCACAACTATTTCAGTTATTGAATGGTCTGAACACTCTCATTCAGCCCCTTTTTAGTCTCCTCCAACAGCTCTCACAGATAACACAAGGCATGTGTCTTCCTAATGGCCATTAATCAGCTAACTGTAGGCTCCCTGTCCATCCTTCTGTGGAATGCAAACGGACTAACGCAACATAGGACAGAATTGGACTTATATTTACACGAAAAACGCATTGACATCGCAATGATAACAGAAACACACTTTACACCACGAACTAAATTTCATATTTCTGGTTACAATACCTACAGAACAGACCATCCGGACAACACAGCTCATGGTGGTACAGCAATACTAATAAAGACATCATTATCACATAATCCCTTATACTTACCTACTACACCTGACATTCAAACCACAGGCTTAACACTACACACCAAACATCACACAATAACAATAGCTTCAGTATATTGTCCTCCGAGGTACGTATTAACACCTTCGATGTTTTGCAACTATTTTCGAAGCCTTGGGCGTTGCTTTATAGTAGGCGGTGACTTTAACGCAAAGCACCAATTTTGGGGGTCACGGCTGTGCACACCAAGAGGAAGAAATCTGAGGGCTGCTATCCACGAGCTTTCATTAGACACTATATCACCTGATACACCGACATATTGGCCGACTTCACAACGTAAATCCCCAGACCTACTAGACTTTTTTATAACCAAAGGACTGCGCACCATACCTTACACCATAAATACGAGCTCTGATCTTTGCTCTGACCATTCCCTTATACATTTGGTTATCCTTGATGAGCCCATCAATCTTCCACGAACACCTAAGCTCCTTAATGGTAAAATGGATTGGGATGCTTACAGGGAAATTCTGGATTCAGAACTTTCAATCCCTGGCTCCATTAAAACAGCAGATGAACTAGAAGAGGCAGTGGACAAATTTACAAAAAGTGTCCAAAAAGCAGCTTGGTCTTCATCGCTACCAAGGTCATCAAGAGCAGAACACTTGCCAAGATATCCTCAATATATAAGGGACTTGATCACGGCAAAGAGGAGAGCACGTAAGGTATGGCAGACTAACAGACTTCCCTCAGATAGACGGACATTTAACAGACTAAATAACGAACTTAAACGACTAATACAAAAATTCAACAGAACGAATTATGATGCTTATTTGAGCAGCATATCAACTGACGATGGAAGTTTGTGGAAGCATACCAAAAATTTGTTAAAACATCGAGAGGTGTCAGTACCCCTGCGAAACGAAGACGGTTCATGGGCTTTGTCGGATAGAGAAAAATCTGAACTATTTGCAGACCATCTTTCATCAGTATTTACACCATTTACCGACTTCACGAACACAGAACATGAAACCTTAGTATTTGATACTCTAGACATACCATTACAGATGACACCTCCCCCTCTTCCTTTCACTCCTTCACAAGTCGCACAACAAATCAGATATCTCCCAAAAAGAAAAGCTCCAGGTTATGACTTAATAACTGCCGAGGGTCTCCAGCAAATGCCTAGGAAAGCTCTAGTGTTCCTTACGACAATATACAACTGTATTCTGAGGACAACTAACTTCCCATTACAATGGAAATACTCACATATCAAGATGATACACAAAAGGGACAAAGACATTTTCAATCCCTCATCCTACCGACCTATCAGTCTCCTTCCGATATGCTCCAAAGTTTTCGAAAAATTAATATACAAAAGACTGGTTGACATACTGACAGACCAACAAATAATACCTGACCATCAATTCGGTTTTCGTACATTTCATTCAACTACACACCAATTACACAGAGTTACTGACTACATTGCTGGAGCGCTAGAGCAAAAACAATATGCTACCGGCGTATTTCTGGATGTTGCCCAGGCATTTGATAAAGTCTGGCACCAGGGACTTCTCTTCAAACTCAAAACTATACTGCCTAATACATATTATCTCATTCTCCAATCTTTCCTTTTCGACAGATTCTTCTCTGTCCGACAGGGTTTAGAAATTTCCTCAATTCGACCAGTATCAGCAGGGGTACCTCAAGGATCAATATTGGCACCTTTACTCTACATTGTCTATACTCATGACATGCCTACCAACTCTGAAACATTGACTGCTACTTACGCTGACGATACAACAATTTTAACAAAACACCATGACCCCAGACTAGCCTCATTAAATTTACAAAATCATTTACTAAATTTACAAAATTGGTATTCACTCTGGAAAATTAGATTAAATCATAACAAATCACAACACATAACATTTACGCTTCGACGAGAAACATGCCCACCAGTTTATATCAGCAACAATCCAATTCCTCAGACGGACAGTATACGCTACCTCGGACTAATATTTGACAGAAGGATGACCTGGGGCCCACACGTCAAAATGAAAAGAAAGAGTTTGAACAAGCGACTGAAAATACTGTACTCACTGTTTTCTAAATCAAAATTGAAAATTAGACAAAAACTAAATACATACACTTACCTGCTCAAACCCATTTGGACATACGCCTCACAGATTTACGGTTCAGCAAAAAAGACTCACTTACAAAAACTACAATCCTTTCAATCTAAAATTTTGAGACTAATAACTGCAGCTCCCTGGTACGTCAACAATAAGACTTTACATACCGACCTAAGACAACCAACCATTGACCAGCACATACGTACTCTTTACTCCCGATTTCATCTAAAACTACACGGACATCACAATGGACTTATCAAAAACATGGCCACGGCTGAAATGCTCATCAGGAGGCGACTGAAAAGGAGCTGGATGAGAGATCTCCTTTCCTGATTTTAGGATGTAAACAGGCCAGGGAAGAGGTGCTGCTGGGCTCCATTCTTCGTCATGCCTATCATGTCATTTTCAATTTAAACAGCAAATCTGCTAATTGTCACTACCATGACAGGTGCGGATGAAGATGTAAAGACAAAAAAAAAAAAAAAAGAAAAAAAAATTAAGGAAATAAGGAAAGGAAAATTCAAATAAAAAAAGGAACTTATTAAACAAAAATTATGTTCTAAATAAAATTACGTAAACATTGATAAATGAATTGATTTAATTAGGAAGAAAAGGGGAGAAATGGAAAATATATGACCTGAGTTTTTGTTCTTATTTTATTTTAGACCCACTGCCGTTTAGGCTACAACTGCGTTAATAATGATCTTAATTAAGAAAACAGATTGTTTTTGAGACAAACAATCTGTTATTAACATTCGTGGTGCTATTCAAAAATGTCCCCTATATTTACGTTTCTCGGATTCTCTCGTGTACGTACGCCTGGTAACGGACACTTTTTCATGACCACGGGCTTCTTTATAAAAACTATGAATGGACTGGGACTCCACTTCTCACTACAATCATTGCTCATTCAACTGTAGACAGCTGATTGACCAGCGATCAGTGACAGCTATCGAGCGCGGGAGGAGGGGGCTCACAGATAGCGCTAGGCTCGGTTACGCTCGGCAGTTTCCGCTCACCCGCCGCTCGCTCAGGTTGTAGAACGGTTGTGTAGGTGGCGTTACGTTTCTATTGTTGGTGTCTTCATGTTCTAGCCGGATGAGACCAGCCAAAGGTTTGTATTGTTGGTCCACTTGGGGAGGGAACAAATGGGTTACTCAAAAATTTACTATAAAAGGACTGTGGATTGCAACCTGTTTTTTTTTCATTTTAGAAAACGTGTTCATGTATATATACGATGTTACTTATTTCATTTTCATTATTGGCATCGTATTAATACTATGAATATCTGACTTCAATTCCGATCACTTTTTCAAAAAAGTTTACTAAATAAAATAAACAAAAATTTAACTGTAGACTTTTTATTTAGCTGCATAAAGCTATTTTTTTAGAATTGGCGTCATTTTATGACATATATAACATGATTAAAAGATAAAAATTGTCTAAAGTAATACTTGAAAGAAGTCAGCTGTTTCATGACAGCTCTCACCAGGATGACAGTTCTGCCAAGATAAGGTCTTCCCTGTAGAAGATTGGTTTGCTGTCAAAAAAAGGGGTCAATGTATCTAGTTTATTTCTTATTGTATGATTCCATCTATAAGTAAAATGATAATTTTTCTAATATGATAGCACAGCCAAGTAAACCGGCACGTTTTATCTAATAAATTACTTTAAATTAAATAAAATTACATTGTCATACAACGTAGAAAACGTCATTAAGTAACATTTCACAAAATTGAAAGCCTGAGTCATTTTAAGATTTTTTCTTTAATTAAATCAAAACATTCCACACCTATTGTAACTTTTTTTTTTTCATATAACATTTTGTATGTTATTACTGTATCTTTGCATTGATAAAAAAGATCGGAAATTACAAAAATGTTCTAAAAATTATAGCATTATGAAAAATGTATTTATGTGACCTTACTATTACTAACGTAATAAACGCACGATTTTACAAAGTAAAATGATATATCATTCGTGCTTGTGGTAGCGAATTTAAGAACTGTCGATATAAAAAATTTGTTAATAATCTTTTTTTCATAAAAACTTAGTCAAAACTTCGTTTATTGGAGTCGTTTTAAGCAAAAAAAATTTTTTCTATAACTATTAGGGACAATAAAAATATAATAAAATTCTAAAAAATGTTTCAGGAAAAAATTTGAAAATTCTTAATTATCGATTCTTTTTCGGAACTTTGAAATAATCCTTATCTGAATCGACCCGCTTGAAAATATATGGTTTTTCAAAATATGATAATACAACAGGTTGTTGCTAATATGTGTATGAAAAACTGTTTAGCGTTGTTGTTTGCAATTTATTAAAGAAAACGAAAATTTTAATTCATTGTAAATTCATAGAATCACAATTTTAATTTTTTTAAACTAGCTAGTCTTTGGGTCAAATTTTTTCGAACTTAAACAGCTATTGTGGAAAATAATAACAATATTAATAATTGTAAAATTTTAACTTAGAATTAAAGTTTTTTTTCTTTACATTGAATAATGTTTGATAGAGTAAACCTGACTTTCAAGGCAAGGTATATATGTTATATTATAACCTCTTGTGGTGACACTTAATGTTACTAAAAGAAGTTGAGTTCCTGAAGAAGTAAATTGAAAATTTTGATTGGATCTCTGGGCGTGGTCGATCTCGTAAGTACATTAAAGGTCTAATCCCCTGTTTATTCATAGGTATTTTTTTTGGAATTGCTTATGAATCCTATTTTTTGTTTCTTTTAATACTTTTGTACTTATGATTTCTGCACTACCAATTCGGTTAGATGCAGTGAGTGAATTTTGTTGCCGTTGTCTATTTCAAAACTGTATAACAACCAAAATATCAAAACTTGTAGACAAAGTATAATTTCTTATTATTTCTATTTTTTTTTATTGGTAGAATTTTAACCATAAATTTTTAACATACCTGAATTATGTTTTGATTCGTACTATACTTGACAAGTCTAATTATACCAACAATTATATATTACTTCCATATGGTAGAGATGTTTAAAAGCCTGTTTCGTTATTTTTAGAGATAACAATCAACATCATTAATATTCTGAATGGCTTGTTGCTATTTATAGGGTCTTATTCATACTGCATTTGCTATTTACACTCCGACATCTGATTTTATTGGAATGGTCGCCTAACCTTGTCCGACGCAATCAACAGGTCTATTGGCCTAATGGTATGGCTTTATTAAATTTATTCATTGTTTTGACATACTAACCACTATATTGTGGATGATCCAATTAAAATATAATTACTATAATTTGTTTATATTGTAAGAAGTACCTGCTTGTGTCCCGTTTTTTTAATAATTTTTTTTCTTAAATTACTGCTTAATACAAGTTTACTTTGATGAAAGGTAATAAATCTGTTGTAATTTAGGTTCATGCATGGTTAAAACTAATAAAGAAGGAGAAAAAATGGTTACTGTGAGAAAAAAGTGAACGGGTTCCCTTGAAAACAACATGCGTGGAATTCGCTTATTATTATTTTTAAATATTATATTACATTGTAATTTGAGAAGCGCTGTTAAAATAAGAAAATGAAACTTTAGTTTTTATTGTTTTCATTTAGTAATATTTTAATTTAATTTATCGATTTAGATCCTATATTTATTATTATATTACTTTTTTATTCTAATTATTATGAGTTAACTGTTTTTTACAAATTTTATATAATATTATAGTTAATTAAATTAGATTTCAAAGAAGATGAAGACAGATAAAACGTGAGAGGTAAAAAAAAAAAAAAAAGAATTATAGATAATGGGATGAAACCTTCATAAAATTAGTGAATCAATAAAGAAAAAATCTGGTGCGCGCAACACACAACTTTCACTTACCGATCTACTTTGAATAGAAATTATTTTCTGGCAATGCTGGGCTACTATAAAATTTTTTGAAGTACATTTTAAACGGATCTAAAGCTTAAAGCTTACAGGTAACAAGTCATTAAGACCTTTATAATTACAAAATGTCTATTTAATATA
Organism: Nezara viridula; assembly: GCA_928085145.1. NCBI lineage: Eukaryota > Metazoa > Arthropoda > Insecta > Hemiptera > Pentatomidae > Nezara > Nezara viridula. Next base: position 93,535,102 of record OV725077.1, read on the forward strand.
TCGACAACAGGCAATAAAAATCTGTCATGCAAATCTGACAGGCAGTCCATCTGCTTTTATAAACCACACAACATTATTTGCTTTTATAAACCACAGAATGACTAACTCCAATTTCAACATTTTTGAGTGATGTCATTTTAGTGATATTTTTAGTTGAAAAAGTTATCTATGCAGACAATGAGTAAGTGGATTCCAGAGGTGGTGATTGCAGTGCTGAAATATAGAACTGAGAATAAAGGTAAAAATTTAGGTACTTATTTCTTATGAAAGATGTTCTTAGGAAAAACACTTTATTAAATGTCTGTAGAAAAAAGTTTTTTTTAGTCTCAACAAAAAAAAATATAAAAAAATATATTTTTGATTTATCCAAATTTTCGCCTCTTCAGGGAAAAAAACTTTCCTCCTAATTGTTCGATTTTTTTTTTTTAGGAAATTCCATAAACTTTTAAAAAACCATTCACAATATCCCCCCAAAATCGTATACTTTTTGAGTTATTCGGAATTTAATTTTACCATCCCTCGTAACTTTTTTTCCAGCTTCTTTTCGTATCTTGAAGTCTGTTATATAGATAAATTTAAATGGTGTCGAGAAAATGACTTTAGCGAAGTTTCATTGAAATCGGTACATTCGTTTAGGCGCTACAGTCTATAGCAACGCAGGTTTTTCTGCATTTTTATTTTTTTTCTCCTTTATTAACTTATCAAATTCTTTCAAAAGTTAAATATAGAATTTTTTCGTAACTCTGAATAATGCGGAATGGTTAACTTTTTAAAATAAACCATATTAAAGGTACTTTAGAGGAAGACATGTATAAACATTGGTTATTTAAGCCCTGTAAAGTGACATTAACGGGGATAAGACCTAAATGATATTAAAGGCCACTTAATTATACAATGATTCACCGAGTTTGATCAAAATCGTTAGAGCTTTTTTTGAGAAAATTCCGGTTAGCCGATTTTAACGAAAAAGTTGTTGTCACATCCGGCCTATATACAAGCCTTAAATACTTAATATCAGTTTCGTACTACTTTTCGTTTATGAGCCTGACTGTTAACACACACACACACACAGACACACACATACCATTTTGCGACACTTGGTTATTTGAACTCAGGGGACCTCAAAACATGTATTTCCGTTGAAAACTGACCTTCGAAAATTTTCACGATCGCAATACTTGCTTGCCCTTACTATATATTACATATATACGTAAGTGAAAGTAAAAAGTACCTAAAATATTAATAAACATATTATTTGGTTTGATTAATATTTTTGTATTTGTAGACCAAGTACAAAAAAGAACTTTTTCTGTTATATGTTTAACTCTAAACAAAAGTTTCAAAGCTTCCAACTGGTTCGTTCAAAGAACGCAAAACATTTCCAGAATATTACTTTCTAGAGTATTGAAAATGTATTTCACTTCAAAACTTTTTCTCAATTTCTTGCCGAAATTAAGAAAACAAAAATAATAAAATAAGAACTTTATTTTTTATGTATAACTAGAATATGTTGTACTGTGTGTTTTTTTTTTTGTACGTAAAATCATTAATAGTTGTATTTCATATACATATACATAACTACAATTAGACTTATTGGGACTTACGGAGTTTAAATCTGGGGCTTCACAAAGCCATTGGATTCCTCAAAATAAAAAATCCTTCGCAAAACCTTCGCAAATTTGTCACTAATAATAAAATCATCCATAACGACCTTAATGTTCCTTAAATAAAGTATTATTGTTATGTTTTCGATTTGGCCCAATCTGGATACATATCCTTCCATAATAAACTTCAGAACCTCCCGAATCCTCTGGTTCTGGTACAACTTCTTTTTTTTTAGAGTTCTACGACTGAGTAATTTCTCAACAAGTGTTTTCAGGTTAATATTTTTTATTTTATTTTTATTTATTTATTTATTTTATTTATTTTTTTATTTATTTATTTTATTTATTTATTTATTTATATTTATATTTATATTTTTTTATTTTTTTTTTATTTATTTATTTTTTATTTATTTTTTTAATATTTATTTTATTAATAATTATTCTTATTTATTAATAAGAAACGTAAATTTTCACTCAATAAAGAATGAAACTTCACAAAATAAAAAAATATTTGTATATATATATATATATATATATATATATATATATATTATATATATATATATATATATATATATATATATATATATATGATATATATATATATATATATATACAAATATTTTTATTTTGTGAAGTTTCATTCTTTATTGAGTGAAAATTTACGTTTCTTATACTAGAACATACAATCTTAATAACATTGTAGGTATAACCTGAAATCCTAAATTTCGAAATTTATGTATTTTGGATAAACATATTTGGTGGGATTTCACGAGCTCTTTTATGTTGTTAAATAGGAAGTTTTATTATTTTATATTAATATATGAATGCTCACGAATGTGCACATAAATTCATCATATCCAATACTCATGATGATTATTATTATTATTATTGCACTAAAATAAGGATTTAAAACAAAAAATTTTCATGAACCCATTATTGAAACCACAGAGTTTACTCTCAGTAACATAGTACTACAATTTAAACTAAATCAAATAAGACGTATAATCTTCTGCATTTATATTTTTTAAAATTGTATAATCTAAAATAATGGAAATTGGAAAAAGTGCCAGTATTATCTATGGAGGCTCTTGTCTACATTTAATATTGACAAACACAACTAGAAACGTATGTCAGACTAAACAAGACTTACTGAATTATTTTCATGTAATTACAACTAATAATGAAACTCCATATTTGATCCATGAGTATTACTTCATTTTTTCATTCCTTTTTTCATTCATCAAGATACATTCATCCCTTGGCCATATTTAAGCGGAGAAAAGTCTTATTCTAAAATAAAAACATTTGGGATGATTTGCTTTTATCACATTTATTATACAGTAATAATCTGATAAGAATATTGTATAAAATATTTGATATTATACAATTCTCTAATCAGTATTATAAGATGTTGCAAAATTAACCTGAATGTTTTTAATTTTACAATAAGGTTGATTTTCTCCCTTGAAGGGCTGAAACATTGGTCAATAAAAAAGTAAAGTGAGACTCATATTACACTACATTAAAAACAAATCTCACTATACAAGATATGTATCGAAGTAATGACAACTCCAGACATCTTATCTTAAACATCATGAATTATTATATGTCTTTAGTCGCAATATTGAATAAATTGGAAGTTATGACTGGATCTATGTATATTCCACTTTATCAATGATTTTTTTTCGCTCATTTGGTTTTAATTCGGCTACCTAGTCTCAAATTTTATTTAATTTGCTTGGCTGTCATGTGTAATATTTTTTCATCCACACATACTCTGAACAATGTTATTTTGTAACCAACGCCACTGCCGCACATTTCCTTTTCGCATTATTCAACTAATTTGTAATTCAAACCGATTTTCTTTTTCCTTGGCCACTCATTGCATATTCATCTTAGCTGTTCTTGTGACTTTAAAAAGCTAAATAGAGAATTATTAAGACATAGAGATGCAAATGCTAATCGAAGGAGATACTTTAAGGTTACACCAATCATTCAAGTTATTCAAGAATTTGCCACCATTTCCATTTTTGTTCTTAAATAATTTAATAACAAGGAAAAAACATTTAGTAGCTCGAAATTTGCTCCTCTTAGTAAATATAAAAATGTGAATGTGTATTTCATATGGATGCACACGAATGTGCATATAAATTCATCATAATTTACCTGCCTGATACTGAATTATAACCTAACATTATAGTAGATGAATAATTTTTTTGTGTGTGTTCATGCTGTAGGAAAATCCCATTGTCAATCAAAATAATAAAAAATTGAATTCTAGTCTAAGCACATTAGGATTTCTTAGTAAATTTTCTGTTCCAATTACCTAAGTGCTTCCACTTTCCCACCTTCTTTTCTTCGATGGCGCTTCTCTGATCTGTTAGTTTTTTCTGTTCTTTGATGAAGAATACCAAAATTACCTCTTATTTCGTTTTTTAACTTCATCACAAACCTTTAAACTAAATTCATATAATAATATTTGACTTTATATTACTTAACTGAGAAGTCCAAAGCACGGCGAATCTACGGGGGGAAGAGGGGTATTAGGGCTGAAGTCCCCGCCAAAATGGTAAAATATAACCATGTTTTATGAAAAAAAAAATTTTTGAAATGTGAATGTCAATATAAATATTGATTCTATAGCACATAACTGAATCAAAAATGATGTTATTTTTCGCATTAAATTAATTTATTTAAATATAAATTCTTCTACCGTCTTTAGTAAAATTAATTTTCTATTTGTCCTGTCCTTCTTCGTCCTTCTCAGTTTTTTTTCCAGAAATTTCCATTTGACCAATTCTGCTTTCCATTCGCCCTCAGATCGGATTCAGCGAAATGCTAATTTATTTGTATCCATAGAATTGTTTGACAATCCATGGCTTCAGTTTAAGAAGGTTCTAACTAACAAGTTAGGGCAAATTGAGTTTACTGAGTGAGAAGGGTCCGTCCCACGCGCGCTATTCAACTATACTTAAGGATGGCCGTCGATTGTTAATATTAGTGTTGCCCAAAAGACCACAGAAGCCAAACTGTTGCAAAACCAAGACCAGGGCTGGTAAAAAAAAATCTATTTTTTTAATAAAAATTTAGACAAAATAGTTACTAATATTTGACAATCTTAGTTACTATATGTAAACAATTGGTATAACCAATATACTTTTGCATTTAACTCTACTAATTTTTCATTCGGGCTTAGTTAGGTTTCTCATATCTAAAAAATTACAGGAATATCTCTATAGTAATAAGCTGAGAAGTAACCGGAAGACTGTTGCGAGACTCTTGCGCAAAACCAAGACCATGACCAAGACTGAGTTTGCAAGACCAAGGCTCGTCTCGGTCTCGCATTTGTGCAACACTAGTTGATATTATCTAAATATCTATATTTTCCTCAACTACGCACTACATTCTATACGGAACTGGAGAGATGACTATATTTTTTTAACGATTGCATAATTTAAAAATTTTAATTAAATTCGTAATTTCTTATTATATTCAATCTATTAAACCCACATTGATTGTCTCCATCCAATATTGAACCAGGCAAGAAAAACTATAGCTCCTAGATTTTTTTTTTAAATTGTACCTAAATTTGAATTTTTCGGTAAAAGAACAAACGAAAAATCTTTCATCTTTATTTATGCTAGAATATGCATGCATCTATACAATGTCTATATAACTCTTGACACAATAGATATAATTGAATGCTTACACTACATCCTTGAATATAATTAAAACAGAGTGCATGAGGTTGTCATAAGAGAAAATGAGAAGGTATTTCAATTCTTAATATTTCAAAAGAATAATACTGTAGTACCGCTTTGAAAATAGATTTGCGAAAATATTTTTAAGAATAGGATTGCCAATAATGTTTGTTCAAATTATCGTTGCCTCATTATCTTTTATTTTCATAAGAATCATAAAAGTCGCTTAGGCTCATAAATGTTATGCAATGGACGAGATAAACCTTATAAAATTGTTTACAAATAAATACTTTTTCAAAACCCTTATCAAATAATATGTATTTAATTATTTTAATAATGTATCTACATATCGAAATTATTAACCTTCTGGGATTAAGCATATTTTTTCTTCTACTTAAACGTCCTTTTGTTTATTAAATATTTGAAAAAAAATATTAGGATTATTATAGTTTTAAAAAAGTAACGCTAAAACCTCATTAATCTTAAATTCACCGTTGCCTGTGTTCAAATGCTTTGTAAGTAATAATACAAATAACTCGAATGTTCGATGCCGATACCACCAATTGATGTATTCATTCTTTCATCCACCGAGTGCCTTCTAAGCCCGACCCTGCCATATCAGCCCTCGCATACTTACCAATCACAATGTGCATATTAACTTATAGGGAAATCTTTTGTTACTAAGTTAAGAAATTTTACATGCCCATTTTATAACACACCTCTCATAATATCACCATTTCATAATGCAATCACCTCAATTATATTAACCGGGTACAATTAGTGCAATTCAGCGTTGTATAACCGCCTAAATTCTCCGATTGACTCGGTCCGAATGTCCTACGCAATATTTTATTTTCAAAAACCTTAAGACGTTACTCATACCTTAATTTAATCGGCCACGTTTCGCATCCGTAAAGAATCGCAGAAGGATTTTTTTTAATTTCGGGACAACAACCGCGAGCTAAGTAGTTTTGCAACTGAAAAGTAGTAATTTTCGCCTTTAACTTATTTTAACCTAGCCTTAACTTCCTCTTCATTTTCATTTTTTGATGTTATCAGAAATCCCTGATACCTAACTTCTCTACGCGTTCAAATGCACTTCCCTCAACATCTATAACACCGAAATTGTCACCATTATTGAGAATATTTCTGAAATAATACATACTATTCGACGGAAGTGAAGTTTTCTTCCTTAAATGTCCAAATGCCGCAATATTCCACAAAAAATTATTACCGACACAACGTCAATGTAAATGTATCAATGTCAGTGTAAATTGACATTCTTAAATAAAAAAAAAAAAAAATCATATAATTACTTTATTTATTTTCATGAAAATGTAAATATTCGAATTAGGAACATTTAGTTGGTCAGTTAATATAATAAGGATCAATGCTTGCAATAGAGATCTGTAAAAAAAAATTTTTTTGACTAAGCAGTCTTTTGGTTTATTATTTTCAATAATGAACCATTGTGATCGAAAGAAAAATTAAAAAAGTTAACTCCTCCCCTCAAAATTTGAGGTGTTTCGGGATACGTAGAATTCGAAAAACAAATTATTTTTTTTGTCCGTCCGCCGTCCGCGCATTTTCTCCGAAAATACTGGAACGATTTTTTTTTCCGAATTTGGATTATTATTGGAATTGGGATTATGAAAAATTAGAGGTCACCCGAGGATAATCCTCCTTCATCGAAATTTCTATCCGCCATAGACGATAGTGTCTAAGCGAATGTACCAATTTCAATATTATCTATATAACATTCAACGAAAAGAACCTGAAAAAAAAGTAACGAGGGGTGGTAAAATTAGATTCCGAATAACTAAAAAAGTATACACTTTTTTGTTGATGTTGTGATAACATGTTTCAAAGGTATTTAAATTTCCTAAAAAATTAAGAAAGCTTCATCGAAACCAAACCACTATTAGTGACGATATCGCGATTTTTAAAAATGTTTGGTTTATTATTTTCAATAATGAACTATTGTGATCGAACAAAATATTCAAAAACTTAACCCTCTTCCCCTTAAAATTTGAGGTTTCACGTTTCAGGATACGTAGGATTCGAAAAACGAATTAAAATGTTTTTGACCATCCCCCGTCCGCGCATTTTCTCCGAAACTGGTCCATTTTTTTTCAAATTTAGATTTTAAATTAGAGGTCATCCGAGGATTATCCTCCTTCATCGACATTTTTATCCGCCTTTTCCTTTCAAGACGGCGACCGAAAAACCTTCGGTACTATAGGCTGTAGCATCTAAACGAATGTTATTTAAAAGTTATAATTACATAAAAGTTTACGGAATTTCCTTAAAATAAAAAAAAAAATAAAAAATAAATGCTGAAATCGAACAATTAGGAGCAATGATATGGTCTCTAGATGTTTTTTATATGTTACACTGAAAAGGAAAAGTATGCTTTGTGTTGAATTTTGAGTTTTGAATATGTTACTGTAGTAATGTTAATTTTTTTGGCATTCTACTAATGATTAAAAAAAAGTTAAGTTCAATAATTAGCATCAACTTTTTTTCCTTGTACTTTGTCACTAGGAAGGTAATGTTACTTTAGATGAATAATTGTTTCGAAATAATAAATCAATGTGAAATAATATGCAGCGTTTTTATATGTTTTTTAAATTAATAAAATGTTTATGACCGTTAATATTTTATTATATCACATCCCAGTCCAGAAAAAAACTTTGTGATAATATATGATAGTTATTTTTGCATGATAGTTTTGATGCCAAATTTTCGTATGTACTTCAAGATGACAGAATACCAAATAACATAATATTTTAACACTGATCACACAACTATTACTGAATCTAAACATATTCTGAAATAAATTTCTGCTTCATTAAGTAGGACTCAAATATTATTAAAGAACGGAATTTTTGTGAAAGTGTGGAATCTGTAGTAGCATACGAGGTTGATGAAAAAATCATGATTTCATTAAGTTAATTTTGTAAATACTTAAAAATTATCGATTAAAACATTACTATCTGAAACCAATGGTCTAGCATATTTTAATTATAATATAAAATGATTCAACATATATAGAACAATTTAAAGTTGACGTTAAACAATATGTTAATTGAACTCCTGTATTTTCAGGATAAACATATATATATATCCTATGAAAAGATTAAAACTAACCATAATAACTATAGCTAATTAAATTGCACAATTATTGTCTGTTGTAAAGGCCCCTTTTTATCAAATTATTAACATCCGCCTATAACATTAACATTGTACCCACAATTTTTTTATATACGAAAATTATCAGAAATGGGGCGCTTTCTCATTAAATTAATTTATTAAATAGGATACTAAAAACTCATAGATACCCATTTGCTTTTCACTTTTTTTTTTTCCTGTGTTTTTTTATTATAGTACAGGAATTTAATTTTCTGTTTGTTGTATATGATAAATTATTTATTTATTATCAGTACTCAAAACAATAAAAGCCATAAAATGCTGGGATGAAGGTGGACCCAGTGGTAGACGGGGCGCCGCCCCCAGATATCTGGGTCAGGAGCCCCACCCCTCTAAGCCAGTCATACTTTACGACTTCCCGGAATCTGTACATTCTCTTCCTTTATCACTTCCATTGTTGCCTCTTCAATTGGTTTTAGCTTTTATCTCTTCCATCCTACTGAATTCCGATTACAAATAAAATCCGATTTGTATTGTTGCCAGCTATGCCAATTCTTACCTTTTATATAAACAGTAGAATTCAAAACAACGAACATTTACTGATTACATTTCTCATTTCCAACTATAGTAAGCGCACCAGTGATGGGCATAACTAAGGAGTTTTTTGGCTTATGCCGCCGTCATTATAATAGTTACAAACTTCTCCGTTGGAATCTCTAGGGTCTCCATTTTCGATTTAGCACTTTAAAATTGCAAAAATATTCTCAACTCATTCATTTTGCTTGGACTCAGTGTGACTAGATGAATGAATTTTTTGATGAGATACGTTCTTAAAATAACTATTTTTTGTTGATATTTTAGTGGTGCTGTGTTTGTTTTCTGCAGCAGTAATGATAATTCATCGATAACCCCTACCCTATCCGGCATTCTTGTTATTCAACGTAAATTTCGATGCTAGGTAATTCCAGCAATCCAAGATGCCTAACTGCTTGATTGTAGGGCCATTTACTGCGAAATAATATTTGTTATCGACCTTTATCGCATTAGATTTGACGGCCTTGACTAGAGAAAACCTAAAGCATTTGGCTGGGTTGGATTCCATTCCCAGATTTTGAATAGCTACAGCTGCGTCCGATAATATTCTTTTCATGCCATTGGATGAGGGTGTGATTAAAACCAGGTCGTCTGCAAATGCCAGGCAGTTTACCATTGTTCCTCCCATATTGTAGCCTATTCCATCTGGAAGGGAATGGATTAGCCAATCATAGGCATAACAAAGGAGTTTTTGGCTTATGCCTCCGTAATTATAATAGTTAAAAACTTCTCCGTTGGACATTTAGAATTTCTAGGGTTTCCATTTCCGATTAGCACTTTAAAATTGAAAAAATATTCAGATGAAATATTAATTCCTTCTTCGGAAAGAAATGACACAAGGCTTCCTTTGATCAAGACTTCTTCCTTATTTTCCAAAGCAGTCGATGTACTTGATGGTATCCCTTTTTCAATCGACTTTCTGATGTAAAAGGTGCTACTCTCAAAGATATGGGCCAACTGTCATTCTCTTCTCACACCTTCGACAAATGTGCGGGTTTCCTTAAGTGATTAAGTGAAGGTGCTTAAGTCTGGTATGTCCTAGCACCCTTGATCCTTTCTTCTAATTACAGTGTTGCATTACACTTTGTCAAAACTTTCTTCAAAGTTCAACTAACAACAAGGTTCAAAGATATATTCGTAGACTGGGTGTGTGGTTTGTGAGTGCAACATTTCTATATAATTTACGGGTAATTTCCTCTGAGAAAGAGAGGTGGTAGATTGACACAGAGAGCAAGTTGGACTCGTCCTAATGGTCTTATATTGTTAATATTAATACAAAGTGGATAAATATGAACTATTAATTAATGGAAAAATATAGTAATGTTTTCGCACGTTGAAAATGTATTTTTATAACAAACATATTATAAGGTGGTAAAAAAAAATTCATATGTAATATATAAGGTCGTAGAAGGCAATGGAGCTAATGATTTTTAATTGTTATAGTTTATTATTTATTTATTTGATATTGGTCATTTTAACTCTTACACAATATTTATTACTTCTTATTCTTTCCCTTACTCTTGTGCTTTTCAACGTCGAGCGGCAATTTATTACGCAATCCAAGTTTATCAGTAAACTTGATGAAGGCAGGTAAGATCAAACATTAAAATTTTCAAAAAGGAAACTTACTAAAACAAATATGTAAATTTTATAAAAATTTTGTAGTTAATAATGTCTACTTTTATAAAATTAAATAGAAAATATAAATTCTGAAAGAAACTTAATGAAAAATTGTTTTCATGTTTTTATTTCAGCTCGCTAAAATAAAATATATAATACACAGAATTATAAAAAGTTATTTAATTGCTTTAAGTTTATATTTGTGATTAAAAGTATAATCTCATGGTTTATTAAATAAAAAAAAAAATCAATTTCTACTGAAAATGGTAGATGTGTGGTTTACATCACAATTTTTTTTCTTTTGTTTGTACATTCTGGAGGAACATATGTTCTTTTTTTTTTTTAAATGGTATTGCATACTGCATTTATCCTATTTCAAAACCTATACATGAGAAGTCTGGTTCTATTTTTATGGCTCAATGCCTTTAATATTTGTATCTAATTTTTTTAGAACAGAGGGCAGCACGGTGGATTACCAAATAGTAGAAGCTGGAGAGTAGGCCCCCAAAACGATAAGTTCCCCTCGTTCTTCCCCCTACTAATAGCACACAGAATCCCCCCTACTAAGACCCTCTAAGTATTGATTGGTATACAGAAGAAACGCTTGATCTTTCTGGTCACTAACTCAATGATATCCATATAGTACCGATTAGGTGCTCGTATTAAATAGAATCTTAGTTAAATTAAACAATACATTTTTTATAAATAATTCTACTGAGCCAAAGTTCTAATTAAATTACTAATGATTATCAGGAATAATTTTATGTATTGCACCTAGTGACTTATTCACTATTGTTACTAATTTTCATATTATTTCCTCAGTTTCAATATTTTAAATTATTGGACTGAAAAGATTTTGTCTATTTCTAATACCTTCATCGGTTCCTTGAAACTTCATTATTAAAAAAAAAAAATCTTTTACTCTTTTTTTAAAAATAAACTCTATTGTGGTGGAGAATAAAAGTGAAGAAAAGAAAACCAATATGATTCATTAATATTACAAATATATCAATTCATTTTTAATCTTTTTTTTTATATTAATGAAGTTAGAAATATTTTGGAGTATTATAATCAACTATTTTTTTAACTCTTTATTGGTGAAGCTATGGTCAAAAATTTATCTATATGAATAAAATAAAGGTTTTGTCTGTACATTGAATAGAATCAACCCGCTTCATGGTATCTTTCCGTTTCACATATTACAGACACCAAATCCACTTTTAAAAAAATGTTTGTCTGTATGTCCGCATTGTCCAACTAACTTTTGTCAGGGGTTAGCTGAGCAATGGCTAATGGTAGACTTTTGAAAATTTTACGTTATATTTAGGTTTGTTTGACTTAAAACATAGGCTTTAAATCAAAACAAAACATTGAGTACAATCAAAGTTATGAATTCTTGAGTAATTTACCTAGAGATTCCGGTTTGGCAGTTACTTACTTCGACTCACAACCCAACCTACTCTACCGCGAGCCATATTTAAAAGTAGTACTATTCAACTGATGGGAAAACAACCACAACTCAAGGGAAAAAATCCGAAATCCCAAACATCTGTAACGCATTGCCGCTTAAAACGCGGGTAAAACACACTCATTCTTCAATTTTGTCCGATCTCGCCGTTCAAGGTGTCATTCGATTCAGCTTTTCTAACCTAAAAAATATTTTTATATACATTTTTAGAATTAACTAAACGAATTAGCAAGGAATTGCAAAAAACTCTTCGATATAAAAATTAACCCCAAAAATTTTATGAAATTAAATTTGGATCTCCCACATAATGAAAAATCCATAATTAAAAATATTTTCAAATTTTAACAATACATCCGTCAACGAAGGGTACATCAGCTACTTCAAAATAAAATAAATACAGCTGGAGCGTCTGACGCATTATACAAATTCAATAAGGAATGACACGTTGGAGGAAAATCCATCAGGATGTAGGTAGTAGAAATTTAATTTGCAAGACATTCATCCTTAGGGTCTTTATCCAAAAATGAAAAATCCTTTATAAGAGAGGACGAAGGCAACTAAAATCATTTAGCTATACAAACCTATTAATATCTTCTAATAATATAGATATACATATAGATATATAGCAATAACTACATCACACAGCTGGGACCTTGTTGAATAAAAACCAGGAATAATTTTAAGAAAATTGTAAAACTATCAGACGGCGGTTTCAAACGACTAAGGAAATTCAACTCCAGTGGCTGTCGATCGTAACACTCCTGCTCATTAACAGAAAAGTGTTTGGAGGAAAGAATCTGTCAGGGCAGGTACTTCAAGTGCAAGGCTCGGTAATGGAGGGATTTCAAGATGCAGGCGCTGTAAGGAATGCTGAGGTGTGTGGACTACTCCAGAACACTCAAGCAGGAAAAACGGAAGTCTCCAATAAGGCTGTAAACTGGGAAGTTAAGCAACCTGGCCCTACCTATGCCAAAGTGCCGTCATACCAACAGAGCTCTGACCGTGAGTATGCCATTATTGTTCCTACTGTTAATGGTGTGAAGCAGAAACAGTATATCGAAGCACTCGCTGAGATAATGGAACCCAGTCACATTTGGTATGCCTCTCGAATTTCTGGAAATAGATTTTGCTTTCATTTGAGTAGCAAGCATCAAGTTGATATGCTTCTAATGAAGCACTCCTGTATGACGATAGGAGATCATAAGATACCAATTAAACGACTGGTTGATCCAGGAAAGCGGATCATTATTTCCGGGGCTTGCCCCAGTATACCTCAAACAATTTTAGAAGAAGAGATCCAGAAGCTAGGGATTAGGCTATTATCCCCAATAACTTTCTTACGCTTCGGGTATAAGGAAAAAAACCTGAGCCATGTACTGACGTTCCGACAACAGGTATTTATAGAGGCGGATGATGTAACTAAGTTAAGTAGCACGGTTGCCTTTTCTTATCAGGAAATCAATTATCGGATTTTTCTCGCTGAAGATGTTATAGTCTGTTACATCTGCAAGAAACCGGGACATTTTGCAGCGCAATGTTTGGAAAAAGAACTGCCGGAAGGGTATAATCCGGTAAATATTGAGAACACGCTCCAATCAACTGAGATAAAGCCATGCTCAAGCACAGTTGATTTAGAGGGTAGTTTGTAGGAAGAGGCAAGGATTGATTCTGTAGTCATTGAGTCTAATAAACCAGGCGACTTGGAATATAGTAATAGGTAGGTAACCATTGATGACAATCCACCTATTAATAAATATACTGACGAGAAAACACCTATTGACAAACATACTGACGAGAAAACACCTACTAATAAATGTACTGACAAGGAAACATTGATAGGTACATCTGACACTGAGAAATATATGCAGGATGATGACCAGAAACAAAAACGGAATAACATCACTATTACAACCCTATGCAAATCCAAACCATACTTATCACAGAATCAAGGGATCAACAAAAACCAACAACGTTCACAAACTAGAGATACAGTATCATTACCTGCGAAAAAGTGCAAAGCCGGCTCAAATATTAAAACAAAGAAGACCAGAAATCCCACTGAAACCATACTTGGACCCGTGCGAACCATGATCTTAAACAACAAAAGCACTTACCCTCTCACTTACGAAAAAATATGCCTATTACTCGACATGACTCAGGGAGAAAATAAATCAAACGCTACTGATATCATGTCTCAGTTTACAAACAATGTAAACGGTCTGAAAACAATGCTCTCAGATATCAGAGACACAGTATCACATAGAGGGCTAAAAATCAGAACCTCAAAACTAATAAAGATTTTGAATGAGCACTCCTTGAACACTACCGAGCATTTAAAAATAACACATGGTGATAATAATAATCTGGAAAATAAGAAACACTTTGCCAATCAAAATGAAAATCATTCAATGGAATTGTAACAGATTTTTCCAACAATTAGAGCACCTAAAAATGACAATAAGCGAAGAGAACCCTGTACTAGTTTGTCTCCAAGAAACACACTTACAAGAAACTCAAACAGTGAGATACAAAGATTACGATATATACCGAAAAGCAAAAGATCGTCATGGGAAGACTTCGTATCTTCATTAAATCAAAGCATTTCATTGAAGGAGCTCTGGAATAAAGTAAAAAGCATTAAGGGGATCTCCAAAACCAAGAAATTGCCTGGTATAAAGACTGGACAAGACATTATAACTGACCCTGACGAAACGTTAACGAAAATGATAAAACTCTGCAACAGAGTGTAATGTAAAGGCGTTGTCAATGACCCTACAGGGTAGAGGCAACAAAATACCAAATAAATAAATAACTGCATATAGATATATAGAACGATGTAGTTGTTTTTCCATAGGTACTAAATCATTCATTAATTCTGTAATCTCCCGAACTTTGGTGTATATCAAATTCCTGTCGAGCAGTTACAATTCATTCCTAGGTATCATAAAAAAATAAATTAAAAAAAAAATCAAGTAATTCAGGCTATGCTTTTTTTCATCATATCATTCAATGCATAATATCTGTTTACATGACAACGTTCCGGCCGTTATGGTCATCCTCATCCCAATCTAAAAGACTTATTGAAAATTACTATCTTACAAGTTGAAATATAATTAAATAGATTAAAAATCGTTGGAAGGATATTGTTAAATAAGTCTTGGGAATAGAGTGGCCAAGCGAACTAAGACGTGTGCATAACACTCGTTGCCCGTCAGTCGGATGGAACGCAGTGCTAGATGATGAGTTCGCGTCCCGGTGCCGAGAGGGGAGGCAGGGACTTTTAACTTTGGAATTAATCCCCCTCCTGGCTCTGAAAAGAAACAGTATGGTAAAAAGTAAGAGAAGGGTAAAAAAAAGGAAAATGTTTAAGAAACCTTTGTATGCAACATTCAAACATTATTAGGCAACTGACTCAATCCCATAAGAGACATTTTTTTTTTCTGTTGGCATTACAGACCATGTAGATCTTTTGTGGCTTCGTCTTACAAGCCTGCTCCATCTCTGCCTGTTTTGGGATATTTCTTTCCATTTATCTGCACGCAGCACTATTACATCTTTGTTGATTCTATCTATCCATCTGATTTCGGCCTTCCACGAGGTCTTTTGACTTCTATTGAGGCATTCATTGTTACGTAGAAGCTTCCAGATGGATTGCTACGAGCTAAATGTCCCGTACGAGCCCCGTGCCTTCATATCATGGGATATTGATTGACCAATTTCTGTAAGCGTTTCTTTATTAGTTTTTCTTTTCCATCTGTTAGTACTCTGATCCCAGATCGCTCCGGTTATCGTGCAGCGGATTTTCCTCACAAATCTTTCAACACTTTTTTCTTGGGTGCTGGTCCAGATCTCACCTCCATATCCTTGAACAGGCTTCATCATAGCATTCTACAACCTTGGTTTGAGATTTCTCGAATTTTTTTGGGATTTCAATACCTTTGAGAGGAAGAAGAAGCTTTGTTTGAGGTGGTTATACGATGGTCTTTTTCTACCCGTTGATCATTCTTTGAGGTTATTGTGGAGCCGAGGTATTTGAATTTTTCTACTCTCGGGAAATGAGGGACCTTAATAACAGTTATTTATTTATTATTGATCAATTTATCACCACTATCTAACTAAACTTTAATTTGTAAGATTTGATATGACCATCTGGAGACAATTAAAAAGGATCTTTAAGGATCTTTCCTGACTCAAGGATGTAAACAATGACCAGAAAGAGGTGGTGTTGGGTGCTGTCCTTTCACATGCCTAACATTCTGAACATTCAATTTAACACAAAAAATCTTTTAATTGTCACTGTCATGACAGATGTGAAAACATATTTGAAGTGAAAAAAAAAATGGTTACATAGTAATTTTTATAAGAATTTTGTTAGTTTTGAAGGTGGAAAAACTTCGCGTTATAAATAGAAATCGTTGAAGGAATAAATATATGGTGGGCCAGTAACACAGCCTGAATTATTTCATTATTTAAAAAGAACCCTTAACTTAATACATCAAAATATAATTTCCTTTTGATTTTTTTTTTCACTGCATTATCTTAAAGATTTCTAACCCTCCTATTATAAAAAAAAATTAAAATATTATGATATTAATATTATAGACAATATTATTACTCCTACATCTCCTCTTTGACAGGAACTATTTTCTAATAATTTTTTTATTTTCATAACCAGTTTAAGTTTAACATAAAGGAATAAAGCACTAGGGTCCAATTAAAAGTACTATAGAATGCAGCCTATTCCGCTGCCGTTGGCAGTACCAGCGAAATATTGTCTTTTCTATTCCACTAAAGCAGTGCCTAGTGGAACATAACAGCTAGCAGTCGGCGTGGTGGGCAGTATCAGTGAAGTAGTACCTTAAAAAACCCGCTAATAAGCTAATATTACTTTAAATCGATTAAAAGTAGTTGCTGATTTTTTACGAATTTAGACACTACTTGGAATTCTTGATTTTCTTCAGAAAAACTAATCACTGTAATTTTTTTGGTTTAATATTTTCAATAATCAATCATTGTGATCGACCGAAAAATTCAAAAACTTAATCCCCTCTCAAAATTTGAGTTTTCACGTTTCAGGATGCGTAGAATTCGAAAAACGAATACATTTTTTTTTGTCCGTCCACCGTCCGCGCATTTTTTCCGAAACTACTGGACCGATTTTTTTTCAAATTTGGATATAAAATCAGAGGTCACCCGAGGATGATCCTCCTTCATCGACTTTATTATCCGCCTTTTACTTTCAAAACCTGCGGATTTGCGGATTGCGGCGAAAAACCTAGGTTGCTATAGACTGTAGCGCCTAAACGAATGTAGCGATTTCAATGAAACTTCGCTAAAATCATTTTCTCTACACCCTTTAAATTTATCTATATAACATTCAACGAAAAAAATTTTTTTTTTGATATGTTCTACTCCAAATGTTATATACTTTGTTTGGTTTTTAAATTTTGAATGTTTCACTGAAGTAATGCTATTTTTTTTTTAGCAATTACTATTGATTAAAAAAAAAAGTTTAGTCCAATAATTGGAATCATCTTTTATTTATTTTTCTTTGTAACTAGAAGGTAATGTTACTTTAGATGTATAATTGTTTGGAAATAATAGACCATTGTTGAATAATTTTCAGCGTTTTTTTATTTAGATTAGGTTTTAAGGAATGATATTTTAAATCAGTATTAGTTCTAGGATTTTATTTAATTCACTGCAATACATCATCATTCTACTGAAACTTACCAATAAACTAGAATCTAGTAATTCATATATATAAACTTTTACTGCATACTTTATTGCTTAGAAGGATTGGGAAGTGCAAACAGATGCTGTTGTGTCGGCTGGAAACCTGTTGATAGAGATGTATCAACTTTAACCTTCTTGAGCCGTCTTTCAACTTAAGGGTTGTATTTTGTTTTATCTGTTTGGCTTCGTCCTCTTTTATAATCTACAACCAATAATGTCCTTTCCTGCTACCTCTTTCAGATTAAAGTTGTATATATAAAAAACATCGTTTTTTAAACTTGATAGATTGATACTAGAAATTAAAATAAAAAATTATAAAAGTAATAAATATATGATTTCACAAATAGAATGATATATATAAATATATATTGGTAACAAAATGTAAAAATAAAAAATAAATAAAATTCATCTGAAACTCATTCACTCCTATATACACATAATCAGTATTAAAATGTGAACCACGAATCATATTATGAGGACTTTTAATGTGTTTGCCATTTTTTCTTCCATTCTTAAATTTGGTGATATTCTTTGCCCTGATATAATTCCTAAGAATAAAAAGAATGAAAATGAAAAAAAAAAAAGAACAACTGTTCCTTTTTCTCAAATATTCGGATATTGGTACCGTCTGAATTGGTGCAGAAAACACTTGGAAGGGACTTCAAAGCTATTCTTCGAATTACAATTGGTGGCAGCTATTTGTTTTAAGTTAAGGTCTCCATTTCGTTTGGTTACTGTTTCAATAATATAGACTGTTAAACTATATATATATATATTAAAGAATAAAGTTAAAATTTGTGTTAGATAATTTGTCTTATCACATTTAATCGTTTGCAACGTTTATCACGCTTATTTTTGTCATTCTGATGTAAAGGTCTATTTTTAATTATTGTTTTATTGAAGATATTGTTTATAGACATATGATACTGCAAACTAGAAGAATTTCTATATCAATCCTACTTACTTCATCGCAAAAAGCAGTTAATCTGTTTCAGATCAAATATCTTGTACGAAAAATCACCCGTAAATATCCTGGATTCGATCTTCTGATTTGACAGATGCTTAAAAAACTTCCACCTAAAGCTGTAATATTCATTATACCTGCGTATGCTATCTAACTAACTAACCAATTCTCTCTCCTATAGAAAGATTCCACTATCATCCTTTTCTTTTTACCAGGAAAACAACCCAATGACACAACGTCCTATAAATCAATAAGCATATTATCAATCCTTTTTAAAATCTTTCCAAATATTCTATTAAAATGAATTCCATAAAAAATTCCTAACCATTAATTCGGATTTCATTCTCAATGTTTCATTAAAAGCCGAATTGCTCTTGAAGCTTAAAGTCAATCCACTCTAGTTTATATATCTTGCATTCTAAGATTACCTCCTGACCACAAGTTTTGAGCTCACTATGGTACAGAATTCCAACTGTTATTCGATTGAGGCAGGTGTTACATCAGTCAAGCTATATGTGTTTATAATTTTGTTTTATGCTTGTTTCTATCCGAACCACATAGCGTTTGGTGTGTGCTGTGGGCCACCCCATGTCATTTATCTAAGCCCTAATCTGCCTGTCAATGGCACCCCTTCAATATTGCCCTTCCCTCTTTCATCCCTATAATTACCTCACGGCAGGTTCCGCCATCAAGTATGTCACTTGTCATGTACTGCCATGATTCCTAAGTTGAAAATAGCAAGATTATAATTATTAAATTACACTTTGTTGTGTATAAATTGTTTTATTGACATTTTGACCAGGTATTAAGTTAATTTTGTATAATATATCAATTTATTTAAATACTAAAGAAAGGAGCTTAGGTAATAATCAACGTATCCATTTATAGTATTGGAAGTATCTTCACTTCGGTTGGTTTCATGAAATAGGATTCTGATAAACCAAACGCAGCCATTAGTCTGTTTTTTCAGCCTTTATTTCAAAAGTTCCATAAAGGATCACTCAACGTCCACTGTTCGTCCAATACTTATGACACTAATATTTTAATGTCTTGTACAGTTAGCTTGCAATGATATTTCTTTGAAAAAACAAAAAACAGCATTTTTTGGTTAATACATTGCAAAACAAAGAATTAGAATACCGAAGGATGATTCACCTATTATTCGAAGATCCAAATGTTACTAAATTAGTCTAAACAAGGTGAGCTTGACATCTGCAAAGAGAACTGAAGACTATAGTATCTCATTGACTAAACTAGGTATGGTATTGTCAATATCATTCTAACCTTTATGATCTCCAGTGTTAGTTACAGTTTTTAATTGTCAACAAGCACTCGGTTTTCTTACTTTTCACAGTTAATTTTAAGCTGATCAACAGTGATCCTAGTTTTCACTATTGATTCAGTATCTGTCTAACTTCGAGCAATCTTTCATTAAAAAAATTAACTTTTTTTAAATTAACTACACAACTTTCTCATTAAAGAAATTTCATGGCCTGATTAGGACCACCTTTTTATCCCATATTTATTGTGCGTAATCAGAGTATTTAAATAAAATATTTAACTATGGAGTAGTTGGTGGTAGAAGTTAGTTTGCTATTGTCCTGTAGCCATCCAGTCATATTTACACCCTGCCATTGTTGTGTAGGCTTTGTTTTGTTGTCATTCAGCAACGATTATTCTTACTTTCTCTTGTTTGTTTATATCTGTGCCCCAGAGGTAAAGGACACCATGTCTATTTTTTCAAAAACTAGTTTAGTAACGAAGAAACAAATTTTGATAGCTCAAAGTTATGGAACATTGTGTCTCCTGAACAAATACAAAAATGGACACGGTTTCCGTTATCTCCTGGGTACAGAAATGTGACCCATTAGATCTATAAATAAATAGCGTCGTGTTGTTACCTTGATCTACTAGGAAACCTTCAAACTATTTTGGTAAAAATAATGTTTATTTATTTCCTTATTCTGGTTGTATAGTGGTACGTGATTTTTAATTATTTTATTGCCAATCTCGTTATTGTGATGCTTTCATTGTATTTTGCTTTAATCATAAGTCCCTAATAATTTTAGAGTTTTTTTTCTCTTTCGCAAACACTTAACCCATATTTGAGACTGTTTGTTAAATTTACTGACTTATCCTTTTTATACTGAGTAAGAAATATTCTATATTCTGATTCTAATTATTATAAAATTATAGATATTAAATTTATATTTAATAGATGACATGGTAGATTTGAAAAAATGATTAAAATAAAATAGTGGATATCTACTGTGCAACAAAATTAAAAAGCTATTGACAGATAATGTACAATGTTAAAATCATTATATTTTTATGCTGATTCCAAATAATTAACAATGTAAATGGTTCTATAAGTTATTTTATGGTTTATGGTGAAAAAATGATGATGGCTCGTAAAGTGGCAGAACAATGGCAGTGACTTCGATGATCTTCGATTACGCTTCCGTAGAATCTAACCTGTGTGATAATTAGTGGCAATAAACAAATACTAAACTTTAAGATTTACTTTTATCAAATAAAATATGGCATTCAAATATTAAGATACTTCTTACAAATCAAGTAGCAAATGTAAGTGACTCAAGAGAATATAGTGTCAAAAAAAAGAGCACAAATTTCAAATTACTTATTTGAGGTATGTATATACCTTTTTATCAACATATATATTAAATAATAACATTTCAATCGGAAGTAAAACTTTATATAATCAGTTTACTAAATGTTCTCGAAAATAGTTCCTTTGATAAAACACATAATATCAATATAAATTAAATAGCCTTTTAAATTGTTTAGGTAATACACTCATTGAAATATGCCGAAGAACATAAATATAAACATAAAACATAAAGGTACAGTTTTGTTAATTTGAATTGTTAAAAATTTTAAAGTTGTCCCAGAGCGTTTCTACAATAAAATTAAAATAAAACTGTACCACCCTTGAATAAACTTGGGTTAGTTACTTACCAAGAATTTTTTTTTTCTCGATAAACCTTCTACACACCTGGAGCTCAGAATTCACGACAGATCGTTGGAGCTTACGAGTGCTGTCGTTGCCAGGACTCTATTATAATACTTACGAAAGGTCTCGAGACCACTGTCGTTTTAACCTCCGGAGGGGTTACAGGGATGGTTGAAGAATGAGATTTTGGTACAAGTTTGTAAAACTGAATTGGATGATTGGTCAAGGACAAATGGGATATTAAGGTCAGGGTGTTAGGTCTTGTTAGTGGCATAATATGGAGAATTAATTATTTCTCAAAGTACTTTGGTGTAGATTCATTGCGTTTGATATTTGAAAATATAGCTGTCCCCCACAGTTATAGTCTATAGATCCAGATAGCTTTCAGTATGGTCTTGTAGATTATTAATTAGTTTTAAATTGAAAGATGAGATGTCTTGTTTAGTAATCTGCATAACTGGCCAAATCGTCGGTTAACGTCTTATCTTAAATAAAAAAAAAATAGAAATTGAAACTGACAGAAACATTCTTATTATTTTTCAAATTGAATGTTAAAGAAAAAATTGGAATTTTTTCAGAAAATTGCACCACTGCAATAAAAACTTTCTGATTCATCTTCTATGATATTTATTAAAATTTACGTTGTTGTTATAAATTCAAGCTTCTGATCTATAGTAATTATTGTAATAATAATTCTGAAGAACATAATGTTCATTAATCAAATTCTTTAAAGTTATCGCCGAGTATGCTGAATGATTTTTCTTCAGAATGAAGTAATACTGATATGGTATGCGTAATAATGATTCACAATAATAGTGATACTAACTTTTTATTTAATAACTTATTGTGTTTTTCAAATATATTGATGATCTTGTATAATAATAGTTCTTGCTTCAATTTTCTATCTGAAGTTAGTTTCTTGGTCTGTATAAAATACAACTGTGTAACTTTACTACACAGCTTCTGTTCTGTTTCCATTGACAGCGTTTCCTCTCCGGAGTTAGATAATGTCTCCTACCTAGGACATCATCTCGACATGCTCAGGAATCACACAAGCGGTGGCTAAAATAACCAAGCTAAAACTACCTTATTATACGATACGCTAAAGGAATGCTGAAATATCATCTTTATGAAAAAAAGTAGGGAAAAAACAACCATCATTAGCACTTAAAAAGCAATAAAACTTAGATAATTATGGTATTAAAGTAGTGATCACAAGACCCATTCAATAGCGAATTGCAGGCTTGGTCTGTATCATCATGTTCTTCTAGTATCCTTCTAGTTTTCATCAAGTAAACTAAAATTGTCCTCTTGGCTTGAAACATCGCGAATATTTTTTAAGAGAACTAAATAATAAATGGAATATTTCTTTTTAAACTTTTAAATTAATTCATAATAAATAAAAAATAAATTTATCTTAGTTGTTCGTAGTTATCTTCACAACTGCTTGCAAACCTCTTAATCATTTATTTAAATATAGTATTTCTTGTTTTTATTTCTAATGAGTTTGTTAGTTATATTTAATAAAATGGTGCATTGGACTAAAGAAATAGGGAACCACATCACTAAAGTTGTACAGTCGAAATTCCAAAATTCTATCGGTAACCTGACAACAGTCCGCGTCAAAACTAACCGCTTTATAAAAGTACATTAGGCGAAATAGTGGCGACGCAAAACATTTCAATAGCCTTAAAGATCAATATTTAGCTGGATAAAGTAATATTCTTTATCGCAAGTATAATGCTAATGAAAGATCTTTGATAAGGGGAGCGGGTTTACATGTATGCATAACACACCTTGCCCAGCTACGAAATAAACTGAAGATTACGATCATTTAATGCCTTAACAAAAACAATGCCTTAGTTTGTCATTTTAAGTTTATTTTTTTAATATATAATTTTATTATTTATTTAATATATTATATTACACATTTACTTATTTAATTGTTACTCTTATCATTGCCTCCAACCTCATTTATATCTTCAGTTATAGGGACATTTTTTATATTAAAAATCTTTATTAATTTTAAATTTGAATGGGAAGTGCCTCATTAGTGTTCATAACCAAAATACTATTTCACAAACCAAACTCTTATTACCCTTGTTCAGAAACTATGGTGTGACGTACTTCTTCGAGAATAGAAAATCATTACTTCTTTTTTATGTTTTTTCAAACTTATTTTTCTTGATTTTTACATGCTTATTTGAGTTCGAGATATCAATCGGATGATCACAATTTTTTTTTTTTTTTTTTGTCTCAATGGCCTACTGGTTCTGCGATGTTCATTCCTGTAAGTCTATGTGCTAATTGACGAAGTATTTTGTGAGTGTTTATGGCAATGAACGCTTTATTAAACGACGAAAAAATAAAACATGTACAGTAAGTGTCCTTATAAATTCGGATATCCGGCTACATTCCCACCTACATGTTTTATTTTTCCATCACAATCACTTGTTTGCTCGACGCTTTGCCAATAAGGACTTATGCTATGAATTTCTTTATGTGGCATCTCTTTGCCATGTCCATAAATATTTGTAACTCCAATAAAATTGACTTTCCTTCTTCTCAATTAAACTACAATAGGATAATATTCTGTATGATTAATATAACGTTATAACGGGTTATAGTGAAATTCTTATTGGTGCCAGATTGAATTTAGCCTAACCTGTTTACTTAATTGTTATAAATCACATTTTTACATGCTTTATTACAGAAATTTTAACCTCTCAAATTAAGGTTTTGTTGTTCATTTTTTTCGGTTTCACGTTCCATTTTAAGAAAGCCTTCTTTTACAAGGCCAAGATGTTAATCTTAGATCCTTTGTGGAACAATATCTGGTCGCTCTTTCTTCTGAACAAGACTTTTTATATCTTTTTTTTTTTTTTTTGCACTTTCATTTTCCAGTGTCTAAAGATTTTCTCAACTGCTTAATTTTGCATTATAATTTCTCCAAGATTTTTTAGAGGTTGTAACTGGAATTTTAATATTGGATATATATATTTTCGAAAATGAATTAATGAAAATATCTTTATTATTCTGGGACTAGTGACCCTTTAGAACAAATTACAAATACAGCATATAAATAAACACGTTGGTGTGTACATAAAATAAAATTAAACATTTACAAAATAATTTGTAAAATAAACTAAAAATCTAGATAATAAAAATATATAAAAAACACTTAAACATAAAAGAAACAGAGAAAGATAAAATAAATAAATAAACAACATAGTATCTTTAAGTGAACTTTGGGAGTCTTACAACTTCAACTTCAAAGTATGTGTTTTAGAGGTGTAACTTTTTATGTACGCCATTCTTCTATGAACTTTTAGAACACTAAAAAGAATGTATTAATCAAAATTAAACATTATACTGTGTAATTGTCTACGAATATTAAGATGGTTTACGGCATGCAAGGTAATTTCAATATTAATGACTCTTATTTAGAGGTTTATTATTTAAAAGTATTTTATTGCAAATGAAATTATAAAAATACATTTATTTTAAAATATACTCTATATCTACCCGTTTCTTATAGTAAAGTTATTTCTGAGTTAGAATATTTTATTTTGTATAAGTAAAAATAATGTAATAATGCCACTTTCTAGGAATTCACGCGCCAAAAAGAAATGAATAACAAAATATGAGATCCATATGTGCTTGTTTAAGGTGAAAATTTGTTTAATATTATAAAATAAGGCTTTATTTATTTTATCACCACATTTATTTTAATTTTCATAGCTACGTTTCGGCCGGTATTCCATCTTCAAGCCATGTTATTCAACCATGCTTTTTTTCATTTAGCCCAAAGTCTAATTCCAAATCTAATCATCAATTAGACTTTGGACTACATACAAAAACCATGGTTGAATAAAATGGCTTGAAGATGGCTTACCGACCGAAACGTAGCTATGAAAATTAAAATAAATATGGTGAAAAAATAAACATAGCCTTATTTGATAAAATATGAGATGTTTAATTCTTTTGAATTTATTTATTGTTTTACCACCAAAACTAAATAACCACAACCCTTTTTTCTTCATGACTTATCACAAAAAAAAAAATAGTAAAGTGTAATAATAATAAGAATAGTGATATAATTTTTTTGTTAAAGCACTAATATGAAACGTTCAGTGAGAAGTGGTTGGAAGTTAAAGCGAAAATTTCTCGGTTCTGTGGAGGTCGTTGCTAATTGTGTTTAACTCCCTGACTTACCATACAAACTCACCAACTCACCGCTTGATCTTAATATTACGGGTTGAATAGAACTGTTTGCTAACTTTTTTTTTTATTATTATGAAATAATACATTTTGCTACACTTATGGGCATTGAATATTGTAGCTGAGCACATTCATACCATATATCCAATACGATAAAAAAAGATAATATAAATAAAAAATAAAAAGATTTTTAACAAAGAGAAAACTGTAATAAAACAAAAGAAATGTAACTTGAAGTAAAACAAAGTTATCTATGCTGTCTAAAAATACATCATCATTTAACTTAATAAAATAATAAAAAGAACTTATTATCGATAGGTCGTTCCTTCAAAAAACATTTAACTGCTACCTAATTTATATTGTACATATTCTATGATATTTTCCATTTTAAGTAGTAAAACTTAATAGGCATAGTACGTTTTTGTCACCAAATATATTATTTCATATTTTTTTTTATCGGGAAAAAAATCCTTATTTTAAAATATTTCTCAATAATCATTCATATTGTATTCACACATATTTTCAATATATTTTATGTTTTACTTCTTGGATTTCTATTATTGCGTGCCCACCATTGATTTTATCCATTCAATTAAATTAGCATCAACTATTAAGTCATTTAAATCAGAGCCGAAATATTAGATAAATTAATTTCTTTGGTGTTTATTTATTTAGTTATTTTTGGGTGTCATGTGATAGTACACAGGCTAGAGGCACCTTATTTGAATTTCATTGTAATATTTCTGTAAACATTGTATTATTACAATACGCACTTGTTTCTTTTGCAGCTTTATTTGCAATATTATCCTTTTGCAGTCCATGACGTGGCAGTCCAATTCCTATATGACTTGGGGTCAGTGGATTGTTCTAAGATATATATATATATATATATCTGTGTGTGTGTGTGTGTTTTGTCTAAATAAAACGGCGGTAGAAATTCCTTAACTGGGTAATTGAACTTAAAATATGACATTTTTTCCCTTTAATTCAAATTAAAATAATTTCCATGGGATCAGAATCCTCTAGGAACTATTTTCAGCTTCAATATTCATTTACTTCGTCAATTACTGAAGAATTTCTAGTGTAAATATTCCACTTTTTTAATAATTTTTTTTTTAGTACATAGCAAAATTGAAAAATATGTATTTATTACAATTCACTTTTTCAATTAAAATAACATTTTTTTTTTTCTCTTTCTCGCCTTTTAGGCTATACGGGTTTTTCCGAGCCAGGGAGTGAGGCCGGGGGATTAATACAACAGATGAAGCGCCGCCGTGCACCGGGACCCGGGACGTGAACTTGTTATAATCTTTGTGGAATTAATTTTGATCCGGGTTGACATTCAACGATCGGCCACCCCGTCCCTATTGACATAATAACAATAAAATTGCCGGTTGTTTAGTTACTTTTTTTTTCAAGATAAACGTTTTTCTCATCCCTTCCAGGAGGGAGGGGGGACGTGTGCATTTCTTCTGGATGTATCAGTACTTGGGATCCAAAGATATTTTATTATTTTGTTGAGTAAGTTGTGTAATAGAGAACACTGGACTTAGCGAATAGATTTCTACTTCAAAATAAATCAAAGTGAAAAATTTCCATCTCGTATTTCCTATCAGAAGTCAGATTTCAAAGCTCACATTGCATCCACTTAAACCGATAAACCGAACACCCAGGTCGATTTTTATGGCCCCCGATTCGCCAATAAACCTAACGAGGCAGAGCAGCCAAATCGTGCTTCCCTCTCACGTACCCTCCTCAGTTTTCTCTAAAATTGTACCTTTCCCTATCACTATCACGATGTTGCTCCGCAAATCTGTGAGAGAATAATTTGGAAAATTTATCTTTTCTATCTTTTAAGAAACTGGACTTGTGCGAAACTATCGTAAAGAGTTAAAGGATCTGATTAATATAAATCAGGGGTTCACACTTTTTTAAAACGTTCCATTTTAACAGTTTCTGTAAAACGTTTCTGGGAAAATTTCTTAAAATAAAAGTTTTAGGGAACTTTTTTGAAATTAAGTTACAAGTTTTTAATAATCGTTTAACTTTTATTTATTCAAGTTATTAAAAAAAGTTACCTTAAATGAAAAAAATAAAATAAAAACAGTAAGTGGGCTTAGATTAGGTTTGTAGTTTGTCCTAAATGAATTATACATTATTTTACTTTCTTTTTTATTTGAGTAGGTATGAATAATAATAGTTTTTTAAATTGGCTTTTTAGCGAAATCGGTTGAACTTTTACATAAAAGTTTTTAAAAATAAAAGTTCTGTAAAACCTTTATTTGAACGTTTGCAAGGGGAAAAGTTCTAATTCCAAAATAACTGAAAACTATGGAGAGTAAATATTCCGATTACACCGAAACTTTTTAAAAATTAAAGTTTTTTTTCCCGTTTCAAGGCTTGTTTTAAATCCATGAAACTTTTCTTTCATTTAATTAAAAACATAATTCTTTTAATAATGTTACATATAATAGTAATCGTTCATAATATAAGAAATTTTTAAAACAAAATGTTTTATTAAAGTTCTATGGAAGTAACTTCTGATTCCAAAATCAGGCACCTTTTTAAACTGTTTAGGGATTCAATAAAGTTTCTAAAATTATGCATAAGTTAATGCTATAAATGTACCAAATATTAATGGTTAAATAATTTTCAGTTCAATATTCATTATATGATTATAAAGCTATTATTTATAAAATTTCGATCCTCTATTATGGGATTTTGGTACATTATACTTCTTGTTTATACTTTGTTTTGTTTTTTTATGTAGGTTATGTCTTTAGGTAATCCTGCAGGGCTCCCATAATATGAAGGAGAAAAGTTATTCAATAAAAGGTCATGAACGTTTTAAATTTTGCGAGAAAACTAATTCGAGCTCTTCCTTCTCTGATAAGATACGTGGATCTTTCTCTCACACCATGTGCCAGAAATGACTGGTTGGAAAAAAAAAATCTCTTCCCCTCTCTCTTCTCATCAGTGTGAATAAAAAAGGGAGGGGCGACTTGCTGATTGTATTGTAGATTTTGATGAAAGTTTTTTTTGTGACTGACTGGAGAAATGTCATACCATTCGACTTTTGAGAGAGAATATTATTAATTTTGAATTTTCTTTATTTTTTTCTATAACGTTTTTCCTGTTAACGGATATTAATGTTTGATGCATTGGCCTGTGTTTTAATTGTTATGGTGGAACTCATGTTTTATTTAAACTTATATGCCTCATGATCCTATTTTCTTGAGATGAAATAAAAAAATAATAATAATAATTTAGGAGTTTCAATTTTTTATAGATTTATTAAAAAGACTTCGTCGTCCTTGTGCAACAGATTTACATTATTTTTTCTATTTTTTTTTTTTAATAGACTCTCAGTACCACTATTGGATTTTAAATAATCAACAATAAACTTAATAACGTATTTTGAACGAAGACTCTATAATCAGAATTAAAACCAAATATGTCTCATCTCAACTCAAACACCTCTGTCAAATAAAAATATTTGAAACGAAATAAGTATTAAAAAATAAGTAAACGAAATGTATGAACTAAACTATACGATAACAACAAATCTTTTTGAAAAATAATCTCTAGTTAAAGATGATTAAGCATAGAGCAAGTAATTAAAAAATCTACTAATAATGGGCCATAATTAAAAAATAATTTTGTAAAAAGTATAAATACTGTTTTTGGATTAAAAAAAAATGCATCCTTAGACTAGATACCATGCATTCATGATACGGAATTTAATTTCTATTCATTCCTCAATAAGTTTTAGTGTAAATACTAAAATATATATAATATTTACGCAACATAATGGTAAGCTATTTTTTTTTATATCGTATTTTTTATTCCCTTTATCTATTCAAAACTTATAGGCGC
This sequence comes from Nezara viridula, assembly GCA_928085145.1. Classification (NCBI taxonomy): domain Eukaryota; kingdom Metazoa; phylum Arthropoda; class Insecta; order Hemiptera; family Pentatomidae; genus Nezara; species Nezara viridula. The sequence goes on from OV725077.1 coordinate 93,565,013, forward strand.
AGACTTTCCATTCTGGTTGGGGGGCGATGACCTCCTCCTCCCCATAAAAAAGTTTTAGGAGTTTATATTGTTATAAAAATTACGAGTGACAATTAAAATAATCAGCATAATTATTGTAAAACAAACATTGAAACACTATATATTTGAAAATAATTTATATTTTTAATCTCACACACACACACACACACACACACACACACACACACAAATATTTATGGTATGCATTAAAAAAACTAATAAAGCAATTGAATATATGAAATATATATATATATTAAGGTTTTAGCCAATGGGATGAACTCTCAGTCTTCTAATAATTAACATTTACTGCGGGAAATGTGATAAAATGTTCATATAAAAATAAATGAATCATAAAATCCCAGGAATTGTTACTACATATAATCATCAATGAATAAAAACTAAAATTTGAATAATAGAAACATAAAAAAATATTTGTATACCTAGCCTTTAGCTCAGCCATCGAATCGACTATTCCTATTTTGTTAATTTAATTTAGATTACATATTTTATTCATTCATGCAGATTAATTGGTATTGATCTTATTTTTTTTTAAACTTTTGTTCTTCGAAACGATATTCTCGCCCTCTCTCTGTTTTATTTGACGATCGCCCCTCTCCCTCCCTCCTCCCCCTGAAGCCTACCCCTATGTCAGTTCAAGAGCTCAATTGGGAAATTCCGAGTGTTGCCTGCAATAGGCAGTTCATTACAAGGTTATTACGCTGACTATTTCCTTGATTGAATTGAATGGATCTGCTTAAACCAATTATATGCTATTATCCTGTCTAGGAATGTGTACAGTAGTAATTAGAATAATTATTTTAACATCAAGCAAATCCATGATAATAGACCAATTATTCAATTCAGACTTTTATTTTTGAGAGTGACCTTGTTTGTGTTTGCATAAAAAGTGGATAAATCAATGAAAAGACATCAGCAAAGATATTTGTAACACTGAAAAAATACATATTTGGCCAAGCAATGCGGGCGCTGAGTAGTGTTGCCAAAAATTGGTCTTCGTCTTAGTCTTGCACTTTTGCCATAGACCAAGACCAAGACCGCCTTATTTGATGCAAGACCAAGAGCAAGACCAGACCCTGCAAGACACTGACCTGCGAGACTCTTACAGTAAAGTCAAACTGAAACTATTTTCAGATAGTACGGTGCTTAAACATTTTAACAGTGCCTTAAATCTAAACAGCGTTGTTTTTTTTATTTAAATTGTATATTTGAGTATAATAATAATAATAAAAGGCTTAGCGAACCCGAAGGCTCGATACCGACACCACCAATCGCTTATTACACACCTCCCTCCACCGTTCGTCGTGCAAACCCAGTCCCTTCAGATAGGCTTTAACGCAATCTTCCACCTTCGCTTCGGTCTACCCCTCGGACGTTTACCATTCGGTACAGCAAATATTAACCTTTTAGGAGTTCTTTCGTTACTTAGCCAAATCATTTTACAAGCCCCTTTTGATTCGCCGCAATGTTATCACCTCAATTATATTAACCGTCAATTCGGCGTTGTGTAACCGTCTGAACTCTCAGATTAACACATTCTTCTTCGGTCCGAATATTTTACGCAATACTTCATTTTCATGAACCTTAAGACGTTGCTCATCACTTAATGTAAGCGACCGCGGTTCGCATACATAAAAAACTTTATTATATTTGAGTATAGCTTTCCAAATATTAAAAATAAAATAATCATTTGCCAGAACTTGAGCAAGACAGAAAAAGGAAAAAAAAATTTTTTTAAAAATAAAAATTAAGAAAAAATAGTTACTAATACTAGAGCATTTTAGTTAAAACCTCTCTGAAGTGGACACTTACGGGAAATCAAAAATTGTCTCCTATAGAGAGATGCCCGTTTTAGAAAAAATAGAAGAAAAACATGATAGAAAAAAAATAGAAAACTAAAATTGTATTTTATAATTTATAAATATGTCCGTTTTAGAAAAATTAAAAGAAAAACATGATAGAAAAAAAAATAGAAAACTAAAATTGTATTTTATAATTTATAACTCATGAAAATAAAATTCGATTTTTTTTTTTTTTAATTTACAGTTTAAAAATATTTTTATGAGAAAATATATATTTTTTACAATAAAATTCCACATATGAAACGTAAACTTGTATAAGTTCGTTTTTTGTAGATATGTATTTTTTTTTATTTGTTCATCATTTTTATTCTGAGAGGATTTTATTCCGAAATTTCTTCACTTTTCTATATAGATAAAAAAAGACTTGTAATCTGTAAGTTTTTCTTTAACTATCATAACTATTTTATTTTCCATAAGTGTTATGGATAGAGAAAATCGTTACAATTCTTTCAATATCCTTCTTAAAAATTAAAATAGTTTTTCAGCCTACAATTTTGTGACAGAACTTCTTCAATATTCATTGAGTATTTGGAGGACTCGGATATCAGGAAAATTTATTGTCAGCTCTAAGAAACAGCGAGAGAATTACTCAAAATGATACTGTGAACGCTGGAGGGTTAAGGCATGAGTTTGGCGAAATCATTTATTTGTTTATTTGAAAATTATTTGAACTTATTTAAATTATTTGAACTACGACATATACTAACTACTCGTAAAAAAATATTTCTTGGTATCGACGTTCCGCGTTTTTCCCGGTTTTTATTACGAGAATATTTATCGGATGAATTTTCTCTTTTAAGGATACCACAGTTGGCAAAATGTTACTGTTTAGTTATTTACTTATATTTAATGGATTTTTTTTTGTTCCAGTAATACTCTTGTTATTAAAATTATTGGGTAACAATTGAAAACCAAAATTAAATTATTTAAAGCCTAGGACATATGAAATATCGCTAATATGAGAAAACGTTTTTGTTGTGAATTGAGCTAGGTAAAAACTCCTAACCGCAAGTCACTCATAAAGTTTGCCGACAGATATGAATTCTTCATCCATTTACGGTTGGTTGGCACATGTCAAGTCTTTAATGTAGGTTTCCAAACTTTTTGTAGCCACTGTGTTCCTTCCTCGATACATTCAAAAGCATTGAACGCCAAGCATCGACGTTACCTATATGTCATCATAAAAACATCGACATATTTTATTTATTTTCTGTAGTAGTAATTTAATTTAAATTTTATAACTGATTTTAGAAATTAGCATATCTTTATACCGTAATATTTGATGATTAGTGATTTTTATAAAAAAATCCAGTGCATACTGAACATTAATATCACTACTCTTAGTGCAAAAGACCGTATGTAATGATTTCATGTTTTACAGCACTGCATAAGAACTAATTATATCTTTATGATTTATTAGTATAATTTCATATTTTATTGCTTTCTGCCATTTTTCATCGTAGCACACTTCCTATATCAGTTGCAGACTACAAAATGTCAGCACAAATAGAATAAAAGTTGAAAATATTTACATACGACCTTTCACACTAACAGTTGTAATACATACTTATAGGAAAAATTCAACTTTTTATTTGTTCGGAATTAACTGTAATATAAAAATATGTGTGAACTTCACACAACTCTGATATTTAATTATGAAATCGAGACCACAACGAGCTAGTAGAACTTCCATAGTAATAAACACAATCACAAGTAAGTTTTTTTTAAATATATAAAAGCAGAGTAAAAATTAATTTATATTTACTTAAAATCACACGAAACGGAAGTAACGGCAGTAAGTGTCATGCCAGTAACGTTTGGAATCAACCAAACAATACAGTTTGAATTAATTTTTGGATCAAACCTAAAATTTTATAACCCATTAAAAATATTGTGTTAACCTAACTCCCTTTTCAGATGCTTAATGCTATCCACATTTCACAACTATTGTATTGTTAACAATTTTTTATATTAATTTTAATTACTAAATGGAATTTAATGAAAATGATACCAGATCATTATTATTAAATGGAATTTAATGAAAATGATACCAGATCATTATTATTAAATGGAATTTAATGAAAATGATACCAGATCATTATTATTAAATGGAATTTAATGAAAATGATACCAGATCATTTCTATGCTATTTTCTACATTTCCTCCATGTTTGTGTCAAATGGAATGCGCGGTATTCAAACTATAGGCCTGTCAAATAATAAATTTCCTGGCCTGAAAGCGGAAGTATTTTTTTTTTTTTTTTTTTGGAGTAGTGGATAGAATTTGATAAAATTCATGCACATTTGATTATCTTTTTACCAATCCCTAACTTCCCTCCGATTTTGAGCCAAATAGAACGCTCGGTTTTAGAGATTAGAGGTATCAAGGAAAACACGTTTGCGCATATATAAGAGGAAGTAATAGACATAATTCAATCAAATTTATAATACCTTTTTTTCACCAATACCTACCTTTTTTCCAATTAGGAGCAGAATCGAATAAGCCGTTTCTGAAATATTAGCATATCTAAAAAAACAGGTTTGCGCGCGCGTAAGCGGTAGTGCTGGATTGAATTTAATAAGATTGATATTGGACTATCCCGGCACCAATCCGCATAATCCCACCCTATTTGCTACATCGATTTGACTATCGTCAGACAGACAGACAGACACCAAACTAAATTTGATCCTTCATGTCTGAAACGTAAAACGCGAGTGGAAATTTTTGATTCTGAGCACAACATTTTTTTTAACCTCTCGTACGAATACAATGCTCCCCTACTTTCGGTATTGAGGAAGCAAAATACTGTTTTAGAAGTTAATTATCAAATTATTGTACAGAGGGAGTTCTATAAAGTTGAAACTGTGTCAGGTTTTCATAAGTTGAAATAAATGAAAAGAATCGAAAAAGCCAGGAAATGAAAATAATAAATTATTCTAAAAAGTTAATAACTGTAGGTAGCGTTATTTTCTTTCTTATTTGTTTATTGAAAATCAACCTACAATTGTACTATGAAATTTCGTCTTCAAAGTTTTATTTTAATTTCTTATTTATAATAATAATTATTTTTTTATTCGAAATAATCCAAATATGCAAAAATATTAGAAATTTGACTAATTGCATCTGGTTATACTGATTTATATAGATATTTGTTCAGGAGTATGAAAACGGTTTGCAAAAAAAAAAATATAAAATTTCATACAAATCCAGACTTTTTTTATAACTATTTATTGCAATATATGAGAAGTTTACATTTTTTTTTTTCTTTTCATGTCTAATTAAAAAAAAATAATAATTTTTTTTTTTTTTTTTTTGTTTCAGGTAAGTGACACTACTTTGACATTTGGAATTTTATGTACAGATCACTTGAGGGAAGGTAAATTAACTTCTGTCCTAAATAACCGATATGTGTAACATTCGATTGGGCAATTTAGTAAACGAGTTTCTCTTATAGCGTGAATCTCCCGATGCCACATATGTAATTGGTTTCTACTCGAACTGGTGAACCTTCCATAGTAATAAGATTCAAATTTATCGGAAATTCTTGAAACATTCAAAGGTGAGGCGGTGAATCCTAAATAATCTAGAAACACGTCCTTAGCAGTTATTTTCGAATTTCTTAGTATAGTAGAATATTATTGATAAAAACAAAATTTATAGCCTGAGTATGAATATTTGAATATGAAAAACAAATATTGAGCCTAACATTATTTTTAATCAATGAAATATTTATTTTTATCATCCAATGAACCAGTCAAGGAATTCTTTTCAACGTAAGATGAAAAATTTGCTCTTCTAAAATTTTCAGATATTAAATTTTTTTATGGCAATTTCCGATGGTTCCTCCTAAAATTCTTTCCTTTTTTTATATCGAAATTCTTGCGCGTTATATTAAATTTTAATTTAAACTGAAGATGTTTTCTCAGTTTATTTTTGTTTCAAGCAATCTTTACGAACTTAAATCTTGTGTACTAAAAATATCAGTTGTTATGTTAATTTATAGTTATAAAATTATAAAAACAAATAAACAATATAGCAAATTTGCTTTATGCCTTTCAGCGTTGCGTAGATAGTATTCAGGATATCCATCTTTCTCTGTGTCTCGCAAGAGACTTCATCTATTACAATATCTTTCCTATTGCTTTACCTTAACTGCGGGCTAGAGGTATACCCATAGATAGTTCATTCTTCTATAAATGTGCATAAATGAGGGCTTACTCTAGTCTATACCTCTATTCTATTTTATTATTATAGTATGACTTTTTAGCATATTAATATTTTACCTATTAATAATTACGAGGAAAATATATTAAATACCGTTTTTATTAAAAAAAAAGATTTCTTTCAATTTAGATTTTTCACTAATAGTGGGTTTCCTTAACCTTGAGTGCTTGGATGGCTTCCAATGGCTTTTCATAATGTCTTATCTAAGGCCCATTTCTCCCGTTGACCATGACCCTTCATGGATTCCTCCACTTCGTTATCCCAGGTCTTCTTTGGTCTTCCTCGACTTTTTCTTTCCCTAGTTTTCCGTAAGTCTACTTCTTTGTTTAGTATTCCGTCAGGAATTCTTTTCAAATATCCATACCACTTTAGGCGTTTTATCTCAATCTCTTCCAGAATGCTTTTTATGGTCCAAGTTTCGACCCATATGTCGTAATGCTCAGTACTATAGTATTGTAGATTTTGTTTTTGTTTTTGGGATGACAAAAAAAAAAAAAAATTAAACATAAATAAAATCATTTAATATAATGTACATAATAAAGATACGACACTCTTACAAATCATCGACTCAGAGTTTTGAAAGATAAGAATAAATTTTACAAAAATTCCTGTTCAAAAATTATTTATCCTTTCGTAAGGTAATTGCCATGGAAACTTCTTTTTCTGAATTAGATTCAAGCCCTAGACGCCATTATTATCAACGGGAACCAAGCAGTTATAACATTCTCTACTCCCTTAGAATATAGATGATGTTTAATTATTATATATGTAATATTTTTTAATACATGTCGCATTAGCTCAAGGCGAGACTGTTTGCCAAACAATTGTACAGAAGCTGGAACTCTTAAATATAGCATTTCCAAGTCAAATTCAACCTTTTCCAAATCAAATTAAACTTTTTCCAAGTCAAATTCAACCTTTTCCATTTCAAATTAAACCTTTTCCATTTCAAATTCAACCTTTTTTTATTTATTTAATTATCTTTAATTTTTCGATGCGTGGGTCTGTTATCGTATGAGTAGTTTTTTAAAATAACCTCCTTTTTAAGATTATGTGACTGCGTTTCGAATTATTTAAGTTTTTTTGACTTATTCGATATAAGGGTGTATTTTTATGTTTCCCGATCAGTAAATTTTTAAAATGACATCTATTTTATGTTTACGCCATTGTGTTTTGATTTATTTAAGTTTTTAGAATTTATCCAATATAAAGGTCTACTTTTTTGTTTCCGGAGCTGTAGATTTTGAAAACGACCTCCATTTTAAGATTAGGCCACCGCGTTTCGACTTATTTGAGTTTTTCGGATATTTTTCATATGAGGGTGTATTTTTATGTTTCCGGAGCTGTAGATTTTGAAAATGACCTCCATTTTAAGATTAGGCCACCGCGTTTCGACTTATTTGAGTTTTTCGGATATTTTTCATATGAGGGTGTATTTTTATGTTTCCGGAGCTGTAGATTTTGAAAATGACCTCCATTTTATGATTACGCCACTGCGTTTTGACTTATTTAAGTTTTTCGAATTTATCCAATATTAAGGTCTACTTTTATGTTTCCGGAGCTGTAGATTTTGAAAATGACCTCTATTTTATGATTACGCAACTGCGTTTCAACTTATTTAAATTTTTAGAATTTAACAAGTATAAAGGTCTAATTTTATGTTTCTGGAGCAGTAGATTTCCGCCATTTTGTAAATGACCCAATTTAAAGTTTATGCCTCTGTTTTGGATTATAAAAGTTTTTTTTTTTACTTTTTCGGTATAAGGATCTACTTATATGTTATCCGAGACGTATTGAAATTTTTCTAATCTTTAATATTTAAATTTATCTAATATTTAAGCTCCATTTTATGATTAAGCCGCTGCATCTTGATTAATTAGGCTTCATTTTGGATTTTTTCAATACAAAATTTCATCAATATGTTTTCGAGTATGAATAAATAAATAAATATTATGAAGCTAAAGTAAAATTAACCACAGAATACAAACTAAAAAGCCGAAAAGCAACTGGTAATAAATTTAACTTTCCGTATTCAAATTTTTCAGCTAATTGTTCGAAATCTTATAATTTTGTGATAGGAGACCACAACATTAAAAAAGATAACTAAAATTAAATTAAAAATGAGACAATACATATTTTATTTATTTTGATTAGATATTTTTATTTATTTATTGAAAAATAAATTAATCCTTCGTATTATGTTTTTTATTCGAAGGAAAAATCAAAAACACTTAACAAAACCGAAACACAGTGGCCTAATCTTAAAATGTAAGTCGTTTTAAAAACTAAGGCTCCGGCATCATAAAAGTAGACCTTTAAATTGGATAAATTCAAAAAACTTGAATAAGCCGAAACGCAGTGGCATAATATTAAAATGGAGGTCATTTTCAAAATCTACGACTCCGAAAACATAAGAATACACTCTTTTATGATAAAAATTCGAAACACTTAAAGAAATCGAAATGCCGTGGCCTAATCTTAAAATGGAGATCGTTTTCAAAATCTACGGCTCCGGAAACATAAGAATACATCCTCATATGAAAAAAATCTGAAAAACTCAAAGAAATCGAAACGCGGTGGCCTAATCTTATATGGAGGTCGTTTTCAAAATCTACGGCTCCGGAAACATAAGAATACACTCTCATATGAAAAAAATCCGAAAAACTCAAATAAGTCCAAACGCGGTGACCTAATCTTAAAATGGAGGTCGTTTTCAAAATCTACGGCTCCAGAAACATAAAAATACACCCTTATATCGAATAAGTCAAAAAAACTTAAATGATTCGAAACGCAGTCACTTAATCTTAAAAGGGGGTTATTTTCAAAACTAGGTACAGGACAGCATAATACAAGTCCCTAATAAATCCGAATAGGTAAAATAAATCGATATCCGTAAGTGAAAATTCTACTTAGGAGAGCATAATATTAGACTTTCATATTGGAGGGGGAGAGGGGATGGCCATTATTTAAAAAAAAAAAATAAGATTTACAAAAAATTAAAACATTAATTTGAAATGAAAACGGTTGAATTTGAATTGGAAAAGGTTTAATTTGAAATGAAAATGGTTGAATTTACTTGGAAAAAGTTTAATTTGATATGGAAAAGGTTGAATTTGACTTGGAAAAGGTTGAATTTGACTTGGAAATGACATAGAAATATCACTCTGAAAAAATCTAAAATGTTAAAATAAATGGATATGCAACGGCGTTATCAATTCTTTTTTTGTATTTTTCAAAAGCTATGCCTTCGATAATATAGTAAGTGGCCTTCATTTCGAAAAAAATAGAAAATTGACAAAAATTCGAAAGTTGAATTTGAAATGGAAAAGGTTGAATTTGACTTGGAAAAGGTTGAATTTGAAATGGAAAAGGTTTAATTTGACTTGGAAAAGGTTGAATTTGATTTGGAAAAGGTTGAAATTGACTTGGAAATGCTATATTAAAGTAAACAGCTCAATAACAGATTGCGTAGTATTCTCACTTCAAAAAGGAAAAAAATGTAGGCTACCAAAGACCTTTAAAATTGGAAAAACAACTCAGCCACCGTCTCGCTCGATCGTCTACCTTGGCATTAAGCTAGATCGGCATATGAAACTGTCGACTCACATTTATAATAAAATCAAATCTGTAAGACTGAAAACATATAGACTCCAACATCTTCTAACTTCCTAACACTGTAACTTAGACTTAAATTGGTAATATATAAAAGCATTTTACGACCAACCTTGATGTACGGCGCACCACTCTTCACACATCTTACTGACGGCACACTAAAACACATCCAACGATACCAAAACAGAGTATTAAGAAAAATTACTCGGTCCACTTCATTAAACAAATTAAAGGTAGATCAGCTGCACGAAATCTTTAAACTTCCCACGATTGAACAGTTCATTCTAAAACGACACATAAAATTTATGGAATCTTTGAATACACTTCCAAATCCTCTATTCAATACGCTAACTCCAGCACCGGATCGAGTTCGGTGGCAAAGCTCAGTCTTAGTTCAATCTTAGATAGTAAGTTGGCTAGTAAGTTAGTTATTATGTAGTAATAAGATCCTTATAAAAACAAAAATGGGTGAGCCCCATCATCTTTACTGTTATACTTAATAATTATTGTTACAACAAAACATAAAGACAATTTCAATAAGGCCTTAAAATGTAACACAGTTACAGTAAAAGGCGTTAAACACAATAAATAAATTGTTATATTATTGGGGTTAACATGTCGTTGATTTAGATTTTTTTTTAAACCTAAATGCGTAGTATGCAATGTTTTAAACAAAGTTTAGGAAAAAGAACAATAACAGATTGATAAAAGATATTTCAACTATTAATACAACTAATCTGAAAATTGGATATCACAATAACGTTTTAACTTTTTTTAAATCCTTCATTTGAAAGCAAGCAAAGGATTTAAAATTATTGTTTTATAAATGGGTGCTGAAAATGAACAAATTAAAATTGAGTTAAATAACACTGTAATACGGTTAAATCTTTTCAGATTGGGTCTGGAAATTTATTTATTATTTTATATTTATAATTTATTAGTCCTGGAAGTTTATTTAAATACCCGTGTAAGCTGAGGTCAATGTTGAAGTTCTCTTAAACAGAGATTGTTGAATTATATTTTAATTTTGGCAAACTACACGAACTAACTAACTATATTGTCCGTTGGATTTATGGCAAAGAATCTGACAAGCTTCAACTAAACTTATCTCCGAAAAAATTATTTTTATAATTTACTTCCTTCTCATATCACGACTTTACATGGCTTCAAATGACTGCAGATTAAATTCAAGACGTAGAAATTGATAGTTATTTTACGGAATATTTTAATGATAACTAAATTGTTGTAAGACGTCAAACTGGTTTTATCTCAAGTACCATAGTTTTTTTTTTATATTTTACTTTAATTTTGACAAATAAGCTTATTGGATTACAGTCGCTCGAAAAGATTTTAAACATGAATTCCGAAAAATACTATTGTGGGTCTGTTGCGACTAGTGTTGCCCAAAATCCGTATTGGCCCCAAGACCAAGACTGGTAAAAAACAATCTTTTTGTGAATAAAAATTAAAGCAAAATAGTTATGTGAAGTAAATTGTGAAGAACCAATAATTTTACATTTAACTCTTCCAAGTTTTCATTCGGGCTTAGTTAGGTTTCTCCTATCTAAAAAATTACAGTAATAGTTCTATAGTAATAGGCTAATAAGTAACTGCTTGACTGTTGCGCAAGACCAAGAACAAGACCAAGACGAGTTTTGATTCGCATTTGAGCAATACTAGTTGCGACTGCATAGAACGTCACGTTTTGGTGATTAAAAGCATAAAATCAGCAATTTATTTATCGGAGCCGTTTTTTTTTAGGTTATTTTATTACACCATTTTTTTTTAAAATCTCATCCGGCGATTTGGTAGTTATTATTATCTGTTCATTTTTCCTGTCCAATTATATATAATCGTAGAAAAAGTTCTTGTGTCCTTATGCTCCTTATCTTTTTTAAGTACCATTCTTCCTTCTTGAAGTACTAGAAGATGCTGGCAAAAAGATATGGTCTTAAAATACTCCAGCGAGATGCGATGCGGCAGAAGTGGCGGTGTACCGTTATTCGATACACTTCCGGGGCATGCCTTTGAATTATTAACTGGCTTTTCTTCACTCACCTCTCATCCGTCCATTCAACAACGGTTCATTCACTGCGTTCTGTGTTTGATCAGCTGGTTTTGTGTTAGCGCAATAAATTAGTCCGCATCCGTTACTACATACGTAAAACTGGCTCAAACGCTTTCTTTGCGATACAAGTAAAACGCAATATAAGCCAATTTTCATTATTTTTCCTAGCGATAAAGTTTCTTAATGGGCAATAAGACCTCACGCATTTAATTTTTATCTGGAACATTTAAGTTTTGATCTCCACATTCTTTTTGTTTTATTCAATTAGATTTTTTGCTTTCACTTGCCAATATATGTAATATATAGTAATGGAAAGTATAGAGATTGCAATACTTTTCGAATCTGTGTTTTGATCGTTTTGAGGTCCCATTGACCAAGTCCCACTAAATGGTCGGTGTGTCTGTGCATATGTGAATATACTCTCGAACGAAAAGTCATAAGCAAGTGATATTACGTATTTATATTAGATATAGCCTCATATGGGTTAGCTGTAAGATTTAGTCAATTTAAAAATGCACTTGACAAACTTTTTTTAATAGCCCGAATCGGTTACAAGATAATTTCTGTTCTAAGTAGTTCTAAGTGTGATGAGCGCACCAGATTTTCGCTTATAGTCTGATTATAATCCTCGAACGGCATATTTAGAGAAAATGTGAAAGCTATTGTTCATGTAGCGATGGTAGTTTGTTATCCCGATCAGAGCTTTTTGTAGTTTCATTAGCTTAAATAATATCGCACTCATTTGATTGGTGTTCGACCTCTTCACCCTTGTTTAAAATTTCTTCTGCATATTAAAGCATGTTTTTTGTTGCACGGTTAATTATTTACTCCAACGAATGCAAGGATATAACTAGCCTATTCTGTTTGGATTTATTAACTCAGTCATTCATGAAATAACCTACAAGCCAGTTTCTACCGATTCTCGATATTCCCGGGGTCCCACATTGGGGGCAAGCAAGCTAACGGTGCGGTTGGTCAGTGGGGAAAACATCAAAATTTAAAGTTTTTGAAGTTTTACTGGATTAGTGACAAACTAATATCGTTTCCCCTTCATGTACAGTTGTTTTTAACTTAATTATCGCATTAATAACGTCCTGATGTGAGATAATAGGTGAAGACATGAAATCTATCTTTTTTATATTTAGAGCTGGTTTGGTGGTATTTTTTGCTCTAAACTAGCGGTATGGGGGAGCGGGGTAGCTCAGTAGTAGGGCACTGAGCTTCCAATGCAAAGGTCCCGAGTTCGAACCCCGGCTCATGGCAGAAAATTTATTTATCTGTTTCATTGGCCGTGGGGCGACCTTGGGTCAGAAGTCCCTCCTGAGGCACACCCAGCCTATATAAAGTGGGTACCCTTAATTAAATAATTGATTAAGGGGGAAAACCTGGCGGTTGAGCGTGATCTCGGTCAAATCACCTCCTTGCAACAACCGTTGACCTAGTAACAGTGCTTTCCCTAAATAGTACTGAACCCCAGATCCTTCATGGGTCGTAGTGGTACAGGTAAACTAGCGGTATGTGCTGAGAAGAATTAGGTATTTCTAGTGAATCCTAAGATAGCTGAAACATTGTTTTTTAAATATATGCATAGTCGTTACGATATTTCAAACGGTTGCAAGCAATTTTGGTTCATTTCGCAAATCGTCCGAAAAAAAACATATATTCCATTGTTAACAAAGGTTCGAACTTCTAAAAACAGTTTTCAGACCTACTCCCAACATATCACCCCGGAAAGTATTGAGAATTTAACACGCGGGAATATTGACCTACCTATAACATAAGAAAATATTTATAAAATACTTGATATAAATAGCAATTGATAAGTTAGAACAATAATGTTTGAAAATATTTTGTTTATAGAATATTTGATTCAAACCAAAGGTTTATATTACATAATAAGTGTTTCGTGTAAAATAATTATTTCACGGAATGCAAGTATTTGGAGAAAAAGTATCTCGTTAAATAAATATTGTAAAAATATTCAGGTAGATTCCAATGTAATGTTTAAAATCCACGTCTTGTGGGTTATTTTGTAAACATTACATCGTTTAGATATTGTACAATTTATTATCTATTTGATAACGATTATATCATATTATAATAAAAAAATGATAAATATATAAAGTTTTATATATATATATATATATATATATATATATATATATATGTATATAACAAGAAAACATATTTATTTTTTTTTATTAGTTATTAAACTCGATATATATTTGTAATTAGTTCAGTATAGACATTTAGATGTTATTTAGTTAGAACCTGAGTTGATAGTAATTCGAACACGCTAGTAAAAAAAAATTAAATAATTAAAAAGTAATGGTAGCATTCTAAATTCAACGTTCTCTCGTGTTAAATTCTCAATAACTACTGGGGCGATAGATGCAGACCATGCCCCAGGTCTGCAAACTGCTTTTAGAAGTTCAAACCTTGGGGTATATGTGTTTTTTTAGAACGATTTGTGAAATGGTCCTAAATTGCTTGCAATTGTTTGAAATATCGTAACAACTATGCATATATTTAAAAAACAATATTTCAGCTATCTTAGGATTCACTAGAAATGCCTAATTCTGTCCATCACATACCGTTAGGTTTGAGCAAAAAATACCACTAAACCAGCTCTAAATATAAAACAGATTGTTTTCATTTATTCTCCTATTATTTTACATTAGGGCATTATTCATGCGATAGTTAAGTTTAAAATTACTGGACATGAAGGAGAAAAAATATTAGTTCGTCACTAATGCAGTAAAACTTGCAAATTGTAACTTCAGTTTTTTCTCCCAAACCCAATGTCCAACCGCAGCTTTAGGTCGCCCCAGTGTTTCTTTTACCTAACTTACTGAACCTCCCTGAAGAATTATGCATACGCATTAATTTTTTAACGTCGATGAACGAGAAGGGTTGGGAGTCATTGAGAACGGTCATTGAGAAGAGTCATTTTCATCGCCTCTATTGACCTTTCACGAGTTTTTATTTAAATTGTTTCCTATAATTTCCAGTCACAGAAAAATTACGTAGCGCCTCATGAAAAGACAGCAACATAATTTGAAATTAGAATTGGTCACTGTGCTCCTCGTAGCTTAACAAAAAAGAGCCCGTCAGTCTCTCGACTCATATATAAGTTGCGTTCACCTTCGTTAAAGGGGTGTCATTTACCAAAGGAAAGATTTTAAATATTGTTATGGTTTCATGTTGATCTAAAGTTTAATTTTTTTTTTTTTTTTTTTTTTTTTGCAGTTCTTCATTTTGCAGTTTTTGCTTTTGCAATTTCAATAATATTTTTTAGTCTTTAACGCAAAGCGCGGGACAAAACCTTGAGGTTTGCATATTAATTATAATATTAATATTAAATACTCCCACTTAAAGCCACTAAAAAGTTTTGAAAACGGTTCTTCAAAATTTTCGAAATCGTTGGATTTATGTCATTTTTAGAATCGTTTATTATCAAAAGCATAATAATTTTCAATTTAGCATGATAATAATTTAATAAGCATTAGCATTTTAATTAAAGAGCAATGCTTCATTTTTATTTTTAAAATATTTCCAAAGCTGTTGGGTTTTTCTAAAAAATCCTTCCACCTCCCCTCCCCAAAAAGGAAGTTCTTCATGTGATTTTTTCCCAACCATCAAAGGGAAATTCATTGTATAAAATCACACTGTTTTTTATTTAATTTTTTTTTAACGTTGCAATTATTATGACTTCCGAACTCTTTCTCGTTACTGTCAAATTAGATTACTTTGTCCTTGAGAGAAAACATTACTCCAATGATATTTTAAAAGTTTCGTATATCTTAGGGTTGCCTACCACTGGGTGATCTAAGGCGCGAATGGGTTGGAAGAAAAAGAAAAGGAAAATATAATTCCATTTGTGGTTGCCAAGTTCGGTGGAACGGTAAAAATATGTTTCTGATACTTATCTTTTTCCTCCTGTTCTCTCCCGTGAAACAATGTATCTCAAACTTTGGTTGTTTGCTTACTTCTTCTCAAAGTATGAAGGTAAATTTGATCTCTAAGTTATTCAGATTTTATCTAAGAATAAGAAGCGAATATAAATTTAAGTTATTAATCACTGATAAGCATTGAAATTTATGTAAAGGTTTTTTTAGAGATTCCTCCAATATTAACGATAATGTTAATTTGCCGATAATATACTCTATCTTTACTACAAAACCGATTATTAATTTCCTTTAATTGTAAAATTATTTATTTTTTTAAGAGTCTATATATATAATTTTAATAAATGAATTTTTATTAGTAGTAGCTAATGTTATTTTCTGAATATTATATTTATATTTTTTACAATTTTTTCATTAGTTGAAAACGAATTAGAAAACCTGATCATTTTCTAAACCTTGTTTTAATCGTAAAAAAAAATGTATTTTATTTTTTAAAAAATCATGTTAATTTTGGCACCGGTCGATGAATATCTTTATCTGGTTGGGCTGAATTATTATTATTTGTTAATTTAACTATATTTTAATTATCAAACCGAATGCATAATTAAATAATTTAAATTAGGCTCTTATGCAATTAAATTATTGATCTTTGTTCATTAATGGCAGCACAGGTTGATGTTTTTCCTTTTCTTTGACTCTTTGTCTATTCGTTTGTAGTCGAACTTCGTAACATTCTACGTCCGTTCGGTCTGAAAGTAGAAGAAATGATTATTTTTTAAAATTGAAATAAGTAATTAATTTGTTGTAGGGATGACATGTATATCAACAACTGCAGATGTATAGCTTTAACTGCAGACACGCTCATAATATTTATTAACATCCTTCACATACACTAATGAAATAGTCAGTATGCTTTGTTTCATTGTATCAAGTTGTATAAAGAACAGAGAAATACAATAAAATTGCACATCTGCTCTACTGTGTCGATTTTCTAAAACACCCACCCAGCATATCGATCAATATTAATTGACAATATTTAGCAAGATATATATAAAAAAATGACAAAGCTCTGCTCTCTGTCTATTATCAAAAGTATGGAATGTAATAATTTATTCAGTCATGATTATAATTTTCTCCTCTTCCCCATATCTGTGCGTAGAGCTTATAACGTAGTGGTCAGAATTAGTATAAATGATGTTGTAGTTTTCCAAGTTAGTACAAAAAAATAGATTTTGCCATACTCTAAAGATGGCTGCTTTCTACACCCAGCTTTTCCAAGAAATTAGCAGTTGAGAGTGGAATCACTCCTCTACTTCCGAACTAAAGCCCTTGAACCGAAAATTCTCTCTCACTGAATTCCTTTCTATATTTCTCCTGTAACGAAATAATTTTTTTTTATAGATAACTTCTTTTAGTATTTTGAGATCCTGATCCTCAACATTTGTTTCGATCAAACAAATTATATCGATTGTTTTCAATATTTTTGTCTCATCATGAAAGACGTTTAACAAGTTTTTTAACGATCACCAAACTATTCTTGAGTACCTTATCTGTCTCGTCCTACATGGTGCATTGAGTTTTTTGTTCTCCAGCCCGTAGGTGTTTCTTAATGTTACCATTTAAAGTCGCAACAAGTCTTGCACTCCTGAACGACTGGCCGACAATACCGAATAGGGCATCTTGAACAGTTAGTATCCAAAACGCGTCATTGGAATCTTCTTTGGAAGTGAGCAGCCACCTGGTATCCAGTCTGACGTCTTTCACCAGTTCTGTGTGTTTCGCTATCAGAAGGATAGAGTGCATCATAATTCACTAACAGGATGTTCGAATGGTTACTGGTCCTCTTATAGTTTCTATTATAGACTCATGATTATATAAAATATTACTTAATTCCCTGCAAAAGGAAAAAATAATAGATTTTCGATTAATATTCATTAGGAGAGCTCTATTATTGCCCATTTTATTTGAAAATAACTATATATTTGGCTTATAGCTATAGTATTAATAAGACGTTTTAACAATTTGTACTGAACGAAGGAGCAAAGTGGGTTCAAATACTTGTTTATGGGAAAAGAGAGTTGAGATTTGTTTTTCACATCTTGATAAAGGCTCCAATACAAGTTTGCATATAAATAAAAAAATACATTTTTTTTTGTTTTTGCACCAAATCCAAATATTTCAGTGGTTTATTATTGGAAGAATAACCAAAATCTGACTTTCGGTAAAATTGATGAAACTGAAATTTTCTTCCTCGGTAGTGTTGGCCACCATCGGTCTTGGTCTTGCACTTTGCAGGACCATGGTCGCCTAACTGTTGCAAGACCAAGATATGGACTGATAAAAAAATCGATTTTTAAATAAAAATTAAGTCGAATAATTGCTAATACTTGACAATCTTTGTTACTATGTGTTAATAATTGGTATAATCAATATACTTTTGCATTTAACTCCTCTAATTTTTCATTCGGGCTTAGGTAGGTTTCTCCTATCTAACAAAATAAAGTAATACCTCTATAGTAATAAGCTAATAATTAACTGCCAGACTGTTGCGAGACTTTTGCGCAAGACCAAGACCATGACCAAGACTCGTCTGTGCATCGCATTTGGGTAACACTATTTCTCGGTAACGAAATTTGATAAGTATTATTCATAAGGGAGATTAAAGAATTGTTTGTCTTCAGAACAGAATTTATCTTTCCGCTCGCGTTTTGGGCATTAAGGAAAGGATTTGATCCCATACCTGTATATTTCAGAAACGGATCATTATATTTGGTCTAATTTGAAGGAAAGTGGAAATTTGGTGAAAAATTGATAAATTTTTCTATTTGCATCCTTTAGTTTCTCTCACATGTAGGGAAATACATTTTTATAGAAACGCCCTCATCTCAAAACTAGCTCGTACGATTTAGCCAAAAGTTATAGAATATTTAGGAGGAAAAAAAAAAAAAAAAAAATTATATATATATATATATATATATATATATATATATATATATATATATATATATATATATATTATATATAATTAATATATAATATAAAAATTATATATATTTTATTTATAATTTTTTCAAAAATTCGATGTATTAAAATTATCCTAAATTAAATATTTACTAGTATAGTATAGACTGGTTACCATTATTAGACACCCTCAAAACTAAATTTGTCTAATATTCTGCTAGAACATCCTGGAGTTTAAAGTTTAAGATCTTGCATAGACCTCTAGGTTTTAACTCATAATTTGAAATATTTTAAGATGTTTAACGGATAATTTAGTTCTGATGGAGTTTAATAATAGTAACCTGTCAGTTTCTGGTATTTGTTGCATTAATTTTATTTCAAATATAATATTAAAGATTTTGCGCAGCGTAGGTTACAACATTATTTAGTTACTTATGAACTATTCTTAGTGCTAGTTTCACATGAAAGTGATACACGTAATCTGAACTTTATGGTATAAGAAACTCATTTGACATAAATTGCCTTACTTATAATGTAATAGTGAACAAAGTTATGACTATGAAACTTTATTATCTCGTACTCGTGTTTTATGATTCTGAATTATTTAATCCTTACCATGAAGTAACACGGAAACATGTCATACAACTTTACTTTACTGCTAAGACCCTTTACAACACTATAAGTATGGATACAATGTCAGGTACCTGTTTAAAAATGTCACATATTTCAAGTTAAAAAAAAATAATTAATAGACTTTTAAATAGTCACACACCTAAATTTAAACGAATTATAATAATCCATAGTGATAAACATATCGGTGGTTAAATACGCAACCATTATATTTCCAAAACATCTTCAGTATGGGCTTAAAAAGGTTGAAAGCTTTAAATCCTTACTGAAGATAAAAAGTAATTAATGGTAAATCTAATTGTTTCAAACAGTAACTTAATTATTAATGTGTTTAATTTATTTCTGGTTTCTGTAAATGACGACGTCACAGTCACATTAAGTCAAATATTTTTACAGTACATTCGTATCACACTGACAGAAGATAATTAATAAAAATTGGATATACAATGACTGTGGATTTATTTATTGAAATGGTGAGGTGCTCTTAACATTTTTGACCTTTCAAGATATTAAAGAAATATCGGTTAGTTATTTATTTTAAACATACTCTGATCGACGGTATTTATTTTTATTTTTGAGTTCATTAACATAAAATTCGCAATGTTGAACGATGAATGAAAGAATGTAAACGTAACTATTTACAATTGATTGGATATTAAAACAGGAAGGACAAATTAATCTTGATTCGTTGCTTCCTAAAGCTGTTATTTATTTATAATGAATTCCCTAGACCTTTTATATTTCTTATGATGCCTCCTAAATATCTATATACGAATAGTACTTTTTTAATTATTTAATTATTGTCACTAATATGACAGGTTCGGATGAAGGATTGAAGACAAAAAAAAATTGTTTAATAGATTATGCACTCACTATATCGTAGGTTTATTTCAAATACTCATTAAGTGGCATTTTATTACATCAAATTACAAAGATTTTGGATAAATTTTCTCATTGCGAAATCAAAACATTATATGTTTCTTATATTTTATTTTTATTTAATTTATATTTATATTAAAAAGATTTTTTTCATTTTTGTGCACTTCTTATCTTTTTTTCATTGAGAAGTAGGTCAACCATCAAAAATGTAACTTTTTGTAATAAACCGGCAATATATTCTATAATTATACACG
Source organism: Nezara viridula (assembly GCA_928085145.1). NCBI lineage: Eukaryota > Metazoa > Arthropoda > Insecta > Hemiptera > Pentatomidae > Nezara > Nezara viridula. The sequence continues at coordinate 93,585,447 of OV725077.1, forward strand.
CGATATTTGATTAATTTAATTTACTCTCTTGAAGATGGGCGTTGTTAGCGCCCGTTTCTTAACTAAAGTTAATGTTAGTAGCTACATTTTAATTACTCCAACCAACCTATAATTAACCAACTTTCACTCTTGGGGTATAATTACCTCTGAGAACTAGTTCGCGTAGGTTACTGAGTTAAAATTTACTGAAAAATGGGGGAAAAAAAGTTTAAAATATCAGAATAGCTATTATGTGTTTAGATGCCCACGATTTGATGCAGACAAATTACTAATCACTATATTTTTCGATTGAAACCTTCAACTCGGGCGGAGATGGCTCAGGGTCGCTACAGAATCCTGCAATTGTTCCTTGAGAGTGAAAAATCCTCACACTCTTCATTTATTCCCATCGGGTTGGGAAACGGTTTCACTTCCCAGGAGTGCCAGTTGCCGATCGCTCTCCGTGCACGCAACAGCTTCACATGTTCTTCCCGTACAAAGCGTCTCTGTTCGAGCCCAAGAAACCTCCGGAAACGCCGCCGAAGAAGTCTAATAATAAGAAGCCGCCGGACACGCCGCCCAAGAAACCCAAGAAACCTCTGCCGCCGCCGGCTCCTGCTGATGGAGACTTTAATGAATGGAAAGAAGGTAGGAAGCGTTTCATTTACTTAAGCTCTCATCTCAGTGGGAAACTGAACTACATATTTGATATGTATATTAATATATATACAAATTAATATATATTAAACATAGATATATGGAAATAAATATTCATGTTAATATTAAAAAAATGTTTACTTTCATCGTATTATTTTCATGAAGAATTCGAAAAAAAATAAAAATTTGAATATATAATTGTGCAATGGTAAAATAAATATAATTTTCGTTTTGTTCTGCTTTACTGAAAAGTAAAATTCTTACATAGTACTTACGATAGTATTTCTTATATACATATTTACCTCTGTGTCTAATATTTATATTCCACTTTCATATTCATTTATAATTAGTTTATCAATGTTTCACTGTCAGGATGGAAGAAAAAAAATTAGATTGAAGTGTCTGGCTCACTTCATTCCCTTAGCGAATGGTTATGCTATATAATATGGCCATGATCACTTTCAACCTCCAGGTTTTCCACCATTTAAGAGTACCCACTTTGAAGAGGTTCGATCCACCACCAAAATAACAGAACGAATAGTTACCTGATTAATGCGGACTCGATTACCTTTCACATTTATAATAATAATAATAAAAGGCTTAGCGAACCCGAAGGTTTGATGCCGACACCACCAATCGTTTATTACACACCTCCCTCCACCGTTCGCACTAATGCACTATAATTATATCCATTCCATAAATAAGATTTTTTTTGGTGAGAGGTATATGACAATTAGTCTCAGTTTCTGAGAGAGACAATATTTACAGAAACATGAATAAATAAAGTGATAATAAAATAATACATAATTATATACAATAAGAACAAAATAAAATAAAATATAAGGAGCGCGAGGAAAATAAAAACATAAAATTTATCTCTAGTAAAAAAAAAAATCTTAGACACAAGCATACCTACATACACTATTTACAATCAGACAGGGGAACCCCAAACCAATCTTGTTCCCCTACTTGTGGAGGAAAAAGAAGGTCTAATAAAACTTTGTTTTTCAATAGAATATATTAAACAATTCTCCGTATAGTTTAAAATTTATGAAACTAGTGTTATGGTTATAAATGAAATGATGCATTTAAACAATCGTCTCTAAAATACAATTTCAATTTCATAAAAATAAATAACGCTTATTTATATATCAAGTAATGGTACTATATAACAGTTTTATTTTAATAAAATACAGTTTGTTATGATAATTTAAAAAAGTCACACATTTCTTTTTAAACTAGTTTTATCACAAACATTTAAGATTTTTATTTCATAGTTATCTGGAATTTTTTTATATAAATCACGCTCTTTCCTAATAAATGATTTTAAATATCTTTGTTTATAGAAACTTTAAGATTTTTACTTGTTCTCCAATATATAGTGCTTGGATGCTTCATTGTTTATTGTTATTTTATAAATTTTAACCTAAAGAGAAATGTGACTGCATTTCATACATTTTAAAAACTAAACGCTAAATTTCCCATATTTCATGTATCAATGTTGACGTTGATAAAAATTTATAAATCATTTTTACATCCAGTTATGAACTTAAAAAGTTTTAAATATAATGATTGAATTTTAAATATATAGTTTTAGAAGAAAAAAAGAAGCATAATTTTAATTTTTATTCCTGGCTCTGGCGAGTTATCTTCTCGCTTATAGGAAGAGATGCCGCTGGGCACTTCTCTACCTCACTCTGTTCAACGCTACTTCAAGTATTTTTTCCTACAGCGGGCTTGCTGATTGTCATTACTTGTTACAGCCGTGGGTAAAGAAATCAAGTTAAATTCCAAAACATAAACATATATATTGATTTATATATAAAACATTTCCATTGCAGTGGTTAATATTTTGAAAGACTCTTATTTATGTCTAAGATGGTAATTACAATATTACTAAACTTAAAAATATTTTTCTATTCATTAGAGAATCTACATTGAATTAAACATGTCTCTCGACATAAATTACTAAATAATGAGACAATAGTATTTTTAATCTTGTACCAAGTATCTGTGTAATGAATCATTAACAATTGCAATACGTATTTGATATAAAACGCCAATACAATAAAGTTTCATAAAACTTATTTATTCTAAACGCGTTATAATGGCGGTCTTTAAAAAAAATCTCTCTCTCACTCTCTCTGTATTATTTCAGTTCCTTTCCTTTATTAGTTATTTTTATTTTATTCCAAAATTATAAATATTCTTATAAAATATATCTTGAGACCGCAAGTGATAGTTTCTAAAGCACATTATTCGGAATGTTCCCATGGGAAATCAAAAGGTCAGTGAAAGTGCTCGAGATCAAAAGGTGCATTGCGAGGAAACAATAACATTTAACACATGCAGTTTTCACATAAAATTGTGTCAGATACTTTGTAATTAATTTTGTAATCTTAATATAAAAAGTATTGCCACAGAGTTCGCCACCGTCGCTTCATATATCTCAGGACAAAGTAACGTAGAGTTTTTCCCTCAACTCATACATATATTTATACATACACAGTGGTTCACAGTCAAAATGATACAACTGGGTATTGATAGAATATCTATTTTTTTTAGAATATATATATATATATATATATATATATATATATATATATATATATATATATATATATATATATTACATTAAAAACAATAATTTATTGTCATCAATAAACATCCTAGTAAACTGTTATTTTCTTATATTATTTTTCTTGTTCTTATGTTACGTTATGTTTTATGTTCTTTCCTTATGTTTCTTGGTGTGAGGAGATATGGCGGCTTCTGATGCAGTTTATCTCCCTAAAAAAAAAAAAACATCTTAGACACAAGCATACCTATATACACTATTTATAATCAGACAGAACTCCGAACCAATCTTGTTCCCCCTACTTTTGGAGAGAAAAGACGGTTCGATTCTGATGTTATAGTGAATAAGCATGTTTACATGGACACTTTGAGAATAAACTTGTGAAAAATTTGGACCTCAAACCAAAGTTATTTTTTATCAGGATAATGATCACAAACACTCTGATATGTTATTTAAGGAAAGGCTACTTTATAACTGCCCCAAAGTTATAAAAACTCCATCACAGTCATAAGATCATAATGTGATAAATCATCTGTGGACAAAAATGGAGGCAGAAATTAGAAAACCCGAAATTTTAAGCAAAGAAGATTTTAAAAAATATCTTCTCGATGAATGGAACAGGCTCCGTCCGAAATCACTATAAAATTGGTCGACTCCATTACAAAGAAACTGAAAGTAGTGGTAGAAAATAATGGCATGTAGAATATAAGAAGTGAGATGTTTCATTATGACTGTGAGATAAACCTTTCTATTTTTTTTTTAAATAATCACAGTTAAATTTTACTGAGTTTTTGCATATTTAAATTAAATTATTAATAAATCGGTTGAAGAGATTCTGGTTTTATTTATTTACTGTAACCATTGAAATCTTCTTTATATGGGGTGTATCAATTTCACTGAAAGCCACTATATTCCATTAAAAATATCAATCAAGTTTTGGCATTATTTTCTAATACTTTTTAGACATTAGATATCTCTAGAGATAATAGATATATTCTCTCTCAATTCTTTTGTATTCGAATCAACATCTGTAAATTACTATCCGAATATTCAACATGACCGGTACCAACCGGATGGTCGAATTTAAGAATAGTCTGCTAAGATATTCTTTGAATAAGCTTGCAAATGCATCAAAAGTTTGATAAAGTTGCTTTAATCTTCTTGTATGTTGGTAGCCCCTAATAGAAATCAAATGTGTCGTATAAACTCCGAAGCCATTCTTTGCGGGTACTTTGTGAATTTTAAATGATTCCTTGTTTAAATTTCTTCTTTTGACATTCATTCCTTAGAGTATGAGTGTGAAGTAACCGCGAAGAAAGTAACTGAAAACGTATTTGAAGAACACAAATTTAAATTTGAAAGTACATCTTCGTGTACTTCGTGTACGTGCAGTCCACCTTACAACACAAATTTTATATCATCACCTTAGAAGGTATAGATCATCACCTTAGGACACAAATTTAAATTTGAAAGTACACCTTCGTGTAGTATTGATCATCACCTTCGTATAGTATGGACCATCCATTATAAATGCCTTCGTAATCTAAACTGAAATCTTGCAATATTCGTTTCTTGCTGTTGTTAACATTTCTACTATTCGAGCTCATTTCTATAAAAATTTATGGCAATTTGTGTTGAGCAACGCTTGATTTAACCTTATTTGGCTCTTATTTTTTTTAGTAATTTGTTCCACAACGGGTCCAAAAGTTATGTGAATATACTAAATAAAAATGTAAGTTTGTTTAAACCTCCTTCTTCCCATAAAACCTGTTATTGTATGAAGCTGACGAACAATCTCTGAAGTAAAACAAACAATTATTTAAGATGATCCGTTAGAAAAAAAATCTGCCCTTTTGGAGTCTAGAGAATTATACTGAAATCAAATAGGTCATATGATAAAATATATAGTCTTGACCGCTATTTGAATCTTTTACGGTACGTAATTGAGGATGAATGCGCCAGTAATCGACAATGTACCAGTAATTAAAAGTTTTCAACTCATTAACAGATAATGAGTTTTAAATGAGTTTTCTCTTTATACGCCAAAAAGAGAATGCAAATATGTGTAGATTTTCAGTTAAAACATTTAAGAAGATGATGCCTGAACCTCAAGTGATGCCACAATAGCCGATTACTAGGTGATTTTTTTTAAAAAAAAAAAGGTTGGAAATTGTTTCAAGGAGGTTTCTTTATTACTTTTCTTTAGGAGATAAGTTCGAAATTTTAAATCAACCATCTGCGCTTTACTATTTCTTAGTTGAAAACTGTGGAGAATTTATTTTGAATTTTTTTTGAAATGAGAATTTTTATTTTGAATTGAAAAAATCTATTTACACCACAAATGTTAGTGTCTCTTACTGGTCCCAAATACACTGTCACAAATCCTTAATTTTTTTCCATGAATAATTAACTAATTGACTGTTTATAAAAGAAAGCGACAACAGACTAGATGGCTTTCAATTAAACCCATTTGCAAAGACCCACCATCAGAACAAAACCTGTCGCTCACATTAATGTTGAGAATTTCTCTTAGAGTGTCCGTCACTGGTCATTTTCATTAATTAATTTTTAAATAAAACAAATATTAAGAAATTAAAAATGTGACAGAAACGAGGCATTAAAATTAACAGAAATGTCCGTCATGACTCAATTTAGCGGTGGAATGCTAATAGTTATCGTTGTGCTCTATTGTTTGGGATAGTCGAGTTACACAATATTTCCGGCAGCTCTTTTTGATTTCACTGATGTCAGGTTCCGATGGGACTCAATGAACCTTATCTTGATTCGCTCATTCTTCTCATAGTTTCGATTATCCGGCGTCGTACAAGGTGCACGTTTGGCACGGCCAAGGTTCGTTCACTGTATTTATCGGGAAGAAAATTTAAATAATTGTAATCACTTAAACTTCAGGGAAGATTCTTTCCGTATGTTGAAAGTTATGTTCCCTACTGATGAATTCCTTAATGTTAGGTGATGTTTCCATTAGATTATTATTGTGGTTATCATGCATTTTCTATTTACAGAAAAGATTGCACTTAATTACATAAAGTGCATGTAATTTACAATTTAAATTCAGTTTCATACAAATACTTCAGCACTCACTAGACAAACGCTCTAAGCTTCCTATTAATTACAAAAGACTCATATACATGACTGTCATAAGGCCTATTTGGGCATACGGAGTTGAGCTTGAGGCTCTACTAAACCATCGAATTTCTCTCGTCCCAATGCTTTGAATCCAAAACCTTCAATGCTCCTTACTTTTTCACTAATAAAATCATCCATAACGACCTTAATATTCCATGTGTTTCAGAATTGGCCCAATCCAGATACCTATCCTTCTATAATAAACTTCAGAACCATTATAATCCTCTCATTTCTAACCTTTTTTAGATTTCGATCCTTAATAACCCTAAGAAGATGGCTTCTTGATCTTCTGATTTAGATTAGTGTGCTATCAATGGGTAGATTCTCTACGAGTCTTTTCATGCCATTGTATTTCTCTGTAACTCATTTACTTGATGTATATTTGTTTGTGTACAATTGTAAATTACCCAAATAATAAAAACAGTTTCATACCACTTTTAATTTTTCGAGCCAGTCCGTTCTTAAGCAGACCCTACACGATAATTCATGAATGAACGTCACAAGAAGCCCGCTATCGCTTTGATCATGAAGACCCTTACACGTTCAATCATCACTGATCATTACTTATGTGAAGTTTCCACTTTTTTTTCTCTCCAATTTATTGCCTACTTGACTATTTAAAGAACAAATAGTTGAAAATGGTTAATAATAATATAGACTAGGGATATAAACAATTATTTACTTTTATGAAATTATTTACTTAATAACGACCTAGGTAAACTAACCTATCTAGTAGTAAGGTTAGTCTTATAGAAAATCGTTTTGACAAAAGTTAGTAAAATATAAGTCTACTACTTACAAAAATTAAGGAAAGTTATTGCGAAAATAATAAATTTGTTGAGGAAAATGGGAAAAGAACTGATAAATATACACAACGTTAAAGTTTTTTTTTTCCTAAAGTAAATTGTGAAGTTTCCTCATTTTTTAAAAAATTTGTTGCCCACTTGACTATTTAAAAGAAATAGTTGAAGATGGTTTAAAATTATAAACAAGGGATATGAAAAATTATTTAACTATTTACATATATTGAAAATCAGAAATTTATAATGGTTGTGAGGCCTAGGTAACCTAACCTATACAGCAGTATGGTTAGTCTCCCCACTACTTTAAGTCAGTCCCCCCTCCACTTCTCGTGAATGAACCTTTGATTTCTGGATGTTCGGAAATCCGCAGCGCACCACCATCAGTATTTCATTCACTACCTTACACGACAATTCGGAACGTCATTAGTGCAATTCCGATTGACCGTGTAGGGTCCCCTTTACACACTGACTATTTTAAAAAACTTGTTTATTTGGTCTCAGTGCATTCAAAACGAATTTCATTGTAAACTATGATTCGAAAATTTTCACGATCGCTATAATTTTCCTTATAATATACGTCATATAGGTAAGTGAAAGTAGGAAATAAAAATATATCGCATTAAGGTAACATAGAAAAAAATATTTTTTAGCTTTTTATAATAATTGTTAAATTATTTACCTTGAAAAAATTAATATCTTTTATAATTTCTGCGTTTTGCAGTGTGCTGTATTTTATATTTTTAGCCACCTTAAGAACCTGTTTTAACTCAGGTGGTCTTTTTTTAAGTCAATTGGTTTAAAATTTAACACTAGTTTATCTTTGTTTATCCTCTCAATCGGGATTTTAGGTCTGTGCTATTCCTAGTAGCATTCCAGTATTGCTTGGTGCTGATTATGTTCATTCTCTTACCTTCATATTTTTAAATATCGACAAAAACTAGCAATATTCTTCTACAACAAAAACAATATTATCAAGAATATTTTATGAAATAAAAAATTTGGTGACATTTCACTTCCTCTTAAATCCACAATTTAAAAAGAAATTATATTGTTGCATTTATTAGAATTATATTATAAACAATTATTGCAAACCAAAATAAATATTTAAAAAATTTTATGTACAGACTTTTTCATTAAATTGCAATATATATATATATATATATATATATATATATATATATATATATATATATATATATATATATATATATATATATATTTTACATTCATTCGGAAGATTGATATTTGAGTAAAAAGAGGAATAAGAAATAGAGGACGTGTTCAAATGTGTTGTATGTTGAGTTAATGCAAGAGCTTTTTGAATGAAATTGACCACTAGCGGCTTCAGGATTTTTAATTTTTTTTTGTGGGGGCTTCATCCCAAAAGCTCTTATTTTAATATATATAACGATTATGACCTTGGAAGAAGAACAAATAAATTAACTACTATATGAAATTATTTTAAAGTTATTCTTGAAGTCGTAATTACACGAAAAAATACTTTTTAAGATAATTTTATTTCATTAGACATGGTTATATTTTAACATTTTGGAGGCGGGGAGCTACAGCCCGAAATCTGTCCTACCTCCTCGTAGAACCGTCTATGAAAATGGCCAAGAAATTCGAAAAAGGGATTGCAATGTATCTATTGTACAATTTTTGTAATATTCGATGAAATGAATGAAGAATATACTAAAGATACTTGCTATATAACCAGATGAAGGAAATCATAAAATCACGTTCTAACCCATCTAAATATTTAGTAACGTTGTTTTGAGCTCCAGCTACAAGGAAACAGTTTGTTACCAGACAAAGCCCCAATCACAATGACCTTGAAGTCATTCTACAGTTCATTTCCGTGGGAGCAAGAATTGAAGGTGCCCGCATTTGAAATGACATCTTTCCGATTGAGGACACCGTAATTGCTCTATCAAGTTATCTGAAGTGTAAAGAAGTATATAATGTGTTTAAAATTTAATGATTTTTTAGTTAAAAATATTAAGTGTTAGGTCCGAGAATCTCTAATAATGGTAAAGAGGAAAATTTCTACCAGCAAAATAATCTCAGCACTCCAAGATCTAGGAACATTCAGGAAGGTATAGCCCGTGTTACAGACCCGTTTTTATCAATCTATTAACATCCGCCTGAAACTTCGTAGATAGCTTCATGTCATCGTAATCTACAACGATTTTATTTAAGAAAATTATCTAAATAGGGGTGTTTTCAATCTGTAGATCACCAAACTTTGTCAATTTAATTGACTTAAAAGTCGCGAATACCCAATTGTTTTCCACTTGAATCGTAAGATAATTTGAATACAAAATCGAAAAAATGCTGGCCTGCAAAAAGATCTCCACCCCTAGCATGTCAAAATAATGAGGTTATATAGGCCAAACGGCCAAATATTTTTGTTGACCACCTTCATTTTCGATTTTGTGATAAAATTATCTTACGATTCAATTGGAAAGCAGATGGCTGGCTATTCATGAGTTTTTAGTACCTTATGAAGGGGGACACACTTTGCTGATCTCCAGATTGAAAACGTCCCAATTCCGAGTCAAATTCAAAGGTTTTAAAATACAAGATAAATATAACAAATAAATTACATCTCATCGTAACCTACAACAATTTTAGTTACGAAAAATCTTGGGATTGTGGCGTTATATGATATGATCACAAAGTCGAGAAAAAAAAGTGGCCTACAAAAACATTTGTCCGTTTGGCATAAAGATGGTCAATAAAAATATTATATATTTGATTAATATATTTTATAAATCGGCGATTAGATTCTCTTTAATATACCATGCATTATATCAAATAGTCTGTAAGCAACGTCCTACTACTGCGTGAATGTAAGCAATTTAATCATATTCGATTTATTAACATATTCCATGACAGCTACCTAAAGGGACTATCTATTTCTTCAGCAAACGTGGAGAAAATTAAGTTCTAGTGGTTGCTCAACCATTCTGTAACTTCGCCTATATAATTTTTTTAAGATATCTGACTTCTTCTCAGCAGGTCAGGGAATGAAGTGAACTTTGATATAGCAGAGGTTTTGACCTTTGGCAGAAGATTATCTACGTTTGGAATACCGCGAGTCTGTTTATCTTAATTATATTTCCATGTTAAGTGTTTGTTCGTAGATTATTATCAGAAGACATTGAATACCACTATGAAATTTTCAACTCGTTCCAACTTATAATGATCAACCCTCGAAGTTTACTCGCTTTATTACTCTTCAATTCTTCTCGTATGTTTCGTTAAGTGATCTTGTATTGTGATTTACTCACATCTATATTGTAATTTATTTAGAATTTCATTAGCGATACTTTGTTATCTTCTTTGGAGTCTGGTTGCGTGTAGCGTTCGTTACTTGATCATCTGCTATGTCAACATATTTTTTTGATGAGCTATAAGTTAAAGAAATATATAGAACAGTTTATCTTAAATGGCGTCCTTGCTATTATCGCACATAATCTAATATGATTTAAGAATGTTATTTATATCATTATAAGCTAAAAATGTTGTAAAGAGATATACTTTTTTTATTTGAGAATCCGAAATAAAGAAAAAGTAAGACTGAATGTCTTATAAAGTATATACAATTATATTGCAGTGGATAGGGTTTGTAATGACATCCTAACGACGAAATTTCGATAATTCGGAAGGCTTTTGTAACGTTTTTAATGGATCACCATTGTTGAGACAGTGATTGGCTTAAACAACGAAATTTACCCGGCTTCGAGGTCTTTATAAATGATATCCATTGTAGCTAAATTATTTTTTTTTTTTATATATATATATGTTTGATAATAAATTACAATTTATTCTGATATTAATAAAATATATATTTGATTAATAAAATTATTATTTTTTTATCAATGTATAACTCATTTTTTTAAAAAGTATAATCAGAAATTAGCTTTATCTCCCTTATTTTATTTTTTTAATAAAAGTGAAAACTCTTAGAATTCGAACTGGGGTCCTCGAATTCGAAGTGATCCCATGCCACCTACACAGATTTCATTTGTGCTTCAGCTGTCGCCGGGTTCACATCGCGGATGGTGCTTTTTAAAGTTGCGGCATCTCTGAAGTTAGGATTAACTATAGCTCCTTGTGTAGCTGCCGCCGCCTCGTGTCTGGTTTCCAGGGACAGATAAGCTTGCTATTTTTCTTACCTACTTTACAAATATTTCTCAACTTACTTATTCAATAATCTTATTAATTGTTTATTTAAATCATTTCATTTCCGTAATATTCTTAGTTTAGTGACTTATATTCTCTATTATATAATTACATATTTTTATATTTTTAAATTTACCTATTATTATTAAGTTAGCTTGTAATAGTTAATTGAAATGTAGTTTAGGGTTATTTAAGTTATAATAATTTAAAACTAATACTTCTCCTCTACTATCATTCTATAAACATTTTTATTCTGTATACTTTTTATTAATTTTCTGCCTTTCTTATATTGTAATATGGAGGTGCCTCCTGGTCCTCCCGATCTATCTACCGTCCTAACCAAAAAGAGAAAATGGGCTCGTCCTAAAATTAAATTCCCTCCGGACAAAATCATTCCGCAAATCAGAGATACAACTCCAACATATCTTGTTGCTAAACGATCCGATCAAGAAGATTAAAAAAAAACCTCTTTACTTACAGACTTTGGAGGCCAAATGAAAGTTGAAATAACTCCACATAAAACTTTAAACTATAACGAATTAACTCCGGTAATAAAAGATATTGTCAGGATAAAATCAAAACGGAACGGTAATGAAATACTGACACATAACTATATAGTTACCTTTCCAACACCTTTACCTCCAGAAACATTACAAATTGGATACGAAACAGTTAGAGTACAGCCTTACGTACCGAATCCATTACGATGTTTTAACTGCCTAGGATTCTCTCATCCGATATCACAATGTAAAAAAGAATCAGTATGCGTACAATGCGGCCAGAGAAGACATGAAGAAAATATAAGGTGTAATTTGCCGGCTAAATGCATAAATTGCAATGGTCCTCATAATGTCCTAGATCGCTCCTGTACCGGGTTCAAAATACAGAAGGAAATAAAAGCTATACAAATCAATAATAAAATATCACTTTACGAAGCAAAAAACATGTATAGAGAAAAAAATCCCATCCAGTTAAATAAAACATTCGCGGAAATAGCCAAAAATCAAAATAATACAAACGGGAAAGTAGATGTTGCCACTCAGGCTAATATTCTGTACTCTTTCTCAGTTACTTCAACAAATTCATAGATAAATAAACCCAATGAGATTATCTCTCCTGATGTCCAGGCCACACCAGCTATCTCTGATCGAGAGACTGCTCGACCCCAGTCAACTGAAGTTGGCAGCCCCGCGCCTACCCAGACTGCTCCCCTCCTCTTCTTCCCACTCATCTACCCTCCCTGCCTCCACTTCCTCTCTCTCCTCTAATCTCTCCTCCTCTTCTTCGTCTTTCCCCTCTGCTCCCCACACCAACTCTTCCTCCCTCTCTTCTCCTACCCTCTCCACTCCCTTACAAATCTCCAATCCCCCAATCCCGATCTCGCTACACCACCAGACGATAAATCTCCTGAAAATGCTGTAGATGGAGAAGGATATACCTTACAAAAGAAAAAAGGAAGACCCCGAAAAAAATCCTCAAATAAAACAAATAATAAATAAAATAGCCGACAACTAAATATCGCTTTTATTCAATGATTATTAGTATTAAATTAAATTAAAAATATCATCTCCAAATATATTAATATATGTTTTTTCTATTCTATACCGTACCTAAATCATGACCCTAATTCAGTGGAATTGCAATGATATTAAAAGTCACTTTAAAATTTGAAGCTAATAATGGAAGATGAAGATCCTTTTTGTATATGCCTCCAAGAAACGCATCTAAAGCCTTCAAACCAATTCAACCTTAAAGGCTTCAATATCTGTTGGACAGATTGTGGTCCAGATTACGAGCGAGCGTGTAGAGGCGTAGCCATAGCCGTAAAAGATACCGTTTATTCCCACCCAGTAGAAATAGATTCCCAACTTCAAGTAATAGCTGTTACAGTTCATTTAAACACAACATTCACAACTTGCAACATTTATCTCCCCCAAGACAATACTATAGAGACAGAACACCTTCTCAATATTCATAGGCAGTTGAAAAAGCCAATTCTGTACACTGCAGATTTCAATGGCCACAACCCACACCAACTCCATGGGGCTCACAAGACACAAATCCTAGAGGTCGCATTATATAAACTTTCTTAGATTTAACGAATATTCTGTTATTAAACTCCGGCGAAGCAACATACATAAGTTCTAGCTTTGGTACATTTTCATCCATTGATCTCTCTATATGCACTTACTCACTGATTGATAATATAGAATGGACAGTTCTACCAGAGCCTTATGGAAGTGACCATTTCCCAATTCGTCTAAAATTCAGAAGTGCAAACTGCAATAATTACAGCGTCTCTCGTTGGTTATTAGAAAAAGCAGATTGGTCACTATTCACATCTTTAGCTGTCCCCCCTCAAAATCACCCTAACAGTATGAATATAGTATGATGTAGATGATGAGGTGTAAATCTATAACTGAGCCAACTTACGGCAGCAGAGTTCTCAATCCCTAAAACCAAAGTCCATTACAAAAGGACACCTGTCCCCTGGTTCGATAGTGATTGCAAGATAGCCATACAACTTCGGAGAAATGCATTTAAGACATTTAAAAAAAATATATAAATCAGGTTAATCACATTGAATATAAAAAACTAAGGGCTGTTTGCAGAAGAATTATAAATGACAAGAAAAAAGAATCATGGAAATCATTTGTTGAGTCCATTAACTCGTCTACCTCCTGCAATGTTGTGTGGAACAAAAAAAGGAAGATAAGAGGAACCAATTCTTCCCACAAATATACTCTGATATGCGATGGAAAACTATGCGATAACCCAGACATTGTTGGAAGAACATTTGCCGAATATTACTCAGAAGTTTACACAACGACTTCTAGAAATAATGTGGCTCAAGATCTAAACTTCTCTGACGATAATGCATATCAAGATTACAACATTCCATTCAGCATGTGGGAACTCCAATCAATACTCCAAACTGTCAAAGGATCTTCACCAGGACCAGATAATGTACACTACTCCATGATACAACATCTTCCGAAAACTACATTTAACTGGCTTTTAAATTTTTACAATCATATTTGGCTTAGTGGTAACTTCCCTAGCAGCTGGAACAACTCTATAGTAGTCCCAATATTGAAGGGTAGTCAAGATAAACGTCATCCATCCAGCTACCGACCAATATTTTTAACCAGCTGTCTATGCAAAGTAATGGAACGAATGGTAAACAAGAGACTCACATGGATCCTAGAAAAATATCATCTCATCCAAAACTTCCAATGTGGTTATCGCAAAGGCAGATCGACTGTAGACCACCTGGTTCAAATGGAAGCCGAATTACAGTATGCATTCATCCAAGAGGAGCAAGTTATTGCAGTTTACTTCGATATGAAAAAAGCCTTCGATAAAACTGACAAATTTGCTATCTTAAACAAAATATACTCGCTAGGATTCAGAGGTAACTTACCAAAATTCATTCAAGGATTCCTTTCTAGTCGCTGCTTTCGCGTCCTTATAGGGAAACTGTTATCCAATAAATGTAGACAAGTGAGTGGAGTACCACAAGGATGCGTTTTAAGTACAACACTTTTCGCACTGGCTGTTAGTGACTTGGGAAAAAATCTTCCACGCGGAGTCAAAGTAATGCTCTTTGTCGACGATCTTGCGATTCTATACAGAGCGAAAGATGTCTTGTCTGTAAAAGATAAGCTCCAAGAAGCACTGAATTGTATTTATGACTGGTCGAAATCATCGGGGCTTTGTTTCTCTTCTGAAAAAACTAAATGTATTTACTATAGCAGAAAACGAAATACTCCACAATCGCCAGAACTTCTTTTAGGTGACGCCATCTTACCATATGTCAACACTTCCAGATTCTTGGGATTATTATTTGATAAACGTCTATCCTGGCAACACCACATAAAATCACTCAAAGATACATGTTCTAAAAAACTTCAGCTACTGAGAGTACTTAGCGGAACTAACTGGGGAGCAGACAGAACTACCATGATTAAAGTATACCAAGCTCTGATCGGCGCAAAAATAGATTATGGTAGTTTTATCTACGGTTCTGCACGGAAAAATGCTATAGCCAAGCTCGACTCCGTGCACCACATTGGAATACGCCTTGCAACTGGAGCCTTTAGAACAAGCCCAACCCCGAGCATTTGTGTCGAATCTGGCCTTACACCACTGCACTTTAGAAGACTATAGAAACTTGCAATAAACTATATTACTAAATTATACCCGCAAACTTCATACCTCTCCCATAAATATGTTTTTCAATCTAAATTCTCAAAAAGATTTAAAGAAAAAAGGAATACCACATTACCATTGGCAGAAAGAATGTCTCTTATTATAAATAAACTAAAACAAATATCATTACATGAAATAGAAAAAAAATAGCACCTTGGACCTATATACAACCTAAATTAAATCTCCAACTCACCCAATTCACCAAAGATCCTACATTACCTGCAGATTACAAAGAAGAATTACACAAAATAATCATCGCGTTACCTGAACATCTTCTAATATTCACCAACGGATCCAAATCAGATACATCTACATACATGCTTCAGCCTTTGTCACTCCTGATACTACCTGCAAATATAAATTACACCATCTTTGTAGTATTTACACAGCAGAGATTAACGCCGTAGTAATGAGTCTCCGATACGTCATGAAGAAGCCAGTTACAAATGTTGTTGTGGTATCGGATTCCCTAAGTACTGAAAGCTATGAATAACATGTATCCAGACCATCCAGGGATACACAGCATTCTAAATCTTATAAAAATGCTTCATGGAGTCGGAACAACGGCACATTTTATCTGGTCGCCTGGCCATATAGGAATTAAAGCAAATGAAATGGCTGATAGAGCAGCAAAGGAAGCTCTTACTCTTCCAGGCCGCGGTAAAGTTTTTTTGACACCATCTGAACTTGCACGACCACTGAGAGAAACCATATTCCAAGAATGGCAAAGACGGTATGACAACAGCGCACCTAGCAAATTAAAAACAATAAAAAAAGAGGTACAACCGTGGACCAGCTCCAGACCCAGCAGTCGTAGAGAAGAGGTCGTCCTCACGCGGCTGAGGATCGGACATACTAGACTGACTCACCTCCACCTCATAACAAAAGATTCTATCCCCAGATGTCAAAAGTGTAACCAATCACTAACTATAAAATATATTTTGGAAGAATTCCCTTTTTACACCGCAAGATTAAAAGATCTCGGAATACCCCAGAATATATCAGCATCCCTGGGAAATCAAGAAGAGATCGTTACCAAAGTCATCAAGTTCCTGGATGATGAAAGACTTAAAAAACACATATGACAGGCTTATAATTAATGATCCTTTGCAGATTTATTATTATCTTTTTATTTATTTATTTTTTATCTATTTATTTTTATTCTATTTTCTCTTATTATTTTTTATTTATTTATTATTATTTTTTTTTTTTTTTTTTTTTTTGTATCGACCATCCAAATAGTATTAAGTGATGTTACTTAGTTGATCGGGCACTTATGACCTGGATGTTTTGCGCCTAGACATCAAAACAAACAAACAAGATTTCCTTGCAGTTGCTTGGGTTTAGATAAACATTAACATTTAATATAATTGTATTTCCTATTGTGTTATTACGTCGTTAACCGAGGAAATCCGATTCCCGTGAGACGAGTATAGTAGAGGCGTTGGGATCGTTGACCATGGTGCCCCTGATCTGGTACTGGCCGCTTGTCAACAGTGGCCGCTAGAATTGGCACAATGTTCTGCTATATTCTCACCTTACGCAACCCTCTTCGGTTACATCACCGAGAAGATTGTAGGCCTTTGTCCGGCGATTGTGCCCGTAGCACTGCATTCATTTATTTATTCATACTTTTAAACGGATGACTTTTGTCTGTGTTAGAGTGATTTTATTGCAATTGTTCCTTAGATTAAACAAACTTGTTCAGTCGTAATAATGAGCCTTTTTGTGCTCACTATTAAAATTAAAAAAGTCATCGGTAACTATGGGAAAATCAATTAAATCTGAATATATTGTATCTGCCGTACAAATGTGTGGGAATTCGATCCTTCAGTAGTGAGACGAATGTTGCGAATGGTAGTGGGTGCTGAAAACATAAATCTAATCGTTTAGTCAGTAATAATATCGGCGAACCAAAAATATACTTGGTAAGTTTTCTCAAAGTTAGACTTTAACTAATAATCGAATTAAATTTTTGCAATACACAAATCTGAATTTTTCAAAGCTATGATTTGTTTCATATATAACAAATTGTACTAGTCATTTGGCAGATTTGTTCATTAACTGAATGAAATAAAAATTGTCCTGGGAAAATTGAATAATAATAGTATTAACAAATATTTTAACGGATGCTCATTCTGTAACACCTATTAGTATAAATGACAAATTTTATAAATAAAAATAAAAATAAAAATATCGTTTTAAATTAATGAAGTACTTCTTAAATTATTTGATCTTTAATAATTCACATTTCATGAAGTTCATATATTTATGAAATTTACAGCTGTGTTAACCTCTAGCGGATCCAGGATTTAATTTTGGGGTGGCTTCAGCCCGAAAGCTTTTTTTTTCATAAAAATAACGATAATTAGTTAAAAAACAGAAAGAAGCTAACTGCCTATATGAAATGGCGTTTAAGTGATTCCTTAAGTCCTTTTAAATGTAATTACACGAACAATAATACTTTAAGAGGTATTTTTAAAAAAAAATTTCCATAAAACATGGTTATATTTTACCATTTTGAGGGGGCTTCAGCCCGAAAGCCCCCATCCTTGTAGATCCGCTCATGGCATTAACTAAAAATACTACACGTAAATGTGCGGATTTAGTAATGACATGTACAGACCTGAAGGGAAACAGCCCGGTAGTAGAACTACAATTATAGTTCTATATTAGGAGCTCCCGAGCTCATCTTCTTTTTAGACGCCTCAGAGGGGAATATGAATATAAATATTGACTCTGTATCACATAGCCGCATCAAAAAATATGTTTTTTTCCTCTTTAAATTAATTAATGGAAATATTAATAGACTCAGCTAAAACGACAAATTTTTATTATATTTTTTTCATGTAAATTTTACTTATATTGCTGGTTATATTCTTGAAAGATTATCCACTGTACATTCCTAATTACTGTTTTGTTAATTATCCAAAAACTGGGTTGTGATTAATACTGTGTGCCTCATTTCTGTCAGATTTCACTAATTATTCAGTTCTCACATAATTTCACTCATGCCATTTCATTTTCGTTACTAGTTGATTAATGCATACCTTAGTTCGAACTAGAGTTCGCTTACACTTTTGTAATTAAATTGTAGCATTTAATTGTAGCATAAGAAATTTCCTAATCGATCAGACTTATAACAATGAAATTTACCAATTTGTTCCTTATCCTGGAATAATATTTTTCTTAAATTTAACTTTTCTTATTTTTGTTATTCATTCATAATATTTACAACTGACAAAAACAAAAAAAAAAAAAATACATCTAGTAAGTGTGCACTCAGGAATATAATAACATTTACCGAATGTTGAGTTGTTAGTATAATAAATAAATAAGCTGTAGTCATTTCGATTTAGTCTCAGGACTAATATGAAAACAATTAGTCTGTGATAAAGTCCAATAAGTACAAATGCTTTACAGTCATGAATCTTCGTCAGATCAATACAATTATATCAATAAATGCTTAATTATATTTAGTTATTTAAATGATTTGTTTACCTTTAGTCTGATATGAGCCTAAAGTCCTTTCCCTTAAGTGTGAATGATGGATGCCATTTAGGTATTCTACTGAATTAAGCGTGTATATGATCATGTGCTATATCAATTCAGTGATAAGGTTGTAGACTTCATTCTCATTTATTAGTTTCTTAATACCAATTTCCTATGTTTGTGATTATTACTTATTGCATAGAACTACCAAGTCTTTTTTTTATTAAATTAGTTTTTATTTAATTATATATAGTTTAAATCGTGTTAGGGACGGCTTCGCCCAGTAAGCTGAGACATGGAAAAAATGAAAACTGATCTGCCAGCTACAATGCCGAAAGAGGAGACACCTTTGGACAATGGTATTTGAAATATGAATAAACAATATTTATCAAATTTTCTTTTCTTTTTTTGTTTTAAATTTCTTTAGTTTTATGCACCACCTTTTAATATTTGGTAATTGTTTTAGTTAGTTGATTTTAGAGTTTTTGAATTAATAAATATCTTGTTTGGAACACTGTAAAACATAAAATTAAATTCATAAAATCTTTGTTTATGATATAACTGTTTAATTCTAATATTACAGGTCATTCATTATATATGGTAGTCTAAATGTGACTGTCTGATGGCTTAATTTTTTAGTTTTGGTGTATTTTTAAGTTCGTCAAACTTTTTTGTGTTTTGTTTCTTTGAAAATGTAAGCAGATTGAACCCTAAAAATCTTACCACCTTCGCTGTTCTAAATAATATACCATTATTTTCATTTATATTCCGTTCTTTTTCTAATAAATGGAATGCCAAATTTTGACTATCTTCGGATAAACTAAACTATTATATGACATTTTTTAATGTATACATTTTAGCTTCTAGTTTATATGTACGTACTGAGCTCTGAAAAAAACTATGTTTCATTTTTTATACCTTAACCATGTTTATTAACTTAGTCAAAACGGCAACAGAATGAATATAAGTTAAAAAAAAAAAATTAAGTTTATAACAGTTGGATCTCTGCCCATCATTAAAAGTGAAAGTGACTAAACTAATTCATACATTTTTATTTGGCTCTACCGTAACTTTTAGCTATAGTTAGACGCTTATAATCGGTTATTTATTTATAAATATTTATCAATATTCTTTAAAAATGCATGATATTTTGACAGTTTCTAATGGCTAAGTATCAGCTGTTTCTTACCGGTTAAAACAAAATATATATATATATGTATGTATATATATATTTGCCACTTTGAATGAAAAATTTTCATTTCTGGAACCGTAATGAATTGATTGCGCTTCCTCACTACTGAAAGTAGTGAAACAATGTATTCATGAGAGAGGTTAATAAAAATGTGTGCTCAGAATCGAAAATTTCGACTCGTGTTTTACATTTCAGACATCACGGATCAAATTTAGTTCAGTGTCTTTCTATCTGTCTATCTATCTGTAGTCAAACCGATTTAACGAGCATATCACCTACTAGCGTTTATCCATTTTTCGTAAAATTTTCAGGAATTGTGCGAATTGGTGCTTAGATGGTCCCATATCAATGTTATCAAATTTCATCCAAAACTTCTGCTTACACACGCGCAAACGTATTTTGTTTTTTAGATTTGGCTCAAAGTTGGATAAAAGGCATGAGATTAAAGAAGAGAAGTAAACTATGAGCTTATAAGATAATTGAAAAAAAAAATAATGTAGTGTCAGTTTTATTGAATTCTGTACCCTGCTTTCTCTTATATATGCGCAAACGTATTTTCCTTGATACATCTATATCTCTAAAACCGCAGTTCGAATTGGCTCAAATTTTGAGGGAATTTCGGGATTTGTAAACAGATAATTAAACATGCATAAATTTTATCATATTCTATTCACTACTGTCAATTTAGTTTAGTAATTAAAATTAATATAAATAATTCTAAGAATATAATGGCTGTGAAATGTGGAAGGCATAGATTTATGGATTGATCATAGTTAGGTTAATACAATGTTTTTATGAGTTTCTAAAAATTTGGATTTTATTCAAAAAGTCAATTTATACTGTATTGTTTGGTGATTCCAAACATTACTGGCATGACACTTACTACCGTTACTTGGATTCCGTGTAATTTGCAGTAAATGTATATTAATTTTTTCTATGAGTTTGGAAAAAAATAAAAGTCTTATTTGTGTTTGTGTTTATTTCTATAGAAGTTCAACCAGGTTGTCGTATCGATTTCTTCCTCAAATATCAAAGGTGTGTGAACTTCACGTATATTTTTATATTCCAGCTTTATTAGTTTTGTTCTGGCTGAAGAACATTATTGCTCTTGTTAACTCCGAACAAAAGTTGATTTTTTCCTATGTATTTTTTATTCCATCCATTTTACTATTCAAAACATGCTGATTGAGTATATATCACTACTGTTAGTGCAAAATATCGTATGTAAACATTTTCAAATTTTATTCTATTTTTGCTAAAGGTGACATTTTGTAATCTGCTATTGATATAAGGTGTCTATTACTATTTAAAATAGTAGAGGACAATAAAATATGAAATTATACTAATAAATCATAAATAAATAATTAGTTTTTATGTTCTCCTGTAAATCATTCAATTTTTACATACGATCTTTTGCACTGACAGTATCGATATGTATGTTCAGTATGCACTGGAATTATTTTTTCTTATCACGAATCATCAATATGCAATCTGCAAATGCGGAACTCTTTCTCATTTTATTATTCGCTTATGAACAAAACTTGTGGATACCAAACCCATATATGTTGAGGGATAACTGAATTTCTAAAAACTGTTTCTCCCAGAGATTTAACTCTCATACGAAAAATTTCAGACCCTGTGATATAGATATTTTTTAGCCAATGAAAACGGTGAGGAAGCTATAGTGTCCTTACTTGGCAGGATTTTTTGGTTCAGTAATGATTTAGACTTTTTATTTTAATTTAAATTTTAATGATTTATTTCTGTATACGTAAAAATTGAGTAGTTTAGTTTATTATCATTATGAAAACGATAATTATGAACAAAATTTAACAGGACTACTTTTTTGTGTTTTCAAAAGTATTAAACGGAACAAATTTAATATAAATAACATTACAAAACAAACTTTGAAACAAGAGAATGGTTTTTATTTTGACCAATGACATTCGCGTCAATAAAAGACCGCTTTTAGTTCAACGAAGTTTAAAAAAACAGATTTTATTTACTAATACATTTTTTAAAATTTCATATCTCAAAATGGCCTCTATTCTTAGACTATTCCTAAATATGTAAACATGATATGTTTTATTTTATTAAATCTACTTATAAGTGTGATAGGGGATCTGTGCTTAGAAAAATTGGGTAATATTCCATTAATAATTTAATCTTTTTGGTATTGTGTAATAATTTTGTTTTTCACTGCTGACTTATTGACTTACACCGTGCAGCATTTTAGCGAATATAAATAATTGCTTTATCGATAGCTATCGATATATTTTCCAAATAGGGTGTATTTATTGGTTTTTAAAAAATTTCCCTTGACCCGTAACTCTTTTGTTGCAGGATGGGGTGAATTGTTTTTTGTCCTTCAGGTGTTCACCTTTCTCTGGCTATTGAACGAGTCAGAGAATGGATCCATGCATTCTAGAGACCTCAAAAATATTTTTTTAAATTAAACAATTTTGTAATCATAATATGTTTTCTCGCTTTTTATCTTAAAATTGAGAGACTACTTCAATTTTTTATACTCAAATAGATCCCCCTATCATCGTCATTTTTTATATTACTCCCATATCGTTTTAATCAGGTTTTTATTATACTGTATTAAAATTGTAAAACTTTTTTTTATTTAGAACATGAATCACAGTCTCGTATTTCATTTCTTTTATTGTTTCACTCCAGTGCTTTATTTTTTAATCTTGCTGGATTCATTTTTTCAAGCTTTAGAGTGATATCGGTAAAAATCTCACAGATCTTTATATTCCATAAACTTAATAGATCCTACAACTAAAATTACGGAGAGCTCACCCCTGTGGGATTCGGTTCCTGATTCCTAGATTGCCTAGGCGGTTCAAGACTCAAGCAAAAGAAACCCTTAGAGCCTCAAGATCAGTGGCCTTGAAAATGGTGAATGAGAGGCATCCCTCCACCGCTAGGACACAGATGGATCAGCAGCGGGTTCCAACGAAAGCAGAAATACACTCTGAATTTCCGGTCCTCACCACCCTAACCGGTTCAGTGTGCACGAATTTCATAACCGAACAAGAGGCTTTCATAGAGAGCAGTAGAATTGCGGGAAGACTAAACAGAAATCTTCATTTTTTAATTTTTACTCTTAGGTTACATTAAGCGTGAAGTTGTAGTTCCATTCCACCCATCCCACTAGTCTCTGCCCCTTTCCAAGTCTTCTTATCTCTAGGATTGTCCATCCTCCCGCTATCCCCAGCCAATCCAATATAGCCCTGGATCTGCCACTAGGACGTCTTCCTTTTCGTCTGGGTTCCAAGTACTACCTGATCTTTTGAGTATCGTGCAGTCGATACAGACGTGGCCGTTATAGTTTCCGTTTTTCCAGGACATCACAAACTGACCAAATACCCAAACCCTCGCAGATTCTTTTATTTCTGATGCATTCCTCCATGTGACAAACAATTCTTCAGAAGAATGTCATTTCAGACGATGTGATCATGCATATATGCTTAAATGCTCGAGGAGAGTCCAGCTTGCCGATTCACACAGGAGCCTTGTGAGAGCACATATTTAAATTACCTAAGTTTGTACTTTCTAATAACTTTCTGCTTGTTTTTTTTAAATCTGATAGTAGTCGATTGACCTTTATCACCTGATTTAGCATCTTATCGGTTATTTTAACTGTTTTGCTTATAATGGTCTCAAGTCACTCTACGTGCTTAAGTAATAAGTCTATTTCTAGGCTTTGCATTCTCTATTCCAACGCACATTCCTTTCCTTTTAGTTTGATTTATCTACGACCCTCTTAACATAAACTCGTTCCATCCAGACTACAAAATAGTATTTTTGTCGAATGTGGCATCAAGAATCTAATCCCTCAATTACAGATGCAAATCTGGTTCCTACAATCTTAGCTTTAGAATATCTTTTCTTTGTAGAATGCAGAACCGCGGACCAGACATGACATGAACTGAAGCTATCAGGAGCAAGCTGTTTCAATCCTGCGAACTCAGCGACTAAGTTTGAAGGGCCCTTGGTCGTCGAGCTCAAAATTTTCATCCTGACCTAATGATTCGGGAAATAAAAGCGATAACATTTTTGGATTAGTTGTGTAGTTGGTTGCATTTTCTTAAAAATAACAGAGGAACCATAAGTTGTTGAACTACAATCTTTTTTTTTATACATCACTACCTGAAAAAAAATACATTGATAATTAATTGTTTTTTATACTTTGATAATAATCGACAAATGAAAAACAAATTTATAATTTGTAAGATATTTTTTATATATACATATATATATATATATATATATATATATATATATATATATATATATATATATATATATATATATATATATATAAATATAAATATAAATATATAAATAAATATATATATATAAATATAAATATATAATTTATATATATATATATATATATATATATATATATATATATAAATTATTTTTTTTTACTTTCCTATCTATACTAGATAAGAAAAGTATTGCGAAGAGCGATTTTCGACGGATCTGTACGTTTCAGAGCCCCTTGTGTCCCAAAACCGCATTTTCAGTCATTGGTCGGTCTGTTTGTCTGTCTGTTGTACCAAGAATATTTGGAGAAGTAATTGACCGATTTTTTTTTTTATTTTGTAGGACTTTGATTAATGATGCCTGTGACACAAATTGGATGATCCATGTGTAATAAGTGAAAAACATATTTTGACATAGACTATAACACAAAAACGGCTCTAACTAGTTTTATGAACCTTTCCTATAATTTTCTAATAATGACCTTTCAATTTTCGTGTGTGTACTGAATTCCAGAGACAATTCAAGAAAAAAAGTTATAAATAAAAATTATATGGTAAAATTTATATAAAAACTTTCAGAGCCTTGAAAGGTGATATAACTATTTAAAAATCGTTCATTTCGGACAATTATTAACGAAGATATAGAATATTCAATTTCTTATGTAAGATTATGAGTTCAATCACCGGTGCCAGAAATGAGAGAGAAAAATGAAAAGTAAGTGAAAGTAAACGAATGTAGTGCCAATCACACAAGTTTCACTGTTTCCTCTATATTTAACAGAAATTATTGTCTGACAAAATATTGAATTTTTTCACTTATCTTCCACAAGCCTGTTTACATTGCTTTAGTTTATCAAAGAGATCGGGCTCTAATGTTTTCTCTGATCAATTTTTTGGCAAATAAATCTAATTCAATTTTTTTTTTTGTCTGTTATTGGAAAATTTTAAAGATATAAAAACATTTCTGAAATTGGTAGGAAACTCTTCTAAGTTGACACACCATATTTTTTAAATAATGATTAATTTATAAACTGGTACGCGCGAAAAAAATATTTTTTTGGAATCAGTTATAAAAAATTAGTGATATTTCCTTCTGCTTATCTTTTATTCTTTGAGTATAGAGGGCTCAGAAATATTGGTGTAACATATAGTATCATTGTTGAAATATTTAAATTTATTACATTTTAGTGAGTTGGTGCAAACATCTTTTCATATTATTATTTTTCAGGATTTCAGGAAAGTACTGCAAAATGATAAAATCAGTTCAGGTTCAAGAAGAAAATAGATAAGATTCAACTATAATTTAAAAAATTAATAAAAAAAATTTTGTTTGTTTAGGATTGTGATTACACACACATATCATTAATATACTTAGATAATATAAATATATAATAACTTTTTTATGATAAAGTTTAAGTTTATTAATTTAAAATTAATGTATTTAATTTATCTTTTAAATAAAAAATTTTTATAGCCGTTTGAATATAATAAAGATGAATGAACTTAATATCTAAAAAAAATGTTAAAATTGCTAAAATAAATTAAATGGAAAAATATATTTACAATTAAGTAAATTTAAAAATAACTATAAGATTAAATAAATTTAAAATAACTGTTTCTGTTATCTATCTTACTTATCTAAAACTGGCTGTCTAAATCTGTAGTGAACAGAAACTCAGGAGTGCGATGGAACACTTTTCAGAAAGGGTTGCCTTCGTTACATAATGCATCAAGCCCATAAATAAAACAGTGAGTAGCCTAGAACTGTAGCTCGGCCTGAGGCACTAGCGAAATCACTGTGCCAGTTGAGGTCTCTAATGCATTTACTGCTCTTCATGCAGAATCTTAAATTGGATTAAATTATTTATTTGAAGCGTTTTAAGATTCTTTTCAATACTTTGAAAAGGGATTTAACTACCCCTTGCGATTGTTATAATAGCTATTCTATTATTATGTTATATTCCATTATTCTTATTATTGAATGAACTATATATCTATATTTAATTGTATGATCTATATAAATAAATTAAAGTTTTTGTCTGTGTATGGAATCAACCCGTTTTATGATATCTTTTCGTTTCATACATTGCAGACACCAAAACCACTTTTAAAAAATTTGTTGTCTGTCTGTATGTCCGCATTGCAACGAAATTTAGTCAGGGGTAAGCTCAGCAATGGTTTATTGCAGACTTTTGAAATTTTGACATTATATTAAGATTTGCTTGACTTAAACATAGGCTTTAAATGAAAACTAAATATTGAGTATAACCAAAGTTATGAAATCTTGAGTAATTTGTGTAAAGATCTCGGTTAATGTTGATAATAAATTTTTATAATAAACATATGTTTACACATTATACAATTTCTAACAAATGTTATCGTATACATTTTTAGGATTAACGGATTAGCCGGAAATCAGTAAAAAAAAAATCCCAAAAAGTTTACGTCGGCCACCACAATATTCAGATCAACTTCTAATTTTACACGGATACAGGTGACTCAATGTCCAATGTTATTTTGATTCTTTTGCCAGCGATAAACTCAGCTAAGTTTGAAGAAGTGAAGAGACTACAACTCTTTTTGATTAATTAATCGACTCCACAATCTCCTCGTTTCATCATAAGTGAAAATTAAACGATTAACAAATTTTAATGGATTGGTGGTGGTCGGTTTAGTTATGTGATACCTAAAAAAATAGTCTAATAACAAAGTTTTTTTATGACTATTGCGAAACTTTGACTTCCATAAGCCCCGCTATAAAAAATTTCAAAACAAACCCTACCCCCTCCCTCCCGATCCAATTTTATGAAATTGTATTTGGACCCTCCCCTCTCCCCATTATAGATAATTCATCTCAAAAAAAGATTCTCAAACTTTAACTATACACCCGTTGGGTACATCAGCTAGTTATTAAATTCAACATTATATGTTTGTTATTAAAAATACATTGATATCCCATTTTTCAAATTTAATTTGATTTAATTATCATTCATTAATAGAAAGCTACCAGAGGTCGGAAAAATAAAACGTTTTCTGAAGAGAAAGAACAAGTATAACAGAATTTTAATTTCGATTTAATATATTTCTATCAGAAAAAATTTTTTAAACTTTTTCTTCGCAATTTCAAGCGGAAATATAATTTATCTGTATTCTCTTTGAGTTGGAAATGGAATTACCAGATTTGCAGAGGATTCAGATTTGAGAAATAAATTTCAATCTGAAGTCCATGAACTGAGAAAAATTCCCACGATTAGATGCAGATGCTAAGGTGGCGAAATTTGTGTGTCAAGAACTTTCTATAAGTCAATAAATCCATTTTTGAAACATTATTGTGAGACATCTCGTGTTGAGAAGTCAAATTTTTACAGTTGTTTATTCACAAATGTCATTTACCAGGAGAAATTTTAATTTGTGAAATAAGCTATTAGGTCTAAAGTTTCAATTAGTCAAAACTTTGATATATACACCTATCCATTTGGATAAGTGAATAGATATATCAGATATTGATAGTGCACTGGCATAAGCTTACTGTCTAAGAGTCTTCCCCTTTTTTCCCCTCCCTTGGTTTCAATTTGCAGTATGATTATCAATTAAAATAATTTTGCAGTCGATATAATCAATGAATTATTTCCTAGTGGTAAGATACTGGAATTATCTTTGAGTTGGAAATGGAATTACCAGATTTGCAGAGGATTCAGATTTGAGAAATAAATTTCAATCTGAAGTCCATGAACTGAGAAAAATTCTCACGAACATGGGGCATTAAAAAACATTGCTCAGCGTGTGTTATTTATTATGCCCTAATTTTTCTATCTCTCTTTGTTTATCGTATTGCTTGGTTGTATTTCGTATGTGACAGACGGGAGGGCTTTTTTTTTATTTTTATTTCGTTTATTCCATAAGAAGAAAATGTTGTTCATTATTTTGTCAAAATTGAAATCCTTCTTTTAAAAATTAAAATAGGTAGGAAGATATTTTGTATTAATATTTACCCCAACCTACCTAAATAGAAAACTGTTCTAATAATTATATTTCAGGAAATTAGCGAACAATTATTTTCCAAAATGAATAAAACAGATCGCTGGTCGACATTGAATTGACACCAGAATGGCATTCTTATACTGTTTGGAAGCTACCTGTGAGTTGCTTTGTTATAAATATAGAACAACTGATAGCAAAGAAGAAATGCTGAATTTCCCAATAGTGTTTTTATATTTAGGACTATTTTATATATTTCTACATTTTAGAAAAAGGTTTATTTTGTTGACAAAGAGATTTTTGAGATAGAGCATTTAATTTTTTTTTTTTGTCTATCAAAAATATATTTGCGTCTGTCAACTTATTGTTGACAATCAGCAAATGTGATGTCGATACATGATATAATAACATGACAGGCATGGAGAAGGAAAGTACTCAGCAGTACCTCTTCCCTAACTTGTTCCAATTACTTAGGTTGTCTAAGGAAGGAGATCCCTCATCCAACTCCTTTATACTCTCCTCCCCATGTTTTGAGGTATGTCAGCTGCGGCCATGTCTCTTATGAGTCTGTTATTATGTCCATTTAAATTTGTGTAAAATCGTTGATAAAGAGACGTTATATGTTGGGCAACTGTTGGAATGTGGAGGTCAGTACAGTAGAGTTTTGTTAGTCACGTATCAAGGTGCTTTTGTTATAATTCGCAATAATTTTGATTGGAACGTTTGAAGTTTTTGTAGGTGGTTCTTTTTAGCGATACCGTATATTTGTGATGAATGGGTTTAAGTAAGTATGTATATGTATTCAGTTTCTGTTTTAGTTTTAGTTTTGAAGATATATAAAAAAGAGAGTAAAGTAGTTTGAGTCGTTATATTTTGTATTATTGTATGTTTCTTACAAGCGGCTTGAAAATTTTTAAATATTAAATCAAGTGTGGTCCTTGGAAAAATGTATGCTCGCATGGGCACCCTCATATTGTGGCATTTCTGGAAACGAAGCTGCAGACAGAGCTGCGAACCTCGCCAGAAGAAAAGTAAATGGAACCACAATGATCAATTTAACGATCACTGCTGACTGGAGATTGGAATGCAAAAAAATGCTAAATGAACAATGGCGATTTAAGTGGAACCAATCTACAAATAAATTGCAAGAAATTATAAAAATATATCCAACCATGGATGACCTCTTTCAGAAAGAATAGAAAAGAAGAAATCATTTTAACTCGGCTTAGCATTGGACATGGAGCCTTTACCCATGGCTACCTAATGAGAGTTCTGGAACCACCATTTTGTAAAACATGCAACACATCACTTAGACTGAAACACATTGTAACAACTTGCAGACTATACTCTGACTCCAGAACAAAACATAATATACCTTCCAACATATCTGACGCACTTTCAGTTGACGAAGAAAAGATACAAAAAGTATTTGAATTTATAAAAGACATGAAATTTTCCCACCTAATTTGATTCCATCTAAAGCCGCTAATGACCCGCTCGGGTAGATGCGGAATGTAACATAAATAAATAAATATGCTCATCTCTGATTTAGGCAAAGGTGTTTCGCATTCTTATCTATTTCATCATTTTGTTTTACCTTCAATATTTATTTACCGTTTACCTCACTTGTAGTAACGGTATTATGTAAATAACGACCATCCCAAATACATTCTATACAAATACATAAGAACATCAGTCATTTATAATGCTTTTAATTTTAAACAGTGAGTAGTAGTGTAATTTTTTTTTTCTATTTTTCTACTCTAATTTTTATGTTCTTTATTAATAATACGGAATTAATACTTATGATGAATAGCTAGAGTATGAATATTTATTTTGCTTATTCTCTTATATATCTACTTATTGTTTTAGCTTCAATTCAAGAAATGAAGAATGTTGTTATTAAAATTGAATGTATTTATTTAAATAATTAGAACATTATTTTTTTTTATAAAACCAATATTTCAATCAACAAATAATTAATTTAAGGAAACTTAATTTATAGAAACTGTTGTCGTAACCAAACTTTTAAATTTCTTTTGATGATTTTCTATGATGGTAAAAGTAAGTCCAAATCCAATGGTAAGAAAATGCTATATTATAGAACACTTCACACAATGGCATAATAATTTTCTTTACAATCCGAATGTGTGAAATTGCAATGGGTGAGCAAGTTAAGTTGCTCAGAATCCGAGTGCTGAAAATAAGTGGTTGCTGATTCTCCTTATAGCATTAGAGCTTTAAAGATCTGTTAAAGAAGTGGGTGGATATGAGGAATTGCATAAGTTACTTAATAGCAGAAAATTGGAAATACGTGATCTCCTCTCTCTTGTTGGCGGTTGCGCTTTATAATTTGTATATTAATTTATATTATTACCTGGTGATTACTGACAAACGTTTCAATGTAAGAGTATGGTTTCCTATTATTTGGTGGATACAAGATATTTTAGACATGACGTCAACTTTTGTCCTTTTCTTGTTTTTTATTTATTTATTTTAAAAATTAAATCTTTCAATAAACAAAAAAAAAAATATGTAAAGGAATTTTCACACTTCAATCCAATCAGATAAAATTAGAAAAAAAGCTATGGCAGGATATGTCTCATAAGATTTCATTTTTTTAATTTATTTGTTTCATTATTGTTTTTTTATTATAATAATTAGACATAATATAAAAGGTAAACTTATTTTTAAAATGATTCTTAACATCGGGCTCAAACGTCCATCTCTGATTTAGGCAGAGGGGTTTTTCATTCTTGTCTATTTCATCATTTTGTTTTACCTTCAATATTTATTTACAATAGACAAAGTTTTCCCCCCTCCAGATTGAAAACGCCCCGATTCCAAGAGTTTTCGAATGAAATAGTTCTATATTACGATGAGATGAAACTATTTACAAAGTTTCATGCATTAATAATTCGATGAAAAGGAGTCTGTATCCCGGACTAATATTTAATTATTTAGTTCTTAGTCTTGGATTTGGATTACATTAGAATTATTGCTGTATGGTTGTTAACTTCGATTTATATTAATGTTTTTAAACAGGAATACTGAAGGTTCTTTCTGATTTGGTATTCATGAGTTACGGAATGGACTTAATCCATAACAAATAATTATGATAATATAATTTTACTTCTATTTTAATAATTGAGTTTGTTAAATCCGCCGAGTGGTGAATAATGTATTTTTTTTTTCAATTCTCCTAACTCAAGGATAAAGGGACAAAGCTATCCTTAGATAGCTTAGAAATAGTTGTCTAGAAGGTACCAACTGGACACAACTTAAGGAACAACAACAAATTTCAGCAAAAGGTCTCTTTCTCACAGACTTCATATCAATACTAAGGGATAAGGATATCAATTCTAAATATTTACTAACTCCTTTTCCACGCTTACTAGACCTCCCAGGATTCCTTCACTACCCTAGTATTCCTGGGTATATTACCCCCATGGTCCTATAGACTCTTGTCACACTCTTGTATGAGACCTGGAGTGAAATCTTGTAGTCAACCCATCTATTTATAGTATTACTCTGTATGTAAGATACCATTTTTAACAGACATTATGAATAAAAGTATTACTTATAAAGTCCTCACTGCCTCCGTTAACCATGGTACAATTCACCATCTTAATTTTCAGTCTAGTTCTGCGATTTGAATTTAAATATGTTAAACATTACTATTGTCTCTCATAACTCATCTACAAATGTGAAAAATTCCATAGATGTCATATACTGTCCGTGTACTACTTTTTGTTAACATGAATATTCATTTTGCGACCCTTCTTTGTAGGTTAATATGTCTTACATTTAGAAAACAGTTGGTTACCTAATTCTAGAAATACTTGATCAGCAATATGTAGTGAATCACCATCATTCATAACCTGTCCATTCACATGGTGATACAGATAATTGGACATTTTTCTCAGCCTAAATCGTTAATTAATAGTAGAAATTCATTGAGTGACATTTCATAACCTAAAATAATTAAGAAATTTGTTAATTTTCTCTTTCCTCTTTAAATTAATTAATGGAAATATTAATTCTAGTATCCTCCCTAGTAAGATCAGTTTTCTAGTCCCTGTCCATCCATCGTTTTCCAGAAATTTCCATTCAACCTATTTTGTCATCCATTCACCCATAGATCGGATTCAGCGAAAGGCTAATTTATTAGCATCCTACATAGATTTGTTTAATAATTCGTGACCAACTAACGAATTTGGGCAAATTGAGCTTACTAATTTTGAGTGAGATCAGTCCCTCGCTCGCTATTCAACTCTACTTAAGGATGGCCATCGATTATCTATATTATCGAAATATCGATATTTTCCTCCATTGCGCGTTGCATTCTTTATATGTATATATAATTATAATTAGGTATAATTTTTTTGTTACAACCAGATTCATATATAATTCCTGGTACTTTCCTTAAACGATAGTTTAAATTTTAATTTTTAAAATAAAATATCGAAGGTACGGTATAGATAGTCGATAATATCCAAGTAGATACGATCGATGATAAAATATTCAACATCAGAAGAAATATCGAATATCTATGGCAATCTCTAATCTATAACAAAAATGAACATAGCGAATTCTTGCAATAAAGCGACGAAATGTTTCTGACATTAGATAATTTCCTTTATATGTTTTTCAATATATGCATCTACTTAATTATTTGATCCATCACTGGGGATTTCTAAAGAGCCATACATAATCTTTTATACCGTTCCATTTTAATCTTGAAAGATGGAAGAGTCTGTGAGAAGTAATCCTTCTCGAGATAATTAAAAATGTTTTTTGTCTCATATTTTTTTTTTTTACTTCTTGCATAGAAGATACCTCATGAGTCTCGGCTCTTAAGAGGAAAAAGGAGGTAAAGATGGTTTGATTATAATCAATTATTATTGATAGGTCTTCTTTTTAGTCTAGCGTCTCGATGAGAGGTGTACTTCGTTAAAGAAAAAGCAATTTTATCATTAATCTATAATCCGTAATGATCTACGTTCACAACATCTCATAATTAATTGATTGTATTCAAAGAGTTAAACTAATTTTGTCAATATATGATTCAAATTGTATTCATTTAGCACGTCAATATTTTAGTTGTTAATAAACATCTTACTAAATCAATACTAAACTATTATTTAAAAGAAAATGATAATTTTTCCCCTTATGAAAAAGCATTATTATTATTTATTTATTTTTTTTTTTTTTTTATGAATTTGCTGTTAATGTAAAAACTGGAAATATTTATAGAAAGTAAAATATACAATAATATTCGTTATAACGATGTAGATTCTTATTTTTTTATTTTTATGGTATCATTACACTTTAATAGTTATCTAAGTCTATTATTATATAAAATAATAAATACGGATTCTTTACGATCTTTTACGTTGTTTTTTTTTTTTCGTTCTTATTTGTTTTATTCTTTGAAGTTTAGTTTTGAAATGAAACTAATTTTTACAAGGCATTTACCGTGTGATCACTTTTAAACTTTAGGCTTTATTGTAAAATATTCTAAAGTTAATGCAGAAAAAAAGTCTACTCTTTGATGAATTTTGAAAACTTCGCTTTTTTAAGTCTTGGAGTAATTGGCTCTGGCTTGCGCATGAAGATCAACATTTTATTCTAATACTGATTAATAAATAGTTATCGTTTTCAATTTTGTTTTAATTATACATTTATTTGAACTTAAAACCAACGTAATAATTTTCGTTAATTGTTGGATCGCTCCGTAAAACTAATCAACTAATTACCTTTTCTGTTCCATGATTGTAATTGTAATAACATAAACTTTGCTGACTATACCCAATTCTTTCTTCTCACAAAAATCCCACTAGCCCTTCAAAATCACCTCTACGACCTTGAAAAATGGTTTCACAAATGTAGAATTAAAATCGATGCCACGACGTCAACTCATGTTAGCTTCTTCCTGAGTAAGATCTCGTGTCCTGCTGTGACAATAGATAACAAGCCAGTTCCCTCAAAAACACATGTAAGGTATCTCGGACTATACTTGGACAAAAAAACTCACCTGGAACATTCACACTAAATTAGAAAAACAAGAACTGACCAGACGATATAAACAACTGTCACATCTTTTGGACCACAGATCTCCACTCAACTTACTAATCAAGCGACTAATCTACACCACTATACTAAGACCTATTTGGACATTCGGAACCGAACTTTGGGGTTCTGCAAAACAGACACACATAAACGAAATTCAATTCACACAATTCAAAATCCTTGGTAAAATCGTCAATGCTCCTTGGTTTATTTCAAATCAAACCATACATACGGACATGAACATACCAAAAGTAAAATCCTATATACACAACAAGTATACAACATTTCATTCTTCTACTCTCAATCATCCAAATCCACTCGTTCTATCTCTATCGTCCTCCCTGTTAACTGGTGAGCCTCAACGACGACTAAAAAGGCAGTGGCCTAGAAATCTTCTGCTAACAAGTTAAGCAAGTATCAAGAATACAAGAATATAGAATAAACGCCATCACATTTCCTTAATTCGTTACAACGCAGTGACAAATTTAATGGAAAACAAAAATAAATAAATACAAATAATTGTAATTTTTGAATATTTTAGTTTTAGTCAAGTTTTTTTAGATATGGTTACTTGTAACGGACTTAGTTGTGGATAAAATAATGCTTATTGGATTTATTTTTTAAAATATAATCTATCGGTAGTAATTTATACAATTATTAACAATATCCAGTGATATTGAGCATAAAATACATATATACAGACAATTAATTTAAATATATTTTTTGTTTTATTGTTTTGGCATGAGCTTATAAATACAGGCTATTAATGACCAGAAGAAATAGAAAGAACTCCTTAGCAACTGAGGGTCTATGATAATGCTAACCTATTAAAAACCAGTTTTTCAATAATAGCTACAGGTTTTGTTACGAAAGAGACTTTTGTGCTGTTTATTTGTATTTACTGGTTCAACGTCAGATTATTCAGTACGTTTCTCTACTTAAAGCAAATTCAATGTCAAAACTAATTGACGGATATATTTCCTAGTAATAATAATTTCATTTATAAATTGAAAACACCTATTGAATTAATTGAGAATATTATATATATATATATATGGTTCCACACAGAATAAAACTTAAAAGACTGTATCGACAGGAAAGTTTATTTTCTTTGTCTAAATCGTACAGCATATTGCTTCAAAATATATAGAGCAAGTGGCCAAATATCAAACCTTTATTTGAATTAAAATCATTGAATTTGTATTTATTTCAATGCTGCAAGGTAACAAATTTACACTATGTCAGTTTACTGACAAATTTATTTACCCTACTGAAAATAATATCTTCAATGCAAGAGCGTGTATGTGATCAAAACGTATGTTTATATTGATACATTTCTTTAGTTTCAAGTACAAGAGCTTTAACATTTTTTGTAAAAAAAAAAAAAAAACTATAATTCGTGAAGATTGATATCCCTAGAGGTGCTTAAAAAGATTTATTTTCGTTCAGTCTCAAAGCGCTGCGGACATGAATGAAAAAAAATCATAAATAAATATAATCATCTAAAATGAATTCGTTGAAGAGAAGTTGGTAAGGTTGGGTTTGCTGCCAATGAATGTAGAAAGAACTAAATACTACATTATTATTATACTAACTTCTTATTATTATGTCATCTTATTCTTTTATATTTACTTTAATTATTTTCTTAATATAACTTCACATCTTTTCTTTATTCTATGTTTGTTTTACTTCCTCTAAACAAATTAAGACATCAAATTATAACTATTGTATCATAATATTTAATTTATTTTTATCACTCACGATTTTCATATCTTAATAATTCCATTTCATTTCTTTGTTATTTAATTTGTCATTGCGTTTTTAACTTCATTCAGTTGTTACCGCCATTTTATTACAGTTTGCTTCTTCAGTTTAATACCTTTATTTTACAACTTCTTAGGTTTGTTCCGTTATTTCACTAGTTTCTACATTGTTACCGTTATTTTATATATCCTAACTTTGATATCCTTATTTTATAAGTCTTAGCTTTGTTCCCGTTACTTTATAGCTACTTTATGATTTATATATCATATAATTGTCATTCCACATACTTATTAATGTTAAGTTTAACTTCGTACACATTATTTTACTATACTATTTTATCTACTTAATTTGAAACTACGGCACAAAGGTAGTAAAAACTAAATATTGTTTATTTATTTTTACTTTGTATTTCAACTAAAAACTTGAACCAAACAGATTATTAAAAATGTGATGTTAGACCATTATTTGTGTGATTATTATAATAAAACTGTTTATTAATTTTTTGTATACATGCTCCATACTCTGGTATGTATTCTGTATGTAAAATATGTTCTAATATTATAATATGCTGAAATTAGTCAAATAAAACAATAATAATACATAATACAATAATAATCAAATAATATAGGTATATCAATAAAATAGGCAAATAAGTAAAAATGAATACCTAAATAAAAAAATAATAAGTTAAGTAAAATCACCTTAGATAGCTTCAATCTAATTTAATATGAAAACTATACCTGTTAATACTAAATATAACTTATAAAAAACATATAATAAGTATATTTAATACAAGTGTACGTAATGTAGAAGCTGAGATGTCGGGGAAGGGTTATTTTTTTTCTTTGTGGATCACATAAATTTATTGAAAACAATATACTAAAATACTTATACAAAGTCCAATAGAGGCAGCATGATTGCTTAAAATGGTTTGATTTTAATGATTTATTTTTCTTTTGTTGTATAGATGTTGGATAATGGATGAAACTTAGTGGCATTTCAAATGATTTTGTATTTATTTCACCATATAGATGATACTTCTTGATTATTAGGTGAATAATATTTTCTTTTAATCATCTTTTCTTCAATTTCTGGAGGAGGCAGTCTTCAAAATGGTAGTTTAGTTGCAGTATTGAGCAAGATAGAGCTTAACAGAAAAAAAAAATAGAGAAATAACACACAAAGATTGTATTAATGTTTTAATGTTATTTTAATTCTAGCAGTAAAACCTTTTTAATAGTGCACTCGTAAAACTATACACTAACCCAGGAACAAGGACATAATATGAAGAGGTTATCTGTCACAAACGTCACTCCTCCGCTCACAGGAGCCCACTACCGAATAAGTAAACGCAAATACTATATATATCAACAAAAAACATCCATAAAACAAATTATTATTAAACTAACCTCAATACACAAAAACCCTAAACCAAAACATCACAATAAAACAAAACTACAACTAACATTGACTAAATACACAAATATAAAACAAATATTTAAAACCCCCCCTCCACCCACACCAACTCATAAAACCAAACAAACCCATAAAAAACCTCATAAATAATTAATTAAATACACCAAAACATTAAACAAAAAACCACACATAACAAACCAATTCCAACTAAATTTAATCCAATACCAAACCTAAAAACATTTTATACAACCTCACAAAAAACAATACCACACAAAAAAAAAAACCAAACCAAAAAACCCCAACAAACAAAACCAAAAACCCCAAAAAACCCCACACAAAACCACCATCCCATAAACACTCCATATTTCAAACAATAACCCTCATCAACTATCACATCCCCTTCAAAAATACCACAAACCCACCCCCCAATAACATTCAACGAATATTCCAAAACACACATTTTTTTTTCAACAAAAACACAAAAAAACATAAAAAACAAAACAACCCAATTCACCAACCACCAAAAAATTCAACACATCCTCACTAACCCAAAAACAAACCAAAACACAAACACACATAACAAATCGACGGGTCATCTGAATTTGAGGTTATAAACATATTCATGGAATATTTTTATATTTCACTTCTTCATACTTAATTCCAATGTTTACAATTAGCCAAGGGAGCTCCAAGTCTAGCCCTTTCCCCCTCCTGTTGAGGACAAGGCAAGGCTCTCAAGAGATCCCAGCGCTCATCTCTTAGCCGCATCACCAGCATTAGAGTCCAGTGGAGACTAATAGAGGGCACTACAGCCACAGACGCTCATGATTGGAGTGGAAAAGCTGGCCAGTGCCAGAACTCCAATGACATATCTATAAAATATCTCGAGGCCACTGCCGTTTCAACCATCGAGGAGTATTAGAGGGATGACTGGAACTGGATAAGAATTATGCTAAAGGATTAGGATGATAGATTAGGTTTAAGTGAAAATTTGAGAATCGGGATGGAATTATGTCAAAGATCTAAGGGGTGTTAAGGTTATAATATAAAGTTTTGTTCGTGACATAAGGAGCATTTACTCTTATACGCAGGACTTTAGACTGGAAGGATTGGATGCGTTTGATGTTTGAAAATGTATTTGTCCCCCACTGTATATTACTTTTCTGAAATTATTATTTATATTTTTTCGTCAACTTTATTTTCAACTATTCGTCATTTTCTACAACTTTATTTATTTGATATTATTTTTTCTAAAATTCTCCGCTTTCCACGTATACCATGTTACACGTATACCTTCTGACTGTTATTTCTAGAGATTCATTTTCAACCTGGGTAAGTTTTTTTTTTCTAGTTTCCAATTATCATATTCTTTCAACCTTCATATTTAGCCATTTTTTTATTGTTACTGTCAATAAAAAAGAGGAAATATTCAAAATAAACCATATTACAGGTACTTTATAGGAAGACGTATATGAACATTGGGCATAGCTCTGTATTGGTGCTAATACTATTACTGATGCCTACAGAGTACTTAAGATTAACAGTTTTTTTTTTCCATGTTTGTGATAATTTGAATTTTTGACTAGTGAAGTTTTCGTTATCAATCCCTCAATTGTAAACTGAATTAATACCGCTAGATCATTATCTTTGGTACTCCATCAATGAAACCGTTATGAATTGCATATTTTTTTTCTTTGTATGGTGAAAGTGAGATCTAGAAAGTCTTTTTATGGCATTAACATAAGATAAAGAATGAAAAAAGGTTATTGTCTTAGTAGGAAGTAGTTTCGTTTTATAGCATTCCTTTTTCTGCTTCAACTTCTGCTGCTCTCGTAATGCAGCCGATAAGGAAACTATATAAGAAAAAGAGATATTTACTATTTACCACATAATCTAGTTTTAACCACTCTCTTATTACAATATTTATTATTTATATATTGTTCCTAGATTTTATAAAATAAAATAAGAATTGAAAATAAATATTCATCTATTTTTTAGATTCATATGTTTTATTAGATTCATACACATATATTTAAAAACCGATATTTCAGCTGTCTTATAATTCTGTCCAGCACATAATGTTAGGTTTGAATAAAAAATACCGGCAGACCAGCTTTAAGTACTCGTTTAAAAAAAATGGTTTCATTTCTTCTCATATTATCTCACATAAGGGCATTATTAATGCATTAATTAAGTTAAAAATACTGGACATGGAGGGGAAACGATTTGTCACTAATGCAGTAAAACTTCTAAATTGCAACTTTTGTTTTTTTTCCCGAACCCAAAGTCTAACAGTAGTGTTGATTCGCTACAATGTGCGGCGCACCACGACATCACTAAATCTGAGAATGTTAAAGAGGGATAACACTTGAACACACTTGGCCATTACGGCTTCTTGGGATTTTAACCTTGAATCATCTCTTTTGAAATTAAAAATGTTAATAATAAAATCACTTTTTTTTGAGAGTTTTAAAATCCAAATGGCAGGCATATTACGAACTACTGTTTATTCGATTTTCATGAAATCGTGGGTCTAGATAGTCATATATCAATTTTATCAATTTCCATCCAATACATTT
Source organism: Nezara viridula (assembly GCA_928085145.1). Taxonomy (NCBI): domain Eukaryota; kingdom Metazoa; phylum Arthropoda; class Insecta; order Hemiptera; family Pentatomidae; genus Nezara; species Nezara viridula. Next base: position 93,625,787 of record OV725077.1, read on the forward strand.
ATTTCGTCGAGCGTAAATGTATTTTCTCAAACATGCATATATTTCAGAAACCACTAGTGCGATTTAGCTTGAAGTTGAAGAGTGGTAGAAAAAATTATGCTGTATCCATTTTATGTAATTCTTTCCACTTCTTCCTCCTGCGTATGCACTAATCAATTTTCCTTGATACATTTATCTCTTAAATAAACGGCTTGTTTGATTTCTTCCTAATTCGGAAGGAATTAGTAAACAAATGATCAAGTGTCAATTTTATTAGATTACATCCTATACTTTCTAAAAATACTTCCGCTAACAGATGAACAAACGTATTGATAATGGCTTGTCTAATATATGTTATATATTCCATTGAATATAAACTGTCTAATATCAATTTTATTAAATAATTACAATTAATGGAATTAAAAGGTAACCGAATAATGTCTGTGAAATTTGGATAGCTTTAAACTTACGGAAAGTGAGGTTATATTTATACAATAATTTTATGAGGTTGTAAGTTAACCTCAAGGCTTTAAAATGTTTGCCTAAAATGAGTTGTTTTTCTCCAAAGTTTTATTGAATATTAATATTATTAACGCCACAGCATTAATTTATTTTATTTTATTTAAATGATAATTTAATTAATTGCTGATTTGATTTATTTCATAAAAATGAAATCAATTGTTAATTATATATATTCATAGGCCAATAGCTTATATTGATTACATTCTATATTGACTGCTTCTTAGTTTATAACTGCTTGTTAGTGCTGCCAACAATTATAGTGTCCATTGCTGTCCAGCTGTGAAGAAACATACTTCTATCTCTCTACGCGTCGCGTTCACCGATGACCAGTTGCAGTTTGATTCGAGCGCTTTTGAAAAAATATACGTTTGGTCGCTGTATAAGTATATGCACTGGTTTGCCAGCGGTTCGTCCATTTTTACGACCACCATCTGCTTGCGTCCACGTAACGTTATACAAATGTTATTTGGGGCTATTAATATTCGTTTGTTTGTTTCTGTTATTGATTTGATTTTGGGCCAGTCATATATTATTTCTCAATGTGGTTTTCATAAGCAAAAATCATTTTATTTTATTAAATACTTCTTAATTGTTTTTATTATAATTATATTAAGCATATCACTATTTTCATTTATAGTAGTTATTATTTTATGGGTCATGAATATTCAGGACGCAATCATTATAAAAAATTTTTATTTGTGCCAACGTTTGTAAGTTATTATTTTATTTTATTTTTATTATAATTGTGAAATCGATTTATTAATATGTTTAATTGTTGAAAAATAAATGTTTAATCCAAGTGTCGATACAGTTCACTTTTTATTATAATTTGTTTTAATCAAATCGTCGTTAAGTTTCATTCAAAGTTTAATTTAAACCAAGAGGGAGCTTCTAAACAAATATAATCTGCCACGCTAAAAGGGAACAAGTATTAAAGTTATAGATGTTGATCCAGAGAACATATAAGTAATGAAAAATTTACAATAATGATAAATAAGAAAAAAATCATATATATATATTTTTACCGTTATATAAGTAAAACGTTATAATTAACGCGTTACTTTTGATAGATTCCAGGGCAGATTGGGCAAGAGCACTGGAGCCAAATACGATCACGGCTTAAGCAGAGACGTTGGTCATTGCCAGGCATCCATTAACACATTCGCAAAAGGCCTCGAATCCCCACCATTACTACCTTCGGGGAAGATTGTAGTACTATAATGAGATAATTGGTTCTTCTAACTCTCCTTTAAGATTGAATTTGTTTTTAAAGATTGAAAAATGTTGTAACATTACTTAGCGTATGTCATATAAAATAAAAAGAGTATATAAAATATTTTAATATACTGATCCTCGATATTTTAAATATTTGATAACAGTAGTGTTGCGAATATCGAACACTAATGTCGAACTTATTTATTTTATTATTATCTTTTTTTTGGCTTTAAGACTTGTCAAAGCAACTCTTAATTTGCTAATCGCTAAGTATGGTATAAATGATCAAATATATCAAATGACCAATAAAATTTAATGATATTCAGGGTGTCAATTTTGTTAATTTTTAAAGTAAAAGGAAGAATCGATGAAATAATTAGAAGGAAAATACAGTAGAAAAAAGGTACATGTAAACATTGCGAGAAGGAAAGAAAAGAAAAGCTATTTGTGCCCGGTCACCACGTCAATTATAACTGTTTCAACGCAAAGTAGAACAGGTCCTTTAAAGTTCCCGTTGGTTTTTTGAATTATTTAAACTAATTAGCGAACTTCTATTGTCAATATGCAGTTTCACTTACCGAAGGGGAGGTCTTAGCGGAAGACATACACTAATGAATTGGTCTTAGCATGCCCAGGCGAGGTAGTTAAGATGTAAGCATGGCACGATTAGCAAATAAATGGTCCAACAGTAGTTGAGAACTGCTAATGGCCACCGTTCTCAGCCTTATTATTTGTTCTCGTCCAAGTATTCTAATTAACCTGTCCCCGTTTCATATATTTTAGAAGATTAATTATATCATTAAATTTTACTAACAAATTTTCTTTTATTAAACACTATAATTTTCTGCTATTTAAATGTCGATCCTAATCAGGAACTGTATCTTTGATGATCAATATTTATGATTCCATCCTACATGCTCAGCTACAGATTCTCTGTTCACTAACCCAAACATGCCAATGATATCTTTGCGGGTCACATTGTGATGTTTTTTTCACATTGTCAGTTATCCGTGGATTCAGTGCCGGCCTTAGGACCGGAGCCCCCGGACACTTGCCTAGGGTGGCCGAACTAGAGCGGCGCACTTCTAAATCATATAAAACTACATAGCAAATTATATAAATTAATTTTATCTCTAATTTCAGTAACTGAAATAGAGACATAGTGAATGTAATACAATTTAAATATATAACAGTAGTATATACTGTAATTTCTTTTTCTGGATTATTTGTTTATTGATAAATATTATAATCAGTCTCAATAAAGGACATTTATAATAGAGTTTTGAGAGCACATTCACACCATATTTACAAATTCAAAAAATAAATAAATAAATCAGGTAATTCAAAAAATAAATAAATAAATAAGGCAATTTCAAAAAATAAAGTAAATAAATAAGGTAATTATATACTATAATTAAGAAATTAATTTTTTTAAGACAGAGAGCTCATGACATAATTTTCTGAAGGCGCTCATTATTTAAGCCTGTCCTTTCATATGGATGGGTCCTAGTTTTCTAGATGACTCGTAAAAACCTAAAGTATGCAATAAACTTTTGTTTTTAAGCTTCACCTACAGCCTGTTTGTGCTAGCTGATATCTCTAAAATTACCTTATTGGTAACATTTATTTATTTTTCAAGAATTCCATTCAGTATACACTTTTTAAACTATGGAAACTGGACTGGAGTATACTGGAGGATGCAATCATCACTATGCTTAAACAACTGTGAGACACTACGCAGCGTCCGTGCGGAGGCGAAATATTATTAATTCCGCTTGTTTCAGTGGCTGCTTCTTCTGCTATGATTATAACTAGACTTTGTATCCCTTACCTCGGAAAAAAATGTTTATCTAATCATTTTTCTATTGTTTACTTTTTTCTCGTTTCTTTTAAGACTGTCCCTTCCTTCGTTATTGTTGCTTATTCATTTGTGTTTATAACTTCTAAGCGATTATCATTCTTAATATCGAATACCTAGATCCAAATCAGGAGAGTAATCACCGAACACATTTATATGTGAAATTTCTCATTGATTATTGAACATTTTATCAATAGCTGATGTCTTATCAAATATAGCTGACAATTGTTTCTCAAAACAGTCCGTTGTGATTACTTCCCCGCATTTTTTAAGTAATATGTAGCGACATTTATATCCTCGAACTAGCAACTACTATATATGCGGCGAGTAGGCTGAAATATATTACAAGTAAATTGAAATACATTCCATTCATTAAGCAATAAATAGAGTCAATCTAGTGTATAAAAAGGTTCATTAATTGCCGACAGAGAGTATGGTAGGAAACTGTGGACAGAATCTTGGTACCTACCCTTATATGCTGGGTCTAACCGCTCAGATATATTTTTCGGCCAGTAATCCGCTTAGGTTGTAACAAAGATAAAATCTGCCCTAATTCAAGGGCCAAACGAAAGCCGGCGCTTACAAAAATGCTGATAAAAATAACTTCTGCCTAAAAGTAGAAATGGTAGTACAGCCCTTCAACTAATAGAAAAATAAAAAAAATAATTGGAAATTTAAAAGGAAATATTTTTGATGAGCCGTTAGATACCAGAGTCTGTTAGAGAAGAAGACAGCTGCAGAAGTTTTTGAGAGAAACTGGAAGCAATGCCCAGCAAGAAAGGATTCTTTTGGATGACAGGAGACGTCGAGAGGATATAATCTGAAGACTCGACCATATAACCAACCATCTCAGTGATAATACCCATTGAAACCTATGTAAATCTGGGTTGGCAGTCTTTGAAATAATTGTTATTTTTCATGTACTCATCAACATTGATTTGAAGTTTTTTTTTTCACTGCATGCCACTATTTAGATACATAGATACAAATAATTAATTGGTAATACGATACTCTCGGAAAAGGTATCTGATAGTACCAAAAAATCAATGTAGTTATATAACGGCAGGAGAGTCTGTGGTATCCTAGCCCTTAATCACAGTAAATATATGATTAGTATATTTTTAAGTAATTAGGTCCTCTTCTGGTATCGATATAAATATGCATTGTAAATTTGCATAAATAAATAAGTGCAAATAATTTACTTTTTTATTTCAGGTATCTCGTTCATTCTGAGATTCCATGTGATATGAAATAGACTCACAAAAAAATTGTTTGCTATATTAAGGGTAGAATGCACAACAGGTTCTATCATATTGTATATTCACAACTTAATCAACGTATAAGTGCCCAAATGCCTTTCTTTACGAATTTATGTATTTTTCATGTTCATTGGCAGTGCTTTCGAATCCAATTAAGGGTCAAAATTCTGACCATTAGCGAGTTTAAAAACCGGACCACTTCCTGGTACTTGCACAGCCTCCCTAATCAGCAGGCTCGTAAGAAACGGAGGTTGTAGGACGAGGTTTTGTTTCTTTTGATGAGAGCCGATATATAAAGGAGGCAGGCGCTAATATCCCCCTTCTCATGAATTATTTATGAGGCAATGCCTTCAGGGCTCGATCTGGTCCCTCTTTATCTCGATGGTTGTTGCGGATCCTTGCTGCACTTCGTAACACTCTGCCGAGGTAAATGTAGATTTAGCGATAACTTCTACAAACCATTTTGCGATAAATACATAAGTACCGCCCATTGATGCATATTTTGTGTTTTTATTATTATTATTATGTATAGATAATTTGCAATTTTTATTTTATTTTTGCATTTTTATTTTAATTCAACGCTGTTTTCAAAAAAACAAATTTATTGACAATAGCCGTTGTTAATAGTTCTTCATGGTGAATTTATAGTATGATGATTATACCTAGTGCATTAGGCGTATTAGCTAAATCATGGATACATGTATCCGTACATATAATATACTATCAAGATATTATATTAGATTCATACGACTGCTAAAGCTTCTTACTTTACGACGACTGTTCAAATAACAGTTTATTAGCTTCATTTTCTACTGGAAAATATCTCTTCAGTTTAATTGTCGAACTATAAGCTATAACCATCCTTGAACTTACTCGAATCCATCATTGTACTCACCTAAGAACTATTTTTTTTTATGCAGAAGAAGCTTGGTTTGTAGTTTTCTCACTTACTATGAGCTTAAAAGCATATTTGGATATTTTTTAAAAATAGAAAAAAAATCAAAAAGTTTCTTTCCTTATTAGCCGAAGTGACGTAAATGGTAAATATGAAGTATTTAATTGTAAGTTTCAAGTGAAGCTGCCAACTGCTACTTTTGACTACCTCCAACTTCTTAAATGACCTCTCAAGTTAATTTCTCATTCTACACTATTCTCATATACTGCAAAATATAACTATTCAGAATATTATGCTTTGCATTTTTTTTAAATCATATAAAACCTAATTATTATTCTACACTTTTAAAGATTTTATGTCTTGCTTTTTAATTTTTTTATTTCCATTTCATTCTTAAATTTTATTTTATTTAGAAAATTGAAATTTCAGAGAAAAAAGGTTTATAACTTTAATTTATTTGAATGGACGGCATTCCAGACTTAACCTGGTTCATTATCAAGTCCATAATCTAAAAAAGGACCGACGTTATGTCACACAAATAATAATTTCAAAAATTTTAACTTTTTATTTTATTAGTAGTTTATTTATTTTTATTATTGATGATACAATATTATTGTATAACTGTTTTTAAATATTTGTTTTAATTATCCGGTACAGTCAAAAATACTCACATACGGAAACTACAAAGTTTTCAAAAAAAATGTTTCAAGATTTTAACAGAAGCTATCTGATACGTTAGAAATATTACTTTTAATAAAGACATATTGGTGCAATAGTTAACGACGACATACGAGCACACTACAAAAGATTTTACAATAACTTACAAGGACACACCGACTTGCTGATTCAAGGCATGGTCAAAACCAAACGTTGGAGGCTCAAAAGAAGCTGGATGAGGGATCTCCTCCATTAAATACAAATATTAAAATCATGATAGGAAAGGACGCCACTGGGCACTCCTCTCTCTCTCACGCCTTCAATATCTTACTCCAAATTCTACTTCCCGGCAACACACTCGCTGGTTGTGAAGTCTGACGGGTCTTTCTTTTTTTCTTAAATTTCAATATTCAATACAGATATTGATACTCTTCGAAAGAGGAAGATATTATATATAATTGAACATTTTATTTATTAATTTTCGAAATTCTATTCGTCATAGAGAACAACGGAAGGATATATTACACAATACACCTATTTTCCAAGCATAAGAAAAGAATTAGAGCTCAGTTATCTCTGTTATAAATTTTTATTCTTAATTAATCGTCAGGGCATCAGTACATTAGTTAGTATTATGTGATAATATAAATCACAAAAAAAAAAGTCAAAAAGAGGTGTTAGCATATACCAGTACATAGATTAACTTTATTTTTGTTATAACTATAATCATCTCTGACGATGCCTCAATTTGTAAAACTTTAGATTAATTGAGCCGTTTGGTTGACAGAATAGTTAACTCGAATTCCAACATTTTTGAGTAAAATCTTTTTAGTGATATTTCTAATTGGGAATATCGCTAAAATTAATAATAACATATGTTAGATTTATTTCCGTCAACTGAAAGGCTTAATTAAGAATAAAAAGATAATGACAGACACTGTAGGGGCGGGGTGGCCGAATAGGCTAAAGCGTGTGCACAGCACCGCTAGTTGCCTGGCAACCGGATAACAGAGATTTGAGATGATATAAAAAGTAAGAGTTCGCGTCCCGGTGCCGGAGGGGATTTTAAATTCCCCGCCCTCACCCCCCAGCCCGGGAAAATCCCGTATAGCCTAAAAGGCGAGGTAGGGAAGAACAAAAAAAAAAAAATAAATGACAGACACTGCTAAGGTCCTACACCATACTTATTATTTTCTTTCTTTTTTTTAAAAACATTGATTGTAAACGTTGTATTTTTTCTCACTTATTTATTTGTTTTTTGTTTTTTTGTGAACTCTTGAATATCTATATTATGTGAGTATAATAACAATTGTAACTATTGTAAAACTTCCGAAGACGAGTTAATAAGTTTGAGCATACAAGGTACTTAGACAAAAAAACCTTGAAGATGTTCCCATACTCTAGATCCTCCCTGAGGAACCTCATATCAGAAGGATATCTAGATCGAGAAAAGGTCTTCCAGGCCAAGGTGTATATGCCGGGGGAATGTTAATTTCGGTAGACTAGATCCCGCGGGTGCTAGGTCAGGATAGGGTGATATGAAGGATTGCTGTTCTATCTTTGTGAAGGCCAATGAAGCATTCAGCAACATTTGTGGCTATTCAGAGCGAGTGCTTCCAGTCGTGCAATCGTATCTCAGTTCATTTGTCATTTCTTATTTCCTGAAGGCTCTTGAATTCTAAACCATTCGCTCTGTCTACCTGTTTCAGAGGCCAGGGCTACTGTTGATAGTTGTATTTGAAAATAAATCCATACATTTTTTTAATATGATATCGTCTGTGGCTCCAGTGCCCTCTTTCAGTTTCCACTGGATTCTAATACCAGGGACGCGGCTGGAAAAGAAGCACTGGGAACTTCTGAGTCTTAGTTTGTTTCCCACATGTGGAGGACAAAGCTTGGCTATGAGTTATCTGGACGAATGTAGATATTGTGTATATAGTTAAGATTGTATATAAGAAGATTAATTTTATTTATTTATGTATATTTTTTTTTATTATTTATATTTCCTATCTGTTTTTATTTTTGTTTTGTTTTTTGTATATATTGTATGAATGAATTCTTGTAGCACTAATACTTGTTGCCCTTCATGATTGTATTGTTATTCAATCATTTTTTTTTTTTAATTCCTGGTATGTAAAAAAAAAAATACGATATCATACTCTAAACGAGTTCATTTCCTGTACTTTTACGAATGAACTAATGGTAGATATTTTCCGTTCATGAGAAATCAATCCAAATCAATGTATAAGTGACATTGAGATGTTGAATATATGTTTTGTACTTGTCAAACACTCACATATGAGTATATATAAAGAAACAAGTATTGCACACTGTCAGGCCTACCTGGATCGATTGAGGAGTTCGAAGGGGCAACATCGCAAGTTGGCCTGAGAATAAATGAAGGAAAAAGTCTGTACATGTACTCTATAAGGAGTAATCTAGCAATACAGGAATTACTGAAAATTATTAACATGGAACAGAATTTAAATACATTGGAGTGATCTGACCGAAACAAAATGCAAGTTGTAATTAAAGTGTTTTTATGGTCTGACAAAAATACTGATATGGAATGAATTCATATGGAATACCAAAATATTTATAAAACCAGTATTTAAATGATTAGGTGCTTATATTACCTATTACCTAATATTGTGAAACGTAAATTTTGAAATAGGAAAATGAGAGGTGTAGACAATTTGGGAAAGAAAGTCCTAAGAAACACATAAGGTCCGAAGAAAATAAATGATCAGTCGCTTAGACGTAAAAACACGAGCTATATGAGCTAGTAGTGACAATATTTTAGTCACTGTCAAGAGATTCTTTCTGAGATGGCGAGGGGTTGGAAGAAGATAGGTTGCCTAGGAAACTTCTATATAACCGCCCAGGAGGGGAAGACCCTTCCTGCGGTGGATCAACGAAGTAGAAGAACATTTTAGCCATATGGGTATAAGAAAATGAAGAAGAATAGCAGGTGGTAAGGCTTGTGGAAGCTTGTATCTGATGCCAAGATCCCTTAAGGACTGTTTAGCTGATTTAATATTAATAAAGGAAAAAACTCATGTAGATTGTTATCATATTTAACCAATAAGATAATGAATATTCTCACTATTAAACACACTTAATTTAAATAAATAAATCTAAAGTAAAATGGTATAATTTTTACATTACCAATACTCATTTAACGCATCTAGTACCTAACCAATTACATAACTGACTGGTATTGTTATCCATATTTTTTTTCGTGCTTGATCATTCGTATAAAAATAAGGTAATTTTAATCATGCAAATATCGACAGAAACATAAGACTGTTAGTTCAAAAACAAAATGTATTCATATGGGTAATGAATAAACTGCTGATTTCTTATAATGAACAAGGTTTTCCGTTTAATTTTTACTGCCTGCTTAAGAAAAATATTTGATGTTTCAAAAAATGTAATTCTGAATATATGCGAAAATATGTTTGATATATTGTAATATAATGCAAGTAGTATAAACTACAGTCCATATACTATGTGGTAAGGCGTAACAGTCTAACGGGACACCGAATTACGTATCCCTGAAAATTCTTCCTCTCACGTGTGGTTTTATTGTTGGAGTTTTGTATTGTTGGTTTTATTGTATTACTTTCGTAACCACTTCTTCGAGGTTTCTTTTACTAAATGGATCTAGTAAAAGAAACTTCGAATATATATATAATATATATATATATATATATATATATATATATATATATATATATATATATATATATGTGTGTGTATATATATATATATATATATATATATATTGATTTTACAATTTAATCAAATAAACAATGATGCTGCTCGCAGGCCACAGTTTTGAGACACATGGTCTCTTTTTTTCCAATTGTCGTTTTAGTGACATAAGAAAATCTTAATTCGAGCGAAGACAGAAGAGACCCATGAAATGTTTTATGAGACTTATCTTTGGCATTCCCATGTTTCCTCACTATACATCGAGTTTAAGTGACTTTATCTTAACAGAAATTAATTCTTGCTATTTTCCTTTTCCAAGTCCTCATAACTAAATATCACTCCCTACATCCAAGAACTCCTTGCTCTACGTTCCTGTACCTACTCTCTTAATACCAGATCTCAACTTACAGATCTATATATATCCTTCCATAAAACAAATTCTTTCAGAAAATCTTTTGTCATACGGACTACCTCGTTCTTGAACCTCTTACCTATCTCCATATATCAAACAGCGTCCACATATTCCTTCAAACTACTCCTATTCCACCATTTATCACACATTCAAACTTCTGCCAGCTTATAAGAATTTTTAAGTTATGTGAATACAATTGCTCACCAACAGTTAAATGAGCCATTTTATTTTTATATTTATTTACTTACTTTTCTTTCTGTGTTTTTGTATATCGATATCTTTTATTAGTGTTTTTTTATATATTGGCATCTTTTATAAGTGTTTTTGTATTTATCTGTATTATATATGCCATGCCAGACTCGTGCAGGTATTTTTATAACTCCGTTAAAATTCTAAGGGGACTTTAATCCCAAAATTAAATTTTTTTTTTCTTTTTTATTCATTAATTCTAATTCATTTCATATTATTCATCAATTCAATCATAAATCAATAAGTTATGAAATAATTATTATTTACGAATATTACTGGTTTTCGATATCAGCATTGTTTCGTTAATTAATTTCTGTGTTTTATTATTAATTAATTTATATATCTCTTATACGTGTTATTATCAATCTAATACTTCTGTAAACAATTATTTTATTTTCCGTTTGATTTTATTGATATGGAATTATTAAAAGAGGAACCACCCTTTTGAGCCATAGATCGTCCTGGCACCTAGCGGTGGGTGGTAGAACCTTTTTCAGCAGGCCCTACCAATTCCCGTGAATTCCGCTGGGAGTTCGCACTCGTGTTAAATCACTATTGTATTATTTTGAAAATTCCGAATTGGATATAATAGATTGAAATCATATATCCAATCGAGGTGCATACATTAAATCAAATAATAAAAATATTAACATATTAGAAATTGTTTCCCTAATGTTCGATTTAATGACTTGTTATGTTAAATATTATTTCAATGAAATCAATCCTTCAAGTACGAAATCATTGATATCACATCATTCAATTTTCTAGTTGATATTTGCTATTTTTCCAATACTTGATCACATGATAATAAACGACAATGAAAAATAATTTTTAGAAAAGTGAGATAGATTGTATTTTATTTTAATGAATTTATCTCATATTTTGAACATTTTATTAAATTAACCTCGACGTAACTAATATCTTCCATAAACTCAAATGATTTATTAACTATGATTCTGATGAATTGAACAAGTATCATATTTCTGATATAGGAATTTATTATCATCTGTTACTTAGCAACCGATTCAATTTGAAAATTAGTTTGATTTAGATGCTAGAATGATGTACTTGATAGAACAAGCCATCATTAAAGGATATTTAGTTATATATTATCTGTTTATCGCCTCTACCCTTGAGGGTCATTATCGTTGTCATTTTTTTTTATACATTTTTTTCTGGTACGATTTTCAAATAATTAATCATTTTTTAACGTTGTATTCGTTTTCCTGTAAAAGGTGTTTGAGGTTTTCTTGTGGACTCATAGATATCCGTGTGGTTTTATACTTAAGACAACCTAGCAGTAATTGTTTTGCCCAAGGACTCTCAGCAATCAATTATTCTGATTTTTACAGTAGGTATTCGTGTGAAGATTTGCAGTGGCCTATGCTTCATAAAACAATTTCATCTCGGCTTGATAATCATTCACTCGACTTCCATTATTGAATCACTAGTTTCATCTAATTTTGCGTCACTGTATTTCCATTCATTTTCACTTTATTTTACAATACTAAATTAAAAAATAAATATTTTTTTTTACAGTATAATTTTAAATTAAGCTTAAGCGCTATTTTTTAATAGAACAGAGAGTCTTCTACTTTCAAAGTAAGCTGCACATTAAAGAGATATCTCGCTTTCATCGCCTCAGGGTCTCTCCTTCACATCCTTAATGCATGCATAAATTGCTGACCATTTTAAAAGAAGGCGTAGAAATGTGCATTCGATAGATGCAGTTTAGATTGGTGGTCCCGTTGTCAGATATTGAATTCTTCCCTAATTGCGCCCAGAGTGCACGTACAATGGACTAGTTACATCTCAATAGACCCTAATTACACTAATCAAATGCGGCCTTCTATCAACGATGCCTCTTGATACTAATCAACGATAGCCCGCGGGTGTTGTATGTAGCTAGTTGGATTGCGAGCAACGAAATAGGATGCTTTCTATGGTGAACAGCGATTGATACCGTTAATGAAGTATCAGTGTGACCTAAAAATACATAGATCCTCTTTATATAGATATCTTGAGAATTATTTTGACAATTAGGAATATAACTGAATTTATATAGAATTTGCAAGAGATCTGAAACCCTGGCATATATGAATGATTTAGCTATTTTGAAATGGTATCTTCCAAGAAACTAGATATCGTAGAATAATTTAGTACACTAATCTTAAAGGGTTAATTTACTTTCGGTAAACTTTCTACAAAGTTTGATGTCATAGCAACTACTACAAGATATGTAAAGTACTTACACACTTAAAATGTGTAAAGCTGTTCCAGGTTTTGCTTATCTTGGTCCTGCTATAAGTTAAAAGAGAGAAAAAGTTTTTAATGTAACTAGATGTTCTTTACCTAATTGACTATTTATCAATTTCATAAAAATCATTCGATACTGAAAGGAATAATAAATGTTTGCTCATTAGAAACTCATTTCTTACCCACCGTTCCATTATCTACATTTTCTTTTCTCTTTTTATTGAGAAATAATACATTTTGCCACATTTAAGGGCACTGAGTGCCAAAGCTGAGTAAGGCCCATTCATACTATATTTACAATGCAATAAAAAAAATAAATAAATAAAAAATAAAAATATATATCTATATAACAAAGGTAAAAACTATAAAACCAAAGAAATGTAACTTGAAATCAAATTAAAAAAATTAATAAATAAAAATACAGAAATTCGTAGCAAATTAAATAAGTCATAAGTAAAACAAATAAATATATAAAAAAGAAAAACATTCATACTTAATATATAAAAAAGAAAAACATTCATAATAAATTTACAATCAGCCAAGGGAGCTCTGAGTCCAGCCCTTTCCTCTACGTGTGAAGGACAAAGCGAGACTCTAAGATATCCCAGTATCTACATTTTAATAGTATAATTTAAAATAACTTATAAATTTATAGATTATTTCAACTAAGAAATGGTTTTATTGAAAGATAATATAACTCCCTTTAATCCCGAGTATTTAAGACTAGATTCGTAGAATCCTAGATAACCCCCAGGGTTGATCTTACCCCTTAAGCTGGTTCCTAAGCCAGTTTAGTTCCTTTTACCGGAGAAAGGAGCGCCGGGAGCTAGCTATATATAATGCCCACCGTGCAGATCCTTGTCTGCTCCTGATGGCTCTCTAATCCTTTACAGCCCTGCTGGGTCCTGATCTATTGTTCCTCAGCTTGCACATAATTGGTAGCTGTAGACGAGGAGGCCTAGGCCTAGTCTTCGGTATCTCTGCAGTTAGTCAAACTGTCAGCATCCTTTCACCTCGTTGGGCTATTGCAATAAAAGAATACAGTTTGTTATCATTTTTAATATTTCTATATTTAGTCCAATCATATTGAAATTTTTAGTTTATAAAACTAACTCATTCATGATTAGAGCAAATATCGACAAGATATTAAATAAAGATAAACGACATTTGCAGGAGGGTGACAAGAAAACATAGCTCAGCTTATAGTGAACATTTGAACCTTTTTTTTTTAACAGTGGTTAGATCTCCCAGTAATTTTTAATGTCGACTAACATCAAATATACCAGATTAATGCAGAATCGCCTCTTTGAAAAAAACATGATCAAAGTTTCAGTTGACAATAAAATCGTCAAGTTCATTTCACAACTTGAGTGCAGAATGTGTAATACTTCAGGAAAAGGAACACTTTACCACCTATTATTTAAATGCTCAATATACAATAGCCTTAAGAATGAGAATTTATCAGGATATGGGTAATCTTAATGGGATAGCAATATTTGAGCCAACCATCATAGAAGATATTAGAAAATTTTATCTTTTCATTTCTAATATATCAAATTATAGATAATTGGTGTAGTAATCTGGAATATTGTCCTTTGAATATTATTTGTTTGTTTTCTTTGTTCATGCGAGTACTCTTTTAATTGAATTTTAAAACATAGTTTATTATTTATATTTAAAAAATAAAATGTATTTATTGATATTGTGTATGTGTTTTGACGGAATTTTAGATTTTATATAATTGTTAATAATTGGCGTTATTTTAACTGTCTGATTTTTTACCAAATATGCTTTTTAAGGAATTCTTGAACTAATATTGTTAATGTAGTATATAAATGAAAAAAAAAAAAAATTTGTAAAACCATTAGAGTAATAATGTTTGTCATGTAAAGATTGACTCTATTTGTATGGGGTGCTTCTCTGAAAACAAATAAAGATTAAATAAAATAAATATTGAAATTTTTACTTGTAATATCAGATTTTAACACTCTATTTCCGGGATGTCTACTGAACCTATAATACTTAGAAAGGTTTTCTAGTTTTAAAATCCGGATAAGTCAAAAGATATTATTAAAAAAAATCGAAAGTCCGAGAAATGTTTACAAGATAGAGGACGTGTGTAGCATACATCAACTACTTAAGTATCTACATCAATTCTCTATGATATTTTTTTCTACTAAACCCAAAAAAAATAGGTATTAGTGCTCAATATATTCATTCACTCAATATGTACTCACATGAAAAAGAAATATAAATCAGTACAAGGATACCAATTTTTAAATTAAACAATTAAGTAACTAGAAAGAAGTAGTAGAAAATAAAGTTAATTGCTCAAAGTTATGGAAAATTGATTCCTCGAAGAAATAAAAAAATGTTACATAGTGTCCTTTACCTTTCGGAGTATAGATTTAATCACTAAAAATCGAATTTTAATGGCTCAAAGTTATGGAGCATTGGCTACCCTCAACAAATACAAAACTGAAGATGTTGTTCTTTACCTCCGGAGTGTGTAAATAATTGAGAATAAAGTAAAAAAACGAAGTTGATATGAAATAATGATATATAAAATATTAATAATAAGTAGTGATAAAGAAATTGCAATATTTCTCAGAGAAGCCTAGGGCCATACCAGGTTGTAGAGCTGCTCAGTGAATAAGTAAGTGATAAAGAAAGTATTATGATAAACGTAAAATAATATATGAACTTTACAATTATATATATATATATATATATATATATTTAGGTAGGTAATGATAAAAAAACTAGTAAATAGCCAAAAGTAAATTCAAGTTGAATACAAACATAAAAACAATTAAGTAATTTAAAATTCATTCGTACGTACGTAATGTATTTACATTCCACTCCGAGCCAGGCTTTGATAAATAATAATTTTATTCATGTCAATTAAAAAAAGTGATTTTTTTTTATGTGTAGCAAGATTGGGATCTCCCTTAAAATCGTCTATTTTTCATTGTTTTTATTTGCATTTGAATTTTAATGAGGGTTTTTCAAGTTGTATATAAACGTATAAGCCATTAAAAATATATATTTTTGATTGGGGATAACAAAATTTAATATGTTGAAATGATTATCAATAAATATGGTCTATTAGGATTTAAGTTGGAACCAAACATTTTTTCTTTTAATTAATTCATGACAAAAGATAATAAATTATATACATCGACAGCTAATATAAAATAAATTAATTTTCTTCGTTGTTTATTGCCTCTTAATATTTTATAAGCAGTAAGAATAATTAAATTATATAGGTATAAATATCTACTTATTGAATTGTTGTTTTTCATGATTACCTTCAAAATCTAAGAAAGTCTTGTTAATGATATTATAAAAGTCTAGAAATTCTGAAAAAGTTTTGTTAAACACCCTGCAATAATTGTAATAGCTAAAATATTCAAATAAAAACTTTTTTTCTCTCTTCCTTCGTTTTTATTATGCTATTGAAATATATACATATAAACATACGTAAACAAGCAAAAAAAAAAATCAATTGTTTTAGTCGCCTTTTTTTATAAGTTACTTTTTTATATATATTTTTATTTCACATTCTACGTCAACCATGTCGTATTGTACAGAAAAACTAATTAAACGAACCAACAAAATAATAGACATTTTTTCGGTCCCTAATCATTTGGTAACAACGAGTTATGAACTGACAAGCTGTTATAGAAGTTTCATACTCTAAGAAATATAATTCTAACAAGGTAATATTTGACTGAAATACAGTAAGTATGACCCAATGTTAAGATGCTTAGTATTGCCGGAGGTTAAAATTTCCAAAAACTCTCTAAATGAAACTTATCTATGAAGAGTCATGACCGTTCATATTCTCATCATAATCAGGCACCCCAGGCTGACCCATTGGCATTTCGATGATAATCTTGTCCGAGATGTGACAGCTTCAACGGTCAGCAAACATCACAGCCCAATTTTGGAAAACTCCACATTTACATTCATCTGAAAACCTCATTATGTTTTTAGAGAAATGTTTAGGCATCATCACCCAAAAATTGAAAGTAATATAGTATAAGAAATATGTGTAAATTAGATATACATAGGTATATTTTTTAAGGTTCGTAAACTTCCTCCTGCCTACAGTTGACCAACACATAAGAACTCTTTACAAATGATTTCACAATAATTTACACAGACATACTAACGTACTAATCAGAAATATGGCTTCAGCTGACATACTGATCAATGTGAAGAGGAGACTAAAAAGGCGCTGAATGAGAGACCTCTTTCCATGACAAACCATGGTAATTGATTCAGGGAAGCCAGGGAAGAGGTTCTGCTGGTTGCTATCCTTCCCCACGCCTGACATGTCAGTATCATTACTTAATCAGACCATCTTCTGATTGTTAACAATTGTCGACATGTGCAGATTAATATTCGTAGATAAAAAAAATAATATGGAATTATTTAAATAAAATAAATTAATAATTAAGTAAATAAAGTACATTTATGTGAGGATGACAGTTTATATGCGATGTTCTCTGAATATATGAATGAAATGCTTTATCGTGTAATCTCCATACTCCATCCATCGATGGTATATATAATATTTGCGCTCAAAGCCTCTATTGATGACCTAAATCGAGAGAATCTGAAGAGGCTTTCCTGGAGTGTGGTATTTATTAATCTCTTCCACTCCAGTTCTTTTTACCAGCTGACAGGGCTCTACCTCTTTGGCCCAATATATAACCAAATTTAGCAATAATACGTCAGACTCTCCAGATAAGCTTGAAAGTTTTGGGTTTTTGTATATTTTGTTATGCCTAATATTTTAAAAATTATAAATAATATTTCTTAGATATCTGTTGCTATTAATTAACTGATGCACTATATTTTATGTTTCAGGTGAGTAGTTCAAGAACACCATAAAAGCATTAGCATCAGTCATGATGGCAAAAAATATCGATTAAAGTGTGGTAATTATATAAATTATGTATTTTATTTATTTTTCGAAAAAACGATCCTTTTTGCAAACTAAGTCATATATTTTATTCATGAAATACAAAGATAAAAAAAATAAAAGTAAATGTAAACAATTTAAGAGGAAATTGGTTGAGCTGAAAAAAAAGTAGTAAAAATAATTAAATTACATTTATATTTTAAATTTAATTTATATTTATATTCTAATCTAATTTATTTATTTTTACTTTTTTTTTACTGAACACTCCAACCAATCTTCTATTCAATTATTAACTACAGTCAAAGATCAATCCAGAATTAAGTCTAAAAAGGTTTGATTAAATTATTCAGCAAATGGACATTTATAATTTATAATTAGGTACATTAATATGTAAAGAAAAAAAAAGTGTTCTGATCATCGATCACTAATTTAAATTGGTACAGAAAATTGATATGAAGGCCTGTAATTCATAATATTGATAGCTTTCAATAGAAATAATTTACAAAATCTAAGAGGTTTTTTCGTAATTTATTAATATTAAATTTTTAACTTTTGAACTTTTAAATATTAAATCACGTATACTAAGATTTGTCTTGTATAACCTGCGTAAGTTATAATTACCTAAAGGTAAAACCAATATTACCTAGAAAAGACAAAATGAGAAACTGATTAATTAAATTATATCCAAAATGTAATTTTGGTACTTGGATGGTACTAGTACTTGGATTTAACTAGTACACACAATATAATATACATATATATCTATGTATATTTTTCAAAAACTGATTATTTTTATGACTTTTATTTTAATCTAAGTTTTGTATTCGTGAGAGAGGTTTAAAAAATGTTTGTGCTCAGAATTGATAATTTCGGTTACGGACATACCTTTTACCGTTTATCAGATCTTCATGAAATTTTGAAGAATTCCAAATAAATTTCACCGAATTCTATCTAGTATTTTCACTATACGCAAACGCATATTGTTATATATGGTAATGTTTTAGAAACATCTTTTTAAATTTGGCTTAATATTGTATGAAAGTTAGGTATCGGTAAAAAAACGATGCAATACCAATTTTGTCGAATTCCGTCCTCTACTTTCTGTTATAGCTTTCCTTAATACGTCTGTATCTCCACAACCGTACGTTCGATCTGGTTCAAATATGAAGGGAAGTTAAGGATTAGTGATCAGATGATCAAGTATGTATTAATTTCATCAACTTCTATCCACCATTTCAAAAAAGAGTTCCGCTTTCGGATCAGTAAATGTATTGTTTTTAAGACACCAAGTTTGAAAAGGCTTGTTCGATTTCATCCGAACATGGAGGAAATTTGAAAAGTAGTCTCCACATTATTCGCTGATTCCACGTTACTAACATGACAGTGCCGTTACTTAGATTTTATGGATTAATGGAATTATAGTCTTGAGTTTGTAAAAAAAATATTATTTGTGAACGTGTTTTTTTTTTTTTTTTTATGGTCAAACAGCTCCTGTTTTCAATATTCTCCATAACATCATAGTTTTGTAAACTTCATCCATATTTTTATATTCCATCTTAAATTAGTTTTTTTCTGCCTGATGAATAATATTGGCCTATTTAGCACTGAACAAACAAAAATTGGATTTTTCCAATGAATTTTTCGTTCCATCCATTTTCTGAGAAACATACCTATTAATTATATATGCGTGTTCAGTACTCTGATTATTTTTTAATCAGAATATTTAAAAGTAAATAGTCAAATACGCAATTTGTAAATGTGGAACTCTTACATATTTTTGTAGTCTCCGATGAACATAACTCACGGATATGGTATTCTCAAACGATACATTTCAGACCTTTAAATATAGATAATTATTTAGCCAATAAAAATAGTGAGAAAGTTATACTGACCTTATTTGACAGATGTTTTTTTCATAACGTCATTTTTGTTCTGTTTCATATCAACAACATATACCTTCCCAACATATTTATTTTGATAACAAATAACGTACGTAAATAATTGTACGTCGATTATTTTCAGTAAATTTTCATAGATAAATAGTCTATCCAGAATTTTCTCCAGACAAAATATTTTGGAGTAACAATTACATGTTTTGTTATTACTTATTTTATCACAAAGACAACATAAAATAATTAACATATTCAGAACGATGGAGAATCAAAATCTGCTCAAGATGAACTTTGAAATATTGAATATATATTTCAATAGTAATTTGATTATTATGGATTTATTGAACTTTTTATGTTATCATTGTAATTATAATAATTTGAAATTTAAAAACATTCATTTGTCACAATTATATTAGAAATGTTTAATACTATCATCTTATAAATGTGCTTTATGTATTTTTATCCATTCTGCTATCCCTAATTTATGATTTTTTTTCTATTTATTTATCCTGCACAATCCATAGCATTGCATGGTAGTTAATTTTCGTTTCTCGAAAAAGAAAATATATATTTACAGGCTTTACATTGCTAGATTTTATTTATTTATTTTTGTTCTTTTTATTTAAGTCCCGCCTTAGTGGCCTTTATATTTTTGGCCTTATGACTAACTATCTTCGTAGCGCTACAGACCGATGTGGTCCCTCATCTCCTGAATAAACTTTCGCCAGATAATTTTATGTGAAGTCGTTCGTCAGCTATTGTGATCATACGATATAAAGCACGGTTCCATCCAAAACGTAGTCAGCTTTTCCCTCATTCCTAGTAATTTATGTGGAATCCTTTCTTCCGGCATTCTGGCAGGGTCCAAAATTGTATTCAAATGTGTATTCATTGTATTTATATCTCCACACAGATTATAGATCTCACTTTCTTTCTCCTTCACTAGTAGTCTTCAATTTAAATGATACTGATATGGGATGGAAGATAGTAGTATAGATAGTACAGATAGTATCTCATAGTATACTGCGCTTGTGAGAGCTAATGTCTCCATCACTTGCAAAAAAAACATGACTGATAAAGGATTTCTAGGGATGATATTTTTTACGACAGCAATTGATTGAATTTATCAGAAGGTTTGATGGGATTACTCATCTTTACCTTCAAGATTTGGTGGCACTACCATGAAATTATCTATTTCCATAATTTACAGCAGATCCTAGCTAGAACAAACCACATTCTTAAATGTAAATGAACCCATTTGAAGTGGTTCCCGAACTATATCTGTTTTAGGTTCTACAAGTATTGTACTTGGTCTTCTCCTGATTGATCAACATTCTCATAGCGTCTGAAGTTTCAGCCAACTTAATAAATGCTTGGAAAATCTGTAAGATAGCACAACTGGGTATATTCCATTTGCAAAACCATGCATTTTTCTGTAGTGTCCTTCATCAAGAATTTTTGACTCTTGTATCACCTCTTCTTGTAGAATTCAGAGTGTGATTTTCCTCACCTCATCCACTAAAGAAACAATAAACAACAATCTGTCTCAATAAAGGACATTTATCATAGAGTTGAGAGAGCATATTCATACGATGAAACAAGTATTAGTTTCAATAATACAACTGGTAATTTAATTATACTTTAACTTTCATAAATAATTGTTATTTTCAATTTTTTAAGTATATTTGTCGATTTTCTTTCATTGCATGTGTATATTTTTAAATAACACTCAAATGCAGTAGGTCTTCAGATACGATTCCATGATATAGTAAATAATTCTAGAGTTGAATCTCTGCCAATTTGAGGTTGGTCCGTTTCCAAATGCCGAGTGTCCTATCGGGAAGATATTGGAGACCTCTCTGGCTATTAGAATCATTGTTATAATTAATTTGTAATATTAAGTTGGCTAAATAAAGTATAAAAACCATAACAGATCATGATTTACGGCTTGTTCAATCACATAATAACAATATTTATTGTATAAACCTTCGGGTATTATAGAAATAAATAAAAAAAATGTATTCATTTCTGTTTAAGGAACAGTTTAAGAAGAATTAGGAAAAGATTTTTTTTTTCTAAAAATGACCATTAAATAAAATTCATTAAAAAAATATTCAAAATCCGAATGGCATTAAGTTGAACCTCCAGGGTTTCATGTTACATCAAATAGTATACATTATGGAATGACTAAGCTTATGAACGATGGGTTTCATTCCATTTTGAGTTCTATTTTGAGTGAATCTGTGTTTAGTTTCATAAGCAGTAACATCAAGTTACAGGCTTACCTTGATTTGATAAGATGCCTTTATTCCTGAATAGTTTATCTATAATTCCATGTATTAACGTTATAAACGGAGAAAAAAATAGTAAGGAATTGTAAGAAACTAAAATTAAAACTCCCAAAATTAACTCCTGGATCCGCTACTGGTAGATAACAGTTATTTTTTTTTAAATTACAGTAATTGTGACCTCTATGCCGTTCTTTCTCAGACAGCGAGGCTACATTAGCCAGAAGATAAATAAACCTGTCGGAGTGCTGACCATACTGTCTTCCTAAGGACTAGAAACCTCATTTTCTAATCCTTGAGGTCCTTCATGTGTTCTACCAAGATTAATTATGCTTGTTATTCAATCATTTACACAAGAGTTTTATACCTTCATTTTGGTTGTAAATTTTATTTATTTTTTTGTATTACTAATAAAATAGCATATAACATATTTATTCGATAATTTGAACATTTACTTAAAGTAGTATTTTGTTTTAAAAAATAACATGTAATTAATTTCTATAAATTTTACTAAAATACAATATATACATATGGCAGAATTAAGATTTAAAATTAGTTCTGCGGAATATGATATGGTAGTGAAAGGATCCTTGCTCATGGAAGCATTAGAGCGGGTTAGATTACTTCGCCTTGAGGATATGATAGAGTTTTAAGATATTTAACGAAGGAAATTTTGAAATTGTATAAATGTTTAGTTATGTTTTTTTAACTGAGATTTACCTCCCCTTTGGTATGAAATTTAAAATTCCAAATGGATTAATTCTATGCACATACTTACATTTATACATACTTTATATCTCTTGAAGTAGATAACTTTTTCCGGATACCCAGCCTCCGCATATTTCTTGGAAAATAAACTTACTGCTTGGCTCTCCAGCCCGGTGCGGATGTGCCTTAGCCTCTCTAAAACCGTCACTCCATGTGTTTCTGGTCCTTGTTTCTTCCGTCCACCTGGTCACATCCAGCGTCCTCAACACAGCTACAACATCCTGCAGTCATATCCTGCGTGATCGACTAACTCTGCTTGTAGACTCCTCTACATATAGCGATTTCCTAGACATCCTATCATTAAAAGGATGAAAGGAAGCCGTTCGACGTGAGCAAGCCATTCTGTGCGGCCTGATTTTATGATTTGGGTTATAGAGGTGTCGCTATCTAGTGGATATAGGTCATTTTTACGAACGCTCCAACTATCAGATCCTTTATCACATACTGGGTCATATATGCTTCTTAAACAACTACGCGCACAAATATATTGAGTTTGATATCTGATGCAACATTCAGGGTCCATTTCTCAGCTCCGTATGTTATTACCGGTATAATTAGAGTTTTATATAGCCTTAATAGTTTTTAGTTTCTATATAGCCAAAATTGGACCATACATTTCTGAGCCTTTCCCAACAAGCAAAGGATTGCTCCAGGGGTGTTGCCTCTTCTTCTCTGTTCAAAATTTATCTTGCCATCTGTTTGAAAGTATGGAGAATACAATGCGAACCCATGGGATTCAGTTGAAAGAAAAGGTGTTCCTTTATAACCTATCATTGCACAGGGCGCAGAAGATGCTGGATATATGTTAAGAAAATTAAATGTGGAATACCAGCAGTGGGGACGAGTTATTAATGCAGAGAAAATAGAATACATGACATTCAATAATGAGGATATAGAACTGAATCCAGGTGGGGTTCTAAAAAGAATTAAACATTTTAAATATCTTGGTTCCATAATTAAAATAGATAGTGCATGTGATGTGGAAATAAAAAAAAAAAGAAGATAAATTCTTGTTGAATGACCCGTGGTTATACCAGGTTTAACTACTAAAACAAAACTATGTGATTACAAAAATAATATTAATATTATATTGTTTGCTTATTTATTTCTATGACTAACTTAATTTTTTGGCAATTATTTATTTAATACATTTCATTCTCAAACAAATCATAAAAGTTGTATTTGTTACGTCTCTATCTTCTTTCCACAATGAGTAAATGAAATATGTGATGACTAAATAAATAATTTAAATTATTTAATAAATGATTTGAAGGAAGATTTTCCCACATCTTCATCTAATTCATAGCTAATATTTGTAAATTACCTGAGATTTATTTATGTCAGCTGTCTGGTTTGTTCAACATCTCACGCAGTGTGCTAATGCAAGTTTTGATTTATTTTTAAAGTTGGTTCATTCATTCTAGGTGGATCAATGGATCCACTTTTCAATTTTTTTGCTATCCAAGCAGAGCTCTATGATTATAAAATACTAAAACTATAAATAGTTATGAGTGTCTGTGGTTTTACTGCACTCCCTCTGGGTCTCCTCTGATTCCCATCCCGATAACGCGACTGAGAGAGAATCGCTGGGATCTCTTAGAGTCTTGCCTTGTCCTCCACACTTGAGGGAAATGTCCAGACTCGGAGCTCTCTCGGCTGACTAAATATTTTAAATAAGGTTATTATTGGAAAAATTCCAAACCACACAGCTTTATGTCTCCAAAATGCAGACAAAGAAAAATCCCATCAACGTTTCCACTCCATCTAATCCTATATACTCTATGTTTACTATTGGATTTCGTGGAGAGATGTTTTATCAGCTATTCTTTCTAGTCCAGATGATGCCTGAATTGATGATATGTTGCTGTGTTTTTTTTTCTCGGTATTTCGGAGACATAACGCTGTGTGGTTTAGAACTTTTCCAAAAATAACACATTGGTCATTTTGTTACTAATTTATAACATTGTAAATAAGTATGAATGTGCTTTTATGAATTTTATTTACGGTTTCATTTATTTTGTTTTTATTAATTTTTTTTTGTAATGTTTCTATTGTTTTTATTATTGTACACATGGTATGAATGAATCTCACACAGCTTTAATACTCAATGCCATTATGTGAGGCAAAATATATTATTTCTTAATAAAATAAGGTTTAAAAAAATACTATAAATATCTGTTCATACATTTAGATGTATAAAAATTCCATTGCTTTCTTTCCAGGCTTGTCTAGGTTCAATCGCAACGACTTACTTCAATATTTGTTGCATGCATAAAACTGTGTTGTAAGTTCCTTATTAACCAGTTTTTACTCTTTAACTAAGAATATTAAATGATCTAATTAATTTTTATAAGTATACCATAACTCATTTATCTGTTCTGTCATATGGGTGTGAAATCTGGACAATGGCGAAAGCCAGTGCGAGAAAAAACTAGTATTCGAAAGAAAGATAATTCTAAAGAGATTTGGCTAAGTGGAGAAGAGAATAAGACATATCCACGAACTATCCAACATATTCAAGGATGTGCTGAAATATATCCGAACAGCAAGACTAACATTGAAGGACCACGTCGTACAAACTGACGAGACCTCAGTAGAAAAGTAGGAAGGCCGAAGCTTAAATGGTTAGAGAGAGTTAATGCCGACGCCATATTTCTTGGAATTAGGAACTGGTGGATGGCTACTCAGGACAGAAAAGTGGAAGACGGCTCTTGAGGAAGTCAAGTTCCAGTAATTGATTGTAGAGCTCAGGATGATGACACCATAACTTCTATAAATTTGATAAGTAATAAATTTGCATCGTAATAATGTTCTAATGTAATAAATATTAATGTAGCTGGTTATAAAATATTCTATTCTTTACTTCTTGGCTTAATAAATTGAATTAGTAAAGTTTAGAAATATTGTTTTGTCTGGTACTTGATCGAAGGATGAGGACCGATTGTTGATAGGTTAGCAAGAGATGACAAACGTATAGAATCTTGAAATAGTTGCTGTGAAAGTAAACTCCTCATTTTATTTATCGAATTATATCTGACTGTTATTATCAAATAACCATAAATTATTATGGTCTGGGCCTGAAATGTTTTGTTACGTTATTCTTCTGCCAACCCTAGGCTAGCGGTGTAGTTTCACCTAGAGAAGCTGAGAGTTAATTAGTGTAGCTAGCCTGTAAATTAAGGAAAGGCTATAGAAGGCTGGGGAGCTCTTGACCTAGATCACGCTTCCTCTACTCTGCCCTGATAGAGGTCGCCTTTGAGGGGAAGTCGCTCCGACGTGAAAGGAACGGCGCCTGCTCTGGTTAAGAAGCTGTCTCCGAGGATCCATTTCAGAGTTGTTGTTTTGTTTTTTTTAATTTCTTCCACAACTGCATTAGATGGGAGAAGAAAGTTAATTGGTCTTTTCTTGTCGTATTTTCCTCGGTGTACAGTAAACTTTTGCACTGTGTGGTTCATCACAAGGAGGTGCATTTTATATCCGTTTTAGAACTTTTTTTTTCTTCTTGTTACCTCCCTACCTTGCCTTTTCTAACAAACGAGGAGGGGGGTTGTGTTCTAGAGGTACAACCAAACCTATTCTAATTAGAGGGGAAAGGTTGAGATTCATTCCGTGGGACTGCCACGAAATAAATTTTAATCTGCCCT
This sequence comes from Nezara viridula, assembly GCA_928085145.1. Classification (NCBI taxonomy): domain Eukaryota; kingdom Metazoa; phylum Arthropoda; class Insecta; order Hemiptera; family Pentatomidae; genus Nezara; species Nezara viridula. Next base: position 93,652,331 of record OV725077.1, read on the forward strand.
AGCTGGATTCGAACCATTTTTTAGCAACGTTTTGGTGAATTTAATAAAAATTGCGAAATATCCAAACGGTTTTTCATGTTTTGGGGGCAGGAGGTTAATGTTTTTCGCACCTCGGCAATTTCCAAAAAACAACTGAGAGGATTGTTGTTTGTAATTTAAGTTCGTGTTAGTAAAGTGTCTTTAGTTTTTGTTCCACCGCCACCAGTTTTTTCTTGGATTTTAGTGGAGTTTTTTCTTAGTTGTTATATTTGTTTTCGAATATTTTGAATGTTTTACAATTTATTTGAATTGTAAAAAAATAATTATCACAATGTTCTACTTCGGATTACACAATTATGTTAAGGGAAAGTTTTAATTTAAAAATAGTTATTCATAAACAAATTTCAATTTTTTTTATTTTTGCTGTGATAAATTTTTTGTCATATATTAATAATATTGTTAAAAATGTCACACATGTCCTTCTTAGACTTGAACACGCCATTTATAATACGCTATTATAATGTATAATTTAAATTGAAACCACAAAGAAATTATGAATAAAATAATTGTCTAAGGGCTAAGATACAGTAAACAGTTAAATGCCTACCCGTTGCCTAACGGCAACTGCAGTTAATCATAATTGGGAAATTATTGCGGACCGTACTTAAATAATTGGCCAATTATCACCCGATTTGCAAATTTATCGGCTCCAGCATAATTAAATGATATGCATAGATTTGTGTGTAACAAGGTTGAAACATTTTAATAAATTATAAATTTGCAATAAATTAATTTATATATTATCTAAAGAATTAAAACCAGGTATAATTGAATGTTCTGAATAAGACATCACATAATTGCTTATATGAATTAATATTTACAAGTGCAAAAACAAAAAAAGTGGTGCGGTGAACGCATCACACATCTTTCACTTACTATCCTATTTAGAGTAGAATTAAGTATTCCCATATACAAAGAAGGGTAAGTAAGACTTATCAACAGTATAAAATGTTTATTTAAAGAATTATCTACCAACTTTTTATCATCCATCGAATCTGTTAAATTTATACATGTGCGTACGTTTAACGCCAATCCTGGACCATCACATTGGGCTGTAGTCAAACCATGCGATGTATGAAAATCGTTGCTCATTAGAAATTAGAGTTTGGAGGATGCAAACCCTCTTCAGTTGTTGGTTTCTGTGATGCTGATTGGGCGAGTGATTGCAATGAACGATGATCCGTTACAGGATACATTTTCTCCAAATGCCAAGGAGCTATTTCTTGGGCAACTAAGAGAGCAACCAACTGTAGCTCTGTCGACAACCGAAGCCGAGTATATATTCAGCATGTGTTCTTGTCTGCTGCCACACAAGATGCTTTATGGATGAGCAGTCTTGCCCAGAAAATTGATGGTGTGTTGTGTCGTACTTCAACAATAATACATAATATAACATAACCACTAAAGCAATAATAATAGGTTGAAAATCAGTGATCCACAAATCTTGCTATCAATGGTTTTTATGAAGCCAGAACTAAACAAATAACCGTGAGACATCACCTATCCTTCAATAGAAGATCCGGTCCCATCAGCTTAATTTCATATATGTTGGACACTATCGACATGGTGGCCGGCTTTTTTTACTAAATTTTCGGGTCGACAAAAATTAATTTGATGCATTCACCAGACTCATTAAATTGGGAGGTTGTTAGCATACTTGATTATACTGGAATGACAACAGTTTGTGGAGTGAGATTATAGTGTGCTTTGTTGTTTACCTAGCGCGACTGTCTTAGTTGTGTGTCTTAGTTTAATAACTATCATGAGTTCTAATTTGCTAACGTAAAATAATTACGAGTTCGCGTCCCGGTGCCGAGGGGGCTTTTAACTCTGGCATTAATACCTGCCCTTACTCCCTGGCCCGGGAAAACCGCGTATAATCTAAAAGACGAGGAAGGGGAGGACAAAAAAATTATTGTTGACAATTCATTCTTTTTTTTCTGTTCATTTACACTACAAATTGTAAATGGTGGAGCAAAAGACAACAATGTTACTTTACTGTGTTTCTGTGTTCCGGATGTTTCCATACAGTACGAATCAGTCTAAGATTGTTTTTAAAATCATTTCTATGCAATAAGATTTATATTTAGTGTATTGATTTACAAATATCGACAATTTAATTGAATTTCGCTTATTTGAATAATAGGAACTATTAATAGAAAATGACATTTATATATGTATGTATATATATAATATATATATATATATATATATATATATATATATATATATATATATATATATATATATATCCATATATATATATATATATATATATATATATATATATATATATATATATATATATATATATATATATATATATATATTCTCTATAATTTTTTTTTTTAATTTTACTTTCATGAATTTATACGAAAGAGACATATGAATTTTTATGTGAATAGTATACAAAGAATTGTGTATTTTATTTTTTTAACCCAATCTATTGTGCCTAATAAATTTATAGCAGTCTGTAACATAATTATCACAAGATTTTTTAGATGAATACATGAATACAATAATGGAATAATAAATAAGTATTATTATTATTATGACAGACTCCTTTAAATTTTGTTAGTGAAAAATTTTCATGTTCCATTGTTCCATCAATCACTGCCATCTAGAACATGCGCACTTACCACCACATTTCACCACCAACATCATCATCAACCAAAGCAACCTCATCGTAACCACCTCATTCATCGCTGCCTTGTAGAATTAACGCCATGATATTTAATCCATTTGCTTATTTAATAACTTTGATTGTTACTTGCAGGCAGCTTGTCGTAGCCAGAATCGGTCAGACTAGCGTTCCGACTGTACCAAGATTAACTCAGTTAGACGAGAACAGTCAGTACAAGTTTTCTTAAGGTTACTAATCCCTGCATTGAATTTGTATCTCCTTTAGTAACCCCATTTAATATTTTGTTCTTTCTTGAATGCTTTACTAGATGTGGCTGCTGATTTTTTTTATGTTTTATTGTATTCCATTTATGTTTTTGCTCCATTAGACATTTTCTGAATTAATTTTGATGTTTTTCTTCTTATTTTTCTTTTACACAGTTACATATAACATGTAATTAATATATACATGTATAGATTTATATTATTTTATTTAAGCTTGTGTGCATTTAACTTTAGGTGTAAATTTTTCTAAAAATGGTCAAACAGTGTCTGTGACTTCTATTAATTGTTATTAATTAATATTTATATCTTTATGCATATATATTTATATGTTTATATTTAAACCTTCGCCTATTCTTAAATATTGAAATAGATTACATTAGTAATGTGTTGTTATTATCATATTTGAAGTAGTTTTACTTTATTTGTTTGTGTTCTAGAGCAGTATTATAAACTAACACAATTATATCCACTACAATCTCCATTAATACACTTTTTTTTAATTAGAATGTATTTATTTTCGTAATAACGTAGTTATATATTTATAAAGTTGGAGAAGTTCATAATTACTCATTATTTTTTTTATTTCTCTATTTTTTACATATTATTTCTGACTAAGTATGTTACTCTAGGGATCTTATAAGACGTGAAAGATGATTTTGAAAAGACAGAGCCATTTTTAAACAACTGAGCGCCCTTGGTTCTTAATAACAAAAATAGAGAACATATTAGTTAAAATTATCATTTATTTAATGTTACACAAATAAAAACAGCTTTTTAAAAAAAAATCTGTATATAATTGAAAGATAATTTATTATTTCCAAACATTATAGTTACATGTAAAAGATGTATGCCGTGGTACACTACTTTATTTACTTCTTATGTGAAACATTTTGTGTTTATTGCTTCTTTATTGAGAAATATTACAATGTGTATCAAAAGACATTATTAATATTGTTCAGATACTACATTCACACTCTATGTACAATAAATAAAAATAAATTAAACAGCGAAATATTACAACTAAAACCATATGTTTATAAACAAAAAAAAAAAAAAAACTGGTGTGTCCATTCACATGAATTTTCTCTCTATATCAGGAATACCTCACATTTATATCTCTAAATGTGTCCAATAAGAAACAAAAAAAAATTAAATTAGATTTATTTTTCTGAAAATTGATCAAAGAAAAGATTTGAGTACGATCTATTTGATTAACTAAAGCAGTGTAAACAGGTTTGTGGAAGATCAATGTAAAAAATTCAATACCTTCTACTATTGGTAATCAATAACATTTCGCCATTGCTCAATTTTGTCACTACACGACAATAATTTCTGTTAAAAGTAGAGAAAATAGTAAAACTTGTGTGATGTGTGCATCCAAATTGTGTCACAGGCATCAGTAGTCAAACCTCTATAAAATAAGCAAAAAAACACCATAATCTTGGCACAGGATGAAAATTTGTTTTTCGGGCTCTGGGGGCTTTGGAAAGAACAGATCTGTCGAAAACGCACATTAGAAATTTGAGCCGATCGCAATACTTTCCTTACCTAGTAAAGGTAGGAAAGTAATAAATTAAAACATGTGTAGAAAATTGAATACGGTCTATCATCACTAATACTGTTTCCTTACCTTTCGTATAAGATTGCGCATAATTAATCGAAAAGTGAGTAATTAGTAAATAAAATTTTGTACATTCATCATATTTTTTTTTCCTGGTTTCCTTTCAGCCCATACCTTAAATTTTCCGGTCATTATTTTAAATATACATTCCAGAAAAAAGAAAAGTTCTGTAAAAGGCATTTATTTAATAATTTTTATTTTCATCGTATTTCTCTATCTGTTGAAATACTGTATATTATACCCCATAGTTACCAAAATATATGACATTAAGGGAGCTTCTGTGTAGTCACAAAACGTTTGCACTTATCTTTAAAACAAGTTGATGTATTCAATTTTAAAAATTCTATACGAACGCCGTTTCTGTGAACGGTTGCCAAGATATTAGTCCGTGGTACAAACCCTCTTTTATCAAATTACTAACATCCGACTGAAACTTCGTGAATAGCTTGATCTCATCGTAATCTAAAAATAATTTATTTACGGAAAATCTCGGAATAGGAATGTTTTCAATCTGGAGATCACCAAAAAAGGTGACAAAAATATTGGGCCGTTTTGCGTGTACACCTCCAAATAGTCAAAATCACGAGGTTACATTGGCCAAACGGCCCTATATTTTTGTAAGCTGCCTGATTTATCGATTTTTTGATCAAATTGTATTACGATTCAAGTGGAAATCAATTAGGTATTTACAAGGTTTTAGTACCTAATAAATGGAGAAAGTTTGTCGATCTCCAGATTGAAAACGGCACAATCCTTAGAAATTCCGTAAATAAAATATTTGCAGGTTACGATAAGATGAAGCTATTTACGAAATTTCAGGCGGATGTTAATAATTTGATAAACAGGTTACTGTACTACGGACTATATTGATGAATTGCTGGAAGTGCCCTGTGCGCCTAGCCTGAATTGTCCACAGAAAATCCGATAGCATGTATTTTCCTATATTCCAAGAACTTCCAAACACGAATTAGGAGAGACATCGCTGTTTCCTGCAGACTGAGTTCTCTCAGTTCTTACACCTTTCCCAGTCTAAAACTGTAGCGAGAAATACACAGAAAAAAAAACCTTGACTGCAGCAAGGAATACAGACCCGTAGATAGTTCCGCTTGGTCAGCCTTTTAACTATCTTCCAACTCTTACCCAAGCAACTTTGCTTTATTTTTCCTTGAAATTGTAAAGATTATATATATATTTATTTATATATGTATATATATATATATATATATATATATATATATATATATATATATATATATATATATATTTATTTATTTATTTATTTATTTATATAATATCTTAAAATTAATTTTTTAAACTAAATTCAAAACGTTGTTAAAATCCGTGTTACTCAAAGGATAATATTAAGAAATGATAAATCACTACAAGTTAAATTAAGTTACAATTCGTTATTTCCTTGGAGACAAGTGCGAACCATTCGCATGGTATCTTTTTCGGTGAATAAATAATAATATAATATAGAAATAAGTCATTGATTTGGCGCACAAACGAATAAATGGTAATCTGTGTCCATGAAGCTGTTGACATTACTTTTTTCTTTTTCGATCAGGATCGTGCGCCGCTGAGAAAGTTTCTCTGGTTTATAAGCCTCCCTCAGCATTATCTCTGCAATTATCTTAACGATCTGAGATACATCAGAGTACTTATCGTTCGAATCAAAACTCCATTCGGTCCCGCCGTTTTGTGAAATGTCGATTTTAAATTCTACCTTGGTCTAGTAATTCCCAAATTTGCACAGATTTTTGTCCTCAAATATGCTTCTGAAATGGCTTTCGATCTCATCCACCTTCGGTTGGGTGTGCTTAGCATCGTCGGCGTTCATAACATTTGTACTTTTTTTTCTTCCGTTATTATAATTACATTGAGCTACTTATTGGTTCTGCTCTTGCCGAAGACTACTACCTGCCTTGTTGGTCCTCTGTGAATTAAAAACTTTTCCTCCACCCTTGCCAAAAGATCATTTATGTCCTCTCTATCTGGCTTTTAAAACCATCCGTTTCGAAACCTTCTAATCTTTTCAATATAAAGCAATTCTTCGAAACAAATATGATAATACGTAGTATAATAGTTAATTTTAACTAAAAGTGTAATTATCGCTGTGATTTTTGATTTTGTGATTTTTAAAATCCATTTTAGAACAACTTGAAGGGTTATTCTAGCCCTTAAACAGCGATGCATACAAAACACCTGTAGACAGATCCGATGTCGGCTATATCGTTTGTAGCAGTCCGACCTGGTTGCGCAACACGGCACTTCACCTTGATCTTAGCCTTTCGTCTTTTTGCTCTATCATAAACTCAGCTCGGTATGCTCTTTGCGAACGAATATTCTGAATAAATCTGACAGCATTGTGCGTATGAGGTCATTTATAAAATACGATTAATATGATAATAGTAAACTGTAAATCTATTACTTTTTCTGTTCATCCAATAATTAGTTAGGGTTTTTTATTAGCCAGGTATGCTAAAGTTCGATGTGCTAGTTATCGTTATGAAATTCATTACTCGTTCAAATTAATTAGCTGCTATGTAAATATTCCAAGACCACCTGATGTCAGTGTGTGGTTGAAATTAATTTTTAAAATTGTTTGCAGATATATGACTTATCAGCTGGATTTTAAGTATATTCGAGATTTTAGCTTATACTCATTAGTTTTTTAATGTAATATCGGCCTCACTACAGATAAAAATACGCCCTTACTCTACAAGATACTCGAACCACCAACAATAATGAGCTTTATCACACGTAGGTGTATGCATCACCTTGACTACATGACGAATTTATTTATTTTTTTAAACTGGATGGACAAAGACCTTTGTAGATAACGAAATAATTGGGCTGAAGCAAGAAAACTAGTGAGACCCATCACTAGAAAAACATCCCCGTTATCGAATTCCCCAACCAACCCTAGCCCCTCATAACCTCTTCGCAATGCCTACTATGTTGTACTCCCATGAAATCCCTTCCCACCCAAATACTCTGTATCATTCCTACATCTAGGAGATTAGGAGGAAAAATTCAGCTATAAGCAAAAAATAAAACACGCCAGCATTACAGAAAATTCAACTTTAAAATTCGGATATATTAAAAAAAAACAAATACAACTAAATTATTAAAATAAAAAATATCCGTTTTTTAATGTATTATATTATATACGGAACATCGTTTCTTTTACTAGCATTTAATAATCTTATCGTATAGTAAGCCTGTGTCAATAAGAGAAAATCAATCAGAGTTAAATCTCGTGAAACATTGATATCTAGATATATTTAAAATTTATTAAAAATAATAAATTTGAGGAAATAAATCAATTCATCCCGTAAATAAATTATTGTTGTTCAATTTAATAATAGATTGTAAATTTTAAAGTATATAATAATTACTATGGTGAAGTATTTAAAAAAAATACTTTGGTACATTCTTGTTACTGCCTTTTTTTTTTTGTATTTTATTTTTTTTTTTTAAATATTTTTGTAAGCTTTCTGTTATATTCTCTATTCTTAATGTCTTTGACTGACGGTTTAAAAAGGCTCCTTTATAAAAAATATTACTTTTCTGTCCTGTGAGTCAATTCTGTGAGATAACAAATATAAAACTGCTGGTTATTAAATAATGACAATTGCTCGAGATTTTTTGAGGTAAATAATGAGAATAAGCTCCTAGAAGTTAAAAGCATCATTAAAATTTAGAGGAGAATGTACGATTACTTAATTATCAAATACTTCAACTTATTTCAAAGTATTTAAACGCTCCTAATCAAATCTAGTTTAATTAACATTTTACATTTTAGTAAGAAGTCACAGGTACTTTCTAAATATTTTAGAAGTAGTAATAAAATTATTTCCCATAGGACTAAAAAGAAAGATATTTTAATACTCTAATTTTATCAAGCAAATCTTTGACAATTATAGTATAAAATTACAACTTAGAGGTTGATTGAATCATGGAAGTATCACACACTCCATTCAAAATTAACTTCTTAATAGAAGAGGGATGAGCTGCCCGAATCGCTATTTTAATCGCGATTTCATATACTTAGGTAAATAAAAATCATGCTTTAGCAAATTTTCTTCATTTTAGTAAAGACGTGGAAACATTTCCGAATGAATTATAAATGAAATCTGTAGATTTTCAGAGCTTGCACAGTTTTGAGGAATATATTTTAAAGTAGTTGGATAGACAGACCGATTTATTATTATTGGAATGTCAACAGTTCAAAATGTTCACATGTATAATTTTATTACCAAAATTACTTTAGTTAAGAAAAAAATAAGACACTTCTTCGTAGAACCCATAAACGCGAATAATTATTTTTTGAAAAGAATATAACTAAAAGGGATAATCGATCGAGATTAATAGTGCACTAACATATCTAAACACTTAGAGAGCTGAGTACGAGTTACTGTATAGCCTGTATGTATCTGCATAAGTAGACAAATGTAATCACAATTTTTGCATTCAGTAATGTTTTTCTATATATCGTCGATACAAATGCTAAGTATCGAATAGGAAAAAATTTCAATACTGGATTGTAGCGATTGTAATTGTAATTAAATATTAATATAAAACCTTCGAACATCCAGAAAAGCACATATCAGTGTAAAAATTAAAATATTCTCGCTGTTTGGTCTGAATTGATTATGATATTAAAGTGTTGATTTTCAGATTCGATATTTATCATTTGAATCGAAGATATCTGTATATCTTTAGCTATTACTCGTTATTACAAAGAATTTTTGTTAATCGATTGTATTATTATTTTTTATAATTTATTTTGTTAATTTAGAAATAGTTTTAGTTTATTATTTATTTTTTGTATTATAATACGTTTCTAGTTATAATAAGTATTATAAAAAGTTTTAACATTAAAAGGTTGTTCATTCCTAATCTAGAGCTGAGCCGGAAGTAGCATTTTTGTCTGTCGTGGAAAAATTAAATATGTGACCTTCTCCTTCCTCCAAAATAAGTCAACATTTTTTAAAAATATTTTATGAATATATATATATATATATATATATATATATATATATATATATATATATATATAAAATTATATATGACAAAATAACTACCATCTCATATCATAAAAACTGAATTATGATCAAAACAACCAATAAGTATGGAACATTGTCGTTGTAGCTACTAATTTATGAATTCCTCCTTCTATAGCTTAAAGAATTACTTTATTATAAACAAATAGATAGGTTCACTAATGAGTTTAGGTTCGCAAGAATAATAAATGACAGCTCGCTTGATCGACATTTTTCAGAAAATAACGATAAATGTTTTGTTTACATTTCAAGCATTACTTGTGCCATAGTTAACCACTATTTTTTTTTAATTTCCATTAATTGACCACTTTCTGTAAGCAATTCTTTTGTGGTCTTTATTCTCCATGTGATCCCAGATCGGTCTGATTATCGTCCGGAGGAGTTTTCTCTCAAACCTTTCAACATTTTTTCTATGGTACTGGCTAGTGCCTAGGTTTCACAGCCGTATATTATAACTTGCTTTATCATAACATTGTACATCCTTAATTTGAGATTTTAAGGATTCCTTATGATTTTTGGTAAAAATTATAGATTTATTATTCTGGGATTACATTGTGTAAAATCGAGAATCGTAACGGTACTACGCTTCTAATCGAGTTTCAAATTGAACCCTTTTTGCCGTAAGATCATAACTTGGGAATGGAAATGGGAAATAAAGGTTGGGGAGTGCTAAAGCGAGAAACCCTCTCAGCTTAACGAAGTTTTCTTCAAGTAGGTCACGGAGTTTCTGATAACCCTATACTACCTTTCTTTTCAAACTGAAAATGGATTCAATGACAAAAATATGATATTGAAACATAACTTCTGCCTCTGTTGCGTTATAGTCCTGGATCACGTGGCAAAAAAGGTGTCATATTTAATACTAAGGTTTGTTCTTATTTGTGTTACCCAAAATCGGTCTTGGTCTTGCACTTTGCAAGATCAACACCAAGGCCACCAAACTGTTACAAGACCAAGACCAGGACTGGTAAAAAAAAATCGATTTTTTAAATAAAAATTAAGGCAAAATATTTACTAATACTTGACAATATTAGTTACTATATGTTGATAATTGGTATAACCAATATACTTTTGCCTTAAATTTCTCTAATTTTTCATTCGGGCTTAGTTAGGTTTCTCCTATTTAAAAAAATACAGTAATAAGCTAATAAGTAACTGCAAGATTGTTGCGGGACTCTTGCGCAAGACCAAGACCACGACTAAGACTGAGTTTGCAAGACCAAGACTCGTCTGGGTCTCGCATTTGGGCAACGTTAATAGTCAGTGAGTCACCGATTTTAACCAATTTAACCAATACAACTCGGTGATACATTTTGTGATACGGTGGTTAAAAAAATAAATAAAATTATATTATTTATTATTCCATTTGTCAAACTCGAACGTTTAGGTTGTAATATTTTAATCGATTTCTCTTTTTTTGAAAAATAAGAAAAAAATATCATAAGAAAATATAAAATGTAACATAAATTACAAAAAGTGCTTCCAGTAAAGTAGGCCAAGTAAACTTTTGTTATTGAAAAACAAGTTCGTTTTTAGAAAGCTATAAAAATCGAATGTACGAATTTATATGGAAATAAAAAATTACGAAATTTAGTACATGATATTCTGAAAGGATTTTTTTCCTGCAGATAATGAAAGCATCCGTAAGTTCTGAGGATTTTCAAAATTTAATTAAACTTCAGTGCAATCGTTTGAAAGCTGAATTACTACTCTTCGAATCAATAATTTTCTAATTTCATTCCCTCTAGAGCTAGAAATTATGATCAACCTCTCAAACATTTGTATTCAATATCTTCAGTTCTAATTTGTTTACGTAAGTCGAGTCTGTACTATTTCGTGTAGCTTATAGAGCCCTAAATCTATAATAAGTTTCGTGTGAATCGGCAAAGCCGGCCTGAGAAGTTATGACAGTTTTTGGGGCTAGTCGACAAAATTTCGAAGGGTCCAGCCCTAGATTTTAAAAACTTCGTGCTAATAATTTTAATTTATCAATTGTTATAAAAAATCGTATTCAAGGTTTTTTTGGTGATACGAAAAACTTTTACTCTAGATACAAGGTCGGTTAAAAAAAATATTATTCATTGGAGAATAGCTATAGCAGGAAAACAATTCAGACCAATCGCCATTGTAATGTGGGAGTAAATATCTTTTTTGGAAAAATGTAGTTTATATTCGTTTTTGCAGCTCAAAAGAAACCCTATTGCTATATAATAACCTAAATGTTCGGACAAAACAAAAGCAAAAATAAATCTTTGAAATTATATATTTTTTTCTCGGCCGCTTGGACCCATTGGGACAAACGCCGGGACATTTGTCATATATCTTTTTGTGTAGTATCACTGAAAAATATATGGTTGAAATATTTTATACCACTGACTGTAGATTTCCCTTGTTTGTGACACATGAGTTCTCCACCGGTCTCTCAAAATAATCACGGTCGAATTCACCAAACGAGCTGAAGTTTTCACTTATTCTGGCTAAGGCAGGAAAACAAATTTCGCCGAACTTCCCTTATATCGGATGAAAAGATTCTGATGGCTCAAATGCGTACCTCTTTATTTATTTTGGAAACACTCAATTTTCTTGATAACACAGATTTAAAAAACAAAGAAGCAACCGACGTTATGTTTTTAAAAACTTCGAAGCTAACTTTCACACTTCAGAGTATTCGATCGCTAAATTCTGACTCGAAAAATAAACGTTGAATTTCGAAAAGTCTTGTTTGGTCCAATGCTTTTTCGCTCAGAGAATATGATTTGATGTCACTAATTTAGTTAGAAATTTGTCGGTTATCCCGCATATGTATTTTAATCTTAGGAAACAATCAAAATATCAGAATAAAATTAATTTTTTTTTCTCCCTGGGAAGTAAGTCGATTTGACCGGAGTGTAAAATTTCGTGCTTCCAGTATTTTCTACATATGTGTCATATGATCCTATGTTAACATTAGTTTCGGCCTATTTGAAGAAAGTTCGTACACTAATTATGAAATAAATAGTCCGTGATACCCCTTTTTTATCAAATTATTAACATTCGCCTAAAACTTAACGTAAATAGCTTCATCTCATCGTAACCTAAAACTATTTTATTTAAGAAAAGTCTCGGAATGGGGACGTTTTCAATCTAAAGGTCGACAAACTTAGTCTATTTAATTAGGTTAAAAAATCTTTCGATTTGAATTGTAAGATACTTTAATCACGAAATTGAGGAAAAAGGTGGCCTACAAAAATATTGGATGTTTGGCCTATAAAAACTCTTCATTTTGACAAATTGTGGTTGTAAGTCACGCCAAACGGTTCAATATTTTTTAATGCCACCTCTTATATCGATGTTACGCTCAAATTATCTTATGGTGCAAGGGGAAAGAAAATGGGTATTTACAAATTTTTATTTACGAATTAAATAAAAAAAGTTTGACAATCTCTAGATGGAAAACGCCCCAATTCCTAGGATTTTTGAAATATTTTTAGGTTACGATGAGATGATGATGGTATTTACGAAGATTCAGGCGAATTTTGATAATTTGATAAAAAGAAGTCTGTACCACGTACCAAAATATAAGAATTTATGAACTTCCTTAAGTTAAACTTTGAAATAGGAAAAGTTATTAATTTTGTTCTCGAATGAGTTGCCAAGTATTGTTTATTACTGTGTAACAACTCGTTAAAAGGAATGTGGTCGTCTTTGACCGAATGACCATGTCGTAGATTATTTCTTATAAATTTTATGGAGTATGTTTCCTGACTTATAGAAAAAAAAATGATTAATTGACTGGTGTAAAGCATCTCAAGGAAAAGTAAAATGTCTCTTATGAATTCCACAAAAATTATTTTGTTTACTTGTATTTTGCCTTGGTTTAATTATAACTATAATATTTGGTGTTGCACTGATTGATTTCTATCCCTTTTCAGTACAATTTTCCTTTCACTTACCTTGATATAGTTTGGGGATTTATCATTATTTTGAAAAGTTTGAAATTGGAGTTTTCAATGAACATACACGTTATAATACACGTAATAATGATTCTAAAAGATTATTTGGCAGAAATAGAATTTAGAAAAGTAATATGGAGCATTACATCTTTGTCTTAAGCCTGAAAAAAAAAATTGAACCGAAAATAAAATGCTCATTTTGGTTTATTATTTTCAATAATGAAACATTGTGATCGACCAAAAAATTCAAAATCATAACTCCCTCTCAAAATTTGAGGTTTCACGTTTCAAGATGCATAGAATTCGAAAAACGAATACAAATTTTTTTGGCCGTACGCCGTACGCCGTCCGCGCATTTTCTCCGAAACTACTTTTTTTTTTTTTTTTTTTTTTTATCTATTTATTGAATAATAATACAATCAGCCACTGGAGGGCTATAAGTATTAGGGCTAAGAGTTCTCATTCAAACAATATATACAAATAATAGAGAAATAAATATAAATATAAAAAGTAAATAAATAATACTGATGAAGAAAGAAAATAAAAGAAAAAAAAAATAAACAATAACATAAAAAGAAACTTATAAACACAATCATACCTATATACAATATATACATTCGCCCAAGAATCTCCGAGCCAGGCTTTTTCCCCCACATGTGGAAGGCAAAGCAAGACTCCAGGAGATTCCAGTGCCACTTTTCCAGCCGCATCACTGGTATTAGAAGCCAATGGAGACTGAAAGAGGGCACTAGAGCCACAGACGCTCGGGACATGAGTGGAGAAGCTGGCCATTGCCAGGACTCCAGAAGCATATTTACAAGAGATCTCTGGGCCACTGCCGTTTTAACCTTCGTGGAGGATTGTAGGGATGAAGGGAGCTGGATAGGGATTGAGCTAGAGGATTTGGATGATGGATAAGGTTTTGGTGAAAGTTTGAGAATCTGGTTGGGATGATGTCGAGGACAAATGGGATGTTAAGGTCATGGTGTAGGGTCTTGTTTGTGACATAATATGGGGCATTGACTATTGTTCTAAGTACTTTGGACTGGAAGGATTGGATGCGTTTGATATTCGAATGTTTAGCAGTTCCCCACAGTTCAAGTCCGTAGGTCCAGATAGGTTTCAGTATGGTCTTGTAGATTAAAAGTTTATTTTCAATCGAAAGATGGGATGTCCTACTTAGTAATCTATACAGCTGGCCATATCGTCGGTTAAGTTCTTGTCTTTTAAGTCTGGTATGTGGGTTCCAAGTTAGTCTTTTGTCAAGAAGGAAGCCAAGGTAACGGACTGTGTCTGAGTAGGGAAGTGGAATTGAATTAAAAAGGATTGACGGACAGGATCTGCGTCGCAGGGTAAAAGTGATATGTTTGCATTTTGATTCATTGATTTTGATGCGCCAGTTGTTGCACCACTGCTCAATCAAAGAGAGGTGAGATTGTAGGTTTAGAGATGCTATTTGAGGATCTGAGTGGGAAGATAGAATGGCAGTATCATCAGCAAATGTAGCTAGAAATGTATCGGGATTGGAAGGGATATCGGAAGTGAAGAGGATATAGAGAACTGGGCCCAAGACACTGCCTTGTGGAACACCAGCCTCAACTGGATAGTAAGTGGAGAATGCGGTGTCACAACGGACTTGAAAGGAACGATTTGAGAGGTAGGATTTGAGGACTAGGTATAAGGATTGGGGTAAATGGGTTTTGAGCTTGAAAAGCAAGCCATCGTGCCACACCCGGTCGAAAGCTTGTGCTACGTCCAGAAAGGCACCAGTGCAATAATGCTTGTTTTCAAGTGCAGAGGATATATGGTCCACAACACGAAGGCCTTGTTGGACAGTGGAATGTCTTGAGCGGAATCCAAACTGATGAGAAGGGATGTTGTGGGATTCGATTATGGGTAGGATGCGTTTGAGAAGGATTTTCTCAAAGATTTTTGAGAGGATCGGGAGTAAGCTTATCGGTCTATAGGATGATGTGTTATTAACAGGTTTACCTGGTTTTGGAAACAGGATGATTATGGAATGTTTCCACACCAAAGGAAAGTTGGTTGTGCGAAGGATGCAGTTGTATAGATAGGTAAGGAATATGATTGCTTTTTTGGGAAGTTGTCTGAGGATTTGTGAAGTGAGGAGATCATATCCAGGGGATTTTCGGGGTTTTAATTTGTTTATAAGGAATTTGACCTCAGAGGGGTTTACAGGTTTTGGAGGTAGAGAGAGAGGAATTGGTGAAGAGAGGAATTCTTCAACTTCAGCAGTGTGGCTGGGATGGAGTTCGGGGTGAGGGGTGAATGTGTAGGATAAATGTTTAGCAAACTCCTCTGCTCTATTCGCATCTGACGAAGCCCAGGAACCATCATCACGGCGAAGTGGATGGGAAATGGACTGGAATTTAAGGATTTTTTTGGTTACGTTCCAGAGGGAGTTATCACTAGCGGATAATGAGGAGAGGTAGGAATTGTAGGATTGGGTTTTAAAAGTTTCCAGTTTCTTTTTTACCTGTTTGGAATAATAATTATACAATTTCCGGTCATCAGGATGCCTAGTTCTTTGCCAAAGGGTCCTAGAGCAACGTTTGCTATGGATTAGGTCCAATAGATCTTGAGGTAAAGGATTTATGTTATGGTATTTTTTGGGACGATCAGGTGAGGATGCAGTCCAAGCTGCTTGCTGGATCAGGGTAGTGAAGGAATGCACTGCATCGTCGAGGTCTTCAGGTGTTTTTAAGGAAACTCTGAGGTCAATATTATCTTCCAGTATTTGACGGAAAAGGTTCCAGTTAACTGGCCCCCTGATAAATGAAGGTGGGGATGATTTGGGAATGGGAGATGTGGAAACGGTTAGGACTAGAGGACTATGGTCTGAGGAAAGATCATCAAACCTTGAAATAGAACAGTGTAGTGATCCTAGACCTTTGTGGAGGAAAAAGTCTAGAAGGTCGGGATTGCGGTTGGGATCTGTTGGCCAGTATGTGGGTGTATTAGGTGAAAGGATGTTGCTGCGATGGGAATTAAGTGCAGATAGCAATGTTCGGCCTCGGGAATTTGTGGATCTGGCTCCCCATTGCTGGTGTTTTGCATTTAGATCTGCACCTAGGAGGAAGTGGTGTCCTAAGGAATTCAGGAAGGAAATTATTTGGGATTCGGAAATGGGTGTTTTAGGTGGGGAATATGCCGCAACTAGTGTTATTGGGTAAAGGGGTGTTTGGATTATTACGGCTGTGGATTGTAGGAAATTATGGCTTGGTAAGGGAAACAAATGATGGGAAACGGATCGATGGATAATTATGGCAGTGCCACCATGTGCTGTTCCATCAGGATGGTCGGTTCGATAAATATTGTAGCCGGGCACGTTGATTTGTCGTTTGTTGGTTAGTCGAGTTTCAGTTATTAGTGCTATGTCGATGTTTTTGTCATGTAATAAGATTGTCAGTTCGTTGATGTGGTTCCGAATACCATTCGCATTCCAGAGGAGAATGGAGAGGAATTTGGTTGAGGACATTTATGGATTTCTTGGCAGTGGAATGAGGTTGGATATAACATTGGTAAGTAGCGAAATAAGGGGGGTAATGAGAGATCTAAATTCGGAAAGGAAAGATGTCAATAGGCTTGTGAGGTCAGTGGAATTGGAAGGAGGAGGAATGAATGTGTGAGTATTTAATCTACGTTCAGGGATGGAGGGATATGGGTCTTGAGGTTGATGTGTGAATTCTTGAGGTTTAGATTCTTGTGGCAGGGCCTGAGATTGAGTGTTTACAGTGTCTCCTTTGAACATCTGAGCATAGGACACTCTTCCGTTCACTGTTCTATAGGGTTGTCTTGGTGGCCTGGATGTCCCTTCTTCTCTAGGCGTTGGGTACATTCGTGTTTTCAAATCTTTGTAAGTTTGACAACCCTTGTAGTTGGCTGGGTGTCCTTGGTGGCATAAAGCGCATACTGCAGGTGAAGTTCTAGACTTCCTACAGTCCTCTGTTTTGTGTTGCTCACCACACCTCACACATCTAGGAATGTGATGACAATACCGTTTCGTATGGCCATAAGCCTGGCAGTTATGGCATTGAACGATGTCGCGCTTGCTGTAGGGCTTTTCTACAACAACGCTTGTATAATAAAGGCGTGTGACCTTGTAGATGTTTTCGACATCAGGTGTTCGGTCAAGGTCAACGAAGAATAGTGGAAGAGGTATTTTATTTTTTATTCCAGGCTGTTCTCTATCCTCCTTAAATATGTTCACTATCTGGCGAACATGGAATCCCATACCCGTGAGCTCTTCTTTTATAGCATCTGTTGGCGTAGATGGGTGCAGTCTTCTGATAACGACCCTGAGCGCCCTCTCTTGACGCAGTTGATACGTGTGGTAATCAGCCTTGGTGTCAGATAAATATTTTATGATTTTTCTATAGGTTTCTGGAGTGTCGGGCATTAACTTAGTGTCATTGGTGCGGCTTTGGCATAAATATTTTCCTGAACCTACCAGATTATTCAATTGATTACACATCAATTGAAAATTTTTAATATTTCTAACAAATATTGGTGGGGGTTTGGGTTCTCTGGGGATGGATGCTGCTTCCATTTGTTCGTTGTTTATATTTGAAAGCACTTCAAATGGATTCGAAGTGAAAAACGGCGATTCTTCACCCATAGCTTGAGTTGTCTCATAATTGTTGGGTTGTTGTGAGGAGCCAGGTTGGGGTTCCACTTCTTCTATGGAGCTCCCTGGTGTGGCTGGTGGAGTGTTTCTTTTCGAATGCCTCGTCTTTTTTTTAATGGGAGAACTAATTGTAGTATCCAGGCTCCTGGACCTAGTGTTTTTGCCCTTACTCGACATTAGCATGTGATAATATCGCATTTCATATTTATTTTTAAAAGAAAAATTGATAAAAGTGAAGAGAGGAAAAAGAAAAAAATTTTATTGAACACGAAAATATAGACGCGCTCTTGGAGAGCACAGATCTGCCTCCGACGGAGGGATCTAGCCCACTGGTATTAACGACTGTTGCAGCTTATGGCTGGCCGTTATCTAACTAACCTAAGGTCTATTTACACTGTTCACTCTTGTGTTGTAAATAAGTGATTACTCACCTTATTTTTTTTGTCCAGTATAAACGTAATTGTTAATGTAACTGATAGCACTAATTGTTCACATTAAACTTGTATACTGCCACTGATAAATGAGATTTTTATAAGAGACGACCTGACGTATGTTTAACTAGAGCTAACGCATGCGCAGAACTCCCGAAACTACTGGACCGATTTTTTTCAAATTTTGATATAAAATCAGAGGTCACCCGAGGATGATCCTCCTATATCGAAATTACTCTCCGCCTTTAACTTTCAAAATAGCGGCCGAAAAACCTGCGTTGCTATAGACTGTAGCTCCTAAACGAATGTACAGATTTCAATGAAACTTCGCTAAAGTCATTTTCTCGGCACCCTTTAAATTTATCTATATAACATACTTCAACGAAAAGAAGCTGGAAAAAAAGTTACGAGGGATGTTAAAATTAAATTCCGAATAACTCGAAAAGTTTTAGAAAAAAAAATAGTTAAAATCGGACAATTTGGATCTCTGGTTTGTTTTTATGTGTTTTACTCCAAATGTTGTATCCTTGGTTTGGTTTTTAAATTTTAAATGTCTTACTGAAATAATGCTATTTTTTTTAGCATATTACTTATGATTAAAGAAAAACAGTTTAGTCCAATAATTGGAATCACCTTGTGTTTTTTGTTTTTTTTGTAACTCGGAAAGTAATGTTACTTTAGATGTATAATTTTTTGGAGATAATAAACCATTGTGAAATCATTTGCAGCTTTTTTGTTTTTTTTGGATCGTGAAAATTTGTAGTTTTTGTTGTTACGGGCTTTTGCAGTGTGGCTATCGATATACTTATTCACAAAAGATCTCTGAGTCACTGCCACCTCAGCCTTCGAGGAGGATTGTAGGGATGGATGGGGCTAGATAGTAAATGTACAAGGAGATTTGGATATGTAAGATTCTGATGAAATTTTGAGAATTTTTCTGGGATAAGGTCTAGGACAAATGGGATATTAAGGTGATGGTGTAGGGTGTTGTAGGTTAACATAATTAAATTGCAATTATTTTTAAAACTAGTTATAAAATAGGTAGGATTCATTGGTAATAATGTCTTATCATATCTGATAGATGATATTTATATCAACATTCAATTTAAATATAACATTCAAAACAATGGATGATGATCACTTTAATTAATGTCTAAATAAAAGATGATTGCCCTACAAGGAATAAACATCTTCCATTTTCCTCTTTTTCAATTAACGGTCAGTTAATATTCAACACACCGGTTCTGAATTAAAAGATGGGTCAGTTGGTGCCCTTTTCAAAACAAGAGCCTTTATATAGCTTGACTTTTAGAAACCAATCTGCCATATATCTCACAGTTTATTATAAACAACACCAACATTTCAGAATAGTTTTTAGCGCGTTGAACGAAACCAAAATGAAACATTTTTTGATAGAATAAATATTTGAATATTTATGTAAAAAAAAATGTATGCACCATCAGTTACCTAAATAAAACTTATAAGGATGATTTTGGGATTATTTTCTTTCTGACGCCTACTAGGTTCAATATACAAATAGGCAAAAAAGTTGAGTCTCATTTTCTCCTGTTTGTCAACGGATTTTTTTTTTGGTATCTATAGACGAACTTTATTTTGTAGTGTAAGTTCATTTAAAGGTGTATGTACGAATTTAAAATAGTAGGAGAAAAAAAGTTTTGAAGTCTTACAAATCCATGGATGTTTTCCTCATATTTTCAGCTACAATAAGGGTTAAATTTTGACGACGGGGTGAAAACCAGTTTCTATTAATTTTTGAGGTTATATTGTTTGATGTTTATTTACAGTGACATCTAAGAGCTATCAATGTAGTGAGATAAGCTGCATTGACATTTGATTTCAGGAGTTCGAGAATATTAAATACTACAATTAAGTTTAGTTTAGGTTGATTGACGATACAACTTCGGAATGAAACATATAAAAATGGAAACTTGTATGAGTTTTTATTTTGAATTTCTTAATCATTGTAACCTTTTCCCATTTTACAGCTTCAACAGTTTTAGATCACTTTCTGAAAAGTAAAATAAAATCTTTCATCTGCAGTTATTCCAAAGCCGTTTTTGTGTATATATCTTCCAAGATTTAAATTGTCTGTATGATTAAACTTATTAATATATTTCATTTGCTCAACTGTTTTATGGATTTAACGCTGGGAGTAAGCAGCTATTATCCTCGTGCCTGTTCTGCTAAAATTGGTGCATAGCTATTATTACACTTTTAAATACTGATTATTAATATTCATTATTATATGATAATAAATTTTAATGACGGGGGGGGGAGATGTAAGATGGGACGAGACGAATTTAACGACGAATATCTGCATATCTTACAGAATTAGTTTAACGGGAGTTACAGTTCTTTTTTTAGTTTAAATTCATGGAATAAAATCAAAATAGATTAGAAAAAAATCATCTTGAGCATGACAAATATAGATAAATAATAAACATGAACCATCTTTTATTTAGTATTATTTTATTTTTATTTTGAGTTTCATTTCGTAATAGAGTCTAAGATAAATTTCCCATTTAAGGTTTTCATTTCCATTTCCATTCATTTACTTTTCAGTATCTGTTTGAACGACATCACTTAATTATGAATAGTTGCCGATCGAAGAGACACCGTGCCAAGCCTCTTAGACTGAAACTTCAGCCTCTATAGCCTCATTTATTTTTCAAACCTTTAATATACCCGCTCCCTTGGAGCTCATCCCCTTTAAAATAAATGCACTGCCACTGAGATTATCTCTTGTGTTTACGGGCCTTGGAAATGGAATTTTTATCATGGTTCCAGGGTTCGCTTAGCGCTCTTTTCCGCTAAACTTCCTCCAAAGATTTATGGAATCTCTGTGGAAGGCCTTTCCTTTAATAACGTCAACGGTCACTTTGAAAAGTTTATGTTGTCCGATAATGTATTTTTTTTTCCAATGGTATGTTACTTTTCAAAGAAAACAATGGATGTATTTTATACTTTTTTTAAATTTTGATTATTTTATTAAAACCGTGTTGTGAGTGGACAATCGCCTTGATACTGAGTACTTGTAATATCAAAACATACGCAATAAAGCTTAGGAAAACTTCTCAATCTATCGCAGAAAAATTAAACATTAAAAGTCATAGTTAAATATCTCCTTCCGGAACAAATACTGTGATATTTCATAAATGGTTGCCAATATCAATGGACCAGCAATTTAAATACAAATGTAATTTTTTTGTCATTACAATACAATACAACGTTTCAATTTATTTATTTTTTATAAGTCGGCATGATCTAATAAAATAAAAACCAAACATAGCTTTATATAATTTTATAATTTTATATAATTACATAATTTTCGTTCCAATATTTCTAAATAGTTAATTTCAAAAAATATTAAAAACTATGATGAATTTTTTTTCAAAATTTATTAATTTAAATTTAAATTAAAGATTAATAACACTTAAGTTTATGCCTAACAGGACACTTTAATAGAAATCAAAATTAACTTCTGATAATTATTTATTGTAAGTTTCAGGGAATCTGATTCCCCCGCTCTGAATAATCTAAAAAAATATATATACCATTATATTTTAGGTCCAATGTAGAAACCAGTCATAACCGACTAAAATATACACCACATAAAACAACTTTTCAAATAAATATAAATTATTTTACAAAATTTGTTAAAAACATAGGTTACTTACATTTTATTCTCCCAACGAAATATTGAGTAAGTCATATTTGACTTATTGCTGAGGAAGGGAGACACAGATTCCTCGAAACGTACAATAAATAATTATCAGCAGTTAATTTAGATTTTCATTAAGCTGAACTGTGAGGCATAAACTTAAGAGTAAATAGACATAATAATATAATTGGTCAAACATATTAAAAACTAAAGATTAATTCATTAATCTAATAATAAGCATCATTAGTCCATTAATTAATAGACATTATAATATAATAAGTCAAACATATTAAAAACTAAACATGAATTCATAATTAATAAATGTATGCTATATTTTCTAAAATTTTACAATTACCACTCCGCTCACCATACAACAAGATATTCGGTCATATTCATACGATGTATTTACAACAAAAAAAAAATCATCGATAATCATACAAGATATTTGGTCCGATGAGGTCAGGTCGTTGATTCTGAAATAAATTGAATCGTAGACGGCTTTAATTGCATCTAATCAATATTATCTGTGTACCCAATTAATTAGCTGATGAAAACATTTTTCTTGTATGTTCTACATTTCACCAATGCAGACGATATGTATGTCATTACTCTCCTGCCAAGAGAGCTGTATTTGTTTCGTTACCCTTAATGGTAAATAATGTCTTTACATTAAATGTTGTAGTGTTCAAGAAAATGGATTTACCAGAAAGATTTAAAATTGGTACTACATGACCATAACTCAGTTCAACCATTAATTATGGGCATGTATTCCATACTTGACCTTATCTCACCCATATTTACCCTTACCTTAACTTCTCACACATCTATTTAAAATAAGATACAATCCATTCATTAGTTAATTAAAATTATAATGCATGATTATAATAATATATTAATGGAAAAGTTAATTTGGCTAGAAATCAGCTAAGAATCATAAAGGATTGGAATCCGGAAGTCATTTTTAGTGAAACATTTATTGCCACAGGCGGATCTACGGGGGGCTTTCGGGCTGTAGCCTCTCCCCCCTCCTAAAACGGTAAAATATAACCATGTTTTATAGAAAGAAATATTAAAAACTATCTCTTAAAGTATTATTATTCGTTTAATTACATTTAATAGGACTTCAAGAATCACTAAACAACATTTCATGTTGGTAGTTAATTGCTTTATTTTTTTTTCAAATTAATTATTGTTGTATATATGAAAAAAATCTTTCGTGCTGAAGTCCCCCCCCCCAAATTAAATCCTGGATCCGCTAGTGTTTATTGGTACGTATACTGTCATGATTCAAGGGATCATGAACATTTGTCTTATTGAAATATTTTGCTAAAAGATTAAAATTAGGAATACATTTGTCCTGGGTAATATTATGTGCACTTCTAAGTAGATTAGCTATTAGCAATGTTTAATAAACAGCTTTCGTCCTCTTGTTCCAAGAAGTATCCTATATTATCCATTAGATTGATGGACAAATTCATTGAAAATTAGTTGACTTTAAGAAAACAAATAATAATTTGTGAGAAAATAACATGACGTTTAATTTCTAATTTTTCGATTCTTCTCTCCTAATCAATTTATTGCTTTTATGATAATAAGTTATTTATTTTTTTTTTTAAACACTTAGTTCAGTGTATAAAGAATTTAAAATTGTATTATTAAGAAACCCGATCATGATGACAGATACTAAATTTTTGTATTCATTTTTTCTAAATTCTATTGTGTTATTATCAATATTCAACATCCAGTTATAAAATAGTTAAATTCATACCTAGACTTCTTATGAGATATGTTAAATGTTTTTATAGTAGTTATTGAACAATTTCAGCTGCACTTCGAAGAGTTTAGCATTTATATTTTTTCTTTGTCGATTAAAACCATATACCAGAAGACTAACACTGACAAATTGAATCAAATATGTAACTTGGGAACATGATTACAGTCATTTACAGGAGAAAATTCCACTGCTTAACTATGACGTCATGTAAAATTTCTATTTGAATTTTTGGCAAAAATAAAATTTTTACAAAAATAATTTTTCTACAAATAGAATCCATTACTTATTGTTAATTTTGATTGAAATAAAATTATTAATACAAATGTAACAATACGTTCTACTATTAAATATTTAACTATCAATATGTTTGCTATTATTTAAAGTTTTTATAATTTAAATCTGTTATAATAAATTCTCTAAATTTTAAATTCAATTATTATTCAGTTGTTTGTCATGTCTAAAGCCCTCACCCCTTTAATATGCAGGTTTATTCATTTTGGCAACTTACGGATTTTATGATCGTTGGATCTTATAAGGTAATGCAGTTTTTATTTTTTCTATAAATATTGTTATTTCTGACTTCGCATTGTACCTAATTTGAAATCACCTTGGTTTCGGTTAGGATTATTTCACTTTCTTGTTTCTTTATCCGATATTTTCTTGCATCTTCGTCCTCAAAATTTAGCCATCTCGATCTTTATATTGTCATAGGCTGTATACAATTTTCTTCTGTTAGCTTTCTTGGAATCTCTTTTGCCCTTATGGTCACATGATAGTTTGTGCTAAGTCTTCCCTTTTAAATGAAAGTGATTCCATCCACATCGCTGTAATATAGAATGATTTCCTCTATTGCTTCTCTACTTTTGAATCATCAATGAATGTTGCTTCGATAATACATACATACATTTTTGGTGTTATAGTTCTGTGCTGACCTTAGTCTCGTTTCAAAAATTTGTCCATTGATCTCCGTTTAGAACTACAATTTTGATATTCAACAGCCGTAATGTCTTCTCTGTAAACGATTGCATTCACCTTAAGTGATTTTAGACAATTATCTTGTTGATGAACTTTCCATTTGATTTTTTAGTATTGTTAGGGTTCTGTCCAATGACAAACGTCCAAGACAACTTAGCCTATACCATGCGCAAGCTGTTGTTACCTCTTTGGATCGAGAGATCGAATCTAGCCGCCTGTTGTTTTTCAGTTTTAACACATTTTTTAACAAGCTACATAGTTTTTTTGGTTAGCTAGTTAATGAACTCTAGTTATTATTATTAGTGGCCTGCATGCACAGTGTAGTGAGCGCTCATAAATTACTGTAGTTGTAATTCGTATTCAGTTTTAGTAATTGTAATGCATTTTTTCAGTAGTGTACACATTTTAGTTTACCTTTAGTAGATTTCTATATTATTTTTTTCCATATTATTGCATGTGCATTCAGAGGCATTGTTTTATCTTATATTTATGTTTTACCAAAGTGTTTTTATTTAATAAAGATTTATTTTTTTGTATGTAGTTTTTTATTGAACGAACCCGCAGAATAGCCAGTTTTCGGCGCCATAAGGAAACTTTAAAATGTGTTTACCCTGTTTTCAATCGCGCGGATACTTTTTTCAACAATTACGGTTCTGTTAAGTCAATAAAGGCCTCTACTTTAAAAATAAAGATGTGGAGTAGTTTCTTTTATTTCTGTATCTATTGTAAAACAGCAAAAATGTGGAAATATCCGTATGCGCCAGTTTCCCGATTTTTTCCATTTTCGGCATCCATTGCTAAATCTTCCAAAATCTTAAGAATTAAATCTGGCAGTCTTAAGAATGAAAGAACTACAATTATATTGTACAGGAATGTGTATTGGTTACAAAAAACGTAAGACACGTTCTTCCTTGGCATACCTGCCGGGTTTCTAATGCTCAGCAATTTGTTCGACTAACTAATAAAACTAAACAAATAGTGCAAGGTGCTAGGATATCGGATAGGAGGGATTCCCGCTTCAAATGAGCGCCTTTCGCCAACTCTAGACAATTACCCAAAGCTTAATATTTTCAATAACTGCAGTGGGTGCCGAAAATTGGATGGAGTGCTGACAACGGGGAGGGGGGGGGGTTTATCCTACTTTCTTTTACTTCTCTGGTAATATCATTTTTCTAACATTCATTTGGGCCGGTGGAGTTCCTTGATTTATTAGTGGTAAAATTGATTAATTCAGATATTTCCTATGAAATTCGTATGAATTATAAATAAACACTACGCATGCCAATGTTTGGTCACGATCCGTGTTTTCTACCTACTTGTTTATAATTATCTCCTTTGAAAACTGTTAGTTCCTTATCATTGTCAGCATTAAGACACTTTTGCAAGAATCTTCGTGAACACAGTATCAAAAGCCGGATTGAGACAGTATAAATTTTGCTTCAGAGATTCTCGCGCGATCACATGACCAATTATAGTAACGTAGGAAAAATCTACTGAACTCTTACTAAAAACCTATGAGGTGATATCCCTCTGACCGAAACATCGGCCATTATGACACCTATAGGTCATAAATACGGCAGCAGATCACATGAGCTTTCTCAAGACGAGCTCTCCTCCTGTGACATCTTTGTCCGGTTGTTGCAAGCCACCATATAACATCAGAGAGTGGATATCGATAGCTGTTTTTCGGTAAATCATGTTTCTTACGTTCTTACCATACCGATCAAATTGACATTTTTCCGCCTGCGCCACATTTTCATAGCGATCAAAATGACGGGTCTTCCTTCTGGGCCATTTGTTAATTGAGCTCGTTGGTACTTTGACTTTTAACCAAAATACGTCGAGATCAGCTTCACCAACTCTTCCCCAAGACTTGAGTGACGAAGAAGGAATATCGTTCCCAATGCTTCAACGCAATGTCGTCTTCTTAGAATCGGAGATGAAATTAGAGAAGAGCTTGAAACTACAATTTACTAATGTATAAAAATTGCTAGAGACAAATTTGTAATAAAAGTGCCAAAAATTAAGCGGTCTTGGAATTAATATAAGTTTAAAACCTCTTGCCGATCGTGTATGGCGTTTAATATTTTACCTCAGAAATTTTGAAAAAAGTTATTACTCACAAAAATCCGAAACTGATATTTTATACATTTCTTATAGTGTTTTAATAATACCAATGATACAAGTAAACGCCTTCTTGATGTTATTCTGCTTTTGGAGGCTCCTCTCTCTCATATATTAAGTTCTAATTTATTCTATTCGACAAATGATGATTGCATTTATTATCAAATTATGTAAAATATGAATAAATCAGGTTGTTTTTTTTTAAATAGCGGTCATTATGACAGGTTTTTTGGATAAGGGGTTACCGAAGGATATTCCGGGCAGAGGGATATAGTTACCATGGGATGTAGATGACATTTTAAATTTAAAAAAAATAATATACTGCTATTTATTAGCGTCTTGGAATAGCGAAAAATTTATTGAAAATGTAATTTGGGAGAATATATTAATGATACCTTGGCTACTTTGGATAGTATAGAAAGAAAAATTATAGTATTTTTAATAAATAAAATAAAATCCAGATGTGGTTACTATACTCTCAGTAATATACTTCTATACTATTAGTAAGTGAGATAATAATAGTAAAAACCTCATGCCACCACGGAAATAGATATACCCCAAGGTAATAGGTCTTGAGCGAGTACAATAATAAATTATTATACATTCAGAAATAGCTGTGTATTATTGCTTAGCTATTAACCTGGAAGGCTCTTTTCCAGTTAGACAAGTTAAACATTTATTAGGTATATTGTCACTTTAAATTCCTTATATTGAGTCAGAAATTCCCATTCCTCGCAAGGTCGATGGCGCAAGAACTTACCACCATCCCTCCCTCTTCCACCACCTTCACCCAAGATATTTCATTGCTCACCTTTCCTTAGAAACAAAACAAGCTAAGGTAGCATTAGAAAAATCTTAGATCATATACAATCAATCACACTTGCTGTGTATTATGACACTTATTTTTACCCTTGTTCCTTAGTACACAAATTTATAACACCGTAAAAATTTGTCCACTTCAAAAATCCGTTAAAATCATCATAAATTATGATGGCGCAACTTGCACAATGAAATCCCCTTTTATTTTTTATTTATGCTTAAAATAAATGAAAATACAATGAAATTTATATTTGGCCTTTCATATTTTGCCTTTATTTCGTTTATATATATATATATATATATATATATATATATATATATTATATATATATATATATATATATATATATATATATATATATAAAGCAGGAAAAAAAAATTACAAAATTACAAGCAAATAGAAGAGAATACCAAAAAAAAAATTGGAATCATGGAATTAAAACAATTATAAAGATTACAAAAAATGTCGAAACATCTATGACTAATATCTTTGTTGTTCGAAAATATATGTACCGCTTGTTTCAGGGCACAACATATACTTCAAGGACATATGTCTCACCCGTACACGATATTGTTTACGTTTGACGTATTTATACGTCTCGCTCGTTTAATAGGTTAATGCATGGTGGCTTTAATTTCATTAAATTTCTTTCATTTAAAATTCATTCATAAAATTATGTGAATAATGAAAATGTAAATGAAATTTTTATAGTTCGATAAAATTTTTTAGTAGTACCATATATAGCTACTATCAATTTGATTTGATTTGATTGATTCAATTTGATTTGGTATTTGTTTCGTTATTCGTCAACGAAATAAACTAATACTTGATAATTAGCAATCATTATAATTATTTAATACAGAATCTTATTTTCATAACACGCTTTCCCAAATATCAAGTACACTGTGGTTATAACCACTTGATAACATGTTGTTGAGGTTATAGTTTAAATGAGTTTTTGATCATTTTGAAAAGTAATTTTTTTTTTTAATTTTGAATATTTGTTTTGTGTGAAGTCTAGAACAACCAAACAATAACTATGTGTTTTTATTATTAAGTTTCCTTAAACAGATTGTAGAGCCTTCGTCAATTGTAAAGGTAAATGATAGTGATTGAAGTATATAAGGGGCCAATTGATGGTTCTGGAGGTAATTAGAAATCGCAAGTATATATTATGATTATTTATTATCGTAAAGTCGTTTGTAATAGTTATTCTAACTGATATAAACTTTTTCATTTCTTCAGTCGTCTTATTTGAAATTATTTTATGTTTGTTTTTTCTCTGTCATTATTATAACATTGAAAAATTATCTTGATCATTCTATTAGTTTTTATATTTCATCTAAATATATGGAATTACTTTTTAAATCAACCCCAGGGAATATATCACTCTGAATTTTCGTTGGACAATAGGCACTCTTAACCTTTTTCTACAATTTCATCAGCTTTTGTGACCAACCACCAAGGTTTTGTGGTACCGCCCATAAAATGAAATCACACCAACTTAATAGTATTTACTCTATCGAGGTAAATAACATTGGGAAGGCTCTAGACTATTCGTCTATATTGCTTGTCAGAAATATATTAATTTCCTCAGATTCATTAGGTGCTCTAAATGGGTTAACAAACATATTCTAGAAATAGGAAAACTTATGAATGATGAAGGAATATCAGTTAATTACATATGGTATCAAAGGGAATCACTAGCGGATCCAGGATTTATTTTTGGAAAAGGGGGACTTCAGCCCGAAAGCTTTTTTTTTTACATGAAACAATAACGATAATTACTTTGGAAAAAAGAAAGAAATTAACTACCTATATGAAATGGTGTTTAAGTGATTCCTAAAGTCCTTTTAAATGTAATAATACGAACAATAATACTTTAAAAGATAATTTGTTTCTCATAAAACGATTATATTTTACCATTGTTCAGCCCCAAAGCCCCTCGTCACCCCCTCCCCCGTAGATCCGCCCGTGAAGGGAATCAAATGGCCGATAAAGCTCTCCTTTCCAGGTTGTGGTAGGACACTACTTACACCATCGGATCTCTCACGTCAACTTAATGAGAATATCCAAAAGGATATAGGTATAGTAGGACTAGTAGTATGGAATAGTAGGACGTATGGAATAAGAGTGCTCCAAGCAAACTCAAACCTATAAAGAAAGATGATAGAACATGGAGTTCCTCTTATCGCAACATTCGCTGATTTTAGGAAGTCATTCTTACCCGGTTTAGAATCGAACATTCTAGATTGACCCTCCTCCACCTAATTACTAAAGTTCCACCACCTAGATGCCAGCATTGCAATAGTATCCTATCCATAGCTCACATTTTTCAACATTCTCCGTTTTATAGTCGCAAACTAAACTATACGTCCAGTCCAGCCCTCGCTAACTAAATGCTTCCCGCACTTCTTTCTATCTTGTGTTCCGTGGTCTTCCTCTCGCTCTTCTTCTCCACACTCTTATCTTATATGTGATTCTGACCGTTCTACCCATATTCATCCTAAGGGATTGAGCAAGCCATTCTAGTTTTTTCTGTTTTAAAGTGGTTTTTATCGGCTGTACATCGAAGTTTGATCTTATAGTTCTGTTGTGTATTGTATGGATCTGTTGAATGTATTTCAGAGGTAAGGTTACATGATTTTGAGAAACAAGAAAGGATGGGAAAGAACTTTGTTAGAGAAATCTTACCGAATTGAGTGGAACATTCTTCAAGCTGCTCCAAACCTTTACAACACCTTGTAAAGTTGATACATCTAGCCGCTTTCGTTGATCCAAACTCATAGATATTTAAAATCCTGTGTCTGTTCCAAGCTATATACTTTCAGCCTCAATAATCTCATCACTCGGTGAAGAATTCTCCCTATTCTCGTACATTTTATTTTCTCTGGATTAATATCCATGTTGATGCTGGACAGGTCTATTCTCTCCTACATTAACTATAAATGCGTAGCGTTTAGAGGTCACGGTTTGTTTCCGAAACCGCTTTGAATAAACCAAACTTTTAGGGGCTTTTAATTTTTATTTATTTTGTATGCAAGCTTATTTTTATTTTCTATAAGTTAAAAGTAAATATGATAAGATATGTGTAGAACCATCATTTCTTATAATTTGGTTTTACTTTAGTTTTTATATCTTTTATTATAATTAAAAACTATTTTATTGAATAATAAAATAGTTTGCCGCAAAAAGGCAATTAGTTATAGTGATCATTGATGCCACAAATCATCGCAGGGCATATGGCGATTTACTCAGTAAAATTATGTCCCCTCAATTTTTTTCATGTCGTGTGTTGCGCCATGCTTCCCTCTTCTGGGTACATAGAATAAAATCTTAAATTTTAAGCTAGAAAGAGGTGAGCATGGTTGCTGACTTTTCCAATGTGTCGCACGTGAAGTATTTTTCCTACATCTCATCCGTTCATTATCTTGAGCTGATTTTAATCTTTTGATGTAAAATATAAGATTAAAAACAATTACTGATAAAAATAAATTGACACCAATACAATAATTCTTTATTGCAATATAAGACTATTACATATCATAAATTTATATCACATTGTGAATGCTAACCGACATGACTTGTTACGAAGGCCGAGTGGCCAGGAACAGCCCCTAAAACCTCCAACAAGGGAGCGGCTTGAGAAAGAGGCGGTCGCTTAGAGTTTTTACTGCGACTGAGCCCAGCTCTAGCTGTATTTTACGATGCTCTCATAAATCAGCCGCTATACGTGTCCTCGCATACGTCGCGTTTCCTGCCGCCTTTACAGCCATCCGATCCGTTACAGTCATATTTTCAAACGAATTTGGGTTGGATCGTTGAGCTCTGGCTGATAATATGGCGAATCACTTTCATTGTTTTTTGCAACTTTTTATCACCTGTCCTCCTTTTTTCTTTCTTTTAATTTTTTTTTTCCTCCCTCACCTGACTCAAATTTATCATTGTCGTTACTTTTAATGTTTTTACATTTGCCTTGTTTCGTATATCATAGTATTAATGTTAAAAAATGATATTGTTTCCTAAATAGTCAGTTTGTCTTCCTACAAAAAAAAAAAAAAAAAAAAAATTATATCTATATATTTATGATTTTTCATGTGAATCTATGTTTTACTTTTGAACCATGTTTCACAAAACCAAATTCTTTTTTCCGGAAATTTTTTTCGACCTATGAAAAATTTCCTTCCATTTTCTTCTTTAGTCAATAGTCCGCGGTACAGAGCCCTTTTTAACCGAATTACTATCATCCTCCTAAAACTTCGTGAATATTACTGCAATTTACAATTTTTTTATTTGGAAATCGGTGACATTTACCTTTTTAATGAGGCAATAAAAACTAATGAACACCCAATTACTTTCTTCCTGAGTCATAATATAATTTGATCGCGAAAGCGAGCAAAATGGTGGCCTAGAAGAACATTGTGACCTTTGTCCCCAACCAAATAACGTTATAGGCAAATCGGCTGGGTTATTTTCAAGACCACCTTTCTTCTCGATTTTGTGATAACATTATCGAACGATTCAAATGGAAAGTAAATCTATTGGTGTTCATGTTTTTTTTATTACCTAATTAAATAGACAAAGTTTGCCGATCTCTAGAATGAAAACGGTTCATTTCCGAAAATTTTCGTAAATAAAAAAGTTTTAATTTAAAATAAGATACCATTCACGAAGTTTTAGAGAATTTTTTTAAGATCAAATTATTTTAAGATTCAAGTGGAAAGCAAATGGGCATTTTTGGAGATTGTATTACCTTATTAAATTAATCAATTTAATGAGAAAACGCACCATTTCTAGGAATTTCAGGACCATGAAAATTCGGTCTCTTAAGTCCATTTTGACTATTTCGATGATTATTTTAACTGATAGTGGTTTGATGGTGGACTGTAGTGAATAATTGAAAAGAAGTTAGTTTGGATGTTCCATCAAAAATACAAACTAAAAATAAATATGGAGGAAGGAGATGGTCCGGGGTTGCGGTCATAAATAGACTAAAATATTGACTAAACTATTTTATTTCAAGCCAACGTTTCGACCCGACTTTGCAGGCCATCTTCAGGGCTAGAAGTCCTATTTTAGTCTATTTATGACCGCCACCCCGGACCATCTCCTCCCTCTAAAATACAACGGTCAACTATTATGTTTCAAATAAAAATAAATATCATTTATTTATTTTTACTTTGTATTTTTGACTGAACACCCTAAACAATTGCTCTTCAATAGTTTAACAAATTTTTGACCACATCCTTAGGTCGTATTTAATTTTACATCTATATAATAAATTAAATCAAAATCGCTCTAGCCGTTTTCGAAAAATTATAAAAAAAATGTGCCAAATCAATGATATAGAGTGGTACTTCCGTTAGGTTCACTCTAACTAAAAAATTAGTTATTTGAGTTAAGTTAACCCAGTTCTGCGCATGCGTTAACCTTACACATATACTCTTTATTTCGTCTCTTATTAAGTGACTTTATTAACAGTGAAATAATTCATGTTATATGTGAAAAAGTAGTGTAAACTGTTAAGTTAACAATTAAGTTGAAACTGGACATAAACAAGGTGAGTAATCACTTATTTATAACGGCATTGTGAACAGTGTAAATAGACCTGAGGATAGTGATAGATAACAAGCCGGCCATATACATTCGTTAATCCGACCAGTGGGCTGCTGCCCTTTGGCGGAAGCACGTCTACGTTACTTAGACTTCTACAAACTCGCGTAATATATACGTAATTGATAAAGGACATTTTTTTTTCCAAATTATTACAGTTACCTCTAATTAAATTAATATGAGATGCGCTATTTTCATATGGTAATGTCGAGCAAAGGAAACAATCGAACTTTAAGATCTAGGAGTCTCGATACCACAAAGAGTTCACCCATCAAGAAAAGGGCTAGACGCTCTAAAAAAAATACCCCGCCAGCTACACCAGAGAGCTCAGTTGACGAAGTTGAAAATCAACCTGGCACATCATCACAAAATATGTCAACACAAGTTATACCAATACAAGGTACGCTAGAAGAATCGCCTTTTTTTACAGCTAATCCATTCCAAGTGCTGTCAAACACACAGAATGAACAAATGGAAGCAGTATCCATCCCTAGTGAACCTAAACCTCCACCAATATTCGTTAGAAATATAAAAAATTTCCAATTAATGTGTCAACAATTAAATAATACAGTGGGCTCAGGTAAATACGTATGCCAAAGCCGCACTAATGACACGAAATTAATGCCTGACACCCCAGATACGTACAGAAAAATTGTCAAGTATTTATCTGACACTAAGGCGGATTATCACACATATCAACTGCGCCAAGAGAGAGCGCTCAGGGTGGTGATCAGGAGATTACACCCATCAACACCGCTGGATGCCATTAAAGAAGAACTAACTGAGATGGGGTTCCGTGTTCGACAAATAGTGAATATATTCAAGGAAGATAGAGAACAGCCTGGTACAAAAAATAAAATACCGCTCCCACTATTCTTCGTTGACCTTGACCGAACGCCCCAGGTCGAAGAAATCTACAAGGTCACACGCCTTTATTACACTAGCGTTGTTGTAGAAAAGCCCTACACTAAGCGCGACATTGTACAATGCCATAACTGCCAGGCTTATGGTCATACGAAACGCTATTGCCACCACATTCCTAGATGTGTCAGGTGCGGTGATCAACATAAAACTGAGGACTGCCAGAAGTCCAGAAGAACACCAGCAGTATGCGCTTTATGCCACCAAGGGCACCCAGCGAACTACAAGGGTTGCCAAACATATAAGGAACTGAAAGCAAGAATTTATGCAGCTCCAAGAGAAGAACGGCCATCCAGGCCACCAAGACAACCCTCTAGAACTGTAAATACAAGAGTGTCCTATGCTCAGATGTTCAGAGGAGACACTGCACCCACACAAACTCAGGCCCTGCCACAAGAACCTCAACCTCGAGTATTCACATCTCAACCACAAGACCCTTATCCCATCTCTGAACCTAGGCCTAATAACCAGACATTCATTCCTCCTCCTCCCAATGCCACTGACCTCACAAGCCTATTGACTTCTTTCCTCTCTGAATTCAGGTCACTCATCACTCCTCTCATTTCCTTGCTTACCAATGTTGTATCCAACCTCATCCCACTGTCGAGAAATCCTTAAATGCCCCCAATCAAATCCCTCTCCGTTCTCCTTTGGAATGCGAATGGTATTCGAAATCACGTCAACGAACTAACAATCTTATTACAGGACAAAAACATTGATATAGCATTAATAACTGAAACTCGACTTACCAACAAACGACCACTTAACATCCCCAACTATCATATCTATCGAACCGACCATCCTGATGGAACAGCACATGCTGGCACTGCCATAATTATCCATCAATCCCTTTCCCATCATCTATTCCCTTTGCTAACCCATAATTTCCTACAATCCACTGCCGTGATAATCCAAACTTCCCTTTACCCAATAGCAGTAGTCGCAGCATACTCCCCGCCTAAAATACCCATCTCAGAATCCCAATTAACTTCCTTCCTTAACTCCTTAGGACACCACTTCCTTCTAGGTGCAGACTTAAATGCTAAACACCAGCAATGGGGAGCCAGAACCACAAATTCCCGAGGACGAACATTGCTATCTGCACTTAATTCCCATCACAGCAACATCCTCTCACCCAATTCTCCCACATACTGGCCAACAGATCCTAACCGCAATCCCGATCTCCTAGATTTTTTCATCCACAAAGGTCTAGGGTCCCTTCATTATTGCATCTCAAGACTTGATGATCTTTCCTCAGACCATAGTCCCCTAATCCTAACGGTCTCCACATCACCAATTCCCAAACCACCTCCACCTTCATTTATTAGGGGGCCAGTTAATTGGAACCTCTTCCGTCAAATACTGGATGATAATATTGACCTCAGAGTTTCCTTAAAAACACCCGCAGACCTAGATGAAGCAGTATATTCCATGACTACCTTGATCCAACAAGCAGTTTGGACTGCATCTTCACCTTATCCTTCTAAAAAATACCGCAAAATAAATCCTCTACCCCAAGACCTACTGGACCTTATTAATAGAAAACGATGCTCTAGGACCATCTGGCAAAGAACCAGGCATCCTGATGATCGGAAATCATATAACTATTATTCCAAGCAGGTAAAACAAAAACTGGCTACGTTTAGATCCCAATCCTATAATTCCTATCTTTCCTCACTATCTGCAAGTGATAACTCCCTCTGGAATGTAACTAAAAAAATCCTTAAATTCCAATCCATTTCCCACCCCCTCCGCCGTGATGATGGTTCCTGGGCTTCGTCAGATGAGAATAGAGCAGAAGAGTTTGCTAAACATCTATCGTACACATTCACTCCTCATCCTGAACTCCATCCCTCCCATACTGCTGAAGTTAAAGAATTCCTCTCTTCACCGATTCCTCTCTCCTTACCTCCTAAAGCCGTCAACCCCTCTGAGGTCAAATTCCTTTTAAAGAACCTAAAACCTCGCAAATCTCCAGGACACGATCTCCTTACATCCCAGATCCTCAGACAACTTCCCAAAAAAGCAATTATATTCCTTACATACCTATTCAACTGTATCCTCCGCACAACCCACTTTCCTCTGGTGTGGAAACACTCCATAATTATCCTCTTTCCTAAACCAGGTAAACCTGTTAATTGTACATCATCCTATAGACCGATAAGCTTACTTCCGATCCTTTCCAAAATCTTTGAGAAAATCCTTCTCAAACGCATCCTACCCATACTGGAATCCCACAATATCCCTTCCCATCAGTTTGGATTCCGCTCAAGACACTCCACTGTCCAACAAGGCCTTCGCGTTGTGGACCACATATCCTCTGCACTTGAAAACAAGCAATATTGCACTGGTGCCTTTCTGGACGTAGCTCAAGCTTTCGACCGGGTGTGGCACGATGGCTTGCTTTTCAAGCTCAAAACCCATTTACCTCAACCCTTGTATCTAGTCCTCAAATCCTACCTTTCAAATCGCTCCTTTCAAGTCCGCTGCGGCACTGAACTCTCCAAACATTATCCAATTGAGGCTGGTGTCCCACAAGGCAGTGTCTTGGGCCCAGTTCTCTACATCCTTTTTACCGCTGACATCCCTTCAAGTCCTGATACCTTCCTAGCAACATTTGCTGATGATACTGCCATCCTATCCTCCCACTCGGATCCTCTAATTGCGTCCCAGAACCTGCAAAGACACCTCTCCTTCATTGAGCAGTGGTGCAACAACTGGCGCATCAAAATTAATGAATCAAAATGTAAACATGTAACTTTCACTCTTCGACGCAGATCCTGTCCTCCAATCCTTTTTAATTCAATTCCTCTTCCCTACTCAGACACAGTCCGATACCTTGGCTTCCTTCTGGACAAAAGACTGACTTGGAACCCACATACGAGACTTAAAAGACAAGAGCTTAACCGACGATTTGGTCAGCTATATAGACTACTAAACAGAACATCTCATCTCTCAACAGAAAACAAATTATTAATCTACAAGACCATACTGAAACCTATCTGGACCTACGGACTTGAGCTGTGGGGGACAACTAAATCATCGAATATCAAACGCATCCAATCCTTCCAGTCTAAAGTCCTTCGAACAATAGTCAATGCTCCATATTATGTCACGAACAAGACCCTACACCATGACCTTAACATCCCATATGTCCATGACATCATCCCATCCAGATTCTCCAACTTTCACCAGAACCTCATACATCATCCCAATCCTCTAGCCCAATCCCTATCCAGCTCCGAGCATCCATACCATCCCCCTCGAAGGTTGAAACGGCAGTGGCCTCGAGATCTTTTGTAAATATGCCTTTGGAGTCCTGGCAATGGCCAGCTTCTCCACTCATGTCCTGAGCGTCTGTGGCTCTAGTGCCCTCTTCCAGTCTCCACTGGCTTCTAATACTAGTGATGCGGCTGGAAAAGTGGCGCTGGGATCTTCCGGAGTCTTGCTTTGCCTTCCACGTGTGGGGGAAAAAGCCTGGTTCGGAGATTCTTGGGCGAATGTATATATTGTATATAGTTATGATTGTGTTTAGAAGTTTTTATTTTATTTTATTTGTTTATTATTATTATTTTTTCTTTTCTTTTTATTTATCTTCTTCATCAGTATTATTTATTTACTTCTTATATTTATATTTATTTCTTTATTATTTGTATATATTGTATGAATGAGAACTTTTAGCCCTAATGCTTATAGCCCTCCAGCAGTGGCTGCATGTATTATTATTCAATAAATAGATTAAAATCAAAAAAAAAAAAAAAGTTAACCCAGACATATTCCTGACATAAATAACTAATTTCAGTGTTTTATATCTTTTCGCTTTTGAGCTATGCTGTTGAAAAACACTTACATACACGCACACATGCACACATTTATCGATAACTGTTGAATACCAAAACTTATGAAATCATGGATGTGACAGTTTGTTATATCCAATCCCAAAATTATTTATGCAACATTTAAATAACAGGACCGATCTAGCTTTATCCAGCTTGTGAATACATGTTTCGATCTTTTATATAGTATTATAAATTTTACATTCATAACGTAAACGCTGTTTGGTCTCTTTATTTTATAGGTGAGATTGTATTTATAATCTAATATTACTTATTGTCTAAAATAGATTTTTGAAATTCGAAAAATTTATTGTTAAGTCGAATTAAACATTTATGTCCGGTTGGAGCAGTATCTATTAAGTTTACTTGTGTTGCGTAAGGATGCATTGGTTAATATCATTAAAGTTACGGATAAAAATCCATGAATCTTTAATAACGTCTGAATTTTGAAACAATTAGTCAATTGTTAATTGTTATTAATTGTTGAGCTGAGTAAACATTGGAGTTATAGACCAAGACATTGGTGGAAGAATTGAATTAAGATTGAAGTTGGATTTGGGTTTTGAAGGTAGTTGGTTGATGGAGACTTAAAGACTAGACGTATTTTTGATCTTTGCATCGAGCCCTTCGCGTTCACTTACCCTGTTATTATTGTTGTACAACGCGTTGGTTTACTATAGATTCGGGAGATACCCAACCTTTATAAAGTTGATGCCTTTTAAGTGAGAAATCCCTGAAGTTGATCGTAAATTCTGATTTCAATACCTCTTTGTATAACTGTTGGTGATAAAAAAACGGTGTAATATACAATCGACTCGGTGGCTTCTACTCTAGTTTTGTTGTTGACGTCTCTTGTCCGATATAAACCGGCTCAAGACAACTTCACAGTTACTTTATTGCTGATTCGTTCTACTAACAGGTTTCCTTGACATCATGATGTTATTATTAGATCTTATGATAAACTATTTTTCTTTTAAACAATTTTCAATTATATTTTATTCACAATGTACTTAAGATATGTTTTTCGTTTGTTCCTAATTAATATTTTTTAAAATTCGTTTTCAGATTGTAGAATGCAGAGGTGTCCTTACTTGCACGAAATGAAGGAACGCCTTCTGACGCAGCCAGGTCCAGATCATCTCCTTTTAGAGCCGATAGACGCCGAAGTGATGGAGGTGCACGGGACCGGGGTACCCACTGTCGTGAAAGTAATTATATTTTATTTATAATTATATTATAATTATACTATAATTATGTTATAGTGTAAACTTCAATGAGTGAGACTAGCACTCACTAGGAATAATAAACAATCTATGAGTTATAAACATATACTTTGTACAGTACAATTCCAGTTAAATGAACTGTTTCCCAAAGAAAAAAAGTTAATATTTATCTTTACTATTTAACAATGCTTTTGAAACTCTATTTAGCTGGTTTAACCTTAAATGTGCCATACCTGAAATCACCTTCCAATTTAAATAGATGGAATTGAAAGGCAGGTGATGCAATTGTTAGATTTTTTGGGAGAATAGAGTCGCTGGATCTTCATCGCGTCTTCTCGATATCACTTATATGGTGATGTTCAGAGATTTCAGACTTGTTAAGGGAATAAAGTAGAAGGTATAAAACATTATTTAGCTGTTTGCCTGCATCTTTAGGAAAGAATGGGAAAACAATGGAATAAACTTAAATACAAAAGAGTCTGTTAAGAAAGGAATATTGAGTAGAAAGTATTAGCAATTTCGCTACCATACAATATCATGAAATGCTTTCTCAATGTCAAAGAAAACTGCAGGGACAGTATGCACTAAACGATGGCATGGTTCTGAAATAACTTTACGACTTTCTGCCAAAAGCTTAATCCTATTTATAAATAGTTTTAGAAATAATTTTCGGTTATAGATTAGAGTGCACTAAAAAGATGGTGATAGATTTGATTAATAAATCATCACGGATTTTTGGAGTAGAAGGCGAAATATGAAGTTAGTGATATGATATCATGTGTGACCCTATTATTTTTATATTTGTGTGAACAAAAATTCCAATTAAATATTTTTTGTATTTTAAAATAAAAAATACGATGGAATTTGTTTAGTACTTTGCGTGGGTACATTTTCAAAAATAGAATTTAATGTCTTTAGTCAGTAATGAATTCCAATGCTAAAAAAATTTAAAGAAATACCTATAGTTCATATGTGTAAGTTTTTGAGTTTGTAATTGTTTAAGGATTTTTGTAATAGCCGTCCATCGCATTCCAAACTAATTATTATTTTTGTGTGAATAACAAATTTAGAAGGAGATAAAAAAGAAAGAAAGGGAAAAGATTAAATTTCGTGTGAACGTTCTCTTGTACCCATAAGCCATTACTGCCCAGTGCACCTCACTAACGGATTAG
Organism: Nezara viridula; assembly: GCA_928085145.1. NCBI lineage: Eukaryota > Metazoa > Arthropoda > Insecta > Hemiptera > Pentatomidae > Nezara > Nezara viridula. The sequence continues at coordinate 93,693,118 of OV725077.1, forward strand.
AGTCGAAAGATCTAGCTGTAACCAGCTGCATGATTCTCTATCTTAGTTCTCTCTTATAGTTTTTTTTGGTGGCCTAGTTTATTTTCATATAAATTAAAGTTTAGTTATCACCTTTTAAATGAGGGAATAAAACACGCCTAGTTTTAAAATTTGATTTCCTATCGTAGGTATTAATTCTGTATGATCTTAATATATCACTTCTCAAAAGTGTTCTCTGTTAATTGTCACATCTTCGTCAAATCCTATAGTTGAGCCATCATTTTGAAGATTTTCTTCTTCAGGTGGAAAAAATTGTCCAAACAGTCCCTACCTCACTCCCCCACCTCTCCTGTCCACCTATGTTTGAGGAAAATTAAAAAATTTTACATTTGATAGTTGATTGCGCCCTTAATAAATTAAATAGTTAATTAATTTCCTACAAAACCAAATAAAAATTATCGAAATCAGACTTTTATTGGCAAGCATACAACTTATTGTTTTTTAAAGATATTGATCTCAAAAATGAATGAAGTTTTAAATTAATTCCCATTTCCTCGGTTGGTTACAATCCTCACGAAAAAGTCGATTAATCTATCTTATGACCTTCGCATTAACTTTTTCCTTATTAATTGGTAATTTATCCAAATAAACTATGCAGATAAACTGGCCAACTACTACAAACAATAATTTAGATTGTTCAGTTCTGTAGCAGACTAATATTTATAAGTCTTCCTTGTGGTAAGCTGTTTTTGCTTATTTTTTGAGGCCGGAGGAATTATCAAATGCGCCCTCTTATCGTTGTAGAATGGTGTAATTACGCTCCTCAAAGGCTTAACTAGAATAATTTCTTTGAACTTTAAGCCCCTTTAAAGGTACTAACTGTCCACACGTAAAATTATAAAGTGAAAGAGAGTTTTATTTGGAAGTTTATTCGGTTTTTATTTTTCGAGAAGCATAAAATTACGAATTGATTAATATATTTTTTACTACAATTAAATAAAAGAAATGATTAGATCACGCAGTTAGGTGTCACGCAACATAATAAAAAAAAACAACGTAGAAGAAAGCATGTCTAATTAATTTAAAATGATAATAAGAAGTAAACATCATTGATATTGATGATCATAACTTCAAACAAAAAATTATTCGATGTTTAGTTACAATATTTACACTCGGTATAAGTTATCCTGAATTATGTCTCCATATGTGAGAGTTAACCATGGCAATTGGAGCGATTTTGTTCAGGTTAAATTTAAAACCTAGAAAGTTTAATTTTTCCATATAATATCGAATTGGATATTTCAGATGTGGCATGATTACGATTTTGAAAAAAAAAACAAAAACTATATAGAAGTTTTATTTAATATAGTTTATTAAAAAATATATTAGGTATTTCTATGAAAGTGGAAATAAGATGTTGCGGACTAAATTTCTCTGGTAGTTAGGCAAACGTACAGATTCCTTAAACATCAGTTTTAACTTATTCAGAAGTCGCAGCAGACAGCTCAAATTTTACCTACTGAGGTTTTTGAGCGTATTAAATTTGAACTCATGCCATTTAATGGACACCATTTAATCATACAATAATGTATGATAATAATATAATAATGAGTTTTTTTTATCATAGATTTGAAGTATTATATTTACAGATCACGCTGCTGTAGTGTTGTAATGTTATAGTATAAAATAATTGTTATTTAAATAAATTCATTTACACTTATACACACACGCACGCACACGCACGCGCACGCACACGCACACGCACACGCACACACACACACACACACACACACACACACAGGGATTTGATAAAATTAATTTCCAACTTTTTGAGCGGATATTTCTCGCTTCCTGTGATATTGTATTATTACCATACTATTCGGGTCATAAACTTGATATGATAACTAAATTGATTGACAAATTGTTAAATATTTCTCTGCTATTATTGATTATAGACAACATAGATATTTTGAAACTAGAAAAGTTCAATCTGCTACTAACTACTCTACTTGTTATTTGTGAAATATTATATTTACTCAAATATTTACAATTATGTTCTACTATTTAAAATGAATATTCTAAAAATAAAATATCTTTGCCAATATGTCTCTAACTTAACAATTTCTATTTATAACATGATATATAATTTAATATTAAATTGTAAAGTATTTCATTTCAAGTATAAACATTTAATTTAAAATAAATAATTTAGAAATATTCTCTTTAGGTACCGATAGTTTGTTTCCGATCCATACCTTGTATTTTATTCAGATGTTGCAATATTTATTACCTCTTTCAAAAGAACATTTATGATTTGGTCAGTAAAGTACATGTGGCGTTCATTTGTAAAAAATTGTGTCATGAATAACGTGAATGTGCTAATAAAAAATAAATATATAGAAAATAATCGTGGTCACTCCAAATTTAACGTCACCGCTTGTTAAATCCTCAATAACTTTCGAGATGGCAGATCGGGACAAGATCTTAAAACTGTTTTTAGATGTTCAGATCTATGTTAACAATAGAGATCCTTGTTAACGACAACTATACGGTGTTTAATTTTTTCGGACGATTGCGGGCGATTCCCGGAAGAGAATCGAATTTTTTATAATTGTTTGATGCGTCGTAGTAATTCTTTATATTTAAAATAACCGATGATTCAACTGTCTTAATAATCACTAGAAGTATCTGATTCTGCTTAGCACAAACCTACCAGGTACCCAGAACCAGACAAATCAGCTTTAAATACAAAATATATGATCTTCTTTTCGTCAACTATTATCTCATATCTAGGCAATATTAATGCGACAATTACATTAGATATTGATAGGCATGAAAGGGAAACGGTATTAGTTTGTCACTAATGGACGGAAACTAGGTTTTCTCCTAATACCTAACAAGATCGTACTCGCTGACAATTAAGTACTTACAGTACAAACTGGGCTCTGTAGTGAACCCTGATTATGTCACCTGCATAACATTTTCTTTGAGAAGGCTACTGGCAGATACTACATCTTAAAATTAAAACCATTACAGCTTGTTTGTATAAATATCTGGTTTTATGATGATATTAAAACATTAATTTTAATCAAAAGACAATATTATAAATAAATATTATACAATATTGAGGAATAATCTAAATCATACTGAAAGCACTCGTTAAAAAATGAATTTCTTATCATCCAAATCATAAATCCAAATGATGTTGGTTCTCATACAACAATTCTCATGCAACAATTCGTATAATATTCCTGTTTAGGAATCGAAATTTCAGACCTTGTATTTTAATCTCACCGACATCAGAAAAAAAAATCGTTTTTCACATCTGTCATACGTTCAATGACAGTAAGCACAAACCTAAGTCGGAAGTAGGCATAAAACCGTGTAATGGAATGGGCAATTTGATGGGAGACCGAAATATTCTTGGTTCCTATCTCAGAAAACTCCATTTAGGGATTTTATCTGATATTTCGGTCTCTTCTTTATGAAAGGAATAGGAACGGTATATATGAAAGCGTATCTTAGATATATCGTACTGGCTGAAAGTATTACTTAAGAAATATCATGAAACTCCAATATTTTAAGTTACTTTTTATAAAACAAAATCATCTTATAATATGGTTTTAATATTTTCCTTTTTAACACACTTTTATCTTATGCACATCTTCCCTTGCCTAATTCCTGTATTTTGTTTATATTTTCATGTATAATATTTTTTTTATTTTTAATATTCACCCATATTACCCACTTAATTCTATTAATTTGCAGTATTTTCTATTTTATCTTTTTTAGCATTGATACTTAACTTAGGTTGAAACGTCAACAAATATAAAACCGTTTATTTCATTATTGCGTGTTTCTAACCGCAACCACTAACATTATCTACTTGATTTTGCGTTTGTAATTGTATATAGCTTTAAAAAGGTAAATAGCTCTATCGTCTCCGTTATAAATATATTTTTAAATGATATATGTATAGTAGATCAAAAAATTATTGGTACATTTAAAGTTTTTTAGGTTTCATTGTGAAAACCTCAAGTAAGGATTTGTTAAACTTTTTTATTCAATATAAGTTTTAAAAAAATACACAATCGGTAGAAAATTCTTATTTACTGAATTAAAAGTTTCAGTAAACCAAAAATCATAGTCAAAAAAGGATTGGCACTGTTTAATTTAAGGTTTATTTTATTAAGTTCACGCACTCATCTATTGGCATCTATGACAGTATGGAATCTTCTTGGCATCGACCAAACAAGATTTTACATTACGCCTTCTCCAATTTTACACCATTCCTCTAACAAATTTACTTCTAAATTATTTTTTGAACAAATCTCATTTTTCTTTCTCTCAAATCCAACAAATACCGTACGTTTTCTGTGGCATTTATGTCCTGAGACCGGAGGGGTTTTCAATTGCTTGGGAATTTTATAGCATCCATTCTATTATTTTATTTGTTTTGTGCTTAGGGTCATTTTCCTGTCGGAAGAGCTTTGAGCTTTACGACACTACTTTTAAAATAGGGCGAAATATTGTTCCGCCTACACAATATTGACAATAAAGGTTACGTTTCCGACACCATTCACAAACTTGCAAAACTTCCACCTCCAAGCAATTTATTCGCTATTGGTCAGTAACTAAGCCCTTACAGAATGTGATTTGATGATGGGTTTTTTTAAGGTGACACAATATTCACAGGTTTTACCTATGTTGTCATGGCAAATATTTTTATTTATTTATTAAAATTTTCAATTTGTTATTGTATTATTGTCAATCATACTTTTTATTCTCTTAAATAAAAAAAATATTAATTTAGTTTGACTATTGTTAATTGTTAATTGTTATTAACTGTTGTTTATTGTTATTAATTGTTAAAAACATCTAAATTTGTTAAAACATTTAAAACTTTTTGACCCTCAGAATTTACTCTTAATGTTTACATTAAACACAGCTTTCGAATTCCAAACATTTATTGCTTCTAAAATCTAATTCCCAAGGGCCACTTTGTTAAATAAATTTTATTTCAGAAAATATCTTAATTCTATTGAAATTTGAAGAAAAATTAGACTGTGCCAATACCTTTTTGATCCACTGTTGATGAAATATCGGGAACATAGATGCAGTATCATGATATGTCAATATTTCACTGATTTACTGAAATAACTAGAATGAAGTATAGTAGATTTAGAAATTTAACAGAAAGTATTTGAGTGACCACTGCGTTGACAGCTATTTAAATGAAAACTGTCAGCGACTGTCATCAGATCAGGTTGTGCTTGATGATAGTCCATTATACTCTCCCTCACCCAATGCTCAATCGATGTCTGGCTGTTATGAATGAATTATGTCTCATCACTTATTATTTCAAATATTTTTCATTTTCTATAACTGAATTTAGCGTTTATTAAGATTTTCGTCCAATAAGAATAGTAATTTATTTTGTGATACTGCCGAATATATAGTACCTAAACAATTTTTAATTTGTTTATATTCAAATATGTTTACATATCTATTATATATTATAGTTAAAAATATATATAATAGATATGCATATATTCCTTAATGTTTATGTAATATTAATATTCATTTTTTTTTGTCAGTTCGTTGTTAAAACCATAAATTACTTACAGCTAGCATAATTAAATAATTCTTCTTGGGTCCCCTCGGATATGAACATTTCTTTTTCATTCAATCTTCACGATCTTAATACTTTTCCTTGCTATATACAGACTAAGACTTTTTCTTATTTTCTTCCTTATCTCACCTTTTTTGATATAGGAGTTTTTCCCTGGGAAAAGGGAAAGGGCGGACGATTAATACTAGATTAAATTGTTAATAGTCCACCCAGCACCGGAATCAAACTCTTCGGCTAATCAGGTTGTTGAAATATGTGTGTTTTGCTCGACTATCTCTTCCCGTATTTTCTAAATGTTTGTGGCTAGAAATGTGGTGATCAGTTCGACTTGCTTTATGTTTTCCAAGCTTCATAACTTTCTGCGAATCGCATAATGGCCACTTTTTTTCAAATGATGGGTATTTGCATAACGTTGCATATTTTATTTTATGCAATTACAAACGGTATATCTTTTTTAAACTGTATTAAATAACAATAATACAAAAGATTCTATTCACTGCATCTTAAAGTATTAGTGGTATTCATCGTGTTAAAAACTAATGGTATAAAATAATACTAACTAACTAAGAAAATAAAATAATGAAAAACTTAAACTTGTACAGTAGACTCCCGTTTATCCGTCCTCGTCGTTACCGGAATATCGCCGGTTAAGCAGTAGAGCCACTTAATACGGAGGTATAAAATAAAAAAACTCCAATATTATTTTAACTTCTATATTACGGAAAAATCTCTACTTAATGTTAGTGTTTCTTATTCGTTTACATTTTTTATTTTTTATTTTTTTTTATTTAATGAACGAAGTTGAGGATTTTGTTTCAAGAATCAATTTTACTTCAAATAAATTTGTTTTCAAATTATTTAAAATCTAACGAACCGCAGCACACCAAACTTGTAACTAGCGATTGAGAATCTCACAAAGATATGTGCTTGTATGTATGTTATTATTTTTTTTTATTTTTATGCTACACCGGTTGATCAACAGAACCAGAGTCAATTCTACTGTAATTGTAGAAATTTGGATCTATATTTTATGGTAACATTGTTTTTTTGTTTATTAATAATACTTATAATATTAATATTACTTCATATTTACACCTAATTAGTATTAAATCACCACCTCCTCTTTAATAGAGGCTACCGGAAGCTGCAAAATATCAATTAAGTGGTAAAGAAGGTTAATCATAATTGGAAGTCAATAATTGGTCGTGATGAAGTATTTATGGCTGTTCTGAAAAGGCGAAGGTAGGCTCACCCTAAATGGCGATACCTTAGCTCCAGATCTATACCTTATATAGGGAAGTGATTGTACTTATCCCTGGTGAAAGATATTGTAAGAAGATTTATTGATTCCTGTTAATTACATTAAGGTGATTATACCATAATTTAATTTTATTATGAACTAATGGTGTTAATTAATGAAGGAGTCAACTTCATTTGACCATATTGTCGAAGACAAGTCAAATTCTTTTTCGATGAACTGCATGTCATATTAGTGCCAAAAGCTTTAGTAGTCTTATGCTTGTTTTGCAATTATACTGCATGTTGTTTCTTTCTTTTTGTATTCCAATACTCCATTTAAAGGCGATTTTTTTGTATAATATACATCATTCATTCAAAAATTTAACAATTCAGTTTAAATTAAGTTTCCCTTTATTCATATTGAATTCGGTCAGTTCCACCTATGACAGGTTAAATTTTTCTTTTCTTTCTTTCTTTTACTCTCCCCTCTTCCGTAGGTTTACTTTGAGGGAGTAATAGTAAAAATACTATTCGATAATCCAACTTTAAGAAGACAAACTACAAACACTACAAAGCTACTGTGAATGGAAGAGAGACGATGGTCGAGTGAGGTAGCCTGCTCCGATAAGAGGCTCATTTTGAGAATCTTACAAGATCTTAAGAGGTCTAAAAAGCTTTATAGTACGCGTCTCCGCCAGCTCACTAGTAATCAACAGCTTCTTCTTTTTCTGGATATAGCATTTAATACTCGACAGAATTCAAGGAATAATGCATTTTTTATTATGAGAACATTTATATAATGATGTAACTTTTTCTATCCTTTTTGTTTTCAGCTTAACTCTGACGGTTATGGATCTCACACTTCGCCGACGCATCATCTACTGCCTACGAATTCGAACGAACATCACGACGATCCTCATTCTTTCCATCCAAAGAATGCCAAGTAAGCTGACAATTAATACGATTTTGTGTTATTAATGTATTATTAATAAGAGTTTCTCTTTAATAATCACTTGATCTCTGTTAATAATGGGTAGATGAGTTGGAGCTCAGTATTATTACTAATAAAAAGGAAAAAAATACTAAAAATTTCAAATGAGAACTTAGAAATAGTTTGGGTGTTACATTCATATTTGTGCCCCAGAAGTAAAGAACACGTGTTCATTTTTTTATTGCATAATTTAGTAATGAAGAAACAAATTATAATAGCTCAATATTATGGTATGTTTGCTGCCTCAAGAAACACCAAAATGTAATAGGGTGTTCCTTTCCTCCGTGTTACAGATTTAGTAACTAAGAAACTAATTTTAATAGTTCAAAGTTATAAAAAATTGGCTCCCCTGAACAAATATAAATATGGACATGGTATTCTTTATTTCCGAGGTACAGATCTATATCTATATATAGTGTAGGAGATACATAAATATAATATCTGTACCAGATATATAAAAATACTTTTCGAAGATAGTACCGATGGTCTTGAATGTCTCTGGGCTTGAAAAAAACATTTTTTGGCGTTTTAGTATATCCTATATAGTATTGATCTGGGAAACGTTAGTGATTTAGCGCCCAGGGGAGTGAATAGTAAACCTACATTAGATATGTTTATTTATAACACTCTCGATGCTCGCTTAGTTCTTCCAATTACTTGATATTAATTCGAATCACAACGGAATTAATAATGTTTGGGAAATCCTAAGCATCTCGACAGGACTTCCATGCGAATCACTCTCCTCATATTCTGCCGAAGAAGTTGAATCGGCGAATAATTGGGCGGGATAAGACGAATCTAGGTGGACTGATTACTGATGCTTATTTCAGATAACTCAGATATATAATATTATTATTTTATCAGACGAATAATTTTATTTCTATATTCACTATTTACACAAATATAAGATATTTTAGTTCTCTTCTATTTTATTTTATTTTGAAAGAGAAGTTGGTTGGGGTGTTCAGTCAAAGTACAAACTAAAAATAAATTATATATATTTTATTTTGGCCCAAAGTTCAGGCCTTCGTCTGGGCTAAGAAAAGGCAAAATAACAACATGAATGAGAAACTATTGACAGTAAAAAATAATAATATGTAGGTTAATGGTATACTCCAATAACATATAGGTAGAATAACCTTAACATTAATAAATAAATGGAGATGCACTAATATAAAATAAAACGTCTGCCAAGTAAGGTCAGTATAGCTTCCTCACCCTTTCCATTGTATATTACAAGGTATACAATTTTTCGTATGAGAATAAAATCTCTGAGAGAAGCAGAATCGGAATAGCCCCTTACAGTTACCCTTCAACATTCAACAAAAGAGTGTCATATTTGAAGATTCCTGCTTGATTATGCTTAATGAAAAAAAAACAAAAAAAAAAATGCATACTGAACATGAATTTCAATTTAATGCAAAAGGTCTGATGTAAAAATGTATGTATTGTTTTACAAGAGTGCATCATAAAAACTCATTATTTCTTTATGCTTTATTAGAATAATTTCATAGTTTATTGTCATCTGCTATTTTCCATAGTAGCAGACTACTTATATCAGTTGCAGACTACAAAATGTCACCTTTAATACACATAGAATAAAAGTTGAAAATTTTTACATACGACCTTTTGCACTAATAATAGTGATTTAATAGTTTTAGATTTAATAGTGACTACCGGATCCAGATATAATTTTGAAGGAGGGGCTTCAGCCCGAATTTTATATATATATATATATATATATATATATATATATATATATATATATATATATATATATATATATATAATATATATATATATATATATATATATATATATATATATATATATATATATATATATATATATATGTATATATATATATAATGATAATTAATTTGAAAAAAAAAACGCTGCAAATTATTTCACAATTTTATATTATTTCCAAACAATTATACACATAAAGTAACATTACCTTCCTACTTAAAAATAAAAATAAATAAAATGCTAACAAAGTAACATTACTTCAGTAACACATTAAAAAATCAAAATAAAAGATAAACCTTTGCAATAGCACATCTAAAAAAAAAACTAGAGACCATGTCTTAGCTCCTAATTGTCCGATTTTAAAGATTTTTTTTTTTTAGGAAATTTCGTTAACTTTTAAAAAACCATATACAATATTGTATACAAAAATGTGTATACTTCTTGAGTTATTCGGAATTTAATGTTACCATCCCTCGTAACTTTTTTTCCAGCTTCTTTTCGTTGAAGTATGTCAACGCAGTCTATAGCAACGCAGGTTTTTGGGCCGCCATTTTGAAACTAGAAGGCGAATGGTAATGTCGTTGAAGGGAGATCATCCTCGGGTGATCTCTGATTTTATATCTAAATTTGAAAAAAATCGGTCCAGTAGTTTCGGGAAAAATGCGCGGACGGAGGACGGCGGACTAGTAGTGCATATATAAGAGAAAGTGGTGGACAGAATTCAATAAAATTACATCATTTTTTCACCAAAGTCTACCTTTTATCTAACTTTGAGCCAAATCGAACGAACCCTTTCTGAAATCTTGGCATATCTAAAAAAATACGCGTGCGTAAGCGGAAGTGCTGGATGGAATTTGATAAAATTGATATGGGACCATCTAGGCACCAATCAGCATAATCCCTGAAAATTTGAAGAAGATTAGATGAACGGTACTAGGAGATATGCCCGTCACATCAATTTGACTACAGGCAGACAAACACTGAACCAAATTTGATCCTTGATGTCTGAAACGTAAAACGCGAGTGGAAATTTTCGATTCTGAGCAAAAAAAAATTTTTAATTTCTCGCACGAACACAATGCTTCCCTACTTTCGGTATGATATATGTATATAAAATAACAATAACAAAGTTAGGTATAGAAAGAAAGGGAAGCAAAGTTAGTATATATAACATAACGGTATAAAAGTTAGGGACTAATGAAAAAAATAATATCATTGACAGAGAGGAAATTATAAAATAAATAATAACGGCAACAATGTTAGGAACTAACGAAATTAGCTAACCAAAGAAATGAAAAATGAATTAACATAATTTTCATAATATTCCATTACATTTCTTTGTTAATTCATTTTTCATTTCTTTTGTTACCTAATTTCATTATGTTTATTTCGCTAGTACCTAACATTGTTTCCGTTATTATTTATTTATTTCCTAACTTTGTTACTGTTACGTTATATATCCCAACTTTCCTCTACTTTCTATTCATAACTTTGTTATCGTTATCTACATGTCTATTTATTTATTAATTTAAGTCTATTCTGCATATATGTTATTAAAGTATACCTTTCACCTATATGTTATTATTTTTTACTGTTAATAGTTTCTCATATATGTTGTTGTCTGGTCTTTCCTTAGCCTTGATGAAGGGCTGAAGTTTGTGCCGAAACATCCACAAAAAAAAATAAATATCATTTATTTATTTTACATTGTATTTAGATTGAACGCCCTCACCAACTTCGCTTCAATTATTTACTACAATCAACTATCAGTCCACTATTATATTTTATTTTAGTCATTCGTCTTATCCAAACCGAAACTAGGAGAGAGGGGAGACAAATGGCCTCAAGTTTTAGGAGAGGATACATATTTAAAGAAATTTCATTTTTAAAAAATATTTTATTCCGCTCTTTGGTTATTTATTAATTTGATCAATAAAATGAGTTATCATTATGGGATGATTTATTTCGTAAAATACTAACTAAATTTTTGTAGGCTTTTATTGAAAATTGAAAGGGGCTGGAAGAAAATGTGAAAGTTCCTCCTCCTTCCTAGTTTCAGTCCTGGTCTTATCTCCCATTACTATGTTAGTAATGTTTGTGCTGTAATTTAATTTAAATATAAGAATATAAGATTTTTTTTTAATTTGCAATAAATTAAAAGGTTTTCGACATTAAACTTCCAATTTAAATTTGGATGGAATTCAAGTTATTAGCCTTATGAAATCGTTATTGGTATTTTACCCTACTACATACCAAAGATTCTTGAAATATATGATACTGTGAATTTTTTTATATATTTCGTTAGTAAAATTAGCAATAATTTGTACTTTGTTTAAAACGAAAAAAATAAATTTAAAACTGATTTTCGTTAATTGAAGGGATCGTGGAGACTGGAGTACATTTCCTTATATTGTTGTGAGAGAATCTGTGAAGATGATAGAACAATATACGCCACCGTATAAGGAAAAAAGGTATTTTTTGTATTCATAAAACTGAAGATGTAAATAAACTTCTCATTAGTTTTATGATTTGGGCTTAAAATTATTGATATATATATTTTTTATTTTTCTATTGTGTCGGATTTAATTTATATTTAAAATAAATTTTGTATCTGAAGCATTATCGAAGTATAAATATACTACACTTATAATTTATCTAAAATTAAAATATATTATAATAAATATTAACATTAAAAACTATGTTGAAACTCCCCATTTTATCTCAAACTACTTTTTATCAGTTTTTCTTTACAACTATCGTGGTTTTGATTCCTTTTGAAAAATGCTTCTTCTTAGGTTTCAGCGGTTCAAAACATTAAGCAGTTAAATTCCTTATTATATATATATATATATAAAATATATATAATAGAGATTATATATATATATATATATATATATATATATATATATATATATATATATATATATGAAAAAACATAAATCCTATATATATATATATATATATATATATATATATATATATATATATATATATATATATATATATATATATATATATATATGATTTATTTTTGTTTTTTTTTTATCCCAAAGACATTTTCTGGATCGGCTCCTGTCCCTTGTCTTGTCACATCTTTTTTTTCATTTAATATAGTGAATTGATTTCAACTTTTTTTATTTAACCTACCCCAAATACAGCTTTAATTAGAATGGAAATTTGCATTACGTTAATTATTTATTTGACGTGATTTCGTTTGTCGGCTCACCATTAAAATTTGAAAATTACATTTTCCATAACCAAAATTATTTATTGTTGATAAATGCCATAGTCCAATACAGATTACTTTATTTATTTTCAGTAGCACAGTTAGCTGTGATGTTTTCATAGGGTCAATAGATGCTGTAGAAAGTCTCATGATTTAGCCATAGATTAGGTGGGTAAAATTCCCAGATCTTCACTCTTAATGATTATACAAAAAAGAAAGTTTTCTTTGGGCACCATGTAAAGAACTGAGCATTATCATAGCTTTCGACAACGTTTAGGGTATCGTTTAATTAAAATTAATGCAGTCATTGTTGAAATAACAAGTTTTTCTAAAGCCACTCTAATTTATGCAACGCAGTGATTTAACAATCTATTTATATTATTATTAATTTTTTTACTAAAGAAATTAAAATTTCTCTTGAATTTTTAAAACATATGTTACTCACTTCACAAGGCTGTGTCCAGTATAGGTTAAATCCTTGAATCAGGATCATATTTCCTAGTTTTCAACACCATGGCCTCATTTACCTTTTCAGTTATCCTACGAAATTGTTTTTCATCTTTAAGTTACTTTTAGAGGCTTGTTAAGTTACTTGTTGGTTCCATTCCCAACAACCAAATTGATAACCAAAAATTGCCAACCAAATATTTGTTATGGTTGAGGTGATAAATTAAGGACTCACCGCTCTTGGCAAAGCAACAGTTTGACAATTTCGTCAATCGAGAGATTAGTAGAGTTGCTGTTAAAAAAAAAAATTCTTCCAGTAGCTTGCGACAAAATAGCTCGTTAACACCGCTTCGTCATCTGTGATACAAAGTTTGAGTTAATACTTTTTTAAATATTCGAAATCCTGTTAAGGGGCTTTTTCTATGTGATTTTAGATATTTCAAGATGATAGTTACAATATTTATATTCTATTTGTTACTTCCGAAGACTGCCTCGCAAACGGAGTACGAACGAAATATCGATTGCAAGATCGCGTGTACAATTGACATTTAGTGATATCGCCGTTCCATCTTTATTACTGCTAGTTGGAACGGAATTAAACTCTTTATAAATAGAAAAAAAAAAAGTCATTAAGTAACGTTTTCCAAGCTTAAATCACTAAGAAATGTGATGAATTTCCCTTTGTCAAATCAATACACTGTATTGATAAACTTTTGGTAATTTTATTTTATATACAAAAGGATTTTTGTATTTTTGGTGCACTTTTTTCGTCGAAAAATTAGATCGATACTCACAGCTTTCCTCATTTCATACTACAAGTATATATTTCTTATTTATATACATAAAAAGTGTATTTAGGCAGTTATGTTTATAATAACACCTCCCAGATCATGGAAAAAACAAATAAAAGTTTTTCAACAGTTAATTTTTGCATACAACACTGATACTTTTTGATTACAGGAAAATATAATTTTTTAGATAACTTAAGGTGAATCTCAAGTTTTTACCTAGTAAATCTCAATTTGATTAATATGAATTTAGAGCTTATTTAAAGAGGAAGCTTTTCTACTATCGTTCTACTATAAGTGGGTTATTGGTTGTATAGTTCAGTCGCGAATAATTTTTGATTTTTTTTTTTTAATTTAGCTTAGTTTGCCCTTCAAAAGTTGCCTTTAAATGGTTTTAATAATGACAAAATTGATTTTCGTTTAAAGTCAACTTTGTTTAATTCACAGTGAAACCAGTTTTGATTACTTAAATTAAACATTTCTTTGGTTATCGCTTCCTATTCAATAGAAAGCATAACTTGCTTTAAAAAACACAAAACCTGGATTCGCTACTTTAACTTGGATTCATATGAACTTTATTGTAGCACCTGAGGTCTGCTATCACTCCTGTAATAATTTTCCTCTACTTACGGGACTCCCTGTATGTGTGTGTGTGTTTGTGTTATATATATATATATATATATATATATTAACATAAACACACACACACATATATATATATATATATATATATATATATATATATATATATATATATATATATATATATATATATATATATATATATATATATATATATATATATATATATATACTTATATATACACCGATGTTAACCAAATTTATTTTGATATTTTTTTCTAGTTATTTTTTACCGATCAAAATGACTAAATTTATTTTGGTGACATTACGAAAAATATTAGACAAATGGTTTATTCCAATTATCTAGACTCTCCGACGGATAACAATATTTTGTATAATTTTCGCGTTATTATATACCAGTCTGTTTCTTTATTTGTGCAACATAAGGAAAAAATAGTGGTTAAAATATATCGTAACTTACAAAAACCAGGAAACAACACTCTTAGTAAAGTAGATAAAATAAGCTTTTGTTATCTAAAAGCAAGTTAGATTATGTTTTTGGTTTTCTTTAGTGCTCGTAAGTACGAATTTGTAGAAAAATAAAAAATTGTAAATAATAATATTTGGTTTTCTTGGGGAATTTTTTCCCCCGGTCGTTAACTCAGAAGATTAATAACTTAACAGAATTTTCACCATATTCAACCGTTGGAAACCTGAATTGCTGCTCTTCTTGCTCATACACATGACTTATGGATTTCATTTATTTTTTAAGCTACAAATTAACGACAGGCTCTCCAAGATTTTTATTTTATATCTCCAAAAAGTTTATTTTAATTACTCTAACAGGATCAATGATTTAATTTTGATGGGCTTCAGCCCGAAAGCTTTTATGTATAATTATAAGCAACGTCGAGTGTGGTTAGTACTTGGATGGGTGACCGCCCGATTTGCGTGACCATCCATCAGAGAAAGCCATGCTGCCCGAGTCTCCCTCCCTCTCCCCGGGTATTTGAGGCCCATCAGCCTACTGTAGGCAACTCACACCGACCGGGCGTAGGAATGATGACCCTACCTGTAATGTTATTAGCCCCCCTGAGGTTTGGTCCATGGACCGTCTGTTTCGGGGAAAGAAATGTAGGTCCTCGTGCGCCTGCCGACACCGAGCAGCCATAATCCAAGGATCTAGACCGATTTGTCACTGTCCTTGAACCCGAGTGAGTCGGTTGGGAAGACATTGCCAGATTGGCCCCAAAGGGGTGAGGTTCGTATGGTTCGTAGCAACGTGAGGTTGGGTTACCCCCACCAGGCTATCTGAGCTCCCGCAAGCAGCATACTTCTGTAAGGAGACCACATCTCTCGGCCAAAGATCTTCATGGTCTGTAGTGCCAACAGAATATATATATATATTTTTTTTTTCTTTCTTTTTTTCTTTTTTCCCTTTGAGGTAACCCCACATAAGGATCGTTTATTTGATTCACCTTCATGTTCCATGTCTTAAAGACATACTACATGAATTACAATTGTTTACATAATTTTCTTTTCTAGTTTTGGGGGATATGATTTTTTAGCTCAAAATTATATACACTGACAGGCAAAAAATTCCACCAACTTGGTTTTTCCATGTTTTCATCTGAAAATATTTCTGTAAAGTTTTATTTGTATATAATACATGGTATTTGTAGATAATACTTAGTATTTATGGAATTTTATAATATTTTTTACCTTTAATAATCAAAATGGGATTGGGTAAGAAAGATTACAGAAAAAAATATTGAGATATTATTCTTCGAGCCTTTATTATTCTAAAAGAAATTAATTACATCATCGTTTAACAGCGCACGTCACCTCCTCTTGCCTTCACTACTTCTTGAAGACGCCTCGGCATACTTTCCACCAGTCGGGAAATGTCCCTTTGCTGGAGGATAGCCCATTCCTAGCGTAGAGCCCTTTCAAGGTCCTGAAGTGTATCAGGAAGTGTTGCACGCGCTCTTATTCGTCTTCCGAGGTTTTCCCATAAATGCTCAATGGGGTTCAAATCTGGAGAACGTGCTGTCCATGCTAAAACCTCAATATTGTTCTGTTGAAGGAATGTCTGGACTATGGGGGCGACATGTGGGCGTGCATTAGAATAGAACGATCGCCGATTTCGTTGAGGATAGGCAACACATGAAGTTCCAAAATCTCATCTACACAGCGAATGGCCGTCAAATACCCTCCACGAACAACAATTAATTCTGTGCGGCGCTCTATTGAAATCCCAGCCCACACCATTAAGGAACCACGTTGGAAAGGTTGGCTATGGGAAAAATTACAGGCTGGATATCTTTCGTTCCTTCTTCTCCACACCCTTTCACGCCCATCTGGAGATCGAAGAGCAAATCTTGACTCATCTGTAAAAAGTACAGCACTCCATTCGTCCATAGTCCAATGGCTGTGTTCTCGAGCAAAAGCCGTGTTACTCTATGAGTTCTGGTCAACTTTGCTCCTCTTACTGGACGAAAAGCCATTAATCCATACTCATTTAATCTTCTCCGAGCGGTACGTTCAGAAATTTGCACACCTGGAACTTCTTCGAGCTGATGAATCGTTTGAACAACGGTGAGGTGCCGGTTTCGTAAAATTCTCAAAGTCAAAAACCGGTCATCCCGTAGTTCTGTTACCCTAGGCCGTCCAGAACCGGGCCTTCTATTGTAAGAACCAGTTTCCCGAAAACGCCTGACGGCGTCTCGTAAAGTTTCATATGGAACTCCGATGGCATTAGCTGCAGATCTAATGGAACGTCCACTTTTGATTAAAGTAACATGAGTAATTTTAAGAAATAAGTAATAAGTTTTCCTTCTTACATATGTACTTAATTGTTACCTAACCTACCATTATTTTGTTTTGAATAACTCTATGGAGGATATGAGGAACAATGTGAAGGGGTGAGGAGGAAGTAGATAATAAAAGAGAAGGCTGAGAAGCCTCTTAGGGTGATAAAGCCAATCCCAGATTCAAGTTTCTCAATGGAATATTCATGAGCCTTCAGCTTCCCTCGCAAAGAAAGTTTATTAGAGTTAAAGTTATGAGAGAAATTAATATGATTTGCGAATCCTCGAGAATAAAAGGCAATTTTCTAACCGTATTATAATTATAATATAATGATTATGATGAATTCATAGATTCAGTTAATCATGGAATGTTCATTTGAACTAGCCGTGTAGAAGAATGTAATAAAGCTATATAAATCGCTACGATAGAATTTAGTATTTTGTCTTCTTCTTACATTAAAGCTAAGCTAAGTTATTAATATTAGAATCGTGTTTTGATCAAACTTTTACTTTCCTTCTTTTTGTAATTCAATCCCTTTATTATTTTGTAGGAGAGATTAGCTGTAGTATGCGGCCATTGGTGAAATATATACATAAAGATTGAATTTCGTATTATTATATTATTATTGGTTCCTCGCGCGGGCTCATTACCGTGTATGGGGAGCGTCCCACGGGTGGCGGATGTGGGGATGGTCGGTGGAAATTCCTTGGAAGTTCCTCCCGGCTAAGTCCGATGGACTCGCTGACCAACAATGAGAGGGGCCCTCCAGACTTGCTGGAGGGAGGGGACCTCCAGACTTGCAGGAGGGAGGGGACCTCCAGACTTGCTGGAGGTAGGGGCTCACCAGACTTGCTGGAAGGTGTGACGTAGAATTGAACGCCCTACTCACATATCTTTAGTTCACCAAACACCACAAAAAGTCATGGATCTCCCTAAGGTAAAACGCTGATTATCCGGAGGTAAACTAGTCCCCCGTTCGGGTCTCCGGGTGGGGACTGCTTTAGGGGATTCATGGCGCTATTTGAAATATAGGGATTTAAATATTGGTATGTGGAACGTAAGGAGTTTAAGCACAGCAGGAGGGCTAAAATCGGTCGCGAATGAGGTAAATGGGTACAATTTGGATGTCGTGGCTCTGCAAGAGGTTCGCTGGCCAGGGGAGGGCTCGATGAGGGAAGGAAAGTACACTATTTGGTACGGAGGAAGCGGGAATCATTGTTTGGGTACCGGGTTTCTAATTAGGAGTAGATTACTATCCGCTTTGAGGGACGTACAATTCTTTAGTGATAGAATTTCGGTAGCTACATTTCAGGGACGTTGGTTTAAAATCACATTAATAAACATACATTGTCCGACCGAAGACAGTGACGATGAAGTCAAAAGTGAATTTTACGATAAACTCGAATGGGTTTATGATAAACTACCGCGAAACTACTTGAAAATAATTATAGGTGACGCGAACGCAAAGGTAGGAAGGGAAGAAGTTTATATTCCGACGATTGGTAAAGAAAGTTTGCACGAATATAGTAATGATAATGGGATCCGTCTGATAAACTTTGCCATCTCGAAAAACCTGATAATTAAAAGTACGACGTTTAAACATAAGGATATTCATAAATATACTTGGACATCACCGGATTCGCAAACACGAAATCAAATCGATCATGTCGTGATACAACATAGCTGGCAAAGCAGTATAATTAATGTACGGTCTTATCGCGGAGCAGAATGTGGGTCGGATCATGAATTAGCAATCGCGAAACTTCGACAAAAACTTAATATAAAAAAGAGAAAAGAAAACCGTTTCGATTTTGAGAATTTAAATTTGGAAAAATTAAAAAATCCATCAATGAGAAACCAATTCGAGCTAGATGTTAAGAATAGGTTTGAAGATTTAGAGCTTCCTGACGAGGACCACGAGGATATTGACAAGTTATGGATAGAGATCAGGGATAATATTAAAGCGGTCAGTAACTCGTGTCTAGGAAAAAAGGAAAATAAGAATAACAAACCGTGGTTTGATGAAGATTGGTTAAACATGTGTGAAAAAAGAAAAGCCGCTAAATTAAAAGCTCTAAATAATCCTAAAATTGCTCAAAAATAAAAAAAGGGAGTATCTTAAAAATAAAATAATTGAAATAGAAACTAATAGAATCGAAAATAACGTAAGAGACATGTACAAAGGTATAAACAGATCACGTAAATATGTAGGGCCCGTAACGTCTGGAATTAGGGATGATAATAACAATATTCTGACCGATCCGGCTGACATATTGAATAAGTTTAAGGACCACTTTGACAATATTTTAAATACGGGAAATTATGATCTGTGTCCTCCTTCTGAGTACCAGAGTGCTGAACCGTTAATAGAAGGACCAAGTAAAGAGGAAGTTGAAGTAGCTATCGGAAAATTAAAATCATATAAAGCAGCGGGAATCGATAATATTCCTACTGAACTAATTAAGGCATGCGGAGAAGCTGGAGTTTCTAAAATACATCGGTTGGTTAAAAAGATCTGGGTGAACGAGAAATTACCTGAAGAATGGAAAGAATCTATTCTTATTCCGATTCACAAAAAGGGTCCGAGGACGGATTGTAATAACTATCGAGGAATTTCACTCCTTCCGGTATGTTATAAAATATTCACTTTAATCTTAACCAGTCGAATCACGGAATACGCCGAGGAAATTATCGGAGAATACCAATGCGGATTTAGACGGAATCGTTCGACTATTGATCAAATATTTTCTTTACGGCAAATATTAGAAAAAAAGTTGGAGTATAACGGTATTGTTCACCAGCTGTATATAGATTTTAAAAAGGCTTACGATTCTATTGACCGCCAGAAACTGTATAATATTCTAATCGAGCAGGGGATTCCAAAAAAACTAATAAATCTAGTCAGGATGTGCTTGACGGAGACACTCAATAAAGTTAGAATCGGTAATAATTTGTCCTAAAAATTTGAGGTTCGTTCGGGCTTACAACAGGGGGATTCTCTTTCGCCTCTCCTGTTCAATTTGGCATTAGAACATGCCATTAGGGAAGTAATGCGAACCGAGAAAGGGTTGGATCTGGCCGGGACAACATCCGTGCTGGGCTATGCGGATGATCTGGTACTGTTAAGTGAAGACGTTGAAACTATAAAACTAAATACGACAACGTTAATGAAAGCCGGTAAAGAACTAGGACTCGAAATAAACGTGGATAAAACAAAATATATGGTTAGCTGCAAATATGCTGATGATCTGGTACTGTTAAGCGATGACGTTGACACTATAAAACTAAATACGACAACGTTAATGAAAGCCGGTAAAGAACTAGGACTCGAAATAAACGTGGATAAAACAAAATATATGGTTAGCTGCAAAAATGGCAATACTACTGGTGATATCGATATAGATGGTAATATGTTTGAACAGGTAGATAAATTTAGGTATCTAGGTTCTACGATAACTAGAAAAAACGAAATTGAAGAAGAGATTAAAGTTAGACTGAAGGCGGGGAATGCTTGTTATTTTTCTGTGACAGAACTACTTAGTTCGCGCCTCTTGTCCCGAAACTTAAAAATTAGAATCTATAAAACAATTATCTTACCTACAGTTCTTTATGGATGCGAAACTTGGCCGCTTACATTAAGGGATGAGCAGCGTCTTAAGGTTTTTGAAAATAAAGTATTGCGTAGAATATTCGGACCGAAGAAGGATGAGTTAACCGGAGAGTTCAGACGGTTACACAACGCCGAATTGCGTGAGCTATATCCGGGTAATATAATTGAGGTAATTTCATCGCGGCGAATCAAATGGGCTTGTAAAGTTGTTGGGCTTAGTAACGAGAGAATTCCTAAAAGGTTAATATTTGCTGTGCCGAATGGTAAGCGTCGGAGGGGTAGACCGAAGCGAAGGTGGGAAGATTGCATTAAAGCCGATCTGAAGGGACTGGGTTTGGACGGCGAACGGTGGAGGGAGGTGTGTAACAAGCGATTGGTGGTGTCGGCATCGAACCTTCGGGTTCGCTAAGCCTTATTATTATTATTATTATTATTATTATTATTATGGTTAGCTGCAAAAATGGCGGTACTACTGATGATATCGATATAGATGGTAATATGTTTGAACAGGTAGATAAATTTAGGTATTTAGGTTCTACGATAACTAGAAAAAACGAAATTGAAGAAGAAATTAAGGTTAGACTGAAGGCGGGGAATGCTTGTTATTTTTCTGTGACAAAACTACTTAGTTCGCGCCTCTTGTCCCGAAACTTAAAAATTAGAATCTATAAAACAATTATCTTGCCT
Organism: Nezara viridula; assembly: GCA_928085145.1. Classification (NCBI taxonomy): domain Eukaryota; kingdom Metazoa; phylum Arthropoda; class Insecta; order Hemiptera; family Pentatomidae; genus Nezara; species Nezara viridula. Next base: position 93,714,859 of record OV725077.1, read on the forward strand.
ACAGTTCTTTATGGATGCGAAACTTGGCCGCTTACATTAAGGGATGAGCAGCGTCTTAAGGTTTTTAAAAATAAAGTATTGCGTAGAATATTCGGACCGAAGAAGGATGAGTTAACCGGAGAGTTCAGACGATTACACAACGCCGAATTGCGTGAGCTGTATCCGGGTAATATAATTGAGGTAATTTCATCGCGGCGAATCAAATGGGCTTGTAAAGTTGTTGGGCTTAGTAACGAGAGAATTCCTAAAAGGTTAATATTTGCTGTGCCGAATGGTAAGCGTCCGAGGGATAGACCGAAGCGAAGGTGGGAAGATTGCATTAAAGCCGATCTGAAGGGACTGGGTTTGGACGGCGAACGGTGGAGGGAGGTGTGTAACAAGCGATTGGTGATGTCGGCATCGAACCTTTGGGTTCGCTAAGCCTTATTATTATTATATTATTATTAGTTAGACAATTGGCTTTAATGATCATGGATGATTTACAAATATTATTAATTTCTCTCGCAACTTCCACTCCCAACACTGACGTCCTTGGAGCGGAGATACGGGCATTCCATGGAAGGCCGCGGACACCGAAAACCGACACGAATGTTTCCAGGAGCCGGCAGGAAGCCTTAATTAACATGCAGAACTGACCAGTCAGGAATCTCGGACGGTCAAGGTTATCTATTATGAGCGCATCGCATTTCGAGTTGCGTAGAATTGTTTTGTTTGTAATGGTATCAATTAATTTTTTCTTCTCATAATATAGTTATTTTCATCTTTTCTTTTGCTGTTTATTAATTCATTTTGTAAGTATTCTTTTTCCAGAAAACAGATCATCATTTTTCAATGGTCTAATTTATAAGCCCTTTCTTATTCTTTGCTCATTTTCCGCTTGGGGTATGACTTTTAGATCGGTATTAATTAAATACAGTATTGGAATTCAGGCAGCGAATCGTGTGAATGCAAACAAGCATCCAGTAGTATTGTACTTATGGGAGCAGGGTGGATGTGGCAAAATTAATTTTTCATTATCCCTGGACATGAGAATGATACGGATAAATAATAATTAATAACTGTAAACTTGAGAAGTGTTTAATGTGAAGAATTATGTGCTATTTAGTGATAAGTTATTTTTTAACCTTTTTTAGATGTAATTAGTTTAGAATTTATACTTAACTTATACAAAAGTTTTTGTCAGATTTATAATTCAATATTTAAAACGTTTTCCTCAAGAATTAGTTGTTATATTCATACAACAGTTGCTAAACGTTTGAAAGCTTTAGGAATGTTTCATCAATAAGTTAACGAATCGGAGGCAGTGGAGACTTTATAAATAATGATTTTATTCCTAATGTTACAAATGGCATCTAAAATACAGAATAATATACTATGGATATATGTGTTGACTACACAAGTTCACTCCAGGTCTCCTGCAGTAATAGACATCACGAGAATAAACTACATGAGTGGTTTGGTCTGAGGATCATGGGGGTTATATGCTCAGGAATAGTAGGGGGGATGAATCAATTCTGGACGGTCTAGGAAGCGTGTGAATGGAGTTATAACTATTAAGAATTGATATCCTTATCTTTTAGAATTGATATGAAGTCTGTGATAAAGTACCCTTTAGCTGAAATCGGTTATTGTTCCCTAAGTCTTGATAAGTGCCTTCTGTCCAGTCAGTACATTCTAGATAACTATTTCTAAGCTATCAGAGATATCTTGACCTGGCTATCTAGGGCTTTGAGCTCTTATGATTTGAGCTATGGGAAATTAAGAGATAAAATTGTTGTTGTTTGTTACGGATTAAGTCCATTCCGTAACTAATAGAAGAAAAGGGGTGTCGAACGATGTTTATTCACCTGCGAACTGTGTTTCAACGACAAAAAAAGAAAAGATTTTCTGGAAGTGGATACGATACGACTACCCAAAGCGGAAATAACCGTAGGAATTGCCTAAACACGTCTCAACATCGACAGCAAAGCCGAACGTTCCAAGATTATGCTTTGCATTTGATGGGATTAGACGAGTTATTTCAACCCAATGAAACTATCACAGGAGCTCCCTATAGATTAAGCCTGGTGCATTTGAGACAGGCCCTGAAGCGCCCGCAATATGAGCAGACGCACGGTAGGTAATTTTACTGCAGGATAACGCTCGGTCTCATGTTTTGAAGCCGTTTAAAACCTACTTGAAAACGCTGAAATTGGAAGTTCTATCCCATCCACCATATTCACTAGACATTGACAGTTCCTTTCGACTACCACTTGTTCTAATAGCTGACTGAGCAGCGCTACCATTTTTATGACGAAACTAAAAAAATTGGTGGATGACTGGATTGTCTTACAAGATCCGTATTTCACCTGAAATATAGGAGAGAGTAGTTTGACAATAGTTCGAATTACCTGCGTCTGACAATTTTTTAAAAGTTAAATTTTCATTTTTATTAGTAACCGGCGGACCAAATTAATCTACTAAATATGATTTCCCAATGAGTGAGTGAGTTACAATATAAAATATAATAATAGTAAACCAGGTAAAAAACTTAAGGATAAAAATTGAAATTTAAGTGTATCTAGTTGAAAATGTACACTTGATCGTCCCACAGTTGCCGGTTTACGAACTATACTCCTTCCACTGCCGACGGGAGGGTATTGCTTGCTCTAGAGTAAGCCATTATATATAGCCCAGGCCATCTGGCTCTACAATAGCAATAGGATATTTCTGGGACATTCTCTGTACGTTGTTAGATAGGGTGGAATACTGAGTCATAGGCTATAGTGACCCATTGTAATGCGGTCTTTGTTTTTACTAGCAGTACGTAATAAGTGTTGTCTGATACAAGATTAAAAGCCACTTATCATTGATTTCCCAGTTTATCATGTTAATATTGACTACTCCTGTGAATTAAAAACTTATTCAATAACCTAAATCAGAGTAAAGTGAATGCCTAAATCGGACTCGCGAGTACCACTATCCCGCACGCTTTAGTTTATTTTGAATTCAAATTACAATTAAATGAATGAAAATAAAAACAGTACAAGTCCAACTTCGACTTGTATTTTTTTCGGGAAAATGTGTTTTTGGAGGTTGAAACCTGTAGAACTGGACATTGAGTACACTGACAACACTTGTAGATCCTAAACTAATCAATCCTTAGAACACACAGATAGTGAATCACAGGGTAAGCAAATCTTTGACTTATGATACCTTAAAAAGCTGTTTTGGGACAGGTTGTCGTTCTCATCGATTCAATTTGTAATATAAATAAATTTCATAAAATAATAATCAGATAATTTTATTTAACAAGTTATCAAGTAAGAGTAACTGATACATATAATGAAATTGGACATTCTAAGTTCTCAATTATTGCCATGAGGTGGTTAAATGATGGCCTGGAATTTTCTAGAGGAGTCGGTACAAAAGTAAAATAAAATTTTGTAAACAAATTTAAATACTTATTAAATTGCGGGATTTTGAATGAACCATGTTTGATTCTAACAGAAAATTATTTAAATGGTTTAGGTTTAGAACCGAAGCCTCTCAGCATATATATGAGCCTTTCAGTTGACTAACTCTAATTTTGTTATTAATTTATGTGATATTTCTATTGGGAAAATTTATAGATTTATTATAGTATATATTATATGGGTATTTTTGTCATATGAGCGTATCAGTTGACATAATGACTAACTTCATTTCAACATTTTTTATTCTTAATTTTAGTAATATTTCTATACTACTGTGTGATATATACTATGAAATCGACTAACTCACTGCCTGTACATGCATTATAAATTTTTAAATCGGAGTTAGTCATTCTGGCAAGTGGAAAGTTTATATTGTATTAAATAAATCGAAACAATTATAAGTGTTGAAGACTAATGCACTTAATTTATCCGATCCTCTTTCACCAAAAGTTTTAGTCTTGATAAGCTTTGCAACATGATCTACTGCCCCCTGGATTTGAGCAAATTCAGTCCAAGTTTGATTACATTATTGACTAACGCTGCTCCATTTTGATTTGGTACATTCAGAGAGCTTAGATCCCTATCTCGCTAAAATTTTGCTATAAAAACGAAGAACCTATATCTGTACAAGAATACAATGAGTTGTCTTTAATTCCTTATGTGGTCCTGTGATTTTACAATCTATCGGCGAGTTATCGATTTTTTTTCCGAATATAATCACAAGTAATCTAAAATTAGGATAATAGAAGGACCATAGAATGAGTTTTATATTTTATATATTATATTAAATGAAAATCATTGACGCCTCAAGCAATAAATATGTTTTGCAGAGCTATAAGAAATAAATTAATAACTGGAATAAATCTTATCTCAGATTGAAACATGTCTGAAATAGAAAATTCTACGACTCCTCATGTTTTTTTATTGGTTACAATTACCTTTTTGTAGGAATGTTGAGAATCTTAATTTGTTATGCAATAAGTTTTATTTCTTGAGGATCTCTCTTAACAGTCCCGGTTTGTTCTCACTTGCGACACTCCAACGATTCCATTTTCTAACTCTCACTCAATGGCAATAATTTTCTTTTCTCTATGGTCGGAGGCATTGCAATTAGACTCGTCGGCTATTCCAGTACACTACTAAGGCTATAAACGCCCTTCAACAGACTATTCTTTTCTTTAAAACTTAATTACATTGCCTTCAAGTTTCCAATGTTGGTTTGTCTGGTTCTCCACTAATTATACATTTGTGAATTCTTTTCTCGTCAATTTTCTTCAGTGTCCTACGATTATATATATGGTAGGGGTACCACTTCTTATTCTTCTCCCAGAGAGGCAGGGGAAACTTCAATTTTAGGCAGATTAAGAATCATAGAGGCACGCTGAGAATTGCGTGCAGTGAGATAATGGAGAGGGTGTTTCATAGTATAAAGGAAAAAAACATTGATCCAAGGAAAGGCATTTCTTAGCAGCTGCTATGGATGGTTCTCCCCTCAAGCTTGCATTGGGTTAAAACAATGTTTTCCATTGCTACCCCAATGAACTTTTTTTTTTCTTTCCAGCCCTAACTTGTCTACATAATCAACAACCATCAATCTAATTAAATATATTTAAAATGGCAACAGTTTATTGGATTTATTTATTTAAACTATTATTTTTTTTCTTTTTTATATTTATATCCATGGGACAGTGCTTATTCACTCGATTTTCTTAAAGATTCAATTTAAAAATTATATTTCTGATTTAGCTTACATTAAAACTAAAGGGAAAATATATCAGGGCTTGAAATAGTATTTTAACTTTTATTTTTATTATTTTTTTATTTATTTTTAATCTCGTATCCAATCCAAAATCCTTCGTAAAATCCTCACAGCTCCTTACTTTGTCACAAACAAAATCATCCATAACGACCTTAATGTTCCTTATGTTTCTGACCTGGCCCAATCCAGATACCTATCCTTCCATAGCAAACTTCAGAACCATCTTTACCCTCTCGTTTCTAACCTTGCTTCCTTCTCGATCCCTGACAACACTCCGATGCGTCTGAAAAGAAGATGGCCTCGAGATCTCCTTTTGTAAATACATTTTTGAGTGCTACCAGTGGATAGTTTCTCAACAAGTGATTTCATGTTTTTATATTATTTTGTTCACATTTACTGAATGTATTTTTACTTGTAATACAGTTGTAAATATCATCAATAAAAAATAAAAAATATAAAAAAAATTATTTTGAATCACTTTCGGTATGAATAGAATTATTATTTTCAAGTTATTTCAGTTATTTTGGAAATAGATATTTTTCTCAATTATATTATTTTATAAATTTTAACTTTTTCAAGTAGAGGTTTAACAGAACTTTTATTTAAAAATTGTATTGATTTCGCTAAAATGATTATTATCTTTAGCTACTCAAACAAATTATACATTTTAGTTGTGTGTAATTCATATGAGACAAATTATAACTTTAATCTAAACCCATTTACTGATTATTTGTTGTTTAGCAGAACTTTTTTTGGGAACTAAATATGATAAAAGTTGAGGTTTTTACTATAAACCTTGAACTTCATTACATAAAAGTTTCTTAGAATTTTTTCCTAAAAACTTTACAGTAACTGTTAACATGAAACTTCATAAAAGCTTCAACCCCTGAAAAATATATCAGCAACATTTTATTGAATTGGGCTTGAACGAATAATCACTGCTAAATTAAAAAAAAAAAAAATGCTTATTATGTTGATGGTCATATCCGATATTAGGAATGATACTGCTATATGAGTAAAAAAACCCACTAATTTCAAGAAATATAGTTTAAAATATTTTTTATTTTTCGCTTGTCGATTTCGGAAGCTCTATTATTTGTTGCACTTGTTTATTATATGATACCATAAGGTTATATGATAACAACAAAATTTTTGTTGAACTTTTACGTATATATGTAGATGGATATAAGTCTTTGTTTAACTTTTACTTTTATTGATAAATGCCATTTCACAACAATTATTTTCTAAAAATTGTTTTCAAATCTCATATTAATAAAAGTTCAAATGTTAAAGTATCGAATGAAATTCTTTCCAACGTTGCACTTTCGTTACTTTAACAGGCTTTCGGTTTTTAAGAAACCTACCGATGTTTTCCATTCAACACAAATATTCTCGTCTTAAGAAACAATTTTAACCATACGTGACCATTTTCACGTAAATCCTATCCTAAATCCTGAGGAGTTATAAATGCTTTAGTGGATGACATCAAAAAATCATCTGATAAAATGAAGTCAAAAATATTATAAATTTCAATAGATATTCAAGTGTTTAATAATATTTCTGGATTTTAAAGGACATTACATACGAATCTTAATAGCTACAAAAGACAAACATTACTTCACTTGAAGCATCCTTAGGTTTTTATGATTAATTGTAAATTTGAATTCATTTAATATAATTATGAATATTTTTTTCTTATTTTCCAAAAAAAAAAATATTAAGCGGCTGATGTGTTATAATGTAGAAATCCATGCCGTGTAAGAACAGAAAACAATACTATACAAAAACAAATGCTAAATTCTTATATATATTTTTCTTTGTTTGGTAGGAATCATTGGCAAGAACCCTCGGACGTGGTTAAAATATTTTTCGATATAGTATCACAAAAAATGTTCCATTGAAATCGTTGACCCCATGTCCATAACCCCTCTTCCTGAGTGTACTCACTCACAAACTCCTATCAAAGTTTCTTTTGAGCGCCTTCAAGGGTAGCCTAGTATAGTAGCCAAAGTAAACGGGTCGATTTCTCTTCAGCATACACATTGGAGTCTTGAAAATAAATACTTAGAACATGTATATATTTTTTTTAAATGAATCTTAGGGTTAGTCTACTGTAGCGTGTTCTGTTTGTATTGCAGTTGGTTGCTTAGAAAGTAATATTAAATTATTTTACTACCGAAATTTTAGGAATATTAACTCTTGATTGACAAGTGACTTCCATTATAACTTCCACGCCCTAGCTCTCGGAATATCGCAACATGAAATGATCGGATGTGTGTACCTACCCGTTGCTATTCATTTATTTGGATTAATTTTATCATTATTTAATATGACTTTTTCCCATCCTTCCATTAACTGCATGATGCCATGTTCATAGAATGCCTGGAGTGTATTGTTAAAAAACTAACCCAAGTCGATGACCTCTTCCTTTTGGAATTCTTTCAATTCATGGAGTTCTGCTGAGACCGAAATAAGAAGTAGTAAGTTAGAGCTAGGTCTGATGAATAGGGATGGTGGGGCAAAAGGTCCCATCTAAGGCTCAATAATTTAGTGCGAATGGCCAATGATGTGTGGGGTAGCGTTGTCTTGTTGGAACACAACACCCTTCCGATTATTCATAATTCTTCAGGATGTTCTCCCAATTCGATGTTACTTTATCCGTTGGAAAGCTGAATTATTGCTCTTCAAAGCCGTATGAATGATTTTTTATTAAATGCCTGCATAACGAATGAATAAACAAAAACTCCTTATAGATTTTTTTTTCTCCATTTGTAGTGTGTCTAAGAAGGTCCTGTTGATGTCATTTTGTGTAGTTTACATGGCCCTAAATTACTGCTAAATTTCTTTCAGATAGTCGTATTGAAGTTAAAACATTTTTTTTTATTTACGAACAAAAAATCAGGTACCCAAATGGTTTTCTACGTTTGTCTGCTACACATTTAGTGCCATAGCAATCTCTCCCACTGATTCTGTGGGATTTTGATCAACAGTGGCCTTAACATTGCTCGTTTCAATTTCATGTGGGCTACTAGACCGTTGGACATCAATGATGTCAAAATGTCCTAAGCTAGTTTCTACAAGAGTTAACAGATATAGTTGTTGATATATTACAAACGGGATAAACAATCCACCTTAGGTATTAATTTATCAGATAAAAACTGTATCATAGTGATACAAAATAGACAGAAAAACCGAAAGGACTTATTTGCCAACCCAACAGAAAAATCCAAACAACGAAGCCATGTGTCTCCAACATTCAAGTGTTAATCGTTAACCTGCTAACGTTGCGCCAATTCAGGCATCAGCCAAATTCACCTGTATGCAGAAAGGAAAACAAGAAGGATTTTTTTTTTTTTAAATGCAGTAGACATCTCACGAAGGTATCCAATTACATACTGAAGGAAAGAGAAGATTCCATTAACAACAGCTTAGGAAAGTTATATTGAACAGCTGGCTAGATGTAATACTAGGGGAAAATAGGTATAACTAAATTATAATAATACAAAACTTGTTAAATTAAATTTAAAAAGTCAAATGACAAAGCTCAAAGGAATATATAACATCCATTCCTAACAAAACTCCTTCGATACACGGCCATTCCAGAAGTAACACGAATAAAATAAGATATGTGATCTTGGTTTTTCTCTCCTGATGATGTCTGAGATGGCGAAACGTTGGCAAGTTATCTGTTCACTACTTCGTTGGAGGCTTTGCTATTTGAATGTTTCCAATTATAGCATAATCACCTTATGTCTCTTTTCTAGCTTTGTGCTCATTTTAGTTAAATAAACAATGCCAAATAATAGTTAAAGAACAGTGCTGGTAATTGAGACAAAGTTTAATTTAACTAATACGATGGTGGCAACAAGGGTGATGAGAGAGGCAGTCAAAAACATAAATTTATTTTTGTAAGTTTATTTTTCTCCCTTATAAGGTATAGTGTAGATGGTTTCGAAACGGTGGCCAAACTCGCTGAGGTATCGCCAGATCTGAAGATAAATCAGTTATCTTCAACAATAAATCTATCAGCGTCGATTTATTGCTTTGGAGACCAATTGTGATTCACTATCGAAGGGAAGTCATTCAATGCTTCCTTATATGACCGAATTGTAATTTATTACATTTGATTTATCATCAAGATTTTGTTCTAATAGTCATTTAAATAATTTTAAATTATTAAATAATAATCATTTAGCTCATTACAGTGTATAACAATTAGTTCGTTATTTGAGTTCAAAGGTCTCTGATGATCTATACGAGCTGTCCATATAGTTTATGGTCTGTATAGTTGGGATCTGTGTGGGCCATCTGTTAGCCTGTGTAATCTCATCTGTCTTCTCGCCCGATCCTGTATTCTCTGACCTCAAGCTTATTGGTCTTTTGTTTTATTTTCGTAAATGTTTATTTTCCTAAATAATATGTTATTTATTTTCTGTTGATTGTGAGTGAATAATGGTTAACAGCCCAATTAGTAGAAGCGGGTTCTTGAATTATCATTTCACAGATTACTGTGATTACATAATAAACATTTTATTATTGTTATAAGTTGATTTTATTTTTTCCTTAACAGCCTTCTTATATATTTATGAAAATCGAAACATATAATCCCTCCTATTAAAGATAATATAATTGAGTATTATATTTACTAAAAAATCTATTTAGTTTTATTTTTCTGGAAAAATTTAATGAGCCAACATTAATAACGGTTATTATTAAATAGAGTGTTTACATGGATTAAACTTAAACTATACCTTCAATTTTTTTCGCTTTACTTTTATTCATTCTGAAATAAGAAAACATTTTCTGGAATTAGTAAAAATTATTTTACTCATTTGTTTAAAAAAAAATAATTAAATTATGTTTCGATAGCCACAGTGCAAAAGCCTGTATGAACAAAAACTGAATATTTTAAGGTGATGAAAAAAACTGCGTAATTTTTGTTCTATGAACTATATATTTTATATAGTCCAATTTATTTATTTTTTTGCTGGGCTAAGACAAAGATGTAATGCTCTATTCTATTCTATTTCTGATTAAAAATCTTTTAGAGCCATTACTTCTATCTTACAGCATTTTAGTAACTTTGAAAAATAGGTATTAGTTAGGCAAAATCAATCAAACTTATTATATATATCAAATAAGTAACACCCATAACTTTGTTAATAATGATCAAATCACGACTGGAACAAAGTCACTTTCCAAAATGTAGAGAAATGTAGATTCTTCAAATGAAAATTTGTAAAACATTTGACTGGAAAGCGAGTATTAGATCATACCGGTTATTCACTTTTTTGTCTTCCACTGTAGGGGAGTTTCGTATGTGGCGCGTTCTCCCCATTTTGGAGTAGTCAGTGAAAGCTTCGTTTTTAGCATACTCAACTTCATATGAACATGGTTTTATTCACGGATCCTTGGTAAGTTCTAGTAACCACCTGCTGTGTATATCACTTCGTTTCTGAAATTCTTGCGATTTCGAAGATTCGTTGGTTTTTTTTGTTTTTCTTTTGTCGTGTTAAATTTTTCAATTAATGAAATCAATTTTCTGTCTCTCACTATCTGAAATACGACGGAATTGTATTTTTTTTTCAGTCAAAATCATTTTGTAGTTGCCAGAAGATTTCGAAAGACGTTCAATATTATATTCCTACTGAACATTCTCTTCTTTGCCTCGTCTAGTTCCATAGTACTTTATAGTATTACTATAGTATTACTTTTTTTTATTTTATTTCTGCCAAATAATCTTTTAGATTCATTAATTCTAACTTATGGCTTTTTAGTTAATTTGAAAAACGGGTATTAATTAGGTTAAGACAGTCAAAGTTATTGTAGTAACACCCATAACTTTGTTAAGAATGATCAAAGCGTGATAGGAACAAAATTACTTTACAAAATGTAGAGAAACGATACTTCAAATGAAAATTTGTAAACAAAAAATGACTGGAAAGAGTGTATTTGATTAAGGTTCAAAGGTTATTCACTTTTTTGTCTCCCGCTGTAAAGGCGGTTAGAACGGAGTAGTGCACCCCATTTTGATTGGAATATGAAAGATTAGTTTTTAACGTACTCACCTTCAAAATGGATATGGTTTGATCCACGAATGCTTGGTAAGTTCTAGGCACAGGCGGATATACGGGGGAGGCTTTCGGGCTGAAGCCCCCCAAAATGGTAAAATATAAGCAGTTTTACAGAAAAAAATATTAAAAACTATCTCTTAAAGTATTCTTAAATAAAAAATATATCTAAAAAGTATTCTTGTTCGTCTAATTACATTTAATAGGACTTCAAGAACCACTTAATCATCATTTCATATGGGTAATTAATTTCTTTCTTTTTTTCTAATTAATTATCGTTATATGTATATGAATAAAAAAATCTTTCGGGCTGAAGCCCCCCCAAAATTAAATCCTGGATCCGCTAGTAGTTCTAGGTAACCTGCTGATGTGTAGATCACCTCGTTTCTGAGCTATTTGCGATTTCGAAGATTCATTAGTTCGAAAAAATGAAACTAGGAGTTTTTTTTTCGTCTCGTGTTATATTTTCCAATTAACGAAATCTATTCTCGGTCTCACACTATCTGGAATTCGGCGGCATTGTACATTTTTTTTCTAGTGCACGGACGATTTCTCGATTGTTTTGAAGGCCGTTCAGTATTATATTCCCATTTACCATTCTCTTCTTTGCTTCGTCAAGTTCCATAGTAAGCAGTGCCGAACTCGGAGCAGGGGAACCCGGGCATTTGCCCAGAGGCGCCGGGCTGGAAGTGTCTGACACTTATTAGAAATTTAAAAAAAAAAATACAAAGCGCATGGGAAAAAATAACTTTAGCCTGTTAATAAAGCTAATTTATAATGTAGTCTATGCGCAAAAAGCTTTATACGTGTTATATTTACATGACCATCTTTCATTGAGATATGCATTTTTTTTTCGTTAACCACGCAATATCTGTAAACTTCACTGTAACTTACAGTTTTTCACATCATAATTTGATATTTTTTAGGTTATATGTTTTTACCAAAGACCATAGAGAAGAAATAAAACACCATAGATTTCATTTTGTGAGTCATATTATTATCATATATCAGAATATGCGCCAGAACAAGATTGACCAAAGCTCAAACCTTATTTTCCAACGATTGTCCTTTCAGGCTTTTGCAGTGTGGCTGTCCATATATTTTTCCTATTAAAATATTTATTCAAAAAAGTATGCTGTATAGTGTTTCCTTAAATTTATAATTAACATTTCTATTTAAAAAAAAATCTGTAAATAGAAAGATGTTCATCAATGTGCTAAGGAACCCATATGGTAAACGTTTTCGTGTTTATTATATGTTATTATATGTTTATTATATTAAGTTTTAGCTAGTATTCGGAATGTTCGACAAGGTTTCTTGATATTTTGCCGACTAAGTTCTAATTTTATACCCCACAATCATTTTCGAAACGAAATTTCAGGACCAGGGTATCAAAAAAGGACCACCGAAGTAAACATTTATATGCAATACGTAACTTATTTACAAGAAAAGATTAGAAAAGAAAATGATAAAAGGCCATTTTCTTTAAAGGGGCTGGTGTACCAATAGTAGGAACCACTCCAGTTGAAGAAGGTGATTTCTGGAGGAATCGGGTTTAAAGCATCTTAATTTTCCCAAAATGGAGGAGGCCACTTTTCTGGTTTCTACTGGATCAACACTTATTATATTAAAACCTGGACTTCGTTTTGTCAATTCCATGACTAAATTTTGTTAATTTTCTTTTTTCTATTGATATGTATCCTACTTACTCCACCTAGCTAGATACCTAGAGACCTCTCTCTTCTGTTGCGATTATTGTCTACCATATCTATTGATAATTATTCAATTACCGTCGATTAGCAATATTACATTGAGTTGCCTTTAAAAGTTATATTGAATGTATATATAAAATATGTTTACTTTTTATGTATAGAGTATTTTTTTTTTTTATGAGCCTAATCTTATTTCTATCTGTTTCAGGTGAGTAAATTATTCCTTTCTCGTCCATCTTCAGGTAAAATTTAATGATTTATTTGTATTTTATAATGTCCGAAATTATTTCGTAAAATAAAGATAGAGCATTCATTTCAATATATTCGTACGCATAAATTCTGTTTATTCTCATTAACAGGTTGTTTTAATTTGAGCATTCAATAGAGACTGAAGTACTATCTAGTGTACTTAGTAATTTCCACTTCGTATGTATGACTTTTACATAAATTCACCATTTTCTTTCTTCTATAAAGAAGTATAAAGAGAAGATATATTAAGATGTACAAAATATAAACAAATAATGATAAAAATTTAATGGAATCAGCAAAAACATTTCAGCGGTAGCTCATTGCTTAAAAATTTTATCATAAAGAAAGTTCTTGGTTCTAAAGGCATAGCGATGAGAAACTTTTTCCCGTTACGTCTTGTTGATTACCTGGTCGATCAGAGTATCTTTATCATCATGGCCTCTTCACTAAGTAAGATATTGCTTCAGAAAGATAACACTTTCGATTCTAATCTTATACCTATTTATTTTTCTTCATAGAATTGTATTGAAATTATTAAATAAAGGTTCAGATCTAGGAAATAGAACCCAACATTTCTATATAACGTAAGTATATAATATTTTTTCACACTCTCTATTGTTATTCGAAGGGCTATTGCGACTGAAAAAAGAACCTCTTCAACTATTTCTATAATTAAAACGACTTAGTGCGAACCCACTGGGTTGGTCAATGTGTACTTATCATTTTTACTTTCATTTACCTATATATGTAATATATAGTAAGGGTAAGTATTACGATCGTGAAAATTTTCGAGTCTGAGTTTTCCCCTCAAAATGGTCTGTGTGTATGTGAATACTCTAGCTCGAAAACGCTTATCCTGATCGACAATGAATCTCCGGAAATACTCAAAAGGCATAAGTATAATATATCGAAGGAACTTGTGTGAAAGAAGAAGTAAAATATAAAATCATTTCAAGGATGAATTAAGCATAAGTTTATAACCTTAAATACATTTGCTGTAGTCAGATCTTATAGATTTGATATTATATTTAAATTTAAATTTAGACGGATTCAAGGCAATGACATTGTTTAAGATACTATTTCATTGTACTTGTGTGAAAGAAGAAGTGAAATATAAAAATATTTCATAGGTATGTTAATAATATAATTTAATAACTAATAGTCGTACAATCCATAATCAATGGATCGTACAATCCATAATCAACCGGTGATATAATAAATAGGACTTTTTTTATTATTTTATTAATATTTATGACTTATTAGCTGCAATCTTTTAGCATTAGCTAAGTTAAAAAAGCAATTCAAACATTTTATAATAGCCCAACATGGCCAGAAAATAATTTCTATTCAAAGTTGAGCGGTAAGTGAAAGTTGTGTGTTGCGCGCACCAGATTTTTTTTTACAATAGACCAATACCGAGCTTAAGTCACGTATTTTTTTTTTTTTTTTTCTTACCCTCCAAAATGTTTATTGAAACAATTACATATATAGTATACAATAATACAATATATACATGCAATAAATTCCTTCCACTGCCCGAGGGCAATAAGTCACGTATATTTAGGCATAGGCATATATTTGGTTGGAGACTTACAAATTAAACGTGAGTTAGAAATTAACAATTATTTGAAACTCCATTTTCGATCACTCCGATTCATCAAAAACGGAGTAAACATGAATTGATAATGATTAACTTAACTTTACAACATTATGTTATAATTTATAATAAATAAAATATTACAATACAGAATCATCGTCAAGATATATGTTATATTAGATATATATGTTTCTTTCAAAAGATGTTTTAACTCAGGTCATTTAACATTGTTTAACACCTTGATAAATACAAATTTGGGTTTAAAGCATTAAATTAAATTTATCAAATTAAATGTCGAGAGTAAACTAAACACGTATTAAAATTAACTGTGTTGGTAAATACAACGTAGTTGATGAATATTCTAATTTGTAAGCTATGTTACGCTTTCTTTATTCTCTCGGTGAAAGCTTTGTAAAATATTTACAATTATTTTACCATTAAATATTCAGCACAGGTCAGTGTTTGTGAAAAATTCTACGATACCCATGTGAAAAACACTTAACAAATGTAGCAATGAAAATAAAATACCAGACGGGAACAAACTTAAGCATTTTTGTAAACATTATTGTAATTTGAATTTTCATGTTCAATGTGCTGTGCGGTACACACCTTTGTGAATGATTCACCTTTACAAAGACTACCTGGTATGAAAAAGTTTAGTATGTTTTGTGACAATTTAAATGGTGATATCATACATTGAAGATCATTTTGGTATCATATGAAGCAGATTCAAGTCCGTCCAACTTCAACTTTATTCTATCTAATATAAGAATTGAAGATTCATTACAGTTCTTCAAATGACTGTTAATACTCCAATGCTTCTGCTCTTGTTATAGATCTTACTCCTTCTTATACGATTATCGCTTATATGATTTTTACTCCTTCCACTTATCGCTCCTCTGCTCTGACGCTTTCCTATTGCAGATTAGAAGAATGGATCTTGTATCTGGAATTACAACATCCATCCACCGCATATTTTCTATTCATTTTTCCTACAGGTCTTTTTTGGGCCCTGATCTCCAGACATTTTCTGACATGTTCTGCACATCTGAGGAGGCCGCTTATTCCTTTAGTTAGGGTCTCTAAATCAACATTGATATAGGTCTATTGATTCAGAAGTACACAGATGTCGCCAGATTCCATTTACACATATTGCGTCCAAATTTCTCCTCAACATTCTCTAGAATAAATGAGTACCGGAGTTCCGCTTCTACTTATGTTTTATATATATTGTTCTTACTAGTAAATAAGTGGTATCCTTTAAATTTTTTGGAAGGTTGAAAGCAGTTGTATTAAAAAAAAACCATCGATATATTCATAAAATTCCATTTGAAAGCATCTGAAAATTCAATTTAACTGCAGTTTACCTTTAATGTGCCCAATAAGTAGCCACTTAATAAATAGTAGTAATTCGCCACATTAACTTGAAATTACTGCTATAAGATATCGTGTAAGACTTTTATTTTTTCAAGCATACGGAAGTGTTGTTCTAGAGGTACAACCAAACCAGTTTCAACCAGAGTGGGAGGATCGAGTTTCATTCTGTAGTTCCGTCATAAAATAACTTTTAACCCGCCCAGGCCGGATGGAACCAGCGCCGCTAGACTCCGGAATTATAAAGCGGGCTTGATGCTACCATCACTTCAATAGGAATTGACATTACAAGATATTCAAACATTAATGTACATTTTAATTACTTATTCCAAAATGCATTTAATTCGTTCCTTCCTGACACCCACGTGATCGTTCCGGATGTTTCGTTCCGGCTTCCGGCTGCTGCATGGTTCATTCATCACGACAGTTGTCCATTGATGCGTGTAATCGTTACTGATTGACCACGCATTTATTTTAACTGACCTCTATTCATTACCTGTTTAGTTGAAGCACTTTATCACAATTACATAAAAAACTAATAAATAGATTAATTACCAACTACACCAAAGGCTGAAAACATGAGACTTTCAACACTTGCTCATAAATACCAACCATGTGATCTCTACTATTTTGCTTTCTAATAAATTTTAAATTATCGCTTTATTGGATGAGCCTATTATGATTTTTAATGCTATATTTTTTGGGGGGGAAATTAGTTTATACTTATTCTTGTAAGATATAGA
The DNA here is from genome assembly GCA_928085145.1 of Nezara viridula. Lineage (NCBI taxonomy): Eukaryota > Metazoa > Arthropoda > Insecta > Hemiptera > Pentatomidae > Nezara > Nezara viridula. The sequence goes on from OV725077.1 coordinate 93,731,819, forward strand.
TATTCTCATTTAATCATGATAATCATAGATTCAATGACACAAGATTTTATGATCAAGTAGTCAGAAGATGATTTACCTATACATATTCATTGCATTTTTAAAATTATTTTTGTTTAAGTTAAATAAGTTCGTTCCATAAGATTAATTAAATATGAATAAACTGTACAGAATATGGTGTAAAGATGAATAATATTTTAATTTTCAATTCAGGAGTTGGAAGCTAATAATTTAGGGTGGTCATAAAGAGTGGTAAACAAAAAGCGCCGATGTAAATCATTCATGGCGGAGTTATAAACAAATTCCAGTCCGCTGTGTGGTATTAACTGAAGTGGATCCAAGCCGAGCTTTAGAACATTACCGTTTACTTTACCGTTAAGAATTTGTAGATCATTTGTACAATATTCTATGCTATTTTATTTTTATTTATTTATTTACATTCCACCCTACCTTGCCTGATGGGCCATACGGGCGTTTGCAATAGTGGGCTGTTATGCATGACTGCATAACAGCATACTACTGCAAGTGAAACAGTTTAAAATATATCTTCGGTGACGTCTTATCAAGGGTGTCCGTCTTCCGGCGGTCTTCTTGGTGGTGCTCCTCTTCTCCGTGCTCCGATGTTGAAGTGGGCTGGACCCACTGCCTCCTTCCAGTCATAAATAAATTTCTTGAACCGAGGGAAGTTCTCCTTACTTACCAACTGAGGAAGTTCATCCTCTGTTAGGACGTAAATTCCTGCGGTTCTCATCATCGTTGCCCTTATTCCTTCAAATGCAGTGCAGGCCGTGACCACGTGCTCGACAGTCTCCAGAACTCCACAAGTGGGGCAAATCTATGTCCTGGCCAAAGCCATGTAGCTTAGCTCGAAAACCCCCATGCCCCGTGAGAAACTGTGAAATCCAATAGTCCGGGAGGATCCATTGTGCATCTAACCGCGACTGTACGGTGGGGAAGTATTTTCTGAGAGTACTCCCTTTCGGGGTAGCAACCCACCGACGGCTCCATTCCTCAATCGTATCCTCCCGGATTATCTTCTTCCATTTGTTGGGACTTTCCACAATCCTCACCCGTAGATTTTCTGGAACTCCAGCCAAGCCTTCTTTCTTGTATTTATGCTTGGTCACATCTTCTCGCAGGAGGAGGTCGAGAGGTACCGCCCCCGCTAGGACCTGCACTGCTTCATGTGACGTTGTCCTAAATGCTCTGGTGACACGCAACAGGGCCATCCTCTGGATCGACGCCAACCTTTTTCGCTGTCGCTGTGTGAGGTTCCTATACCAGGAGGGAGATGCATACCTCAAGATACCCAGCACAAAAAAAATTGGTAGGGTTGACCGTAATACACACGGCCTATGCCTGAGTTTATGTATTCCATCCTTGTCAAGGGGAGTGCTAAACTTCTCTCCTTTTTTACTACACGATTCTATGCTATTTAGAGTCAGCAGATGAAACAGAATAAATTATCACCTGTCATCAGCCGGATTGAAACCAGAGACCTTGAGGTTTGGAAGTCAGCATCCCTACCCACTGAGCTACCCTGCTACGCTGATAAAACAATACCTTAAAAAAATTAAAACGATAACTAGAAAAAAAATTGTTATGAAAAAAAAATTAAATTTTCATATATAACTAGAAACGTTTATCTGTTTGTTTGTTTTTATTTTAGTTTTCTTCAAATACCGTTTTTCACTTTTTTCTTGGTTAATTTGCTAATTTGGAAAGTGATACTCGAAATACTTGCCGTAATCATCCTCAGTAAATCCTTTCGTTAGACACTCTTCACTAGTTGGGTTGTGAAGAAAGGGTACTGAAACTCCAACTATTTCGATGTATTTGATTACTTGGAATCAGTTTTTATGAAATTTTCAGAGAGTATGCGGATTGTACCTTGATGTACGCAGTGTAAATTTTATTCACCATTTTCATTCGGCACGTGAATTTTATATCTGAAAGACATAATTGCAGACAGAGGAGTCTGTCTGTAAAAATATTCTGTATAAAATTAAAACTTTTTTTTTTTGTTTGTTCTTCCCTACCTCGCCGTTTAGGCTATACGGGATTTCCCCGGGCCGGAGGGTGAGGGCGGGGAATTTAAAATCCCCTCTGGCACCGGGATGCGAACTAGTACTTTTTTTGACTCTCAAAACTTCATATATCTGGTTGCCGGGCAACTCGCGGTGCTGTGCACACGCTTTAGCCCATTCGGCCACCCCGCCCCCTCATAAAATTAAAACTATAAAAATTGTAGTGTGATTGTTCCGCATTTTTTTTTTTAATTTAAAATATCTTCTCGATTGATACTCCACAGAAACATAGTTCCCTCCTAAGATTCATAACCTTGAAAAAATAAGCTCCCCTCAAAAAGTTTAAAAAACCTGACTATTACCCGTGAAGACTCATATAACGACATTTACCTCTTGTTCTCTAAAACGTAAAAGGCTAATGCAATTTCGTTATTTTAAGGACAAAACAATTTTTTTTCTTTTCCGCACGAATACAAAGTCATCTTACGATAGCAAAGCAGATTTTTTTTTTTTTTATACTTTTTGAATTATGCACAAATAAAATTTCCTTTTCTTCATAAAATTTTTCCTGACTTTACTGGAGGATGCTCTTATTTTTCGCACCTGGAACAGAAGATAATCTTCAAAAAGATTTCTGAATCATTGAATATAATTATATAATTAATAATTAAGGAATATATGGCTTAACGAAAAAAAAATCTTTGTAAATTTACATACAAAAATACTTAACTTAAAATTTATACTATATTTTTGTAATCGTAAGATCCAACTTAATTATTGTAAATTAAATTAATGAGTCTATTAATAAATAATTTGTTATTACTATTAATTACCAGCAGATGCTACCGAGTTTTAACTTATCCCGAGGCTAGATTTAGACCTTGATAAGGAATTGGTGACATGATAATTCGGACGTTGAAGGAGTTGCTTTAAAAAGCATTCCGAGAAATGTGATCCCATCAATTCTAGAAAAAAAAATCAGATCAACTGTAAATAGTGGTCTTAAAACTCCATTGCAAGAAAATGAAAGGAGGCTGTATAGCGACAAAATGATTGGATGATAATTGGAATATCATGAAAATATAAATACTTAATCATGATTTTGAATTAAAATTGATGAATAATGGAAGTTGCATTCAATCTAGTATATGGTTAATAGTGAGAATCCGGGGTCTTATTGTATTGTTTTAAATTAAATAAAGCTCTGTTGGTTATCAACATTTTTGTACTGTTTTTATCAGTATTTATTTTGTGTGTGGGTTTACTTTTTAGGTATTTGTTCCTTCGCAACTTGCTTCTTACTTTTATGGGAGACGAATAGCATTGTTTTGACATTCGATTGAGGCTTGAAATACCAAAACCAGCCAATTTCATTTCCAAATTTTATACTTTTTTTTTAATTAACGATTTTGTTACTAGATCTTCGTGAGATATAAGAATTTCTTTCAGAAAGTTTTAAAATCATATATAGAGGAAATTATTTCTCCCCATAATTATCTAGTGCAACAACTGTTAATTAAAAATTAATAAAAATAAAAAAATGTGTTGTAATTGTGGGTAAATGGTTGACTGTCGTGAATAATGAAGAGAAGAATAGTTGGGGTGATCCGTCAAATAAGAAGGCAAAAATAAATATCGACCTGAAGCTCAGCCCTGATGAAGGCCTCAACTTCAGGTCGAAACGTCGGCAAATTTCAAAATAAATATTATCATCTATTTCTGCCTTCTTATTTGACTGATCACCCCAACTATTCTCTTAAAAAATGTGTTAGGGTTAAATTGAAAGTGGGTGGAGAATGGGCCCCGTATTTTCATCCTCTGCCATCCCCCGACGCCGTGCCTATGTCTTACTACGCTACCTCTTCCTTTTCTTCTAAGCAAGGCTTATGCAGATGATCTGGCCGTTGAGGTAGCATCAAGCAGCTGAGCCAGATTTGAATGGTGCGTCAACCTAATAGAAGAATGGTACAGGAGGCGGAAATTGAGGATGGTCACTACCATGACTCAGGCCATCCTCTTGAGATTAATGATTGATTGGGCTCTACCTACAACTATGGGATTACAAAAATCAAGAATACGTCCGAGTGAGTTCAGCTATCTTGGAATTAGGATTGGAAGAAAGTTCAACGTAACACGTCAATCAGTTTATTTAAGAAGTAGTGTGACCCTTGTTCTTAACGGATTCAGTCGTATGGGTGCCTTTTGGACCTCCGATACCCAACAATTCTGGCCATTTATAAATGATTATTGGGAGTATCCTGATGATAGCGTCTCCTATCTGGAGCCGAATCATTCAATGGATGACTCTGCTTCGAGTCACCAGACCACACAGGACGGTGCCTCATGAGTCAGTGCAGGTCTTCGCAGGAGAAATACCTCTCGATCCCCAGCTGAGAGAAGACTACTATCATTACAAAATTAGGAGAGAATGCATAGCCGATCAACCGGACTACCTTTGGGTGAAAATAGATTATTCCAGGACCTCTAAGAAGATACTGGAGGATACAATAGAAGAATTGAACTGGTGGTGAGGAAGACTAAACCGTAACAGCTTGGTTCATTTATCCTAAACGATCATTTACTTAATGTTTGGTTCGGGAATGTTTTTTTAAAACTCAAATTCTTTAATTGCCACAGTTCACTGTTCTTATCAACTGAAAGCCAACTCTTATGCAACATTCCCTCCTTAGGGGACTTTGTAATATCACATCGAAAACGAACGGTTAGGTAAAAAAAAAACCTTCTCTTGTTGGCAAAAGGAGTCCTTTGCTTCATAAACTACCCTTTCTTTTATCCTTTTAAACCTTTTGAACAAAAAACTAAAGGAAGAGAAAAAGGCTTCTGTCTCTACTCCCTTTGTACAGAAGAACAAACGAACCCGCAGTTTTCTGTATTTTACTCGTGTTACGTTTGTTCTATTTTAATGTTATTATTGGTTGTAAAATTCTTTTAATTAAGTAATTTCAATTTAGTGCATTAAGAAGTGTCACTCAGATAATTTAAATTATTGAACTTAAACATCCTTGCTTATATTGAAAGTTAAAGTGTTCACAATTTCTATTTGTTAATTTAGTACTGCTTTATACACGAAATGTTTCTCGGTGTTATTATTCTCGGAGATTTGTGTCACAGTATATATATATATATATATATATATATATATATATATAGACAGACGTTTGGGCATGCTGAGTATGATATTGTGTTCTTACAATTTAAGATTTTTTTTAACTGACTTCTTCAGATAAGAAATATACTACGCCTTCTTAGAACGTAGTCATGAAAGCTTGGTGGTACGCTAAATAGATAATCCTGGCAACCTTTTACCTTCTACGTCCTTTTAAATATTTGCGGAACTTCATGAACACCAACTAAGACTAATGACGGTATTTATTGGGTTTCGCTCTCATGATCCAGACATCTTCAGGCACTAGCGGATCCAGATGATTTAATTTTGGGGGGGCTTGAGCCCGAAACCTTTTTTTTCATAAAAATAACGATAATTACTTTGGAAAAACAGAAAGAAACTTATATGAAATGGTGTTTAAGTTATTCCTTAAGTACTATTAAATGTAATTACACGAAGAATAATACTTTAAGAGGTATTTTTAAATTTTTTTTTCTCCATATAAGATGGTTATATTTTTTCATTTTGGGGGGAGGCTTCAGCCCGAAAGCCTCCTCTCCCTCCCCCCCCCGTAGATCCGCCCGTGTCTTCAGGTGTATGTGATCCACTTCGTTTAACCTCAAATACTTGAGGGATTTTGGATTAGTGGTCTTTGAAATCCTGATCAGTTCTCTAGGTATTGTGCGATGAATTCGTTTAATGAGCTCCATAGCTGAGTTAATATAATTAATATCGGTCTCTGATTGTGGCGATTAAAATATATTTTTAATTAATAAGTCATCGAAATTTAGAAATTACTACTTACCATTTTGCGATCATCAGATTTATTTATCCTCTTGTTATATTCACATTTCATGAAACGTTTTCTCCTGTTTTAATTATGTATTCTTCATCATCATAGCAAAGAGCATTAATAGAAAAAGTGGTCTTACATTACCCAGCACAGCTGCACTTACTGTCTCGCCAGGAAAGCTAGAATAATCCTTTAGAAGGCTATTAATCGCTAGAACAGACTTTCGCTTCATTGGTTGTTGGAAGTCCACTGTAATCCTGCTGTTATGATCTGTACAATGGTAACCTGTTACCTAGCAATATTAGCTCATGTTACCGTGCTTCAGTAAATTAATTTTCTAGTTTGTAGTTGTGTGTTATGTTTTATTGTATTTAAATGTTGAACATTTTAGGTCTTTTCAAATGAATTGATTTTTGTTTTTCCGTGAGGTGGCTTAGATGAACCTATGAAATAAATAGAAAAAAAAAATCAATCCCACTGCCTCCATTGCCTAAAATTTCTTCCGTAAAACTTTAGTAATTCTAGTTTATTTTATTTAACCAGCCGTACATTAAAAAACATTCCTTTTATGAATATTACATCTCTATTGCTCTGTTGGATGAAAAGGGCGTTTTCTCTCTCAAAGAAAGAGGAAAAAGTAAGGAATTAAGAAAACTAATTTCAGTCCCCTTGCTAATGGATCCTATTGATGAGAAAGATGACGAAGGAGATTGGGTGTTTTGAGATTTTGAGGTGGGGCTAATTTACAATTAAGCGCGATGGCGACAATTATTGTAATGGACATTGAAGCCAAATCTAGTTTGTTGTTTTGTACCGTTTTCATCTTTACAGTTATTTTTTATTGTGTTGACCAATTCGACTCGCTAATTCATTTCGTTAATTAAAAACTGTTTATGTTTTCATGACGTTTTTTTAGGGAAATTAAATTATCTTTGCTATTTAGTCAATTGTTTTGTAATTGTGCATTATTTAGAGTTTCATCGTCCTTTTCATGGGATTGAAACATGTTATTATAATATTACATATTGTTGCATATTTTGCTTAATGTATTAGCTGAAATAATCTATAAAATTTGAAAATCTGAAGCTATCTACATCCATTAGCGTTCTTCACATACATGGGACCGATGAAATGTCTTTCAGATTGTGTAAAAAAATCATTATTTATCTGTTTGGTCGATATCTTCAAAAACATACTTAACATTTTTATTCGTTTCTTAATCTTGTTAATAATCAAGGGTTTTTTGTTGTCGACGCGTTCAATTATACAGTATAAAATAATCCTCTCAAGATGCATTGCTCAACATTAATAAATTTCCGATTAGTTTAATTTTTTTAAATTTAAATCAAATATTTATTTATTTAATATGGAAAAACGTATTAATAAACTTATTTTGGTTCTTCTTTACATAAGAATGTAAGTATTCTTCCACGTCTTGAAATTAGGTGTTATCGATTTAGTTTTACTATTTTTATTAAAAGTAACCTTTGCGATCTCAAAGGACAGATTACTTTGTATTTTGTGTGTCAAATGCAAAACTTATATTTGCATTTGGTATAAATCAGTACCGGTCTTGTCTATAATTCAGTTGCTTTATTAATAAGCTATAATTAATTATTCTCCTAAGTCTTGTCATTTTTCTTTTAATTCCTAATAAGTGTCGGATCCCCTCATTCCTCTCTCTAACAAGTAGGCGCCCTCAGGCAATTGTACAAGGCCGGCACTCCTATAAATAATTACATACGTCCCTACACCTTTTTGTCCTTAAGTATTGGGCCAGAAGGGGTATCGCAAAATTCAACAAAGGATGATGAATTTACGAATGAATTTATTGGTGAAGATGGGAGATTTCTGATGGGATTGAATGATTTGGTATCCCTCTTGGTATCCTCCCCTCCCCTCTACGAGTACATCAGGACACACAATGGTAGCTATGAAATCCACTTGAACTTTACAAAATATCAGGATACCGAGGCATCTCTCAAATCCCACACCAAACTTAGACTTTGAGCTAATTTCCATTATGATCAAGTACCGTTTTATATAAAATGATAATAGTTAATGGAAAATAATATTTAGGCTGTGATAATTTTTTTATTTCTTAAAGATTTCTTCTCTTGAAAATGGGCCAAGGGCTGAAATGATGGTGTATAAAAGAAAAATAAAGTAGGACTGTTGTGATAAAAATGTGTGTTCTTATTAGAACTATACAAAATGTCAACATCATTAAAATCAGGAAAACATTGCACTTCTTTTTTCCCTGCCTTCAGAAAATTAATAACAAATTATTGTAATAAATAAAATATTAGAGAAGTACAAGTTTAAATTTTGGGGGGGGAGGGAGTGGGCTTCAGCTCGAAAGCCCCTCATCCCCCCTCCGTCTCCCCACGTAGATCCGCCTATTTTCTTTATTTATAGACGGTTAATTAGGTTGTTAGGGCTCACCTTCAATCCAGCTTACACCTATGTTTTTCCATTGTCGAGGAGCCCGCGGATTTATATACATATGCATTATTCAGATGATTTTCAATTTGATATTTCTCTTCTTGTTTATGATAAATTTTGTCTCTTCTTTCTTATGTTCCTTTTCTTTCATTATTGAAATTTAAATGTTTAAAAAAACATAGTAAATCTTTATAAAGATTATTATAAAGAATACTGATTATGGTTTTCTATTTCCTAAAATAGTCATTTAAGAAGTCATTAACTTTTTAATTTTTTTTTTACAATACTATTTTTTTAATTTTATTATTTATTGTATTTTTTTCTCCTCCTCTTTTCTGGTTTAGCACATTATTACGAACATTTTGGAAAGAGCTATTATTATAAGTACGGCAGTTGCTGCCCCACGTCAGCCACCAGGACAGCGGTCCGAGGAAGAGGTCCTTAAGGACTGACCTAAGGACGACAGCGGCGGAGAGGGCGGTGGCCAGGGTGGGAGCAGCTCAATACACAGCATCCCTGGGGCTCGTCCCCGCCAGCCAATAGGAACCAGCCTCAACATCACGTGACTAGGTCCCGGGACTCCTTTCCCGCTCAGTCGTTCGCCTGCCTTCCGTGCTTGCTACTGTCCTTCGCAGTGCCAGGTCTTCGCCGAAGTACCGCTCTTGGAGGTATCACCCTTCCGTAGCACTAGTGACTTGCTGTAGCGACCTCGACCTACCCGACGGTGGACGTAAACATGAGCGGTGCACCGGGAGCCAAGGTGTCAACAACAACAATAAACAACACGCCCTTGTTTCTCGCGTAAAACACTAGTCAACAAACTCGTGAACACATTCTATTGGATTCGTCGAACATCTGGTAACATACACCTTTTGTATTAGGAACCGAATCAGATTAAGAACCTTTTCGCTATTCGTGAGCTATAAAACTTGACTGTTTACGGTTATGTATTTGTAAGTTGTTTACTACGCGCAATCTTTCGACTTTTTATTTCTTTGATTTTTATAAAAGAAATATTTAAAATTTGACAGTATTTAAATAAACTTCTTGATAAAAAAAAGGTACGTATTCAACCTCGTCATCGCGGTTAGAAAAATAACTTTCAATTAAACAAAGAAATTAGAAGACATTTTTTTCTGCATCACTTATCATCCGTTTGCTTGTATTTTTCGTTATTATTCCAACAGCTATTTGTTTATAACGTTTATTATACCGGTAACGTAAACACAGCAATCCTTTTTAACAACATTCCTTGAAAATGAAAACACTTTCTAACAAATATTTGTATTATTTCGTTGAGTTGTCTAAACAATACCAAAATCAGATTGATAGGCCAAATCAGGGCATCAAAGGGATTAACAAACATGGAGGCTCGAAGGGTATTTCCTATCTCAAGCTTCCGTATTTGTTTGGTACCATTGTTATTATTTAGTCTCTGATATATCAGATAGCTGACGTTTGTCCTAATATTATTCTAGGATTAATTCGATTCGAACATGTGCACAATCATTTAGTTTTAAATTCGGACGTTACTGACGAAATCTCTCCATGGACTCGTCGGCGAAATCGGAACCCAGACAACAAATTATTGCTATTTGACAGTTTTTACATGAATTTAAATTTATTTATCCAGTACATTTAATCCATGAAAACTTTCGATTTTATTGTTTAGATATTCGCACACTTTTATATTTAACGTAGAAGAAGATCCAATCAATTCTGTTATCAGATCTCTAGAAAAGTTGAAACGTCAATTGTACTGTTTATATGACCTTAATTCAATGATCTTTCTTCTTCAATAGAAATAATTTTATTATAGACAGTTGAGAACAATATTGTATGAATTAAGAAATACATAAAAAATGTATTTAAACCTTAGAAAAAATATTTCATAAATGTTTTGTAATAATTTACATTTTTTTCATAGAACAAGTTAAAACATAGCTCTAATTACTTTTTTTAATTTGATCCTTGAATATTTTGATACCTTACCAAGTAAAAAGTTAGACCTACAGTGAAGATAACTTAATATTTAATTAAAAAAAAAAAAAGATTATTTTTTCTCTTTTTCTAATCGTGAGTTATATGTACATAAATTAAAACAAATCAGATAACCACGCTGATTTTGTGTTAATAAATCAGCCGACACCTACCTCAACACTTCTGTCAGTCATGCTTGGATACGGTGGATACCGTCCTTCATTTCCTCATTTGTCCGCCGCTTTCCGGGATGGTATAGAATACAAATAAACAAGATGACCAGAGATATGGTTATCGTATTAAAAGGAATAATTGTACTAAATGCTAAATTCAATATTGCATTTCTTGAGGTATTTTACTCTATTTTATCTGGCTGTATGTTATAAAAAGTAAAATCTTTGTAAATAACGTTAACCCTGATTTTGTTGGTTGAACATTTTAATGCAGAATTCTTCTTTTTTCTTCTCTTCATAAAATTTTCATTTCTAAAAGGAAATGAATTCGTAGCACAAATAGAATTTTAAAAATAAAATATTAAAAGATTTAAAAAAAAAAAATAATTGACTCCTGATTGATCTCTTGATTCAAGTTAAACATAAATATTCAACCCGATGAATTCTTGCATACCCAATCGTAAATGGATGATCTTTAACCGGTTGCGAAGAATTTCCGATTTGATCAAGTACTTATTAATATAATTTATAACTTTTTTACTATTAATTATACTTTTATTGTATTTACTCATATTGTTATTAATCATAAACCTATTGATACTGGTGAGTGGTACTAGTGTGCACTAGCGGACCTAGGATTTAATTTTAGGAAGGGCTTCTGCCCGAAAGCTTTTTTTTTTTCATATATATAACGATAATTACTTTGAGAAAAAAAAAAGAAAGATACTGACTACCTATATGAAATGGTGTTTAGTTGATTCTTGAATTCTTATTAAATGTGATTACACGAACAGTAGTACTTAAAGAGATATTTTTTTCCATAGAACATGGTTACATTTTACCATTTTGGGAGGGCTTCTTCAGCCCGGAAAGCCCTTCCCCTCCCCCCGTAGATCGCCTGTGCTCGTATGTGGCAAGCAGGCTTATTGGCGAACCTTAATGGCTAACTTAACAAGTAAGGGGGATGTAGAGATTTATTGAGATTGAAAAATAAAGTTTTACTGTGAACCAAATCTCCTGAGAACACTTCACATATTCACTACTAAATAAATATCAACTACCTTAAGTGAGCATCGAACTCACTCTCCAATGTTTCTCCCGACCCCACTATGTAACTAGTATTGCTTGTGGTTCTATCAAATAAATTAAATCTTGTCAATGTGTTGAAATTAATATTATTAAATAAAAATAATAAATAATAAATAAGTTAGTGTTGTCCTCTAATAATTTTTAAATGCAGAAAAGCAAAGATTCCCATTTTCTTTTAATCGAAGAGAAGATTAATTAGGGTGTTCAGTAAAAAAAAAAAAAAAACAATAATAAAAATAAAATTAAAATTAATCGATATATCCAGAATCATTGTTTTTTATTAAGAAAAATAAATAATTATAGTGGATTCAGTAAGTTTATAAACGTTTTCGGAAATTTAAGATTATTTTTTAATCGCTGCAATTATCAGAATGTATGTTAATAATTTTTCACATACGATGAGATGACATGAAATATTTTAAATTTGTATGACTGCATTAGGCTATACAATCCCGGTTAGCGACCATCCGCTTGCTATAATTGATAAACGAATATAATTGGTCTAGTAACATAGCAACTATAACAACGGTCATGCAACGTTTAGAGGCTGAATAATGAACGAATCCCTGAAAAGGTAATGTGTGTTGACGGGTCGGATAAACGTCCGTGGTGTAGACTGGGACATAGGCGAGAGGGTTGTGTTGGACTTGACATTGTCGATTAGCGTTTTGACCTAACTTTCATCAGTTTCGGGTGCAATGCAATAAGAATACCATTGGGCTAATTGTGACCTTTATTGAGTCGTAAAACATAGAAAAGGATTAAATACTTGTGTAATTAAAAACTCTGTTTAGATCTAATTTAGCCTGAACATTAATTTAATTCTCATTCTTTGGCATATTCGAAAAAAATTGTTTGTCAAGTTTTATCAAGGGTATATTTAAATAAGATATATAAAACTAAATTAGATTTGTCTGTTTTACTTTCACTTACCTTGAAAAGGGGGAGGGAGGTTTGTTCTAGAACTAAAACCAAACCTATTCAAACTATAACGGGTTGGTCGAGTGTCGTTTTGTGGGTCGTCACTAAAATGCGCTTACCATGACATGAGATGAAATTATTAGGCTCGTGGCTTATTACGAACTGGAGTCTTCAACGGAAATAAATCTTTAGAGGCCCTCTGAGTTCAAATTTGATCAGAACACCACAAAATCGAAAAGTCATTCGAAATTGAAATTTCCTATTTAAGGCAGGAATGTGCCTGCCTGATCGATTTCACAAATTTTTACAATTTTTTGTAACGTGAAAACCTCTCGTCGATTAAACTCGTTTATAAAATTGAGTGGTATTTAATAAAAGGCAGATATTGGCCTCGTTTAAATAGGCTGACAGTTAAATGCCGAATTTTTAATATTTCTTATAGTTAATATGTTTTAACTAATATACATTTAATTTTGTTTATTTAAAATAATAACCCATTTCACATTATAAGTAGTCATAAAAAAAAAAGATAATATGATAAACGAAATGAGTACAAGTCGTCAGACTTGAAGAGACCGAGAATCAACGATGGCACCTATATCTTAAGCGAACTAAGTGCGGAATTCAATTGTATATGTACAGCTTTGATATTAAGTCTGATATTAATTAATATTGAATTAGATAGATTTTGGCAATACACAAATTATAATTTATATTAATACATAGATGTATTTGAATAAATTTTATACATATACACCTAAAACTAAACAAGTAAAAATACTCACAATCATAATAAAAATGGCTATTTTATTGACCAGCAATCGAAAAACTTGAAGAAAAATACTTTAGTGAAGTTTCATTGAAATCGGTACGTTCGTTTAGGCACTACAGTCTATAGCAACGCAGGTTTTTGGCCGCCATTTTGAAAGTAAAAGGCGGATAGTAATTTCGATGAAGGAGGACCATCCTCGGGTGAGCTCTGGTTATATCTCATTATATCCAAATTAGAAAAAAATTGGTCCAGTAGTTTCGGAGAAAATGCGCGGACGGCGTACGGCGGTCGGACAACAATTTTTTTATTTTATTTTTTCTAATTCTACATATCCTGAAACTTGAAACCTCAAATTTTGAGAGGGGGTTAAGATTTTGTATTTTTTTCGATCACAATGGTCATTATTGAAAATAATAAACCAAAATTGCAATGTGATAAAAGTAAAACTTATGTGATGCGCGCGCCGCACCATATTTTTAAAAAACGCATTCTCGTATTTAAAAAACGCTGATCAGCTTCTTTCCCTAAGTCCTGCGAAATTAATTGCGTTTTAAACAAGTTGAATGAGAGATCATTAAAAGCTAATCATTAATAACAATTTTTTTCATAAATACTCATTATGATTCTCATCACTGTCGTTATAATTACTGGTAATTAATTATCCGCCTTTTGAGGGGTATAACAGTTTATTAATCTGCTTAAATAATTATAATCCGATTAATTTGATAGATTAAATAATTAGGTCACCGCTTCATTGCATTAGTATGCAAGGCCTCTTGTCTCATAGCATGTTTCCTCAGCAAGCTGTTGCCAGATCGTTACGTTGGAGGCAAACTGAATTGATTATGATTAAAACCATTAAAAAATTTCATGTTTTATATAAAATTATTTTGCCTTAATATTATATGCATTAAACGTTATCAGAGTGATTACTAAAATATAAATTTAAATATTTGTAAATAATTGTTCGCCTTGTCTTCACTGTAGGTACATATTATCAAAGTTTTTCATCATAGTTTTTTTTATAATTTATAGTTGTTTTTTTTTATCAGTATTATAATAAAAAATTGTTCTCAACTACTTAAGGTCATTATAATCAACTGTTAATTAATCAACTTTTATAGTCAACTGTAATTTTTATATATTAATGTATCAATATTATTTAATATTTCCGAAGATTGATTTTCTTCTTTTTTTTTGTTTACATTATCTGTGTGTTTTTACATCATTACATACTTCATTGTAATAGTTCTTACAATAAATTTAACTGACTTCAAGTGTAAACTAGTAAATTTAATTTTTATTTCTAATAGTTAATTTAAATTCATACATCCTGCACAATTCAATCGAAAGTTAAAGTGAATATTCTTGGGTATGGTCTGGTCTAGAAGAGAGGCATGGGCGTATCCAGAAGAGGGTGAGGTTGGGCTGCTGACTCCTCCCCTTTCCCAATTCCAAACTGAAAAAAATTAAAATAAGATATCAATTGATAAAAAAAACAAATTTCTGGAGAAGTTATTAACATCGGTAGATTGAGTGTTAATATTTCACCATTTTGAAAAAAAACCTAATTGCAAAGTAAATACTATTTCTCCACCATTAAATTAATTGCCCACCACCCCAAAGTTGTGAGCTGGCTACGCCCTCAAAGAGAGGTAGTGGATATTTTGAAGGAAGGCAAAGATGATGGAAAAATCGGATCTCCGCTTTAATTTATAAAAAGATAAATTAAATTTAGGTAATAAGTTCTTTAAACTTCACTATATGCCTCTAGAAAGTTAAGGACTTAAGTCTTCTGGAAAAAGAAACGGCGGAACAGAGGTCATTAGCACAGTATATAGTACTTCTTTTCAAGTCTTCCCAGGCTGTGGGAAGAACAAGCTATTGTTTCATCTAACAGGATTTCTTTGGATGTTGATAAAGCGATCAGAAAAAAAGGTTTTCCTGAGACTTCCTGAGTCAATGTCCCGGATGACTAGATTAATTTGTTTCAATAGTGTTCAGGACTTGCAAGAGTGTAAAATTAAACTTATTTCTCGCTATGTTTTATTTGACATTTGAATCAAGTCCAATTTAATTCTTTCCATTCCTAGTACTTTAAAGTATGCGTATGATGGTCATGGAAAATCATTCAGTAATGTCTTGAACTAAATTTATGGTGGCATGATAGGTTGCAGAAATATTAGCATCAATAATATTTAAAAATTAAATAATAAGTGTTGTTATTACTATTAACTATATAGATAATGAGAGAAAAAAAAAAAATAATGCTATTTTTTTATATCCTCTGTCTTCTATCCTTGTAAGCATGTGGATTATCTGAATGGTGAAAGGGGTTGGGTTTAAGCTCTGCTCAAAAAATAATATTTATATTTTTAATGATAAAACACATAACTTTTATCAGTGAAAATTAATGATTCCCATACAATGTCGGTGTGTGTGACCCATTACTATTTTGTATTAAAAACATAATTAAGACAACTAATATGACTTAGATTATTTGTGAAAGAATTAAACATGTTTAATAGTTATGGTACATATTTTTTTCATTGATTATAAAAAAAATCCGCACTCCCTTTCTCGGCTCGATATTGAGAGGTCTCTTTTTTTTATTTATTTTTAAACTTACATTTTATATTTATTTTTCATTATTTTGTGAACTATACGCTCCACTGGTAAAAACATAAATATATTTTTTAAATTGAGTAAATTTGCTAAAATCTGAGCATTAAAGAGCTTTGATCGTTAAAAATATATATTTTCGATTTTTTTTTCCATAAAAGAAGTAATCAGCATTTTCTGAGCTTATATTTTTTAAGATCACTAGCATTGCTACTCTAGTAATAAAGATCATTAGAAACTATTACTATAAACGTCACTCACTTAACTAGCTTCAATTTTTGCTCTAATTAATGGCTGTATATCTAATGGTTCCAAAGATATCCAACTTGTTCCAAGATATGACTCGTAATTAATTATTTTTGCATAACGTGAACGTGCTTATTTTCATTTCAGAAGACTCTTAACCTTCTTGAACATTATGTAATACATGAATTGTTAATTTTATTAGTTTATGACTTGTTATAATTATAGGAATGAATATTATTCGCGGATACCGAAATCTACTCTGGGAATAAAGTAGAAAAAATATTATAGAGACTGTCATTGGTATAAAATATCCTGACTTTCGCGATTTTGAAACTATTTATATATATTTAAATATTAATATATATATATATATATATATATATATATATATATATATATATATATATATATATATATATATATGTTTCTAATCAACAGGGCTTAAAATAAAATTTTAACTTTTATTTCAATCAGTTCCGGTATGATTCGAATCATTATTTTAATTTTTTTGTTTTGTTATTCCGTAACTTAAACTTTATCCTTTGTAACACTTCAAGGAAAGGTTTTACGTAAGTTTTAGTTATAAAGAGGGCATTGTTCTTCAATCTAGAAGAAACTGGAACCTTTAAATCAACCAGGAAGCCTATTATTTACATTTTTTTTATTAGTTCCAAAATCCTCCGTAAAATCTTTTAATTCCAAACTCTATGGTCACCCCAATCCTCTAGTTCCTGACCTTTCATCCAATACAATTCCTGACAACCCCCAAGGTGTCTGAAAAGAAGATGGCCAAGGGATCTCCTCAATTAATTTATCTTTAAAGTGTTGTGTAGCTTCTTCTGAATTACCTTCATGTTATACATTCATATAGCTGATTCACTGGTTGTATAAATGTTTACAGTTGTAAATTGCAATAAAATCCGAAATCTAAATGATCTACTCTTTTGCTTAACGATTCTCGAAACATTCCATCATTTATGCTTCCACCTTCATCTCTTTTGGCTACCCCTCTTCCGCCCGTGTTCTCTTCAGACCGACCATTGAGTTGAGACCGACCCCGCTGTCCCTAGAACCCGATGGGCGAGGTGAAGGTAGCCACCGTCGAGGTGGACAACATGGCCACCCTCCCAGTCGGCAGGCCGCACTCCTCCGACCTCACGCCGGAAAGGAATAACGTCACCAACAAAGAGATGGAGCTCAAGAAGAAACCCAAGGATGCACACCCGGAACCAAAGAGGTACTTATTAAATTCCGATAATATGTGCTTGAAAAATAAATTTCAGTAATTAATCCTCTCAGGTAATTGCTGGTTGTTTTTCTTATTTCTTTGGCAGAAAAAGATATTCTCACTAAACTTTTTAATCAGTAGGTATTGTTTTGAAAATTTAAGATGTATGAAGTAGCTAACACTGAGGCTGAGTTGCACTAATGCCTAAATAAAAAATGTTTTATAATTTATTTGTAATTTTCTTCTGATGGGAAAATATCAGGAAAGTTATGAATAAAAGAAACTTTATTTCTGAATAACACAAAAATTATACATTTAATGGCGAATTGTACACATCAATATTTAATAATTTATTGAATTCCCTATCAACCAAAAAAAAAAATCATCGAAATCGGATCTTTATTATCATGAATGCAGTTTTAAATTAATTTTATTTTTCTTAGTCGATTTCCAATGACCGAGGAATGAAAATTATTTCCTCCATCTTATAATACATTGAATTAACTTGTTTCTTTATCGTTTCGTCATGTATTCTCTGACCAGTTATATCATGCGAATGATTCCCTCTGTCCTCAAGACTAGTAAAAAATTATTGTATTTTTATTATCAACGAACTATTTGATTTGTAGAACATATTTATGTGTTTTTTTATTTGAGTATTATAGCATTTGATGGCATTATCATGAAAAACTTTTCATTGTTCATATACGTCTTCTTCTAAAGTTCCTTTAATATGTTTTTTTTTTTTTAAATCAGCTCTATTTTATTGACAGTAACTATAGAGAATGGCTAAATATGAAGTTTGAAACAATATTATAATTGGAAACTGAAGAAAAAAAGAAAAATGCTTATCCAGGTTGAAAATGAATCTTCAGAAATAACATTCAGAAGATACACGTATAATATATCGTTGGAAATCAATGAATTTTCGAAAAGATAGTATCTAATAAATAAAGTTGTCGAAGGTAACGGAGATAATTCAATAAGAAATAATATGTTTGAAATTATAGATACGGCCCTTTTAATTATAAACATATTAAAATTATTGTTCCGGAGTTATAAATTTGAAGTAAGGATTTTTAGGTATTTAAGGATGTTTTGGAACTGCATTGAGACTCCAGAATGCTCTTACCCATTGGATGAAAAGCTCAAAAGTAAACGAAGGAGCCTTCGATGTTTATCATCCTTATTTCCTCCTTCGTCCCAGACCCTCGGGATCAAGAGGAGCGGTATTTCCGTCCTCTGAGACAAGATTAGAGAAAGTGATTCTTATATAACGTCTTCGACATCCCGTTTCAATCAGTACTCAGTACTGTTAAGTGTATCTAATGACATAAGATTATGGAGAAAATCTGTACCTAGGGTTAAATAGATATATAAATAAATTTATAAATGTTTGAGATAAAACATCATAACCAATCTCGTATTCTGTTTTATTTATTCAAAATATATTTTAATTTATAAATTGAAATTGGAATGAGATTGTATAAAAAATATGTCAATTTTTTTATACTAAGAAATTATGATGTCTGCTAACACAACTACCGAACCAACTTTTAAGCATTGGGATTCAGCTTAATAATAGACTGTTTTCCAACTACTGTGTTGCATCTGTTATATCAGTTGGTTTAGAAAAGCATTATCTTGGCCAGTTACTGAAGGCCGAGCTGTTGAATAGTGGGAAAACTGGAGTAGAATGGACGAGTAGAGACAGTCATTATTAACCGTCCACTTTAAAGGGAGAAAGAAGTAAAATATCATATACGGTAAAGTAGTTGTTTTAATTAAATGGTTTAAAATTTGCCTTGTTCATAATCAACCGAGGTTCACAATAAATAACCGTCTAAACAAAAGATGACTTCTAGCGTGTTTTTCATTTATATATGTATGTACATATATAAACATACATATATAAATGAAAAGCACGGTAGAAGTCATCCTTTGTTTAGACGGTTATTTATTAATACCTCAGTTGGTTATAAAAAAGATATATATATATATATATATATATATATTACCCTCCATTCGAAGACAATATTTCCTAGGTACATTCCTCTATCATATCATCAACAATCATTGTCCTTACAACCTTCTCCAATTCAAATCCTCAGTCCACTCCCTTTCCACAAGATCTCGACCTTCCGACCTTTACATTCCATCTCACAGATCTGCCTCGTTCCAAAACTCCTTCATAGATCCGCTCTGTTAAATTTTGGAATTCCCTTCCTATCAAAATTCTTCATTCTTCATCCTTGTCTACATTCAAAACCCTCCTATTCCAATTCCTGTCCCAAGAACAGTCAGATACCCGCTAACCTTTTGTGTAAAATTACATATTATTCATAATAATGTATTTACATATAGATCATAACTGAAATACTTATTAGCAGATTCGACTTTTTTTTTTCTTCTAAAAGTATATATTTATATTTTACAATTATACGTAGTTTTAAGTGTCTTGACAAGGTTTCAAGAGTTTTGTATATAGATTTTTTTTATTTTGTATATAGTATGTAAAACTAATATTTTCTTTACTGATTTAGCTTTACCTTTCCTTTTTATGTTTGTTTTTATTTGGCCAGATACAACATTTTAATTTTGTAATTTTTTGTTATTCTGAAGGGACTTCGTTCCAGAATAAAATTATTTTCTATTCTATTCTATTCTATAAAGTGAAGATTTCCTACATCTGAAGCCACCATGCACTCTCTCACCAATAAACTTAACATAAGAAAAGGACATAAGACAAAAGAATATATCTCTTTTATTATTAGTAGGATGTTTGTGGATTACAATAAATTATTGTTTTCAGTGTTATATAAAATGAAGTATTTATTTATTCAATAATTTTATTAATATCCAGGTGTTTAATTTTGACTGTGAGCCATTGTATATATAAAAGCTTTCAGGCTGAGGCCCCGAAAATTAAATCCTTGATCCGCTATAGGCTCAATGTTCCAGTTGTTTTTGCTGTCAGATGTATTGGAATCGTATACTCTTAATAAAATTTCAAATTTCTATTTTCTTCCCTTCTATTTCCCTCACATCTCCAAATTTGTTAAGAATATATCTCATTTAGAAATAGAAATCAATCCCGGATCTAGACCTCTCAGGAGCTCTGACTGATCTGATATCATTGAAGAAAAACAATACTATTTTATGCATTTTAATGGTTTATATATTCACTCTCAGGACCCATAATATGATTTTTAATATAAAATATAAATTCGTCTGTGATGTATAAATGATTAATTTGGTTTTTGAACAGTGGAGGACCCAGGGTATTCATACTGTATACTGGTCTTTATCTAATAGTTGTCATTTATTGATGTTGTTATTATTGAGCATAGTGTCTGAATCTGCCTACTGTCGGAAACAATTTTCCATAAGCACAGATATTAGGTGGATTTTTTTATTTGGAAAAACATTTACATTATTGTGTGTGTGTGAGATGTATAATACAGGCAAGGATTCCTGATGTAGTGGAATATCATATTTCACTCAGCAACGTCACTAGTTGTAATCAATGTCGCATTCAGGAATTCGCTTTGATTTTTATCTAAGAATTTATTATTATATGATTTATCACTCTAGTGAAAATTAAAGGAAATAAATTTTAAAACAAAAAAAACGTTTGGCGAATGATAAAAAATTTTAGCATGTAAATATAAAACATCTTTATGTATAATACGACAGTTTTTCGCAGTGTATTTCCCTTTTACGGCTCTCAGAATCGATGGATATTGATGAACGAGGTATCATATGAAAGGGGATTTCACGAGTGACGAATTGTAGTCATTTCCTCCCGTAATTTCGGAAGTAAAAGCTATGAAGGAAAATAAACTTTATTTGCAATTGAATCAAAAAGTGTACATTTTTTTATTACACCCACGATAATTTGAAAGATTATTAAATGCCCTGCAACACAAAAACAAAAATCGCATCGATTAGAAATTTGTATATTTGAAACAATTTATACCGACCGAAGGAGCAAAGTAGGTTCAAACATTTGTTAAAGGAGAAACAGAGTAACAATTTGTATTTCGCACCTCAAAAACCTCTCTCAAATACGAATTGTCATAGCAATCAAAAGAATATCTTTTTTTTCCTCCAGATTATTTTTCTCCATTCTTTGAATTTCTTTTGAATGTTATAAAAAGTGTGATAACTTTAATATAACTCCACCCATCCTCACGAAAATTAGAAGACAATTTAACCCTATATAAACTACAAGAAATTACTTAAATCGGATTCCCGTAAACATATTGGATCTGTACTTATTAAATAAAAACAAGTGAGGAATTTTCGTTTATTTTTTCCTTTTGGAGGTGGTAATCTATAAGTTATTGATACGGTTTTGAAGAGAAATAATTCAGATTTGTCATGATTATTTAAATGATTCTTTACTTCCCTTCGAAAAAAACAATCATCATCGTATTTAGACAATCATTAGCAAAGATACAGCCAAGGTTGCATCATAATTTTTGAGGGGGACACATTTTGATGGGGGTTTTGATTTTTTGGGAAAAGCACATTTCGATGGGGATATTATTTTTTGGAGCGAAAAGTTTCAATCCAGCGAACAAAGGAAAAACATGTACCAGACCACAGCCAGTGTATTTGTATATGATACCTATGATATGATATGATGGCCTATATATACTACAAGAAATTACTTAAATCGGATTCCCGTAAACATATTGGACCTGTATATATTAAATAAAAATAAGAGAGGAATTTTCGTTTATTTATTCCTTTTGGAGGTGGTAATCTAAAAGTTATTGATACGGTTTTGAAGAGAAATAATTCAAATTTGTCATGATTATTTTAATGATTCTTTACTTCCCTTCGAAAAAATACATGCATCATAATTTTTGAGGGGGACACATTTTGACGGGGTTTTGATTTTTTAGAAAAAGCACATTTCGATGGGGCATTATTTTTCGGAGTGAAAAGTTTCAATCTAGGGAACAAGGGAAAAACATGTACCAAACCACAGCCAGTTTATTTGTAGATGATCAACAATTTTTCTAATTCTTCCTTTTCTTGGACTGTTTTAATGGGAAGAAGAGCGAAAAAAATTCTTGGATGAGAGGGGGGAGTTATGCGCCACCAATTTCGATGGTGATAGGCAGCCTATAGTAATGCACGCATATTTTTGCTCATTATTATAAATGAATTACAGCGATTCAACTGAGAAAAAAATCACTGTCTCAATCTCATAATATATTGCACTAACTTAGTTCATTATTATATTGTCAACTGTTCATTGACCAATAAACTTCGCGAATTATTCGCATGTGCCAACTAGTTTATTGCTAACTTTACAAAAATCGTAGCTTTTATTCTTGTGTCAGTTTCATAAGATGTATTAATAACCAATAAATTATAAACTTTTCCTGGATGTTTCATGGCTACCTTTTAAATTTACCTGCTCATTTAAAAATATTATTCCTTCGAAAAGACTTCTTCAAGGAAGTCCTATGTGAGATATGGAATAAAGTAAGAGATGGGATCGTTAAAGAGAAACCGTGTCAAAAGAAAGAGGACTTGAACGCCCTCGAGGGAAGTTTAATATTCATTCAATTTGTTCCATTATTTATCCTGTCATCGCCGTAAGTGGCCCCTGCCTTCCGCTCAGTCTTTCTCATTTCTTCCTTCCTTACTTTTTCCGACGTGTGCCTTTCCTCATCTATGTAATAGTTAGCTTTTAGTTCGTTGATATATTAAATTATAAGAATTATTGTGTTGTTAGAAGAAAGCGGGATTCGCTATAATCCACTGATTTATTTTCCACTTTAATCATTAAATAAAAAATAGTGAATTTGAGAAATCATCAGAACAGTTTTATTTGTTGGTGACAAATATTTGAAATATCGGTCCAGATTTTATTGTGTATAATGTAGGACAAAAAATAAATTAAAAACCTAAAGTGTGTTCTTTAGATCGCGTGATAAAAGTGAAAACATCAACGAGGCGAGATTAATTATTTGAAATATAAATTATAAGTAATAGCTCATTGTAAAGAGGATGAAATGCTGAACAATTCTCTCGCTTACAGCATGGAGGTCTGATTTTTAATTTCTGGGATATTTTAATCCATAAAACTCGTTAATAACAAAGTTCTATTACAGAAAATATATACATCAAAGCAAGGCCAATCTAAAAATGTCCTTAATGATTAATAATTTACTTATTTAAATTAGTCATACTGCTTATGTTGTCTCCAACGACTATAATATTTATTTGGAAATCTGCAGTTAGAATGTTATGTAGTGTTTTATTATTATATATTTTCCATTATACCTGCTAGATTTTATATATTGTTAATAATGTTGTCAAAATAAAATTTCAATATTGTTATAATATTAGCATTTGTACTATATAGATTACCATGAACTCGTTATCATTTGGTTTAGGGCCCTATCTTTGTCCCTCTCGTACTGTCTTACACGGTGTTGGGTTAAGATATAATTTTTAATAATAGCTCATTACAAAGAAGATGAAATACTGAACATTTCGCTCGCTTACAAAATACAGGTTCGATTTTCGATATCTGAAGTACTTTAATCCGTATGTTCAACTAAACTCATTATCATTTTGTTTTCGACATTATTTTTACCTTTTTGCCTCTCTAATACGACGTCGCGTTAAAATACAATTTTCAATTAGTCGACTCTATCCGCCTCTAACCAACCATTAATACTTCAGAAATCTGACGGAATAATCTATTTCACTCTCTACAAAAAAGTGCAAAAACGCGTTTTCACTTCAAAAAGTTTTATAAAAAACAGTCCGTGATACAAACATTTGTCTAATAGGAATATTCTTAAAAGCAAGTCGTTTTCTCATAAAATTAATAATTTGATAAGGTACTAAAAATCATATATATATATATATATATATATATATATATATATATATATATATATATATATATATATATTATAATATATGATTTTTAGTACCTTATCAAATTATTAATTTTATGAGAAAACGACTTGCTTCTTAGAATATTCCTCGATAGAATATTTTTAAGCTACGATAAGACGAATCCATTCACGAAGTTTAAGACGAATGTTAATAATTATTGGTAATGCTTAAAACGGGCCCGTATCACGGACTGTTTTTTATAAAACTTTTTGAAGTGAAAACGCGTTTTTGCACTTTCCACACGAATCATAAAATAATATGATCACAAAATCCATAAAAAACGTGGCTTACAAAACTAATGGACAGTTTTGCCTATATAACCTCATTAATTTGACATGTTAGAGGTGGATTTCACACCACCTGTCCACTTGGTCACCTTTTCTCAATTGTGTGTTCAAATTACCTTACAATTCCAGTGGGAAGCAAATGGTTGTTCATGGGTTTGTGGTAATTAAATAGACAAAGTCTACTCATCCCCAGATTGAAAATGTCCCAATTCCAAGAATTTTCGTAAATAAAAAAGTTTTAGTATACGATGAGATGAAGCTATTCACGAAGCTTTAGGCGGATATTAACAATTATATAAAAAGGGGTCTGTACAACGGACTAATAATCTTGTATAATTAAGCAATATTACCAGAATTCTCAATAAAGGCAGTAGTTTCTGGAAAATCCGATTCTTTGAAATGATTTTCGCAGGTTTTCAATAATTGAAAAGAAAAAGTGGTTTCATGTTTTTTAAACAACTGAATTGAACTTATTTTCAGTATATGAGTTTTTGGACCAAAGTGGCCAAAACGCAAAGTTCTGTTCAAAACTTCGTAAATAGCTTCATCTCATGGTAACCGACTAATATTTTATTTACGAAAATTCTCGGAATCAGGGCGTTTTCAATCTGGAGATTCGCAAACTTTTTCTATTCAATTAGTTATTAAAGCTCATAAATACCTATTTGCTTTCCACTTGGATCTTAAGATTATTTGATGGGAAATGGAGGTCTACAAAAATTTGTCTATATATAAAACGGCAACTAAAATGAATTTGGCTACAACGAGAATGTTTTTATCTCTCTCTGTTATTTTCAAGCTACGTTTCGCACCTGCTATATTGCCCACTAAATCAAGTATCGATTTAACGAAAAATGTTGATTCTTCATTATGCTATGCTTGAGTAGAAAAAAGCAGGGTTCTTCTTTCTAGAGTGGACAATCTAAGTTGGAATATGCTTCAGAATTTCAAAAATGGGATATTTCAACGTAACCCCTATTATACAATTATATAAATTTATCAAAACAATGAAGCTTAAATAAAAATATCACAAAATCCATCAGATCGAACGTAAGTTTGAATATATACATTTCGAAATTCTTTTCAAGTAGAAATAGATAATTGAAAATAAATAAAAAAAATCATGTTTTGGATTCGATCAAGTTTTTCAAACAGGGTTCTGGTTCATAGCAGCTTTTTTATCTTTGTTTAAACAGAAGGAATTGAAAAGTGGGCTATCTAAAAATAAGCCAGTAGGAGGAGAAATAAATAAACATCACTACTGAGTGAGTTCGAGCCCGTAGCTGGAGGATTACGTCAGTTCCAGTGGCAGACAGCGAGACCCTTATAGAGACTGAACTAGAGATTTCTTCTACTTCATCTCTATTTCCGATCACAAACATTTTCTCCCAATTTTCCCTTATAACGAGTTCACTGTTACTAATGTTCAGTGTTATTTATGTTCGAAAAATAATTTCGCTGAAAAGAAAAAGGTTAATATTGATACATATATAAACTCCATAGCAGTTCTATAGCGGATTCTGTTTTTAAATAAGTAGATAAAACAAACTGTTACAGTCATTGAAGCAGCTCTTTGTTTAGTACAAAGAAATGCTGTGTACGAAACGCTATATGAGAGCAAACGAATTGTTGTCAATAATTTGACAATATTAATCCTAAAGATTATGCAGTTCTATTGAATAAATAAGTTTAGGTTTGGTCTTAGGCCAAGTAGATAATCCTTCCAATATTTTGAAAATTTTCCTTTAATAGATTTAATTAAAATACGTTAAAATTAATGAAAATAATGATAAAATTTGAATTCGACAAAAGCTGACTTTGATAAGATTGAAATGGTATTAGGTCCATAGTGAATGAGAATGGATTTTTTTCGGATGATTTCTAAGACAAAGATGGGCTTAGGCAAGGTGATCCATTATTCCTTACTCCATTCAAATTAAAAAAAAAAAAAGTAAATAAAAAAATAAGGTATGAAATAAGTATGAGTTCTTGCCCCGGTGACGGGGGAGGGAGAGCTTTTAACTCTGCCATTAATCCTCTGGCCTGGAAAATCTCCATCCAATAACCTAAAAGGCGAGGTGTGGACACAAATAATAAATTAAGAATAAAAGATGCTTCTCTTGGAATAGGAGAGAATAGAATAAAATAATATACCAGGTTCTTACAGAACTGTAGTGCGATGGGTATAAATAACCAATTTAATATGGCTTATATCGTTAAACCAGAAGATTGAGGGTTTGTTTGTTGGAACTATATTTTGTATATGATTTGTATATTTGTTATTTATTTATTCTTTCTTTGTCCACAGCCTATATTGGAACTATATTTTGTATTAATTTAAAGATATTAACATATCTTTATCTTAAATCGTTATTCTTTTACGAACTGTTTTAATTATTACATTTAGTTTTTCTTGATTTTTTGCTAATCTATCAACGAGTAAATACAAAATCAAGAAACCTAGAAGTAATAATTAAAACAGTTCGTAAAAAAATAACGGTTTAAGATTAGATATGTTAATATCTTTAAATTAATATAAAATATGGTTCCAATATAGGTTGTGGGCAAAGAAAAGATAAATAAATAACAAATGATTTTATTATTTCTTCCACATACTATCTAAGAACATAATATAATATAAACAATATATATATATATATAAACTTAACTATTTAATTGGGAATAAGGTCACTTATTAATTATTTAATAAACTATTGAATGTTCATTTCTTCTATGTTTATTGACGTTTCGATCCCGGTATTTTCTTTTTATAAGTCAACGATGGGATCCTCTTCAAAGCTAGAATTTAAAAAATAGAGCTTCGATCAGGCCAGGGACACACCGACAGTCTCAGCACCGTCCACTAACATATATTAAGCTAGTGGTAGAGTGTATAATGGTCTGTAGCGCCAACCGAAAATGAAAAATGAAGTAATCACATTTTTGCTGTACTTGATTATGTTTTAGGACATTGTCCCATTTGTCCGCATGAAACCACTTTATTTACTATATAAACTTATTTGCAATTTCTTTTCCGAAGAAACTAGATTGTGAAAAAATAGAGTATCTAAAAGGTCATTCAGTGCAATGAAAATTAAAGAATCATGCACATTATACTATCACACCATTTTAATTACATTTCCTCGACTTTCGATTTCGAAATCTTTTCTAATGAATAATAATAATGATAATTTCTTTATTGTAAAATTTTACAAATGCCTTTGGCATATATTGTACATGTGATCATCATTCGTCAACTTCCTCTATAGGATGTTCCTCTGTAGGATCAATATATATATATATATATCAATATTCGATTGGAGAAACCTCCCAGCGAAGGCACTCGTGGCTCTTCTTAATGTAGCAGATCTCTGCTCCAGAGACTTTTGAGTCTTCTTGTTGGGTTCTGTGATAGTGTGTTTATTAGTAAATTATGTACAAGCGGATTAGGATGTGCAATAAGTGAGTCGTGAAAATATTT
The DNA here is from genome assembly GCA_928085145.1 of Nezara viridula. Lineage (NCBI taxonomy): Eukaryota > Metazoa > Arthropoda > Insecta > Hemiptera > Pentatomidae > Nezara > Nezara viridula. The sequence continues at coordinate 93,759,940 of OV725077.1, forward strand.
GTAAAACTTCTTAATTACGTCAGTCACTTGTATTTTTAAGTCTTCATGAAGCGATTTATTGGTTACGTAGCAGGGACTTGAGTGATTTACCCCAAGAAATTTGCATGAACCCCACACCTAGAGTAGCATATGTCCATCTTGGTCTGGGTAGGATGTTGTATATAATAATTTTGGTAGAAAGTGGTAGTTTGTTTTCATGATGTAGCATTCGTCTTAGTAGTAATAATCGATGGTTCAATCTATTTTTCAGTGTAGTCACGTGCGATTTTCAGGTCACGCGTCTGTCCATTGTGAATCCTAAATATTTTGTCTCCGTATGATTTTTCAAAGGGATGTTGTAAAGTGTCAGTGTAGGGCAATCCGATCGTCTAAGTGTAAATGTAACCTGATTTGATTTATTTATGTTAATTTTAGTGCGCCATTTATCAAGCCAGTCTTGTAGTAGATTGAAATGAATCTCTACTTTTTGGGATGCTGCGATCGGATTAGAATCCGTCGAGAGTATGACAGTATCGTATGCGTAAGTTGCGAGGAATGTGTCTGGCGTCTGTGGAATGTCAGAAGTTTAAATAGAATACAGAACTGGACCCCAAATACTGCCCTGCGGTACTCCTGCACCGATTCGGCAATAGTCAGAGTGTTTACCATCCTGGTTGACAACGAAAAATCCATCATTAACGTACGATCTAATAATTAAATAGTAAGTATGCGGTATGATTGATTTAATTTTACAAAGATGGCCATCATGTCAGACTTTATCGAAGGTCTGTGTGACGTCTAAGAAAGCTACTGTGCAAAAGTTCCTTCTTTTCCAATGCCACATCAGTTGTGTCTATCACTCTATGACATTGTTGTATGGTAGGGTGTGCTCGTCTAAAGACAAATTGGTGATCAGGAATAACATTGTTTGCTTCTAAGAATGGATAGAGTCACTTTAATAACAATTTTTCGAATATTTTGGAAAATAAAGGTAAAAGAATGATAGGACTATAATACTTGACTTAGTCAGAAGATTAGCTTGGTTTTGGTATCATTTTTATGATTGAAAACTTCCATACTGGAGGAAAGTAAGCCGTAAAGTAAGTAAGCCGAAGAATAGAATTTTAAATAGCTGTCAGGAAAATTAAAGCTATTTTGGGTGGTAGTCGTACAATTTTAGGCGTGATTAGGTCAAAACCAGGTAATTTTTTAATAGAAAATTCTACGGATAAAGGAGTTATAGAGGGAGGAGTTAGAGATAGGGGAAGAGGAGAAATGAGAATTCGTTGGACATCTGAACAATGCTGTTGGTCAGGCAAGTCTTCATGTGGATGAAATTCGTTTGTAAGATGAATGCCAAATAAGTCTGCGTTTTCTTTATCACTTCTAGCCCATGAGTTGTCTGGTTTACGAAGAGAAGTATTTGTTTGGTGGTATCCTAGTATTTTTCGTGTTTGTTGCCAGAGACTATTATTACTTGTCTGTAAGTTGGTCAGTGTGTGTAAATTGCCCCGTTTTCTTTTCTTTCTTAAGTTTCTTGTTTGTATTGCTGTACAAGCTTCCTCAGTTTGTTAGAAGTGCGTTTAGTAGCTGTTTGTCACCGGGATGGCGAGATCTTTTCTATTGGTTAAGAGCTCGTCATTTTCTGATGAATAATAGAAAAAACATTTCAAAGGTATGTTATATTATAAATCACCTTCATAAAGATAATAAAGGATTTGTATTTAAATAGTTTTAAGAAATCACATTCAAGACAGGATAAATCCGTATACGACCTGCTTCAAAATAAGATCGCAACTTCTAAAACTTTTGTTATTATCTCTTAAGAGCACCGCTGGAAGCACTTTCTAACTCTTTTTAAAGCTTTTCTATCTCCTTCCGTCGTTAAGACTTATCAAGATGAGGGGTGTTGTATCCTTCTCTACTGTTCCACTCTTTTCATCAATATCTACTTTATCAACTTCCTACCTTGCTTTGTAATTTAATTCCATTTTTCTAATAAAAATTGAAGCTAAGGACTAATCATTTTGATAATTCCTGAAGTAACTGCGAACACGCACTTGATTGTTATAAAACGTAACGTCGTCGTAAAATGTAATCGTTATCGTTATGTATGTAATATATTTTACTTTTGAGTCTTCTAAGAGATTGAAATTCTGATAATCTTAAAAATTGAGAATGCTGAGATATTTGTTTATCCTTTTTCTTACATTTTTTTTTCTGATTTTTGGCATTAGTGCATACTTTTGTTCGCAGTCGTTCGTGAACATTGTAACTATGAAACATTCAAATTATTATAAATTTTATATTTTCTGTATACATGCAACGAATAATAATTAAATATGAATTTAGAGGATCAAACGATGCATCGTATCTTGAATATCATAATAGCTTATGATTATTAGTTCATTAAATATTGTTGTATGTTTTTTGACAGTCTAGCCTTGGGATTTCGTTTTAATATTCCTTTTCATTATTCCGTTATAAATTTAATCAAATTTACTTACATTTTTTATTTATGTATAATGTATTCTGTAAGGTGACTAATAACACTTACGCAAGGATAAGATAAACTTATATTACTTATTAAGTATCTTCGGTGTTTAAGTAGAATATTTTTATTTATATATGGATTTTTTTTAAATACCGCTGTTTACAGAGGATTTTCATTTGAAGTTAAACCTGTTAAATATATAACAATTGCATTTTTTTTTTTAATCTAGAATAGGTTGATTTAAAAGAGGGTTATAAGTCAGTATAGAAAATAAAAAAAATAAAAACTTCCACGTTACTCATACTTCCTTAAGTAATTTACTATTCGATTAGTGTGACAAAGTATAAACAATATAAACACCATTAAAATTATTACAAGGAAATATCTGGGTGAAAACCGATTGCCAGATAATCGAGCGTTTCGTCTCACTGTGCGCCGTTTAGTATCTCATGACGCCCATCAATTTAATAATCAAAAGCAAATGATTAAAAAGTAGCAAAATTAGAGCAAGCACGTATCTCATTTCATGTAAATTGCCCCGTTTTCTTTTCTTTCTTAAATTGCTAATGACGTCCTATTAATTAGAAAGAAACATCGACTTCCCAATTAAAGCCACAATTCCCATCTGCATTTCCTCCAGAAGTCACAATTGAAATGTCTATCGTTTGAAATATAACAATTGTTTTGAAACAAATAAAAAGTCTTTATTTTTTGATGTACTAACAAAAGTGAAAACAAATAAATAAAATTATAAATATTCGCTCTAAAGATATTTTATTTCATAGATTTCGCCAATTGATCGGTCGGTGGTTATTGAATCAAGAATGAATGTAACTCAGGGTTTGTCAAAAACTTTCTTGTTCCGAAACTTAACATTTAACTATAGATATCGCGCAAAATTGTACTTTCATTAATCTCTCGGGTACCGAAATAAATAAGTTGTACTTTAGAGTCCAAACTTCATCACTCTATAAATAAATTAAAAACGAAATATTAGATTAGTATAAATTTTAATACTTAATAACTATTACTAAGATTTTTAAGTTTATTTTACACGTATTTCTTGCATCAGCGTTAACTGTCCAAAATATCAATTACCTAAATCGATTGAACCTGACCTGCATCCTGAAATGTATGTAAATAACAGTTTATGTTTCTCCTGCAAGAACGTTTGACCTATCATGATAGGTCACTGACTTTGGTCTTAAAATAGAAATGGAATAGGAACTGGGTTGAACCATAGCTCCAAAATCGTTCACCTTATTATGATAAGATGGAGGCAAAGTCTTCTCTTTAAAATTTATATTTTATGAATGAAACTTGTTTAAATAAACAAAATATTGTTTTATTTCAAAGTATAAAACTTTCTTAATAAAATAAAAATTTCATACTCATGTATGAATACATTAAAAATTCTGATTTTGTTCAAATTTGTTATTTTATTTTCACAATCTACAAGAAATAAAAAAATAGTTTTTCTCAATTAGCATCTTCCTGGTACATATAAATATTTTTTATTAGAAATGGAAATGCGCATATAGATAGATAAAAAATAAACTTTATTCTGGGACGGGTCCCTTATGAATAACAGTTATGAGCAAAAAAATAAAAAGTACATCTGGCCAAAAATTACGTTAATCAACATTAAAGAATATATACAGTATCTTCAGTAAAAGTATATTTAAAAAATTAAAAATATATACATCAGTTATTAATTAGTTACATACAGGGCTGAACCAAAATTTCTTTAAAATGATTTGATTTGTTGGCTTTCAAGTTACTTCGGTTATTATTTCGGTACTCCAAAGGTAGAGGACATGATGTCAATTTTTGTATTTGTTCGGAGGAGCCAATATTCCATAACTTTGAGCTATTAATATTTGTTTCTTGGTTACTAAATCTGTAATCCGGAGGTGCAGGACATCATGTCCATTTTTGTATTTGTTCGGAGAAGCCAATATTCCATAACTTTGAGGTATTGAAATTTGTTTCTTAGTTACTAAATTATTTAATAAAAATATAAATGATGTCTTTTGTATTCGGGCTACAGATTTATGATATATTTCTTAAACATGTATGCATACTATCTGTAGCAGACTAAATTTTCTTTTCTATTTTACAAATGAAGTTTAGATTGATAAATTGTTGTAAAATAATCTACACGTACGTCAAATAAGTTACTGGATATTGCAGAAACTTTCTGAAACAATGGAACTAACTAAAGTTCATAAGGGATGCAAAAATATAGTTTTACGAAAGTTGAATTAAAAATGCTACAATACGTTAATTTTGAAGCTTCTCAGCCACTTAACTTCTAGTACTCATCATTTTTTTACCATCTATTTCATCATGTTTTCATTATATAATATTAATCGCATTAAAACATTGCTAAATACCAAAGCTATGAATTCAGCTTAGAGATTTTTAGATGTCTAAAATAAGATGTCCAAATTATAAATTTTAATAATTTATGCAAACTTTTAGTAAATTTTTAACACCTTCTTAAAACTTTGTATAGTATTTGCGAACATCCCAATTAAAAAAGTAACGTTTATATGATCTATTTCTTAATGTTTATTTTAAGAACTCTTAATTAAAAACATTTGTTTGCTATACCTCTTTGTACTATAAGTTCGTGCTATAAAAAATCGCCAAAATAAGTTTTAATAAGTTATATTATTTATTATTAGGATAACGATGCTTAAAAAACAACAAAAAACTTGTTATTTAAAAATAGGAATAAAATCCCTTAAACTATCATTTCATGCTCCTGAAGTTAAGGGAACAAGGGCCGTTCTGTTCCTATGGAAAATAGAATACAATCACACGATGAAATATTTTCCTCACAAAAAGAAAACGGATACAGTTATCAGGTTTTATCCCTTTATGTTTACTTTAAAATTTGGCATCTAAATAATAATTAAAATAGTTTATCAAATTTAATGTATTTTTATTGTAGTACAAAGTTTTTCGCAATAATTACAAAATTTATCAGAACAGGTGCACATTTGTCTGATAACATGCGCTTAGAAGGGTATATCTCGTATGAGGATATATATGGTATAAGGCTAAGTCCTCACCAACAGTTCAATAGCAATATGGATTTTATTAATATTCATTAGATACAATTTTCCCAAAAGTCTAATATTTTGAAAAAAATTAAGAAAAAGAGATAATGCTCGAATCCTACTGAAATGTGGTTACAGAAAGAAAAATACTTTTAACTTTTCTGAATGCAACAGCAAAAAGCTATTCATTTCTTAAACAAAACTTCCGTGGACTTTCTCAAAATGACAACTAAAACTGTAGAATCAGATAATGTGTTTTATAACCTGGTGAAAAAAATTGAGAAGCTCGTTTCGTAAAATTACAAAATAGGGCTTAGAAAAAAAAAAAAATGAGTTTCGAACAATGCAAACATTCAATAACTTTCCGCACTAATAAATTCAAATTCGCGAATTTTGGTTATTTATAAACATTTAATTTCAGTGCTTGTATTTAAAGAATTAAATTAATAAATAATTTAATGAATTTTCCCTTTGCGAAATCCCAAATTATCCATTTACAATTAGTGTGACAACTTTTGACCTATCCATGGCAGGAAATGAAAATCTCGAAATTTAATTTTAGTAAACTCTACAATGGAAAATAACAGTTAAATAACTAATAGTCCTACAATCCATAATCATTTATAGGTTAAATATTCAAATGTACTTTCAAATGTCTCTAGGTATATATGAGCCTTTCGGTTGACAGAATGACTCACTCCAATCTCAATATCTTTATTATTAATTTTAGTGATGTTTCTAGTGTCAAAATTTATATCTGTATTCACAGTTCTATATTTCAACACCGCAATCACTTACTCTAGAATCAATGCACTCACTTTCTGTATAGCTATAACTTTTCCAACTAGCAATATCACAAAAAGTGACATTACTCAAAAATGTTGAAATTTGAGTTAGTCATTCTGTCAACTGAAAAACTCAGAGACTGAGGTTCATTAAAGCAGATTTTTAATGTCTACCGTCGATATAATAAATAAAGTTTTTGTAATTTTAAGGTCTTACTGATTTGTTATCGGTAAGCTTTAAGCTGTTGCTGCATCAAAAAATTTATAATAGCCCAACATTGCCAGAAGATAATTTCTATTCAAAGTAAAGCAGTAAGTGAAAGTTGTATGTTGCGCGCATTAGATTTTTGTATTTGTAGTTAGGTTTTTCGTTTTGAATAACCTTTTGGTTTGTTGGAGTTCATCACATTTTCATAAAATTCCATTTAGTTTGTTACCTCGTTCATTAAAATCTATCACTCCTGAGAACCGGAAAAGGGATTTATGATACCGTATGATAGGTAGTGCATGACTTAAAATTCATTCGACAAATGCCAAACTCGGTTCCACGTCATGGCCTGTATGATTGGCTCTGATTCTGGAAGCAGCACATCCCTGACATACCCCTGCTCGCCGAAGAGCATTACACCCCCGCGGGACCCGGCACCGTTAGCAGTGCAAGCTGCAGTGGTACCGCTAGCAGGGCCTGTGGGTGCCTTTCTCTTCGACAGCACCTCGGCTCCGGGTCGTGAGCCAGCACTTGTTCTATGTCTCTCGCTCTCACACAGCCTCGCTCTATACAAACCTCAGTTAATTAGCCTGTATCCCCGCTTAGCCAACACGACTTTGTAGAGCAAATGACATTCTAAATGAACCTGTTTCATAGTGAGTGTGTATATTAAGTATCTAAGTTAATAACCACTTTTAATTTTTCGAATCCGCTCTGTATCATAAATCAAATCTAGCCATAAAAACTGTTTGTTTTTTTATGAAGAATGAAATGAAATGAAAAAATAATTTAATTCTGTGACTACAGTCCCCCTAAGAATACAAACTAATTAACTGTTAATTGTTATTGTGCTGTTGATTGAATTAAACAGTGAAAACACGCAAGTAATTTTCCATGTTTGCAAAAGTTTGATTGTGGAGTAGATGGTGGAACAGGAGCTGTTTGAAGGAATTAGTGGTCGAGGATTGACGTATAGAGAGAGGTAGGAAGAGAGTTTCAAAAGGAGACAGCAGGAATAACGAAGGATTTGCTGAAGGAAGTAGTTTTATGGAAAGGGATTTATAAATCTATAGGTTAACACCTGGTATTAAGGGAGTCGATAAAAGAACGTAGAGTAACGAGTTCCAGGATGTAGAGAGGGTTTTTGGTTCTGCGGACTTGGAAAAGGAAAACACCAAGAAGGAATTTTCGTCGGGAAATAGGATCAAACCACTTCAAGCCGGTGAACCAGAATGAAACATGGGAACGCCTGAGGGTCCCGAAGATGTATCTTATAAAACAGTTCATGAGTCTTTGTGGGCGGGGTGGCCGAATGGGCTAACGCGTTGTGCACAGCACCACCGTTGTCCGGCAACCTGATATATGATAAATGATAGAAAAATAGTCTTGAGTTCGCATCCCGGTGCCAAGGCATCTTTGAAATTCCCGCCCACACCCTCTGACCCGGGGAAACCCCATATAGCCTTAACGGCGAGAAAGGGGAGAACCCTATAAAAAAAAAAGTTTATGAGTCTTTTCAGTCATATTTCTAGCCTGGCAAATAGCCCTCCATACACCAAGCGGCCGTAGTCGAGTGGGGAATATAAAGGAGCTGTCTAGGTTTTAAAGGAATTCAATCACGAAATCTTAGGAGTTGTTTAAGGACAGTTATGGATTTTCGGGTGATCTGAGAGATATGGTTATTCCAAGAGAGGTTCTGGTCAGAGGTTACTCCTAGGTTTTTGACTGCAAGGAAAAGTTGATGGGATGGTTATTGAGGTAAAGTAGAGGAAAGTAAGGAAGGGGACTAATGAGATGTCTGGACCCGATGAGAATAGCCTTACTTTTATCTGCATTCAGTTTTAACTCTTTTATTTCTGCCCATCTGTTGGTGCAATCAATGTTCTCTTGTTGTTTTCGGACCACTTCAGGTATCTCAGAAGGTTGGAATGATTGGTAAATTTGGAAATCATCGGCATATTGGTGGTAACAGGAATGTTGATTGGCGTCAGAAAGGTCACTAATGTAAATAGAGAAAAGCTTCGGGAAATGTGAGGAACCCTAAAGAACACATTGAGTTAATTGAAGGGGTGACAATGGAGGTTTCTTCGGAATTACAACTGTCTGAAATCAACTAGATAAGAAGGAAATAAACCATTTTAGGGCGCTATTTGATTTGGGCAGGCTTTGGAGTTTGGAAAAAAGGAAAGGATGGAGATTTTCTGTTTGCCTATGGATTGGATTGGATTGGGTAATCCTTAGCAAGGCAGATTGGGTGGAATAATGGGAATGGAAACCATATTTGTAAAGGATTGAGGAGAAGGTAAGAAAATGTATATTCTATTTGGAACTACTGTGTTAAATATAACTTTTAATTGACACTTAATGACACATTTGGAGTACCAGAGATATTTCAGTTTTTTTAATATTTACACCCTGTCGGATGATAACATGTTCCAGTTCATAATAAGTGTTTAAAAAGAATATTCCTATGAACCAGTACAAATTATCATTATATTAAAGTTAACTATCACTAGTAACTTGCTTTTAGCTAAAGCAAGATGTTGATCTTAAAATTGAGCTCTGGCCTCATTAAATAAAATGGCAACAGATGAGGTTCCTTATTGTCGATATGAGCCCAAATTGGTGTTGTCAAAATATAATAAAATAATATATTGGGATCGATCTATAATTATAGACCACACGGTAGTAAGTAATAAACACAAAGTGGCTATGTCATGGAATATTTTTTTTTTTGTGTAGTAATTTCTTTGTTATATATATTACTGATGGCCAAAGAACAAGTTCCATAGAAGCATTATGTCTTCCTAAAAATAAGTAATCTCAGCTATAGAAAGAACACTCAAATTACTAAAAATGATTTCAATAGGATATAGATTTTCTTCTTCTTTATTTATTTTGCCCTTCTTATAATTTCATTTTCATTTTCTAATCTATAATCATTTTCATCATTTTCTAATTAACTATTATGATAAGCATTCAACTCACCATAGAAGCAAACCTAAGTATAAGAACATCCATTTATTCTCATCTCTTCAAGACCATCTCTTCAGTTCAGGTACTATCTTATGGTCTCATGGTTCTCAGCAATGAAGCATTGCTGCCTGAACCATCCCTTTTTATCTACTAGTGCGGCAATGAGTTGTCCATTAACAACTCTTCCCTGCTTAATTTTCACATGTCAATATTTATTTAATTAAATACCACTTTTTAACAATAATAGGCATTTTCTTTTTTTTTTTTTTAGGACTTCCCTATTCATCATAATGAGCTTTATATATGCAAAACTCTTGGTTGTCATATGCGTTGCTTATGTGGTTTCTGAGGTAGTGACTCACAGCTTACCGCTCGTATATTATGAAGTAAGTTATCAGTTTAATCTATTAATTATTTTAAATTATTGATAGCCCCACCTTTTTAATTATATTTCAAAATATGATTATTTCATTTTAAGTTTTAAAATTTTGTGTTCATTTTGTATTCAAAAGTTGTGCCATATATATCATACATTTGCTACTGCACCATATAAATTAACTGGTTTATTGAATACTTGATGGTAGGCCATTGTATATTATTGAGTAAGGATGGTGGTCATAAAAAGAGCGAAATAGTGAAAAAAATATTTTATTTTAAGCCAACGTTTCGACCCAACAACAAGCTGGTCTTCTTCAGAGATGTGTGTACAGCGAGGAGTTTCAGTTGACTCAAAAAAAAAATAATAGTTTTTGCACTATTTCAGTTTTTTTAACTGGTTTATGATTGATATGTTTATAAAATTTATTTTAAAAAAGGAAAGAAAAAATTAATCTTCATTAGACAATACCTAGATTGGTAAGATTTATAGAGCCACCCGACATCAACTTTGCCACACTGCTCAATGGCAATTTACCTTACCGAATGCCAGGTAAGAATTATTCTGAATCATTACTGGGAGGATTTAATTAAAGGTAGTTTGTTGATATTTTGCGGTGGACTCTCTATGGAAGGAAAGTAGTGCTAGGTATTATCAATAGACCATTCCTGAATACTGAGTCTTACACGAGAAGATTCTTTCAACAACAAATTACTTCATGTAAACTATTTATTGTAATAATGCACATTTATATATTCTGCTCTGCATGTATCAGAGTTTAAAGTGGCCAGCTCAAAAATTTTATAGAAAAGAGGGAAATTTCTGGAATGAACTTTTGCAAAAAAAAAATAATTTTTCATTGAGATATAAAGTCTTTATGTATTTCTTACTTGGTCAAGGATGATAGTTTATCCTACAAGTTAGCATCCTGTTCTAGCCAAATTAGAAATGTTAAAATTTATTCTATTGGTTCCCCAACAGAGAATAAAATAAACTAGACATATCTTCTCCCATTTAGCACAGAAGAATGCTCTTATTCCCCCATCACTTGGGTACCGCCTTCTAAGGTATATTATGTTGTTTTTCAAGTATAATTCCAAAATAAGTTATCCTATGGGTAAAATAAAAAAATTGTCTTACGGAAGGACATAAAAAAAAATCTCTTTGAAGGGCTCTACTATTTTGTAATTTAAGACATATTCCTACTGTTTTGTGTGGAATCCAAGCAGTGGGAGCACTATGAAATAATACAATTAGTATTATTTAACTGTTCCTCCGGGTCATATGGCATTGAAGCATGTTTTCATTTAAGAGAAATGAGTTTCAAAATATGAAATAATGACTTATCCATTTGTACAAAAAATTGAATTACTTTGTTTAGGAAAAAATATAAAAGAATATAATATAAAATCATCGAATCATTAGGGAAAGATAAGGTAGAAGTTAGATGTTTATTCTATGTGGAAGATTTAGCACTGCTGTTGGCAGAGCACACGCAGGAAGCATTAAACCAGATAGAAGAACTAAAGGAAATAGCTGAAAAAAACAAAACAAGATTAAATATATCCATCAAGAAAACAAAAAATCATGACCAGTAACACAGAAACTGGAAAGAAAATTACAATTAAATACGTTGATATCCAGACTATCCAAATACATAGGAAAACTCATGAAATACAATGGGAATGATTTACAGTCAATGGAGAACAGGAAGTGAAGTTAGACAGGCTTAGGTATCTAGTTAAAAACCTACATAACAAGAAGAATATGTCCAGAAAAGCAAAGCTAAGACACTATGAAACAGTAGTTAAACCCTTAATATTATATGGAATGGAGACAATGAGATTCACTAGTACTGAAAAGCTATTTAGGTAAAGAAGAAGATATTAAGGTGTATCCATTGACCAAGAAAGATGGGAGATAAGTACCACCCTAGAGTGAATCAAGAATTGTATGAACATGTCGAAAATCAGAAAAAAACAATGAAGAAAATGAGATTCAAATTCTTTGGTCACATGAAAAAAAAAATGAGGAAGGTAGGATAAACAAACAGATATTTGACAAAGTGATGGGGCTGAAAAACATCAAAAGATATCCTGAAGAGATAAAGGAAGAAATAGTAAGACTTGGAATAAAAGAAGAGTACCTATTTAGGAATAAATTCAGAGGAACAATGAATAAGATGAAGATGATGATCCTTGGAGTAGAAAACAGAAGAAAGAGAGGAAGGAAATAGACAAAAAAAGGGAAAAAGGAAATGTGTGAAAAAAGAAGAAAGTTTAGGCTGAAAGGAAAGCCAAGAACTAATGAGTAACTCACCCTCTTCACCTGGCCTATATCGAAAAAAAAATCATTCTATGAATCCAAATTTCCTTCTGTTTTAAATAGGGATGCCACATGCTAATGTCCAAACCTGCAATAACTTGATAATGTCGAAAACTAAGCTCGAAAAAATTTATTCTAGCTCATCTTCTTTAATAACTATAAAAAGATATGTATTACTAATGTTTTTATTTGTACCTGCCTTTCAGGTGTTTTTATTTGTATTTTTACGTACTTAGGCACATTCGTTTTCCTACCATGCCCTCTCTAGTTTAATCTATTTCCTGGGTCGCCTATGTTCTAAATTCAATCCACTTTGGCTAAAATCGAACTGGAACTCTTTCTCACAAGAGTGCTAAGTTGTCACAATGCACTTGACTATTCGGAAAAAGAATGAATACATGTAACTACTTGCAGAAATTAAGAACAGCTACAGGTAGGGCATTTGCTTTATTTTATGCCATTTGAGATGCCATTGAACTTTTTTTTTCAAATTTATTTAAATTCTTACTTAGGGAACCAGCTTTTTATTAAATTGGCCCTAGTGTATTAATATTGGATTTCTTTCCTAAAGTTTTGGTGTTTTACAGTTCCCTAATTAGCAATAAAAGTTCCGGTTTGTTTGGGTTTAGGCCTGATCTTAAAAATAACTATACTAACTGTGGAGGCTTAAGGTGATCAATCAAATATCATTAAATTCAATTTTCAAGTCAATAAGCAAATCTATTTTATTATGTAAAATAATTTGTAGATTAGAAAAATTATCGAAATAGATAAAATTTAATAAAAATATTCATTGTAAATCTTAGATGCTGAAATATCTCATTGTTTAATAAAATATGTTAAAATTGGACTTATTTTATACTTAGTGTGGGTAAATAGTTTAATCATTCATTGCTTCTCATAATAGATAATTCTAAGGCCTTAGCATCAGATGTCACCAATCTCTTCGCCTAACAATTTGAATTCTCTAATGTTTCCATATTGATAAATTCATATTGATTTTTATTCCAAAAAATAATAAGAGAAATAAAAATTGTTTGTTTATATTATTAATTTACAATTAAATTGTATTGCTAATTTTTAATTCAATTGTATTATTAACCTATAATTTATTTCCAGGGATTTTTTACCTACCTATATGGAATGAGCATTCTTTTCTTGCTATATGTCTTCTGTTTCCTTCTTCAAGAAAGCTCCTGCTGCCAAGGTGGTGAACCTAAACCTCCTAAGCCGAAAAAAGAAAAAAAGGAGAAGGAGAATCAAAAAAATCAAAAGAAAGAGAAAAAAGAGAAGGAAAAGGAAAAGAAGGAAAAAGAGAAGGATAAGAAGAAGGAAGCTAAAGAAAAGGAAAAGGAGAAAGAAGGTACACCAGCTGCAGCTCCTCCTCCTCCTCCAGCACCACCACAGGGGCAGCGGAACTCACGTTCAAATATTTTCCAGGTATTTGATCTTAGCATTTTACTCTGAAGCATTTATCAACACTATAGATAAGCAGTATATTTATAGTTATATAGTTTTAAATCGAGTTGTTAGTCTGGATTTTGAAACAGAATGTGATGGTTGTTTGTTAGTATTTGATTGAGGTAATAATAATTTTTCATAAATAAGTAGGTTTAAAATTATATATCTAATATGACTCTATTCTATGATAGAAGAATTTCACTCATTAGTTTTGTGAAAATTAGTCTCTCAACTATTACAAAAATAAAATATTTGCCATAAAAGTATTTTTATGTAGTACAGAATTTTTCATGCTTGAATTTTTTCCCACTGACCAGATATTAAATATAATTTTTTTACCACTAAAATTGTCTGAAGTATGAAAACATTTCTATTGATTGGTGCCCATTGTGCCAAGAACTAGACCACTTCAAAAACATGAGCCAGTCTGATATTGAAGCTGTTCGGATAACAATCTTTATTACTGTCTACTTATAGTTATCCCCTTGCAAATTGTTATAATGTGCCATCAAAAACTGTTTGTGCAGTCCATTGCTTATTCAATTTGCATCCTTCTTTGTTTAGCTCTCTGCTCATATTCAACATTACCCGTCATCCCATGGACATACTACATACAACATAAATAAATCCATCCAAATTTTAGTTTCTTCTTCATATGCATATTATTTTTTAGCAATGATAAATAAATAAAACAAACCTTCAGGTTGCAACCTGCTTTATAGGGTCTCCCAACTCCAGAGTCAATCCAAAGCTGATAAACAGAATAAATGATTATTTGCCACTGACTGATTATTCCGGATCATTCTGGGATACTTCATACTTAATGTTTTATTTACTGCTTCTTTAGAGGTTGATATCTATTAACAATCATATGTTACTCATTTTAATTTTTCAGAGTCAGGGAACTTAAAAGTTTAGCTCCATCGAATATGTACTTAGTGACTTTTTACAATAAACTGATATACATGTTACTCATGACAAAATAAATGACATTAATAATTAAAATAATAATTGACTGAAATGACGAGTTGACAAAAATGTTTCCTCAGAAGTATATCTAATTGTGTTTGTTTGTAATAATTAACATCCCTTATTGTTAGAATTAATAAAATATAACTAAATATAAACTATAAAAGATTTTTTTTAAATAATTAAAGGGAAATAAAAAATAAAATTTCTAGAAATAAAAATAATATTGCAGACATACATAAAATTGTAATAATAAAAGTTTTAGAAAAATTAATATCTAAATTATACAGTCTTTAAAGATAATGGAGAGTATCATTAAACGCATAAATTTAACTCATTAAACAGATGAGGAAAATGTATGGTAAATAATTGTTTTAAATAAATACTTTGTGTCACCTATAATTTTTACTTTCTCTTATAGATGGGTGAATTTATGGAAAACATCAGATTTAAAGTGATTATGTTAAACAATTTTTTTTTAATCTATTTTTATAAGTTTATTCCACTCTTTCGTTTAAGATTGCTGCTCTAATAAGGTGGACTAAGTGGCATCACACATCTATGTCTAGTTTTTCAAGTATTGATTAGTTAGTAAAATACACGTCTAGGGAAAAGTTGTGACATGATCTCTATATGATAGGGAAAAATACTATTTTCCAGTCTTAAATCTCAAACAAATATTCTTAAATCTGAAACAAACAACCTGAAGATTGCATATTTATTTAATAAATCAATAACCACAGAAATATCCAAGTTTAGCTTATTAAAGTCATTTTTTAGTTTATTTTGCATTATTACGTAAAAAAAATTGGTTGGATTCTACTTGTTAGTGAAAATAAGTCAAGAAACATAAACCTACTTTGGGATCTATCTTCTCTTTCCTAACTCCTCAACAATCCATATAAGCCAGGGGAAGTGAAATTCCAATAAAAACTTGATTGACTGTGAGACAATAAATTGAAGGAATGTGTTTTGTGGGGATCTTGTTCCTTTCATACAAATCTTTAACTTGCTGATAAAAGTTATAAAATAACACTTGACACCAGTTCTGATGAAAACTAAAGACCCTAGGGGCAAATTTTCTAAGGCAACTGTGAAATAATTAATTCATTATTGAAGCCCATCTATTTATCTTTTATAGAAAATATATACTTAGTTATTAATACTTAATAATATTTATTGATAGTTTCCTTTCATCATATATTTAGTTTTCAAATTAATATCATATTTATCTTGTATATCATTTTATATTATTATTATATTTATCTTGTATATCATTTTATATTATTCTAATATTTATCCAATGCTACGTCAATAATATCTCCAGGTTATTGATATACCACATCTTCCAATAGATGGAGATTAATTATAATATAAATTAATTTAGCTCATTTACATACAAAATTATCTAATACATATTAATTTAATTGAAAGTATTTCATTAAGTTGAATATTTTGAAATTAGGATGTTGGCACACACTCTTACCCACTAACTCATATGACATTTAATTTATATACATTCTTATGCATTTTTCAGTTGTTTAATGAATTAAAATTTTATACATTAAAGAAAGTTTAAAGATTGATAAATTTACATGCTGGATTATTCTTCAAGAGAAAAATGTATTGTTTTTATCGGTTAATTTCTTTAAATTGTTGCAATTTAAAGTCCTACAATATGTGATTATTCTAAGCACCATTCTGTATAGTAAGTACAAATCTATTTTGTCATTACTTTTTGGGTCAACTTTATTGATGTAAACAAATGCAAATACCTGTAGGACAGGTTGTTTATCGAAAATATTTATGTGCTCTTGAATAGTAATTAATTTATTATTTTACTTCCTTATATTTTATTTTGTTTTTGTATGTTTCATTATTATTTTATTTTTATTTCCAAAGTGATATGAAAGTGTCTCAATTTAAGTTCATATATTTTTTTTTTATTTCTGTTTATATTTATTTTTCATCTAAAAGTAGATAATAATTTAGTTGTGTTTATTTATATTTATTTTTTTTAAATAAAGGCACTTTCATATTATAAAAAAAAATTTTTTGTTGCTTTATTTTTACCATTGTACTTTATTATGATCAGAATGACGTATACCCACGCAAAATGCGCGATGTGGTACGACAGAAGTCACTCTCCGATGTGGATGGGAGTCAGATGGTGAGTGTGTTATTGCGAGAAAACCCTTCTCCTAAGAGCTTGCAATCTCTTTGCATTATGGGTTATTTTGAACTGTTTCTATTTTCTTTTCTCTTTTCTTTATAATTAGCATAAGATTTTTTTTTCAACTTGTACATTCAGTCCTATTTTCTGTTTCCATTTTCTTTTCTGTTTCATAATATATAACTTTTTTATGCCAAGAGAATGAATCTCATGAGAAATACATAAATGATCAGTATTATTTTTCCTTTTTCTTACTGAATAACAATAAGAAGAAACTATTAATTTTGATCATATCAGCATTTGTTGATGTTATATTGATGAAATCATAAAAAGTATATATATATATATATATATATATAATAAATAAATTAGTTTAATTGGCAGGTTTATTCTAAAAGCACTACAAAATGTGCAACCTGCTTGCTTTTACCTTTCTTTGCCCTTACTAAAATTCCAAAAATTCTAAATATACCTCTGCTCCTTTTATACATATATACCTTACACTTTTTGTAGTATACTTGGTTAAAATTATAGTATTGCACTGTGGCCATTTCCTGCTGTAAATATGATTTTTTACTTGTAAAACCTTATTAATTTAAATATTTAAAAAGCAAACTAATCCAGGTTTCCTGATTTGTGTTTCAAATTCTTATGATTATACATATGTACTTGAATTGAATAGAGTAGCTATTCAGAATACTTACGTTTCTTGATGATTTATATTATTAGCTTTGTCTCTTTAGGCTTGAATAGTGTTCAGTATGAATTAAAAAATTAATAAAAGTGATATATCGATTTCTTTAAAATCAACTTTCTTCTATTTTATAAATGAACTCCTTCAGGTGATGAAAATGTTTGTAACTTTAGAAAGAGAACTTTTCTCCACAACGAACTATTCCATTTCTTCTTCAACTCTGTTAGGTGTAACATTTATACTAAAATAGCCATTTACCTCCATCTTTAACCTTCCTTTTATATTTCTGGATGATGTAGATTGAATAAGATAAACTTATGTAACATTTTGCTAACCTTTTTAAGCATTTTCTCTCTTGCTTTATTTTATTTCATTTTTTGTAAAAAATTATGTTTTGGTTTATGTTTTTGTGTGTTTGTATTATATATATATGTATATTGTAACGATTTTATATTTTTGGAAAAACTTGTTTTTAAATAAATGATTATAAACTTTAATTAATTTAGGTTTGCATTGAAAACAAAAACAAAAATACACATTTTCCAAATATAAGAACATAAGAAGCTCTCTTATATAAATATATAAAAATATAAAACATAAGATATTTTATAAATATATTCTATGTTACATAGCCCTTTTGTTTAGCTTTCAGAGCTTGTTCCAAATAAGGGTATTTTTTTTCTTTATCCATTCTCCTCCATATGTCTCTTGCCTTCAATTTCATAATGTTCAGAGGACAGTCAGAAGGCGCCTATTTTATAAATATATAAAAATATAAAACATAAGAAGTTCTCTTAAGTAAATTTTGTGATCAGTCAGATTGGGAAAGGAGTAGGTGCTTAAAAAGGAGAGATGTAAATGAGGAAACTGATTGTGCATGTTGGATATGGGAAGGGATAGAATTCCAAAAGGAGACGACTTGAATTGCAAAGAATTTGTCAAACACAGTAGTTCGGTGAGGAGGAGGATAGATGTGAGAAGTACGGGATCTGGTGGGACGGGATTGGATGGAGGATTTGAATTGTAGGCTCTGAAGAATATAAGATAGTCACTGACTTCTAATGGCCTGGTATAGAAAGGTAGCAAGGAAGTACTGACACCACTTCAACTTGACATAATAATTGGTAATATGTGTATCTCTTGAGATCCCGAAGGTAAAATCATTAGGCGTTTAAGTTTGGCCTTGAATTCTCCCGAGAGTCTCCCAGACATCAGACTGGGGGAACACAAGAGAGAAAACCAGGATTTGATGGGATTTATATGGAAGGAGATAGCGGAGACAGTTAAACTGTTTCAGGGTAGAGATAGTACGACGGGAAATTTGGGAGATGTGTGGTTTCTAGGAGAGGGTTTGATAAAAGGTAACACCAAGATTTTTTATGGAAGTTTGGAATGAATAGTTGAGTTGTTTGAGATGTGTGGTTTCCAGGAGAGGGTTTGATCAAAAATAACACCAAGGTTTTTAACGGAATTTTGGAGCGAAATAGGCCAGTTGTTTAGGAGAAGATTGAGAGGTGCAGGATTGGATTTTATGAGTGTGGAAGATTCGATAAGGATACCTTTCGTCTTCTCGGCATTTTCTCAAGCACAGATTCTGTCAATATCTTCCTAAAGTTGTGGGATTGCTGCTTATACACTACTTGATCCAGGTTTAATTGGATTACCTTTTCAAAGGTTGGTTTGTGTTTATCAGTTTTCTAATTACCATCATTACCTGTGTTAATTATGGTATACTTAGGTTGTATATATTAACAATGACCTTGTTAAAAAACTTAATTTATTCATTTAAAATATACTAAGTAAGGGAATGAAGATGAATATACAAATGATATTTACAACAATCCTCCAAATAAGAGTATGATTCAATAAATTTAATAAATAATCTAATATATAATTCATTTGAGATATAGCCACAAAATATTTCAACATCAGTTTACTATTGATTTGAACCATTGCACATGAGAGATATTAGCTAATGAAATTCTGTTGTGATAAGCTGGGATTGTTATGCGATCTACGAGTAGAGTCTTATCTTCGGTTGTCATTATTAAATTCTATCTTGTGGTCCTGGTTCTTCTCCTCCAGTCAAAGCCATTTCCTAGATACAGTGAAAATCAAGCTGCAGCTTCCTAAATCTAAATCATAAAGAAAACATTCATTTCTCTATCTCCACAAGAATTTATACTTATTCTTCATCTCTTCCTCTCAAGATCTTTGGACTCCCTCTTCTTTCAGTGGGCTTGTATTTCTTAAAATTGTTTAAACTGTCCAGACCCATCGATGTCCTGAAGTAGGCCTTAGCAAGTTAATAGGTCTTCTCAAAGAAATTTCCAAGTAGCCTATTAGTATAATATTATTTTGACTGACTCATGTCACTGTCAATTATGGTTTTTTTCTTGGAAAGGTTAACAATAAACATTACCTAGGAAAGTTAACTTTTTCACTCAAGTTTAGTTTAATGCTTCCTCAGACGACGATCTTGCTATGAAGTCTTCTCTTTCTTAGGCTGATCCAATAGTCTTTCCTTTTTTATGAACTGTCAAGTAGTAGCTGACATGGTTTACTTTGACAAAGAGCCGTTTTTTTTTTTATATTGGCAGGTACACCTCTTTCTACGCATCCTTTCTTAACCTCATGCCTTTATAATATTGGATTTAAAATTTATTTGCCTACTGTTTGATACATATAGATTCTGTGGCTTGCAGAAGTTCTTACCATGAAATACATCTGGAAACATCGGCTGACATGTAGAGGACATTTTCAAAATTAAAATATTGTCTGAGCGAACAACGAACAGTAGTTGATAGGCAGCAAAAATCCTTAATATGACGCTTTTTTTTTTTTCTTTTTACACTATCTTTCCTAAATATCCCAAGAACATTGGTAAATAATTATTTTCTTAATTTTTCCCTGATTTAACCTTCAAAATACAAATTAAACAGCAACTTCCAGTGATTTCGCTAATAATTAACAGTATTTAAAGCTTTATTGAATGAATATATTTAATTCTTAGTAAGAGATAAATAATGTATTTTGTCTTTTAAATATCATATTATACCATAGAATATACCATTTTTGTACTTGCCATTTACCATAGTTTTATAATAAAGTAGTATGATTTAAAATGACAAGTAATTATTTTCCTTTCATAGACGTTTCAGAAAAATAAGTTTCATAACTAGCAAAAATAAATGCTATTCGCCATACTTTTTAGTGCTGTTTTTGGAAAAAGTAAATGTCATATTTTGAGCATCTCTGCTAATGACACTATCTTTCTTTTTCTCACTCTGCCATTTAAATAATAACAATGACTCTTATTATCCTTTGTTATTATGTAACAAATATTCATATTAAACACACAACTTTTGATGTATAATTTTTTTAAAAATACTAAAAACCTCACTTCCATACAGCATATTTTATTTTAAATTTACTTAAATATAATAATAAAAATGGAATAGTATATCCAAAATAATTATCTCTGAAATTTTAATATTTTTAACTTATGAGTTGCCATTCCGAAAATAACATAATAAAAACATAAACTCATCAATCCCATTTAATTAAATCTAAAAAAATATTCAATATAAATTTACACTCAATGTTTATCATTACAATACATATATAAACTCCTAGACAAAATTAGCACCTCTCATCACTTTTTATTTTATATTATATATTTTTTATATATAATTTTGTAAAATGAATTAATTTATAAATTTTAATGTTGATCATATTTCTTAACATTAGTCTTTATTATAAATATTAAAAAAATATATATGATATATAATTTTATACCTATAAGATGATATAAAAAATTAAAAATTAAAAAAATAATGCATTTTTTTAATGATTTTTTTATATTTGACAGCTTAAAATAAAAAGTGCTAGTGTCCAAAACTTTGAAATTCAAATGAAGTGTGAAAAAAATCAGACTTGGGCATACGGCAATTGTTAAAAGGGCCAATGTTCCCCAATTATTATCTTATGAGACTTACTATTAATGGGAGTGCATTAACCCTTTAAAATAATTAATGTATACCCTACTCTGATTTCTTTTGTGGAGCTCATTCAAATTTCAAAATATTCCATATTGACTGTTTTTGTTCCAAGATGCAAGTGTGTGTTTGTGTGAGAGAGAGAGCAAGTGGGTGTGTGTGTGTTTAGATATATTATTTACCTTTTTATTAGGAATAGGTATGATTTTATGAATTTCTTAGCATTAGCCTTAAACTAGATTATATTGGTACTGTTAATTGTGAGGGGAACTAGTCCGGCTAGTGGGCCACATGATCCTTTTAACCAACCTCGTGACAACTAGTTTGAGGTTGTTGTCATGTACTTAGCTGAGTGGGAATGTCAAATTCATTTTTCCGGGGCTACCAAGAAATGGAAATTAATCGACCTGGGTGAGAATCGAACCCACATCATTCAGAACCAGGCACTCTGGGACACATGTCCCCAACCTACTCAACCATCCAATCTCCTGAACTAGAACATAATTATAGGCTCAAACCAATCATAAAGTGTGTTGACCTATAAAGATTCTGAAGAACTATTAATAGAATTATTTTGAGTACATAATTATTAAGATACCACAAATGAACAACTAGAGATTGCTAGGATTATATGAATCAGATACTAAAAGGCAGTTGATGTAATGAAAATCTTAACTGATCCAGATAAACACCTACCCACGATACAAATTTGTTGACAGTAAGCTGCAAATTACTACTTATTTAGCATTGGGAGGTGTACTTGACTCTTGACAGACAATCCAGAATGAAGTGTCTTTGTGAAGAACCTATGACTTCTCCTTCCACAATTCGGCTTGTTTTTTCCGTTTTCTTTCACAGTGTTCAGCAAGAATTTGAATGTAGCAATTTTGATTAATATTTTGTTGGACCTTGAGCGATCCAGTGAAGGTGCGGAACCCAATGAATATTGGAAAAAATATAAAATAAATAATACTATAAACTCATGATATTGGCCAAATAACTTAGTCTTTTCTTTTCTGTTCCTCCTCACCTCTTTCATCCTCTGGTATTGCAATGCCTTTTTCTCCTCTGACCATTTCTTGCCATCACTCTTTCCTTCTTTTCTTTCCACTGCAAGAACTCTTAATTTGGTTAACTCATTTTCTAAATTCAAACCCATCCAAAAAAATCTTCACATGTTGTCTCCAGTTTAGCTATTTTGTTCTTAATATATTCCCTAATTCTCTAATTGCCTATCCCCATTGTAATTTACCCATTCCTCTAAATACTTGAATTGTTTTACTATCTTTATTTCTCTATATTTTGTTTTAATCATTTTCCTGTTGCTTTATTATTTGTCATTATTTTGGTCTTTGTAGACAATATTTTTAATCTACTTGCAAGTTATGTGTCTACCATGTGGTGGCACTTATATACAACTGCTAGGTTTGTGAGTGGTAGTAGTAATAGTAGTCTAAAAGGTTTCGTTTTAGTTTTCACCTTGTATATTTCCCAACACAGACTAATAAATAAATTAACACTGCATATATGATATAATATTTAATATATTATAATAACTCAATATTTTTACAAATAATATGATTTCTGCAAGATCATTTCATGTTGTAGCGATACTTCCAAAAGAAATAAGAGGTTGTTAAATGAAAAAAAAATTATAAGAATATTGATATATGAGACTGAACTTTATAATTAAAAAATCTCAAGGTATGGGATACTTACAATCACACTCAGACAAACTGAAATTTACTACCCTAACACTTTGATTTTAAAATAAAGTCAAGGATGAATTGGCAAGCTAACCTTTTTTCTATAGACACTGTTTCTTCCTTTGTGTCACTGAAATCATTTGTATTCAAACATTATTACTGCGTTTTACCCACTAGAGCTCGGATCCCATCTCACATCCTTTCTTCTATCTAGTTAAACAACAACTGAACTCCTTTGTTCATACCCTAGCAGCCATTTTCTTCATTGGGTGAACTCCATAGCATCCATTTTCTTTTTCTTGAACTGGTGTAACTATTTTTCAAATTTAAACATCTGATATTAACAGAACTAGATTAGCTTGCTTTGGGTGGGGTGGCCGAACAGGCTAACGCTTGTACATAACACCGCCGTTGCCCGGCAACCTAAAATTTGAGAAAAATGATAAAAAGTAGTAGTGATAAGTTCGCGTACCGAAGCCGGGGGAGTTTTTAATATCTCCATCCACATCCCCTGGCCCTGGAAAAACCCGTATATCTTTAAAGGCGATGAAGGAGATCACCCAAAAAAAAAAAAAAAGATTAATTTACTAAACCATTTTTACCAACTTCCAATAAAGGTGTGTATTAAAATTTATATATGTATAATAACTTAAGTTCCACTAGCTAAAAAAAACAAAAACCTGTACCACTACAACCCATGAAGGGTCTTTGATTCCGTATTATTTAGGGAAAGTACTGTTTCTTAGTCAAGAATTGTGTATGGAGATGATTTGGCTGAGATTACGTTCAACCGCCAGGAGTTCTCTCTTAACTAACTATTTAATTAAGGCTATTCTCTTTATGGAGGCTGGGTGTGCCCCAGGAGGGTCCCCTGAGCCCAAGTTCGATGAAACAGGCTAAATAATTTTCCTGTCATGGGCCGAAATTCGAATCTGAGACCTTGAGTATTGGAAGATCAATGCCTTACCATCTGTGGTTTTCCCAGATCCATCTAAGTACTGTCCATGCCTCACCTTTGTTTCGGTAGCTAAAATGCAATAAAATTAGGGTGATTTGATGAGGAAAAACAACCATGGTATCTGAACTAACATTAGTTTATTATTCTCCCTGTTCCTATATAAATAGATAGATAGAAAATAAACTTTATTCTGGGACAAAGTTCCTTAAGAAAACAATTATAAACAAAAAACAAAACCATATCTGGTCAAAAACTACATTAATAATTATTAATCAATAAATATTGGTGAACGCTCGCTGAAACAAATAGCTCAGAGGGGTAACAGTATAAATAGATCTGTAAGTCGTTAGCGTATAGATGGTGTGAACAGTTGTAGATGGAATTGGGAATATCATTTATATAGGAATTAGAAAGGAAATGGAAAATTCTCGAACCCTGGGTCACTCCAGAGGACAATTTAAGGAAGGAAGATAAAGATTGGGTCAGAATACTAACTGCTTCAATCCAGTCAGAAAGGAAAGGAGTTGCTCCTAATTCGGACATTATTTCTGCATACAAATGCTGATACCTTCTTATCTCTAAGTATTTTTTCCTCCCTCTGGGTAGTTCCATATTTGTTAAAGCACAATTTTCTTTTTGTATTTTTGCCTACTTCTTGGTGCTGAGAATTCTCCACTCTTTTAATTGAAATCCCAATATCATACATGGATGTCCCTATAGTTTGCCTAACAGTTACTGTGCAATTAATTTAATGTATATTTGTTTTTCATATTCTTCCTGAATTCTGGTTTATTCATTATGCATAATGTGTTTTTTTTTTCCACTATGATTTGCCTTTTATAAGTTTACTGTTAAAAAGAGCTCCTAAAATTCAATAAATTGAATGAAGCTGGTCGTATGAAAGATTTTTTCATCATTCACATTATGTTATATTTTTTATCTTAAAACTTCATGAAAATTGGAAATCAATTAATAAGGTTTTACACTTACCTTTAAAAAATATTAATCCTATGTTACAATAATAAGGCTCCTTAAGTATAAGATATTCTTCAGTTCTAAGTAATTTCAACTGTATATTTTTTAGTTTAATAACAAAAAAAATATAGTTTTATTCTTTCTAATGGTTTATTATAGAAATATCTACAAATCTATTAAATATAAATGATGAGACAGTTGAGTTTAGCTAATAAATTTTGATGAATGAAAACTAATCTTTAATTAAAATTACATTTACTAAGGAAAATACAAGTTCAGAATTATTACTTATTATTGTGCATGGTGTGAATTTTATTTTTATAATTTTGGCGGTTATTCATTTTTTTTTTTTTTCTGAGAAGCAACTGTTTTTATTCTTTTGGGATTTTTCTTTAATTTTGAAATTGTTGGTTTTGTTGTGTTTTTGTTGTGTTTCCATTATTATCTTTTTTCTGAGAAGCAACTGTTTTTATTCTTTTGGGATTTTTCTTTAATTTTGAAATTGTTGGTTTTGTTGTGTTTAATTATTTTTAATGTGTTTATTTATGATTGAAAAATGTTTTGTTTGATCAAAAGTATTCATATCTTTCTGTTGGATTTTTTTTTTTTTTTAATTTATCAGCATCAAAATCAGATATAAATATTCAATACCAGGAATGGGTGGTTCATTTGTCCCACCTTTGTACTGCAGCTTTTGTAAAAAATCAATAGTTTAAAACTTATGTTTAAATGTTTTAATTATTATCTAATTTAATCTTTTAAAAATATTAAAATTATATAACTAACTTAACGAACTACTCTAATCATCCCCCAAGGTTTGTTTATAGTAATTAATAAGTTTTGTTTTTTTGTGTACTTTACAATTGAATAATTATTTTTAAAAAACCAATATCCTATTTAAAAGTATTTAGAATTAGAGTGCTACAAATGGGTAGATTCTCTACAAGCCTTATCATGTCATCTATTTATCTGTATCACATTTGCTGAATGTATATTAAATGTACATTTGTAAATTTCATAAATAATAATAAAAAAGAAAGTATTTAGAAATTTTTACATCCAATATTTAGTATAAAAAAACATTCTTCTTCAAGTATCGCATAGAGAATGAATTTATATGATAGTATATTTAAGTTTTAGACGATTTTGAAATAATAAAAATTATTGCAAACTCTTTTTTTGATTTAAAAAAATATATATGATATTATTGATGGTAACATATTTTGTTGACCCAAAGTTTTTTTAGAGCGGTCCCCAATCTTGTTGTCTCCATGCCATGTTCAATATCGACTACCAACCTGCTTACAGAAATTCACCATTTTCAACATAGCATGTTATGTTGACTACTAATTTGGCTACCAAGTTTATTGCAGGCCCTAATGAAAAGCATTGAACAGAGTACTTGCAAGAAACTTTTCTGACTTATTTAATTCATAAAAAAAGAAATTCTATATTTTTTTCATTAAATATGTTAGGGAGTAATTATTTGGAACCATGCATGTCATCTACTTACTTGAAAAACTGCCAGAACTACTTATATTTGTTTTAATAAAGTATAAATTAATTGATTCTTAACAATTTGACCATCACATTTTCTTTGCCTTAGTTAAGACTTGCCTTGATACATTAATATAGACTGGGACACAAAGGCTCAAATAACAGGTTGTTGATAGCTTTAAAATTTTACCGAAATGTGTTTCTCATTTGATGTAATTTATTTTCAATTTGAAATAGGGAAGAATAGTCCAGTTTGTTTACATAAAATTTGGATTTCTTTAATGTTACCTAATGTACTTGTGTTCAAAATAACTTTATTTTTCATTTAGTAGCTTCCTATTATTTTATTTTTTTAATGCAGCATTTTCATAACATTTATCAATTATTATTAGTGCTTTTTATATATCAATGAATATTTGTAAATCAATAATTTTTCAAGGAAATTTTTTTGGGAAACATTTTATTTTGGTTAAAATATTTTCAGCTTCATAAAATTGTATTTTTTATTGGTTTTATAAATAGATATATTTAATTGTGATTACATATTTACTGTTCATTTATTTAGGGTTTAGGGACATTGAAGAAGGGTAAACCTGGATGTGAGAGTCAATCACAAGAGAAGCTTACACAGGAAGGTGGTGATTTAGAAGCTGGCATAGTTCAAATTTCTTCACCGGGTAGGAAACGAAAGACATCCCAGAACACTTGTAGTCATGGAAGCTTCTTCTTAAGAGTTGGAGCAATAGGTATAAAACAAATTATTGTTATTCGTATTTGTCTTCCCTGTCCTCTACCTTTGGCCAAAAAACGTAACACTGATTTATACAATGTTTATGCTACTTAGTTAATGTACCAATCAAGTGACATAATTCACAATCTAAACTTATTATTCCATAATTAAATAATAGTTAAATATTCCATAATTCCTATATGATGATATAGTATGTTATTTTGTTATCAGTTTCATAATTGATTATTAGAATCGTTGAAACATACAAAGTCAACCTTGAAATGGTATTAACTCCCTTTAATACCAGCAATTGTTATGATGTTTGAATCAATTTTTGCTTAAATTGGAAATTATAGTCATTGTTTGCTTAAAATAAAAATTCCAATAAATTTAACCGCTTTATAATCTTCATAATAAAATTATTTTTATTGAGATTCTGCATTATTTAACTTTAGTGAAGGAGACAATATTTGTGACAAATCTGATATTGAAGGAAATTAGTTGACTATTCTACATATCATGGGTGATAAATAGTCAGGACACAGTAATTTTAAAGGTTTTTATTGGTGGCGATGTTTCAAACCAAACATGTGGATCATCATCAGGGCGTGTTTCGAGCACTGAAGGTATTCAAGTGCTCGGACCAATAAAAATTTTTAAAACGACTTTGTGCTGACTATTTATCAGCCATGACAAATCTCAGAGTTTTTTAAATTTCACAAAAAAAAAGTTTTGTCTTTCTCCCTCTACCTACCTGAAAAACGCAATGCAGGAAACTTCAGAACATTTTACTTTTTACTGCAGGAAGAAGAAAGACCAATAAAGAACTGCTTACAGAAACTGGTCAATCAATATTCCATGATATGAAGGCACGGAGGTTAAGATGGGCGGGGCATGTAGCTCGTAGCTATCCATCTGGAAGCCTCTACGTAGCAATGAATGCCTTAATAAAAGGCAAAGACCACGTGTAAGGCTAAAAAGCACATGGATAGATAGAACCAACAAAGATGCAACAGAGCTGTGTGTAGATAAATGGAAAGAAAGAGCTCAAGACAGGCGGAGATGGAGAAGGCTTGTTATGGCGAAAAAAGATCTACATGGTCTGTAATGCCAACAGAAAAAAGAATCTAAAAGGAGAGTAATGAACAATTTATGACAGATTTCAGCTAATAATTATAAAATAATCTTTTAATGAAGAAACTATACATTAAAAAAATAAGACGGTAGATTAATTTAGTATTTGTGTAATGTCTGTGAATCATAATTAATCTTGTTTTCATGCATAAATATATACTTAAATTTAAACATACAAATAAAAATTTTAATAGTTTTAATTGAAGAGAAGGATGGTTGGGGTGATCACTCAAAATAAAAAATAGCAAAAATAAATAATATTTATTTTTACATTTGCCGACATTTCGGCCAAAAGTTCAGGCCTTTATCAGAGCTGAGAAAAGAACTAGATAATAATAGGTATGAATTTTATATAACTTTATTATATAACTTCTTATTCCTTTTCTCTGTTTTAGATTATTTCTAAGATTACCATTTTTAGTTCTTATGTTACCTTATTCTGATTGTTTATTTCATTAGTCCCCACTTTGTTGCCGTTATTATTATTATTTATCTCTTAGTTTCCTGTTATTGTTCTTATTATTGTTATTATTCTCCTTACTTTGTTTTACTTTAATGTTCACTCTAAATACTTAATTTACTTTAAGTTTTTCTACCTATATTTTTTAGTCTATACCTTTCACCTTTTAATTTTAATTATATTCAATGTTTATAGTTTCTCATACCTATTGTTCTTTTCTCAGCCCTGATAAGGCCTGAACTCCGGGCCGAAAGTTTGGCAAATATAAAAATAAATATGATTATTTATTTTTGCTATTTTTATTTTGACTGATCACTCCAACCATCCTTCTCTTCAATTATTCACTATAGTCAACCATCAATCCACAATTTAATAGTTATATATTAAAGCTAATATTTACTAGACATTGATTTGAAGCCTTACAAACCTGTCATATCAATAGGCGATTCATTTTCCACATGACAGAATCTGCATAGAGGATTCTTTGTCAATTGGGATTGAACATGTGATAATTTAACCTACTGTTACCAGTATGGATCGTTGTAAGTTTTTTGCTCTAGCTAATTTAGCAGCAGACTACTTCTTTTGTCACAAGGCCCTTTAAGGAACAGCTTTAAGTGCCGCTGTTCCTTTTCAGAACAATATTCTCTAAATTTTTCACCATATTGATGATTGATCCTTCTTTTGGCAGTGCTAAGACTGATTCCGCAGACAGATTCAGGAGTTATGTGAGTTTATCTGAGCCTAACCTGGCTAGTTTATCAGCCTCTTTGTTCCCTGGAATGCCCGAGTGACCCAGGCACCCAGGGTAGTAGGTTTATTAATAAAATAATAATAATAATAAAAATCAAAAATATACCATTCCATCAGCCCCTGCTGAAGGCAGTGTGGCGACTGGATGTCTGATATGGGTCAGGTAATAGAAAACTGACACGTAGAAAGGAACCAGGGGGTTGTACAAGTAGTTGCTTGTCTGTTGCCAAAAATGTATAAGTGGGTGAGATAAGGAAACTTATAATACTTTATAACATCAAAATAAAAAAAAAATAATAATGTATATAATATTGATCATATTTTTTTAGCTTTTGGACTTGCCACAATGATATACAATGGTCTCGAATTTGGAGCTTTTTTTGAAATTCCATTTACATCTCCATGTTACCAGATCCTTAGAGGTGTTAATCCTGTGCTTCAAATGGTATTTACATTCATGCAGATGTATTTCATTTTTATGAACTCCAGAGTAAGTTAAATTACATTTTAAAACTTTGTTAGCACTCGTCTTCTATATAAAATATATGTATTTCATTTATATTTCAGCTAAACATCCACAGGTTTAAAGTAATTGCTCGGTTTGGCTTAATGCATATTGTAGCTACCAATTTATGTGTTTGGATAAGGACACTGGTCTTAGAAAGTCTGAAAGAAATATCTGGTTATTTAGAAAGGAATTTAACCACTGCTTCACCTTCAACAGCTAGTTTTGCTAATGAGTTTTCATCATTTGGACGTCCTGCAGGTAATTGACATTTTAAAAATTTATTGAAGCAGTTTGTGCTGTAATTGCTAATAGTTATTATTGAGTTTTCTTACATTAAAACATGTCTTTAGTTATTCTGATGGCTAAATGAAGTAGATCACTTTGATGTCTGAAAAAAAATGGTCTTAACATTTTAGCAATGTTGATTAACATATTATTTTTTAGATTACTTAATAATATAAGAGGGAATTATCATAATAATTTTATGTACTCGTTTATTATGATATTAAGACATTTGTAATATCTGACTAAATTAAATAATTATATATATATATATATATATATATATATATATATATAATATATATATATATATATATATATATATATATATATATATGTATGTGTGTGTTTGTATTTAAAGTACCTGTTGTCATAAGATATGTACATATGCAAGATATATTTATGTTTATAGAATAGAATAGAATAGAAAAATAATTTTATTCTGGGACGAAGTCCCTTCAGAATAACAAAAAATACAGAAATTAAAATTTTATATCTGGCCAGATAAAAAAAAACACAAAAAGTTAAGATAAAGATAAATCAGTAAAAAAAAAGAAAAAAAATATTAGTTATACATACTATATACAAAATAAAAAAAAATCTATATACAAAACTCCTGAAACCATACTAAGATACTTAAAACTATGTACAATGTTAAAATATAAATAAACCCTTTTAGAAAAAATAAAAAATACAGAAAAAATAAATGTAAATTCTTCTTAACAGTAAAATCTGTGTTTCTGTTGAAAAAAAAAGAAAGTCGAATCTATAATAAGTTAATGATGATATGATAGAGGAATGTACCTAGGAAATATTGTCAGGAGAGGAGATAAAAGGAGAGGAGATATGCTAGATCCTTGGGCAACTCCAGAGGATAAAGGCAGGTAGGCAGATAGTGGTTGATTAGGAATGGAGACTGCTTGGGTGCGTTGAGAGAAAAGATTGGAACCAAGAGGTGGAGCTATTGGAGAAGGAAAGTGATTTTAGTTTGTTGAAAAGGATGGGATGGTTAATGGAATCGAAGGCTTTAGAGAAGTCAAGAAGTATAAGGACAGTTAATTGTTTATTATCTATTGCAGTCTGAACATCATTGGTAATTTTGATTAAGGCGGATTGTGTGGAGTAGCTAGGACGGAAACCAGATTGAAGAGGATCAAGTTGGTTGGACTTTTCGAGGAAATTGGAAACTTGGGATTGCACCAATCTTTCTAGGGGTTTTGAGAGATTGGAAAGAATTGAGATTGGGCAAAAGTCTTTGGGAGAGGATGGATTAGGCTTTTTATTGAAAGGGAGTACAATGGCTTTTTTCCAAGAGGAAGGTAATATTGAGTTCTATAGGGAGAAATTGTAGATGAAAAGGAGAACTGGGATTATTTTGGGGAGACATAATTTTATCAATTTGACAGGAATGCCATCTGGCCCTATGGAATTGGTGTGGGATTTCATTACTGCGGTTAGTAAGTTAGTCGGGGAAATGTTGGAGAAATAAAGGTCATCATCATTAAATGATGACTCAGGAGCAAAGTTGGAAGAGGAGGGAAGAGAAGAGGTAGAGGAGGCAGAAATAAAATGTGAATTTAAATCGTTAGGTGAAACGGAAAAGACTAGTGAGGAAGGGGATCTGGAAGTTTCACAGAGGGAAAGTTTGCGAAGCCATTTAGATTTGGGATCTGGGGCAGATGAAAGGGCTTCATGGAAGTAGGAAGCTTTAGTTTGCCGAATTCTTGTTTGTGTCAAGTTGTGGAGCACCCTAAATGCTTGATAGTCATCTGTAAGCCTGGTACATCTAAAGCGTCTACGGGCAGCATCACGCCTCTTCTGCAGATCCTTAATTTCTTGACACATCCAAGGTGCAGGCCGGCGGCGAAAGGTTTTTATGGGAGTATGGGTGTTAAGGATATTGAGGAGATTGGAAGTCAGGATCTCAACCATGGAGTCGATGGAGGAGCAGGAATATATTTCGTTCAAGTCTAAGGTTTCAAGGTCAGGTAGCATTTTTTCACGGGTGAGAGTGTCTATCTGGCGGAAAGTGAAGGTTCTCGGATGAATCAGAGGGGTTTGGATATTATATGTTATTAGGATCATGTTGTGAGACGATCAGAAGGATACTGGCAGTTGAGAAGAGAAGAGGAGATTTAGTTCGGAGTCTATAATGAAGAAATCTAACCAAGTGTCAGCCTTGTGGGTGTGGTGAGTAGGATAAAAAGGAACAATAAAGAGATGGAGGGAAAAAAAATAGGTTTTCTAGATAGGTTTTGTCTTTGGAATTAGAAAGGAAATTGGTATTGAGGTCACCGGCGATGATTATTCTAGGATAGAGGGGAACAAAGTTGAGTAGGATTGATTCTAAGGACGGATCAAATGGAACTATCAGGTCGTATCTAGTTATTTATATATAAATCTCGAGTTCATTTTTCCACCTGTATTATTTATAAAGAATAAATTACATTTTCTGACAAACACATCATAAAAACAAATACGTCACTCAGGAACTCATATTTTAGATCATTCTTTATTAATTATTGTTTATTAGTTATCACTGTACAAAATAGCATAGCATTTGAAAAAATGTAAACTTGCCATTCACAAATTTGGTCATATATCAATTACAAGTTGCAGCCACTTCACCTTATCTCTTTATCACTTCCTTAATAGTTGTCAATGTGAGCTGTTTGATTTATAATAGATCTCATGTTTCTGTTTTTGGCTTGATCAAAATCTTTCTAACTTGCACTGTTAGATTAAATATTTTATAGTGTTATTTGTGAGGTAGTCAAATCCTTTGACAAGGACTGAATTATTTAGATATTCCATTTTTTTTTTAGAGCCCCAAGCTTTGTTTTATTTTTCCATAATGTTCTTAATAGTATTTTAACATCCAAGTAAACTAGATATAAGCTGAATTATCTGTTCAGTCGCTTAATTTCCAGGTGTGCTCTCAATTAAGGAAAAGTTTCTAATTAAGTTCTACTCTCTTCCTCTTGTTACTGAAAAAATCAATGAAATATAAACAAAATTAACCATTAAATTATGTTAAATAAATATCATTAAAAAAGAAAAAAAAAACTATATGAGAGCAAGGAATATCTTTACGAAAAAAGAGACAAATTAAAATAAAAATATATAAAGCATTGGTACCTTTTAAATTAACATTAAAATTGTGAGAGAAAAAAAAGTTATATTAAATAAAATGAATGCTTGATTGATATGGTTGACTTTTAAGTGTTAACACAGTCTCCTAAACATTTTTTTTAAAGCATTGTTTAAAATATTATTAATGTAATTACTTTCTTTTTACAATTATTTCTTAACAATAATTTAACTGGTTTCAATTTTTTTTAACAAATAAATTTTTTGCTGAGATTAAGGAATGAAAAAACTAATGGAGAAATAGGTTCATATAATAAAAATAATATTAGAGAAATTCATTATTTGTGTGATCATTTTACAAGGTTGTCCATAAATCCTTAAATTTGTTAAAATAGTCTAGCAAACACATTTATCTTAGATTCAGAAAAGGTCTTAATGTATACTATATTATTTTATTTTATTTGATTGAACTGAAAACAGTGAATGAAGAGTTGAGTTACAGTTGGCTAAACTATTAAGGAAGCTATTTAAATTACCCTGATTTTTCAAGTGCTATTGTTTTTGAAAGAGTAATAGCAATCATTTTGAATGTGTAAATTATAACTTGTATTCTAAAAAAAATATGAGTTCTACCAGCTAGATACCTTTAAATGTTAGGTAATAATATTTTTTTTATAATGGCTATTAACAAACCAGTATAAAAACAAAATCAAACCATCGTAATCTCAAACTTTAATTTTTACATGTTTTATTATCATCTTAAAATCAATTTTTTATATTAATCTTAAAATAAATATTGTATTATAGCTGTTTATATAACCATCCTGAATGAGGATTGTCCATTATTTGTGGCATGCTTTTTTTGTTAGCTCCTGAGGGTTTCCGGCCTGTACTGCCAAATGTTGCAACAACTCCCACTACCACCACAACCACCATGACGGCAAAATATTTTCGTCAAACTGTGCAGACACTTGCTACAAGCACGGCCCGCGCAATTCGTTCCACAGTCCTTCCAACCATTATGACAACTACCCCTACTACCACAACAATGAGAACTACCACAACTCCTACCACCACCCATATTTCTACCACACTTTCTACTACACCCTCCACTACCCCATTCCAACCCTTCTTCTTTAACTCAAATTTGCGCAAGAATTTCACTGAAGGTAAAATCTTCAGCTTAATCAGTGTCCCTGCATGAAAAACTAGCAGCTAATGCATTCTGGTGAATACTGTTGTAGGTTTAGTCTATATTGGATGAAATTTTTCTTTATATTATTCATTTATTCTGTCTGCATGGCTAAAGTGATTTATGGTTAATGTCCTTGCATGTCTACTTTCTTGCCTTTAGCTGAACTTTGGTAGTTTTAAAATGTGACATTTCATCAAACCAATAATTAAAGTTGATCAACATCAAAAGGATCATTTATGCTCAATTAAAATAATAAATATAATTCACTTTTTTATAAAAATTTAATGATAAATGATATTGCCGATGTAAGGAAAATACAGAGAACTTTTTAAGAACATAAGAATTAGTTTAAGAGTCTTTCTTATTCTGATTAAAATTCTGACAGCTTAATTCATACAAATGGAATGTAGTTTTTGCAGCATAAGAAAGTTGCAATCTTTTTCATCCTGTCATCTTACCCCAATCAGACACTGTGCAGTTTGGGATTTACACACACATACAGTAAACAAACACAAAACAATCTTAACAAGGACATAACCAGTGCACACCTTAAGGTCACCTTTTCCAAGAAGCTTTTCCGATAGGGGGTGCTAGTCTGGATGCTTAAAGATGGCAGTCCCGTCAGCAGACTAGGGTATGCAGTGAGGGCTATCAGCCCACCTTTCTGAAAAGCAACCCATATCATGATATCTGATTCAAAATAATAATAGTCAATTAAGTAAATAACCTGAAAACCCCAATAGAAATATGAGATATTATACGTTACACAGAGATAATACGTTCTTAGACAACAAAATTATTATCTGTTCACTGATCTGGAGTGCTCTTAAACAGCTCTCAGTTCGACACAGGTATGTTGGTTATGCATAGACATTCATCCAACTCTTTCTCATAGAGTTCTAGAATTTCAGATTCATCAGTTTATTTATGTTAAACCACCTTGTTTTAGATCCAGTCCTGTTTTTTCTGACAATTTTATCTAAGCTCAAATGTGTGTAATGATTAGTGCTGATATATATATATATATCGGATGATGTATATATATAATGATCAGAGCTGATATTCGCACCCCTATAAGTCTTACATCATACAGAGATAATTACAGCCATCTCTCAATCAAAAAATGATCAATTTGATTTACCACTGCCCGATCTTGATCTAGTTATACCCAGGGGGAAATGAAGACTCTTTTATCACCATATGCATCTTTAGATGCAACCAAATTGATCAATATCACTTCATTCTCATTCCTTCTCTCATGCAAGCAATGTCTTTCGATTGTTGGTCCATGCATATTTTTTTCCAACTTTTGCATTAAAACTGTACCGCAACTTCAATGATTTTAATATCACACCAAGGGCAAATTCCTATTTAGAAGATCATAAAATAACCTGTACCACTACAACCCATGAAGGGTCTTGGTTGCAGTACTATGTGAGAAAGTACTGTTACAAGGCCAACGGTTGTGCAGAGGTGATTGGGCCGATGCTCACCATCAGGTTTTCTCCCCATATTAATTATTTAAATAAGGGAACCCACTTTATAGAGTCTGGGTGTGTCCCAGAAGGGTATTCCCCGTCCATAGCTAATTAAAAATTACTATGGATCAGATGGACTCACTGAGCTACCCTGCTTCCCTTAAAAGATCATAGAAGTCTTTTTTTTTATCTTCAGTATGTGCACTGAATTACCATAATGAATACTATAATTATGCAATCTTCCTTAGAGCTGAAAGTACTAAATGATATGTAAGATGAAGAGAGGAAAATACTTAAACAGAAAAAGAAGAGGCAGTATGGAAGAAATAATTGGAGGAAGTGGAAATGTTGAGAAGAAAAAAAAACAATTCCAGGAATTCTACCAGAAAGTAAGGGATAGTTGAAAACCACGCAAGTTCTTCAAGATATAATAACTATCATCTGGATATAAGAAGAGTTACTATTAATTTATAATAAAACTATAATTATCCCAATCCAAAAAAGAGAGACAAGTTGTTATTTAGCAACTATATAGGCATTTCTTTACTACTATCTTCATATTAGGTCTATCCAATATTCTCTTTTAATGCTTATTGCCCTGTGCAGAGAACAATTTTGGCCC
Source organism: Nezara viridula (assembly GCA_928085145.1). Taxonomy (NCBI): domain Eukaryota; kingdom Metazoa; phylum Arthropoda; class Insecta; order Hemiptera; family Pentatomidae; genus Nezara; species Nezara viridula. The sequence goes on from OV725077.1 coordinate 93,796,834, forward strand.
ATACCAATGTGGCTTAAGGAAAGGAAAAGCAGATGTTGATCAAATTTTCAATCTTTACTCTATTGTGGAGAGAAGACATGAATATAATAGCAAACTGTCATAAAGTTTGAAAAAGTAGCCAACTTCACATAACTTAGTATAATAGTAATGCAGAACAATGCAATCAAACAGGATATTAAAATAGGATTGTTTTGGCCAAGCAGTGCTATTTTGGACTACATAGACACTTTATGAGTAATCACTTTTCCAAAAAATCAAAAATTTTAACTCTATAAGATACTTCCAATACTCCTTTATGATCCTGAGATAAAAGTCAGTGAGTCTTTCACCCATTCAAAGGAGAACCTTTGTTTTTTGAAAGAAAAGTTCTTAATAGAATATTAGACAGGAAGAAGGTAGGCAATGAATGACACAGCAGTTCTCTGATATGTGCAGAGAGAGCTGACATATATATACATGAAGAGTCCAGTGTTGCCCAAGTCCTATGCACAGGAAAGCTATGTGCATAATGAGCTGGCCAAGTGGCTCAGATGAAGAGATGCCTAGGAAGCTGCTGTCAGAACAGCTCTTTGGAAGAAGACAGAGATGGAGCCGAAACTTCAATGTTTGATGGTGTGACAAATAATACTCGAACTATGCTTGGTATCAGGGTTTGGATGGTGTCTGCCAGAGGGAGAGATAATTGGAAGAAACTCGTTTAGGAGGCCAGAACTCATCACCAAGTTGTAGCACCCAACTGACAATTTTTTTTTTTTTTTTTTTTTTTTGGCAAAGGTGACAAGGATTCCATTATACCTATCTTAAAATTTTATCAGATAAAATAAAAAAGCTCATTTACACTCAATTAAAGCAGTTAATATTATTCACTTCTTCTTCTTCAATAAAAAAATAATTAAATTTGAAATAAATAAAAATTATCCCTGAAATTTGGAAAATACTGAAAACATTGTAATAAATTTATAATTAGTATAAGAGTCTTTTCTATTCAAATTACAACCCTGCCTTAGCTTAGTTTATAGATATGAAATATAGTTTATAAAATTGAAATTAATTACAGAATATAAATATCAAGTAAGTTGTACTCTGTTTAATGCATAGTAATATATATAATATTTTATCATTTACAATATAGAGATACAACATATTACTGTTATTATTTATTATATAATATGTTTGTCTCTTATATATTATATATTTGTATTCTTATATAATATATATTTGTCTCATGTATTAAGTAAGATAATTGAAGAGGATACTGTAAGCCATGAAACTGCTGAATAAAAATAAATCGGAACAAAAATACTTATCTAACCTGCTGCTAATACATTTCTAAAACTGCTAAATGGACTTTGTAAAATATTCCTTTGTTAGATAAGAATTTCTTAAAAGCTGGACAGTAGGTTTGTTGAATTCCATGGATTTATACATTTAACTGTAAAGTGCACTTCCTGTAATGAGCAGAGTTTAAAAAAATAAATAAATTAATGCATTACTTAATTACTAACAATATACTTTACTTTCATCAATTTTGATTCAGACCCCAATCTGGAACTGATGCTCTCAGCCAACTGGCTGATCATATCACTAGCGAATTTCTGCAATATGATAATTTATTAGTTGTATCTTTAGATATAATCAAAGCTTTTGTCAAAACCTAGTGGAATGCGATCTTGAGCAGTTTAAAGAAATATAACTTACCAAAAACTAAATATCAATATTATTCAAAATTATGTTTTTGATAGAAAAATTGTAATCCAGACAAACTTATATTAAATCGAACTTAAAAACTTCTCGCGGATCATCTATCCATTTTATCTACGTTATAGCCATCACCTATAACCGAATTATCAACCTTTCTATGGAACATTTTAATGAATACAATTTTCGAAAGAGACAGTTTAATATATCATTAGCCTGTGCTGACAATTTTTTATTACAAAGGCTGGGATTTGTATGCAAATTCTTTTTTCTTTTTTGTTTTGCACTTAAACATGATTTGATAATTTCATAAAATAAATCATTTTAAATTTTTTGATAAATTTGTATACTGCATATTTGGCCAAATTTTGCATATTTAAGCTTTAAATGCATATATAATCATTTGCAAATCAAGTAAATCATTTAAAATAAGATGAAAAAATTAATATTTAACAGTTTTAATTTTTAAAAGATAATCTACTTTTACATGTTAAGAAGCAATAAATTAAGAGAATTGTTTACATTGGTTTCTTGGGATTTAGATACCAAAAGGTAATTTTAAAATTGTGAAAAACTTTATTATTTTTTTTTTAGTACTTTGTTGGTCCACCTCAAGCATTAATTACTGCCTGAAGGTGATAAGGTATACTTCTTATTAGCATTTTGATTCAGTCTTGAAGTATTGTTTCCCATTCCTCTAAGAGTGGTGTATGTAGTTCATTCAGAGTTTGTGGTAGGATAGTCCATCCTGAAATTCATCTTTGAAGTTGATCTCATAAATGTTCAGTGGAATCTAGGACTGAAGAGCAATCAAGCCACCTCATACCATCTCACGCTGTATTTGAGCATTCACCAAACTAGTAAACAGGGAATCATGTTATTGCTCACTAGACCTTCTGGTAACTCTTGCTCATTTGGTATCGCGGTGCATTACAAATTTAGACTAATCTGTAAAAAGTAGCAAAAGGGGGAAATTTTGAGTAATTTATTTTTTGTTTTATTCTCTAAAGTTTCATATTTTATTTTCTAATAATTTTTTTTGAAAAAATTTATTTTCCTGTTGAAATCTGTATACATTTCCTTGTAACAATATTTATGACAGGACTAGGTATATATGTATTTATATATATATATATATATATATATATATATATATATATATATATATATATATATATATATATATATATATATATGTGTGTGTATGTGTCATTTATCATATATATCATATGTGTAGATATGAAATTCAGCCATAGGTGGCTCTAGTTGTTATTGTAGTTAGTGTTAAACCTTAGTATTTTGCCATTTTGTTTCTTTGACAGCTGACAAAGATTTTCAACTCACAACAATACAACTTTCATAAACAGCAATTATTAGTGTTGAAAGTATTGGTTTTTTTTTTCTGCAAACTATGACTTGCAGACAGCATTAGTTTGCTGTTACCATTTAAAAAAATTGCTGCACAATTGCATCAAATGCTTGTCAAACCTTACACTGAGTAAACTTACTCTTGGTAAATCACAGTGCTTTGAGTGTTTAAAAAAATTCAAAAGTGGTAATTTTGAGATAAGAAATGAAGAACATGGAAGACCATCAAAAAAGTCTGAAGACAGCGAATCGGGATCATTGTTGAATGAAGATCACACTCAAACTCAACATCAACTCACGGATCAATTGAATGTGATATCAGAAGTTGTCTCCATACATTTGAAAGCCATGTGAAAGATCCAGTAGGTAGGAAAGTGAGTTCCATATGAACGGAATGAAGGATTGCAATAAAATGAAAAAAAACACCTCTGAAGTCCTTCTTATCTGGTACAAAAGAAAGTCATTTATCCATCGAATCATTAAATCAATTGCTAGGCCAAGTAGCTATGGAAAGAAGACAGTGAATGCTCTGTGTTTGCTGAAATTAGAAGGGTGTGATCTGTTATGAAATGATAAAACCTAGTGAAACCGTTAGTGATGAAGGCTGTCATTAACAAATGATCGATTTTAATCCAGTAATGTGTGAAATATTACCAGAATATCAAAAAATAAAATACTAAGTGATTTATGATAATATGAATCCTAACTTAGTCTTAAGCCATGACATTTTCTTTCCTGTTAGTGAGCAGGAGTGTTACAATCAGCCACCCCCAGAGAAACCTTTCCTCAGTCGCTGTAAACCAACAATTATCTCAACCAACCAACAATTACAATTATCTCAATATTATTTTTAGTTTTTATTCAAAATGTAATCCATAGAGACTTGATCAGATTTTAATAGTGAAATGGTAGTGATAAGAGAAGCTCGTAAGTACATAGAGGCAACTGAAACTACCAATTGGGTTGTGGTAATGGACTTGATGAGTTTATTACTAACTATTGGAAATACTAGACCAACAACCCTACTAGGAAAAAAAAAATAAGAAACGTATGTTCGCTGCTAAGGGATAAGGTTAAACAAATTTATTTTAAAAAAGATTTATTTGGGTCCCTTTGCGTTGCGGGATCACTAGAAATGAGCAGGCCGATCAAGCAGCCAATATGGCAAGAAAGGCAGGCACTGCTCCGGTGGTTCCAATTAATGAAATCCTTTTAGAGGACTAAATAACAAAAATGATGAAGGATGTGTGGAATAATTTGACAAAATAGGTGGGAGATAGATAGGTGGGCCTACTTACTAAGGGAACTAGATCCTCTGACCTGAGAGAGCAAAGAACAGAAGACACATTTTACAAGAAAATGTCTTGGAAAATTTTGATATAGCACCAAACCTGCCAGAAAATTTAAAAGACAACAAAAAAGCTGTTAAAAAAACATCAGTATTCCTAAAAGCAGTGAAACTGTTTAATAGAATTTAATTTGAAGGGGTTGCCAATGACCAATAGAGGTAACAAGAAAAAACAAAACAAATAAATAAATAATACTATAAATATGCAGTAACATTTTTTTTTTAATCCTTCAAACAAATCATTAATAATGATAAAGTGCTATAGATTTTAAATAATTATTTAAATTACATTTTCTTTGTTTTAATGGATACACATTTTTAAAAAATATTATTAGAACATTGAAGGAGTAGCAGTATTGTTTCCAAAATAATCTAATAGTAAGATTGTGAGAAATAGTGTTTGGCTTACCATTACATTTCATTAATCCATATAGAAATTTATTATTTTTATTTTATCTTCTGTAAAATTAAAAAAAAATTAAAATCTTCTGTTGCAGTTTTAGAGTATGTTAAAATTACTTGCATGGGCTTGATTTATTTATCAAATGAACTGCTTTATTTAATGTTATATTTATTGGCATTATATTTTTTTTGCTATGTTATTTATTTGTTGTAAGTTAATATGTGCGAAGAAATAATTTAATACTTTAGCTTTAATTAAAATAAAATAAAGTCTTAATTTGAATGTAAACTCTATGTATGTATATATATCTTTCGATATATATATTTACTATTGCTTTATTGCCTTTGTTTTTGTTATTTTAATGCCGTTGTTCTCGAATCAAAATGAATAATTGATATTAAATGTTCATATATTTTCAAGAATGAGTTAATTTTATTAGTTTTCTCATAGCTTATTTAAAAATGTTAGTGAAATATTTAGATATATTTGATTTTGTGACTGATATTTGGGAACATATTGTAGATTCTAGTTATTTTTTTAGAATTTTAAGGCTTCTATGTCATCAGATTTCAGTTTGCTTAAAAAAATTTCTTAAAGTCCTAATCTTGGTGTATTAATATAATAATTATTACATTAATTAAACCATAATTTGATCAAATGATTTATTTATTTTAATCTTAGATTTGTATGTTATATTTATTGATTAATAGTTAGAGACTCTACAAATATATAACTTCTAATTAGTATTGTTATTATTATCTATTTTTAATTTTTCTCTGCTTTTATTGATCTGTTATATTTTCCTTACATTTAATGTTAATAAGTATTTAATAATGAAATATGTTTTCAACATGGTTTATAATAAATGCTATTTTGTTTTTAGCATTAACTCAATTGTCAACTCCAGTTAATCCAGTTATTAATTGGGATCATATTGGTGATTCTCCATTGGCCCCTCAAGCTCTAATAGATCACAGGTCACTCTCATCTGAGAATTGTGAGAGGAACAATATCATGGGAACGATTGTACAGGATTCAGCTCCTTATCTATTCCCTTTCATCATTGAATACAGTCTCATTGGAGCTGCGGTAATCTATGTAATGTGGAGACACATTGGAAGAAATCCTAGGTAGTATTACTGATATCATTTCATTTTAATAGTTTCCTTATTATACTTTGTAGCTTATCTACAATTTAAAAGTTGGCGTCCGGCCTTGTGCTTGACTTATTAAAACAAATATGTTTAATTATATAAAGTAACCCTTTTAATAGCCAAATATTGATAAATAATAATGAACTAAATATTGATAAATAATTATTAATTAAATATTGATAATTTGATTGTGAAGTTAAGGATTGCAATCACAGTGAAATATAGAAGTAAAAATAATTTTTTTTTTCTTGTGACTCTGTGACTGCAACCCTCAACTAACTCCTCTCCCCAACTGTTTATCAACCATAATTGATAACACATTATTGAATATTGATAAGTTATAAGCACATAGGGTCTCATTACCAAATTAAACAGATTTTTTTAAATAAATCAATTGCAAAGTAGTTTGAACAGTGGTAATAAATTACCAATATTATAAGTAACTATGCTATCAAAGTTTGTATGAATTTCATTACAGTCTTGTAGCCAACTGAATTTGATCATGTTTGTCTCATTTTTAACCTTGGTTCATAATATCAATCAGTATACAGGATATTTCAGGTTTAAGTGGCCAAACTGAAAATATGAATTATCTATCTCAAATCAAGAAAAAAATGTCTATGAAGGTATATCCGCAAATGCTTTGTTTAGGAGCTATTCAAACCTAAGATTTTCATTGTTATGAATTATTTACGTTATATTAAGTAAATAAAACTTATTCATTTGTTCCAAATACTTTAATAATTAAACGTAAACATTAAATTCATATTAAATGTTGTTCAAAGTGATTTCCTTGAGCATTAAGACAGGCTCGGCATCTTTCTTCAACAGCAGCAGTGGCAGAATGGCATTGAATATGTATTATTGTTTCACAAGATTCAATTATCCTTCTTCATAAGTAATTAAGGTCATTGACCGGACTTGCATAGACTTTTTGTTTAATATCACACCAAACAAATCTGGTGTGGTGCGCACATCACACAACTTTCACTTACCACACTCTTCTTAGCAGAAATAAGTATTTTCAAACAAAGGAGAAACGAAAGTAAAAATTATAGACGCTATAATTATTTATATTTCACTGTGCGTATTTTTATTTGTATAAGCACCCTTACATATATATATATATACAAATTTTAATATTTATATCAGTATAATCTATACAATTAAATATTAAATAATACCAACAATAGTATTTATGAAAACTGTATTATATTAAGCTCATTTTGCATATGGAAGACTTGTAATCTTTCGTGCGAGCTCGGGTTCGATCAATTACTACTATTCTCTGTTACAATTTTTTATTTCTCCTTTAGTTAATTATCAAATTCTTTTATATTTTATATTAACTATCTTTTATATTAGGAATTAATGTGAGATAGTCAATTGTTTCAAACAAAAAAAAATTAAAGGTACTTTAGAGGAAGCTGATATTGAAAATTAGCCATTTAAGCCCTGTTAGAGAACATCAATCAGAATAAAAACTACATTTTATTTAAAACTGCTTAATTTTACACTTATATAATGAATTTAATCAAAATCGTTAGAGCCGTTTCTGAGAAAATTGTAAAAATGTGTTTAGCCCATGATATAAAGTGCCACTTCCTGTCAGTCAATTTTGACGAAAAAGTTACTGTAACATCTCTAGCATATAAAAACTTTTTTTTTTTTTTTATTAAAGAAATTTACAATTGTAATTAATAATAAATACAACAAGTAAATATGAACAAGTAACAAGACATGTACAACATGAAGAGAAACTACCCATTGGTAGCACTCCAATTATACACTGACAGGCAAAAAATTCCACCCACTTGTAAAAAAAGTTGTATTTGTATATAATTCATGGTATTTGTAGATAATACTTAGTATTTATGGAATTTTATTATCTTTTTTACCTTTAATAATCAAAATGTGATTGGGTAAGAAAGATTAGAGAAAAAAAAATTGAAAAACGAACCATTATTATTCTAAAAGAAATTAATTACATCATCGTTTAGTAGCGCATGTTTCCTCCTCTTGCCTTCACTACTTCTTGAAGACGCCTCGGCATACTTTCCACCAGTTGAAACAAGGAAATGTTCCTTTGTTGGAGAATAGCCCATTCCTCCCGAAGAGCCCTTTCAAGGTCCTCAAGGTCCTGCAGTGTATCAGGAAGTGTTGCACGCACTCTTGTTCGTTTTCCAAGGTTATCCCATAAATGCTTAATGGGGTTCAAATCTGGAGGACGTGCTGGCCAGGCTAAAACCTCAATGTTGTTCTGTTGAAGGGACGTCAGCACTATGCGGGCGACATGTTGGCGTGCATTAGAATAGAACGATCGCTGATTTCGTTGAGGATAGACAACACATGAGGTTCCAAAATCTCATCTACATAGCGAATGGCTGTCAAATACTCTCCACGAACAACAACCAATTCTGTGCGATACTCCATTGAAATCCCAGCCCACACCATTAAGGAACCACGTTGGAAAGGTTGGCTCTGGGAAAAATTACAAGCTGCATATCTTTCGTTTCTTCTTCTCCACACCCTTTCATGCCCGTCTGGAGATCGAAGAGCGAATCTTGACTCATCTGTAAAAAGTACAGCACTCCATTCGTCCATAGTCCAATGGCTGTGTTCTCGAGCAAAAGCCAGCCGTGTTACTCTGTGAGTTCGGTCAACTCTGGTCCTCTTACTGGACGAAAAGCCATTAATCCATACTCATTTAATCTTCTCAGAAATTTGCACACCTCGAACTTCTTCGAGCTGATGAATCGCTACTGGTATCGGCACTGGTAAGGTGCCGGTTTCGTAAAATTCTCAAAGTCAAAAACCGTTCATCCCGTGGTTCTGTTACCCTAGGCCTTCCAGAATCGGGCCAAGTAAGCCTTCTATTGTAAGAACCAGTTTCCCGGAAATGCCTGACGGCGTCTCGTAAAGTTTCATATGGAACTCCGATGGCATTAGCTGCATATCTAATGGAACGTCCATTATCAATAAGTGCCATACCACGCGCAACATTCTCAGCACTAAGAGGCATTTTTAAACTTAATATTGAAAAAAATTAAAAGCCAGAGACTAAGAAATGTGCTGCAAGAAACAGCACTGAACTAATCATACTGAATAAACATTTTGATTCCATAGAAAATAAACATTGGAATCTAGAATCATTTAATTGAATTAAGGATTAAGGGTTATTGTCCTCTATATTAACATTCCTAATTGAAAACAAACAGAAAGATTACCTATTTATTCATTAAAAACAATAGACCAATCCAAAGCAGAAATATTTTTAGATGAAAACATGAAAAAATCAAGTGGGTGGAATTTTTTGTCTGTCAGTGTATTCCTATATTAGAAGGTCCTGAGGCCATCTTCTTTTCAGACGCCTCGGAGGGTTCTCAGGAATAGAAGAGGAAGCAAGGTTGGAAACGAGAGGGGTCAGGTGGTTCAGAAGTTTATTATGAAAGGACAGGTATCTGTATTGAGATAAATCGGAAACATACGGTATATTAAGGTCATTATGGATGATTTTATTTGTGACAGAGTAGGAAGCATTAAGGATTTTATGAAGGATTTTGGATTGTAGGGATTGGATACAAGAGGAATTTGATGGTTTAGTAGAGCCCCAAAGCTCGATCCCATAAGTCTAAATAGGCCTTATTATAGTAATATATATGAGTCTATTGTAAATAGTTGGCAGTTTAGAGAGTTTGTCTAGTAAGTGCTTGAGTAGTCGGAAACATTGGGCGGTTTCTAGTAATTTCAGTCTGGTACGGGGGTTCCAAGTGAGTCGTTTGTCAAGGTGAAGTCCTAGGTATCGGATTTGGTCAACAGGGATAAGTGGGGTATTGTTAAAGGATACTGTAGGACAGGAAGTCATAGGTTTACGACGAAGAGTAAAGGTAATTTGATGGGATTTATTGGAATTTATTTTAATCCTCTAGTTTTGACAACATTTTTCAAGACTTGTGGTGTGTTATTGAAGAGTTTGGGATGCAATAGATGGATCGTTATTGACTGATAGGATACATGTGTCATCGGCATAGGTGGTGATGACAGTGTTGGAATGGGTTTGGATGTCAGCTGTATAAACTGTATAAACCGCGTTCCAATGCAGAGGAGACTACATCTACCACGCGATGACATTGCTGAATAGTGGAGTGGGATTTGCGGAATCCAAATTGGTGATCTGGGATAATGTGTTTAGAGGCTAGGATGGGATACAGGCGTTTTAAGATAAGTTTTTCCAGGATTTTTCCCATAATGGGTAAAAGAGAGATAGGACGGTAAGAGGATGGGTGTTCCCCCGGCTTGATGGGTTTAGGTATCAATTTGACAATGGATAGTTTCCAAGGGTCAGGAAAATATGTGGTCCGGAGTACAGCGTTATATATATAGGTGAGGAATAGTATGGCTTTTTTAGGGAACAGTTTTAGGATCTGCGGTGTGATTAGGTTATGGCCAAGAGCTTTGCGGGAAGGTAATCTATGAATGATATTGGATATTTCTGAAGGATGAAATGCTTTAGGTGGAGGAGTCAATTGGAGTGGAATATCCAATTCTGCTTCAATAAACTCAAGGTGGATTGGATTAAGGATATCTGGGTGTGGATTAAATGTTTTGAAGAGGTGCTGAGCAAATATTTGAGATTTTTCTTCATCAGATCTGGACCAGGATTGGGTTTCAGTAATAAGTGGATGGTTAAAATCTTTAAATTTAAGGAGCTTTTTAGTGGTCGACCATAATGATTTGTCAGTAGTAGTAAGTTTTTCTGTCATGTTTAGTAAATTTTGAATTTTGTATTTTATAATTTCAGCTTTTAGTTGGTTAGATAAAAACCTTAAATATGCAATTTCACTTTCGTACGACTTTTCATTTTTGAGCTAGACTGTTAACACACAGACATACACACACACACACACACACACACACACACACACACACACACACACACACACACACACACACACACACACACACACACACACACACACACACACACACACACACACACAAATGGTATGTGCCACTGGTCCTGCATTGCCAATCCATTGATTGGGAGAATTAATGTTTAGCCATTGTTGTGGACCTCTTCCGTAACTTGTAGTGGAATATGTTCAAATAAATCATAGTAATCATTATTAAAAAATTCCTGAAATGTACCCGCATTGAGTCGAGGCGGGAAGAAATGTAGAACTAATAAAATATTTTAATGTTTAAATTTAATTAATAAAGTAGTTAGAGCAAATAATTAGGTTTTATTTATTTCATATAACAAATAATTCATAACAACCAAAGTCTTTATGTGTGAATATCTCCTAAACAAAGCATTTGCAGACATACCTCCAAAGGAAATTTTTTCTTATTTTAAAGTCCTTAGTTCATTTTTGTAGTTTGGCCACTTAATCCTGAAACACCCTTTATATACACTAGAAATCTACCAAAATTGAACAAAAACTTTATGGGATAAAAAAAAAAAAAAGAAATTGGTTTTCATCCTTGAATCAGCAGAAGTGCTATAGTTAAGTGTATATTAACTACACAAATATATTAAATTATTTATTTTTTGCATTTGGAGCGTAATATATCCAAGAATGGAGATTATCAGGCTCATTTATCTGTGTCGACCCATCAGGCCACATTTACAAAAGTTTCAGTCATAATTTATATCACTATGTTTGCTATTTCGAATATCATAAATTTATGTTTTATATTTATATTTTATGTGGCTCATTAAAAGTTTTTTATAGGTACCATGGTGAAGAGGAGCTAGAACAAAGGTTGGAAGTGATTTTATCAAGAAGAGCTGTCGCAATGGCTCAGGCACAACATGGTGGACCAATGGACTGTGTTGGTGCTAGCAAAGGATTGTTCTTGGGGCTATTGCTGCTTGTCGGGTCTCTGATATGCCTGATTCTATTTTTTGTTCTGATCCATAATCCAATTCACAGTCTTCTTGCTATTTACCTCGCAGATGTTTCACATTGTATTCTTATGGCTTTATCAATACTAGCTATCATCATTGGCTTCATAAGGTAATTATCTTAAATATAAATTTTATCTCTTACACTATCATTCCAAGTTTTTATAAAATATTTGGCATTTCTTAACACTCCATAAATTTCAAGTTGCAACAATCATAATTGTTTACATAGATCTATATTAAACCCAACTTATGTTCCACTCATACTCTTGGAGGCTACAATTTTTTTTTTTTTCACTTAAATCAGAGGAATTGTGTCCTAGTGATAAGGATGCTCTTCATAAAATCAAAGCTGACAAAATTTGTTAAAGGATTGATCATATTCATTTATTACATATATTTTTCTATAATTTAATCATTCTTAACATTTATAAGTACATTTTTTCAACTCTGCATTATGTACATAATTTCTTTCTTTTTTTTTCCACGTTTATACTGTTGGCTATTAGACCATTCAGCTCCTGGCAGTCCAAAACAGTTTTGCCATAATAAAATTCTATAACTTTATGCTTCTGGTGCTAGTAGCTCTGCTCGTTCATTAAGAAGATTTTACTGAGAACATCTGGCAGAGCGGAACATACTGGGAGGTGCAGGTGCAGGTTGTACATCTTATCCTCTCTATAAAGGTCTTTCCATGTCTCCAATCCTGTGCAAATGCCTTAGCAGGTAACTATCTCTGGTCATCATGTGAAAACACGCCACCAATACTTTCCTACTTTGTGTTGATTTAATCAGTTCCTCTGTTAAATAATCCCATTTGTTCCAAGTTGTCTATTGTTACCTGGTATGGGTAACTCTGCTCGCGTCCGTACATTTTGTAAATGCCCTCTGGTTAAAACTCAATGAGCTATGTTGTCCCTGGGAAGACACAATTCCATGTAAATAAAGAGAAGAGACATATGAAGTTATTGTAACTAAAATTGTCCAAAGAAAGTTTGACTTTATTCCCTTTTTTTTCTTTCCCTTACTAGATATTATATTTTGATATATAAAATATTTTTAGTGACGTATACATTTTTTTTTTTTTTATTAAATAAATACCATGGGTTTATTGCAAAAATTTATGAATTACAATTTTAATGGAGTTTTTTTTTAGTACATCTATGTACAGTGGATCAAAAAAGTATTGGCCCACTTAACCTTATTTAGGTTTCACTGTTAAAAAATCCAAAATCAATTTGTTAAAGATTTTTATTTAATAATATATTGAGAAAAATACATAACTGGGTAAAATAAAATTTAATTTACTTAATTAAAAAATAAAGTAAAAGAAAATTCATTTCAACATGGTCAAAAAAGTATTGGAACACTTTTATTTGAGGGATATTTCACAAACAGGATATGTATTAATATTTTGACATCTATATCCTGAAATCTTCCCAGCATGGACAAAACAAGATTTTAAGTTACATCTTGTCCATTTTATGCCATTCCTCTGACAAATTTTTTTAAAAATAATTGTTTAAAGAAATTTTATTTGTTCTTACTTTCAAATCCAACTGATACCATAGCCATTCTATAGCATTTATGTTCGGAGACTGTGATGGTGTTTTCAGTTGGCTAAGAACATTGTACAACATCCATTATTTTGTTTTATTTTTTGTGTGCATGGCATCATTGTCCTGTCGGAAGATAAAAGTATCTTTGATCCTTGTATTTTCGGCTTTACTTGTTAATTTATGTCGCGAAATGTCAAAATATTATTCATCATTCATAATATTGTCAATAAAGGTTAAGTTTCCAACACCATTCCGGGACATACCCCCTCAAACATGGACCCTTCCACGTTGATGTCTTACAGTGGGCCTCACGTGTCGTGCTTGCAACTCATTGGCAAGTTTCCACCAAACGTACTTGTGGCGATCAGAATGAAATACATTAAAAAAATTTTCTTCTGAAAAAATAACATTTTTCCAGAATTCCACATCTTTATTAACTACAATTCCACATCATTAAGTTTTGACAAACTCAAGTCTTTTTTTTTTTGCAGTTCACTGCAGTTTACTTTGGAACCAGTCATAATAATAATATTTATGAATTTGATTTCTATTAGAAGGTGGTATTTGAAGTAGATGCAAGCTCTTTTGCAATCTTTCCTTTATGCCCTTTCAGTAAATTTTCGTGGCCGTTCTGAATGAGGTTTGTTTAAAACTTTCTAAACTGTTGTTCAATATTCTGAACACTACTAAAATCAATTTCTAATTTATTCATGATTGTCGATATCTAAGTCCATTAGAATGTAATTTAACGATGTGGTTTTTAAACTGATACAGTATTGACTGGTTTCAACCATGTTGTTATGGTGAATATACAGCAAAAACTGATTTTTATTATTGTCATTGTAGTATTGTCATCAATCCTCATTTCTAATCTCTTGAAAGAAAGAGGATTAATTTGCTTTGTCTGGAGCTAATAGTAAAATTTCAAACTATGCCACTACATTTTTGACTCTCGAAATTCAATCTTTATGTTTAATTTAAACATAGCTTTTGAATTACGAACATTCATTGCTTCTAAAATATAATCCTCAAAGGTCACTTTGTTATATAAATATTATTTCTGACAATTATCTTAATCCTATTATAATTTACAGAAATATTGGAGTGTGCTAATACTTTTTTGATCCATTGTATATTTATGTATATCTATATTTTGATCATTTTTATCATTGGAAAAACTCATTAATTGCATCAAAAGAACACAAATGGAATTATATGTCAAAAATAGTTACATTAAGTGCACATTATTTGAATTTAACAGAAAGAAAATTCATCAAATTACTTAATGATTTGATACCCTTAAAAAATATAGTAAATACTATACATTATAGATACTTAGTGATTTTATTGTTAAAACCATTTAATGACTTTTTACAATTAACTGAAGATATATTAGTACTTCTCTTGTTTTCATACTAAATTTTTTTTTATTTTTATTTTATATCAATCTCTGTAACTTATGTCATTTGCTTTTATGCAAATTTGTATATTTTCATATTGTGATATTGGATAGGAAATAAAAAGGCCAATCTCAAATGTAAGCTGAAATAAAATTAATTACAATTATTGTTGTAGAGTTCAAGGATTAAAATTTAAAGGAGAAGAACAGAGTGATCTCAATGATATCCTACTACGTGTATCGGCATTTGGTCTGTTTGTTTATTCTGTATTTAGCATAATTGCTGGATCTCTCGCTGCACTAACCAGTGAACCAAATCTTTTAGTAATGATAACTGGAATACTATCAATTGTTCAGGTATGTTATTTCAAAAGTTATTTATAATTGAATGTCATTAGAGAAACACACACAAAAAAAGGAACTTTCTGTAAATTCAAACTGCTTTAAGAAATATTGTTTGTATTTTAATGTATGCAATTAGAGTTCCACATGTTCAAACAGAAAAAAAAGGGTTGACACCAGAACTCTATCACTGAAGTCTTATTCCTCCCTTAATTTTTGTCTGAAAAACAGATGAGAAGTATTACTGATTTAATTAATTCTTACTAATTGGTTAAAATATCGAAAAGAATTTAAATATGAACTGCTGAATTTCTTTTTCCTCTTTTTTTCCTGAATTCAATTTATAGGTTATGATTTTGGGTGGGGAGAAAATTTTGAGATTTCCAAAAAGTATATATCTACGTATAATTCACACAAAAGTTTTGAATACTTTAATTCAATTTGAGGGATGTAAAGGTGTAGGAAACTTTAAAAAGCTTGGAAATGTGAATGAAATATAGCAAGGATGCAGGAAAAAAAATAAGACTCCCAAAAGGCAATATTATATATATATATATTGAAGTATATAATATAACATCCAGTTGTGTACACTGTTATTGTTGAAATGTATGAAACTTTTAATTTTTGTATCAATGATAGGTATTGTTTTTCCATAACTGAAGAGGATCCCATTATTTATATATATATATATGTATACAGATCTTTGACCGTGAGTGTGGTCTCCTACCACATCCCGATTCCCGATCTAAAGTACGGAGTAGGGTCAATCCTATTCCCGGTCGGTGTCAGTTGCCTCTAATGAAAATATTTCAATGAAAAGAAATTCAAGGTTGCGGTCAACAAACACATATTATGTTGGTGGCCTATGTCTTGACTTATGTCAATGGTCAGGGCTACTTACAAAATAGGTTTTGGCATAGACTATAAATGGGTTTCCCCTGATGGGTTAACTAAGAACCAAATAGATCACGTCATGATTGAAAAAAGGCATGCTACAGATGTGACAGATGTTCGAAGCTTCAGAGGCGCTGACTGCTCATCAGACCACTATATGGTCATAATACAATACTGCCAAAGGATTGCCAACCAACCAAAGGGACAGACAGCAAAAACCAAGAAGTATTGCTTGAAGAAACTGAAAGATCCTGACGAGAAAAAGAGGTATGCAGAAAGAGTGTCTGTAAAACTACGAGAAGCTATAGATGGAAACGAAGATGTGGAAGCTAGATGGACCAAGATGAAGAAGTGGTAACAGAGACAGCTAATGAAACCCTATTAATAAATCGTGGGAATCCCCAGAGCACATGGTTTGATGAGGAATGCAGGAGGATGGTAGAGGAGATAAATAGGGCCAGACCAGCAGTGCTTCAAAGAAGGACCAGAGCAAACGTAGAAAGGCATAAAGCCCTAAGGAGAAGAGTCAAGACCATGTGCAGAAAAAGAAAGCGAGATGCAGAAAAAGCCAAGTTCCTCCAAATGAAAAAGGTGTGTGGGGAGGGAAATAAAAGGAAGTTCTTCGGTATCCTTAAAGAACAAAAGGGAGAATTCAAGTCAAGGATAGGCTTTATAAAGAATGATAATGGTGAGCACCTGGGAGACCTGCTGGATGTTGTTAATAGGTGATCTCAATATTTCGAGAATCTCCTAAATCCAGAAATGCCTGAAGAACTCGTTTTAAGCCCACCTAGGTACATCGGATCAGCACATGTAATTACAGATATTATTGAACCTCCAGAGAAGGAAGAGGTTGCAGAAGTTCTTTTATCTTTAAAAAATTACAAGGCCTCTGGAAAGGATGATTCCTGCAGAGCTGTGGAAGCATGGAGGAGAAATGTTGGACAAGCAAATGTACCATCTGATTTTTGACATCTGGATGTTAGAAGAGGTACCTAAAGACTGGTCCACTACATTTATGTGCCCAGTTTATAAGAAGGGAGACAAGATGGAGTGTGAAAACTACAGAGGTATTGTGTTGCAGCATACAAAGTTTTCTCCATTCTGTTGATGAGCAGGATTCTCCAGTATTCTGAGAGAGAGGTCGGGGAATACCAGAGTGGATTCAGAAGGGGTAGATCCACTATAGACCATATTTCAAGCATAAGGATCATGCTGGAGAAATGCTATGAATATAATATTGTCTTCACTACCTCTTCATAGACTACAAGCAAGCATACAACAGTGTAGACCGAGGCAAGTTGTATCAGGCAATCGCAATGGTGTGTATACTGGAAAAACTAATAGGATTAGTGCGTGTGTGCGACCTTTTTTTCTATACGGGATTTTTCCGGGCCAGGGAGTGTGGGCGGGGATTTAAAAGACTTCCTCGGCACCAGGACGCAAACTCGTGACTTATTTTTATATCATTGGATTCATATGTCAGGTTGCCAGGCAACGGCGGTGCAGTGCACACGCTTTAGCCCATTCGGCCACCCCGCCCACTGCGTGCGTGCGACCTTGGAAGGGACACAAGGGAGAGTGAAAATACAAAGTTCAAGTTCCAATAGCTTCCATATCAAAAAAGGATTAAGACAAGGATGTCCCCTATCTCCCATCCTATTCAACATTGTTTTGGAAATAGTGATAAGGGCCATTAGAACAAATCCTTGGGGGGACCATCTATAATCGACTGACCCAGCATCTTGCCTTGGGGATGTTGTCATTACTGGTTGTACACGTGCATCCTTAACAGGAGCTTTCGCAGAATGTGAACAGACCTCAAAAATAGCACGACTCAGTATTAACGAAACCAAAACTAAATATAGGAAGACCTCCCTGGGTGATTTTGGGGCAAGGAATGGTCTTAGAACTGGAGAATACTTTTTCGAGCAGGTACAGGATTTTAAATATCTTGGGGCCAATGAAAAGAATGACATCAGGCAGAAATAAGATCACACATGATGGCCGGAAATAGATGTTGCTGGACGCTCGGAAAAGTACTTAGGTCATAGGTGTTGCCCTCTGGCAGTTAAAGAAGGCCGTATATGTCACCGTTATTAGACCAGTGGTGACATATGGAAGTGAGACATGGATCCTCACCAGGAAGTCAGAGCAAGTACTGAACGTGTGGGAGAGGAAAGTCCTGAGAAGGATTTTTGGCCCCTTGAGGCTCCGGTGAAGGCAGATAAACAATCAAGAGCTCCATGATCTATACAAAGCCCCGGATATTGTCATCTGCATCAAGACGAGTAGAATTAGGTGGCTGAGACTTTTGTAGAGAATGGAGGAGTGGCGTATCCCGAAGAAGCTTCTGGATTACGTGGAGGAGGACCTGAGGACACTTGGAGTCCGAAGGTGGAGAAGAGCGGCTTTGGACAGGGACGAATAGCGGAGAATTGTGGAGGAGGCCAGGATTCTACAAGGACCGTAGTGCCATCGAAATAAGTTAGGCTATAAATAAATACTACTCTAACATAGTTTGTAATTTTTGACTGCACCCTCTGACCAACTACTACAACTATTCCTTAAATTATTAGTACAATCAATCATTTCAGAATAGGAATATATCCATAGATCTTAAAATAATAATTCATTGAATAGACCTACAACTAGTTGTTAAACATGTAAGCTAGTACTGCAGTTAGATATTATATGTTATTAAGTTGTTACGCATGTGGGAAAAAAAAATCTTTTGAAAAATCAATGATCATACTTAAAGAAAGGAATATTTATCCTATAAATACAAATGACAATGAGGAAGTTTTATGAAACACTAGATATTATTTCAACAAATGATAATTGAGAGAATCTCAATTGGAAGAAGGTCTAGACTTTGTTGGTTGCATAATTTAGAGGATCATTGAACTTTAGGTCTTGAAGGATGTAGATGGGTAGCCGAAAATACCTACTGAGTGAAGGTTGATTAGAGGCTAAGGTTTTACAAGAACCATAGTACCATTGGATAATGATAATGACTTGCTTTGATACAAAAATGTTTATTAGATTTTATAATTTCTGTTCTTGATTAAATTGCATTCAATGAACATCGCTCTTTATAATTTTTAATATTATCTATAGAATTGATCAAATCAAAAATATTTTATCAATATTTTTAGGTAGTTTTACAATTGCTGTTCATTGCTGATGTATCAAGAAGACGTGTGCATTTACCTGAACATGACAGAAGCAAACCTGGCCGTCAAATAGTAACATTCCTTCTTATTGCTAATGTTACAATGTGGATTATTTACACATTTGAGACTCAAAAGGTTGTTGCTAATCCAGTACAGGTAAGAAATTTGAAACAATTATTCAATTTCAAATATGTTACATTTTTTATATCAATATGAGGTTATTGATTTCAGTTGGAGTTTTATGGATTTCTTGCTTGGTCAATGGTTCAAAGGGTTACCCTTCCATTATGCATTTTCCACCGTTTTCATTCAGCTGTAACTCTAGCAGAGATATGGAAAACAAGCTACAAGCCCAGAATCGATTAATCCATCCTTTTTTTGAGCTATTTTGGTTGTTATGAATTCATTTGAATTTTTATAACAATTTCTGCCACAATCAAAAATAAGTAGATAGTGAAGCAAAAAAATACGGCTTTCAATGTATTCTTTTTTTGCTTGAGAGAACCTTTAGCAGATCCCACACTGGTTGTTCACTGGAAAAAGCCAATTTACAATTTTGCCAATCATAAAAATTACAAAAAAAAAAGCCAAAATATGTTTGCTCAAGTGCATTGGACAGTATAATAAACTTGTGTAAAAAGTAACTCAGTGGTAATTGTACATCGGCTTCCAGGATACTGTGTGTCATAATTGTAAGATTTATATATACTAATAAAAATTTTGATAAATTTAATCATCATTTATTATTAACATCAATAAATTATTATTTATTTAGTATCTTTATTGCATCAATGATGCAAAATCAAAAATGATTTGACATTGGATTTGTTTTATGTTATTATATATCGCCTGCAACAAATTTCTAATAAATGATTAATAATTATATTATTGTAAACTAGACAGGTGCTTATTGGATGTCGCCACTATCTTTATATTTATCTGATACTCCTGAACATATAGTATGTAGATATTAGAATAGAATGTGAATGTTGTAACTCAGAATAATATAAATATAACGTCAATATCAACATATTCTTTTACGCACATTTATTTAGGTGCCATATGTTTTGATATTAGGTATATTTTATGCCATGACAAGAAAGTGAGTATAACCACAACAGTTTCTATTCTCATTATTAATTCATAGTAAATCAAAAATGTTACTTAATTATATGTATCCATTGTGACAATAGGATGTAACTTTTTTTCTATTATTTCGTTAATATGATAATTGTGATTATCATTGAACACAACCGGCTACTATAAAATTTATTTCTTCTGGTATATTTTTTTTTTGGAACTAACCAAAATGTCATATTATACCAGTTTCTAAGATCTGATTTAATGTTTATATGAATTATATGGGTCCATTACGTTGTGCAGTTATTGATCTTGACTTTTTTAAAAATTTAGATTCTGTTAGAAATTTTTTAAATAGGTTTTATTTTCCTATGTAAAATTAAAAAAAAATATTCTTGGTGGTAATTATATGCACAGACACACAGGGTTCTCCTCCCTTGTTTATTTATTTTTTTCTTTTTACTTTGTATAATAGTCTAAATTATTAATGTACATTGAATGCATTTAAATATAATATATTGATATGTTAGATAATCAAGCTTGGTTGAAGTCTTGTAATAGTAATAATGCACTCAACCCTAGAGAAAAATGTACCTGACAGCTGAATTGATGGTCTGCTAAATCTTTGTTGGAGATCATGCAATAGTATTTCATATTAATGTAATCTTTATTTTTAAATCATAATTTTTTAAATTAAGAAACAAAATTTTATCAATATGAAAGTATTTAAATCTCCTTACCAAATGAATGGGGACTGATTCATTGATCAATATAAATTGTAAATTCTTATATAACTGATGAAATTTTTGCCGTTCATAAGTGTGGCATTGATCTTAATAATAAACTAACTATAGAGAATTTTTTTTCCCCCTGTGTGTTGAGGGTTTATGTAGAACACCACAAAATTTATTTTGATAGCATAAGGACTATGTTTGTTCTAATGACTTTTACCTTGTACATAGGATTGATAAATTCATAGATGTGATATATTTAAGAGTTTATTGTAATTACTTTACCAAAGTATTTAGAATATTTATTGCTATATTAACTGTAAATAGTTTACATCATTTTATTTTCATGTGTTTGATGTGACAATTATATTGTAAATTTTGTATTAAGATTGTTTTAAATAACAAGTAAAAGTATGTTTTGTTTACTTTGAGGTTTAATTTAATCTGAACTGAATTATTTAATTTGTGTCTAGCATATAAGATTTTTGTTCTTCAAAAAATTTGTTTTCTTATTGTGGGTCCAACTTTAATTAAATTATTATTTATAATTAAATGAAACCCAACATTTGGACATTGTTAGGCATTAAGTAAGAAAATACAGTAAATATTAAATATTAATGTTCATTAACTTAAAGTAAATGTTTAAGAAACAATATCAAGTGTTTTTGGAATCATGGCTGAATCGTAGCCATCGTGATTACAATTTTATATTTTTAAGTTTCAATTTAATGTAAATTATAAATAAGGTACCTAATGAATTATGATAAATGTATATTTGCTATATGTTAATGTGAAACTTGTAAAGTCCATTTTATGCTTTAAGTGCATTTATAAACCATCTATTAATATATTTATCATATTTGTATATCAGATCAATAAGCAGTTCAATTATTTTTTGTATTCAATTTTTTACCCTCTTGATCATTAATACCATTTCCATCAAACTGCCATGTTAATTTTTTATTTTTTATTTATATCATAATTTATGCTATTGAAGTAAGAAAAATAATGAATGAATTGTACCCCTTGTGTGTTTATTATATGTGCAATAAACACAATGTTATCGATTGTAATATTTTATATATTTAAACTTTACTTAATCATGAACAAAAGTTTTGCTAGATTATAGATTTATTTTTAAAATATTTCTTAATAAGGTAAGTGGTTTATTAAGCTATTGATATAAGAAAACACAGAAGTCTTATTTAATTGCATTTATCAAAGGTAATAGAAATCACTGCCGAGCTAAAGACCACTTTTTCAGGTATCAAATGATTATTCATTAAAAAATAAAATAAAACAATTATGAAATACAAGGAAAATAAAGACATTTTGATGTAATTACAAACACATTCTGAAAAACTTATGATTATTAGTAGCTTTTTGAAGTCTAGGAGTTTTCTGGTTCATAATTGAAAATGTAGTCTTGCTCATGGTCAGTATTTCCTATAAATGAATCTGAAAAAAATACTTTATTACTGTTCAATATTTTAATGTTAATGTTAGTACCTACCTATTTAAGGAAAAGAATTTAGTGTATTTTAATCCAGAGAAAACAATTGTTAGTCATGTATTTACATTTAAAAATTTATATTTATTTTTTATTCTAATAAAAAAAAATGGAAAAGATTTACTTATGACTAATGTAATATAAAGGTCTTTTTTTACCGAAGGTTGTATCAACTATGATGCTGTTATAAATGGAAATAAATATGGAATTGTAAAATTTGATAACATTTTATTTCATGTAGTTTTTAAGCTTCTTCTTTTGCTTGTAAATGGAGAGAATCGACAAGGTCGGGCTCTCTTGGCTGTTTATGTTAGTTTTAGTTCCCCACCAGTATTTCCACCCTAGTTTTTTAGATTTCCCTTCTGGTCATTCAGTTTTCCACTCAAGTAGAGCTTAAAAAAATCCTAATTGTTCCCTTTAGTCAAAATCTAAATATCTATTCATATAATGAAGATATATAGTCATATTTTAGGTAATTAATTAAGTTGTGCAGTTACAACAGCCATAATTTGGGTTTTATAATGTTATTAATATTTTAATACGTCTATGTATATTTTTATTTTAATAATATAGAGTGAAAAATCAATATAGCTTTTAGATGATCTCTATAGAGAAATAGTAAAAATTCATTCCTCGATTCTTCCCACTACTTGCTGATCCAGGATTTAATTTTGGGGGGCTTCAGCCATAAAGCTCCTCATACCCTCCTCCCCATGGATCCGCCTGTGCTACCCATAAAAAATATAGCAAAGTTGTTAAATTCAATATTTTGATAATTTGTCTTCTTAATCAATGCCTAAAAAAAAATACTTCATAGTTGAATTAATAAAGCTGGGAGAGTACAATGGCACATTTAACTTTTATTGTAAAAAGTGTAATATTGGTAAACTTTTAAATATCTTTGAATGGAAAATTGTTCACTGTGGCTCATTCATAATCTTATAAGAAGAAATTCTCTAATAAAGTAACAACTATTTTTTATCAATTTCATATCTGAATATATATATATATATATATATATATATTTATATCCGTGGCACCTATGAAAAGTGGGTTAAGTGAAATTTTTGTTCGTTTTTATGGGTATCACCAGAAAGCTATTTTTCTTTCTTTCTTTTTCTCTAATGGGCTAAGTTATGCAGGTATTACAGAGATGAACATTTCTTTGTGAATCATGAGTTGAAACTTTAAAATTGAACTTGTACCAGTGAAAATTCCAAGCTTTCAATTGTGTTTTCCCATAAATATGATTTTTGTACCTAACGCATTATGCAAAGATGCCACAGGTATATAAGACTTATTTAAAAGTAATTTAATTTTATTAAACATTGGTAGTATCAATACAATATGTAGATCAATTACTTGTTTTATACCTGGTTTACTTATCTGATTGTATAAATAAATTAAATTGGACCCTGAGATTAGGCTAGAGTTTGATAAGAAGGGAAATGATTCCCTTTTAAAACTGTCTTCCCTCCAAGCCATGCAATTTTCATAAAAAGGGATTTTTTATCCTATAAGTACAACAAAACCTTTTATTCTAATCAAAATGGGAAGGTTGAGATACATTCAAAGATATTTCAACCCACCCAGTCAATTTCGAACAAGCGTCATTTGACTCCATAATATTAAAGCATAAACAGAATGTTAAAGTATAAACTTTAACAAAACTGTTTCCAAACTAAGGCTCTCAAGCACCAATTTTAACTCACCTGCTGAATTCAAATTCCTTATGTTCCACATATTAATATCTAAATAACTATTTTTCAACTTGTGCCATGTATTCCTCTAAGCAGTCCCCACGGAGAGCCGAACGAGGAATTAGTTTATCTCCGGATAATGAGCGTCTTACCTTATGGAAATACTAGACTATTTGTGGTTTATGATGAACTAAAGATATGTGAGTCAAGACTACGTCTCACCCTCCATCAAGCCATCCATTGAAGATTCCTGCCTAACATATTCGGCCATCATGACCTCACTTACTTATATATCATATATATACACAGTAAGCAAAATTATTGGGATCATCAACATTTTCGAATTCTAGTTTTCAACAGAATACACGTTTTGAGGTTCTCTCAATCCAAAAAACAAGTTTCGCAAAATAGTCCATTTGTGAATGTCAGCAGCTTAGCTCAAAATTAAAAAGTATGTAAACTTCATATATAAAATAGAACAGAAACTTTTTTATCAAAATCAACTCACCGAAGGTGGTTCTTTATATAATAGAATTTACTCATTTTTACAATTTTCTCGAAAGCGGCTCTTACTATTTTTATTAAACTCATTATATTTAATCAAATGCTTAAAATCAAGTAGTCATTAATATTAGACTGGTATTATGTTCATTGACATAGTCAGAGAGGGATTAAAGGCCATCTACAAAGATATATTTTGCATATCATATGGTATACAATCTCCTTCTGGTTCCTGAATCTTCCTAACTGAAAGAAAAACAAGTTGCATCGATCAAGAGGACGCCTCTGCTGCAGGTCATCAGAACATATAAGGCAATGTCTCACGAGGCAATACAGGATTTAGAAGGGTAGATATTTCTGGATCTTCTCCTGCACGAAGATTTGATCAAATAGGCTTGCAAGAGAGAAGGGTCGGTAGATATTCCGAAGGACCTCCAAGTCAGAATTGAGGAACAACGTAATATATGGAAGACAGTATTAAGAGAAGCCATCCTAAAGAAGATTATTCCCACCATTCGATATCGGCCAGCTAGCAGATGGGTGCAATCTGACTATTGATTTTCTCAATTCTTCAGCGAACGAGGGAGTGTTGGGAGCCAAGTTGTAGTCTTACAAAAGCATCCTTAACATCCTTTCAATTTTATTTACCATATGTAGTGAATCTTTGATAAAATGCGAGACAAATTATAAGGAAAAGACAAATATTTTTGGGCCTAACATAAAAACTACACATTTTATGGTAAAATGTATATATAATCTTTTGAAAGGTAATTAAATTCATTATATAAATAAAAAGAGGGAGTGGGGTAGCTCAGTTATAGGGGCACTGATCTTCCAACAAGGTCCCGGTTTCAAATCTCGGCTCATGGCAGAAAAATTATTTATTCTGTTTCATCAGCCATGGGGCAACCCTGAGATCAGGAGATCCTTCTGGCACACACCCAGCCTATAAAGTGGGTACCCTTCGTTAAATAATTATTAATTAAGGGAAAAAATCTGGAGGTTGAGCGTGATCTCAGTCAAATCACCTTGCACAACCATTGACTAAGAAACAGTATCTTCCCTAAATAGTACTGAATCCAAGACCCATCATGGGTTGTAGTGGTACAGATAAAACTAAAAAAAAAAGCGTCCATAACGTACCAGTTTTAGAAAAATTAAATCATAATGAATACATTGATTTTAAATATACTTGTTTATTTTTTTAATTATTCGAATGATAATTATATTGTCATTAAAGCCAAGCCCTAATGCATACAAAAACAATAAAATCTTAAGACCAATATGAGTATAGATAAGTTTAAATCTTTTTGAGTTTAATTTACCCTCCAAAACTTGAAATGGAATGAACATAGTATGAAGTCGAAGGCTTTCAGTTTTTAGAAAAAGCTTAACATTATGAGACAATCAACCGTAAGGTATTTTTATTTATGAACTGTTTTCATGTAATTTAGCTTGTGAACTAAATGTGGATGTGGATTATACTAACTTTAAATTTTCGGCAGAATGACAAATCGCACGTGGTTGAAAATCGGCTTTTTTTCAGAAAAAAAACAACCCTGAAAATACTAATCTATAATTATTAGAAACATAATAATCATAAGTAAATTTTCTATAAAATATCTACAGTGGTACCCCATTTAACCGGCTCTCCGAGTTAACCGGAGGTAAAAGAGATGAATAAATTTTTTTTCTCTAAGAATAAGATAGCTTCATTTAACTAAATTATTGAAACAAATGAGCTCGTTGTATTGATTTCAACCGATCTTGACCTGTAAACTTATATTTATAGAATTAATTGGGTAGCAAACCAATAAAGGAAAGATTAACAGTGTAACAAATAGTGAAAATTTTAATATAGTGTGAAAGAAAAGAGATTATGTATTTTACGTTTTTCAATAGCCTAGAATTTTATTGTATTTATTACTTTTATTTTCAATCATCATATTCTTTCAAACTTCATATTTAGCCATTTTTTATAGTTACTGTTAATAAAAGACAATCAATTTCTTTCAATAAACCATATTAAAGGACTTTAGAGGAAGATATATATGATCATTGAACATTGTAAAGTGACATCAATAGGAATAAGATCTATATAATATTAAGGACCACTTAATTATGCAATGATAATTATTGGTCCATATATGGATATTCATAAAATCGAGTTTAATCAAAATCGTTAAAGCCGTTTTTGAGAAAATTGTAACAATATGTTTTAGCGTTGATATAATGTGGCACTTCCGGTCAGCCGATTTTACGGGAAAAGTTGCTGTAAGATCTGAGTCATATACCTATCTTAAATACGTAATATCAGTTTCGTAGAACTTTTCGTTTTTGAGCTAGACTGTTCACATACATATACACCGACCATTTTTCAGGACTTGGTTATTTAGACTCAAAACGTGTATATCAGTTGAAAACTTAGATCCGAAAATTTTCACGATTACAATACTTACCCTTACTATATATTACATATATAGGTAAGTGAAAGTAAAAACGTATAAATTAGTAAATTGTTTAACACAAAACTACTTTTTTGTGTTTACTTGAGTACTTTTTTGTTATTCTAAAGGGACTTCGTCCCAGAATAAAATTATTTTGTATTCTAATAAAAGTTTATGAATAATACATAACAGTTTCCTTGGTAGTATTTACATTTATAATCTGAATTTGAAACCAAAATTATTCCTAATTACGCAGACACGTGTAATAAATAACATATTAAATTACGTAATAAATAACTTAATTCTTGTAATTAGGAAACATTAGATGAAATTCGAGGCAAAAATCAATTCCAAGTTTGTTTTGTTTTTTTTTGTTCGAAGAATCTCTAATTATCAAAAATGCGGACAAAGTTTATAAGCTTAATGAGTATATATGGGATCTAGCAAACCGCGGTGTGTCTCCTGATAAAGAAAACTCCAAAATCATAAAGATAAACATTCGGCTATTCTTTGAACAGTTTAGGAAACAGTGAGCGGGATCGTTATATACATATCACCATCATAAACTTTAACTAATTCGGGAATTCTGTTTGAAAAACCAGAAAACTTTATTTACATCCGTGGTGATCAATTTTTCTTTTGATATATTATAAATAGGAATAGTTTTATAAACATGTTAACCATAATTTTTGCCGATAATAATAACAATATTTACGATTTAAAACATTTACTTTGCTTGGCATCATTGTGTCTATTATTTCTCTTTTACCAAGTTTTTTTTTGATATTTTTGTAAAAATAAGTCAAGTAAATAAGGGTCAAGAGTCAAGTGCTCTAATTTTATGAATGAAAATCTCATATTTTTATTTTATCGCACTATTGAAGTGTAATTTGCACGGTATCATACGATTTCTTTTATAACTTATAAAATCATGATGTAATATTTTTTAAACTATTTTTATCGAACTTAGATACCCCCAAAACATTTTTACCCAGTAATTTTTCCCACTGTGCGCCATTCACAAAATGTCGGCATCTCTTTTTCATTTGTTTAGTAAAAAATAGAATGTAATTGATTTAGACATGTAGTGTGAATGTGGTCTTACTTCACTATACCTAATTTCTATTATACCGAACAATATATATTACTCAATAAATAAATTAAAAAAAAAAAAGATTTAATAGCAAGAATCAATTGTTTTCTGTAATATACGAATGACGACTTTTCGTCCTTTGGCATGCCGAGGAATATGTTAAGGTCTATTATAAAACGAATGAATTTTGTAAATATTGTATAAAAGTATGTGTGTATTTAAGTTATTGTTTTGATTAGTTTAATATATTTTTGTTTATTACTTTCAGTAGTAATATTTAGATGTTAATTTATTTTTATTTATTGTACATCGAGTGTAAATCAATTAGGCTATCATTATTACTGGTGTCATCAAATGTGGAAGAATGCAGCAACTTTCAATAAAGAATTGATAAATAAAATATAAAATTGAGAACCAAATTATGGTTGCATATTCTACGTGATATTTCCTTTCTATTGATACCTCATTCTTCAAAACTGATCTACATTTAGAAATAATATATAAGGCAGTTAATAAAACAATTTAATGCACCTCACTTATCATTTCGTCTATATCAAATGAAGCTACAAGACTATTATTAATTCATTGCTATCTTCACTTTTGTTCAATGTATAATCTCGAAATTCTTGTTGTTGAAATGTTTGGTATTTAGCGGAGGAAATCAGTACAAGTTAATTAACTATAAAAAACGTCATAAAAAAATGAATATCTGTCACAATAAAGATAACTGTTACAGATAAATACCTTCGTTACCCACTTGCTTTCAATAGCAAATCCTATTTATCAAAAGTAAACTCGGCCAAATGGGATCATTTACATTATTTCTTCTAATGAGCATTTATTGTGTCTCGAATCTCGCTGATTCTGCTATGGGATCGTCGGAAAATTCTCTTGAGAGCCTCCAGTTTGACTTTCAGAACAAGCCGAAAGCTGGTTATAGTCTGTATAATGGTAAGATTTTTCTTTTATTAGCTCAAATATTTATTGATTTCAACTATTTATTATTATCACCTACAAGCTCTTAGATATTTTAATTATCACTTTCCTATAATTCATGTTTTCTTTATTTTATTTATGATCGCAATAATTGTCAGTATATTCCTGTTAAAGGATCAACATGAAAAGAACTAAAATAAAAATTGTAGGTTTAATTAAGGCTTACTCAATTTAATGGTACCATCACAGGGCCGGAAATAGAGTAGAAATGGTCAAAATGTATATACAATGAATACTAAAAATACAATGACCATGAACAAATATAAATACAATGAAACTACATATACTAACTAGGGGATATAATAAAAATACTATCAATTAATTTAAACTTATCGAATTTATTCGGGATAATCGTCCGCTGTTATGTTGTGGGTGGAGCTTTTTTTGAAAATACTATCGGATTTAAGATTGTGTAATTTTAAAACCTGCAGTATTTTCATAAAAAGTGTATTAGAAAACTTAATATATATATTCATATATATAAATATATAATATATATATTCTTCTTTACATCAAAAAAATTTAAAGAAATAAAAAATAAAATAAGCGATTGCGCAATCTTGAAACTGACTATACATTCATTAAAAAATCCTTCAACAATATAATATTGGCCCCTTGCATGAAAGAGATTGGATAATTTGCCAAAACTTGATAGACAAATTTTCAATCAGAAAATCCTTATTATTTTGATAATTAGTGCAACAACATAAGAATGGACCCTGATAGCGAAGAAATTAAAAAAATAAAAAATCATTGAAACATGGTGTCTGATTGAGTAATCAATTATGTTTATAAACAATCACCCACTTTTAAAACATACGACCTATTATAAAATCGATAGTATTTTGAAAAAATACGTCCTAGAAAACCTAGCATAGACCTTGTCGAATAAAGCCGAACATTTTATGAAATTTGCACCTGCGCTGCAGCGCATCTGACAAATCTGATGTATGAGCCATTTGTTGCGAATTTGCTTGATTATTATTATCTTTTTTTTTTTTCTTGTTGT
Source organism: Nezara viridula (assembly GCA_928085145.1). Classification (NCBI taxonomy): domain Eukaryota; kingdom Metazoa; phylum Arthropoda; class Insecta; order Hemiptera; family Pentatomidae; genus Nezara; species Nezara viridula. The sequence goes on from OV725077.1 coordinate 93,827,150, forward strand.
TAATTTAGAAGTAGGTCCCTTGGCCATTTTGATCGACGCAGACTGAAAAGAAAATGACCAAGGGACCTACTTCTATATTAACAACAAGGAATAAAACAATAATAAACAAGCAAATTCGCGACAAATGGTTCATACATCAGATTTGCTGAATGCGCTGCAGCGCAGGTGCAAATTTCATAAAATATTAAAATAAATAAATTTAAAAAAATCGTTACATAACGGATTTAAATTAAAATCTATAAGCAATTTTTATAAATCGATATATAAAGTTGGAATCAATATCATTTTATAAAAGTGAGTCTTCCATCAATATGGACGTCATTGTTGAAGGATATAAAAAATATATATATATATTCCTTATACATAAATATATATATATATATATCAAAGACAAAAAACTAAGAAAAGTGCGGACATTTCGCAGCTTTTGCGTATATCTGGAAAGGTAATGGAAAATTTCGTTGGGAACTTGAAATTCGGATTCAGAATCCCTAAAAACATAAATAACCGATTATTTGAATTTTTTCCACATTCAACTACCTGTCGATTGGACTAACTTGATGACTCGGACGCCATCAGTTTTCAAAACGCAACCGCCTAAATCGTTATTCAAGGTGAATTCTCTTTTAAGGTTATATTATCATCATACCAAAATTTCAGCCGTCAGTTTCTCCGTAAAATTAAACATCAATTTTTGCCACTTCGATTTAAATTTTTGTATAGAAAACAAAGGCTTTCACACGTCTCACCGTAGTTGTGTGTTCAGATAAAGTTTATCTACAATTTAAAATGGTTATTAGGTCGGTAGCTACTAGTCTATAACAGATATTGCCAAATGCTACTCTGAGTACTGAGTACCAAGTATTTTACTCAAATATTGACCTTTTTTTAGTGCCAAAGAATTTAATTACAACTTCAGTTGATGTCAAACGATTAACTGAAGTAGTGGTTGAATTCCCAATAGTGATTCAATTTGAGTAAAATACTTGGTACTCTGTACTTAGAGAAGCATTTGCCCATCTCTGGTATATAAGAACTCAGTCGGCGGGACAGAGTTCTGAAAGTATTCTGTACTTTTTTCTAATAAAAGTATTCAAATCATGAAAATTATTAGATATTTTTGTCTACTTTTTTGTTATTTTTACTCAATCCAGTCAATGAGTTGATACTACGTGGTGCTGATATTTATTTGAAATAATTAACCTAAAAAAATTTTTTTTCTGCCTGCGAGAGCTGATTTAAGGATCAACATATTAAATTGAATTATTTGTATTATGTCAGTAATACCAGATTACTTACACAGCCTTGAAATGTTTTTGAAAATGATAAGCAGCATTAACGGATTTAAGATTTCATTTTCAATATAAATGATCAAAAATACGATTATTAATCATATCGGAATAATTACATGATTACAACTGAAAATAAAACTTAATGACCATGCCAATTTTATGATTGATTTAATATACAAAAATGTGACACGATTAGCTTAATCCCAGTAATCGTAATGAAATAATGAATAATAGTAATAATTGGTAATAATAATAATAACTGTAATCGCAATCTTTGATTATGATTATTCCCATGTGTGAATAGGCCTTCGGTCATAGACTCCCAATCATTAATATTTAGAACATTTAAAGGTTATGTGTTAGGTTTCGAGGACCGAGTTTTTTTTATTTAAGGTAATTCAAATTGCAAGTAAGTTACTGTTTATAATATTAAAAAAAAAAAACGTAAATGATATCAATAAAATGAAATAAAATATATTTTATAACAAACACTTCTATTATTTCCAAAACTACTAGAGTTACAAACAGTGTCATTGATTTATTTTTTATTTTATTTTTTTATACAGAACCACAGGCGGATTTACAGAGGGGGCTTTCGGGCTGAAGCCCCCAAAAAACGATAAAATATAATCATGTTTTATAGAAAAAAATATTAAAAACTATCTCTTAAATTATTATTGTTCGTGTAATTACATTAATTTGACTTCAAGAATTACTTAAACATCATTTCACATAGGTAGTTACTATCTTTCTTTTTTTTTTCAAATTAATTATCGTTATATATATGAAAACAAATCTTTCGGGCTGAAGAACCCCCCAAAATTAAATCCTGGATCCGCTACTGTACAGAACAATAGTGATCTTATTTTATCGATAAATGAATTATTATTTTCAAATATTTCATTATATTTCCATGAATTTTATATCATCATTAAGAAAAGATCATAAAGAATTGCATTGAAAACTCGGCTATCTGCAACTGCCATGTAAAACAATAATAATCATAGACGCAGACTTTCCATTGTGGTTGGGGGGAGGGGAGGAGCCCATGACCCCCACCTCCTTCCAAAAAAGTCTCGGGAATTTATATTATTATATTATATATATATATATAGATATATATATATATATATATATATATATATATATATATATAGATATATATATATACACATACATATTATTTATCTATGTACATATACATATTATATATATATATATATATATATATATATATATATATATTATATATATATATATATTTATATATATATATATCTGGAAAGCAGTAGCCCAAGATAGGCAGAGGTGGAGAAGGCTGGTTCAGGCGGCCAAAGATCTACAACGTCAGTAGATCCAACCGAAAAAAAATATATATATAAATTATAAATACTACATATATAATATATATATATATATACACTATATATAAGTATATATATATATATATATATATATATATATATATATACACTATATATATATATATATATATATATATATATTAGATTTTTTTTTCGTATGGGTGTATTTGAAAATAAGTTAACAAAGCAATTGAATATATTATATATTTTTGTTTTTATTTGAAGGTTTGAGGCAGTGAGTTGAACTCTCAATTCTCCGATATTTCAAGTTAACTGCGGTAAATGTGATAAAATCTTAATGTTACAATGAATACATCATAAAATCCTAGGGTATGTTGCTGCATATAATCATCTAGGAATATAAACTAAAATTTCAATAATAGGAACATAGGGAGTAGTAAAATACTTGTGTAGCTAGTTCTAGTCCTTAGCTCAGCCATTTAACCGACTTTTCCTATTTTCTTAATTGATTTTAGATTACATATTTTATTCATTCCTGCAGATCAATTTTAATTTTTTTTTAAATATTTACTTTTCGAAATATGAGAGTGGGGACGATATTCACACTCCCTTTCTATTGTTATTGAGAGGCGATCATCTCTCTCACCCTCCCCCTCCCGAAGTCTGCGTCTAGCACCATGCGTTGCCCGACAACCTGATTAGTGTTACCCAGAATCGGTCTTGGTCTTGCACTTTGCACCGCCTCACTGTTGCAAGATTAAGACCAAGACTGGAAAAAAAATTGTTTTTTTGAATAAAAATTAAGGCAAAATAGTTACTACTGTTTGACAATTTTAGTTACTATATGTAAAGAATTAGTATAACCAATATACTTCTATATTTAACTCTTCTATTTCTTCATTCGGGATTAGTTAGGATTCCCCTGTCTAAAAAAAATACAGAAATATCTCTATAGTACTAAGTTAATAAAGGTAACGGCAAGACCGTTGCGAGACTCTTGCGCAAGACCAATACGTAGACCAAGACATAGTTTGCAAGCCCGAGACTTGTTTCGGTCTCGCATTTGGGCAACACTAAACCTGATTGAAATTTTGAGATAAACAAATAATTACAAGTACTAAGACCGGTTGCCCGGTGGGACTTTTAACTCGGTACAATCCTTCCGCCCTCACCCCCGGCCCGGTGATTGGTCAAAAGTCACAATAATTGTAAGTGGGATTTCTCAAAGGGAAAATTAATCAAATTATACAATAATTTAATTTTCTAAAAGGTTACTTGATGATTTTTTGGATTAAACGGCTGATAGATAAATAATTATTTAAATATAATATCTTATCTAGGGTTATTAAACTATAATAAATACAATTGAAGTTATAAACATATTCGTGAAATATTTTTATATTTCACTTCTTCTACTTCTCCTTAAAATTATATTTTAAACAATGGCATTGGCTTGATTCTTTGGATTTTAAATACTTTTTTCGAAATTAGAAAAAAATTTAAAAGGTAACATTTAGTATGAAATTTTCTTTTAACTTCCTTGAAAACATGCGATTAACGTTAAATAATATTAGTTTTCAAAAATTATTAATTATAATTTTTTCACCACTCTCCGTTACCGTCTACAACTTTTTATCCTAGATATTGTTGTTTCTAAAATGCTCCGCTTTCCAACGATATATTATACGTGTACCTTTTGACTAGTATTTCCCGAGATTCATTTTCGACCTGGATAAGCATTTTTATTTTTTTCTCCTTTATTCAATTATCAAATTCTTTCAAAAGATATATTCAGCATTTGTTTCTAACTTTAAATAATGTGAAATGATTGATTATTTAAAATAAACCATATTAAAGGTACTTTAGAGGAAGACGTATATGAACATTGGGCATTTAAGCCCTGTGAAGTAACATCAATAGAGATAAGACCTGATTGATATTAAAGACAACTTCATTATACAATGATATACCGAGTTTAATCAAAATCGTTAGAGCCGTTTTTTAGAAAATTGTAAAAATGTGTTTCAGCGTTGATATAAAGTGCCACTTCCAGCCGATTTTAAGTAGAAAGTTGCTGTCACATCGAAGGCATAAGTACATACCTATCTTAAATAAGTAATGTCAGTTCCGCATGACTTTTAGTTTTTGAACTAGTCTGCTAACATACATACATACAGACATACAGACACACAGATCATTTTGCGGGACTTGGTTATTTGGACTCGGGGTACCTAAAACGTGTATTTCCGTTGAAAACTAAGATTCGGAAATTTTGACAATCGCAATACTTTCCTTTACTATATATTACATATACAGGTAAGTGAAAGTAAAAAGGTTAATTGGTATGTCATCATTAGTAAATGTTTCAAAGTTAATATTAAATATAAAATATGTTTATTTTCTCAATTAAGGTTTGATCGTGTTGTTGTACCCCCATGATGTGTTAGCAAGAAAATGTTCTACAGGAAAATGTTGCCCTGTTAATTACATGTGCTGTCGAGAAGACTTCTTTTGCTGCAAAGCGAAATGGTAGGTTTTCATAATAATCATTATTCTTGCATAAATATGTTGCCTTCAATTTAATTCTATTTCACTACTTATCGATTTTTACAGGGTAATACCAGCTTGTTCTTGCTTAGGTCTTCGTATATTATAATTGTGATTCAAAGGATCTTGTTTGTATCTTGTATAAAAAGTCCGAAATGTAAAAATGTGATGGATATACATGAAAACCAAACCTGGACAGAACTTATTTTATTTATTATTATAAAATAAATAATTTAAAATGAAAAATATTTTATGTTTTTAAAATACAATGTAGTTTAATAAAAAAATATTTAAATTGTTTTCAGAAAACATTTTTTGAATTAAAAAAAAAATACATACAAATACAAAATATTTAGTCTACTAATTTATTACTATATTTACTATTAATTTATTAAGAAATGAATTTATATTAGCCTGGAAAGGAGTTTGGAATTAGAATAAGAGGATACTTTTTTTGATAGGAATAAATTATTTTATTCAATTAGTATTTTTTCTGTTCCCGTGGACGAACATTGCTTTCTGCACTTAATTCTCACTGTTTTAACCTTCTTTCACCCCAAACTCCTACGTACTGGTCGACAGATCCCAACCGTAATCCTGATTCACAGTGACTAAAGTTATTCATCAACTGCCTCATCACCTGTCTAAATAAACTTTCCTCTGATCACAGCCTAATAATACTTGTCCAAGTTTCACAAAATCCTCTTCCAAAACCCCCTTCATCGTCATTCATTAGAGGTCCGGTTAACTGGAACCTCTTTCGTGAAGTCATTTCCAAAAAAAATGACTCAGATGATCCCTAAAAATCTCTGAAGACCTTGATAATGCAGTCCACCCCTTTAGTACCATAGTTGAACAAGCTGTTTGGACTTCCTCCTTTCCAAGTGACTCCCTAAAACTTCCTCACAAAAATACTTTACCTATGCACCTCTTAGTCCTAATTCGTACTAAATTCCTTGCCAGATCATTTTGGCAATTAACTAGATATCCTTCCAATCGCCGCTCTTATAACTACTATTGAAAAAAAATAATGTTGGAATTATGTATTTATAGATCTCAATTCTATAATACCTACCTATCCTCCCTCTCTGCTCGAGGATTTCATGTGAAATATCACTAAAAAAATTTAAAAATCCCACAAAATTATCCAATTCCCCATACGAGAAGACGGTTCCTGTGCAGTATTAGATGAAAATAAAGGTTAAGGATTTGCCAAACACCTTTTCGAAACATTAACTCCTCATTCGGAATTCCATCCCACCCACAAGACAACAATCGAATGTTCACTGGAAGGTTATCTGCCTATGATAAAGGTTTGTTGTGCTTCTCAATGTTTTGAATTTTTCAAGTTTATTCTGTTAGTTTTGTTGTATCGTTTCCTACTGTTTGTGTTATTGTAGTGTTTTATAGTTTTCTGAACATGGTTTAGTTTTATTTTATGTTGATTTAGTTAATATTATAAACCTTTTGAGTGAACAGTGAAGATTAATGTTAACCTTGTGCTCAACAAGGTAGGAGATAGGGACAAACAACTCCCTAATTCATATAGACCTATATGTCTCCTCCCTGTGATTAGCGAGTCCTGGAGAACCTCATGATAACTAGTTTACGACCTGTTTTCGCTAGAGCAAGTCATCTACGGCAATATGGATCAACCAGAGGCAGAGGAACCGCTGATGCCCTGCTGAGAGTGCGCAGAGATGTTGAGGAGAGGGGGGAGCGGTATGTCATGTTGCTCCTTTTCGAAATATCCTCCGCCTTCGACAGCGTATGGTGGCCTAGCGTGCTCCAGAAGCTTATACACAGAACATATACACTCAAGTAAGAAGTAACTCCCAGGACAGAAGTGTGAAGATTAGAGACAATTACTACGAGGTAGAAGCTCCCATAGAGAGGTTGCCTTCAGGGATCAGTGTTTGGTCCTGCTCTATGGGAGCTAGTCTTGGATGAGTTACTGGAAGTGTTAGCTGCTGTGGTGGCCTCTAACAGCAGAGCTGGAGTCAAGAGAGAATCAGAGCGATGCGCCGGCCTAGTCGCTAGATGGTGTGAGGAGAAGAAGATGAAGATGGTTGCTGCCAAGACTCAAGCCATCCTCCTTAAGGGAAAGACTGATAGGGCATACCCTATTACTATGTACATTGAAGCTCAGAGGATACGTCCAAGTGAGGTGGTAACCTACCTAGGGGTTAGGTTAGGTTTAGGCCTGAATATGGAAAACCAGGCCTAATTTGCTGAAGAGGAAAAGTAGAAGAGCTGTGAGCACAGCTTTGAATTTGTAAACTGATATAATGACAATAGTGTGTTATTATGCATTAATGCTTAACATTACACTACTATATACACCCGTATTGCCCTGTTGCCACGGAAGGGTCGAAAACAAATATAAAAAACTCCCACAACCTATCTGCAAGCATCTTGTATCTTCTCTTATTTTCTCTCACTTTGACTACGGCTGTGTGGTGTATGGAGGCATCCCGATGGTAATCGATGATAGATTGAAGCGACTTGAATTCCTGCTTAAGATTTGTCTTAGTAGCAAGTGTCATGGCCGTAACTGCAGAATAACTTTCATGTCGCTCTGTGATCGTTACATTGTGTGATTAATAGTTAAAACTCTTTGGTAATATTTTATCAACAGTGAATTTATAATCAGTTGAACATTTACACATTCACGGATACACAGGTGAGTTACAGTTTATTAACAATGAACATGTGATAAATTGGTTCCATTGCCGTTCTTATCTTATATACGTCAAGTTCACGGCCAAGGTTTGTATACTAGCTCTTTCTCGCCAGCTGGTCTCAGTTAGAAACCAAAGACTAATAGATTTTTTTTCTCCCAGAGACAGTTTTGTTTTAATTATTTTTTATCTTGTTTATTTATTCTCAGAAACGTTTTGTTTTATTTCTGTTTCTAAGTTTGTAAATAGCTTATTATTTCTTTTTAGAATTAGTAAATATTTATTTTTGTTATTCTAATTTAGGTATATATATATATATTTTCTTATTCTTATCATGGAAAATATGAATTTGGACAAGAACCTGTGAAGATTCAGATGACGGGACACCATTTTCGGAAGTTTCGAAACTGATTCGCAATATATGAAAAGACGCTCACTTCAAAAACGTCACCTAAACTCTGCCCCTGGGTCAGCGGGAAATTCACTCAATAAAAAAAAAAAAAATAAATCAACAAAATCTAAATTGTCAACCGAACAAGATATATCCAAACAAACAGTCGAGCAAAATAAATCACCACCCAAAACTAGAAGCAAAACAAATACCACAAAATCAAAGTCCCTCAGTACAAAAGTCTTTAAGTACCTCAGGCGCTCAGTGTTGGCGAGAGAAAAATAAATAAAATTTTAATTGCTGAAGGCACAACCTAATTTTATTTAAATTAAAATTTAATTGCTTAGGCAAAACCCAAATTTATTCAAAATTAAACTTTAATGTAAATCAGGCCTTTTATTCAAAGTTCAGCAAATGAGGTATTTTATCCAAAATAATTCAAAGATTAACAAAGCAGGTCTTTTCTTAAAAAAAAAAATTCAAAGTTCAGCAGCAAACAATCAAGGATTAACGAAGTCACCTCCAGCGTTACTATTTGTCCTTTCCTGAAAATACCTGGAAACTTATCTGGAAACTGCTTAACTTAGCTAAATACTTAACGCAAGCATTAGATTAGTTAAGGTATATTTTTGAAAAACGTGGTTATTATGCGAAATACGAATATTAGCCCGAAAATATATAACTTTTATAAAAAAAAATATATATTACTCTGGCGCCCCCAAATACGCAATAAGTAATAAACGATGTAAGTTATATTAAAAAAAAAAATATCTAATTAATAGGCGAAATACGAATATCAGCCCGGAAATAGACGATCTTTATATAACCTCTCATAACCTACCAGACAATTTTCCTCTTTTACGTACGGCAAAACATCGCTAATATGGCAAACAATTAATTAATCGTGTCCGGTCGGCCAAAATGTATAGGCAACTTCTCAAATTAAGGCAAATAATTCTCATGAGTTCTCAATAGGCAACAATCAAAATTATAGGGCAACATTGTACTTTTATGATTGTGCAGAAATAGCTTACCAATTTTATGCCAGCTTACATCTCTTCATTACCTGAGGGCCCTGAATTGCTGTTTTTGGTGCTGTCTCAGTGGCTACCAGTGGATGAATAGGCAAGAAACCAGCAGTTCTTGAGGATTATCTTTTAGATCTGATAACGAGCTGACCAGAACGCGGGAAATTCAAACCATTTTGGGCACAAACACTTGTCATTTTAAAAATAAACATAGGATTTTTTTTTCTTTTTCAAATTGAGTTAAATAGTTTTGAACAATAAAATCCAAGATTTGGAGATGAATTTGGAGATAAAGCCTCAAATATTTGTTTGAAATGCATTTTCCTAATTAGAAAAAAAGATCCTATTACTTTTTCAGCATAGAATCTGTTCCAAATTGATAATTCGTCTTTTATTTCATTTCAAATAGAAACAAGTTTCATTTATTTTAATAATGTCCGATAAATAAAATATTCCTTCTTTCCATTTATTGCCAATTTATGGTTATGTTTTGTAGTTGAGGAAAAAAAAAAGTGACAATGAATTCATAATAAATGGAAATAGAAAAGTTCTATTCATTTATTCCCAGCAATAAAATAAATAATACAATTCCAGAACTAAAGAAAGAAGGTATTATATGACTTTAAGCAACAACAAGATTATTACGCTGATAAAAATATCAAAGCAGGCTGTCAAAAAAAATTATGTTGTTCCAAAATATAAAAGTCCCTACGGAACTTGAGCAAGCAACATAGATTAAGAAATCTAAATCTTAATAAACCAATATTGATCTGTACGTGGTCATGGCTTACGTTTGTTAAGATTATCATAAAAATTTCAAATTGTATGATCAGCTTCTGTGAATAAATCTTTGGACGTGAGTTTTATCCAGACATAGGTCCATTTTTTCATATGATGGGTAATAAATATTCAGGACGCAGTCATTATAAATATTTTATTAGTCCTAATGTTTCAACCCAAACATGTGAGTCATTATCAGAGCATGTTTCGGGAACTGAAGGCATTCAAAGAGTAATTGAATACCTTCAGTGCTGGAAACACGCCCTGACGATGACCCACATGTTTGGGTTGAAACGTCGGCACAAATAAAAACTTTTAATGACTGCTTCCTGAATATTTATCACCCATGATATATAGAACAGTCGATTAACTTCATTCAATATTTTTTTTAGATGTAGGATAACCCCTTTACAAATAATACCTACATTGTTGGTTTTTTTTATTCCTATAACTATTTAACCTCCGTTAACCTAACTCAGGTTGCAGACACCATACTGCCATCCGCAGATTACTTTTTGATGATTAAAGAGAATATGGTAAACAAGTGGTCTCACGATTATCATGAGTCTTCCACAGGCAAATTATGCACCAAAAATTTAAAATAATTCTTTGAATTGAAACTGTCAAAAGATGTAGTAAATTGTTTTCAAGACTATGATCAAATCTTGGCTTAAGCAAATTGAAGATTCTAAGTGTGATAAATGTAACCTGAAAGAAATCTTCCAGCATATAATTATGGAATTCGCTGCTTGTAAAAATCGAACAGAAAAATTTCTTTAAATCCTTATCATAATGAAGATCTGTATAAAAATAATTAACACCGAACAAACCAGAGATCAATGACACACTATACTTACTTGCATTCAATAAATAAATAGAATTTATTTACCATATAGAATGGTAATAGTAAAGAATAGAAATACAACTTCATAATATTATGACTGACTGTATGGAAAATTTTAATGCAAATATATATATATATAAGAGGGTTTTTCTATAAACCCTCAGGATTGGGCTTCCTACAAAAGGTATTGTTTCTACTTCCAGGGTAAAAGCCATGGATTATTAAGCTTTCTAATTAGGAGTACATTGTTTAAAACAATATGGCTCAATTATTACTAAACAATACTTAACTTCGACAATGGTCGCAGCTTCTTTTTATTTCTTTGTAAGATTGAAAAGATTAATCGCTATTTATTTTTTTACAAACAAGTTAATTAGAAATGTAATCTTTACGAAGTTGATTTGAAAAACCATTTCACATTATAGTAAGAAGGTTGTAGAGGACAGGCCACTGTCAGCTAACTTGACAGAATCTTTAAAGTTGAATGTATTTACAGGAGGATTTTTAAACTTTATTTTATTTTTTATGACTGATGTCTTATCAAATTCGTCCTAATGATGGTTCTCGTTACATTTGTTATTCCATGGCCTACCGTTATACAAAACAAGTGATATCTTTAGATGACATTAAGTTTATAATTAAGAAGTAATTTAAAATTGAAAAAAGTAGAAAACAACTGTTGATTTACTCAATGAGTATTACTCAATGAGTATGTTGACTATTGTTTATTTAATCATTTATTATCAATAAAGAATACTTGTTGTTTGCTTTTTATGTGTATGTTAATAAGATAATCCCTAACTATTAATTCCAAACTAATAATTTAATCCCTAATAAAACTATAAATCCCTAATTAAAATTCCTATAAAAAAGTATATATTTTAATTAAAACGAATCACATTGAATTATCCCTATTTATTTATGATCAGTAAACAATTGGAGGTTCGTTTGTAATAAGAAAACAACAACAATTAAAAAAAATAACTCTACCTTCAGTTTTGGACTTCTTAGAATATTGATTCTTTTCATTTCCTAGCTCTTCATCTTCCATTATGAACTCATTCCTTATTAACTAAACAACACAATCGGTTTCAATTTCTTACTTTCTCTACAAACATTAATTTTAAGTGCACCCTTACAATTCACAGATGAAACATTTTTTAAAACTCATTTTAACACCCAGCAACTTTGTCATGAAATGAAGGGTTTAAGTAGCTTCGAATGGGGGTAGAAGTTTTTTTTTTCTTGTATGTGATTTACCTGAGACGCAAAATTCAAGTTTTCGAACTCGGCGCTCTTCCCAATAGCTTTCTAATTAAAAAAAAAAAATGCTATATTTTCGTTTTTTTTTTCTGTTTTCCACCATTTTGACAAAGAAGGAGCATGTTTTCGACTAACAATATTTTATACATTTTTAAACTAGATTATCAAATTTTGGAAATTGTAACAAACAGACATTAAATTGTGACAGAGTATACTTTGTCTGAGGAGTACAGATTTAGTAACTAAGAAAAAGATTATAATAGCTTAAAGTTATGGAACATTGGCTCTCTTAAACAAATACAAAAATGGACATGGTGTTCTGTACCTTCGGGGCATTTGTATAATAGTAAGATTAATTTCGGCTTTCAGGAAAGAAGGAATTTGATGAATGAGGTATCAAACGAAAGGAAATTTCATAGAGTAGTGGCGAATCTCTAAATTCCTATAATAAATTAAATTAAAGGAATTGAGAAAATTGGTAGGTTGTAAAACTCAGATAGTTTCAAAAATTGACAAAATTGAAATCAAGACCAGGCATACCGAAACCTACGTTTAAAAGCTCAAATCTAAATTGGGCACATAAAATTACTATTGAAAAAACTTTTTGATGTTTTCAATAAATTAAAAAAAACATGTCTTGGATGCTATCCTCTCAGTAAGCTAGAGACCTACAAGCCTAAACTCTTCTGCTCCAATCAAATTGGTCTTGAGCGAGTACAATAACGGATAAGTACAACTTGACGATAGCTCTGTTTTAACTGAAGAGAAATATTGCAGTGGCACAAGCGAATCACTTATTAATTAAATTTTTTCTTTAACAGTCATGTTTCTTTAACAGTTAAAGTGTTCTTTAACAGAAATTCGACCAATTGTGTGTGTTTAATAAACTATCTAGATCATAGGTGGAGAACCATTTTATCATTAAATGCCGCAGTAAGGTTAGGCAGCGCTAATGGAGGCCGAATTAATTCTTTATATTTTACCGTTGCTATCTTTATTTATCACTAAATACACAAACTCACATACATATATTCAACTTAATCCTATTTATTTCCAAACCATCTTTACTTAAATAATTAATAGCACTAGAATAATAAATATCGCGCAAAACCCTTCAGAGGCCATCCCTCTACGTCACATGCATCTTATGAGAACGCGGTTCCCCACATATGATCTAGATCATATCATATTGTCTATACGGATAAATATGTTTTGCTGATATCTTTCATGCGTCGAATGCATTAAGGAAGGGCAGCTATCCCTTTTCTAGAGTTCTCGCAAGGATATACTTTCTTATAATTGATTTATTGTACATATGCATTGTAAATACTGGAATTCCACCTTAATGGAGTTCATACCTCATTAATTAACAACACCCCTAGGATTCGTGCTTTGATGACCATTTCATTGCATTACGACTGGAACCATATGAATAAAAAAAAGGAAGCTAGTATAAGGAAAAGAGAGCGAAGAGGTTAAGAGAGGAAGGGGGTGAGAAGGGAGAGGAGGGAGTGCATGGAGAGGAGGCTAATAGAATTGGATTTGAGCCGCAGCCGTTGGCTTTGTGCAAGGGGACTGGTCTCATTTGTCAATGTGTCAGCCGGCCTTGGTCGGGATCAATGCACTGGTCCTTTCCAGCTTAGGCATCGTCTACAGGCCATTTCTCAACCCCTTCAATCGCCGACATTTAACTTTTTACCGATGGCTATACACTATACCTAATCTGAAAACAATTATTTTCTATCATTGATTAACTAATGATATTCACAACTGCGCTGAAGAATATTTCTTAAAGGTTTACAAGGTTATCGTACATCCCAGATTTCTTGGGGAGGGGAGGGGAAATCAATTCGTATTATGTCATACTTATGTACTAGAACTTTTTTAATAACTTAGAATTTAAAAATAAATTTAAAAACACGAAAGATTTATTCATTTGTTTCTTCCGCCTTATTTTTGTATTTTATCTTTAATTTCATTTATTTGTCTAGTTTTAATTAGGCTCTAAGTTAATAAAAAAGTTCTAGAAAACAATTATGAAACTATATAAATTTTTCCCCAAAGAAATCAGATCAAAATGATCTAAGCCGGGTTGGCAAGACTTGGCCAGAAACAAAAATGATAGCTGCAAATTAGCGGATTGCAATACACTTCTATGTGCTCTATGCTCAACCAGCAATCGACGGTGATAATAATAATAATTAATAAATAAGCATGATACCTTGGATTTTCAGAAAATACGGAAGATTAATGATAAATAATTATTTAAGAACTATATATAACTCGGAATATGTTCATAGACAAACGAAAATAGATTTTTATTTATTTTTTAAAAATACAAATATGGCATAAATTTGTTTGAACATTGTTTCGTAGGTCATTTTAACAATGAAAATAAGAATATAAAATTAATTCAACACTTTTAACACATGAGCCTTTTAGTTGACAGAATGACTAATTCTAATTTCAAAATTTTTATTATTAATTTTAGTGATATTTCTAGTGGGAATATTTATATTTTTATTTGCAGTTTTATATTGCAATACTGCAATCAACTCCTCAGAAATCAACTTACTCAATGTCTGTAAAGATACTTTTCCAATAAGAAAAATTACTGAAATGACTTCACTAAAAAATGTTGCGGTTGGAGTTAGTCATTCTGTAAACTGAAAGGCTTGTATATTGAACAAAATGTTTATGTCCGAAAGCTATGTTTACACCATAGGCGCCGTCACGGATGAACAAGACACTTTCCCAAATGAATATTTTTTTAAGGGACTGGACTCTCAATATTTTTCAGTCGTTTATTTTAAAAAGTTATTAAACCGTAGGAGTAATAATTACATTACATATATGACAGTTAATAAAATGATTATCAAGCTATTTCTACATGTATGGCGTTCCATCCCCTCTCCCTTCTCCAATGCGTTAAACACTGTTATGCTGTTACACTAACCCTTAGGTGACTTCAATCAATTTGGATAACCGAAGGTGACCGCTACTTCTTGGGAATAAAATAATAGTACAAAGCATATGAGAATAATTAATTTTAGATATTATTCTAATTAATTTCACTAATTATTAAGAGGTGTAAAAATATTAAGTTCACTAATTCAGTTAATTTATTATTACATAAATTAACTGAATTAGTGAACTGTTGAATGAAATACTATTCAAATATTACGTAATATAAAACATCAATAGGGAAGAAATTAGTTTAATTTTTGGAGGGGAGAGAAGGAAATTACGTTATTGCCTGGGGTACCAAATGTCTGAGACAGGCACTGCTAACCACGGCCCCCTAATATTTCCTGCTGCTATCCATTAGTGCTCGCACCTAGTGGTTTAGAATTATCTAGGGGAGTGGGGTAACTCAGTGGTAGGGCACTGAGCTTCCAATGCAAAGGTCCCAGGTTCGGACCCCGGCTCATGGCAGAAAATTTATTTATCTGTTTCATTGGCCGTGGGGCCTGACCCTGGGTCAGGAGACCCTCCTGGGGCACACCCAGCCTCTATAAAGTGGGTACCTTTAATTAAATAATTAATTAAGGGGGAAAACCTGGCGGTTGAGTGTGATCTCGGTCAAATCACCTCCTTGCTCAACCGTTGACCTAAAAACAGTGCTTTCCCTAAATAGTACTGAACCCCAAACCCTTTATGGGTTTTAGTGGTACAGGTTTTTTTTTTTTTTTTTTTGGAACGTGTAAATGGGGAATTTCTTTAGGCTAGTGTTTGTGTTCCTCTCAAGAGACATCAAAGTAAGTTTGTCCCTTGGTGGTTAAAGAGGTTAAGCAGGTTTGTGCTAGTGTGTCTTTTACAAGTTTCTTGACTGCTTGTTATACTTAAAAGCAATTGAGAATTTCTGATAAAATTGGCGGTCATGATCGAGGGTTGAAGACGAGCTACAGAGCTAGGAAAGCCGTGAAACAGGAATGTCCTTATGAGGTTTTTGAAAAATCCGCGAGTGAACGCGGAGTGTTTGCCGGCCTGTAATTGGCAATGAGGCCGTGACTAGAATTGAATCCCACTGCTAGCCTTGCTATATAAGAAGCCGACAGAGGGACTCTTCCAGATCCGATTTTGCATCCGGATATTTTATAATGACTGGTTGTTCCTCTTGGTGGACTTGGTAATCAGGAAGGGAGCATCGCCTCGTCCATCTTAGTGAAGTGTCAAGAATAACATAGCGAGCGGAGTTGGGAAAAATAAAAACAAAGGTTTCGATGATGTCAGGCACAAAACCAATCTTGTGTTTTTCTTTAATGACTTGTATCTACATGATATCTCCCAACCCCCTTAAGTGTTACATATTCACGATTTTCAATTTATTATGAAAAAATGCAAATAAAAGTGCTTGCATCCCAATTTGTTATCTGAATATGTCGTTTAAGTTCAACGTTAAGTGTATTGAAAGTTTGTTTATTCGATGTAATTCGATCAGGCTACCATACTTTTTTTAGCACTAATCAAATATCTAATCTACTGGGGACAGTATTGAAGAGAGTTATTTCTGCTGGACATTGGCACTGGTGATAACCATACTGCCTGTTGTAGCGTGCTTATGAACTTGTCAACAGCTTCTTCGAGTTAGACTTCGCCATTAAGGTACATTGGTAGAACGTCGAATTCAAAAAGTATATAAAAGTAAATAATGTTTAACAAATAAAATCTTAACTTTATTGAAACGTGTTAATTATGATATAACCAATCAATGGGATAAATGATCATCCTGAAATACAATGACATACGAGGAAAGAGGGAGAGAATTTCTTTTTTTTACAAACCGGAGCTACGGGCAACAACGTTCAATCCAGTTTCGGATTTGAGATTTTATCTAGTAACTTCAGTTCCGTAACAAAAATCCTGTCAATGCTGTAAATGCTTTTTTTTAAGAGCCTGACGTTTTGATTATAAATTAATGTTTAGAAATTTAATGATTATGGATTTAATATTTTATTTTATGTGAGGAATATTTTATTATATGAGCTTATTTTTTTTCTTGTATTTTAATAAAACTCGCCTATATATTTGTTTACCACTTGACTAATTTCATTGATCAATTAACGAGTATATAATTTAATAATAATCAGATTATAAGAGAATTACGATTTAAATAGAGAATTAAGCTGACTAGTCAGTTAACAGAAAACGATATGTGCTTACGCAGATCTATTGTGAGGAGGCGTACAATAGATCTCTCATATTAACGGCTCTGTAGTTCTACAGAATTCAGCCTCTGCTGCATGTTGCATTTTTTATCATATTTTTTAAAATAAATTATTTTATAATGGTTTCGTTTAAGATAAATATAGATATAGTTTATCTGTTTATGAAATCTTGTATTTTTTTCAGTTACATAGAAATAGAAATAGAAAAATAACATTATTCTGGGACGAAGTCCCTTAAGAATAACAGAATATTACAGAATAAAAAACGTCTTGAAAGTAAGGTCAATATAGCTTCCTCGCCATTTGTATTGGCTAAAAAATATCTCTCTATCTAAAAAGTACAAGGTCTAAAATTTTTAGCGTGAGAATAAAATCTCTGGAAGAATCCGTTTTCGGAATTTCAGTAATCGTTCAACATATACGGGTTTGGTACCCACGAATTTTGTTCATCAGCGAATACTAAAATGCGAAAAAGATGGGTATAAATAGATTGCATATTTGCTGATTCGAGATTTAAAAACAAATCCAGTGCGTACTGAACATGAATATCACTAATGTTATTACAAAAGGTCGTACGTAAACATTGAGTGTTTTACAGGAAATCCCAAAAACTAAATGTTTCTTTATGATTGATTAGTATAATTTCATAATTTATTGCCCTCTGTTATTTTTCATCGCAGCAGAATGCTTATATCAGTTGCGGAATACAAAATGTCGCCATTAGCACAGATAGAATTAAAATTTGAAAATGTTTACATGTGACCTTTTTCACTAACAGTAGTAATATGTACATAATCGGCATGTTCTCACTCCGAAAATGGATGGTATAAAACATCCATAAGAAAAACTAAACTTTATGTGTTTTCAGAGTTAACGAGACCAATGCTTTTGAAGAAAAGTAGTAATTGACTGAAGAGTCAAAACAAAACTATTTAAGCTGGAATTTAAAAATATATGTAAAAATCAAACAAAAACTCGATACCACGACGAGCTAGTTGAACCTCAATAGAAATAAACACAATAACAAATAAGATTATTATTTTTTACAGACTAAATTAATTTAAATTTATTACGAAACAATACGGTATAAATTAACTCTTTGAATAAAACCTAAAATTTTATAACCCCATAAAAATATCGTCTTAACCTAACTTCCACTCCATATGATTAGTGTCTTTCACATTTCACTGCTATTATATTGTTAACAATTATTTATATTAATTTTAATTATTAAATAGAATTCAATGAAATTCATACTAGGTAATTTCTTCTACGCTGTTCGCCAAAATTCTTGCAAGTTTGGGTCAAATTGAACAAGCAGTTTTCAAACTATAGGCTTTTCAAATAATATGTTTACTGGTCCGAAAGCGAAAGTATTTTTTTTAGGAGTAATGGATAGAATTTGATAAAATTCATACCTACTTGATTATCTGTTTACCAATACTTCTTTCCTTTTCCCTCCAAATTTGAGCCACATCGAAGATGCGGTTTTAGAGATATAGACGTATCAAAGAAAACATGTTTGCTCATGTATACGAGAGATTAGTGGACAGAATTCAATAAAATTGACATTACGTTATTTTTTCACTATTACCTACCTTTTTTTCAACTTTGAGCCAAATCGAACGAGCCTTTTCTAAAATATTGGCATATCTAAAAAAAGTACGTTTGCGCGTGATTAAGCGAAAGTGCTTGATGGAATTTGACATTCGACCATCTAGGCACCAATCCGCATAATCGCTGAAAATTTCATGAAAATCGGATGAACGATACTAAGTGATATGTCCGTTACACCGATTTGACTACAGACAGGCGTACTGACAGACACCGAACCAGATTTGATCCTTGATGTCTGAAACGTTAAAAACGCGAGTGGAAATTTTCGATTCTGAGTACAAAACTTTTTTTAACCTCTCGCACGAACACAATGCTTTTCTACCTTCGGTAGTGAGGAAGCAAAAGAATTACTTTTTAAATCTTTTCTTTTGTGTATTTAATCTTTTATTTTTGTTAGACTTTGTTATTCTTAAAAGACTCTGTCATTATCTATCTATATATTTATGTCTGTAACTGCTGAACATGTCAACAAATAGTTATAAACTTTATATTTTAAATTGGAAAATTTCATTTTAAAACTGTTCTTTGAAAACTTGTCTTCTAATTAATGCGTTCTTATTTTCTATATTATACCTTCTTTTTTTTTAAGTATGTGTAAGTTTCTAGGAATGATAACAATTTTTCTCCTCTACAATCAAATCGTTAAGGTAAATTAGCAGACCACTAAAAATTCAACAGCTTGTCCATACTCTACGCAACCTTTACCAAACCTCGTTTTATGATAGCCATATACATACATCGTATGTAAACCATATTACCTCTTCCTTGCCGTTTCAATTCATGAGATTCAGATAGTAACTACATTGGAAGGCAAGTTTTGGCACAGTTTGGCAATTCCTATCAGCTACGTAGGACAATGTGTTGTGTCTGCAGAAGCCACAATGGCGTGGAAAGCCAATCGAATCGAGCTGTCGAAACTTTTCAAGGTAAACTTTCAGTCAAGTTCAAACTGGTACCAAATATACCAATCAGCCAATTCACACATGCAGATTACCGCACGCATTTAGCCGCATTAGATTTTTTAGATAATTTAAAAACATTGTCCCGTCTTTCATTAAGATGTTTGTCTGCGAAGTACAAATTTTATTAAATTATACCTTTTCTCGTCAAATAACCAAAATTTGTAAAGTTGCCGTATACTTGGATTCGTTAGCATTCATTACATATGTTCATCATTATGTTCGATATTGTCAATATCTGTAGTAATCTGGAATGTGAGGATTACAAATCTCTTAGAAGAAAACTTTTCCAATTCCTAAACAATAGCAACATCATATATAAACAAACAGTGTCACTGTGCAGAGGTGAACAGATAAGAAGTGCGGTAAAATATTTTAAAGTAATTAGGAAATATTATATAAATAAAATAAAGATTTTGTCTTTAGAATCAACCTGTTTTTTTTTATATCTTTTTTTGTTTCATACATTGCAGACACCAAATTCACTTTAAAACGATTTTTTGTCTGTCTGTATGTCCGCATTGCAACGAAATTTTGTCAGGGGTAAGCTCAGCAATGGCCTGTTGTAGACTTGGCTTATTGTTGAAATTTTAACGTAATATTAAGGTTTGCTTGACTTAAAACATAGGCTTTAAATGAAAACAAAATATATAAGAGTATAACCAAAGTTATGAATTCTTAAGTAATTTCACTAGAGACCTCGGTTAATGTTAATAATAAATGTTAATAATAAACATATGTTTATAGGTTGTCTTCTCATTAATTGAAAACGCTGTTTTGTTTTTTAAATTTTAATTCCTTACTTCTGTTTTTTCCTTTTGTAAATCATAACTTGTAGAAACATCTGTTGTTGATTATCGCTATGTTTTACACCCTTTGATTCTGCGATTAAAGGGTGTAAAACATTATTTATAAATAAATAATAATGTTAAATTTATTTTTTTTAGAGGAAGGAGATGGTCCTGGGTGACTAAAATAGACTAAAATAGTGGTCAAACTATTTTATTAAAAGCCAACGTGTCGACCCGACTTTGCAGTTATTCCTCAGGTCAGAACGGGCAAGATACAAAAGGATATAGAAAATTTTGGGAGTTACATAAATTTTTTTTTGCATTCCTTTTGATTTTTATGAATATTTTTTCTTTAGGCCATTGATTTAATTTTACTTTAGTTCTTGTATCTGAATAGCTAGAAATATATTTCTAAATTTTAGAGATTAGGATGAAAATAGTAATTCCAGAAACAGTAATTACAGAAAAGAGTAAGGCCCGACTAACATTTTATATACTCTCTCCACCAAACAATGGACAGTCATTAATAGTATTAATGATTTGTTAGCTGTAAGCTTTAAGCTTTAGTTCGGTTAAAAATACACTTTAAAAATTTTATTATAGCCCAACATTTCCTGAAAATAATGTATTTTCAAAGCAGGAATCAATAGCCAGTGAAAGTTGTGTGTAGCGCGTACCAGATTTTTTTTTTCGTCTGTCCAAGACTTCTATTGAAGTTCTATACTAGCGCCTTGAATTTGATACTACAGCTAACTTAAGATAAAATCATTTGAAGGTAGATAAGTTAAAATAAAATAATGCACAGTAAATTAACAGTTTAATGAAAAAAATAATTTACTTAACTTGATTACTGAAAAATATATACAATTGGTAAATAAAAAAAAACATTGACTGGAAATCCCTTTACAAGAAGAACAATAATATGTTTCTTTTCGAAAGTTTTCGGTTCTGATGTTTTAGTTATAAATTAGCGAAAACAAATAGAAAAGTAGGATAACAATAAAAAGAGCTTTGTGTACACCGGTTTTTGCTCCTCGTTTAAAATCGATTCTTCGCTTTAATTTATTTTAGTATAGACTCCATTAGTATTTTAGTGTTGTATGTTGTTACATCATTACTATTACCATTAAGAAGCTTTTACGTTAGCAAATTACTTATGTCTTAAAAATTATTACAACTGTACAATTTTTTTTTTTACTCTATCGATTGGATAACACTATAAAAAAAAGCGTTTTGTTGTAAGTTTTCGCTTACAGCTTGGTTTTGAAAACCATCAATCAAATAGTTTGTTTGAACAATTAAATACTTTGATACTTTCATTTTTGTAGAAAGCTTTTACTCCTCTGTCATGATAAAACAAATAAGTAGAAGAAATACAAGGATTTTTTTTCCCTGTCTTAATGAATTCATAGTCCAGACAATCGATATCACAATATAGTATTGTTTTGCCTCGAACAATATCCATTTAAATGTTCAAAATTATTTTTTTAAAGATATTATTAATCGAAAATTTAAATACGAAATATATTGATATTTACATTTTCTATGAACACAAATATAAATTTGTTTCATATTTACACGTTTAATACAAATATTTGCATTTGAATATAGGAATATAAAAATTAATATTTTTCAACCGATTTTTCTCCATTTTAAACAAATATATAATATTACAAATATCGGCACTACTGCTTGGCCCACAGTACTCTGGAGGACTAACTGGATACTGATGGTCCGACCCCGTCACGACCCGACCCTTGCCCAACTCCTCCAGGCCGCAGCCTCCTTGCAATTACCTACTTCCACATCCTATACCCTGCAATAATATAAAAGCAATTTATTTTTAAATTCGGCATGTTTATAAATTTTGATTGAATAAAACATACTACTAGGTTACTGCTTCATAATCTCTAATCTCTAAAAAATAATATATGATTTATTTATTTATTGATATTTACAACTGTATAAAAAAAAACAACTAGTAAATGTGCAATCAGGAATATAATAACATGAAATCTCTTGTTGAGGAACTACCCACTGATAGCACTCAAATAATAAATTTACACAAGAAGATCATGAGGATCATCCGCCTTCTTTTCAGACGCCTGGGAGGGTTATCAAGGATCGAGGAGGAAGCAAGGTTTAAAACGAGAGGGTTCAGATGGTTCTGTAGTTTTTTATGGACGTAGGTATCTGGATTGGGCCAAATCGGAAACATATGGAACATTAAGGTCTTTATGGATGATTTTATTTGTGACAAAGTAAGGAGCATTGAGGATTTTGAATTGTAAGGATTGGATTCGAGAGGAATTCGATGGTTTAGGGGAGCCCCAAAGGTCAATTCCGTAAGTCCAAATAGGTCTTATTACAGTCATATATATGAGTCGTTTGTAATTGATTCAAAGCTTAGAGCGTTTGTATAGTAAGTGTTGTAGTTGTGGGAAACGTCGAGCGGTTTCTTGTCGTTTCAGTCTTGTATGAGGGTTTCATGTGAGTCGTTTGTCTAGGTGGAGGCCTAGGTAACGAATTTGTTCAACTGGGAAATTATTAAAAGATACTGTAGGACAGGAGGTCATAGGTTTGCGACGCCGAGTAAAGGTAGTTTGATGGGATTTATTGGAATTTATTTTAATTCTCCAGTTTTTACACCATTCTTCAAGGTTTGTGATATGTAATTAGAAAGTTTGGGATGCAGTTGATGGATCAATATTAACAGATAGGATAAATGTGCATATGTGGTGATGACAATATCATGGTGGGTTGGGATATCAGCTGTATAAACTGTGTAAAGGATACTACCTTGAGGACGATATATGATTATCCAGTCAATCAGGATCTTCACAAATGTGTTTAAAAAAAACGAAATTATTTCAGAGAGCACTTCATTTATAATCAGTAGAAAGTACTTTTTTTATGTTTTGGCTCTGATTATGTTTTACGTATATATATATATATATATATATATATATATATATATATATATATATATATATATATATATATATTGTATAACTGAGATCAGATTGTATAGCTGTAATTTATATGTATTCTGTAGTTCAGATTTTATTATTTTTTTGCTGCAAAAAAAAGTCTAAGCAGAAAAAAAAATTCACGTCTTTATCCCAGTATTTTTATCTATTGAGATTGAAAGATAAAATATCAAACGGTCACTGAAAATGTTTTTATATAATAGAGAGAATCTCAGCATTTTAATTTGTTGGAAAACAAAATAGGACAGTAACTAAAAAAGTTTTTATATACATCGGTATAGAAATATATATATACAGTGTGTCCTCTAAGTAGAAGAAAAAGTTATATAGGAGTGGTAGCAGACCTCAAGAAAAATTTCATATATTGGGTTGGCAAATAAGTCCTTTCGATTTTTTGTTTATTTTTACGTCACTATGATACACTTCTTATCTGATGAATTAATCCCTAAGGTCGATTGCTTATCCTGTTTGTAATATATCAACAAGTATATCTGTTAAATCTTGTTGAAACTAGTTTAGTATTTTGTTTGCTATTGCTCTGTGAATATGGAAGAAAATATCATTTATGATCGGCTTATTTATGATCATTTTATGAAGGTCATAAAAAAATTTGCAGTGTTTATGGGATGCCTTAATCGAACGTATCTGTCAATTTGGTTTGCCAACTTTCATTCAGGAAATTTGGACATCAATGATGCTCAACGGTCTGGTCGCTCTCATGAAATTAAAACGAGCAATGTTAAGGCCATTATTGGTCAAAATCCTACCCAATTAGTGGGAGAGATCGCTATGGCCCTAAATGTGTTGCACGCAACCGGGGTAAACCATTTGCACAAGCTCGGCTATGTTTCCAAGCTTAACATAGTTTGGCCTATGTTCCAGGGTCCCTCATATGATTTTTCACTGATATCACCCTGAAACATCGAAAGGAATTATTTGCCAACACAATGGGCTAATTTTCCGCAGAAAAATAAGTAAATTTATATTTTTTTTTAGGTGCCATGTTTTTTGTTGAATAGGGAGCGAAAGCTAAAAAAACATTTTATTTAAATAATTAGCGGCAGTGGGCCCGAGACCTTCTGTAAATATGGATAGTTTGGAGATCTATCAATGGCCAGATTCTCGACTAAAGTCATGAGCGCTCTTAATCATTCTCCGCTGGTTTTAAATACCAGTGAAGTGGTTGAGGGAGAAGTGCAGGGATATCCTAAGCCTTGCTTTTCCCTCCACATGTGGAAGGACATGATTGGTTCGGAGTTTTCATAGCTGATTGTTAATGGTGGATATGCTTGTATCTACGATGTTTATTTTACTTTTATTTCTAATTTTACATATATATATATATATATATATATATATATATATATATATATAACTTTTTTCTTTCCTTTTTTTTACTTTTTTTAAAAATTATTTTGTTTATTTATATTTCTGTATATACAGTGTGAATGTACTCTCTGAACTATATTATAAGTACCCTTAACTGAGACAGATTGTAATATTTCTCAACACAAAAAAAAAAAAATAATAATAATAATAAATAATAATAAAAAATAAAATTAATTAAAATGTTTCACTTTAAATAGAGTATGTTATTGTTAAAATCGCTTAAAGCTGACATTTGAGCGGCTAAATTATGCTAACCTCTGTTTAAAAAAAAAAATCATTCGCGATTTTATTTATATTACCTTCCAACTATACTACAGATTTCCCACTTTTAGAAAAGCTCCCACGTTTAATAAGTTATAAGTCCATATTAATTAATTTGGGGTTTATTAGGGAAAAAGTTGAGATTCACCTCAAGTTGTGTAAAAAAATATTGTGATTTTATGTCCTGCCACCAAAAAGTACCTGTGTTTTCATAAAAAAATTATTACAATACAACTGCAAAGCTTTTATATCTTGTTTTTCTTAGACCTGGGATTTATTATAATATTCAAAATTTCCTTAATACACTTTTTATTTATAAAAAATGAGATAATTATAATATTTTTTTTTTTTAATGTCGTCATCTAAAGAAGGGTACTCCATACTGCGGACCGCATGCACCTCCAATCCGGCCCGCGAATATTTCTTTAATTATATGGTAAAATTTTGAACTGTTAAAAAAATACGAAATTAAGTAAACCATTCAAAGAGGAGGTTTCTACACTATTTATTGCAGGAATCGTTTCTCTTAAAATGCTTATTTTTCATCTGAAGGGTTATTTATTTATCACAAACCAGGAGCCGGGGTACTCAATGTGGTCCACAGGAAAAAACGTTTGGAGACCACTGATCTAACTACATTACTTACTATGGTCTCTAGTGTAGGAATTGGTCCGCATTCATAAGAGTCTAGTCCTAATATTGACGTTTTTTTTCCATTGAAAAATATTACAACCTGTCTCAAAGGACATTTAAAGTAGTGTTCAGAGATCACATTTACACTCTATGTACAATAAATAAATTAAAATAACCTAAAAATAAATAAATAAAAAGAACACATATATATCTATATACACTATTAACAATCTGGTGAGAGAAATCCGAGCCAGACTTGTCCCTCGAACTGTGGAGGGATGGGTGGTGCTGGATAAGGATTGTGCAAAGGGATTTGGATGAATGGGTAAGGTTGTGGTGAAATTTGGAGAATTTTGCTGTGATAATATCTAGGTCAAATGGGATATTAAGGTCATGGTGTAGGATTTTGTTATTTGCATAGAACGGAGCATCGAAGGTTTTTGGGTTGGAAGGATTGGGTGCGTTTGATATTAAAAAATAATATTGATGTTGAAAATACAGAATCCTACTGGCTGCTTCAATTATTTTATTTGTTCTTACACTAATTCAGGTGAATCTCAATTTTTTCAGCAATAAGCCTCAATATAATTGTGGTGTTCAATTTCATTAAACGAGGATTTTATTTCTAAAAGTAGGGTATCTGGGGTATAGTTAGAGGATAATAAACAAATCGCGAATAATTTATGAGTTTTTAAAAAACGAAATTAGCTTAATCTATCATATTAGCACTAATCTATAACGTAATATAAAACTGATTAAAAGTTAAAGCAAAACATTTTATATTATAAATAGAAGGATTTAATTTTTTTCTAACCATCATAGTCTATCCGACTCAGTAGATAAGCCATATGTCTGTTGAATTGCACATTGTCGTGTAATTTTTTATTTTTATTATTCATTGCATGGCATGAGTATCAGAGCTTACAAAAATATAGTTTATTTCTTGGCTAAACATCAAGATTCTTATAAAATGTATGTTATGATTGACAAATGTGTCAACAATTACTTACTTAAAGAGCAGTACATTAAGAAATCCATAAGACGATTTAAAAAGAACGATCCTGTATTGTAGAAGGATTTTGTAGTTACTTTATGTTTACAAAATATAAAATACTGGAATTACACCTTCTATTTGAAAGAATGTCAGCATTTATCGAATGTAAAGTAAAATATATGCAAAAACAAAGTATAACTACGCTTTAACGGAATTTATCAGTTCAAACATCATGTGTTTTGACTTGAACATAATTATGATTTTGAGAATACTCTTATTTAATTATATCGAGAAATCTATGTACAAAAATCTGATGCACACAACTTTCACTTACCACTCTAATTTGAATAGAAATTATTTTCTGGCAATGCTGGGCTATCATAAAAATTTTGAAGTGCATTTTAAACGGAGCTAAAGCTTAAAGCTTATAGATAAAAAATCATCAAAATTACAAAAAGTCTATTTATTATATCGGCGGTAGGCAATAAAAATCTAGTAACTGCGTCTGCTTTTATAAACCACCTAACATCAATCTCTGAGCCTTTCAGTTGACAGAATAACTAACTCAAACTTCAACATTTTTTAGTAATGTCATTTTAGTGATATTTCTAGTCCAACTAGAAATATCACTAGAAAGTTATATCTATACAAACTGTGAGTAAGTTGATTCCAGACTAGGTGATTGCAGTGTTGAAGTGTTTTGTCACTAAAAACATTACTAAAATTAATAATAAAGAATGTGGAAATTGAAGATAGTCATCCTGTGATCAGAAAGGCAAATATATTCCTAGAGAGATTTTAAAGTGCATCTGAATATTTAACCTATAAATTATTATGGAGTGTAGGACAATTAGTTATTAAACTGTTATTTTCCATTGTAAAGTTTTATAAAAATAAGTTGCGAGATTTTCATTGTCTGCCTTGGATAGGTCAAAAGTTGTCATACTGATGGTAAGTGGTTAATGTTGGGATTTCACAAAAGGAAAATTCATCAAATTATTCACTAATTCAATTTACTAAAAGGTTAGATGATGATTTTTTTGAATAAATGGCCAATAGGTCCTTAATTATTTCAATATAATATTATATCTAGAGTTATTAAACTACAGTAATTATATATTTAGGGTTATAAATATATTCCTCAAAAACTTGTATATTTTACTTCTTCTTTCACACAAGTACAATGAAATAGTATTTTAAACAATGACATTGGCTTGATTCGGTGAATTTTAAATACTCTTTCAAACTTAGAAAAAATATAAAAGTTTACATTTAGTAAAAAAATTTCATTTGAAATATGTGATATACGTTAAATAATGATAGTTTTCTGAATTATTAATTATATTTTTTTCGACACTCTCCGTTATAATCCGGTACAGACCCCTTTTTACCGAATTATTAACATCCGCCTGAAACTTCGTAAACAGTATCATCTCATCGTAACCTACAACTGCTTTATTTACAGAAAACTCTTGGGCATTTTCAATCTGGGGGAGGCAAACTTTTTCTATTTAATTAGGTATTAAAAACTCATAAATACCCATTGGCTTTCTACTTGGATCGTAAGATAATTTGATCACAAAATCGAGATAAAAAGGTGGCCTTCAAAATTATTGGGCCGTTTGTTCCATAGAAGCCCTTTATTTTGAAATTTTTGGGGTGTGGATCCCGCCTAACGGCTCAATATTTTTTAAGGTTACCTTTTTTCTCGATTTTGTGATTAGATGATCTTGCGATCCAAGTAGAAAGCCAATGGGTATTTATGAGTTTTTAATACCTAATTAAATAGAAAAAGTTTGCCTTGCGATTAACGAGTTATTACTACCTAATTAAATACACAACGTTTGCCCCCCCCCCTCTAGATTGAAAACGCCCCAATTCCAAGAGTTTTCGTAAATAAAATAGTTGTAGGTTACGATGAGATGAAACTATTTACGAAATTTCAGGTGGATGTCAATAATTCGATAAAAAGGGGTCTGTACCACGGACTATTACCTTCTACAAATTTATTTATTTGATATCATTTTTTCTAAAATTCTCCGCAAGATTTTACGATAGATTTCATCATTTTATTTATTATAATATCAGTAGACATTAGAGAAAACTCATTAAGAATCAGATTTTCGGTCTCATAAACCGTTAATGCCTTCTTATCAGTAACATTTTGAGGTAAAAACTGTTTTACTAACTGATGTCGTAGGTCAGTCAAGAATTTTTCTAGTCACCATTCTCCGTCAAACATATAAAGTTTTTTGCTATCACTCTTGTTTTATCATTTTCTTGTAAATGAATCTCATAAGTCAAAATGTCCGAAAAATTGTACAGTTTCCCTAGAAATTGTACAATTTTTTAAAAGGTTTATATGTAATCACTTTTGTATTATATAATTTTAAATCAATATTACTACTGCCTAGCTTCCCTTGGAAAGTCATTAGTTCAGCATTTGTGATCATTAAGAATAAATCTTTCTCAACTATAAAAGATTCTATATTTTTACCCTTTTGGTTAGTTTGTTTGTCGAACCAATATTTAGATCTTCCATTGGAGTCCAACCCAATAATGATATTAGAATCTTTGAAATAATCTGAAACGTTTTCATTTTTATGTAAACCGAATTTATATTTCGGGTGATCAAAATAAGCACATATTATTATACATTTTAATATGTATTGCAAATACCATGCAGTATTGCAAATACCATGCAGGCATCAATGTGTTTATTGGTTACCACTATAAGCCCTGGGATTGTTTGAAAAACCTATGATTGATTATAACCTACAATTTTATTGAACCTTGTATAATGTTCTTTGATTAATAAAACGTCTATTTGTTTGTATGTATATTGTAGTTATTAATTACTCACTGTACTAGCCGCGAGTTGACCTCCGCAGTTCGAGTATTCTCTTGACCCTCTGCAATCCTTGCTTCTGTGGTGAAATTTAAGACACTTTATGAATGAATGAATTAATGAAAATAATTTTATTATCCTGGGACTAGTGTCCCCTTAGAACAAGTTACATCTTCTTATTTGGAATTATCCTATATTATAACATTTTGATGCCTGAGGCTGATCCTATTATACAATAGTAATTATCGAGTCACAGCATCCACCTCCAAATGTTCAAACTAAATGACTGGTCACAAAGAATACTTCAATAGCTTTTCCTACCTTCGATTGCAGATCCTTTCTCAAGATACTGCAATCAAAAACCTCTTTGAAAGTCTTGATAGCGTAGTTTATATCGAGCACTTCGCCGTCTATTTTGTTGGTACGTGATGGATCAATCAATCAATATATATATATATATATATATATATATATATATATATACATATATACATACTTATATTTTCTTTAGCATAAGAGGAAAGGAAAATAAAGAAAACTAGAGAATGAAGAGCTCTAAGTAATCCATTTTCTCATTATTCCATTCATTATCTCCCTCACTATTGGCACAGTTGATGTTCTTATGTTGTTTTTTGATTGGACTGTCGTTTCACCTGACCTGTTTAAAGTCTGCTGCAGTTCTCTCTTTCTGATTCTTTTCCGGTTAAACGAGGAACTTGCAGTTTTATTTGTTGCACATAGCCTGTCGTTATCAGAGGTCCCGTTATGAATATATGGCTGGGTTTCTTCACAGAACAATGAAATAGATTTTGATTCATAGATTATCTACTTTTTTTCAGCGGTAAGTTTTTTTTAAACCATTTCGTTGCCTATTTTTTACTCTTCTCCTTTTACGATTGAGTGCAATGAAATACATATGAAAGAAAATCCCCTTCCGGATAAATAAATTCATGACCTATGAAATAACTACACGTTTCTGTTTTTAATGCTATGTAAATATTCGGATGTATTTTTGGTGACATTTATTTTAGGAACTTCTTTTGTTTCCTGAGATTATTTAATTCATTTATTTTAAAAGTATTTCAATTAAAATGTCAACAACTGTAATTTGTGACGTTTCGAGACTTAATTCTTTCAAATCCATGCCCTACAGCAGTAATAAGAAAAGAAAAGGTTAACCGAAAACGCTGCCAAGTAAGGCCAGTATAGCTTCCTCACCGTCTTCATTGCCTAAACAATATCTATATTTCA
This sequence comes from Nezara viridula, assembly GCA_928085145.1. Lineage (NCBI taxonomy): Eukaryota > Metazoa > Arthropoda > Insecta > Hemiptera > Pentatomidae > Nezara > Nezara viridula. The sequence continues at coordinate 93,858,202 of OV725077.1, forward strand.
AAGCCTAAATTCTTCTATGAGAATGAAATCTCCGGGTGAAGCCGTTCGCGGTAATACAGTTATTCCTTAACATTCGCAGGTTTGATATACATGAATTTCGTTCATCAACGATTATCATAACGATGCGGAATTGATGTTAAAAAAACATCCCAGTGCATAGTGATGATGTATAGCGATACTGCTATTGCAAAATGTCTTATGTAAAAATTAAATGTTTTACAGGGGAGTATAAAAACTAATTGTTTCCTTATAATTTATTGGTATAATTTCATATTTTAGTTTCCTCTTCTATTTTCCATGGCACCATTATACCTATTTCAGTAGCGTAATATGAAATGTCAGCTTTAACAAAATTGGATAAAAATGAAAAATTGTTACATACTACCTTTTTCTCTAACAGTATACTTAATAGGTATGTTTTACTTGAAAAGTAAACCTTTTTGTTGGTTCGAAGTTAACGAGACCAATATTTTCCCTCAGTCAAAACAAAACTAATTTAAGCTGCAATATAAACATAAGATTAAGTTCACACTAGTTTGATGATTAAAGAAGAAATTGTGACCACGACGATCTGGTTGAACTTCAATATAAATAAACACAATCACAAATAAGATGTTTTCAAAAAAAAAAGAAGGTAAAATCGATTGTGTATTTCATGAAATCTAAGTGAAGGCAATAAGTGTCATGCCATAACGTTCGGCTTCAATTCAGTGTCATTGCTATAACGTTTGGAATCGACTAAACAATACAATATAAATTAACTTCTTGAAGAAAATCTAAAATATTATAACGTCACAGAAATATTGTATTACCCCCCTAACCTCTGTTCCATGTGATGCCTTTCACAGCCTTTAACAGTTATTTATTTTTATTTTACTTATTGAACGGAATTAAATAAAATTGATACTAGACAATTTTCTGAACTATTATCTGATTTTCCTCTAAGTTTGGATCAAATTGAACGAACCATTTTCAAACTATAAAAGTGGAAGTTCTTTTCTTTAGAGTAGTAGATCGAATTCAATAAAATTGATACCGACTCAATTATCTGTTAACCCATCCCTTACTTCCCTCCGAGTTTGAGCCAAATAGAACTAGTGGTTTTAGAGACAGAAGTATCAAGGAAAACGCCTTTGTGCATATATAAGAGAAAGTAGACGACGGAATTCAATAAATATATATATATACATATATATGTTTATATATATATATATGGGGGCTGGGGTAGCCGTGCGGGCTAAGGCGCTTGCAATAGGTAACCAAGCTAAGCTAAACCGAGCGGGGTTACCTTACTGAACGGGGTTAAGCACTTGGATGGGGGACCGCCCGATTCGGGTGACCGTCCACCAGGGAAAGCCACGTTGCCCGAGACCTTCCCCCCCCCACCGGTTTGTGAGCCCCGTCAGCCTACTGCAACTCACACTGACTGGGCATAGGACTAATGAGCCTACCTCCTTATACTTAAATCAGGAATCGAGATGTGATCTAGAAAACAACATATCGCGGTCAAAGATCAACAACATCTGGAACGCCAAGCGATATATATATATATATATATATATATATATATTAAATATATATATTTTATATATATTGGATTTTGCATAATAAAATCTTGTTCTTTCTTTTCCTAATGAATGAAAAAGTATTCAATGCTACACCTGAATTAGAGTAAGGAGGTGGTTCTCGTGCCCTCCCCCCCCACTCCGTATATTTGAAAAATATTCAGCCAACCAAGATTTTGAAAGTATGAAGAGTTTAGAATGCTGTCTGAAATCATGTTGAAACATTGCGAATATAGTCCGTGGGCCAGACCCCCTTACCGTACACCCCCCCCACATCCCTATAAATTGCATATCGTTGTGTTCCTTGTGACAATTTATTAAAAAAAAGCCAATGTTCCCACAAAAAAAAGTGAACGAACTGCCCCAAAATGGCGTCCAAACATGGCGGATTGACGACTTTGACTTAAGTTAGTTTTTTTGTTACTGAGAATCAGCATTTGGCTTAATTTCATCATAGTTGGTCTTTTATTAAAGCTGGATAGTCAGAGAATAATAAAACATGAAAAAATGTTAAAAACTAACTGGTTTAGGCATTAAAAAAAATCGGTAAAGTCAATGTTTTTTACAAAAAAATTTTCAAGTTGAAAATCAAGCGTCGTTTGTAATTAAACGGTCAACAATAATGCAAAACGTGCTGAAATAAAACATCTGGAGAATACATTTTTTTTTCTAAAACACTGATTACTTTTTAAAATATTTGAAGTAATTCCGTAGAAAATGTACTTAAGCGGCAGAAAAGCGCTACTGGCGTAGGCGCCTTCAGGCCTCCACCACACCACCCAGTACTCATAAATGGCTTAGTTATAGTGCTATAATAACGTTTTGTTATATTATATTGATTGTATTAACGAACGAATATTAATACAATAATTTAATTGTCAAAAATTTTTTTTTTTAATTTATTATTTTTTTATTTATTTATTTTAAATTTAACTTCCTTTATTCTATACGGAGGTCGCTTAAGAATGGCTCTATTATAAAAATTATATAATTATAATAATAAAACTTAATTCAAAAATACATTTACTGATTCTTAGAGGTAATTTAAATTGTACATACTTCCCCAAAAATGAGTCATATTAATATCTGTTTTATAAGCTAAAATAATATATACCTAATCTGAACTACTTTTAATGAATAGGTGATGGATTGTTTAGTAAAATTCATATATCGGAAAAAAAAAAAATTTTTATTTCCTTTATTTTTTTCGGAAGTTGGACCATATCACAAAAAATACGAAATTTTATGATTAAAATACATTTTTCTCTCTGCATTCTCTCTGCACAAAAGAAATATGGATAGGGCGAAGCTATAAGTTCTTCTAGGTAACTGGAACTGATTGTTAGTATTTGATACTAATGATACTGATGGTTGATGCCTTTAAAAAAAATTAAAAAAAAATTCGATCAGTCTTTCATGACTTCACCTTCTTTTGTTATTATAAATTTAGAATTGTATCTTTATAAAACCTTTGGTTTAGCTTGATAAATATATATAAAATATATATAATAATATATCAGAACCAATTTATATATAATATTGGGTCAGAACCAACCTCGGTTCGAATCCAGCCGAGAATTATATATATAATAATATATATATATATATACACACATATATATATATATATATATATATATATATATATATATATATATATATGTACATTTTATATACATATATACATTTATCAAGCTTAACCAAAGGTTTTATAAAGATACAATTCTAAATTTATATATAATATTGGGTCAGAACCAATTTATATATAATATGTACATATATATATATATATATATATATATATATATATATATATATATATATATATATACACACATATATTATTGCTATTTATTATTTATCACTTTAAAAAAAGGTATTTTCCTGGAGTGGAGAAGAATTAACTTCAACCACTTCACGTCAATTTTTTTGTTTTATTGGATATTTAGGAAACTCCTTACGGTTCTCGCAGTGTTCAGCATATTATTATTTATTAATCGAATCGTTGAATTTCTTGGAAACGACTGTTATACTGCTAACAGCGATGATAAAGGACATATACATGTGAAAAGGATATGACTAAGACCCTGCAGTAAATGTTAAGGCAGTATACTCCTCAAAGAAGTGGAGGCTGGGTGAAAGGATGGCAAGAAGGTATAGACGCAGCTGAACGAGGACGTAGGAAGGCGACATTTAGTGGTTCGCTTGGACGTGTGGATTGCTGACGCATAAAAATTTCACACAGGCGGCCAACCAGTTTTTTTTTTTCCTTTTCTTAACGCCGTTTCTTCCCAGCCATCCTCCTCTTCCTCTTTACATTTTCTTTTAACTCCTTCTGGACTCTTTTGTCCGTCTTCCCTGGGGTCGTTCCTTAGTGCCTCCAGTTAAATACCTTTATACCATTCTTGTCTACTCAATGGACTAGTGATTCATCGTTTACAACAATAATATTACCGAGTTGGTAGTAATTTATTTATCATGGAATTAGTACCCTGTTTAAAAATGAGCTATTTTTCTGTCGATGGAAAACATCCATAGGTGTAAATATCAAGAGCAACACCTAGCCCGATGTAGTTGCAATTGTTATTATTTTTTTTTTCCGAAATATCTGAACGTTGGATTCAGTTAGAATCGAAAATAAAGTCCATATAAGTTAGTCTACTAACTTGTAATATTTTATTTCTCGCATTTATGTATACCTCTTTTATCTAGGCAAGAATATTTAGGCTAATTCAAAATTATAACTAACAATAATGAAATAGCTGTTATGCAAAAATAAATTTATATTTTAATAAGTACTCAAGTTTGCAAATGTTAAATTCTAAGCATTGTTGTTAATAAAACACGCAAGAAAGAAGATATAATATGGGAGAGAAAAGTCAAGTACAAATCTTGAATTTTTTGTTTTTTATATCTTTTATAATAACTGCGTTGTATGTCATTTATTAAACATAACGTTATGCAATTCAGCATTATTACTGGAACAGCTAAGATAATTCGCTCTGTGAAACGTAATAGCTCAATAGTAACCTTGTCATGAAAAGGGGGGGGGGTCTGTCTAAATTGCTTGGAATGGGGGTAGAAGACTTCTTTCTTTTTTTTCTTCTATGGGATGTGACTGAAATATGAAATCCCAGTTTTGGTTTCCTCAGGATTGGTTTGTTATTATCATTGAACTGCGTTGATTTAACTAAGAAATAGAAAATTATATCCTCTATCACATAATCCATTGCATTATTTTATTTCTCTATTATATTTTTATTTGCTCACTGGCCAATATACTATACGAATTAATCACAGAGGCCAACTAGTTCTTCAAAATACAACTTCTCCAGTGTGAGATGGTTGTTATCTTCGCAGCCAGGCCTCAACGCCTTAATCATATTGCAAATATAATTCAACGTTACAGTAACTACAATTTATAGATTCCCATTGGAACAGTGAAGAAAAGATTTATTGAAGCTAATCTAAGTTGGAGATACCCAAGTAATTAATAATCATATCCAAGCTGGTTTGTAGAGAGTTCACGGATCTTGTTTCTGAAATAAATAACTTCCGTTTATCAATGACATTCCATGAAGCGGCTTTTCATTTTTGAATTATGAGCATTTCCCCAACTTGAAACAGTTGGGATGTATAAATGTTTATTTCTGTGTGCTGGTGGTAATGCTATTACTTTTTAAACACAGAGCAGTAATGCTATTACTTTTTAAACACAGAGCAGTAATGCCAGGATACTCTTCTAAATGTGGATAACTAAACAGCCTGTCCGTAACGAGATTATAAACAGAGGCAGAGGAGAAGGCCAAACTAGGATTTTTGTCAGGGGAGCAAGCTTTATTTTCCTGCCTCTTGTTTTACCTATCTTTCCAAATGACTTACCAACCTCCAAAATTAAAAAAAAAATGTTCAGTTTTATTAAATAGCATATTTACGAAAAAATCACTTTATAATACCAACTTATTATATTTATTAACTGTACTATATTAGTATAATGAGTGATATTATTATTTTTATATCAAATTTTTTTTATTGATATTTACTACAGTATACATATACAATAAATAAATCTGCTAAAATTATAAATAAAACAAGACAAAAACTTGTATAAAAAAACTTCCCATTGGTGGCACTTAAATTAAACTAAAAATCAAATTTGTTTACCTCTAAATTGGATTATTTGCTCTCTCTCCCCACGACTAGGAGAAGAACATTAAATTTTCAAAGAAATGTTACCCAAATATATTGAGTTTCGATATATTAAGATTACGAAACAATTAGTAAAGATACAAATACTCAGCGATAGTATTTACATCCTCGTATAAGATATAGGTAATATTTTATGTTCTATAATTTTTTTTCTCACGTATGTTTAAAATTCTTAGTCTTATTACTAAATACGAAAACTAAAAGGACAAGTGATTTATATAGTCATTCGTTTCATTTTGACTTGTGGGCAACGAGGCGTTCTTGAGTGAAGCGTAAATTAAATGTTTTGTATTTATTATACTATACCAATCAGAGGAATATTTTTGTTGACAGTATAAAATGGGATCTCGTCAGTCTGATTTATTAAAGCATCTTCCAAGAAGTCTGCCATTTGCATACATGCAGAAAGCAAATTAAATTTTAAAGTGATCAGGTGCTGTTAAAAATAGTATAGTCAGTCTAATACTATAATTTAAATATATGGATCAGTTTTTCCTCTTACCGATATAATACCATAGTATAAAAGACATTCTGTTAATTTAAACTGTAATGTTTTGTCGAATACATATTACTGACTTTACACCTACTGTCGTTACTTAAATTTCTTGTAGTTTTGAATGATTGGTAGAATTGACTCTTATGTTTCAAAGTAGATTATAAGTATATTTTGCCGAATTCCTTCAACATCTTTCGCATAGCCGTGGGTTTTTCCTTGACCAAACTATATATGTTGTAAAACCGGAAAACTTTTTTGGGTTCATTTCAAGATAATTCACGTGAATCTCGAATTTGTATACTGTTTTTATGCATTTAATAAAATTCAACAAAGAACCTAGATATTTTTTTAAATGTATATACTATATTATTTACAAATACAGTATCTGAATTATTTACTTAAATAATATATTTGTAAATTAAAATTATTTTTGACCAATACACAACGGACCCTTTATTAACCATTTTACACTAATTTAAACCGATATAATAAGAGACATGGCCACAGCTGACGTACATCAGAACATGAGGAGGAGATTAGAAAGGTGTTGGATGCGAGATCTCCTTCCTTAAACAACCTTAGTAATTTTAACAATATGGAAAAAGTTGGAAGAGGTACTGCTGAGTACTTTCCTTCCCCATGCCTGCCACGTCATTATTTCCTGTATCGCGAGCACATTTGCTGATTATCAACAATAAGTTGACAGGCGCAAATACATTTTTTTTTAAAACAAAAAAATTGTTAATCTTCAAGATACTAAAAAGTAATGTTTTGTATGTACTGAAGTTATTGATAAAGAGTACTAATAACGTTTAGGTATGTATAAGTCTTCTGTTCATGTAATTTGTAAACTTCAATAAAATTCATACATTTCTCCTTAATTTATTTTTTTTTTATGGCTGATAGAAAATTTCGGCTTCATATGTTTTGTGAAAATAAAAATATTACAGCAAAAAATAAAAAAATTGAATTTGTTCACAGATTTCTGTTACATTAGATGTTTGTTTCACGAGTTACATGCCTATTAAGTACATATACATGTTCAATATGCACATATCTAATTTTATTTAAACCGTTTATGTTTGTGATATTTTTACTTTCACTTACGTATATATGTATTTAAATCACGAATGGTCCAACAAACAGTTTACAAAAGTAGAAATCTACTGCAGTTTTGTATTATTAGTATGGTAAAAACATGCGGAAAACAAACACGAAGATTTGATTGTGGGTTGGGAAGCTACACTGACTGACGTTACTTGTTTTGTTTTTATTTCAGGAAAAACAATTTAACCGTTATTATTTATTTAAATGAAACCGTTTCCATTGTATTATCTTAGCGTTACTATTGAAAGACAAAAAAAAAATCTGTACCACTACAAACCATGAAGGGTCTTGTGTTCAGTATTATTTAGGGAAAGTACTGTTACAAGGCCAATGGTTGTGCAGGGAGGAGATCGGGTCAGGATCACTCTCAACTGCCAGGTTTTCCCCCTAAATCAATTATTTAATAAAGGGTACTCACTTTGTAGTGTTCACCAGGAGGGTCTCCCTAAGACAACGTCGCCCCCACGGTCAATGAAACAGAATAAATAAATTTTCTGCCATGAGCCGGGATTCGAATCTGAGTCCTCGAGCACTGGAAGCATAGTGCCATAACACTGAGTTTTTCCGCTCTCTATTGAAAGATCAAAGTTAATTCTGCCTACGCAAAATAGGATCTTGCAAAAAAAAAATTCTATCTACGAAATGGTTATGTGTAAATTAATTTTTTTAAAACACGAATAATTACTTACCTTTACTCTAGGATCGAGACACATTTTCATATATCCGTCGGGTTATGTATAAGATTTATCAGGATATCAAAGCCTATATTTATTAACGATTGCTCAGCTAAAGGGAGTAACTGGTTACACAACCGTAAACGGTAAGGGTACTATACTCTAAATTAACTCTAACATTAGCCTGCCCATGTTGCTATAGAGAAGTAGGGATTGGAAAGCTGCAGGTATATCCTCTACATTACTGATTAAGTATATTTAACTGACCGATATTCATGCCTGCCCATTTATGGATCACGCGGATAGTATATACAGCATACCAGACCTGGTAGATGGCTGTCATTTACCTTAAAATACCCTTGGGTAAGCAAAGGTCAAGGAATAATGTATATATACATTCATAGATGTATGTTGTAAGTAGTGTTAAATAAAGTTTCTGGGGGGTCAGAAAAAAAAAAAAAAAAAAAAAAAAAAAATAAATAAATAAAAAAAAAAAAATAAAAAAATTCTTTTTGGAACTCGGAGGAGAGAGGACTTCTTCTGGAAACTTGGAGCTGAGAGGACTTCTTCTGGGGACTTCAAGCGGAGGAGTCGAGGGAGGAAGATGAAGACAGCCGGAGAGAGCAGATGGACGGACTAGACGCTGAAGGAGAGCAGAGACAGGGAATCCAGATATGACAGCTAGAAACACTATGAAGGACCAGCTAAGTGGTAACAAGCATTTAGTTAAAGATAATGTAAATTTGTGTTGGCAACCATACATCATTAATTAATATAATAAATATAACACGTAACTTTAATCAAACATCAAGCATTCTCCTCTAGTATGATTCTCAACTATTCATTATGTATATAGGTTTAGTTATTATTTTGTATATAGATGGTTTTGGTTTTATTTAAGCTTGTAAATATAATAGTTAGTAAACCAACGTAGTACTTTTACATTCTACCTTGCATGCCACCAATTAGTAATAGAAACAAATAGTACATTTATAAACATGATACCTTTAGAAAGGAAATCCAATAAAGAGTATATGATTCAATCTAGGATACTACAGTAGGGGGTCTGTGGTATCTAACATTTAAATACATCATTAATATATTTTAAGTTGATCGGTTCCCTTCTGGGACCGATATAAATACATATTAATACAAATAAATGCGATTCCTGGAACCCCTTACTCGCCGTAGAAACGCGAGGCCAGGAACATAGCATTTAAAATGGCATCCCATGTGAAGGACGTATCATTAAATTTACTATTTGTATCTAAGATTAAATTAATAATTGATTTTTTAGAATTTCATTCCAATGATTAATAAAGGTGGCATTGTAATAAGTTGGTACTAAGAATCGTACAAGAGGGAAACATCTTTGATTTAATTTAATTTGGTTATTTGAATGTAATGAAGTTGGTTAGTTTGAGATAATTTAATATATATAAAATGATTGTTTAATGTAATGACTGTAAAGCTTGATTGAGTGTTGTAACGTACAAAATTTAGTTAAATTCTTCCTGCGTTGATTTAAAAACTATGCTGATTCTGCGGTTCAATAATTTGTGTCAAACCTATTTTTAATATCGAAAAATCTTCACTCTCCTATTTAATGGTCTGGTATTAAAAGTGGATCATTTTCATTGTGGTTTATTATTAATGGGATATTTTTTAATGGTATTGGGAATTATTTTTATGATAGCGTTTAACCCCTTCCTAAAAGGTTAAAATAGGTATTAAATTAAAAGGGATAATATACGCACATACTTTTAAAGATGGCTCTTAGGGTAGAAACAGAAATACTACCAAAGCCTAAACGATCTGAAGCAGTAGCTGATCAGAAAACACCCAGAAAACCAGAACTGAGATCAACTGAAGAAACAGTGATTCAAATCCCGAAGAAAACCCAGCCACAGGCCAATAAGAAGATAGAGGATAATTTTAGTTTAGGAGGAAATAACATGTTTCTAATACTCCTTCAGAAAATAGAAGAAGGCAACAAAAAACTGCAAGAAAATCTAATAGACTCAATTGGTGAAAGTATTAGGAATTCGAAAAGAAGCCTAATGGAATCTATAGACAGCACATTCACTAAAGCAATAGCCGAGATAAATAAAAAGACAGGAGGAGAAGAAGAGGTCAGCCAAGAACACCCATTGGAAGAAAACCAAACAAGTGACTTTGAAAATGTTCAAGGTCAAGAGAATGAATGTCCTGAATCTGAACAGGAACTTAATGAAGTTAGTGAAGTGGATGAACCTGTATTAGCCGAACCCTCCTTAGGCGAGAATAGAAAGATTAAAGAAGAATATATAGGCCCCCTAGCTTCGGTCGAACTCTCCAGAACAGAAAAGACTTCTCCGAAAGTAGAAGAAATTATAGAGGCCCAACAAGAAAACGAAGCCTCTACATTAGATCTTGAATCAGAAAATCTCGGTATAAAAGAAACCTGTGAAAAAGAGGAAGGAATTAAAGAAGATCAGGAAGAAACGTTGAAAGGTTTTGTATTAGGTTCCATAAAGATCAGAGAATTCTTTTTTCAGGTCGATAAGGAGACCCACGAGATCTTAGAAAAAAAAAGAAAAATATATAGGCCCCCCAGCTTCAGTCGAACCCTCCATAACAGAAAAGACTTCTTCGAATGTAGAAGATGCACCAGCCAAAACAGAAGGGTTGAACAATAAAAGATCAGTATCGAGGATTAATAAGGATTATAATTATAGGAATGCAGAATTAGAGACAATCCCCATTTGTAGTTTAGAAGATGAGGTATATAAGAGTTATATGGCTTTGAACCATGTTAGGACAGGCCGGTTAAGATCTTATTTTAACCCGCGGTAGTCTTTGTCCCATTCCAGAGGGCAAAAAGGGGTTTTTTAGCGTCCCTTCCGTTGACGAGCTAATGGGTCCTGGCGAAACCATCGTTAGGTTACCCATTCTGGAAAATTGTAAATAAAATGTAAATAGCCGCGGTAGTCTTTGTCCCATTCCAGAGGGCAAAAAGGGGTTTTTTAGCGTCCCTTCCGTTGACGAGCTAATGGGTCCTGGCGAAACCATCGTCAGGTTACCCAGTCTGGATAATTGTATATAAATTGTAAATATAATTTCGTAAATAGGTTTAAGATCTTATTCTAGGACGCGGTAGTCTTTGTCCCATTCCAGAGGGCAAAAAGGGGTTTTTTAGCGTCCCTTCCGTTGACGAGCTAATGGGTCCTGGCGAAACCATCGTTAGGTTACCCATTCTGGAAAATTGTAAATAAACTGTAAATAGCCGCGGTAGTCTTTGTCCCATTCCAGAGGGTAAAAAGGGGTTTTTTAGCGTCCCTTCCGTTGACGAGCTAATGGGTCCTGGCGAAACCATCGTCAGGTTAACCATTCTGGATACTTGTAAATAGATTGTAAATAAGTAGCTGTAAATATGATTTTGTAAATAGGGTGGTTAAACTTTAATAACTAATTTAGATGGCTGTAGGGAAGGAATCTCAGGCTGAACCGACCTAAGTAAATTTATAATTAAATTCATCGTATGATCTTATGATAATAGTTAAATTAAAGTAGAGGTAAAACCTTTTTAATAACCGATTTGTGTTACTAAACTTTTATTAGAAAAGAAAAAGGGAAGGACCGAAAATAAATCATTATTAAATAAAGGGATAAAACTTTTCATTTTAATTTAAATGCATAGTGGGCCAGATGGATGGGAGTAAGATCTAGTTATAATTATGCTACCGAATATTGCCGTAGTTCAAAATTAGCGCAGATGAGCACCCCAAATTAACTTCTTAAGAAACATTGGACCATTTTTTTTTAATCCTGATAGGATTTAGTTTAAAGGAATAGGGAATAGTTACCCTCAACTAGGAGTAGACATAGGTCCTCCTCATCACCCGCAGGGTTGATAAATTTTATATAAGGGAGAACCCTTTTGATGGAATAGCTGTAGTGCATCCATTCATCACTAAGTGTGATAAATAATTAGGAGAAGATAAAGAAATCTTCTATAACTATACCTCCAGAGTACTGAGGTAGTATGTGTATGGATCCAGAAGTTAAAGGTTTAAAAAGTATAATAGTAAATGGGGCTCAAGTAAGATACTTTGTCATTATGATGTGCACATGACTACATTTGAGGCAAATTTAACGGTTTATAGCGGCCACGTGTAAGAAACGGATGATACATTCATAATTAAATCATAATTGAAAATCATAAGATAGGAGTTTTAATATTCATTGAATAAAATATTAATAGGTCATTGAGAAAACGAAGTCGCCTGAGGTTCATTCACTATTTCAGCAAAATATATAAGCATCCCGATAGTGACACTAAAATGTTTTTCACGAACATTTGCCAGCCCATTGTTTAAAAAACAAGTTGTGACTTCTCCTTTTGGAGAGCTAAAGGAATATATGATTTAAAAATTTGTGAATGAAAAGTAAAATTGTGTGAATGATGAGAATGCTATGAGCTTCTACACCAAAGATATGACATTAAAGCTTAAAGGTAAAAGTTGGTACAAACCACTTAGAAACCTAAGGTAAAATTTTTGTTTTTGTTATAACGGTTGCCACACAAGGTAGTAGTTATACTAAATGAATATATATGTTGTGTTTATTACAGTCAGTGTATAAACAAACCTTCAATAAGTGAACCAGAGGAATAAATGAATTCCTGTTTTGACTCATTTTGTTAAAGACTCTTTTTTGAGAGTATAAATAAAAATCATAGAAATAGTGTAAATATAAAGTGAATGTTAGTGTCAAGGCAATCACACTATAAAATGTTGTTTGAATGATATTTCAGTGAACAAGGAAGACACATAGTTGAATGAAAGGTTCAACATTATTGTAATTAATATCATAATGTATATTTATGTTTTGTTTTGTGTTCCACTAAACAGAGAGATAAACTATAAAGAACTACGAGTAGTGGTATTGATATATTGCAGAATTGGTAAATTTGAGATATGTAAGTAAAATTGAATTACTGGTTGTGTAAAAGCATATTTTTTCAATATGTCTAGTAGTTAATGTATAAGTCTGTGTATATTTGAGTTAAATCTCATCCTGTATTGTTTATAAATAAATGTTCACTTTTCATTCTGAGGTCAGATAGAGGAAGCCTATTGTAAAGGTATGGAGGTATAATATTTAAAGAAAAAATCAAATAAATTTAAGGTTATTTTATTTTTTCTTTTCCCCAAGACTAGGAGAATGCTATGTATTGTAAAGACCGTCGGTGGAATAATTAGTTTAAAGGGATAAACAAATAAACATGAAGGTAATTTAGGTATTACCTAAATATAAACATATTTAGGTATAAACCCAACATCTGGCGGTTGGGTACCTGACTGAGGGTAACCCATTAGGACAACCTTTTGTAAGTGGTAATAAAAACCATTAAGGACCACCGACAAAGACCAACAACTAAGTGTTTAAAAAGGATCCCGAAAGACCTTTTCACACCTTCCACCAGAAATATGGAAATCTGTACCTGCTGCTTTACCGTGGCCTGGGGGAGAGGGCGTGGTCATCCCTTCTGTTACAAAAATTGAACCAATGGGAACAATTCTTGCCCCTACCAAAAGAGAGGGGATGAAAAAAGGTGGAAGATATAGAACTTGGACGAAGACACTTCTTTTTGGAACTCGGAGGAGAGAGGACTTCTTCTGGAAACTTGGAGCTGAGAGGACTTCTTCTGGGGACTTCAAGCGGAGGAGTAGAGGGAGGAAGATGAAGACAGCCGGAGAAAGCAGATGGACGGACTAGACGCTGAAGGAGAGCAGAGACAGGGAATCCAGATATGACAGCTAGAAACACTATGAAGGACCAGCTAAGTGGTAACAAGCATTTAGTTAAAGATAATGTAAATTTGTGTTGGCAACCATACATCATTAATTAATATAATAAATATAACACGTAACTTTAATCAAACATCAAGCATTCTCCTCTAGTATGATTCTCAACTATTCATTATGTATATAGGTTTAGTTATTATTTTGTATATAGATGGTTTTGGTTTTATTTAAGCTTGTAAATATAATAGTTAGTAAACCAACGTAGTACTTTTACATTCTACCTTGCATGCCACCAATTAGTAATAGAAACAAATAGTACATTTATAAACATGATACCTTTAGAAAGGAAATCCAATAAAGAGTATATGATTCAATCTAGGATACTACAGTAGGGGGTCTGTGGTATCTAACATTTAAATACATCATTAATATATTTTAAGTTGATCGGTTCCCTTCTGGGACCGATATAAATACATATTAATACAAATAAATGCGATTCCTGGAACCCCTTACTCGCCGTAGAAACGCGAGGCCAGGAACATAGCATAAGTATTCCCGAAATGTATAAATAAAAATAACAAAGAATAACCCAATAAATCAAGCGTGGTTGTTTATTAAATTAGATCTATGGGCAAGAAGTAAGGAGAAAGTAATTAAATTAAAATAGGTACTAACCAACATTAATTAAATTTCAGTTAACTTAACAGTTTGTATGGATACTGAAATTTCCGCACCCGAAGAAATCTCAACATGTTTTATTATCATCGGTTGTTGTCAGAGATGGTATGGAAGAGGCATGTCGCCCGCAGGACATGTTCTCTCGAATGCCAACAGCCTAGACGGCAAAAACTACAAATGATTCCCAAGCTCTGAAAGGAATTCTGATTACCCGAGCTTCTAGGATGGATGGCGAGGAGATGATAAAAATGCCTGGATACCGTTTCTATTAAATCTCTAATTAGATTAAACGCACAGGATGAGTTGATGTATTGGACATGTGTTCAAATATTCACATATTAGAATGGGGTGATATTCTTTAGTTTTTACTTTCAAATCTTTCTGCGCTGGGAACCGGACCTAGCCTGACTGGATTCAGCCCGGAATCTTTGCAGAGGTACCCACTTAAAGGTCGCTCCATTATACCTCATACTTATTTATATAACATGCAAGGATTGCCTCTATAAGCTTCCGCATGCATATTCTTACTTGATTTAACATTTTCTTACTTTTGTTCAGTTTACGTGTGGTTATTCTAGTTCCTGGACTTCGTCGGTTTCTAATAAAGCTTTAAATGATTCCTAATTGAAAAAGTTTACATCCTGCTATTTTTAGTTCTAACAGTAATATATTAATCCGAGATAGACTAATATTGAAGATAAAGGAACAAAAATAAAAAGTTTTAGCTTTTATTATTGGAAGATTTTAAAACAAAATTTAAAAAATCACTAAAAGCAGTAAACAAGAAAACAGTAATATTGCGAATTTTAATAAACAGTCAATAGGAAAGAGAAAAATTTCACACCGAAAAGGGAGGTCGGAGAACATCTCACTTCCAGAGTTTTAAAAAGAACAATTTAATAAGGCTTTTATGGAGGTATAAAAAGTCTAATATAAATCATTACAAACAAATTAACATGTTTAACGTATTTTTTGTGCTATAGAGCTTGGATTTGTTACTGAAGATATTCAGAATTTGCTACAATCTAATCCTTTGAATTTGAAACAAACTAACTCTCTATAAAGTTTTACTTAAACAAGTTTGGATTTATGGAATAGAACTGTGGAGTTCAACTAAAACTTTCAATATTAAAAAATTCTTTCCTGTCCAAAATTTTGCGAAGGATAGTTGATGCATATTTTATTTTATTTTTTATTTTTTTCGCTGTGTTAGTTATCTGCTATTTAATGTTTCTGTACAACACTTTACACTCTGTACAATACTTTATTCCTCCTATTTCTGATTTAATATTATCCTTGATGTTTGCATTAATAATAAAAAGTAACTAAATAAAACGTAAAAAATATAAACAAAAATCTCACATACTTAAGCTCAACATGAAATCCTTCAAATAAAGCACCTATATGAATAATACATGTTTTATCTTTGGTTAAATAAATGTTCGAAAGTCATACAGCGTAATGTAACTTGTAACAGTAATTTTTTATGATTTCGTTCATAAAGCCGTAATTAATAAGGCCATTCAACGTAATGAATTTTTGAAACATCATGAAGAAATCAAATGTGTATGAATGGTACAATACTTTCGTTGTTCCGCGTTGAGTAGAAATATTAGAAAACAAGTATTCCTGGTCAATATTTCTTCATGAATTTTTGTCCGTATAAATTTTCGATAGCGAACATTTCTTCGTCATGTTCAGAAAGCATTCCCTTAGAATCCCTTATGCATAAAGTAAATATTGAATAAAGGCCGTTGCTGGCCAAAGCAGCCATGGGTCAAGATACTACAAGGCTAGGGGACAAAGACTTCGTGATCTCGAGTGGATTTACATTGCAAAACTTGCCTCCCCCTGCCCGCAAGTCGGCGAGCATAACCATTCCACCTCCAAGATAAACTTTCTCCTCCTCCTAGAACCTTGTGCCGTAATAAGAAAATTATAACCTGCAAATTTATTTTGAGTTTATTTTTTTATTTATGAAAATTTACAACTGGATCAAATAAAATAAAACAAGTAAATGTGGACAGAACAAGAATAATTACATGGGCAGAATACCCAATGGTAGCACTTTCTAAATAGTTCTAAGTAAGAAGAACCCGAGACCTTTTTCTTTTCTGAGGCTTAGGAGGTTTATCAAGAAGTGAAGAGGAAGCAAGCCTGGAAAAAAGTATTTAGATGTATCTGGAATTTATAAGGAAAGGATATGTATCTGAATTGGAAAAAAAAATCGCGAAATATGGAACATTAAGGTCTTAATGAATGATTTTATTTGTGACAAAATATGGATCATTGATGATTTATATATATTTATATATATGGATAGTTAGAATTGGATAAGAGAGGCATTCGAGAATTTTGTAAAGCTCTAAAGCTCAACTCAGTGTGTCCATATAGGCGTTATTATAGCCTCGTAAATGAGTCTTGTAATTAATTGAAAGCTTAGAGTGTTGAGCAGCCAAAAACGTCAACCAGTTTCTTGTCGTCTAATCTTGTATGCGGATTCCAAGTAAGACCTTTCTCCAACTGTAGTCTTAGGTATTAGATTCATCCAACAAGGATAATATTGTCGCAAAGAATATTTTTCAGTGAACAAATTATAAATACTAAATAAATAATTCAATATTTCTTAAGATGAAGGAATCATTTTCTATTTTTTTTCTGTAATTGAATTCAACCAAGAAAAACAATTATTATAAAGCTTCCTTCTTGTTTTAAATCAATTTTTTTACGAATTACAATATGCTGCTTCTCAGGTAATAATGGTTCGAATACAATGATTTTTTTTTGTTTTTTGGGGAATTCAGTAATCTTCCAAATATCCATGGGTATAATCAAGAAAAAGTGCATAATTTTTTAGTTATTTGCTAATGAAGTTTCTTTTTCTTTATACCTTTCCTCCAAAAATGTTGGAATACACGAGTTAACTATGCCCCACATTAAAACATTGGAAATTTGAATTATCAGAACTCCTAGAAAATATGTAGAAGTTTTTGCCGCTCTCAGATCACTTTGCGTCGTTAGAATAACAAACATGGGAATTTTTAGGGAGCTTCTTCATTGAACAAGTATTCCTCCCTACCTTAAAACAAACGATCGACAAAAGATGTCCTCTGACAGTGCCTGTGAATTATTTTTTTTCTTTAATTTTGAAATCACTCCTGTTAATTTATGAAATAAGGTGTTGATTATCTAACTTAATTTTTAAATAAAAATTTATATATGAGAGAAACGCACTCGCATATCTACTTAAACAAATTAGTAGATTGTAAAATTGACGTCATCTCGATATCGTAGTCCAAGCCCGCTAACATCGAACGAAACTCAAGACTCAGTCGGATGCTGACATGCACTGATGCATGAGATATGTTATTGCCTGGAGCAGTAATGTGTAATGCATCCTACTAGACCAATTTTAAGTATTCTTATATGTTAATTTTACTAAAAAACAAACAAAACTACATTACTCGCTTATTTCAGGTTGGGTTGGATTACTTCCGTAGTCGGTTATTTTTTTTTAAAATGATATTTGATTTTTATTTTAGGTGATTTTTAGTTTTTAAATTATTGTTAATTTATATACAAATTACATATGATCAGGGATTTTTTTATTTATATTTTCAGTATTATTTCTAAACACCCGGGGTTCTCAATGAGCAATTAGAGTCGTCTAAGTTAAGAATCTATTTATTTACTCGAAAAGTCATCGTAAACATACACACGTGTAACCTATACAGACATACCTTCTTTGAGGTTTTGCCTGATCGGATAAAAATATGTTTCCTGATTGCACAATATTGAATATAATTCTATTAAACTTTCGTGAGACAACTCGTAGTGATTTTAGATCCTACATTAAAAACGATTGTAGTATATATTTACATTTTATTGGTCGTAACTATTAATTATTATTGCATTTTACCTAATCGTAACTTGTTATGTTACGGTAAAATATTAGGAAAGAGATTTAGATAAAAAATATTAGGAAAGATATTTAACTAGCACTGTAAATTAATCCCCAATAGTCGCAGTTCAGTCGTTAGAAGCACAAATACAATAAATATAGACGATATCAGTAGCTCCCAACTTTGGTCGCCGAAGCCAGGTTTGACGAGACGATTTCATCTATCAAACCTGTTTGTTTTCAGGACTATTTTCTAATAAGACAACTCAAGATTTCAGGAGAAACTAACAAAGAAATAAAAATAAGAGAGAAATAAGTTACGCAAGTGGGACCAAAGCACAGTGGCACGAATTTGGAAAACCTGGCCGAAATTCTGTTTGCTATTAGGCGGCCCGGATATTAATGCAGGGTTATGGTTTAAGAATAAAATAAATGATATGAAACTGGGAGCGGATTTTTCTTACGGTGGGCTGTAAAACTTGCGTTGCAAGGCAACCTGATAATCCGAAGATTACTGATTTAAATCACGGTGCCAGAGGACGGTGCCGAATTAAAATTTTTTTTTTCCTATCTCTCTGAAAAAGAAAACATGAGATAAGTGTCATATTCAGACCATCACATACTGATGGAACGATACTCTGAATTACCTTAATCTTTTTCTACCTGTGGTATTTGAAGGTGTGTTGTATTGATTGAGAAATGATATCTCAAAGTTAACTCTGTTAATAATCTCTTGGTATATTTCTTGGCCTGGAGAAAACCTCGTTTAGACGAGTAAGAAAAAAAAATACTTGAAACTATATTTATTAATCGAAATACGCTGCACATTGCTCTTGATAAATGTTTGACAAAGTTTTGGTAACTTCTTCATTCCTTTTGAAAAGAATGTTGAACCGTTATAGTTAAAGGTTATGAAAATACATTTTTAACGAATTCTGATCAATGAAGTGTTAGTCTTTTAAAAAGTGGGTCAGATGTTTTAAAAAGTAGTAGTTGGTATGAATGAAGTCACGAGAGGAGTATCGATGAGGTTTCAACTCCATATTCTAAGCTTTTTTATCTTTCCAACTGCGATGAGGTGGCCAACGATGGTCGATTTGCTAACTGAGAGTTCTTCTGCAAGTTTTCGAACAGTTGTTCCGGGATATTCTTCGACCAAAGTTCTCAAAACATCTTTATAAATGGAAGAAATCCCTGCTCGACCATATTTTTCTTGAAAACTGAAGTATTCCTTTCGAAATATCTTCAGCCATCGTTGAATGGTGCACTCACTTATTCTGTCATTGCCACAGACAACTGGCTCTTCGGATTCGGTTGAGACCATGTTTAAAGTAAAACTAAATTATGCAAAAATCACGCTTTGAAATTTTAGAAAAGACTGAATTATTTATTTACAACTTTTGAAATAATCCATAAGTTAAAAACATAAAGGGTTGTTTGGAAGAAAATTAATAAGCGTTTACACCCATTAAAAAGAATAGTCTCTCAAACGTTAACAGTTAATTGTGCACAGGGTGATTTAAAGAAACCATGAAATCCTGTATTGTTTCCGGACAATTCAATATAGTTCTACTTTTAATTACTCGGAATATTAGTTGGAATGTTTACTTATAGTTTCTAAATTGTCGATGAGACAGGAAAAAAAAAACGTGTACCGCGTTTACGTACTAATTAACTGGTAATTAACCTCCGTCCTTTTTCATCTTTTGACCCCACGTGACCACACAGCTGGACACTAGGAAAGGACCTCACCCGGCAAAGTTCAATAGGGAATCATGTAATCAATTGGTAACGGGCTTAATAGGCAACCTTTCCAAAGCAGCTGTTATGTAGTGACACCATTAACTGTTCACAGTTCCATGTAGCGAATTTTCCAGTCGGTGTCGTGTTAATTAAGATCAAATCATTGTCTTACCTCCACACGCTTATCGGCAAGCTTTTAGAACTTAGAAAGGCAATTTGATTTATTAAAGTATGTTTAGTCCTATCGAGTTATGTCTTTTCAGTTAGATCTTAGATTATAAGAAATTATTTAACGGAGAGAGGGTCCGAATTCCAATTTAAGGTCAATGAAAAAAACAAAAATGAATATATAGAGAGTTTAAAATTTTGTATTCGAAATTTTTATTTTAGGAAAGAATCCCTTCTATATATCCATAATTTTTATGAATTTGATCCTTGATCATAGAATTTTAAAAAGAATGTTTACACTATTTATTCATAACAAAGTGTGCTTTTGAAACAGTTATCTTAAATCTTTCACAATATTTGAAGTTATAAAGAATTAGGAATAAGAAATTGACTATAAGTTTGGACATACTGAGCAGAAATTTGGGGTTCCGCAAAACACACACTCATAAACAAAATTCAAATCAAGCAATCCATACAGACATGAACATACCAAAAGTGAAATCCTACATACACAACATTTCATTCTTCTACTCTCAATCATCCAAATCCACTCGTTCTATCTCTACCTTCCTCTCTGTTATCTGGTGAGCCTCAAAGACGACTAAAAGGCAGTGGCTTAGAGATCTTCTGCTGAAAAGTTAAGAAAATATCAAGAATTCACTCAGAAGATAGAATAAACTACAACACATTTGCTTGATTCGTTACAACGCAGTGGCAAATTTAATGGAAAATAAATAAATAAAAAAAATTTTGATTCTTCATAAATTAAAATATATCTATGTATTTCATCTATACTCCTAGTAATATACTTCATTCAATCCTTTTAGTAACTAAGAGAACTAAAAACCAAAGCTCTCTGGACCAAACAGATAGGTCTTGAGCGAGTAAAATAATGGATTAGGATAAGTTCATAAACTGGAGGGATATTTTCCAGTGGGTCAAACCATCACTTATGAAATAAATTGTTACCGGTTATAAATTGTTAATCGTCGTTGTTAGGTGGGAAGGTTCGTCGATGGTGTGTGTTAGATATAGAGGGGTGCGGTGGCCGTGCAAACTGATAAACCGAAATTTAGATGACAAAATAATTACGAGTTCACCTTCCGGTGCCAGGAGCTTTTAACACTGCTAATAATCCTCCGCTCTCTCCACTGGCCCGGGGTTACTTAATTACGAATAGTTTATGAGAAGATTACTTGATATTTACACTGCATGAAAATGATGTAGACATAATTTGTTATTGTATTACTCATTCTACATTTTAGGCCTTTTATAGGATTTTTTTTCGGTATTATTTCTACAGATTATATTAAACTTTAAGTCAGATTAAACTTATAGTCGGTTTATTACAAATAATAACTAAGTAACATTTCATAACCTTCAATCACTGGGAAATTTGAAGAATTTTCCCTTTGTCAAATTTGAAAATTGTGGGATTGTAGCAACTATTTTGGTATGTATAAAAAGAGTCCGTGTCATTTTGCTGTATCACTATGTTTTTGATATTAATAAATAAGATCGAAATTCACAGAAAAGTTTTTAAAAGTACAGCTACATAAAAAATTTACTTAGTGACTTTTTGCATTAAACCGATAGTATTAAGGTTAAGGTTAAATTTGTTTACGGTTATTAAAGTTTAGTTATTTAATGTTACCACGTTAAGTAAAAAGAAACAGAAGTGGTGGGCGCTGCGTGAGAGGCTCAGAGATTTTTAAAGATTCCTTCTTCAGAGAGAAAACAATCATATATCAAGATTTCATCATTCCCAAAGCAGGAGATGTATTTTCTGGTATTCCTCTTTTGTCTAATTCTCTGATGTAAAATGCACAATTCTCGAAGATATGGACCACTCTTACTCTCTCTTTGAACTGAAACTGTTTCATGGCTTCAATTCCTTTTCTATCACCTCTAATTTATTTGGAGGGCTATTGTCCCATAGTGTCTGCCAAGCTTGGTGTATGGCATCTTTCTGGGATCGCGCCAGTTTGTTGGACGCAGTTAAGAAAGCTTTACCAAGTCCTGGAATGGTAAGAGCTTCTATTCATTTCATTCCCACAAATTCCTACATGACCGAGGGACCATAAAAAATGTACTAATGTTCCAGTGTTACTTGGCTTTTTTATGAGCCCCAAAATACTTTATATTCCTAGGTGGTCTGGATACATGGGTATACTAGTTTCCACATATTCATTTAATTTTGTCCGTTCTTCTTCACTTTTCACCTAAGCCAAATTGAATAAATAAGATACTACTTGGAACTCCTATAGACCTGCGTCCTACGGCTTCCTCTAAGGACAGGCTGGATGTGGAATGATCTAATTAGAGTAGCGGCCGGCGCGGATGCCCTTTCACCGGGGCGGCGGAGGGGGCACGGCCCGGGGCCAGTCGTGCCGGGGGTGTGAGTGGTGCTACATGGAGAGGAAGGCTCTTCCCTTCGTCCGCAGGGGACACTCGGTCAGGGCAAAGGAGAAGAAGAACAGGTCAGTTTTAGGATTTTCATCATCTTTGGTTCCATGGGTATTCGGGGGATTGTTCGTTAGTTGTTCGTTTAGTTTCTATATATGATGATGCGATGGATGCATATTCGAAAAAAACAAAAACAACATACCTATGTGGATTACTTATCATCGTTTCCATGAAAACGCAACTTAAATAAGAACTAAAAAGATGCATCTGTCGAACATGAATCGGTAACTGACCTTCACAAAACCAGTTGTCATAACATTCACAGTGTAACAAAACAAAAACTGTCCTGCACTACAAGGCAGATGAAAAAAAATTAACATGGCACATTAAGAATTGTCAGTAGTTGCTTCTTATGTTATATTTTACATGCTAAATAAAAACTGCATGAATTGTAACTAAATCTTATGAATGAAGTATGAATTGTTTACACCCCATGTAATCGTTGAATCTTGTGAAAAATCTATTAAAATATAATAATACACATTAATTTAATGTTTTCATCTTCATGCATGCATAATATTAGGAATAAAGTATAAGAGAACCACTTTGAAGTATATGAGCAATAAATACATAAATTCAATTTAATGTATAATCTAATCTGTAGAAATATTTTAGTGAAAAAGAATGCCTATAAAATGAACAAAATGTAGAATGATTAATACAATTATAAATTGTATCTAAATAATTTATATGCAGCAAAAGTATTAAGTACTATTCTCGTTAACTAAATAATTAAACCTATTTCTTTATTTTTGTCATGAACAATTATTATTAAAATTAGTTGTATTTTACCGTTTATATACTTGCATAAATGACTAAATGTTCCAAGCATGGATTTTGGGCTATGATTTCATCTAATTATGTTTCTAAATCTCATGAATGTAGTCACTTAAAGTTTGATTACTTACCATAAAGCATTATTAATGTTTAATTGAAATAGAATGAAACATTATAAATACCGATGTAGTTCAGTGCTTCCGCCTTTATGAATTTCGATCTTATTTATCAATATCAAAAACATAGTGATGCAGCAAAATGACAGGGACTCTTTATATACATACCAAAATAGTTGCTACAATCCCACACTTTTCAAATTTGACTAAGGGAAAATTCTTCAAATTTCTCAGTGATTTAAGGTTATGAAATGTTACTTAGTTATTATTTGTAATAAACCGACTATAAGTTTAATCTGACTTAAAGTTTAATATAATCTGTAGGAATAATACAGAAAAAAAATCCAATAAAATGCCTAGAATGTAGAATGAGTAATACAATAACAAATTATGTCTACATGATTTTCTTGCAGTATAAATATTAAGTAATCTGCTCATAAACTATTCGTAATTAAAAATATTTCATTTTATATACTAATATTCATTGATAGAGTTAAGTAGAATACATTTTTGGCTTTATAATTGATTATTACATAAGTGTAATATATAAATATAAATTTCTAGGTTATCCTTGCATTAGTTTTGGACTATGTTATTTGGACTACAATAAGGGAATATGAATAATGATTTTAGTTAACTGGCCAAATATCTATACGCGATCGTCTTTGCATCGGTATCGGCGTATACATTTCACATTCCATTCAAAGAAAAATGTGGGGTCATTAACCGAAAGCTCTTGTTTAACCATAGATTAAGATCAAGGTGATAATTAAATAATAATTAAATTACTTTAAAGAGTTTTTGCATGGTTGATATTAATTAAAATTACTGAATATTAATTTTTTATCCAAAATTAATCTGTATACTTACCAAGATATTTTGCGAGCTTATTACGATTTGGATCGTATCTCACTTAATATTATCGTTTTTATTTTACAATTTAAGTATACAACATAATACAGCGGATGCCACGTCCGAGACCATTATTACGTCCATGAAAAATCGGCTTTTCAAGGGTATACCAAAAAAGATCAGCTCTGGTTTATCACGGTACGATCCAACCTCAGTTCTAGCTTCTCCGTTTTACAAAATTAAAAATTATAGGTTTATCCAACCCTTGGTACATCGAAAAATCATCAAGTGGTATAATATTAAACTAAGTGAATGAAACTGTTCGTTAATACATGCTATTTTCCTTATAATCAGAAATATATATTAGTCTTATTGCAAATTATTATTTTGATTACAGCGTGTTTCATTATGAAAATCTCTACCACTACAACTCATAAATGGCCTTAGGACTGTTAAGGGAAGGTACTGTTTTTTGGTCAACGGTTGTGCAAGGAGATGATTTGACCGATATCACTTTTTTTTTATCTTCCCTACCACGCCTTTCAGGCTATAGGGGATTTTCACGGGCCGAGATGTGAGGGCGGGGAATTCAAAATACCTTTCGGTACCGGGACGCGAATTCGTACTTTTTTTAATCTCTCAAAACTTCATATATCAGGTTGCCGGGCAACTCGCGGTGCTGTACACAGGCTTAGGCCATTCGGCCACCCCGCCCCCCATTGACCAAGATCAGTATCAGACGCCTGGTTTTTCCCCTTAACTATTTATTTAATTAAGAGTTCCTACTTTAAAGAGATTAGGTGATCCTAGGAGAGTCTCCCGACACCAGATCAAACAGACTAAATAATTTATCTGCCCATATGCCTTATTTGAACTTGGAACCTTGAGAATTGGAAGTTCAACATTCTACCACTTAGCTACCTCACTCCCGTTTCATTATAAATTAAAAATCATAAATTATTATTCATATTGTAACTCCATCAGACATGATTTTCTTTTTTTTTTCAACTTCTATAAAAAAAATATTCGATTTGATTATGTATTTATGTTATCTTGCTGGCATTGATTGTTTCATAGTTTAAATGGAGTGGAACTGTAGGGGTTTAAACAGAACAGTGTAATATGGAATTGTGTTAATTGATCGTAATTTAGTTAGTGAATGTGGAAATAAAGTAGCAAACGCATCCAAGTGTTACGTTATATACGGAAGTGTCATGTTGACGTAAAATTTTATGTCGGATGTTAAAAGGAAAATAAATTTTAAATTGTTTATATTTTGTCACTAGTAATAAAGGTAATCTTCAAAGTGATGGCTGAATCAGTGATAATGTATTAAAGAAAATTCGGTCTACTGAAAAAAAACACCCTTCAGAGATATATAAAAAATCGTGATCATTTTTTGGTTTAGGTTTGACATAATAGATTTGAGGCACGGTTTACAAAATTTATATTTACGATTTTTTTATGATTGAGAGTAAGCGTTATTCGAATTTATATGACGTTTTATAATAATTACATAAAATATCGATGTCCAGCCAATTCTCAGTTACACTTAATAAAGTATTCATAATTTAGTTATCAATTTATGAAACTCGTTAAATAGACTAGGTTGAGCTATAAACAAGCAATTACTTTTAATATAAGTAAATGTTATTAAAACACATTTTTTCAATATTTAATTAATCAGTAATATAAATGTAAGGGTCATTATTGGCATTTATTGTTTTACTTTTATTGATGAATAATTTACATGTCTGTTTTTATTTAAATTTAATAATTTATCTTAATATTACTTATTTATTTATTCAGAAATATAATAATCTTTCCCGCGGACAATAAATATAGTGATATATGAACACATACATTAAATTTTGTTTTATAATTATAAGTACTTACGAACCTTTATCTGTTTTGTTTATGAATAGTATCTTATATTTAATTTTTGTGTAATATTCTAAAAATCGATTACTTCTTCCTTTATTGCATAGTAAATAATCTAATTTCAAGCAAAGAAGATACTATTGCGATCTGTTCGGACTCTCTTAGCGCGCTCCGAAGTATCAACAACTCCTATTCAGAGAATCCTATTGTAAAAGAAATTTATTGTCTGCTCCACAGAATGCTAATTTTAAACATAACGGTAGTTTTTATATAGATACCAGGCCATATTGGCATAAAGAGTAACGATATGGCCGATAGAGCTGCAATTGAAGTCCAGTTGTTAGATAGAATTAATACTTGTTATCTTTCATAATGAAATTTTCATGAAAAAGGAGAAGACATATGGGTTAAACGGAAAAATCTATGGCACCAACAAATATGTAAAGAAGTGGAAATGCTTCAGAGAGTAGAAAGAGACGGAGTGGTATTTTTGCGATTTCCTCCAAAATATCAGTATTGTCAAACGGCCTAACTACAGTACATAATGACCAATTAGACATTCATTTATTAGTGATCCCTAGCCAAGGCACGAACTGAAGACCGCAGTTGACTGAACTAACTCATCAAGATTTTAAAAGAGACGGGACTTCACAACAAGATTTAACAATAAATCGAGTTAAGAGAAAATCAAAGAAAATGGGCGATGATTGCCATTGAAGCTTTTCGTCGTGAAATCTAACAAAAATTATCTAACCCACAAGCGATTGTGCAGTTCAGGTTACAAAGCAAAGGTTTATTTTAAACCAGTAACGGATCCAGGATTTAATTTTTTTGGGGGGAAGGGCTTCAACCGGTTACTTAAATTTAATCACCCGAACAATAATACTTTAACAGATAGTTTTTAATATTTTTTTCTGTAAAATGTGGTTATATTTTACCATTTGGGTAGGGGTGGTGTGGAGGGTTCAGCCCGAAAGCCTCCCCTCATCTCCTCCGTTGATCCGCCTGAGTTTCAACCCATAAATGTCCTTAAATTATTTTTTCAATTATTATTCAATCTGTTTATGGCAATGACTTAAAATTAATCTCTGTCAAAAAATAATTTGTTCGCAGTAACTTATTACGATTGTATACATCAATTTGAAAGGGCATTTATCTTCCGAATCTCAATATATCTTTACAAAACACCATTCAGCAATTAGATTTTATCAAATCAAAATAGACTCTATATCACGCTAAAAGAAGAATAAAAAGAAACATATTTCACACGAGGTACGAATTCCTCAACACTTAATCGACAGGACCATTTAGAGATCAGATATTGGACCAAATCGTTCAAAACTACAAACAATTCTGTTCTTATCCAGTAAAAAATCGAGCAAAGAATCTTTAATGTTCCTGCTTATTTCACAAAACATGATATAACAACCTTGAATATACATTTAGGCCAGTAAAATATTAGACTTATTCCATCCTGATAGAACTTATCTAACGATTTGTAATGATTCAGTACCGTTGTAAACCGAATGCTATCGATGATATAAATAACAATTTTATTACTAATCAATATGCAGCAGGGAAAAATCACTGTCAAATTGGAATCATCGACGGATTACCATTTTTACTTTCCTACCTCTACTAAGAAAGGAAAGCATTATAATCGGATCGAATTTTCAGTGCGCACTTTTCATCAGACATTTATAGTCTGTCTTACAGACACATTTTTTCAAATTATTACCACCTCTCTAAAACTTCGTGAATGACTTTATCTTATCGTAACCTGTAATTTTTTTATCTAAGAAAATTATCAGAAATGGGGCGTTTTCAATCTGTAGAACGGCAAAGCTTGTCTATTTAATTAAGTACTAAAAATCGTGGTCTGAAAAGTTTATGGAACCTTTTTAAATAGTACCACAGTTTAACATTTTCTGTATAATATTTTAAGAAAAAAGTTCTATTGTAACAGTTTCTGTGAAACATTTTAGAAAAAAAGTTCCATTTTAACATTTTCTGTTAAACTTTTCCAGGAAAAAAGTTCTAGGCTTAATTTTAATTTGTTGAAGTTTATTTAAAAAAAGTTCGTAACAAACTTGGGGGTGGAGGTCACGCCAATCGCCCCAATATTTTTGAAGGCCACTTTTTTTTCTAGATTATTGAATACAACTATTTTACGATCCAAGTGGAAATTAAATGGGTGTTAATGAATTTTTAGTACCTGATTAAATGTACAAAGTTTGCCAATCTTTAGATTGAAAACTTCCCAATTCCGAGAATATTTGTAAATTAAAAAGGTATTCACGAAGTTTTAGGTGGGTGTTGATAATTTGATAAAAAGGAGTCTGTACCACGGACTATCCGAGCTCATTGATTAAAAACAAAAACAAAAAAAAAAAAAAAAAACGCATCAGCGCATTTATGATATTTGCCATTTTGCAATGTTTCTTGTCTGTTCGTATTTTATACAGCTCTGAGTAGTTTGAACTTACGACAAAAAAGCAGTATGGACTCCCCCAAGACTGATGGATAGGGAATGAAT
Organism: Nezara viridula; assembly: GCA_928085145.1. Classification (NCBI taxonomy): domain Eukaryota; kingdom Metazoa; phylum Arthropoda; class Insecta; order Hemiptera; family Pentatomidae; genus Nezara; species Nezara viridula. Next base: position 93,887,160 of record OV725077.1, read on the forward strand.
CAACCCTACATTTATTTCAAATTCTATGGAATTTAATTACAGGTAAGGTAAGATTTAAGAAAGTAATTAAACTAAACTCAATTAGAATAGATATTAATGTCAATATTAATGAGTTACATGTCAGTGACTTCTAGACTCGGCTCATTAGATTATGGCGTATTTAAGCATTTTTAAATCAATACAAACCATTATATGGTATCAGGAAATTATATTAGTATTTACTCATTAGTAAATTGTATTAGTATTTACTCATTAGTAAATTATATTACTATTTACTCATTAGTAAATTATATTACTATTTACTCATTAGTAAATTATATTACTATTTACTCATTTATTCATGAAGAGGTTTTAATAATTTTTTTACGTAAGTGTACGTTGGTTCTTCACCCGTAGTGGTTTTGTTGGTGTTTCATTTTTACTTGAGTTTCTTGATCAAAGTATTACAGTTTGTGCAGGTTGAGCATTCTTCTAATTCAATTAATTTATAGTTCTTTTACTTAATTTATTGAAAAAAATGATTAAATTATATAGTTATTTTTTATAACTACATTTCACAACATCGTGGTTCCGAAACCTCTTTTATCCCCTTCTTTTTAGGCTCTTCAAGGCCTGCTCAAGAAATGATTTATTTTTTTAAATTTTGAATTGAAGCAAATACACCAAAACAGTAAAAATACAACAAATTTCCTAGATGAGCTGCCGTGCAGTTTCAAATTGCATACAATACAAAAATAAGTAATAAGTAAAGTAACTAAATTTTAGTTATGTTTTTTAAAATATAACACAGCCGATAAAAAGAATATATAAAATAGGATTTTGTTTAAACTTGTATTACCAAAAAAAAAAAATTATCTGCCAAGATATATAGTAAGTCAGCCACGAGGCGAGGGTGGCCTTTGCCGGGATGCCAATTAAAATTACACAAAAATGCTCATTATAAATTGTTTATAAGTAAAGTTTTTTTTTATCCTAAAAAATATTTTTCTTATAACTTGAACATATGATATTTAACAATACATATTGTTAAAATTAGTGGAATGAGGGCGAGGGTTTTAGAAAAAGATGAACCTTGAAATGTTTCCGAAGGCCAGTTGATCTAGCTGCGATCTGAGACCAAATGACACTCATTATTTAACATTTTAGGTATACTGTAATTCGTTAATTTATTATTAATGAAGCTCTGAATAATTGTAATGTCAACCCTTAATTAGTATGAGTCTTACATTAACAATGATGTTTAACCTCCAGATATCGTAGAATTCGGTTTCCAATAACCGCCGCATTAGATTGCAAGGTGTGATTTTCTTCTCGCGATTACAATGGCAGTTAATGGGACGGGTGCTTTACTGTACTACGGGCTACTAACTTAATGCAGCCGCTGTCATCTACAAACCAAATAACGATCCTCTGAATTAATTCTACCTTGTGCATAAACACTCCTTTTACCGTATAGCAGAGGTCAATAACCGACAAAGCTCATTTCTCCCGAGATTATGTAAACAGCCCTACAAGGGATTCCTAGAAGTTCGCTCGGCAACACAACCTGAGATAGCAATCCAACATACGTTTACATAAAAATCAGTTATATTAGTAGAAATATTATTCAAAATATTTATATTTTTTATCGGAGCCTATCCTATTTTTCCTTCATATGCTTTTTTTTTCTTCTATTTTCGTTCAGAATACTTTCTCCAAACAGTGCAACATCACTTTATATAGTCAATATAAATAAATAATTTTCTATCACATGTGAATATACAACGTGATTCGAAAGGAACGAGCCAAACTCCAGGAGAGGTGCATTTCTTTATTCGTAACATACTCTTTATTTGTAATTAGCTAAACTTTATTAGATGATTAAAAATAAATAATGTATTATTATTTCGGTTATAGAAGTTTTAATTTAAGACAAGTTCGAATACCACCATTGATCTCTATAAATTTTCGGCTTCGTCGTTGAAGGGCAAAATCTGCTCTCCTCATTGCTTCATATCTTCCTTTAATGAAAACAAAATACTTTGAATTAGTGCATCTACTTTATACTTCAACTTGGAACCGGCCCACAAACAATAATCCAGTGCTGTGATGTCTGGAGATCTTGCAGCCCATCTAATTGGACCTTAGCGACCAATTCATGTTAATTTTCCAAGGATAATAATAATTATCCAAAGTCTAATTAGTATGGTTAAGAATGTGTTTGGAAAATGTAGTGAGGTTAAGTTGGGCATTAGGAATAAGGATAAAATTTATTTTTTCTGAAAAGGTTTCATTGGAGCGCAGTTCTCATTAATTAGGCCTCTGCGTATAGGCAGACTCATTTTTTAAAACTTATTTCAACTCATTTTTATTTATAATATCTGTGCATTAGAGAACTGATAAAACAATAGTAATGTATATATATTCACGAATGTAATGTATAATATTGAACCATGAAGTTTGTTATATACTGTGAATTATGGCCGAATATTTAAAACATTAATCTCTAACTAATAATTAATTAATCTTGAAAAGTATCACGCCTATGATTCTTACAGCTTGCTTTGAATTTATTTACCTAACTTCTGAAGCTTTTTAAAAACTGTTATAATTAATAGTATAAATGTTGAAAACAACAAACAGTAAATAATCATGTAAAGTAAGAATTGTGTAACTTGTACCGGTTAATTTTAACGAATGGGAAGCTCGTTTGTGTAGCACGCTGTTGAGAACCCTGATGTGTGAGAGACTTGATGAAAAGAAGGGGGTCTGCTCTGTGAAATAATTCTAAGGTTATTTTAAAGTTCAATTCCAGAAGATTTGTTTATTAAATAAACATTGGATTGTTAATTTATTATTTATATTTAATAAGAGCATTGCAAGTTAAGTGATACGATATCAGTACAATCAGAATCGAGATCTGCTGCGATTTTATGTTAAAAAATTCGAATAATCGTTTTATTTTGGCCTAGTGATTACTTATTTTTATAGATGCAAGGCCTTGCTCAGACGATTACACGCTTCAATTTTAATTATAAGTTGCTGGATATGGATGCCTTCCTAATTCAAAACTGGTTTGATAACGTGTACAGTTATTTTTCCGCGTTGCGAGGATGACTACTAATGACTGCAGATTCTTGATGATTAAAATGCTTCTTGAGAATATTTTTAGCAAAATTGATACCTGTGTGTATATCAATGTTAACGATATTATTATATTGTATATATAAGGAGGAGATTACATCTCGCCGTCAAAGATCTTCATGATTTGTAGAGCCAACCGAAATAACAAAATACATGTATACACATTGCAGACTACATCTTATTAAAAATTGAAAACATCAATAACATCATTCAAATTTTTGATTTGAGAGTGGCAAAGCATGATTCAGATTTCATTAGGCTCAATGTATATATTATATATAGCAATGATTGTGTGACTAGTATTTTTTCCTTCTTTTAATTATTCTTTTAAGTATTTTTTTATTTTTGTAATTCTTTAAATGTATATATTTTTTACTTCCATGTTTTCTTTTAGTTTTATTAATATGAATACACAAAGAGCCATAATACCTAATTCTCTTGATTATGGTAGAATGTATTATTATTATTCTAATAAAAAATAAATAAATAATTTACGGTTAGCTCTAAATGAATTTTTTTTAATACCTCCAAAAATAGTTCAATCCATACTTTTTGCATCAGATTATAAAAAATTTTTCTCATTGGTGTTCTCTATCAAAACTGCTGCTCCTTATCGGTAAACATGTTGATTTACGTTAATATTTAATTTGTTATTAATTATAATTTGCCTACAATAAATCCATTATTTAAATATTTTGCTGATAATGTAAACCAATTTCTTCATCTTTTTATCTCTTTTCTAAACCTATATTGGTTTCATTATCCTGTTTAAGGAAAACTGGCAAATCAAATTTTTAATGAGTCCAGTCAGGAACTTTTGAAATAAAATGAAAATAACATGTTTTGAACCATCATATGACCTTGAAAATTATGGAAATATATGTTTGCGGTTCTTTTAATTAAATAAAAATATCCTAAACTTACATGATACTATATGCTATGTCGATTAAAAGGTTTTTCTTACATAGTAATTTGAGCTGATGGTTAAGGAAAAGATATATGACACATTTCATTTCCTAAGGAAGTATTGCTTATCCTGATGCTTATTCATTTTTTTTTCGATTACTCCTTGCATCTTCTCTTCTGGTATACAGTAGAGGGGAGAGTGATCTATTCTAACCAAATGTGGAAGGTTGAGATTCATTCCGGGAGTCCGCTACAAAAAAAATTATAGAGGCTGATTGTGCCAAAGTGGGTTCTCTAAATTTCATGGTTGATCCATTGCCTACAATGGAACCGATATATAATCTGCCATCTGGAATTATTATAGTATTTATGTTGCAAAGTGTTAAATGATAAATGAAAAATCATAATAGAAGGACTGGTACATTATAATTGTTTTTGTCCTTACTTCTTGAATTCAGTCATTAAGATAATATTTTTATATAAAAATATAAACTGAACTGTAACGTTTTATTTACATTGATCCTGCTTTTAGAAAGGTCGTTGTTTAGTCAACCACCCATCTCTTGATTATTTCATCAATGTAACTCGATACCAAAAAGAAAAAAAAAATCTGAAGCCATGGTACCAGCCGCGTGTATTGAATTTCCACAAGAATCGTGTAAAAATGACTCCTATCTTGAATCGGATGGCGGAGTCACGTTTGAGCTGCGAGCCGTTGGGTAGAGGACTGGCGCTGGGGAGTTTTACACTCCCAGCCTTTTCTGATTATAAATGCGAGTCGGGTTCAATCTTGGCGTCAGGAATTAACATAATTTGCACTAATTTTGTGGTAGGATAGGCTCAGGTTTCTGAGTTATTTCTTGAAGAAAAAAAAATAAAAGACAATTTAAAAATTTGTTTTGAATTAGGTTCTTGAGCCGGAAAAATGAAAATTAGTTCATTCCTGGCAAGCATTTATTGAATTAGCAATAACATTGGCCTTTATGAAATTAAGGGTTAAAACTTTTATGGAACTTTTTTGAAAAGTCCCACGTTTTACATTTTAGGGAAAACGTTCTTAAAATTAAAGTTCAAAGGAATTTTTTTGTAATAAAGTTCCAGGTTTATGGTAAAAATTCAACTTTTGTATCTTCAAGTTCTTTAAAAAAACTTCTATTAGTTGAAAAATAAAAAGTAATTGTGCTTAGATTAGAGTTACAATTTGTCTCGAATGAATTACACATGATTTTAATGAGTTGTTTGTTTGAATTGCTGCGAATAAAATTCATTTTTAGATCGACTTTTCAACGAAATTGATAAAAAACTTAAAATTTAAAGTTTTTTAAATAAACGTTCTGTAAAAAAATTTTCTTAAAAATTAGAAAGGGAAAAAGTTTTATTTCCAAAATAATAGAAAAATTATCGACATTAAAAATTCCGATGATACCGAAACTTTTTAAAAATAAAAGTTTTTTTTACGTTTTAAGCTTGAATCTTGAATTGGCCATTTATCTACATTACTTTATCTTTTGAAAATGTCTAGTTTTATGTATTTTACTTAATGTTTTTAGTTTATCATTATAAATTTTGTCAATAGAATATTTGAAAAAGATAATAATAAAAAAAAATTCTGCTGTACTAATTAATACGGTTTGATTATAGTATCCATTTCCTAGATATTTCAGATTCAATGCAAAACTTTGAATTTCTATTTTTTTTTTTTCCATTAAATTTTTCACAGCGTAGTTTAAAAATAAAATGGAGAATCCGAAAAAAAACTCTTTAAATTTTAGATGATTTTATAAAATGTAAAATTTAACTTAGAGTGGACGATAAAACACCAAGAGAACAAATTTAATTTTTAGAGAAAGTATAGATAAATGAATATTTTCCATGCTCAGGTGAACTTTTGCGTATAAAATAATTACTCAATATAGCTGTGAAACCGTGGCAGCGTCTGTTGGCGACAACCTCCACTTTACAAATCGCAGAGCCCATTAATAAAGAAAATGGATTAGAAACGTCGAATGAAGTACTATTGAAGCTGAGAGTAAAATTTGGAGGCCGTGGTGGTCAAGAATGTTAAAGGGTAATCTTTGAAACCTAATTTATTTACCGATGGTATCTCAGAATGAATTTATTGATGCATTGAGTACTTTTGCAAGACTTTGGACAAAGAATTAACTAAAATATCTAAATTATTCAGTTGATATTTTTTGACCTTTGTGAAGCCTGACGTTTCGACCCAACCCTACAAGTCATCTTCAGGGATAGAACGAACAAGATACAAAAGGATATAGAGAATTGTGGGAGTTACTCTATAATTCTCAAGTAACTCCCATAAGTCTCTATGTCCATTTGTATCTTGTCCGTTCTAGACCTGAAGAAGACCCGCATGGTTAGGTAGAAGCGTTGGCTAGAACAAGAATAGTTTTCAACTGTTTTAAGTCTTATTATGACAGCCACACCGAACCATCTCCTTCCTTGATGTTAATTTACTACACATACCTTTAATTTATAGATACTTAGTAACTTCGTGAATGACAAATTAGAAAGTGGTTAAAAATCTGCATTAATGAACATTCGATAGTTGGTTTATTTCTAATTAAGTTCCCTTCTCGGTGGATTGTACCTAGCATCATTTAATTTTATCACATTCGATACGGAACAACAATTTCTCAACTTGGCTGCATCTGTGGGCCATTAACATAATCAGCAACAACATCTTTGCTTCGTTTCATAAAATTCTTTATAATACTTTCAAAGCAGAGGTCTCCAAACTACGACCCGCAAACCCTTTCAATCCGGCCCTCGATAGTTTCTTTGGTTACAAGGTAAAGTTTATAAACTATTAAAAAAAAATATGTAATTCAGCAACAAATAGAGGACGTTGCTACAACAGTTGTTGCATGGTTTACCATCGATTTCTAAAGACTAATCAAAAGGCCATACTATAGTTTCATAACGCTGAAGCGCTAAGCTGTTTATTGGAAGTTCTTAAGATGTCAAAAGATATCGACACGTTATTGATGCACATTTAAATATATTTATCAGACCGTATCAGGTCTGTCTTTGCACTATATTATCTACTGAAGCGTGAAAGTGGTAGAGTATGACATCACGGGATAGCCATTTAGTGAGACAGCAATATACTCCAGAAAAAATATTTATGTATTACTGCGTAGGTGCTCTCGATTTGGTTTGGCTGACTAATTTTACGGCTCTGATCCTCCAGTTGGTTGTGCAAGGCCTCTTTCAGTTTACCCTCAGTCACACCCCATAAACATCCTTCAACCAAATGACATTATATAAACGTCACAGATGTAAATGTTAATTGACCAATTACTCCTTTTTTATATATATATAAATGACGAGGTCATACGAAATATTGTTTTTATTGTAAGCATGAACGTTCGTATAATAAAATAATATTATTTATAATAAGATTCATTCAGCAGAAATCATATTTACGTTTTAACAATAAATCATAACTAGTTTACCTAAGTGGATAATTTACATACTAAATTTGCCAGCAAACAAATGATATATAATAGGGAAATAAGTAGATGAAATATATTATGAAAGGAAGAATTAATTTCCATTCACAATAGTAGATTAAAACATGTGTAAAAATTGATTGCCTTGGTAAAAATAGTCATATTTCGTTAAAGTTTGTTTAGGTTGTCTAAATAATTTGGAAACGTTTCTATAATTAACCATAGATTTTATATTGAATAATCGATGATAGACCGTTGTAGAATGTTGAGGAAGGAGATAATCCGGGATGTCGGTTATAAAAAGCCTTAAAATAGTGAAAAACTATTTTATTTGAAGACAACGTTTCGTCCCAGCTATGCAGATCTTCTTCAAAGCTAGAACGAGCAAGATACAAAAGGATATAGAGATCTGTGGGAGTTATATGATTTTTAGATAAAAAATTACAAGCAGTTAAAAAATAAAATAGAATATGTAACTCCCAAAATTCTCTATATCCTTTTGTATCTTGTTCGTTCTAGCCCTGAGGGATGCCTGCAATAGCTTGGTCGAAACGTCGGCTTAAAACATAATATTTTTTTCACTATTTTAAATATATTTATGTCCGCCGGGATCCATCTCCTCCCTCAACATAAATTTATACTTTTTGAGATATTCTTAAATAAAGTTTCCTTAATTCATTACTTTTTTCCTGACTTTTCTGGAGGGTATGATTTTTTTTTGCACCAGATGGAGGACATCAAAGTGACTCCAAGGATATGATAAGGATAGGGGCTAATGAAGGATATGAGGATTTATATATGGAAGAAATGGATGAAGTCCTGGTTATATTCTTGTTAATCACAATCTTGGGCAGTATTTTGTATAGATCATGAGTGAAAATATTTTCGAAACTTTATTAAACTGCTTGTAGATAAGCGTCATGGTAATTAGGAAATAAAATAAAAATAAATTAAACATTATAAATACGAGATGGCTAAACTTAGAATATTCCGTCGGTTTATTGCAAAACAGCATTAAGAATTTTTTATAAGAACATTTTTACCAATTGACGTTTTTCTATTTTTTTCATTCAGTTAGCATTACAGACTTTGTATATCTTTTGCCGCCTAGTCCAGTCTTATGCACCTCTTCCTATCTTTGGCTACTTCTTTCCACATATCTGCATGCCTATATTGCATTTCTTAAAAATAAATCAATCTAGTGGATGACTTAAGCATTGGATTTAGTGAAGAATTGTGTAATATGTGATCTACCGACAAAAAATCACTTTGGAGAAATAATACATAATGATACTGCGATGCTGAACCGGTTCCCATTTAAACCAGTTTAATTTTTATTAGATTTTTAAAATAATCAAAAACTATGTATTTCTTGGAATATTGCAGTTGTTAACTATAAGGATACATAAATTATTTTACAGAGTTGTACTGAAAAATATAGAGAAAATAAGAATAAATAAAACGATTTATATTATCCGAGGTGTCGCATGGATATCAAGAACTTATCATCCGTATACATATTCAATAGATATGAAATGACCACATTTTAAAGACCTTGAGGAACAAAATTTTTCCTATGAAGTCTTGTATTGTCTTCAAGAAAATGGGAATATGTGCTAATTATGTCTCTGGTTTGAGTAATATGCTCCACTATTATTTCTTGAACATAACGTACTACAATGCGATTATGTGCCATAAGTGGAGTAGAGTCCGTCCTCTTAAGTAGATTGCACCTCTGGACTGCATTGAAGGAAGCAAAAACTGTGGCAGTGTACTCATTCCCTCTTCGGTGCCTACGATTGCTATAAATACAGAAATTCGTATTGTCAATAAAGATAACAATATTCCAATTTGTATCCTCATATAGGCGCTCACTGCACCATGTGTTGTAGAGTAGTTACAGTAGAGTAGCTAATCCTCACGATATTATTGCGAACTTCTGGTTGAATATGATTTGATTCCTTCGTTAAAGAGAATATTACTGGATTAAAGTAGAGAAAAGGCGAAAAGAACAGTTCATTTGCAAAATGAGTATCCTTCATGATGACTATTCTTCAGTTAATAATTTATTAAAAATAAGTACATTTGGTGTTTACCATTGTTTACATTGTTAAAAAAGAATACTTGTTGTTTACCAACAAATAAGAGAATCTCTAACGAACAAAAGAAATAGGGTATTTTAATTAAATCAATAAAATAAGCATCAAGTAAAAAAATCACTATTCATTTCGAGCAGTGTTTATGTAGATTGATTTCGAATTCAGTAAGGTATTGTTGATGGAAGCTTTATTCAAGTAAGTCTATTTACATTTACATTCATCCAGGTATTTGCTTAAAATAAATAGCGATTTTGAAATTCACAAGGCGTCCGTGGAATTTAATAACCAAAGAAATGAAGGGCAGTAGACCATGAATCCGTGGGAGCCTTGAGATGTGTAGAGAAGAACAGTCTGAGGCGGTACAATATAAGCTTGTGTGATTTTACTTGGAGGTAAATATTTAGCTTTCCTATTTTGTTTTAATCGTCATTTAATTTAAACAATGATAATATCTTCCTTTTAGGGATTAGATGAAGAGAAAATATTTTAAGTTTTCAGTTTTTAAGTTCAAAAAAAATAATTTAAACGCGACACTTCCGGGCTGAAGTTTCACCCTCTCCCCTCAATACAATTTCTTTTTTCTTTTATTGATCCATATTTATTTCCTTGAGTGCTCTTAGTTAAATACTTAAACAGTCACAGTATGTTCTGTTTAAAAATTATAATCCTTATTCAACTAATAAATGAAAGTACTGTGTCAAAAATAAAATGTAAAAAAAAAATAAGTCTAAAAGCATTATTGGGATATCTTCCCATGTAGGGATATAGTAAAAATTTTCCTATGTACTTTTTTACTAAGTAAAAAATATCTAGTTACTTTTTTTTATTTTTTCGTTTCTAAGACTTGTCAAAGCAAGTCCTATTTTGATGGTGTATTACTATAATACATAAATGGTTGCTTGTTATTAAATCCGAAACGTAGGTAACGAAAGCAAAGCCACCTACATTTTATTCTCAATATATATAATCAAATTCTTAATAGTTTATTTATTCATTTGATACATATTTTCTTTATGTGCCGGATACAAGATATAATTTTTGGATTTAAAAAAATAAAAATCATAACCGTAATTGCTGTGGAATAACAAAACAATAAACTTTATGAAATGCTATGAGAAGGAGTTAATCGGGGGGTGCGGTCAAGTAAATACTAAATTAAAATATAGTATTTATTTAATTTTTGCCGACGTTTCGACCCACTTTGCAGGTCGTCTTCAGGGCGTAGGAAGTAGAACTGCGGTAGGCAGTTGAAACACTGCCTTTATGAAATGTTGTTTAAGGGGCTGTTGAACGGACATAGAAACAAAAATCAATAAAAAAAAATCCGTAATTAAATACACAATAATTAGGTCTTTTATACTGTATCGTCTGTTATAAATGTTTTATATATATATATATATATATATATATATATATAATATATATATATATATATATATATATATATATATATAATTCACGAACATGGAGGATAACGTGCGTTCTAATTGAAGCCATGGAAGTCGTTCAAGCTTCTTAATTTTTTTCATAACACCTTTCCATTTGGATGAATCTGTTTCCAATAATAAATTACACTAGTTTTTATTGATTAGTCAGTCACTAATGCATACAGCCTTTCTCGTTTTAATGAAAAAAAAATTTACTAATTTCGCAATTGCGTGCTTCATAATTTGATGATGGTATTAGCAAAATATTTTCGCTAAATTACTTAGAGACCGAGGTGGAAGGAGAGGAACCGCGATAGAAGGATGTAGGCCCCGCCGTGGGGTCGGGTACTGTTGCGAGGTAATTACCAGCTGGTACTTACAATTAGGAGCACAACAGAATCTCTGTTTATTTTCCGGCACCGTGAGAAACATTCTCTCCTTCAATTCTACTTTCTCATAGAACACTGCTCGTCTTCTGGCTTCCATTTTGTGCTATATATTTCTGATCATCTTTATTCGTAGGAACTGTAGTTGGATGTAATGTATTACGTACAACACATATTACTATTAAAACGAACTGTCATCAATGGACATCTAACGCTAAAATATCATAGTCCTTTTTTCCACTTCACATTGGTTTTCCATAAGGTTTAACTTGCCGACTGGTTGAAGTTTACTTTAATCATACTTACATAAAATATTACACCATGTTATATTTCCTCCATAAATATCATTTTTAAAGTTTCTCTTTTCGTCCCTGGAATAGTTTTGATATTTATTGAGTATATTGATATTCTGAATACGGTTCTATCCGTCAGTCATTGAGGAGAATACTAACGTTCTGATATTAATATAAATTATATTTCTAACGAAGGAACGGGATGGCCGGGTTACGTTTTCTATACGTTACCTCTCATTATTTTCTTTACGATTTAAACATGATTATGCAATTTTTAGAGATATCAGTCAATGTTGCGGAATATATATATATATATATATATATATATATAATATATATATATATATATATATATATATATATATAATATATATATATATATATATATATATATATATATATTAGCTTCTATCCTAAAAAAAAGTCATTAAAATCAGACAATTTGTTGCAAAAATATGACGTTTTGAATTATGTACACATGTTTCCTAATAAATTCTCCATTGTTTGATTTTTTTCATAGCTCAAAATATAAATCTACCAGTTGATTCCTTATACTCGTTTGAAAATTATTCTAATGATCTATGCACTTAACTGAATAAAATATAGATATTAAGTAAATACAATGCTTATATGCTTATATTAATTATTAATATAATATAATATAATGCTTTTAAGCAGTAAAAGGAGTATTATTAAGACAATCCAAGGATTAAAGACAAAAATAAGTAGAAAGGGGATATGTGAAAAAAAAAAAATTTAAGTTAAATAATTGCCAAGCTTTTTTTTTTATGTTTAGCATAATTTTTTTTTATTGAGTAATATAATATTCTGTTACATGGGTAATAATTATAGTGAGGTAAGACTACATTCAAACTTCGTGTACTGTAAATATAAAATAAACAGAAGCAATATAACGAATAAACAATAGTATATAATAAATAAAAAACAAATAAAGGAAGGAGATGGTCCGGGGTGGCGGTCATAAATAGGCTAAATTGTGGCAAAACTATTTTATTAACAGTCAGTTCTAAGTGACACTCCTAGCTGAAAACACCTCCCTGAAGAAGACCTGTAAAGTCGGGTCTAAACGTTGGCTTTTAATAAAATAGTTTTGCCGCTATTTAGCCTATTTATGACCGCCACTCCGGACCATTTCCTTTCTTTGTAATGCAACGGTCAACTATTAAATATTCAATAAAAATAAATAACTTTAAGATAAGTAAATTTAAAAAAACAAAAACAAAGACATACCTACACATACCATTTACAATCAGGCGAAGGACTCCAAACCAGACTTGTTCCACCAACGATAGAGGGAACATTAGGAATAATTAATTAATCTAGCATTAATACAACTATTTAATCTGTTTACTTTTACTTACCTATCTATGAAATAAATAGTTCTGGGACAGTATTGCCATCGTGAACATTTTCGAATTTCAGTTTTCAACGGAAATACATGTTTTGAGGTCTCCTAAATCCAAATAACCAGGTCCCGCAAAATGGTCTGTGTGTGTTAAGTCTAGCTCAAAAACCAAAAGTCGCACGAAAGAGTAATTGCATATTTAAGGTTTGCTAGGGATTTCACAGAAACTATTTCGTCAAAATCGGTCAACCGGAAGTGGCACTTTACTTAGGACTTAAATTTTTTTACGATTTTCTCAAAAACGGCTCTAACGATTTTGATTAAATTCATTACATCAGCGTATTATTGATCAATGTTTAATATTATATAGTTTTTATTTTCATTGATGTTCTCTACAGGGTTTAAACGGCTAATTTTCAATATTAGCTTCCACTAAAGTACATTTAATTTATTTTTATTTAAAACAATAAACTATTTAAAATTCATATCTAATATAAAAAATATTTAAATATAAAATATGAATGAATTTGATCATTAACAAAAGGAGAAATAAGAGATCAGATTAATGAATAGTTGTAATGGAGGAATCAATGGAATACGAGCGCGCCCGAGCTCAACCGAAAGATTAGAACAGTCTTCTATATGTAATACGAACTTAATATAATACTGAATCCTAATATTATGTATATATACATATGTAGTTTTCATAAAAGCTGTCGTTGGTATTATTTAATGTTTAATTGTATAGATTCAGGGCTAGAACAGGGCTAGTGTGTCTGGGTGAAATCTAATTTGTAAATAGAATTACACAAACACATAATCTATTCAAATAGTATTTTTGTATTCAAATTATATTATAAATTTTCTCTATGAGTAAGCCCTTATTACAAATTGAATAGATTATTTTACATACGACCTCGTTTCGTAATCGTTGCTCCTTTGTTGTATTGTATTGCGATATACAAAATAAACCAACAAAAAAAAAAGTAGAATTTGCTTAGCAGCTCCGAAGTACAAGGTATCATTTTTACCTTGATATGAATTGTTGATTTATTTTTTTAATACGAAAGGTCTAAAAACTTTCTTTATATTATGTAACACTTAATGTAATAATTTAATCTTAATGTGAATTTTCTACCGTCAAAAAAGAAAAAAAAATGTTAATTGCTTAAAATTTTGTAAAACTATTTTAATTGTGATGAAAACTAATTACAGTCAAACGTTTTAATTATGAGATCATATGGTGTTTTAGTCTGTAATGGATGTAATTGGAAATTTGAAGTCGTTTTTTATTCTAATAATGTATGAAAGATAAGAACTTAACCGACGATACAGCCAATTATACAGACTACTGACTTGAAAATCTCAACTTTCAATTTAAAACATATCCATGATCTACAAGTCAATCCTGAAACCTATTTGGACCTACGGACTTGAACTTTGGGGGACGGCAAAATTTTCTAACATTATACAGATCCAATCTTTTCAGTCCAAAGTCCTCCAAACAATAGTCGATGCTCCGTTCTATGTAACCAACAAAACCCTACATCATGACCTTAATATCCCATTTGTCCTCGACCTTATCCCTGATCATTTCTCCAAATTCCATCAGAACCTTATCAATCATCCAAATCCCCTAGCACAATCCCTATCTACTTCCACTCATCCCTACAATCCTCTTCGAAGGTTGAAGCGGCAGTGGCCCAGAGATCTTTTGTAGTATATATCTTTGAGTTCTGCCAATGGGCAGATTCTCCTCTCAAGACTTGAGTATATGTGGCTGCAGCGCTCTTGCTCAAACTTTACTGGCTTTAGCACCATTGACGCGGTTGAGAGAGTAGCGCAGGAGGGATCTCTTGGAGTCCTGCTTTTTCTTCAGATTATTATAGAGGGAGCAGCCTGGCTTGGGGTTCCATACCTGATTGTACATAGGTATGATTGTGTTTTTATGTTTTTAATTTACTTATCTTTATGTTATTTGTTTTTATTGTACATAGTTTTTTTATTATTATTTAGTTACTATTTTCTTTTTTAATTTTATATTTTCTGTATATATGGTGTGAATTTGTTCATATATCACTATAATTGTTGTCTACCAGACAGATTATTATATGCCTAAATAAAAAAATAAAAAATAATGTATGCATATTATTTAACAGTATTTTTGCTCCTGTTAATACTTTACTTAGCATAAGTAAACAAATTGTATATTGTTGTGGAATATTTGAGGCAATTAACATACCTTCCATTAAAGATTAATTGTTCATTAATATTAGTCAGTACTGAAGTTAATTGCTAAATTATTATCCAGTTAGGTTACTACCAAATTTTTGTATGATCCAATTAATTTCACAGCAACCCCTTCTTCTAGCACTCTCTCCTCTCAGAAATGCTATGTCCAACTATTTTACAAGTGAACCTCGACGTTGAAAACCTCTCACAACAGCTAAGTCAAATTGTTTTATTTATTTAGTTGATGAAACATCGCCTTAATGACGAAGCGGTACCCATTCGCATCTATTCTTCATCGTCGTAGCGGCGAACTCTACCTGATCCATTTATCCGACTTACAAATACAGTAGCTTTTTACAATATTTTGCTCCCGTTCCAACATATAATAAGTTCTTTCATCATTAAATTTTGTTAAACTGACTTCCATTTTCTTACTTAATTATGTTATTAAGGCTATTTTTGTCGTGATTTAGCGAAATATATCATAAAATGGTTATTAAACAGTTCTATACTAGTGATAGATGAGAAGAGCGAAAAAAAAACAATTTAATCACTAAGAAAGAACAACTTAGTCAATTTTACGAAGGTTACAGTTGCGAGTTCAAGTTATTTTATAGTTCAAGATTTATTTTCATTCTGGTAGAGTAAACTATAGACATATTATTAGAAATGTAATTTAATATTCAAGTCCTCCGTTATTAAGTGAAAATAAGAATAAAGAAATTTCGCAGTTGTAAACAAATAAATAAGAACTGGCGATGAATATTAGCTCTGACAACTGTTATGTCAAATAGTTAATACTTGAAACTGCTGTGCGATTAGAAGTAACTACCTGACTGCGAACTAGATGGGTTTGCAATTTCATGTTTAATTGTTAACTACTGCTGATTTTAAACTAAACATTAAATATCTTGAAAGTGAAAATAATTTACTGTTATTTATAATTGCTGACATGAACTAGAAAACCTATTAGATCTTACCAAACCATTACAGATACAATACGAACCATTTATTGCTTTTACATAGCGCATGATAGCAATTAATAATAATAGAGCAGGAGAAAAAAAAATATATATCAACTTCTAGGACTGATAGAAAACAGTTTGAAAGTGTTTTTACGTTTACTTTTGCACTTTGAACAGGAGCTTTTTATAATCAAGTGTTACAGCTTGTTAGTTGAAAGCGCCTTGTGTATCGTAATACTTTCAGCAAAGCAACGAACCATTAAATAATTACTTTGAGCTAACTTAAGAGAAAGAAAAAAAACTTTATTAGATAATAATCAAGAAAATTTCAAGAGCTAATTAAAATTATAATCGGTTATTAATTTTAATTGTAATGTTTCAACATGATGCTTTTATACCTAAAAATATATTTAATTACTGGTTTATAATTATTATATAATATGACTTAACACTTATTGAAAATTAAAACTGAATAGCGCCATATTTTTATGCTTGGGTCTTATGGGATACAATTATTTTAAAGTCAATGTTTGAAATAATATCAAAATCACCTTAGATTGTAGGTAACTAACGATTTGACATAGCTGAGACAGTAGGTCTTAGGCAACTCTGTTCCACTGTAATTATTAATATAAATAATCTTAGGTAATTAATTTAATTAAATATTTTTATGAGTAAAAGATGTAAAAATAAACAGAATGCAACAGAATATTTTGATTTTATTTCAAAAGTACTTCAACCACCATAAAAATGTGCTGTTATAGATTGCTGAACTATTCTAGTTGGAGTGAAGAATTTAAAATTTATTTCGTAGATCCGCTTCGAAATTTAGGCTTGATTCGAATCACTGGCGGTTTTGACATCGAAAATGATAAGAGCAGTGGTGCCCAAAAAGTTGTTACATGTCGTGAGCTGTGCCATCAAATTTTTTGAGGGGGCCTACGTTCATTGGTTCATGTCCCATCGATCTTAGGGAGATGGGTATCCCTGGATAAGAGATCCAAGATACACCCATATAACGACCAAGTGCGAATAAGCATTTTGGTGGAGAAAAAGAGGTTTTAGTTTGAAAAAAAAATTTCTACATGAAATTTTTTATTAGATTTTTCATCATGAACATTAGCGCTGAATGTGATCTTAAACAGTGAAGAAAGAGAATATATATCTTTAGGTAAGATTCTGGTACAGTACTATACTCTTAACTCTAAGCATGAGGATGCAAACAGGCTAACAGCGTAATTAATTATTTTTATATAATTAAAAAAGTCAACAATGGCGATTCATTAATTGGGGACTATTGTTTTCGAGTTGACGATCGTTTCTTGAGGAGGTAAACAAAAGAGCCAGAGGCAGATATTGCAGCAACGCCAGCCGGACCAACTTCCTAAAATGTCATCACAAAGATTTCGATACCTGGCTGTCTTGGATGGAAATGGGATCGGCACTTGCGAAAGTGTGTCCCAACCTTTGGAAATTCGAGGCCCAGTCCACTTCGCTCCAATTCTATTGTCATCCAGCTAATCATATTTTCTTCATAAGTATTTGAATGAGATTATAAATCTAAACTTATTGAATTAAATTTAAAAATGATCATTTAAATGTTAATTATAAATATTATTTCTGTTTGAGAGATCTATTCATCATCCCAAAAATAAACCCAAGGTTGCTAAGATTACCACTTTTTAAAATTTTCGTCCATCAATGCATCAAAAAAGTAATTTATTTGGTTGGTCTTGCTTTAAATTGCTTTTGAGATATATATTTGATATGTATCCAAATGTTTCAGGTTGAACCATCAAATTTTCGTAATATAAGAATAAAAATAAATGTTTATTTTGATATATGAAAATTCTTGGAAATTCATGAATCACTATTGCCTTCTTACATTCTACGAAATGGTGAAAAAATATTCACCGAGTTTACGGCCCTCAGTATGGAGAAGGAAATTCACATCTACTTGATGCAGGAGTGATAATGCTGTTGTAATATTTGTTTCCTCCTCTTCCTCGCCTTTTTGACTATATGGGGTTTTTTGCTGGCCGGGTGAGAGGACGAGGAATTAAAGCCGGAGTTAAAAGCCCTCCGGCACCGGAATTCGAACTTTTAATCTTCAGTTTATCAGGTCAACGCTTATTGAGCACACGCGTTAGTCCGCTTGACCGATAATGCTGTTACCTTAGTTGTGTACTTTATTCGGATATCATTATGCAGTTTTGGGGGCTTCAAGGAGCCATTCTGAGATGTGTTTCGAGGATGGTCTCCCTATGGAAAGGAGATACTCCTAGATATCTCAGCAACCTATCGAATAGTCATAATCCATGATTATTAAATGATTCTCTTTGAAATAGTTGTGTTTGATTCCACACCACGAGGCCTCGTAGGAAAGGCATCTGCTATTTGTTAACTTTCTCTTAAATGCCTATCGTTGTACCATGAAAATTACGTTCTGCTGTAACGTAAGGCTCGATATTATGTTTGGTTACAGTTTTAAGTATAGCAAGACCCAATTTGAACTAGTATTTCTCAGCACCTAAATTTCGCTATTCTCCTTATGCTACTAAGTCGCATTAATAGTTACTTACATTTTTCATTGAATCCGCTCCAGAGAAATATTTTAGTAATATGGTGATAGATAGTACATCATGATACTGACTGCTTAGTAAAACTAATTCTGTTTCACGAAGCAATGTTAGATTTCTGTCATTGAATAAAAGCATATAATTCCATCATCCGCCATCGGATGGAAATAATCGCCGTGAAGCTATTTACTTCAATTTATCCGATTCGCTTATCCATGCTATTCTTCTTATTACTTTATTATGGGTCGATTGTAAACCAGTCGAAGCTATGTTTTCTCTAAGCTTTCAAGGTACTTTCAAGCACGATCCTTGCTGTCACCATAATCTATTTTTTTATATTTAGGAAATTACAACTGAAAACTGTATAAACTTCTTTTATATGTTCATCAATATTTTCTCCCAATGGTGGTACAAATCTTTTTAGCGCGTATCAACCTATTTCAAACATTAACGTCAACTTCGGATTCAGAAGGTGAAAAGTTAATAAGCGAAAAATCGATTTTTTTATTCCCTTTCCAAGCTATAATTTTTTTCCCCTTCAAATATAACTGGTAATTAATCTTTTATTTAGAGATACGTAAGCTACGGTTTGCGAAAGTTTCTATGATTACAGTAAAATTTAAAAAAAAATATGAAAATTAATAAATCACTCAAAAACAAGATTTCTGTGATTTTTGTCGTATGATTTGTTTATCTTAAAAATGCTCATTTCACAACAGAGTATGATTTATAGAACCTTTTTATTTTTTATTTTTTTCATGTTTTCCAAAAAAGTGCAGACCCCTGGCCAAACGTAACCCGTAGATCAGAATTTAGAAATATTATTTTATATGTATATACTCATTACACGTTGTTTTTATTAGTATTGATTAAATTAATATGAAGTCCTAATCCTGCAAAACACTTTTTTTTCTTCCGCATTTTACTTTTTATTGTACTAATGGAGGTTTTTGTTTCGCTTTCGCTTCGTTTGAAGTTAATACAAAAAGGGAGTTATAAATACAATTTCTGGAACGATATTCTCAAAAGTTACGGGTGGCGTTGCTGTTGAAATCCCATGGGCAGAAAGGACCAAGGCCTGATGCCTCTTTCCAGCCAGTTTACTCACAAATCAAGATAATGGCGGACTGAGAATTTTTTTAGCCTTTTCAAAACAGCTTCATAAATTATAACGAGTTTTAAAATCTTTCTTTTAATGGCTACCCGTCACTGGTCTTTGTCAGATAATACACTATTTCAAAAAAAAAAATTAATCGAATGTGAGTGTAGACAATAATTATTGAGCAGTATTTTTTTTTTATTATCAGTATTTAACATCTATACGATCGATAAGTTGTAATAATTTATGATTATTTACTTGTTGCATTTACACCTAAGAATCAATGAGATGAAACTATTTACGAAGTTTCAGCCGGATGTTAATAATTTGATAAAAAGGGGTCTGTACCACGGACTATTGTTCTTTGGTGGCTTAAAAGTTAGACACGAGAATGTCAGTAATCGAATTATAGTAGAAATAATTAACTGTTGATGAATCGATTGTTAATTATTTTAATGCTGAAAAATTATATTGTATAATTGTTCTAAACATTAACATGATTTACTCAAGAACATGATAGGTACTCAATCGTTTAATATCATATTTTAAAACAATTATTCAATCATGTTTATTTTTCTTATGTCTAATTGCAACTGATTAAATTTTTAAAGAGTATATTATTACTGAATAGAAATCGAAATGGAAATTGATCAAAATGTTCTCTTGAACCTTCAAAAGCATTGAGCGAATTGAAATAAAAAAATTCTCTAGGTGAAATTGGGCCTATTTTAAGACTTCAATATTATGAATCGTTTAGGCAGTACGGTCCGAAATAGAAATTTCATTGCCCTTTTGTAGTAACATTAGCGAAAAAGAAAAAAAATTAATACTCAAACTATTGGAGAAAATTAGTGGACTTGAACGCTAAATAAACAGTGCACTAAAAGCAATGACAGAGCACAACGATTTACATGGCATTTAGAGGCGACCTCAAATCTAGGTGCAGAGAATGTAGAGCGTTTCCCTAAGAACGGCCAGTCGACTATTCAAAAGACCATTTCCAAAAATCAAACAACCATTTCCTGTCCTGGCAAAATAGTTTTAAAATTTCCATAGTTTCAATTTTACATTAAAATATTAAATATTTTAGCTTTTTCAAGGGCTCGTAACAACAATAGCGTTATTTGTTTATTGGGTTTTTAAATATTGCAATCATGTTACAAGAGTACCCCCCGTTTTCTTTTATCACTTAAATGTTTAATATTTACCTATATGAATGTACACATAAATGGTAAGTTAGTGAACCTAAAATGCAATCTTGATGCAGTCGTTCTTCTTCTTCTTCTTTTTCTTCCATCTCTGCTTCCGTTGTTTCTCCATTAGGATACATTTCTGGAGAATGTGTTCCGCTCGCCTCTTCCACATTCACTAAAAGCAGTTGAACCAATTTCAATTTTTTTTGTAGAGGTGTGAGTTAAGTCTGTTATGGTCAGTTCTTAATCAGAAAATTAAAATTTGTCCTTTTTTTTTTTAAATGAGTAGTGCGGATCCTGGATCCTGGGGTTTTAAGTCTGGGTGCTGATTGTTCCAGCTCTGCTGAATCAATGCTTTATTTATCGTACTAACTTGATCAAGTCTAGTTATGGAGGTGATTAGGGTTTATTTAAAACCTTCTTTTGCAAGTTTATCTGCTACTTCATTTCCAGTAAATTCCACAATGTACAGGAATCCACTGCAGGACCACCTGTTTATAGTTAGTTGCAAGGCGTTTTACAGTAGCGAGCAACAATAGCCACTCATTCCACTTTGACTTTAGACTCAAAAGAAAGAACTGCGTCGGTTAGAACAACGGTTTTCGATTTTAGAGGTCTCTCTAGGTTCATTAAAATTTGGGCTGCTTCCAGTATTGACTCTTACTTGGCTTTATAGTTTGTTGAGTTGGACTCCTTGGTAATCGCTTTCGTGGATGTTTGGATGTATGCGGATACATCCATTACATGTTGGGGAGTTCTCTGCAGCCTTCCTCATTTCGGACTGGATTTCTTCTAACTGAAGTTCACATTTTATTGAACGTGTTTGGTCTAGGAAGATTCGCCTACTGATGCGATTCTGTATCCCTTGACCTTTTTGATTTTTCATCGGATGTTTGGGCATGCATTCTGCTTTTGAGTACAAATTCAGCTTTATTATTCATTATATTCGCTAGTAGCTGAGCCCGTAATGGTCTCCAATTTTTCGGGTAACATCCTCATGACTTATCCTTTTAGCTGCCTTAACTTGTCGATATGTCCCTTCCATGTTTATCTAGAGTCTAAATTGATTTCAAGGTAATTAGGAGAGTCATTATTTGTAATCAACTTTGTAGATAGGTTTATATTATTGGTTGTAGTAATGATTTTTTTTTTTTTTTTTTTTGGCTGAAGCACACTTCATTCAGACGGTTCTTTAACTCATAAACTAGATTCAAGGTTGCAAATAGAAAAAAATATAATCTTCCATAGTCATAAAATACTCTGTACATACTTGTTTGAACAAATGGTTGCAAATTTGCAGTGTTGTGAATATTCAATGATAATACATTGCATGCAGACCTATGTAATTTAGTTATTAACTTGCAGAAAACGTTTTCTAAATACAAAAATATTTCTGGAAATCAGGAGTTATTTTTTTCCATTAGCATATTATATGACATGAGCATTGGGTAAACAGATTAAACCAGAGAAGAGTTGCCGCTTAGTATCGCTCCTCATGCCTCTCATACTATTGGTAACATTGTTGATAGGAAATCTGCTAATAACCAAATTTATATGTGACAGCTGTGAAAAAAATTAGTTTTATTGAACTCATTATCGTGTTATAGTTGGGATCAGAACACTCCATAATCAGATTCTATTGAATCCGCATTAAAAATGACTATTTTACTGAAGTTTCTCTATTACCTGAAATTAAATCTAACCAAATATTACCTTTTTAGCACTGAACGGATTGCAAATCGAACCAATCTTTCCGGTGACTGTTGTTTGTCTTTGTACTATTGTTTCATCGTTTCTCATTTGTTTTTTCCGCATTTTTGAATATTTCGTCTGCTATCGTCATCTAGGTTACCTCAATAATTCGATCGCTTCCTTTTGTTGTTTAATTTTCTTAACCGTTTTGTCCTTTTTGAAGAGAAAATTGATAATGTTTACTTTGGTATTTTTCTTTGAAACCTTGAAGTAATTAATTTCTGTATTGCTTCAAAGCCGTACTAATCAGAATAATTTCCCGTTATAAAGTTTGTTTTTATCCATATTAAGGATTTTTCCAGTTTTGAAACTTAAATATAAATATTATAAGATCATCGAACTGAATCGATGTTGATTGAATTATCTGTAAATTGCTTCTGGAAAAGCTATTACGTATTGGTATAATATTGTTTTTAGATTTTTGAATTTATATATATATATATATATATATATATATATATATATTTAGCACAAAGTTTCTTCAAATCAGGGATGACAAGGTCTAAAAAATATGACATTACATTAATGCAAATCAGATATATATGAATGTATATCTCATTTCATCGGCTTAATACAGGCACATGATATAATGAGGATACATCATTCCAAAACAGTTCGCACATACAGAAATGTATTATGTATGATTTCCATCTACGTCCTACCTTTTTCAGTCCTTATTCAGCCTGAAATAACAGGAAGTTGGTTAGTTACTTTACCTGAGAGATTTAAGCCGTTGAGATTTTCCAATAACATCTTATAAGTAGATTTTCTCTGTTTTGGAGTTTTTTTATTCATTAATCAATAAAGTAATATTTTCACTAGTTTATTTGAGAAATTGTGTATATGCTAGTAGGCATTGGAGAAGCTCCCTGAACTGGGAACCGATATTATCCTTCAGACATGATTTGTTATGCTGGGGTTAAGAAGTGAATAACAACCTTTGAATTTAGAATATTAATTACGGTTCTAATTAGATGGAACGAGGAAGAAGACGAATCCGCAACGATCCTTGCTTTCATTATGAACAGATTTAGAGAAGAGGTAAATGGGGCTCTTGTCCAGAGCAGCAGAATTTTGGAGGCGCCAAATTTTAAATTAAATAACTATAATTGTCTTCGGTTGTTTTGGCTTTTATAAAAATAGATTTTGCGTTGATATTTATTCTGAAATATATATCATCTAATATATTTCAAAACTGTTGAGCATTATTGGTAGTAACAGAAAGAAAATAATTTATTATTACAAGACAAATTAAACTTATTCTAAGAAATCAAGTTTATATTTATAAACAAATAATACAGTTTTATGAAGATTAAGATTTGCAAATCTGAATATGTGAAACTTAATTCTATCTAAATAAACTTTTAATGATCCTAATTTACTAAGTGGGTAACGTACAAGGCACATTTTAAAACATAATACAGCGAGTTTTATATAGAGTATAGCAACTTTTCTGCTATATTGTATTTTCCATTGAAGCATCGTTGCTATCCTGGAACATAGTCGTCCCAGAAGATAAGATACAACAATGGGAGTGCTACGCTGGGACCTTACGCATCGTTGGTCATTCCCACGGGACTCTTAAACTATTGCCGCCCTCCCTGGCTCTAAGGCATCACGTCATATAACGCCTAAACTAACCTAAATATTATCTTGTACAAACTCCACTTTATTTCGAGGTTTTAAGCCATACCTTTAAAATTTGCGATATGATTAAATACTTTTTTCCCTATATTGTTTAGTTTCCTAGATATCCGTCTTCAACTATGGCTAATTTAGAGAAAAAAAAAATTTGCCTCATGTTTATTGGTATATTTCGGATTTTCGTTTATATCAGAAAAACTATCCATCGCATCGACAAAGACATTGTATACAAATTTAAAGCGGGTAATATTTGCAAAAAGATTGATCGCCTACCTTTTTAAGAGGCCTAACTTAGTTTTCGAGATATACGTCCTCAACTATGGCTAATTTAGAAAAAAAAAAAGATTTGCCTCATGTTTATTGCTGTATTTCAGGTTTTCGTTTATATCAGGAAAGCTATCCATCGCATCGACAAAGACATTATATAAAAATTTAAAGCTCATAATATTTGCAAAAAAAAAATAATCATTTACCTTTTTATACTACCTAGCTTAGTTTTCGAGATATCCGTCCTCAACTATCGCTAATTTGTTGTGCTATGTGATTTGTGCTAATAATTAAAAATATATATATGTGTGTGTGTGTGTGTGTGTGTGTGTGTGTGTATCTGAGTGACCAATTAACACCAGATTAGAGCACTTAATTTTTCTGTGTTCGGTATGAATTTTCTGTGTTCGGGGGTTCATTTCATTCTGTAATTTATCAAGTCATTTTATATAAAATGTCTGTTTTTATTATTTCCGAAATTCAAAGTGGGTTTAGTGGATTTTGTTGTTTATGTTTATGTCTATGTTTATGTTTACAGATTACAATGAGCCGTTATTAATCCTCTATTCTTTTATTAACTATCATTGATTGCACATTATGTAGTATACCATAAAATATGACAAAGGGACCATGCGATTTTCAAGTTTTTTTTTTTTATTAGTTTAAATCTGGACACTCGGGAACCCAAGCAGCAAGAAACATTACCACAGCGTTTGAGAAAGAGCGTGGATTACAACACTTTTCAAAAGCTTCCTCCATCCCACCGTTTTATTATAACGTACCATTCGCGGTTGGTTTGAAAAAAAATTTGCATCCAAAAACATATTGGTTTCTGTGTGGTGGACTATGGCAGATATGATTTCTCCTTTTTATCCAGAGATGAAACCATCGCTTTCAGTGTTCCGCAGTGATATTGATACAATGGATCAAAGTCTTGTCACAAAATAATCTACATTGGCTAATAGGAATCTATATATATTCTTACAAGACAACGCCAGATCTCATGTTTCTCGAGAGTTCCTAAAGGTAACATTTTTGAAAACGATCCTTCGGTGAAAAACGCATTTTCCGGCGATTTCTTCACAAAACCATGAGTTTTTAGGTCCTGGTATAGTTACCAACTATTAGGGGCTTTCGGATCTTCAGCCCTCCCCCAATGCTGCAGTAGTGGGGGCTCGGCTCCCTCCCCTCCCCCTACAAATGGCTTTAGTATGTCCTTTATGAACATGTCGTGTATATTACAATTACATTACAAAGGACTGTATCTATCTACTAGCAAGAATAGTAGAATTTGTTTAATGGTGTCCTATTTTTGATTTATAAACTAACCTAAACTGTAAAATGAATCATCTATTAAAATAGGGATCATCTATAGGGAGTGTTTTAAAAGCCAGGGGGATTTAAAAGACTCCATGAGGAAGGGCTTGAAACCACTCAATACCTGCCTGATGTGGTAATTTGTCATATAGGTATATATTAAATATTACGTGTAGGGATATATGATACATTCCAGACACCATCCTTCCAGATACCCCAAACGCCGTGATCTTATATTTCAGTCCCCAAATAATGTTCATAAGTTGGCGTCTAAGGGTTCTGGGATCGAAAAGTTGATAATACTTTAGGAAAAATTTGTCGACAATGAGGGTGAATATTGAATAAAAATCTTTTGATTTCATAAAGTTGTATTACTAAATAACCGTTACTATGAAAACCGAAATTTCCTATAAAACGCCACATTAAATTAATCGCTTTTTAAAATAGTAATGTTTATTAAATTAATAATGTTATTACGATCCTGCCTGGAATAAATTTACGATTACGTTTATGACGGCTGCCTAAGCGAAGGCATGACTACTTGAGCCATTAATTCAAATCAGTTACTGGTGCCTTCCTCCTTGGAGGAGCGCCTGAAATCAGTTGTAATTACACTTAATGGATAATAACGTTGTGACGGAATGTGCATTAATTATGCAGTCCAGAATATGATTCACCTCTAATGAGCCAGGGGCAAATATAATAGAAAGCTTTCCTCCTAACCTGTTTGAAATGCTAATTGTTTATCTCTTACCCGTTACCGGTATCATGCTATTACTTTTCTTTGGTTTATCGGTGTTTTAATTGAATTTAAACACCGATGTAAGATACACATTTTTAAAATACAATTTTTTTAGAGAACTATTTTTTTTTATTTCTTAATAAAGTGTTAAACTTATATTACTGAGACTTCAGTACTTTTTAAATTTAGAAATAATACGTGGTACAGACCATTTTTTTTTTTTTCAAATTATTAACCTCCGCCTAAAACTTCAGGAATAGATTCATCTTATCGTAACCTACAATTTGTTGTTAATTAAAATTGTAGGAATTAGGGTGTTTTCAATCTGAAGATAGGCGAACTTTGTCTAATTAAATATTAAACACTCAAAAACACCCATTTGCTTTCCACTAGGACAGTATGATAATTCCATCACAAAATCGAGAAAAAAGGTGACCTTCAAAAATATTGTTCCATTTGTCGTGACATTCGGCCCCAACAGGTCAAAGTAACAAGGTTACGTAGGCCAAACGGCCCAATACATTTGTATAACAAACTTTTTTTTTTTCGTTTTTCTTATCAAATTGACTTACGATTCAAGTGGAAAGTATGAGTTTTTATTTCCTCATCAAAATAATTAATTTACTAAAAAACGCCCCATTTCTGAGAATCTTATTGGATAAAAAAATTGTAGGTTGCGATAAGATGAAGCCATTTCCGAAGTTTTAGGCGGATATTAATAATTTGAAAAAAAAAAAAACTTGTCTGTACCACGGACTAAAATGTTTTAATTAATCAACAATCAGATTTAAATTTTAACAAGCATTAGGCATTAATTGCAGAATGTTATTTTTACCATTTTGGATTATTCTTTTCAATAATAAACTTTTGTAATCGATTCAGGAAAAAAAGTTGAACCCACTGAAAATTTGATAATTAAAGTTTCAAGATACGTAGAATCCAAATTTGATAAAAAAAATCATTTGTCCGCTGTACGTGACTTTTCACTGAGACTAGAGGGCCGATTGTTTTGAGATTTGATACTAAAGTTTTCCAACATTAAACGCATTCAATCCTTCTAGTCTAAAGTCTCCCTTCCATGTAACCAATATAACCCTCCATAATAACCTTCATATCCCATTTGTTATTGACCTAATCTCAGATAAATTTTCCAAATTTCACCAGAATCTCATTCATCATCCAAATCCTGTAGCACAATCACTATCTAGCTCCAGCCATCCTTACAATCCAGCCTTGAGTTAAAACGGCAGTGGCCCCGCGACCTTTTGTAAATACACTAACAGGCAAAAAATTCCACCCACATGATTTTTTCATGTTTTCATCTAAAAATATTTCTGTAAAGTTGTTAATTGTATATAATACATGATATTTGTAGATAATACTTAGTATTTAAGGAATTTTATAATCTTTTTTACCTTTAATAACCAAAATGTGATTAGGTAAGAAAGATTAGAATAAAAAAAATTGAAAAACGAACCATTATTATTCTAAAAGAAATTAATTACATCATCGTTTAGTAGCGCATGTTTTCTTCTCTTACCTTCACTACATCTTGAAGACGCCTCGAAATACTTTCCACCAGTCGGGAAATGTTCCTTTGCTGGAAGATTGCCCATTCCTCCCGAAGAGCCTTTTCAAGGTTATTCCATAAATGCTCAATGGGGTTCAAATCTGGAGAACGTGCTGGCCAGGCTAAAACCTCAATATTGTTCTGTTGAAGGAACGTCTGCACTATGCGGGCGACATGTTGGCGTGCATTATCGTGCAGTAGAATAGAATGATCGCCGATTTCGTTGAGGATAGGCAACACATGAACTTCCAAAATGTCATCTACATAGCGAATGGCCGCCAAAGACCCTCCACGAACAACAACCAATTCTGAGCGACGCTCCATTGAAATTCCACCCCACACCATTAAGGAACCACGTTGGAAAGGTTGGCTCTGGGAAAAATTACAGGCTGCATATCTTTCATTTCTTCTTCTCCACACCCGTTCACGCCCGTCTGGAGATCTAATGTGGAGCGAAATATGAAAAACAATCTTAAATAGTATAGTGTAAGCAAAGAGATTTTATATTGCACTTTTTTAACGAATTGTTAAGAAAATAATTCTGACAAACCACACATGTTTGTCATAATAACTAATATGTGGAAATAATAAATTATTGTGTAATAATTCCCAGCGTTTTTTAATTCTAAAAGAGTATTATTTACATTAAAAACATTCACTAATTTTTAGATTGGACTGCAAAGAATATTAAACTTCATTTGAAGTCTGTTTGGATTTGTTTTCTTTTCTGTTTTGTTTTGTTTCATGAATAAACTTATCTTTTAAGTCCTCATTACCAGATGTAAACAATTCAAAAATATTCAAAATATATGAACATCAGTATTTTGGTCGTTTTATAACTCTCATATATCTATAGATTTATAAGTTGTATTTGTCATTAAACAACTAATTTCTTCGTGATATCAAACATCCTTTATGTCGTACGCTCTCCTTACAGATATTTTCTTCCTCCTAGACTTACTAAACTTTATTGGATAGGGGAAGTGAGGAAAAGAAAATTATGAAAAGAAAAAGAAAGGAAGATATAAATATAACGGTATTGGCGGGATCTCGGGGAGAAACCTGTTCTGCTATGGCTACAGCCAGTCTTGTTCCCGCTTATACTTCAGCTATCAAAAGTCTCCTAATGGTTATAAAGCTCGTTCTGGCGTTAATAATGGCATGGTTTTAAAATTGCTTCCAGGGATTAGGATCATGTTAGAACAAATATTTTTCTAATTTACTATGTGTAAAAAGATCAGAGTAAAAGTATAAAATGTTTTAATATTATTAATAATTATTCAATAGATATCTATCTTGACTATAGATCATAGGTGTAGAGTATTTTTATCACAGTAAGGTTAGGCAATGTTAATGGAGGCCTCAATAATTCTTTTCATTCCACTGTTACCATTTTTATATCACAAAATACATACATTCAACTAAATTCTATTAATTTCCAAATTTTCGATACTTGAATAACCAAATATTGATAAATTAATAAATATCGCGTAAAAACGTTTAGGAGCCGCATGCGGCTTCCGAAGCAGAGCTTCCCTAACTGTACCAAAGACTGTGAACTAATAAGGTCAAGTAAATAACACAAATATTGGATCGAATATATAAATAATAGAAGCCATTTTGCAATATTATTATATATTTTATATGTCGATGGTTTACATTACAGATGATGCCATGGCAAATTTTATACTTTTATGTAAAATAATATTTAATATTTGACTGCATCACGTAATTATGTATGCATTTCTTTAATTATCCTTAGTTCTGTATATACTAATCCTTTACTTTAAACGATTGCGCCGGAATAGATTAGAAATTTTCCAAAAGTTTTCAACCTTTAGTGAAAATGTTGCTTGCAACGTTTGTGAAGTCTATTTTCAGTAGAGTCAATATGCACATCCATTTGCCTTAAAAATTTTTCTTTACCTTACAAAACTGAATTTGAATCTTTCAGTATAAAAATATTATATTTTACTGTATCTTTATCATCATAATTTTCACTTCTAAGGAAGTTAGCGAAATCAATTAATGTGCTATTTGCATCTTGATAGGCTAATTTATATTAGCAATGTTCTTATTTTTATTTTTCAGTCATATTAAAAAATGGAAACTTAATGAACGATCATATTATGGAATACAAACTCACTAATATAATAATGAAATAATGGTTAAATGACATCCATTAAACGCTACCTATACACATAAATAGAATACTACATACCTATTTTCATCCACATTGGTAAGAAGGAGAAGCTTGAGTTTTCCTGAACACTTCCGAAGTTATCGTGGATCAAAGAACTGCGTGCTGTTGAACTCAAGTAATCATACACTGCAGCGAAATCACTTAAGAGTCATGATTGTGATACTTTGAAGAAGGGATGATCATAGGCATGTCTTAGGTAGTAGACATTAACATATGACATTTGAATACTATAATGTAAACTTAATATATGTATTTTACTTGACTTGTAGGATGCAAATACTCTCTCTGGCCTCAATGGCGTCGATCTAGTCTACGAACTGACTGTGATTTTACTTCCCCAATTACCCAACCTACAGAATCATGATAAACTAGAGAAAAAGGAACCAATCAATATATATCTTTCCAAATCTAATTAAATTATTCTACTAAGTTCGTCAAAAATTTATTAATATCCTCAGCTATTGAAAAGATTTAACAGAAATTTTAAGGTAAGTAGGTTTTACATTAGGATCGTTTAGAATGCAAGGGAGACAAATATGGGGATGACTGGTGGAAATGTTTTATAAATTCCTTCCGGCTTTGTCGTATGGGTTTGCTGTCTAGGAAAAGTTACCAGGGGTGGTAAAATTAGATTCCGAATAACTCAAAAAGTAAACACTTGTTGATATCGTATATGGTTATTTTAAAGTTTACGGAAGTTCCCAAAAAAATCGTTAAAGTCGAACAATTTGGAACATAGTTATGGTATCTAGATATTTTTTGTATGTTCTACTGCAAAGGTTAGATCCTTTGTTATGTTTTTTTTTTTTTTTTAAGTGTTACTGAAGTAATGCTATTTCATTTTAGAATATTATTAATGATAAAAAAAAAAGTTGTTTAGGCCAATAATAGGAATCATCTTTTATTTATTTTTTTTCTTTAGGTAATGTTACTTTTGTTGTATAATTGTTTGAAATTAATAAACTGTTGTGAAGTAATTTGCAGCGTTTTTTCTTTTGCACTCTTCTGATTAGGGGTTATCTTTTATTCGCAAAACTGATCATAACTGTTATTCGCATTGAGCTATCGAAATAGTTTTGTGATGTAATTTCGTTATTTCCAAGAGTATTATATTAGGATGTCCCGTAAATTTCTTCATTTATTGTTTTAGGTTGACTTACTGTGATATATATGAACCGTTTGCTCTATTACCTTCTTTAATCTCTCAGGAAGCCTCTTATAACCTTTTTACAAAATTATTGAGAATTACTTGCAAAATATTCATGGAGTGCTTAAGGGATTAATGAAGTGCTGAATAAAGTTATGTGTTTTCTTTTGTCGAAAAATATGTCTATGAGCATTGTACCCAGAACAAATCTCAACCCAAAATGTCAACAACAAACAAATGTCTGAAGTAACCAATGATTTTGACGCATCAGTGTAATTAGGAATTTTTATTTTAGTCTTTATAATTTAATTCGAAAACTATTAAAAATTTATATAATCTATTAATATTATAATGAAAATAAAAAGAGTTATGGCAAAGTGTAGGACTCCGTGTACCCATATTTCATTCTTTTTATTATTTATTGATATTGCTATGCGGTATGGTAGAACTGCAGCGCCGGCATTAGTCAAGATTATTTTTTAATTCGGAATAATATAGTCCGTGGTACAGACCCCTTTTTATCAAATTATTAACATCCGGCTGAAACTTTGTAAATAGCTGCATCTCATAGCAACCTAAAAATATTTTATTTACGAAAATTCTCGAAAATGGGGCATTTTCAATTTAGAGGTCGTCAAACTTTGTCTATTTAATTATTTACTAAAAACTCATAAATATCCATTTGCTTTCCACTTGGATCGCAAGATAATTTGATTACAAAGTCGATAAAAAAAGGAGGCCTACAAAAGTATGGGCCATTTGGCCTATATAATCTTGTAATTTCGACAATGTGGGAATGTAGGTCACGCCAAACGGCTCTATATTTTTGAAGGCCACCTTTTATCTCGACTTTATGCTCAAGTTATTTTACGATTGAAGTGGAAAGCAAATGGGTATTTACAAGTTTTTAGTACCTAATTAAATAGACAAAGTTTGCCGACCTCAAGATTGAAAACGCCCCAATTTCGAGAATTTCCGTAAATAAAATATTTGTGGGTTACGATGATATGAATCTATTTACGAAGTTTTAACCGAATATTAAAAATTTGACAAAAAGCGGTGTGTACCATTTACTAATATGGTTAAATGAGTTTTAAAGATAAATTCCATGTCTCTAACTACGAGAAACTAAATTTAACTTCCTAGCTATCTATTAGTATAAACAAAACGACAATATTATGATGGCTGTAAAATGAAACCTTTTGTCACTTAAACAGTTGAAAAAATGGATTGGGGCGGGGTGCCCGAATGGGCTAACGTGAGTGCACAGCACCACGAGTTGCCCGGCAACCAGATAACCATGCTTTGAGATTGGGAAAAAAGTATGAGTTCGCATCCCGGTGCCAGGGGGGATTTTAAATTTCCCGCCCTAACCCTCTGGCCCGGGAAAATCCCGTATAGGCTAAAAGGCGAGGTAGGGAAGAAAAAAAAAAAGCAAGAAAAGGATATTGTGCATATCTGAAAGTATTGCTAGCGCATAGCGCGACTGAAAATTAGACACTAGTAAATGTCTTTTTTTTTTAAAGACGAAAGTAACTATTTTTATTCTATTTCTTTGAATAATTATTGTTATATATGTCCAGATAGGGTAATGGATGCTTTTCCTCATTATATTTTAAACATTAATTTTTAATTAGCAGTGATTAATGTACATAGATAATTTTATATTGTCCTGGCGAATGTTTTTATGTGAAGCACGGGCGGATAGGGTTTTGACATATTTTCTGGGTGAGGTAGTAAAGCAAGTAATTTTTTTTTGCATTTAGATGCTCATAAAACGCTCGAGGAAGACCAAAAGTTGATTCTTACACAAGTGTTTATGCCTTATTAGCTATAAGCGATCAATTTGTTCTATAATGTTATTTAATAAAGTAATTTAACGCTATTTTTTTTTCCAAACTGTCACTGCCGAGCGCTGTCACAACTCTCCTTGGGGGTGGGTTAGGTTGTAACATTTTCCTTTTATTTTCCAATTTGCGCCTATGACATACCTGTTGTACTTAAATGCAAAATTGTATTATTTATAAGTAGTTAAGTGTACACTTTACAATCAAATTCTTCTATCTAATTGGCATACTTACAAAATTGAGAACGATGAAATGAAAATTGTCACAAGGGTATCCATTCTCATCTACTTATTTGGTATTATTTAAAAGAAAGGTTTATTTACAAAACCTCTATAACTTGAATAATATCTTTATATGATACAGTAGCTAAGCATATTGCGCAGATACGCCCACATATTACAAATTATAATTTAATAAATGATTCCTACAAGAAAAGAGCATTATCGCATGTTTTATTGAGAGGGGACTATCGTACAATCTGAAGAGAGTGAATGCGGTTGGAAAGAAGGAGTTATGTTAATTTTTAAGCTGATATTTCCTACGCATAAGTGAACAGCCTTAGAGAATTATTGGCTTGGTGTCGTATATGGGACTCGCCCCACGCAGTTCAGTGGGAGCTGGGCTAGTCTCGCTGTACTTTCCTCTGCATATTGTCTAGAAGAACAAGCAAATTATAACCCGCTGAGTAAACAGTGTATACATTATCCCAAAGTGTCTGCTTCCATTAATAATTGATAAGAATAGGTACTCGTATAGGAAGCACTCGTATATTTATCATGAGATAATATTTAAAAATAGAAATATAGAATAAGTATAAGCTCTCTAATAATAAAGTGATACATTTTACCCGATTCTATTGTATTTCGATGGCGACGCACAGTTACCAGAAAAAAAAATGAAAACGCCAAAGCCCTGAGAAACTTTTAATTTAGACAAAATATTCACAAAAAACAAAACAAAAAAACTGAACGTTTTTTAACGATTAAAACAAAACTGTCAGAAATTTCAGTCACGTTAGTATTTACTAGATAAGCCTATGTTTCGGACCAAACATATGGGTCATTATCATCTAAAAATTACAAAATATAAAATAACATCAGTAAAATAATAAATATAAAAGTGCAAGGGTGATAAGATTGCAGAATAACAATAACAAGATGATATTAATAAGAATAAGTTAGTAAGATAATAGTAATAAGAGTCAAGAATAAAATAGTAACATTGTAAATGTAAAAACACACAATAATACAAATATTGAAACATGATTAGAAAATGATTGTTTGTTATAAATAAGTGAAAACATTGGCTTATCCAATAAATATTATCATGACTGAAATTCCTTACATTATTTTTTTTCATCCTCGGAATGCTTTAAAGTATGTCAGGTCTTCTGATTCGATGTAAACAAAAACCATGTTCAGGTAAACCACTGCAGAGCTTCTTATGTAGTTAATTTTTTAACAAGTAAATAAAATATATTTTATTTCTAATAAGTTGTAAAATTAAGATGAATTTTATAAGTCACATTTACGTATTTTGGGCACTACGGTCGTCGGAAATAGATATTATTTTCGCTTGCGTGTAAAAACTTCAAGTCCGATTATTTGACAGTTTAGGGGTTGCACGAAATTTCAGGTTTTGCTGTTGTTGGTGTAAATTGTACGATTTTTATTTTTATTTCATCGAATAGAAAAAATTTGTAATTTTTGTGCTAGATTTAATGATTTATTAATATAATTACCTATGTATCTTCCCCATATTAAATTTATAATTAAAGATAGAATATATGAGGAAGGTAAATAATTGTGTAACTAACAACATTTCTAATTTAACATTACTTAAGAAACAAGAATACAGAAGTGGGTGAATATTCTTTAAATAGAACTTGCCTAAAGTATTGGATAACAATAATAAAGTGCTTTCCTAGAATAAGCTTTTATAAAGACGTCTATTGTTATTATTTGATTTGAATTCTCAAGCATTCTTTTACCCTTTAGTATCTCTTCTGATTATGAAAGAAATTGTGGTAATTTCATAAGGTTTCCATTTGATGATTGCTTGCTGTTATGTTGGTGCTGATTCTTCTATGAAGAAAATACCAGCTGCATATACGAGAGCCTAGTATCGTTATCATATTCAATTTGTTTATGATTAGTCTTCCAGTTCTATACTTACAAATTTTCGATATCCCATCCATAAATGCGATTAATAGTGAAGGGCTAAGACTTGTCATCTTTTTTGACTTATTTGTCTCTATTATAAGCCCTTTGATTATTTCACATTGATCCTTATTATACCTTTGTAAATAAATAGTATACATCAGAGTTTAACTTTAATAAACAAATCAATTATTACTAACAATAGTGTGGAAAATGTAAGTTGCGTGTTTTCATTTATATTCATCGTTAGGAGTGATTATATAAAATATTATTAAATCTAAAAAACTTGGTATTTTATTTTATTCAGCATTAAATATCATTAGTTTAGTTTATTTTAATATTAAATATCACCAATTTATTTAGTTTTACTGAGTTTTGAAGTAAGATGAATGATTTTTTTTTTTTATTGTCCAAATGAAGTACTGAGATACAGAACCTCATATAGCTAGTCTAAAATATCCATTAAAAAATACAGCTTGGATTTGATTTATAGCTATTAAATTTGGCGTACAGTGCTATCAATTTTTGATTTATGACCGAGGATAGGGGTCATCAGAAATGAAGGATTGCCAGAGGAGGCCTATAAATTACTTTTTATAATGGATGGTTCTTATACAAATGTCAAAAAGTTTAATTCAAATATGAGATCGAGTAATCCTTGCTTTATGCTTTGTTTCTTTGTAATAGTGAATAATAATTTTTTTTTTTTAAATTCATAAACAGTGAAATAATGAGGAAATGGTGGTTATTAAAAAATTAAATAGACTAACAACAATCAAAAATGATCTATTAAATCTGTACGAGTTCTTGTTAACTTTTCAAATAATCCTCACCAACTCTGGAACGCTGTCATTTCCAAAATTATTTTACGTGAAAAATAATTTGATTTTGTCTACGTGATTTTGTAAAGAATTATTATTTTTCATGAGTATTTAGGCAAATATTTGATACTGGTTCGTTATTTTTCATGTATAAGGTGTGTACATTTAATCTTATTGTTTTTACTTTATTTCAATATTCTAGTTCGTAGAATTGGTGGATATAATATTAGGTTATCCCATAAGTTCTTTCCTTTTTTTTTTAATAGTTTTTAAGGTTGATTTACTCTGATTACTGTGAGGTTGATTTATATATGAACCGTTCAGCTCTATTACTGTCTTCCTTGGCTTTCTTCTAGATAAAAGACTAACGTGGAATCCTCATAACAGACTTAAAAGACAACAACTAAACAGACGATTCGGACAGCTATATAGACTAATGAATAGAAAATTTCAAATTTCAGTCGACAAAAAACTACTAATCTACAAGACAATACTGAAACCTATCTGGACCTACGGACTAGAGCTGTGGGGGTCAACAAAACCTTCTAACATTAAGCGCATTCAATCCTTTCAGTCTAAAGTCCTCCGAACAATAGTCGATGCTCCCTTCTATGTATCCAACAAAACCCTCCATAATGACCTTCATATCCCATTTGTTATTGACCTAATCCCAGACAAATTTTACAAATTTCACCAGAAACTCACTCACTATCCAAATCCTGTAGCACAATCCCTATCTAGCTCCAGCCATCCCTATAATCCTTCCCGGAGGTTAAAACGTCAGTGGCCCCACGATCTTTTGTAAATATGTATATATTGGAGTACTGGCAATGGCCAGATTCTCCAATCATGTCCTGAGCGTCTGTTGCTCTAGTGCCCTCCATCAGTCTCTACTGGCTTGCAATACCAATAGAGAAGCACTGGGATCTCCTGGGGCCTTGGCTTCCACATTTGGGGGACAAAGCATGACTCAGAATCCTTTGGGCGAATGTAAATATTGTATATAGGTATGAATGTCTTTTATATATTTCAATTTCATTTAGCTTTTCTCTATTTTTTTTTTTTTTTTTTTACCTATGTATGTAAAACTCTTTTTCTTGTATGTATATATTGTGTGAATGTTTATTGTAGCCCTAATATTAATGCCCTCCAATGCGGCAGAATGTATTAATTTTCAAATAAAAAAAAATAAAAACTGTCTTCCATCTATCAGGAAGCCCGTTTTCTAAAATTGTTAAGCCTTACTTGCAAAATTTCCATCTATGACCGTTTTTTTTTTTGCTTTCGGGTAATACTATTAATAGATAATATATCAATTAATACATAATTATTCTTAAAATTAAAATAAAGGACAAGCATAAATGAAAAAATGAAGTAGTGGAATTAGAAATATCATTATTTCCACTAGTAAGCAATATAAATAATAAATGTGAAACAACAGCAGAAATGATAGAAATACTAAAAAAAAAAAAAATTAAATAAAAAAATTAAAAGTTATTGCTTACGTACATTCGATTGATAGTTGATGAGATGGAGAAATAATTGGTGTTTAGAGAAAGCAAAAGATGAGATTTTGAGTGAAAAATCCCAAAATAAGATAGTACGCATGATAAAGAAAGCAGTTTTGGAATAAGGAATATACAGGGTTGTTGGCTGAGATCACGTGTTTAAAGAAGGGACAGAGGAATAAGTAGTAAACTAATAAAAAAGTAAGAATGGTTTTATTGTTAAGGTTCGGAAAAGGAAGATACCATGGAAATATTGCCGTCGGAAAACTGAACTGAGTGACTTCAACTCGGCATACCTAGAGGAAACGTGTTGAAAATTTAGTATCCATGTTAACTCTAAGTGTTTTAAATTGTAATTATATTCTCATAAATTGTTTTATAGATGTCGTTACGTATTTCATGTAAACTCCATATTTAAGTAAAATCAGAAAATCATGTTTTAACCTCAGGCATGATATGACTCCAAAGTTTGAAAAGGAAGAATTTGTTCTAATTAATCCTTAAGATATTCCCTTAATAGCTTTCAGGCGGTTAAGAGTAACAATCCGTTAGTTTATATGAAGAAGCTTTGATTCATACATACAGAAAAAAAAGACATAATACATAATTAAAGATATAAGACAAAATAAAGATATACAAAACTCGATTGCGTAATTCATTCAAATGTTACTTATTGTAACCTTGAAATTCTCAATAATTGTATATTATAATTTCTAGGATTGATTATTTTTCTATTCAGTCATATTAAAACGTACAGTATATGTAAGGCAAACTGATTTTGTTTATGGAAATCTTTTATTTATTTCTTTTTTTAAGAAACTGTCTCCAAGCAGCAATTTTATTTATTAAGATAACGGTTAAACCGGAGTTGATGTTATAATAAAAAATGTTACTAGTTTTTGATGTTAGAAGCTTTAGAATTTTTCAAAAAAAGATTTGTTCCACTAAATTTAAGGATATCTTAGACCAATCAGTTGGCAATGTCAAAGACAATTTGATGTTGGCATGAACATAATGATAACTAAAATCTTTTTGACATTTTGCTAATATTATCAGTAATATTGCGGTTTCAAAACACACTTAGGAATTTTTAGAATTATAGGCAATTCAAAGCATAATTACAGTAGGACGGTGGTCCGCAATGGTCTCAACTTCATAATAGGGCTCCACAACAGGCACTATTTTTAATTGCATCATAACTTCATTGCAAAAGAAAGTAAAGAAATTTCCTTTAATCAGACCATAACTTTTTTTTGTTATTAATGGAAATTTTAACTATGATAATTGATTTGAATTAATTTTATTTATTCATGTCGTTTGCATAATTATTACTACTAATATTATTATTAAGGAGCCAAATTATGGATTATGGAAGAATACATATGTTTTATATTTATTTCATTTGCTTTCTGAAATTCTTCATATTATACCTATTCATGTACATTTAGTTAATTATTTATTTGAATATTAAGAACAATAAACATGATAGAAATAGATAAACATGGTGAAAAAATACTACTTTAATCATTATTTGTTTTTATTGATATTAAGGGATGATAACAAAATAAAATTTAAAAAAGTACACCCTGTGCCTTATTTAATAAAGGGAACCTACCAGAAACGCCATTTAAAGTACCCAAATAACTAATTTCCAATGTTTTTTTTTTTTTAAATTTCTTTATTGAGTATTATAACAATCTGTCTGTTCGACATTGGTTATAGTGAGGTAGGATGACATTCACACCATATGTACAAAAAAATAAAATAAATAGAACAAAATAATAATCAAAAGTATATACAATAGACAATAAAATAAAATAACCTAAAAAATAAGAAAATTAAAACTAAGGAAAAAAAAAAAAAATAACATGCATACCTATATACAATCAGGCGAGGGAACTCCAGGAGAACCCTGCGCTACTCTTCCAACCGCGTCACTGGTACTAAAGCCAGCGGAGATTGGTCGAGAGCACTTTAGCCACATACACACATGTCTTGAGTGAAGAATCTGGCCATTGCCAGAACTCCAATTTATATAATTTACAAAAGGTCGCGAGGCCACTGCCGTTTCAACCTTCTTGGAGGATTATAGGGATGGGAGATGCTTGATAGGGATTGTGCAAGAGGATTTGGGTGGTAAGTAAGGTTCTGGTGAAATTTGGAGAACTTTTCTGGGATAAGGTCTAGGACAAATGGGATGTTAAGGTCATGATGTAGGGTTTTGTTGGATACATAGAAAGGAGCATCGACTATTGTTCGAAGGACTTTAGACTGGAAGGATTGGATGCGCTTGATGTTAGAAAATTTTGCTGATCCCCACAGTTCTAGTCCGTAAGTCCAAATAGGTTTCAGTATTGTCTTGTAGATCAGTAGCTTGTTTTCAATGGAAAGTTTAGATTTTCTGCTTAGTAGTCGGTATAGTTGGCCGTATCGTCGGTTGAGTTCTTGTCTTTTGAGTCTAGTATGCGGGTTCCAAGTTAGTCTTCGGTCTAAATGAAAGCCAAGATACCGGACTGTGTCTGAATAAGGAAGCTGGATGGAATTAAAGAGTACTGGTGGACAGGAATTGCGTCGGAGTGTAAAAGTAATGTGTTGGCATTTAGATTCATTAACTTTAATGCGCCAGTTATTACACCAGTGCTCAATCAAGGTGAGATGAC
Organism: Nezara viridula; assembly: GCA_928085145.1. Taxonomy (NCBI): domain Eukaryota; kingdom Metazoa; phylum Arthropoda; class Insecta; order Hemiptera; family Pentatomidae; genus Nezara; species Nezara viridula. Next base: position 93,927,941 of record OV725077.1, read on the forward strand.
TTTGGAGATTTAAGGATGCTATTTCGGGATCAGAGTTGGATGATAAGATTGCGGTGTCGTCAGCGAATGTTGCAAGAAAAGTATCGGGATGAACAGGGATGTCAGCAGTAAAGAGGATGTAAAGCACGGGACCCAAGACGCTGCCTTGGGGAACACCGGCTTTAACGGAGTAGATATTGGAAAATTCTGTTCCACAGCGAACTCGAAAGGAGCGGTCAGAGAGGTAGGATCGGAGGACTAGGTACAAGGACTGAGGTAAATGGATTTTAAGCTTGGAGAGCAGTCCGGAGTGCCATACCCGGTCAAATGCCTGTGCAATGTCCAGAAAGGCACCCGAACAGTATTCCTTGTTTTCTAGGGCTGAGGAAATATGATCAACGACTCGGAGTCCTTGTTGAACAGTAGAATGTTGAGAGCGAAAACCAAACTGATGGGAAGGGATATTTTGGGATTCTATAATGGGTAGGATTCGTTTCAAAAGGATCTTTTCAAAAATTTTTGAAAGGATTGGGAGTAGGCTGATTGGTCTATAGGATGTTGAGCTATTGAGAGGTTTTCCTGGTTTTGGGAAAAGGATAATAGTGGAGTGTTTCCATAACAGAGGGAAGTGGGTGGTGCGTAGGATACAATTGTAGATATATGTAAGGAATATGACTGCTTTGGATGGAAGTTGTCGAAGGATTTGAGGTGTAAGGAGATCATGTCCAGGAGCTTTACGGAGGATTAGTTTTTTTAATTGAAATTTTACTTCGGAAGGATGAATAGCTTTTGGGGGCAAGGAAAGTGGGATTGGTGATGTAAGGAGTTCTTCTACTGTTACGGTGTGGGCAGGATGGGATTCCGGATGTGAAATAAATGTATTGGATAGGTGAATGGCGAACTCCTCAGCTTTATCTTCGTCAGATGCTGCCCAGGAGCCATCACCTCGTCGGAGAGGATGGGAAATGCGGTGAGGATTTAGGATTTTTGTTGTGGTTTTCCAAAGGGAATTGTCGCGAGAAGAGAGGGAGGATAGGTAGGAGTTGAAGGATTGTGATCTGAAGGTGGCTAATTCCAGTTTTAATTGTTTGCAGTAGTAATTATAGGAGCAGCGGTCGGTAGGATGTCGGGATCGTTGCCATAATAATCTGGCACGGCGTTTGGTGCGGATTAGGTTAAGGAGGTGTTGGGGTAGAATGGTCTTTATAGGAATTCTGGAGGAGTCTTTTGGAAAGGAGGCAGTCCAGGCGGCTTGTTGGATTGTGGTAGTAAAGGAATTTACGGCACTATCAAGGTCATCGGGAGTTTTGAGGGATATGTTGAGATCAATATTATCGGAGATTATTTGGCGGAAAAGGTCCCAGTTTACTGGGCCCCTAATGAATGACGGTGGAGAAGGTTTGGGAACAGGTTCAAGTGAAACATTAAGGATTAGAGGACTATGGTCAGAGGAAAGTTCATTTAGACGTGTAATGGAACAATTGAGGGGACTTAAGCCGCTGTGGATAAAGAAATCTAGAAGATCAGGATTACGGTTGGGATCTGTGGGCCAGTAGGTAGGAGAGTTGGGGGAAAGGAGGTGAAAACGTTGGGAATTGAGTGCAGACAGCAGGGTTCGGCCACGAGAATTCGTGGTTCTGGAACCCCATTGTTGGTGCTTGGCATTTAGGTCTGCACCCAAGATGAAGTGATGTCCTAAGGAGTCGAGGAGAGAACTGAATTGGGCATTGGATATGGATCGGTTAGGAGGGCAATACGCTGATGCAAGAGTGACCGGAAAGGAGAAGGTTTTTAACACGATAGCGGTAGACTGTAGGAAATCATGTATTGGTAATGGGAGTAGGTGATGGGAGAGGGATTGGTGTACAATTACAGCAGTACCGGCATGTGCTTTTCCGTCAGGGTGGTCAGTACGATATGTCAGGTATTGTGGTATATTGAAGTGCTGTTTAGTGGTTAGTCGAGTTTCAGTAATTAGTGCCACATCAATGTTCTTGTCAAGTAGTAAAGTAGATAGTTCGTCTGTATGATTTCTAACACCATTCGCATTCCAAAGGAGAATGGATATGGGTTTAGGGATGTGAGTCATTTAAGGATTTTTCAAAGGAGGGATGAGGTGAGATACGAGATTCGTGAGGAGTGATATGAGTGGAGTAACAAGGGATTTGAAATCGGTGAGGAAAGATGCTAACAAACTTGTGAGATCTGTTGCATTTGAAGGAGGAGGAATATGAGGAATTTGTTGTTGGTGGTTAGGTATATTAGGATGAAGAGGATTTTGAGGTTGGGTTTGAGGTTGTTGTTGTGGCAGGGCTTGACATTTATCGGTTAAAGTCTTACCTCTAAGTAGTTGGGAGAATGATACATCATTGTTTACAATTCTGGAAGGCTCTCTCTCTCTTCTTGTTCTTAGTGCTTCATCTTGAATCCGGTTTTTCTGGTGTCTGGTTTTGAGATTCTTGTAAATTTGGCAGCCTTTGTAGTTGGCCGGGTGTCCCTCCAAGCATAGGGCACATACTGCTGGATCTTGTATAGGTTTGGTGCACTCTACAGATTTGTGCTGTTCACCGCACTTCACGCAACGCGGCAGATGGTGGCAATATGTCTTCGTGTGGCCATAGGTCTGACAATTATGGCACTGCACGATGTCTCTCTTGGGATATGGCTTCTCAACTTTCACCATTGTATAGTATATTCTTGTGATATCATATATTTTTTCGATACCTGGTGATGGCTCCAAGTCCACGAAAAACAATGGTAGTGGGATCCTATTTCGTAATCCTGGCTGTTCCCTGTCCTCCTTCAAAACGTTTGTTACCTGGCGTACATTGAAACCAAGCGTCGTTAGTTCTTCTTTAATAACTTCAGTGGGGGTTGAGGAATGTAAATTTCTTATCACCACTCGTAAAGCTCTTTCCTGCCTCAGCTGGTAAGTGTGAAAATTCGCATTTGTTTCTGATAAGTACTTCACTATTTTTCGGTAGGCTTCTGCAGAATCAGGTGTTATCTTGGTGTCATTGGTCCTGTTAAGGCATGAATAACTGCCAGAGCAGATTTTATTTAGTTGGGTGCAGAACATCTGGAAATTTTTTATATTTTTCACAAATATCGGAGGAGGCTTTGGTTCTCTGGGTATTGCTGCAGACTCCATTACTTCTTTGTCATTTTGAAGCACTTGGTAGGGGTTTGGAGTAAAGAAAGGTGATTCTTCAATCGTTTCTTGTGCAGACGTACCTGGTTGGGGCTGAGGTTCTGGTTCTGAAGTGTTCATTTTGGTCACTGGAGGTATTTCTCGTAGGCAGCGACGAGTCCTTTGTTTGGCTGGTGAGCTAACTCCGTCTGACCGAGACCTCTTGGGCACCTTACTGGCCATCACTTGCTGATCATACCGCATATCATAAGAGAAAAATAAATAAATAAATAAAAAAAAAGAAAAAAAAAAAAATTTTTTTTTTTTTTTTTTTTTCTTAAAATAACAAAAAAAAAGATGCCAACAGTAAATATCAACTGCTCTGATATACACTTTAACTGTATCACGTGAATAATCAGAGAGATTCCGCTATAAAATTGGTAAAAACTGAGAGAGGAGTTGAGGAGACAACCTTCTCATCAGCTGATCCACTGCCTTCTCCAATTTCCAATGTTAAGTATATTTTCTAGCACACATGATTTGTTGATGAACAAGCCATGGTTATTAAATGAGTAGTTAAAAAAAAATAGGAAGCTTGATGCTGATAATGTTTTATAAATATTAATAACTTATTTGTTGCCATCATTGCTTTTTTTTTACTATATTATAGTATAACTGATGATTATCAGTTTATTTATCCGAATATTCGTACATAACTAACTTCCAAGTCATCGTTTGTAGGTGATGGATGTCCGATATTAGAATGTGTGTTTTAAGAGTCTTTATCTTACGAGTTAATCTACGATTTCTCATCTTCATTAAGAAAAGAACTCTCCCAGTTTAATGTGAATTAATAAAAACAAATGGTCCAGTCAGGTCTCTCTAGCTCCAGTAAGCTATCCATTAACCTCTTTAGATCAATCAGGACCTGCAGATGAAAAATGATGTTCACAAAATATTTTTACCGATCAGACATCACTACAATTACCTGTTTTTCTCTAAAAAATATAAAAATAAAATAAATCTGTCTAATTGCAGATTTGAAGTTAATGGTCAAATTGCTACCTCAAAAATTGATCATAATTTATATTACATCATAGGCTCGACAGACACCTAAAGCAGTTCATGCCCTTCTCAATCCCATTTACCCAATCATTATATGAAGATATGAGAAAATATATATTTGACAGAGTTCAATCTTCCATCCAAGTTAACAATCGAATTAATATGAAGGATGAAATACAGAGTCGAATATTATTAGCAAACCGCTCATATTGCGCTCTCTTAAAGAAGTTAGGGAATAGCATACTATGTAGAACCGCAAAACGAGATATTATAAAATACATTTACGATGGCAGATAATGTGAAACAATGAAAAAGTTTTGCTCAGATTTGAGAGGCAGATGATGAGAAGAATATATGAAATGAATGAATGACAAAATAATTTTGTTCTGGGACTACAGTTCCTAAACAATAATATCAGAGTTTCATAATTATGAACATTAATTTGACTTAGAACAAACTATGATGCTTAATTAAATCAATTGCAATTGTACAGTTGATTGAATTAAGAAGTGTACTGAAGCATCATCCTAGTCATATCCTAATTAGATATGATTATGTGATTACAATGAAAATCAGAATGGACTAAGCGATCAGGTTGAGCTCCGGTTAGCCAAATAAATCTACAGCTCTTACAATATTGTTACTTATACTGGATTATTTGTTTATTGATAAATATTACAATCTGTCTCAATAAAGGACATTTATAATAGAGCTCTGAGAGCACATTCACACCATATTTACAAATTTAAAAAAAATAAATAAGGTTTTTTGAAGTAATATAAAGCTAAATAAGAACAAAATAAAATATCATAGTGAAGGAAGAAAATATAAATAATAGTAATAATAGAATAAAACTAAATGAATAAAATAGAATTAAAATTATCTTTACAAAAAAAAAAAAAAAAGAGTAATGAAAATAATCATCTTAGACGCAAGCATACCTATTTAATTGTTACTTAATGATCGTTGAAGTTACAGAAAAGGGAAAAATAAACCTTCATCAACTAATTCAAATCAACCCACCCCTTTTGTTCCGAAATGGGCGTAAGTGTACGTTACGCCAATTACCCCGAACTTTAATTTAGAAGATGACCTCATAAATCTGAAAATTGGCAATGAGAACACAAATAATTCTATCGGTAGATTGGAGAATACCAATGTACTTACCAACAACGACCTATATCAACCAGAATCCGCAAGAAATTTAATACCAATAGCTTCCGTCATTAGCAAGTCGCTCCTAGTGTTATTTCATTAATCGACAGGATTCCCACTCTCACAACTTTACTGAAGGAGAACCTTCACATTTCCAACTGGTGATACGAGCCAGCTCTAGCTGATATCTATAATTCTCTTCTAACCAGCCAAGAGCCCAATACTATTTTCAGTAACGAACCAATGTGAGAAACAACCCACATGACCAATGACCCACATGACCCTGATGATAACTCACATGTTTGGGTTGAAACGTCAACACAAATAAAAAGGACTGCGTCCTGAATATTTATCACCCATGATTAGAATATTTTTCCCTTTACAGATATTTAAATTTAGTGGCTTAGCGTGATTTTGAAATGATAATATATTGGGATTGTTTTAGTATTTATTACAGATCATGTACATAACCAAAAATGGATCAATGAAAACAAATATGTATATTTTTAATTTGGGAGCTTTAGCCCGAATGTCCTCTCACACCCTCCTATAGATCTGTCAGTGAGTTCTTGCTTATATCTTCTTTTGACTCAGTATTGACCAGTTTTAATATTGCCTTATCTTCATGGAATTTTTTGTTAAAACGTTATGGCGAATTAGAAATAACATATGTGACCTTTCAAAATACATACAGCACTTGGTCAAAGCAGTGTACCTTGAGCCATGTTGCACATAAACTATTGGCGATGGTATTCAGAAGCCGATTCCCGATAACGGGAATAGTTTTTCTTTATTTCTTTTGAAGTTTTCCGGTGCAGTTCCCACAGCGAGAGTTATTAGCGGGGAATGTTGGGTGATAGTTAGGTTTTTACCCGCTCCCCCTATCGTCTTTCATTCCTCCGTACCTCGGTTCACCTGCTCCTCTCCGCACATTCATCCTGCAATTAAAGGCGTGTTCCTTGTCTTTTTCTTCGTTAGCACATAACTCTTAGATTAATTTGATAAAATAAAATGAGTTTTGAAAGGTTAAATGGCTATTTTTTCCTTTATTATTTTTCCACTGATCACATCTTATTAAGATCATAAGGCCGATATATCGGTCTTTTCTGAAATCTATGTTAATGTTGATCCCTTTATGAATGGTTGACACATTTATTAGCAATAAAAATAAAATTAAATGTGAAAGAGTCGTAAGTGTCATGGCCGAAACTGAGGTTCTATATTCGTATCGTTCCGTCTTTGATAGTTTGTTATGTGCTTATTATCTCAAATCCTGTTCTCAGACTTTGTAAACAGTGAGTTTATAAACAATTTAACATTTTTACATTACAATCAGTGAGGTGAGTGACTTTTATTAACAATTAGCAACATTAAATTGGTACTCGATTGCTAGAGACAGTTTACGTGGCAGATAATTCCCCTCAGCGGGTCTTATCTTTCAAATTCAAGGTCACGGCGCTTTATTTTACGTTCAGAATATCTTGAGTTCGTACCTAAGACAGTATATATATTTTTTTTTCTCTGTTTTTATTTCTTAATTGATTATTTTATTTTAATATTTTTTTTCTACTGAGACTCTATTTTATTTATTTATAAAAATGTTTTTTTTAATATTTGTATATATATTTGTAAATAGATTAGTTATTAAGTATTTGTTTTGTAAATTTTCTTATTAGTGATACTTTTTTTTTTTTCTCTCTTCTTTTTGTATATATTATTATTTAGAGGTATGGATTCTGATAAGAACATTTCTTTTGACGAATCAGATGAAGAGACTCCTTTCTCCGAAATCAGTGAGACTGATTCTCAATATTTAACAAGGCGAACTCTCCAAAAGCGCCATAGAAACTCTGCCCCCGGTTCGGCGGGCAACTCACCTAATAAAAAAAAAAACAAATCCGCTAAAACAAAGCAAGCTCTCAAAGTAAATAAAGAATCAAAAACTAGTAATAATTCAGCTATGAAACCTGACACTAAACCATCAACTAACACATCCAGTAACAATTCTGTTACAGCCAATAATAAAATTAACGAAATCACTGAACCTAGAACTTTCACTGAACCAGTGCCACCTCCGATTTATGTAAGCAAGATTGACAATTTCATTCAATTCGGTCAAGAAATAGCTAATCTGATCGGACCGACCAACTTTCGGTGTTTTTCTCGAGTCAACGATATAAAGATTAACACCAATACTAAAGATGATTATAAAAAACTTATAAATCATTTGACAGCACTCAATCACGACTTCCACTGCTATCAACTAAAAGAAGACAAAACATATAGAGTGGTTTTGAGAGGTCTTCACTCTACCACACCCACTACCGCTATAAAAAAAGATTTGGAAGATATCGGCCATTCGGTAAGACATATATCTTCTATCTTACATCCTATTGATAAATATCCACTGCCATTATTTTTCATCGATCTAGAACCAGCCCGGAATAATGCAGAAATCTTCGAAGTTAAAAGACTGCTGTATTCTGTTGTAAAATTTGAAGAGCCGAGGCAGAAACCAATAGTCGTTCAATGCACCAAGTGCCAAAACCTAGGGCATACAAAGGCTTACTGCCATCACTCGGTGCGTTGCGTTAAATGCGCCGGGCCTCACGCCTCTAACACCTGCCCGAAACCGTTAAATGAACCACCAAAATGTGCCCTTTGTGGTGAGGACCACCCTGCAACCTATCGGGGCTGCATTATCTATAAGAAGCTATATAAGCAAAGAACTTATAATTTATCATTAAAAGAAGAACAGAAGAATTCTACCCAGGCACAGGTACAGGCACCTGAACTCCTAAATTTGGCAGCGTTTCCTCAACTGCCGAACGAAATAATACCACAATTGACGCACAACCCTTCTACATCAACAGATCATCCCCATCAAGACTCTAGGCATCTATATTCAGACACTACGGTGAAGAATCAACAGCCGCGACGTCAGACGCCTCAGATTTCCAAAACTAAGACTCAGGCTTCCAAACCTAAGATCCAGACCTCCCAATCCAAGACTCAAATCTCCCACATTCATTCAAAATCTCCACGTCAGCAAATGCCTCCTCACCAGATACCTATACGTGTAAAATTACCGCCCGAACATCCAACTCCTGTTTATTCCCACCCTACTGCTCATATTTACTCTCCTTCCCAAGTTCCAAGGGTACATCCTTCATCAGACACTCCTTATCATAAGATCTTTCCCTCACGAACTCCTAATCAAAACCAACCTGACCAACAAAACCCGATCGATTTAATAAACTCCACTCTTGCTTCCTTCCTGAAAGATCTCCAAGAGACTATCAAGCCACTAATTACCCTCCTCACAAGAATCCTTACCGAAATTCCCTTCAATCTCTCACGATGAGCACTAAGCCCCTAGCTGTTCTTTTATGGAATGCTAACGGACTACAAAACCACCGAGACGAACTCGACATTTTTCTTCATGACTATCACATTGATATTGCTCTACTGACAGAAACTCACTTCACTCGACGTTCATATTTCTACATACGTGACTATATCACTTATAGATCAGACCACCCCGACAACACCTCCCATGCCGGTTCTTGCATCCTTATCCATAAATCCTTATCCCATTCTCTCATTCCTTCTACTCCAACGGAGGCTATTCAAGCAACCTCGGTTATCATTTCAACTCGTCCTTTCCATTTAACATTCTCAGCTGTATACTGTCCTCCCGGTCATACTCTTACCTATAACTTACTTGAATCCTTATTTCAATCCTTCGGATCGCGCTTTATTGCTGGAGGAGACTACAATGCTAAACACCAACGATGGGGTTGTCGATCATCCAACTCCCGTGGTAACATACTATCTTCTGTCTCAACTTCCAATAGTTACTCTGTCCTCTCTCCTATGAATCCTACCTATTGGCCAACATCCCTCAAAAAACGCCCTGATATCCTCGACATATTTGTCACCTCCCAAATTTCCTCTTCCCATGTCACAATAAAATCCCTGGATGACCTCTCCTCAGATCATTCTCCAGTTCTGCTTTCATTACACACAACCTTCGCTCCTAAGCCCTCGTCCTCTCCTACACTGATTACAGGACGAGTAAACTGGGACAATTTTCGTAAAGACCTGGAAAATAAATTGGACCTAAATATTCCACTTAAGACGAAACGTGATATTGACACAGCCATAAAAGAACTTACTACATCTATAAGTGACAAAATAAAGAATAATACATCTACCAATAAAACTGACAACTCCCAACAGACAAATTTGCCGCAGCATATTCGTATCTTATTAAGGGAAAAACGCAGAGCAAGATCGAAGTGGCACAGGACTAGATATCCATCAGATAAGACATATTACAATAAATTAACTAACCAACTAAAAGCTGAAATTAGAAAATACAAAGCTCAAAATTTACATAACATGACAGAAAAACTTACTACTTGTGACAAATCACTATGGTTGACTACTAAAAAACTCCTTAAATTCAAAGATTTTAACCACCCACTTATTACTGAAACCCAAACCTGGTCCAGATCTGATGATGAAAAATCTCAAATATTTGCTCAACACCTCTCAAAAACATTTAATCCACACCCAGACATCCTTAATCCAACCCACCTTGAGTTTATTGAAGCAGAATTGGATACCCCACTCCAATTGACTCCTCCACCTAAAGCATTTCATCCTTCAGAAATATCCAATATCATTAATAGATTACCTTCTCGCAAAGCTCCTGGCCATGACCTAATCACCTCCCAGATCCTAAAATGTCTTCCTAAAAAAGCCATACTGTTCCTAACCTATATATTTAATGCTGTACTCCGCACCACATATTTTCCTGACTCTTGGAAACTATCCATTGTCAAAATGATACCTAAACCCACAAAGCCGCCAGAACACCCATCCTCTTACCGTCCTATCTCCCTTTTACCCATTATGGGCAAAATCCTGGAAAAACTCATTTTAAAACGCCTGTATCCCATCCTAGACTCTAAACACATTATCCCAGATCACCAATTTGGATTCCGCACATCCCACTCCACTATTCAGCAATGCCATCGTGTGGTAGATGTAGTCTCCTCTGCATTGGAGCGCGGAATGTACTGCACGGGAGTCTTTCTCGACGTTGAACAGGCGTTTGATAGAGTCTGGCATCCGGGACTGATGTACAAACTCCGTGAATTCCTACCACCTACATACTTCCTCATTATACGTTCCTACCTTACTGACAGATACTTCAAAGTCAATCATAACAATGCTTATTCATCTCTTTTTACTCAGTCTGCCGGTGTTCCTCAAGGTAGTATCCTAGGTCCTATCCTTTACACAGTTTATACAGCTGACATCCCAACCCAATCCAACACTGTCATCACCACCTATGCCGATGACACGTGTATCCTATCAGTTAATAACGATCCTTTAATTGCATCCCAAACTCTTCAATCACATATCACAAGCCTTGAAGAATGGTGTAAAAATTGGAGAATAAAAATAAATTCCAACAAATCCCATCAAATCACTTTTACCCTCCGTCGTAAACCTATGACCTCTTGTCCTACAGTATCCTTCAATAATACTCCACTTATTCCTGTTGAGCAAATCCGCTACTTAGGACTCCACCTTGACAAACGACTCACTTGGAACCCCCATACCAGACTGAAACGACTAGAAACCGCCCGACGTTTTCGACTACTGCAGCACTTACTAGACAAACGATCTAAGCTTTCAATCAATTATAAACGACTCGTATATATGACAATAATAAGACCTATTTGGACTTACGGAATTGAGCTTTGGGGCTCCACTAAACCATCGAATTCCTCTCGTATCCAATCCTTACAATCCAAAATCCTTCGTAAAATCCTCAACGCTCCTTACTTTGTCACAAATAAAATCATCCATAAAGACCTTAATGTTCCATATGTTTCCGATCTGGCCCAATCCAGATACCTTTCCTTCCATAACAAACTGCAGAATCATCCGAATCCTCTCGTTTCAAACCTTGCTTCCTCCTCGATCCCTGATAACCCTCCGAGGCGTCTGAAAAGAAGATGGCCTCGGGATCTTCTAATATAGAACTTTAATTTGAGTTCTACCAATGGGTAGTTTCTCTTCATGTTGTACATGCCATGTTACAAATTTCTCATTTACTTATTGTATTCTCTATGTAATACAGTTGTAAATTCCATTGAAATAAAAAAAAAAAAAAAAAAAAAAAAAAAAAAAAAAATGTGAAAGAGGCCGATATATCGGTACAATAAAACTTGTTGAATTGTGATTAATTAAGGTTTAAATGTCGCTTTATCAGTCAAAACAAAAACATAGAAGATGTTCAAAAAAACAGACAATATTCTACTCGTCTTGATAAAATAAGGCCATGAGGCTCTATATTTAATGATATATAGGTCTTTGAAGTATCGGCATCGATATTTGCTTAAATAAGGGTAAGGTAAAGACAAGAAAAAAATAAATAAATAAGATAAACAAATTGTCAAAAACTAAAAATATGGTTGTGTGGCCGATAAATTAGTCTTTAGAATATCTGCTCAACTTATGATCAAACTCTAATAATCTTGATAAATAACGTCATAAGGCCGACATTTCGGTATTCAGGGTATCCGTATCTGCTGAAAATTTGGGGAGAAGATAAGTAAGAAAACAAAATCGGTCACACGGCCGATATGTCGATATCAATATCGGTACCGGTCGATCTCTAATTATATATATATATATATATATATATATATATATATATATATATAATACATTTTTAAGCCAAGGAAAAAAAAATAGAATATTCACAAAAAATCGCAAAACGCCATATCTCTGCACCTGGTTATTAGATTTTTATTTTTTTTTTTTTTTTGTGATTTCATTATTTTTCAAGTAAAAAACATTATACACTGCAAAAGTTGATACTTTTAAAATAATTCGCAAATACAATTCATCTTAACTTTTATCTAGCTTATTCCAAGCAATGTTTTCTTGCATATTTAAATGTATAGGCCTGCAAGGAGAAGACTTTAAGCCAGTTTCATTAAAAGTGTTGCTGCAGATTTGTCGCTACAGTCTATAGCTATATGTTTCTTTTCTTTTTTTTTTTCTGATTCTCTATTTTATTTTTTAATAAAATAAAATATAATAGAAATAAAATTACATATATAAGTACATACAATATAATATACATATATATCTATGGAAGCTTTGTTCTTGCAGTGCTCTATAGCTACACAAGTTTTACGGAAGGCATTTAAAATCGCAAGAACGGATGGTAATACCGAGTTGACAGGATATTCTTATTTTTAGTAAAGAAAAAATAATCTTTAAAATGATGGCCCAATTATGGGAGCTGATGAAGATAGATGGAAAGCTTTATTTCACATTTTCCTTGTTAAAATAAACTTTTATTGGCATGGTATAGAACCGTCTGCCATGAGTTGCCACAAAACTATACACAATAAAAACAAAACAAATAAAAACAACAAACTTCGAAAACATAAAATAACCTTTTTTAATGATACATATGACTTTAGTAAACTTTAAATCAACTAATGAATAACTAATGACTAATGAATTAAGAACATTTTATATTTAAAAGCATATATTACCTGCTTTAAATAATATTTATTTTTAAGAAAGAAAATGTAAAATTAATATGAAATAAAGCTTTCTATCTATCTGTCTATCATTCTTCATCAGCTTCCATACTTAAAATAAGAAATAAGAAGAGGAATCGTACGAAGAATTATTTGTCTACTTTTTGACTACTAAAGCCTGCTGATATTGAATACAATTTAATTCAAAATACTGTACACCCTATCGGTCTACCATATCTAGCCTCTTTTGAAGCACTAATCCCAAATAATTAGAAGGCTTTAAAAAAAATAAAAATGACTTTTCATAATTTTTAAAATCAGTTTACTAATCAATAAATTAGTTTCTAACAGAACAAAAAAAAAATCATAAGTAAAACAACAGAAATTTAACTTATCTACGTTGTTTTTTATGCCTGCAATATTATATTGAAATATAAACATTATAAAATACTATGTTTTAAGATCTTCAAGGACAAAGGTTTGTTGTTTCAACATGGGAATAATATTCTAAAGAGCAGAAAAATTCCATTAAAGCTAAAGAAGAATTAAGATATTTCGTACAGCCAAAAAAATACATTTAAGAAGTAATATAAAATCAACTTCTTCAGTACCTTGTTTCATGTTTTTTTTGTCTTCCATAAAAAATATATGAACATTACATACGTGATCAAGTTCGAATAACAATTATATTTATTTCCGTTGAAAACTTGCTACGGATTGTTTATGACATTCTTGCCAATGGGGCATTACGTGATGCTGTAGAATGGTCACATTACGCTGCAAATGTCTGCAGCCCTCGTTGAAAATGACTCACTAGATTTATCGAGCAGTGTTTAAGTAAGAAAAAAAAGAACTATAATGGCCGATCCGTATGGCTGGCTAAATCTGCCCACGCTGTCTGCGGCCATGAGGCCAACTGGTTTAGGTCATGTTCATTTATTTCTGCCTGTTGTTATTGGTCCGGGGGAGGAGGGCTCTTCGCTTTGTTTCCTGCAGGCTGATGGCCGGTGCCCACCGCCTGCCATGTCATCCTCTGCTTTGGCAATGGCCATCGGGAGGAACGTCATTAGCGTACCTTACCTAACCTCCTATGCCAAACTCGGTCCTGTCTATTTTGGGAAAATATGAATTATGGAAACAGGCTGTAAAGAATAAATGACTTCCCTGTCAGAATTATATATTGCTACTTTACTCTCTCGATTTTACTTCAATACAAAATTTACTAAAAACATATGTTTTTCAAAACCTTTAAAAATTAATTAAACTTTTTTAATGCTGAAATATATTATAGTGCTATGATAAATACAACAGTTCAACTTATTCAGACAAAATTCTGAATTAAAATTTTGAAAGTAATTCACAGTATTCCCTATTCATTTAACTTTTCCAGGCTGTTTGAGTTCATCAGGATAGCATCCTCAGTCCTAACCTTTAGGACAGTTTTTACACAGTCCATCCTCATACTTTCATCACCACGTATGACGATGACATATGAGTCCTATCAATTAATTATGAACCATATATTGCATTGCAAACTATGCAACCACACGCCACAATTCTTGAAGAATAGTTTCAAAACCGGAGTGTTAAAATAAATTGCAATTAATCTCATCAAATTACTTCTAACCTTCTTCGTAAACGTTATTGAACAGATCCGAAATCTAAGACCACCTGGGCTAACGTGGGTTAACATTGAACTCTCTAGACTGAAACGACATGAAACCGCTCAACGTTTTCGACAATTTCAGTGCCTATTTTTCAGTTTGAGAAACACTCTAAACTTCAGTCAATTAAAGAGGATGAATGTACGTGGCATTTTAAAGAACTATTGGGACTCACAGAGTTTAGATATTCTTAAAATTCTTCAATTCCTCAATGTTCCTTATTTTGTCACACACAAAAAAGCGTGCATAATGACGTTGATTTAGTGGTTTGGCCCAATTTAGACACCTATCCTTCCATAATAAACTTTAAAATCATCCGAATATAATTTTCTTAAATCTTACTTCTAACAAAATAAAAAAATTGATATACAAGCCCTACCTCATCGGAATAATTTTATATGGGCCAGGGTCATGAATAGTGAAAAAGTCATATGAAAAGATTGTTAGCTAAGGAGATGGATTTTTAGAAAAGCTGTTGCATATCCAGGTTACAGAGAATTCTAAATAAACCTGTATGAAATAGTGGTCTTAACATACTGATTGACAGCGAAAGAAGATTGATGTGGTACGGGTCATGAGAATGGATGATAAGCGTTGACTTCTTAAAATTCTTAAGCATAAGCAAGAGAAGAGACGAAGACGTCGGAAGCTGTGGGTAGAAGATGTCAGGGAGAATATGATGGCTCGAGGTCAGACAATAAATGATGAATTTAAGATAAATCCCAACAAAGATTGTTGGGGGAAGGTATATTCGGGATTTGAATGTGACACTTATGCAGAATCCGATAAAAAAAAATTATTAAAATTAGGTTTTGCATTTTTTTTTCTGGAATTTTTTTTGTCACCAAGTTTATTGTTAGCTTGTGTACAAGGTCACTATTACCAAGTCTTGGTATAACCAACTATACCAAGGCCGACATTTTCGGGAGATAAACCAGGGATGCACAAGCCAAGGCTAACGCTATGTGGCACGCTGAGATTCAGCAGTAGGCCAGCTGTTTTTTAAATTTTAGTAATAAAAAGATTAAGTTCTCTTTTTGAAAAGCTGAAATAACTTCGAGGGGTTTTAAATGAACAATTAGTATAACATACATTATCATTATATATATATATATATATATATATATATATATATATATATATATATATATATATATAAAACAGTTATTAACTGTCATTCTTAATATCATCGGTTTATTGTCAGATACAGCTCGGTAAAAGTCAGATACATATTTATATATGAAAAGTCACCGTAGGTCCATAAAAATTCACACAATTTTTTTATTTATCATATTTAGTTACACTGTGGACAATTTTCTGATTTCATAAAGGGATAATTCATCAAAGTTCTCAATTATTTGAGGTATGAAATGTCAGTTAATGACTTTTTGCAATAAACCGACATTAATTGGTGGCAATAAACAAACAGCTATATTTATAACAATAATTATTGTGTAGGTGGAAGGGTATAGGGGAGAAGAGATACACTTGCGGAACGCCTCTCAGATTGTATCATGCTTTATAAGAAGGTTGGGGTATATTGGATGCATCTAGAGGTCCGTGATAACTAAGTGATACTTCATCGCTTTATTTTGTTATATATTTTTCTCTCTTCTTAAGAGGAATTAATACCAAAATTAAATGCACCGGACACCGAGACTCGAGCCAGTAATCACCATATTATCAGGCAACTCGCATTTTGCAAAATCGTTCCCTGCCTCGACAGTATCCATTCTTCTCCAAATTCAACGTAATCTTCTAGTTTCATCTCTCATTCTTACCCACTTCAACGTCGGATGCTTGAACACTAAATCTGAAATATTTCTCGGTTCTAGAAAATATATAAATTTATATAGCTTACATCCTTACTGGTATGTGAAAAGTGAAGGAGCTTTATCTCATAGTTTTACTTATTTTTTTCATGTATTTTTGTTAAATTAGTTAGCTACCAATTTCATATTTCCAAGGTAATATTTCTGTTCTTTCAACAAAGTTCTTTCAGATGTTATAAAGTAATTCCATCTTACTGTTCATATGCTACAAATTATTTTTTATTGTGTTGATAAAACTGTTTCTAATCTGATTTTAATCAAATCAGAATAAGTTATTACTTTTATTAAAAATTAGTAGATTTCCTTATAAAATATACACTCCACTACGAATTAGAAAGAATTTTACATTTATGCATTAATATTGTGGAACAACAATTTTAAATATCATTAAATGAATGAAAACCATTCATTCTGCCTTTTCTCGAGACATAGCAGCTTGTAAACAATTATATTAGGAGCTTGGCACCTTGCTTGATGATGGAGAGAGATATAATTGTGAAAGAAAGAAGAGGTGAGCCAGAGGTTGGTGTAACGGTACCGTTTTGGAAGATTTATCACCCACGTGTCTGTAGTGGTCAGTGCACCTTTCGTGGAGTGGTCGGACCATCCAGCCAGTCTCTCGCGAATATTCTCCCTCTGTATGGGTTCTATTATTTCAGCTTTTCACTTTTGCATATAATATCAATGATTTGCTTTAGAAATTATTTCATGGTAACGACTTAATATATTATACTAATTGTCCATTGCGAATAATTCGCAAATACTTTTGGTAAGAAAATGATAAATTAATAAGGGAATCAAATAATTAAACGTACCATAAGATAAAGGAATCATTTCATTTTTTTTTCGATGATTGTAAGCAACAAAGTAATACATAATTATTCTAAAACTTTATTAAAATTTTAAACTAAAATATTTAAAAATTGCAATTATCTGTAACTTAGCTAATAACAGTCCAAATTCGATTTGTTTTTGTTTGATTTATTTCATTTTATGAGATGAACGAATCTTTTCCTTTGTTTTTTTTTCAATAATTGTAGGCACCTAGGGATAGAAAATTATTCTAAAACTTCATTCAAATTTTAAACTAAAATATTTACGAATTGCAATAATGTGTAACTCAGCTAATGATGGTCTGAACTCGATAGTTTTTCTTGTATTTTTTTATTTTTAGTTTTAATAAGGAAATTCAATTATTCATGTATTCTAACGTAACGGAGGATTTATTTTCTATTTTTTTCGGTAATTGTAATCGACCAAGAAACCAAAATATTATATATGAATTACAGTAATGTGTGCCTCATCTAATAGTCCGAATTCGATGGTTTTCTTTTTTTTTTTTTTTTGTACTGAGATTAGTAACTTCCAAATAATATGGCAACAATCTATATAAAAATGTATACTTTTTGATTTATTCGCAAATTAAATTTCTTTTCTTTCATAATCTTTTTTCTGAAATTTAAGAAAGATGTAACAATTTTTCACCTGAAAAAGAAGATCTTCAGAAAGAGAACTCAATCATTTCATGAATAAAAACATCTTTGAGAAATAATATATAAAGATAATTGTAAGAAAAAAATGAAAATAAATTGATTTATATTTGAAACCATAACATAGAATAAATATATAATTTCTATATTAAATCAATATAGATCAATGTTGTTTAAAGAAAAAAAATGGAAATTATAAACATTTTTTATATAATAAATATCATTCTAATTAAACTATTTTAATAACTTTTATCGAGCTCTGCGGATTAAGAAGTAATAATAAATATGAAATTATAAATATTAAGATTAATCTTCTTCTTCTTCTTTATCTTCCTCCTTAGTGCCTTCCAGCGTGGAGCGGCCTCCACCCATTTACGCCAGTCATCACGGTCTCTCATATAACCCAACTGCTCGCCTCTTCTCTGTCCGAGCTTGGTTGTTTCATCAATCCAAGTTTTCCGTTGATGTCCTTTTGGTCTCTTTTCTGTGGGTCTTGCCTCAAGAATTTTTCTGGGTTCCCTGTCCTAGTCCATCCTCATAACATGACCGAACCATTTGAGCGTTTTCTTTTCCACGGTTTCCAGCATTGATGGCACCTTAACATTTTCTCTAATCCGTTCGTTTCGGGTGCTATCTCTTCTAGTTCGGCAAACTACTCTTCTCAGATATTTCATTTCAGCAGCGGTAAGTCTACTTTTGTGCCTATCTAGAAGAAACCAGCTCTCACTATCGTACAGTAGGGCTGGAAGGTATATTGTATTGTATATATGGATCTTAGTTATAGTTTCCACCTCTCGTTTTCCTAAGAACGTGTTGCAGATTTGGTAATAGATGCCATTTGCTTTTTTGATATCTCTTGGTCTATTTTTCCATTTCTACCAACAACTGTTCCTAGATATGTATATTCCTCTATCATCTCCAGATTCTTACCCCTACAGTTTAATTGTATTGTCTTCGATTACTCAACCTATCTGCATAATCTTCCTTTTTTCTTAATTTATGATCTTACCTTATAAATAAATATACCTTATTATAAAAATTAATTTATAACAAAAGTAGATTTGAGTTGCACAGTGCCATTAGTAAGGTCGTATTTTGTCACACTTTTGTTAAAAAAAAGATAAAATTTTGTTTCATCAATCTGATTATAATTTTATGATAAATTTTACTACTGATTTTTCTTCTGCTGATTTGTTTTTAAATATTTTATATGATGAAACGACGGGCCAATTTCAGCTAAAAGCTGACATTTATCTTTAAATACTTCCTTTTTCATAAACATAATTATAGCCTAAGACAATATTCTTTTTTAACAATTTAAGGTTGACGATATTTTAGTAAATTTTGCAATATCACATATTTTACTTTTGTTAATTTCTATGTTTGAAATTTTTTATTGGTTCTATACACAATTGAACCTGGAGATCGGTGTCCAAATCTTACTTGCATATATACATAGAATATATAAAAATTAAAACAAGATAGTATCCAAAAAAATAACATGAATTAGAATCTAGTGAAATTTGGAAAATTATCTGGAATTAGGTCAACGCAAAATGGTATTATAAGTTCAATATGAAGTTTTTTGGGCCAGAGTCAAACTTCCTATTTATGTAGCATCGAATTGTTAATGAATGCATATCACATATAGTAATTCCTACTATAAATGCAATCAAGGATACTCAAGATTCTTTAGTTTTATATTAGTTAACTTCAAATTGAATCGGAAATAATTCAAACTATTGAGTTTTAGTTTGTTGTTGTGATTGTAAAAATCAATTTAAACTCTAAAGTTAATTTCGACAAATTCTTTAAGGTATCTTATACAATTTCTTCCCAAAAACTCAGCATTCTAATTATGTTTTGTTTTGCTGGAGTAGGATAATGTTTGGTTAGAAAGATAGGGACGGAATGCAGTTTGTGTAATAAAAAGAGACTTGGGCATAAACATGTAATTAAGGCAATGCTGTGGAAAGTGATGGCGTTGCAAAGATAGTCGGGATAGACCTTTTTTTTATATGCGTTTATTTTTAAACTAACCGATTTAACCGAGTATTGTCTTCTTTATCAGGAATCGTGGTTTTGGGTCCGCTTCCTTTTTTGCCTCGACTTGAATTTATTGCTATTGGCCGAGGCACGCCCCGCGAGCAACCGCTTGGGCTGGCTGCCTTATGTAATGCCCTAAACGGGCCCTCTTGGGGTTATCCTTCCTTATTCTTAACATCCTAGGGCACTTCTGTAATTGGCAGTTTTTCACTGATAGCTTTTTATGTAGCCCAACGACGCGTTTTAGGTTTTATGCCCTTAGTGAAAGGTCAAACGGTGTCTCCGAAGACTAAACCTCTGAGACTAACTTCTAAACTTGGTTACGCAGCGTGTAACGTAAACAACTTGAAGCTTTGACGAGTTTGAAAGTGGACTGTTATTCGATATTATTTTATATCCACTATTATTCTATTTTCCTGATTTTATATATATATTATATTTAAATAGAATATTGCATGACCTCGGTAATCAACTTTTAATAAGAAAAATAAATGTTCATGGTCCTCCATTGTTATATCAAAAAACGGTATAATTTGTTCCTCTAACTAATTTTGACTGTTAAGTCTCGGTGCATACAGATTAACCATTTATTGTTTAAGTTTTTAATATTTTTTGTAATTCGTGATAATATCGAAACATCGAAAAACATATTATAGTGAAACCTCTTGATAAGGACATCTTTACATCGATTTAACATAGTTAGTTGCCAATTTAATTACTTTTACGACTGAAACATTTTTAATGGTACCGGCAATGGAGTGTACGAAAATATTGCTAATGGTAACTGTTTTTTAAAGATACTCGATTGAGTGAGAGAGTTTGGACAAAGAAAGTGCTCTAAAAATTATTTTTAAAACATCACTTTCGATGATAGCATAAGTTTTGTTGCCTTCGCTGTCCGATGAAAGCATTAGTCTACTACAATATAAACCAAGTCTCACCTTGCCCTTCATTTTATCTAATTAAAAAGGTGATTTTTATTTATAGGATTGGATCTATTGGATTTATTGGGTTGGTAATTGTGGTAGTATCTTATAACTGAAAGTGAAACGAATGATGAATCAATTGGTTAAATAGTTTTCAATAATTGAGGACTTAAGGGAAACGAACACCCAAAATAGCCAGTCCCCCAAGAAACCACATGCTTATAGTAACAAGAAAATGTAGCATTAACTGAAGATATTACTTCCTTTGAAAAGTATCAAACGTTTCTTCCTAGATCGGGAAATTGTGCCACAAACCTTTTTAGAATTAAAACATGGAAAAAAACGTCTGCCAAGTAAGGTCAGTATAGCTTCCTCACCGTTTTCATTGGCAAAAAAATATCTATATTATAAGGTCTCATTTTTCGTGTGAGAATAAAATTTCTGGGAGAAGCCGTTTTCGAAAATTCAGTAATCCCTCAACATATACGGTTTTGATAATCACGATTTTTGTTCATTGAATGCTAAAATGTGAAAGAGTTCTGCATTTGCAGATTCCATATTTGATGATTTGCGATAAAAAAATTAAAAAAATCCAGTGCATACTGAACATTAATATCACTAATGTGTAAAAAGTCGTATGTAAAAACTGAATGAACAATAAGAACTAATTTTTTATCTATGATTTATTAGTATAATTTCATATTTTATTACTCTATGCTATTTTCCATCGTAGCAGGGCTGCTTACATTAGTTGCACAGACTACAAAATATCACTTTTAGCACAAATCAAATGAAAGTCGAAAATATTTACATACGATCTTTTGCAATAATAGTCTCTACCTTTTATTCAACTTCCAGCCAAATCGAACGAGCTGTTTCTGAAATATTGGTATATCTAAAAAAATACGTTTGCGTGTGCGTAAGCTGAAGTGATATATGGAATTTGATAAAATTGATATGGACCATCTAGGCACCAACCTGCACAATTTCTGAAAAGTTCATGAAAATCGGTGGTAGTGGTACTAGGTGATATGCCCGTCACATCGAATTGACTATAGACGGACCGACAGACAGACACCGAACCAAATTTGAACCTTGATGTCTGAAACGTAAAACGCGAGTGGAAATCATTGATTCTGAGCACATAATGTTTGTTAACCTCTCACACGAGTACAATGCTTCTATACCGTCGGTGATGAGGAAGCAAAAAGTTAATATAATAAAAATTAAATTAATTAAATAAGGAAAACACAATTGACATTGGTTTTTCGCAGCTGGAAAAATCCATGAATATGAATTTTATTATCAATTAAAATTTACATTTTTTTCATCTCAAATTTTCTGAGCGAGGAAACTGGGTTGAAACATTTCTTTGAAGAAAGTTATGATGAATTTACATTTTTTTGCCTATAATTAAAAAAATAAACAAATGGTCCTGCACTGTTTTCTTTTGTAAGTGCATACAAAAGTAAATGTAAATAAGAGTAGAAAAAAAAAATGTTGGGGACATGAAAATTCATTTATGTTTTCTCAAAATTGCATAATGATTATGGTTGAATTGCGACCACTGAGCCAATAGAAAACAAATAATAAAAAATTAACTTATGACAGTTTTGTTTCTTCTGGTTCTTTTGCTTAAAGATTTTATCAGTGGCAGACCCACATTTACTAATGACTACATTAAAGGCATCATTTTTTTTTTGTTAATGTAATGTCTAATCATTGTTATTATTATTATAATTTAAAAATCCTTTTTTAAAAGTTTATACACAGAATGAAGGTGACCGACCATACACTCTATTATAAATTAAAAAATAAATTTCCTTGGAATCTTGACTGATCTGCGCACAATATGCAAACATAGTCAGAAAGAAATTACCCCTATTTTTGTAGATTCACGTCAGTTTTCAACAGCTAGTAATAGAAGATATCGCACTTCTATGAATATATAATTTTAAAATCAGACCATTCAGAAAAAAATGTGGTAATCATTAAAAACAAATCATATATTCCAAACAAACTTACCTTGCGGGAACTAATAAAGCATAAATAAGGTTTATTAAAACATTAGAAATAATAATCTCATTTCAAAGGTTATTATTTTACTGTATTTTTTATCTCAAAACGAGTAAACAGAACTTTTCATTTCTTATTTATTTTTTTATTTTTTGGGATCATTGCATTCTTTTGATCAAAAGCAATACCCTGAAATTCTTATTAATCTTTGAAAATAGTGTCAGTCTGTAAGTTAACTTAGAAGTTTAGTCCTTTCTTCTAAATTCTTTGCCTACTCGTATGTCTATCTTTTGTTGATGCTGCTTAGACTTGGTCCCACGCCTGTCTTGTTGCTGTTCTTAGGAAATGTTTAACTGTACAAGCGATGTCCCTTGGCGCAGCCTTTCCTGCTTTGTCAGCAAGTTCATTCCTTAGAATGCTTCAATGGATTAGATATAACAGAACACGTAATGAATGAAAATTAAATGTAATGCAGTTTTTTATCTTTATAATGTTTTTTTGTTTATAAACAAATAGTCTGTTAGTTTGTGAAGCAAGCATTTATTTGATGTTTGAGTAAGACTCAGTGCAAAATAAAAAGAACACTGAATGCCATGCAAAATGGTATAAGTGCAAGAAAATTGCAATAAATTACTATATAATTATTCTATTGAAAGATCAAGTTTTCTCTGTTTTTATTTACTCAAAAATTAATTATCATGCTTTTCATAATTTTGATTTCTTTTCTTGAAACAGCTTTTCATTGATAGCCATAATTTGAGTGTTATGAAGGAAGTGATAACTTGAGCAGTACGAGAATACTAAGTTCAACTCGAAAAATAGGGACTCATCAAAAATACAAAGGCACGACTTCGAAAATATTTTTTTTATATACAAATATGAAAAGATTCATATAATATAAAATTAGAGTTGTTGAGAAAAAGAAAACAAATTGTAAAAAAACTTTGAAACCGGGTTAATGTTATTATGTTGAATATGTGAAATATTCTAAAATCAGTTTCTGAAAACAATACTTTTTGAGTCCTGTCCTTTTCATTGTGGGATTACGATGTGCTCACAGAAATGCAGCTTTCTGTAAATTAGATTTTAATTGGCAATATAAAATTAATTATTGTACACTCTTCTCCTGTTTCGTTTAAGCATATAGGCACAAACCAAACTTAATTCGACTCCTGTCATGACAACGTATGATACTCATAGCTCACATTACATGAAACTGTGGTTAAAGAAATGGAAATAAGCAAATACCTACTTAACCACTTTTAACGCTTGTCTTAAGTGACCAATACTGGATTTGAATGTTTAACATTGCAGTATTTAATAATCTTTATTTTTATTTACCTATTCGTCATGTTTTTTGTTGAATAGGAAGCAATAAACTTTTGAGTGGCTAAACTAAGTTCTGTTTCTACAGATACCCCACCTTTAGAAAAACTTTCACATTTAATAATAAGCTTTTAGTTCATATTAATTAACTTTACTAGACAAAATCTTGAGATTCTTCTCATGTTGTGTAAAAAAATGATGTGATTTCTTATCCTGCCGCCAATAAGTACCTCTGTTTTCAGCAAAAAAATGCTACAATGTACATCTGCAGAGCATTATTTCTTGCATCTTTGTTGAAAACACGTGTACTTTAGGTGACACAATAAAAAATCACATTATTTTTTCACGCAACATGAGACGTATCTCAAGATTTTGCCTAATAAACTTAATTAATATTAAGGAAGTTTTTCTAAAAGTGGGGTATCTGTAGTCAAGATGATTTCCTACTTTTATGCTGGAAACTCAGCAATTGTTTATATGAACTTTTTTGTAGATCTTGATGTCCACTGACAACATTTCAAATATTTTCCCTCTGCTTACGGGACACTCTGTGTGTGTGTGTGTGTGTGTGTGTGTGTGTGAGTGAGTGTCCGTGTGAGCGTTTGTGTGTTCACTAACTCATGCCCTATAACGCTATAATAGATTAGACATAATATAATATATTTTAATAAAATATATTATAGAATTGTTTGTGGAGAATATAAAATTTTATCTAATTTTTCATGTTTGTATTATATTATAGTTTATATAATATAAGTGGAATTATGCTCTATATTATTTTTATATTCTACATAATATTAATATTAAATATCCTATATGTAATTTTAAAGTTTATGTCCAAATTTAATTTAAATGGCATTGAAAACATGTAACAAACCAACGCAAGGTAAAATTTCTAAAGAACAATATAAATAAAAAGAAGATTTGTAAAAATTGAATAAATCGCTTATGATTAAGTATTTAACAATTATTTTCAATTCTGTATTCTTATATAAAATATTTGTATATATAAATAGATATATTCCTTATAGCTGTTAATTATTTTGGACTTTTATTAATTATTGATTTAATTATTTTTAGAATAAAACTGGAAGATCTCAACACCAAGCTCAAATTTCCAAAATAAACAATTGGTCCCATAATAAAAATAAATGTTGTGTTAATATACACCTAAAGATAGAAAATAAGTGTTGATTTTTATGTATCACATTATGACATGAGATCATTTATATTACTATTCCAGAATATACACGACTCAGAACTATCATCAGTAATATTGGTGTAAGGCCAGCAATCTAGTGGTTCGGTTACATTCGCAGAACAGACGACGGTCCGAGAAGGAGATGGTTAATGAGAAAAGTAGAAGAGGGGTATCGACCTCGAAATGCGAGAATCATTTACTCAAGCAACAAGTCGAAATAACATCCGCAGATTACTACGAATCGTAAACACTCACCTTAACACTCTTCTACTGAAAATCTAATCATTCATTAAACTATAATCATTGAGTCGCTCAATGAAGCGTATATTTATAATGTGAACGAAACGAAAGAGGATGTATAAAATTTGATATGAGTACGGGAGTGTAATAACTGTGGGAAATTACTGCAATTATACGGCGGTGGTTGGAGTGGCCTTGGAGTCGGGGTGGATTACATCTCTCCAATCCATGGAATAGCTGTAGGTCGATACTTCCTTTTTTCCTTCCTCTGCAGTTTCACCTTTTATTCCCTCTTAATGTTTTCTTCCTCCTTCTGCATAAATCTTTTCACTAATTGGCTTTGGTACTATTTTAATTTCGACCTATTCCTTTTCTCGTTTATTTACATTTCAGGTACAACGATCGGAATTCGCAATGTTCTTATTACCGCCACTATTTGCCTGTAAGATTGCAAAAGGCGTATTTGCATTCTAGAACTTGAAGCTATTTTTTTATTTAATTGGCTACTCAGTTATATTTTACAACGATAACGATACCCGTTGTTTGCATATCGACTTTTGATATTAGTGCTTTTTTTTATTCCGGTGGGTGACGGTCCACCATAATAATTCATATAAGATTCTATTTCCCGAATTTTCATAAATTCAGCCAAAACTCATCTATCTACTCATTTTAGTTAGTACAAATATAAGAGTGTTGGAATATAATTAACACTAAAATAAATACAAACAAAATAAATAAAATAAAAAAATACGGCGTGGGCCTAATACCATATATACAATAATAAAATCAATTTAAAAACGTTAACAAAAGGAAGAAAATGTACGTTAGTAACATTACTTTACGTGAAGGCTTAAAAATCCCAACAGTTAATGACCACATACGAATACACTACAAAATATTTCACAACTTACACGAACATATCAAATCATTGATTCAAGGCATGGCCACAAACAACATCCCTGATAGCGCCCTTAGGAGGCTCAAAAAAGCTGAATGAGGGATCGCCTCCACTAATTATAAAATCTAACTATAAGTATCTCTTCTTTCCGACATCATGATTGTTGGTTGTTAGTACTCCCTATAGGTGTGAGTTGAAAAATAAAATAAAGTACAGTATGTATAATTAAAATTGTGTATAAACTGTTTTTTACTCTGTATTCACAAAGTAATAATATAATAAATGTATTTAAAATATAATATTTTAATATTATACCTTTATATTTTATATTTTATGAAAATAAAGTGTTTCTCTCTACAATTGTGTATAAATTACTCTGTTAAAATTTTCTTTAACTAATCGTCATTTGTATCAGACTCTAAAAATGAAAAAATAGGCTTATGATAATTTGCATTTCTTATTTTTACGCCAAATTAAAAAATAGATGTATACAAATATATTGACTTCTGCTAATAGGTTTCTGAATTCTTCATGGTATTTAAATTTTGAGATATTTTACTTCAATGTTCAAAACGGTCGTTATCATTTGGTTTATTTATGAAGCTTTTCTTTTTTCTCTTTCCAACTCTCTAACTCGGTGTCATGTTAAAATACAATGCTAAATCATAGCTCATTACAAAGAGAATAAAATTTTAAACATTTGCCTAGCTTACAGTATATAGATCTGATATATCTTTTTCAAATATAAATAAAAATCGATTCGAGCCGACTTAACCCGAATGACCCATACATAGCCGAGCGTGATGACTGTTTCACTCATTATCTACAAAATAGAATGCTAAGCGTGCCTAAAGAAG
This sequence comes from Nezara viridula, assembly GCA_928085145.1. NCBI lineage: Eukaryota > Metazoa > Arthropoda > Insecta > Hemiptera > Pentatomidae > Nezara > Nezara viridula. Next base: position 93,955,349 of record OV725077.1, read on the forward strand.
TTTTTACTTAAAAAATCAATATATGTCCGCCGTTTATATCATGAAATTCCAAAGAAAGATCATGTCTAAACTTTTCTTTAAGAGGATTTGATATTTTAATAGATTTAGTAATTATTAATTCCAACTAAACTCGAATTTCTTTTTTTTTTTAAATCTAGTAGGCTGACGGGAAAAGCGTGAATAGAGAGAGCGAAAAACGTTTCATTAAAATCTAACTAAGAACTGCCAGTCTTGTCTCAATCAAAGAAATTCAGTCAATATATAATGCGCTGTTTATTTTCAATTTCAGTGTTCCGTTCTTTAAATTTTACTGAAATATTTATTTAAATGTGATTTAAGAAGGGGAAAGGGTATTATATTACCTTTTTGAACCAAAATAATAATTTTAAAAAGTTAAAATTAAATAACATACCTTGGGCGCATTGGTAAGAATATGCTGACACAAGACTTTTCTATGAGCATTATAAATAAAGTGGCATTGGAATCGGTTTTTTATTGTCCTTGTTACTTAATATAACTACCGTTAGTGCAAAATATCGTATGTAACATAACTAGAATTAGCTGATTATAATAAGGTAATTATGACATAAATGGTAATTACTTACATATATAATGCTGTACTCAGTTCCTCATACTTTCCTGACCCATGGATACATAAGCTCAAAAAGCCACCAGAATACCCTTCCTCTTACCGTTCTATCACTCTATTACCCATTATGGGCAAAATCCTAGAAAACACACCTTAAAACGCCTGTATTTCATCCTAGATTCTACTCTCATAATCCCTGATCACTAATTAGGATTCCGCACATCCCTTTCCACTATCCACCATTATGCGTCAGTAGTCTCCTCTGCATCGGAGCACGGAATGTACTGCATGGAAGTCTCAATGTTAAACTGGCGTTTGATGGAGTCTGGCACCCGAGACTGGTGTACAAACCCCGTAAATTCCTATCCTCTATATACTTTCAATATTACTTTGATAATCATTCAATATTACTAGTAATGCATTATGTTTATACTATGAAATTGTCGCTGTCTAAAGAATCATTTACAAAATCTGTATTTAAAATTGTAATAATAGTAAGAAATTGCTTTATAAATAACAACCTATAGAAGGTTTCCATTGTTCAACCCCATCAATCATTATTTCATCAGTAACAAAGGTATCGAACTTCTGTTTTTTTTTTTTTTAATGCTTACGGGTATATTTATGGCCTTCGAGACATTAAAGTTGGTATCAGTTTATACTCCTAGGTGTGGCCTGCCATAAAAAAGACAAAATCACTTGCCTCGATTGTGAATTCTACCTCGACATTTGCTTACTGAGGACACGTCTGACAAGAATAATTTATGCCGATGTTTTATCTGTTTCTTCAAAGTCTGTCAGATTCGAAATATTATAGTTTCGAAGTGTCAATTATTTTGGAGATAATATTTGTTGTAGATATTTTGTATAGATCAGAATTCAGTAACTACTTGCGATATTTTTATCTTACAATGATTTATGATTCGTTGAAACCTCTTGTTACGAAGATATTTTTTAGATTTTGGACACTGGTTATCATTATTGATCGTGGTAAATGTTATTTTATCGGGTTTTATTTTTGAAGCTTTTCAAATTCTCAACATTGTATAAAGCAGAGTTTTACTCATTCTCTGCTACCACGTCAAAATAAAAAAAGAACTTAAACAAACGATATACATTGCTGTAATCCTTTTTTTTCTAATCACCGAGACTGACAATTCGACCTATACTAAACTTTTGTACATTCCCATATAAAACCGTAAAGACAAATGTCTCGTAAATATTTTGTTAAGAAGAAAAGGCGCAATAAACAAACTGCAGTCTTTTCAATGGAAAATTTGTATCCTAATAAAAGCAACTGTTGTACTCTTTGTACGCAAATAACAAAACTCTATATAACTACTTCTTCTTCTTCTTCCCGGAAGCTATAACCGTGTAGATTGAGGGCGTCTTGCAGCTTCCAATCGTGGAATCCAAGAATATCTCTCGGGCGTCTGCTCCATAACTATTACACTACCTACGTAATCTTTATTCCAGTTTTCATAATAACTTCAGAGACATAATTATAGACTAATAATCAACGATATGGCTGCCACTGACATGGACACTAGAACACGATTAAAACAACAGCAGGATGGGAGACTTCCTTTCATGAATTAAGAGAATTAATCAGAATTGGAAAGAGCCCTTGCTGTGCTATATCCTTTCCCATACCTGAATAAATAAATTACCGAATTCTGTTAAATGTATATGTAACGTCCTCAAGAACCTGTTTATTGCACTAGGCAGTGTTGTAGATTTAGGTCCTTTATAGTTAATGAATAATAACACTATCGATCAGTAAACAAAAATTGTTTCCAAATATTTTATCCTGTATACCGTATTTATTATCTCTGCATGACACATATTTACATGGAATGCATATAAGAACTTATTGTATTATCCGTTGCTTATAATTTATATACTACGCTTATATATACGTATATTTATATGTACTATTTATAACTATTCGTTATTTTGTTACTTACTATGTTATCAGGTATATTTCATTGTTTATACTTGAACGTGTAGGCAGAAGAAGATGTTGTCATTGTAACCCAATGAATTATTGTTATATAACTTGTAAAATATTTGATATTAATTTATTATGGTCACTGTTCATTATTTTGGCCAACTCTATTCGTATTAGGCATCCCCATAAAACATATAAAATATTCATTCATATATGTAATGAAACCTACTTACAAGTACTGAAATGTTGGGATTTTATTATTCTGTATTTATTGTGCAATCATCAATTGATTTTGTAAAAATTGTTAATCTTTAACTTCTTTTTCTCTTCAAACTTTTAGTCCGTGCTACAGACCACTTTTTATCGAATTATTAACAGCCGCCTTAAAATTCGTAAATAGTTTCATCTCATCGTTACCTGCACTATTGTACTTACGAAAACTCTTGGAATTGGGGCATTTCCAATCTGGAGGGGAGAAAACTTTATCTATTTAATTAAGTACTAGAAACTCGCAAATACCCATTCTCTTTCTACTTGATCACAAAACCGAAAAAAAAGTGGCATTAAAAAATATTGAGCAGTTTGGCGTGACCTACTCCCAAATTTTCAAAATAACGAGGTTATATAGGACAAACGGACAAAGTGTGCCCTTCTCCCGATTAAAAAGGTCCCTATTCCAAGAGTTTTCTTAAATAAAATAGTTTTAGGTTTTAATAAGATGAAACTATTTACCAAGTTTCAGGCGGATGTTAATAATTCGATAAAAAGGGCTCTGTCCCACTATTTAATCTGCACCAGTAATGAATTTCAAAATAAGGAAATGTGATGTAGTGGACTTGGAAAAAGACATTTTAAGTATGAGCAAGAATTATCGATTGAAAGATTTTTTTTATTGATTTTTATTTTGCTGGACCGATCATGTGTGAGGCGCATGCCAATATGTATTTAAGCAGTATGTGTATGTGTTTAATTTTTGTCTGAATTTCAATTCCGATTTGAAAATAGTAAGTATTGTATTTTAGTGGTTAGTTTAAGGATTTTCTTTTAATTTTGACGTGTGGATCCCAGATAACGCTGTTTTTATCATATGTGAGGCAAAGCTTTTTTTAAATTATAAAAGTATACAATACAATTTTAAGATATACAATAATCATGTATTAATGCTCAAAATAAAAATATTTTAACGAATTTAATTGGAAACAAGTTCATAGACACACATTTTATTAGAAAACACATTGGATGAATCGTGTAAAAATTTATTGTTTAGGCTGTATATTTTATTTATACTTTTATTTATGAAAATATTAATGCACAATAGGATTTGAGCAGTTTTCAAAATTGTGTAACAAATTCCCTGTCCAATGCAAACCTGAAAAGAACTTAAGTCGTGCGGGAATAGTCTATCCTCTACTCTGCGAGGGCTCCTCACCAGCCGTACATAATTCTAGGACGATTCATTTCATAGGCAAACATTTGAAGTTTCTGCTATGACTTTATAATTTCAACAAACTTTTTCTTTGGACTTTAAAGCCTATCCTAATCAGTTTCCAAACGAATCCAAAGGTTTTTGATGTTTGATTAGCATAGATCTGTTCAAAACCTTATAAGCGGTAAAATTAAACTTTGTCAAAAATCTTAGTTCACACCAGCTTCAGTCCTTAATTTGCGTACTTTTATTTCGTTTACAAAATCTTACGCTCTCTATGAGACTTGCTAATGTTATAACTTTTTAAATCTTTTCAGCTGCTATTGAGGTCTGTATAAACTGAGAAAAATATAATTTAGTTAAAATATTCCAAGCTCACTCATTGTATATATTTTTAACAGCGTGCGTGAAGAAATGTCAGGATATTTACAGTTAGTAGATTTGTTGTTATATTACAGAATGACATTTTTGGTTTGAGGAAGAATAGTATCGATCAGCACCTCTTCCATGTTCTTTTTTTAGTTCGTTAAATCAGGAAAGGAGATTTGTCATTCATCTCCTTTTCAGTCGCCTTCTGATGAACATTTCATCCGTGGCAATGTTTATAAGTCTGTAGTTAAGATAATAAAAAGTATGTATGTGTTCGTCGATAGTTGTTTGTCTTAGATCGGTATGTAAAGTTTTGTTGTCATCGTACCAGGGAAATGCTGCTATTAATCTTAAAATTTTAGACTGAATAAAATAAATAAAACAAAAAGAAGGTTAACTAAACACAGATAACTTCATCAGGGAACACGCTTTGTATTTAGGAAGATTAGTGAGAATGAATTAAATCCGAAATGTCAGTTTGGTCTCCTAGTGAATGTTTTTTTGAGGGGGCTTCAGCCAGAAAGATTTCTTTGTTTATATATATTATGATAATTACTTAGAAAGAAACTAACTATATGAAATGGTGTTTAATTGATTTTTGAGGTCCAATTAAAAGTAATTAGACGAAAAATTATACTTTTTAAAATATTTTTTTCATAAAAAAATGGTTATATTTTTAAGGGAGGGGGAAGCTTCAGCTCCCTAGGTAAATCCGCCTGTGGCTTTGGTTATAGTCCGGAAAACTTTTGACTGAAAATTAGCTATATGGAGTTTCTTTGGCTGTCCAAATATCTGTCAGGCATTGATATGAATGAGCTAAGGTAAGTAAGTCTGATTTTAACTTGTAATTTGAATGTTTTGAAAGGAATGTATATAAAGATATCTAATATGAATATCACTTAATAATTGGTTTCGTTCTATTTACAGAAAGTGACCGCTTAATTATTTGTCTTCCGTTCAAATCTCTGTTTATTTCATTTTTTCTCATTGAGATTCATTACTTAGATTATTACTCAAAATTTATGAAGGTCTTTGGCATGGATTGTAAACCATCTTCATAATTTTTTTTTTCCTTGAAAATGTTTCAGTCATGCTTTAAATTTATCTTTATTGTGTTGTTTTTGCTGCCTTCATTCCTTTATTTGCACATACCATGGAAATGGCAAATAGCAAAGTTAAAAAAATATGTTTTTATACTTTAATTTTTGTTAGTTACGAAGTTTGGTAAAATTAAATTCCAGTTTACACTTTTTTGTCAATATTGTAATAAAATTTTTTAAATGTATTTAAATTTCCAAAAAATTAAAGAAGTTTGATTGAAATCAAAGCACTATTAGTAGCGATATCGCGATTGTAAAATATTTTTGGTTTATTATTTTCAAAAATGAACCATTGTGATCGATCTAAAAATTCAAAAACTTATCCCCCTCTCAAAATTTGAGGTTTTACATTTCAGGACACGTATAATTCGAAAAACTAATACAAGTTTTTTTGTCCGTATGCCGTCCGTCGTTCGCCGTATACCGCCGTCCGCGGATTTTCTCCGAAACTACCGGACCCATTTTTTTTTTCAAATTTGGATATAAAATCAGAGGTCACCCGAGGATGATACTCCTTCATCGACATTACTATCCGCCTTTTACTTTCAAAATGGTGGCCGAAAAACCTGCGTTGCTATAGACTGTAGCGCCTAAACGAATGTCCCGATTTCAATAAATCTTCCGGAACGTCATTTTCTTGACGCCCTTTAAATTTATCAATATAACATACTTCAACGAAAAGAAGCTGGAAATTCTTTGTAAATAGGAAGGTAATGTCACTTTAGATATATAATTGTTTGGAAATAATTAACCATTGTGAAATAATTGCAGCGTTTTGTCTAAGAACCTAATACTGTTACATATCTGCTAAATCCAGAATGGTTATATTCACAGTCTCTCCCTATGTCCAGAAAAGAATAGCTTTCATAGATAGGCTAGTAGAGGTATCTCTATAACTTGAAAAAAATAGAATATGTGCGTTGGTTTCGTTGGAGAGTAAAGCTCGTGCTGACCAAACGTGAGTTCGTGACCGATATCAGTTCCTTCTGTTTCACATGGTCACAGTTCTGTTCGGTGACTCTCTATAATGGACTTTCCTTGTCATTAAGTCCATCGAGTCGAGCTATTTGTTCTTTTTATTGTTATATTTGTAGTTTTGGAAGGAGGATAAACTTCGTGTGAGCGTCAAAATAAATCATACTTCATACATACTTATTTGCGTAACTTACAAATCTCCGAACACGTAAAACAGTAATCGAATCATATCTTTTCCTATTCTTGCCTCTCTTTTTAAATTCAATCCGTTCATCCGTGGGAACATTTTTGATATTATAGGTATTTAATGTATTTCGTGTAGTTAAATTTAAAAAAAAAAAGTACTCGGTATGCTTACTGTATTATAGAACACCATTTAATTTATTTTTATTTTTTATTTTTTTTTTTTGTTTATTGATAAATATTACAATCTGTCTCAATGAAGGACATTTATAATAGATTTCTGAGAGCACATTCACACCATATTTACAAATTAAAAAAAAAAAAAAATAAGCTAACTTCAAATAATATAAAGCTACAAAAGAACAAAATAAAATATCATAGTGAGAAAAAAAAAAAGTAATGAAAATAAACATCTTAGACGCAGGCGTTTAATTTATTGACTGTTTTCATTTTTCGTTTATAAACCATGTTTTGGAAGATCATTAGAATATTTTTTTTGTTCATGTTTATTGTCTTTTAGAATTATGTTGATTGAAATATTATTTGTTTATTATTAATTATGTTGACTCAAGTTATTATTTGCTAGAATATTCAAATAAATCTTTATTTCTTTTTGACCATTTTGTTTTGTTCAATTTTCTTATCAGTACTTTGCAAGCAACCATTTTTCACAAGAAATCTATATTTTAGAAATTATGTTTTGCGATTTATAATCAAACTTTCCTTGTGAGTTGGCAAAACTTTTACTACAATACTCAGGTATTTAAGGTTTAAGTACTTAAGGTTTTCTTTTGATCTCTAAAAGGAAAAGATTGTTTTTTTATCTAAATCTTTGTATACTAAAGAGTTTCTCCTACTATGATAGGAAGGATGGTTTACTAAACTTTTATAACCAAGTTGGGTTGAACAAAATTTATTCCATGGCTCCGCCGCAAAATATAAATCAATACGTTGAGTGCACGTTGTATAAATTTAAAATCCCCATATTTTGTATCTCTATTATTTTCAAATATTCCATAATAATAGATTCATTCTAGGTTTTAAAAATGAAAGGCACCTGTTCCATTGTTCATTTCTTACTTATGTTCCTTTTGTCAGATGTTTCGGGATTCAGACAATTTATTTGGTTATAGGCCAGCAATATTACAAATATGTTATCAAGAATATTTCTATTTATATATACTCAACATATAGGCCATTTTAATTTATCTGGTAATTTATATTACATATATGTAATAAAAAAAACCTCTTCAACATCCATCTCATTGTCATAAATGCATGTTAAAAAAAAAAAAAAAACTGTACCACTACAACCCATGGAGGGTCTTGGGTTCAGTAAAATGTGAGGAAGTACAGTTACAAGACCAACGGTTGTGCAGGGAGGTGATGGGGCCGATATCACACTTAACCGCCAGGTTTTCTCCCTTAATTATTTTTTTAAAATTAAGTTTAGCCACTTTATAGAGGCTGGGTGTGTCCCAGGAGGGGGTCTCCCAAACCCAGGGTCGATCCACGGCTATTGAAAAATTACTAGTCATTAGCCGGATTCGAACCCAGGACCTTGAGCTCTGGAAGTCAGTGCTCACACACTGAGCTAACCCGCTCCCTATAATGCATGTTAAACATTTGTCAATATCTAAGTCGTATTGAACTGAACAAATTTTATTCCATGGCTTCGCCACGAAATAGAAGTCATATAGCTAGTTCTAGATGTTGTAAAAACACCGGTGGTAAAACGACGTTAATGTAGTATAAACCTAGATACATTTTAAAAATTTTGTATCCCTATAATTTTCAAATGTACCGTTTTAATAAATTTTATCTCATAATACTTACATTTTTTTTCTATTCCTTAAAGACATTTACAACTGTATTAAATAAATACATCTAGTAAATTAGAACATAATGAATATAAAGACATGAAAAACACTTGCTGAGTAACTACCCAATGGTAGCACTCTAATGATATGTTTACATTAGGAGATCACGGGGCCATCTTCTTTACTTACATTATTTTAAAAATTTCTGAGGTGTTTTTGTCTATGCTACCTACATAAAAAATATTATTAGTTCAACTTTATTTTTATATTATTTACGTTTCTATTTAGTTTTATCATATATAAGCACCTTATTTCATTCAAGTCGCTTCAATTTTCATGAACTCAGTCTTTTTTATGTAGTCTTTATTCCTCACTTCTTGTACTCCTCTCATCTTTCTTTTAACAGATCTGCAAAATTGACAAAGTAGAACATCATTGATATTTAGAGATTTTTTTTATATCTTGTATGTAATTGTAGTTCAGATTACATTAATGAATTAATGCCTTATGACCGTCATTTGCTATGGTGGATTGAGACTTTAGGCATTATAAAACTGGTTTAATTTTACTTAATGATGGTCTCTGTATATTTAGGTCATATTTTTAACAGTACAGTGTTGGTCATAATAAAACATTCAATTATCTTTAAAAAAAAAAAATATTGTCACTCAGCCACCCAAGACAACGAAATACTAATTTAGCCAGCTGGGCATCCCGCCATCTTAATGAGCCGTACTTATAATTGTTTGGTAGGAGAGCAGACATTGGCCGGACGGACACAACCAGCCAGCTTATTGTTCCTATAAAAGGCGTACCGAGGGCCAAAACGAAGACACATAAATCCTTAGGACCACCCTTATCATCACAGCTGAAGTCAGCACTCCAAAACTTGTATATATATCAGCCCTTCGGAGCATATGGCACCAGTCAGCAGAGAGATACCCCACCGATTAACAGTGACACACACCGACTCCGACTTGACTTATAGTAACATTATAGTATCTCTATTTAATAACCTAGTGCATTTAAGAACGAACATTGTTAATTGTAATCTTTCATACCAATAAAGTTTTTTTTGGGATTAGTGACGCGAGAATATTTATTTGGCGCCCGCGAACAGGTACTTGTCAGTTAAAGGTAGCAAGTGAGACGAAATTTCGAAGACCTTCAAGAAGCTTTGAAGAAATATCCCAACAGAAGCTGGAACTTCTTCGAGACATCACTGAACGGACTCCTATGAAGATTCGATGAAATACTAACAGAATCTGGGGTAATCCACCTTTAACCTGTGTTTCAACACTTCAGACAAGAAAACAACAAATTTAATAGATTTCTCCATAAAGACAATCTCCATTAAAGACTTGAGGTATTTCAATATATTTTGTAAATTAGATTTAAAATTTTATTTTATTTTATTATAATTCATGTATGTCTAAATTAAGAATTAACATAGATACTTTAACGAAAAGCTTAGATACATTATTAATTAACAATACAAGTTCACAAAGAGTAACTAGATCAAATACAAAAAAACAAACTATTATAATGACTAATTATCAAATGACCAAAGAAGACTACGGTCACCTTCAAAATTTTGATGGTAATCCATCTGATTTGTATTTTTTTGTTGAACAAATAAAAGAAATATATAATAATGTTTGTGCCAATGACAACACGTTAAAAGATAATAATCACGCTAGGTTATTAACTATCGTAAAATCGAAGCTAACTGGGAACGCTAGGGACATTTTACAAACTAGGACATTTTTAAGTATAAACGAGTTAATAGAAACATTAAGCCGCAAATTTAGGAATACAAAGACTGTACAAAATTTAGAGGTTGATTTACTAAATACAATACCACACAATCGCGAACACCCGTTTGATTTTATTAACCGAATAGCCGCAATTAGAGCCTTATTATTCACTAGAATTAACATTGATGATGATATTACTAATAAAAAATCCCTTATGGATGATGAAGACAAAAGAATAAACCATCATATTATCAGACATTTACATCCAGACCTGAGTAATTACTTAATAACACAAAATCTTGACGATTTAGACGACATTCGCGCCGCAATTGAAAACAACTGCTGTATTATAATGGACAGACTTTACTCACAAAAAACTCAATACGAAAATAGAAATTATAGGTCAGACAAAAGACCACAATACTATACTAACCAACATAAACAAAATAAATACCAACAAAATAATTATTCACCAAGACCTCAATATCAATCAAAACAAAATTATCAAAATTACCAACCCCGACCAAATTATCAAAACCAACAAAGACCACATTACCAAAACCAAAACAAACCTTATTATCAAAATCACTATAACGAACGTCCCAATTATCAACAAAAACCTAATTGGAATCAGAATTATACAAACAATCCACAACATTCTAATTCTCCACAAAAACCTTATAATCCAAACTCACAAAACACAGTGACAATGCGAACAGTAAAACCGAATCAGCAACCGGTTAATCAAATTGAGACCGTGAGCAAAGACGATCAAATTACTGAACTTAGGAACCAACTCAAAACATTAAATGATACATTCAATAATTTTTTAGAACCAGGGAGGCCAGAAAAACCCCCGAATATTCCTTAAACCTTATAGAAAACTTAACTACATTTATTGACTTACAAAACGAAGAATGGCTAATTGACTCGGGATCAGTAAAAAATTATATACATCCACGTTCCGTACCTGTAGGAACTGAAACTACATCAGAAGAATTTTTCGTTAGAACCGGATCAGGATTAGTAAGAGGAGAACAATCAGTAATGGTTGACCTTGCACCTAGATTAGGGTTAAACGAAAAATTAGAATTTAAATTTTATGTTTTAGCGTTAAGTGATAAATTTAATATATTAATAGGTTATGAAACAATGAAAAAATTAAAAGTTAAATTAGATTCAGAGACAGATGAGTTTACAATTTATAATAAAATAAAAATTGATGTTAATAGAAAAATGATATTAATTGATGAAGTTAATTATATGAATGATATTAATGAAATAAAAAATGTATTAAGGCATGAGCATATTGAAGATAAAAATAAAGATAAATTAATTAATTTAATAAATAAGTATCCAAAAATGATAAAGAAAGAGAACGAAATATTGAAATCGACAAATTTATTGCAACATAATATACCCTTAAAAACGGACAAACCTATTTTCTCAAGAAATTATAGATACCCTCAACAATTTAAAAATTTAGTTGACGAAGAAATTAACACACTTTTAAAAAACAATATCATAAGAGAAAGTAATTCACCTTATAACTCACCCATTTGGATTGTACCGAAAAAATTAGATGCAAGCGGAAAAAATAAAATTAGAATGGTTATTGACTATAGAAAATTAAACCAAGAAACTATTCCGGATAAATATCCTTTACCGAACATTGAAGACTTACTTAACAAACTACATGGATCTAAAATATTTTCCACTATAGACTTAGCTTCGGGATTTCACCAAATCGAAATGACAAAAGAATCAATTCCAAAAACTGCTTTTAGTACTGATACAGGACATTACGAATTCCTTCGAATGCCTTTTGGATTATGTAATGCACCCTCAACTTTTCAACGAGCTATGAACATGATGTTAAGTAATACGCCAAACACTTTAGTATACATGGACGATATTATAATATACTCTTCTTCCATTGAAGACCACTTTATGCATTTGGAAACAGTATTTAAAAAACTATGCGAACACTCCTTATCGATACAACTTGACAAAACAGAATTTTTAAGAACAGAGTTACCATTTCTAGGACATATTATTTCAGCAGACGGAATCAGAACTAACCCATCAAAAATAGATGCAATCGAAAAATTTCCATTACCGCGTACAGAAAAAGAGATAAAACAATTTTTAGGAATGACAGGCTACTATAGAAAATTTATACATAATTACGCACACATTGCAAAACCACTGACTTTACAACTAAGAAAAGGTACAGAAATCAATCCTGAAGAATTTAAAGACTCATTTTTATTACTAAAACAACATTTAATAAACTCGCCGGTATTACAATTTCCTAACTGGGAATTACCTTTCGTTTTAACAACAGACGCTAGCTCAGTCGCTTTAGGAGCAGTACTATCTCAAATCTCAGAAGGGAGAGACCACCCTATAGCTTTCGCTTCACGAACTCTATCGCAAACTGAACAAAAATACTCTACTATAGAAAAAGAACTACTCGCTGTTGTATACGCATGCACCCATTTCAAACCTTACTTATACGGAAAAAGATTTACTCTACAAACTGACCACAAACCATTACAATGGTTATTTACAATGAAAAATGCAAACACTAGACTTATGAAGTGGATTTTTTACTTAAATGACTTTGAATTTGATATAAAACATATTGATGGAAAAACAAATTATGTAGCAGACGCACTCAGTAGGATAGACTTACAAAATAACACAGACTGTTTTATGATTGACGACCCAGAATTTGATATAAACGAAGAAGTAGCAATGGAAATCGAAAACGCCATTGAAGAAGCAGCAAATGCTCCACCAATCCTAGTTGACGACATAGACGCTTTATTAGAACCATTAGAAGCCGCAATAGATAACGAAAGTTTAGTAACACAACATTCACAAGAATCCTCATCGAGACAAATATGGATAGTGGATGACGACAAACCAATAAACATAGAGAAAAATCAAATTTTTATACAAAGAGGCGGAAAGAAAATCATTTTAGAAAAACCATTTGGAAAAAATAGATATCTTATAGAAACAGCTTACCCGTGGAACAATGACTTAGAGGAAATTTTATTAGAAATTTTAAAACCGAACTCGACTTACGGTATTTACTGCGAACCAAATATTGAAACGGTTAGAAATGAATTTGAGGGAATTTTTAATAAAATAACGAAAATCATAGAAGAAAAATTTTTAACGGTCAAAATAAAAAGATACAAGAGAAAAACATTAGACATTACTAACGAAAACGAACAGATAGAACTTATAGCAAATTACCACACAGGAAAAACATGTCACAGAGGAATTTTAGAAACATATGACAAACTTAAAAGATCTTACTATTTCCCAAGGATGAAAGACATAATATCAAATTATATAAATAAATGCGACACCTGTAGAAAAACAAAATATGATAGGAGACCCATTAAAACCAAATTTTGTATAACTCCAACACCTGACAAACCTTTCCAAGAATTAATGATAGATACGCTACACTACGAACAACAATACATAGTAACTATTGTAGATACATTTTCAAAACGACTTTTTGCCAAAACAGTAAAAGCATGTAATTCAATCCAAGTATCACAAGTCATAATAGAATATTTAGAATTTTTTCCAGCACCTGACAGAATTAAAATGGACAATGGTAGGGAATACAAAAACAATTTAATAGAAAACTTACTGACATCACAAGGTATAGAAGCATACTACGTAACACCAAATCACCCTAACTCATTAGGACTTTTAAACAAGACTCACTCTACATTAATAGAATTACTAAGAAATTTAAAAGAGACAGAATCCAATACTAGTTTAAAAAAGAGATTAAGCCATGCGGTAATCGCGTTTAACAATACATTAAATCAAAAATTAAAATTGACACCTAACGAAATAACCTTCGGAATTCAAAAAGACAAAGTTAATAAAGCCCCAATAAAAGAAAAATTAGTTGAACAATATCATGACAATTTAAAAATTATTCAAGATCAAATTAAATCAAGGATAGATAAAGAAAAGAAAGATAGGACAGATAAATTAAATAAAAATCGGGAAGACCCTATTATAGAAGACGACCCTTACGTTAAGATAAGAACTAGAAACAAAAATGAAAATCCTTACAAACATGTTTTTAAGTTTAGAGACAGAAACAAACCAATTAAAGTTCATGCAGACAATATTCAAAAACCCAGAAAAACTTATAAAAAACGTCATAAAAACAAGTATATTCCTATTACAGATGACGAATCAAATGGTAATGACACTGACAATTCTTTGGACAATCGATCTATTCTCAGCATATAAAATTACTGACATTACACAAACACCTGGAATCACAACAATCAAACTACCTGAGGCAAGAATTATCGAAAATTATCATAACATTATTCATTTTCTAAACTTTACAAACTTACAAGACGAATTAGAAATTACTAGTAAAGAGTTGACAACATTTAAACTACATTCCACAGAAAAGGTAATTAGAAACCAACTAGAATTTGTTAGAAATAAACTCAATAATATAGTTCCAACGAACAAACGTTCAAAAAGAGGACTCATTAATGGATTAGGAACAGCAATCAGCTGGTTAACAGGAAACATGGACGCCCAAGATAAAGAAAGGTATGACAGAATTATAAACCAACTCGAAAGAAATTCATATCGCGTAGAACACAACATTGCTCATGACATAGACATAAACAAAAACCTCATTAACACTTTCAAAAATGACATTAAAATATTAAATAATAATAACAACAAAACATCAGAAGTACTAAAAAGATTAAACAAAGAACAAATTACACTACATTTAAATGAACTTTACAATATAATCAATTACATAACAGTTAGAGTAACAGACATAGAGAATTCATTAGAATTTTGCAAATTAGGTATACTACACTC
Organism: Nezara viridula; assembly: GCA_928085145.1. Taxonomy (NCBI): domain Eukaryota; kingdom Metazoa; phylum Arthropoda; class Insecta; order Hemiptera; family Pentatomidae; genus Nezara; species Nezara viridula. Next base: position 93,970,418 of record OV725077.1, read on the forward strand.
AAACATTTTAAAACAAACAGACATAGATGCAATTAATGCAACTTTAATTTCAAATGATTTAGAAACCCTTTGGCTAACAAGTAAAATTCATTGTTCAATCAAAAATGGCATTATTCATTATATTATTTCTTTACCTTTAAAATATAAACAAATTAGCACTTTATATTTATTATCAATCCCAATTATTAAAAACAACACTATTATAACAACAATTACACGACACGAGCTTGTATTATATGATGAAAACGATGTATATATTGCAAATTGTACTTTTATTAAAACTAACCATTATTGTAATCATTTATTAGTTATTAAGGATCAATGTATTACTAACCTAGTTAATAATAATTATAAAAATTGTTTAACCACAACTGTAAATACCCCTCCTTTTGTTAAATATTATAATGATATTGATTTATTTTTAAGTTTTAAGACACCATTTGTAATCCTAAAATCCAACACAACTTATCCAATATATCTACCGGAAACAGCACTTATAAAATTATATTATAATGAATCCATAATTAACCATACTAAACCTCACTCTTTTGTAATAGATTCAGATATTATTTTAACTACTAGTTCTATCAATGATTTTAAACCTTATAATATAACTTTTGAAAAACTTTCTACACTTGAATTGAAAGACGATTTATTTGAAACTTTAGAAACTTATGATAATATTTCTGTACAAAATTATTTTAATTATTGTATCATTTTTGTATTAATTTGTTTATTAGTTTGGCATATTATAAAAATAGCCAGGAAATGTAAAAATTCCTCAAGTCTAGGTCAACATAACCAACCACTTAGCACTCAACCACCTGCAACATATTTTGTGCCATGGAAACTACCCTCCGCATCTTCAACCACTTAATCTTCAGGGACTTCAGATCTTCAGAAGGGAGAACATAAATCCTTAGGACCACCCTTATCATCACAGCTGAAGTCAGCACTCCAAAACTTGTATATATATCAGCCCTTCGGAGCATATGGCACCAGTCAGCAGAGAGATACCCCACCGATTAACAGTGACACACACCGACTCCGACTTGACTTATAGTAACATTATAGTATCTCTATTTAATAACCTAGTGCATTTAAGAACGAACATTGTTAATTGTAATCTTTCATACCAATAAAGTTTTTTTTGGGATTAGTGACGCGAGAATATTTATTTGACGACACTCGCAGGTGTTATGACGGTGAGGCCACAAGACAGTCCACACTCCATCATAAATCCAAGGCTTTTGTTTCCACTCGCATTGTTATTTTCTTTTAGTTGTGTTTATTGCTCTCTCATCTTCCTGCTGACGCAAACTTGCAAGGCTTGTACATCTGCCTTTGTCTTTCTGCTTTGTTATATGCATTATTTTCTCTTGTGACATTTCCTGTGAAATGTTTTGTTGTTTTAACATTTCTACATGGCAGCACGGCCAGATGTGTTACATTTTCTTCTACCTTTGAAAAAATATATGCAAAACAAGCTATGGGGTAACTGTAACTTATACTTCGAAATATTCGTTGATTTTTCAATCGTTTATTATTCATTTCTTATGAAAAAAACAAAAACATAATTCGTAATTTCTGAGAGTAAAGTCTTGCTTCTATTCATAGGATCGAAATTTGTTAATTTATCTAACATGGAAAATCCTTAAACATGAAAAAAATCTGACGTAAAGTAAGTTAAAAATTAATCATTAAAACTGTCATTCATGTTCTACATTGAACTTGTTTATATTTAAAATTTTTACTGAAACACAAATATAAGCATGTAGAGATAACAGAAAACTTACTTTGTCTATCGATTGTATATTTTCTCCTAGGGCTAAAGAAAGAATAGTTTATCACAGAAACATTCTAAAACAAGAATTTACAAGTAGTAATAAATAAGTAACTAGTAATTGTTTCACAAAATAACGATCCACAGGATTTTAAAATTTGTTCTTCATATGAATGCATATAAAAATTTGTAAATCTTATTTTTATATCCTAAAATATATCAACCAAACAAATAGTAGTACAAAACTGGTCCACATATTATCATTAATGAAAAGTGTGCTGCCTCAGATGCACCATGTAAAGATTCGAATAATTGACCTCTACGACAACTCCAACGTGATCAGTGAGACCTTCGCTATACTCTTCCCATGTCAGGTTAGCTCTCGAACCACCACGATGTCATAGCTAGGAGCTCGTCAGCAATGGTGGTCCATGTTGAGCTGGAAGATATTAGGTCTAGTTATAGAAGATTCTTTTCATTACTTATTAGGACTTCTTATATTCCTGATTTCCTGTGTCTTGTTTAGCTTTGTTAGAAATAAGGCCTTCTTCCATGCAATTAAATGAGCTGAGGGCTTGAGACTACCATCCCTAATCATCCCTTTTCTGGTCAGTTAGCGATCTGACCAACCGCCAAAAACCACTTTCAAGCTATGGCATTCCATTGACATCGTAGAAACAGTGAGGAGGGGTATGATTTCTTATTGATCACCAACCCCTAACTATCATCTCCTTGAGTAGGACATTTTGCAGCCAACTTATCCCACAGTTCCTTTTCTATATTCTACCCAATCTATGAAAGGGAAACCTGTTTTGCATCTACTTTCAGCTTCCTTTGCAATGATATTTTTTATACTATTCCAATACCTTTTAATTACTGCTCCTGAAGAATTTTCTTGAAACTAAAACTGAGCCTAAATTAGTCGTACGGACAACTCATACCTCAAGTTCATTTGAAGAAGACAAGTTATTGATAAAGTCAATCGAGTTCCTTAACGGTTAAGCGCGGTTATATTTTATAGTGTAACATTTTAACATTTATTTATTTATTGCTCTTTCTTGATTTCCGCCAACTCGGGTATCTGCAACATTGTGTGGTATGCGTATGTTGCCTGCGTGTGATATTTGAACAGTATAAAAATATGGTATGCTAATTGGTAAAGTATATTGAACGATCCTACTCGATACTGCACTACACCATGTCCTCCAAGACCCTAAAAGGCTGCTCACCCTATTATAAAGGATAAGCTTCATACATAATTATTGCTTTAAATTAACTAGCAGATAATGAAAAGTGATTCATATCCTAACAAGAGGATAAGGGAAAGTTATCTCCCGAATGAACAATAGGTGACGGCATAGTTCAGCCCATAGTGGGTGGAGGTATAATAATACCCGTATAATAGAAATTATTATGCCGCTAGAAAGTATGTTTATAATCAGAGCTTGGTTAGTAAAAAAGTTGAAAATAGTTTTACTGATCTTCACTTCATCAGATTTCGAGAATGAAGAAAAATTAGTAAAAATGAAGAACTACACAGCAACAAATTTATTGCAGTAAAAAAAAAAAAAACGATTTTTTTTTCTCTTCATACCTTTATTCGCATTTTAAACATATGTCAGTGACAATCGTCAAATGTGCTGTTAAATCACAAATATAAATGAATAATTATACTATAGATATTATTGACTTGTACACAGCACTTCACTTACTACATAGTCATGTTCATCATGCGACGGTTTGGCTGGATCCGTAATTATAGCATACTCTTGTAGAGCTAACTCTTGAAACAATTTCATACAGTTTTAAAATCTATTGATAGCCTTGAATTGGAGTGTTGATCACGATTATTCTTTCATGTAATATTCTGGAAGAGAAAATCTCATCGCTGGTAGACTTTCCTTGAATGAATTCTGCTTGATTGTGAACTATTTTCCTTCGATGATAGGGTAGAGCTCGCTCCAATAGAATCCTTGAGATTTTGTAGGGGCTTGAAAGCAGCAATATTTTAAAGTTGTTTGTAGTTGCATTCCGATCTCTGTGTAGTATTTCAGGTATCTAATACTTTAATACCACGTGCACAATTACCAATTATTAAGTATTTTATGTCAGAAGTAAATATTCGTGGAAAAGGTTCGATTTCAATTTCTATTATTGGCAATAAGTGTGCAAATATTCCGAGGGTTAAGTACCGTAAATAAGCTGAAAGCGTAAAAAAAATATAACGATTCATATAAACAGATTGCCAACTATACATACCTACAACAATACGCAGTGATATAAAATCCATTCAGATCCAACGTTTTTTATCCTTGTTTCCGATTTCCCTTCATGTCATACGAAATCCCTTCAAGATGGCCACGGATCCAACTGTCATTGGAACGTTTAGTTAACGGAGGCAGTAAGGACTTTATAAGGAATATTTTTATTCATATTGTCTGTTAGAAATGACATCTTATAATACAGAATAATATTTTGAATATGTGGGTAGACTACATGAGTTCACTCCAGGTCTGTTCCAAAGGTGTGACTTCAAGAATGTAACTGCAAGAATGATTAGTCCAGAGGATCATGGTGGCTATACATCCAGGAATAGCAAGGGGGTGAAGGGAAGTCGAAAGAGGACTCCGAAGGAAGTTATCGATAATTAATATTCTTAAGATGAGGTCTGTGACAAAGAGACCTTTTGCTGAAATCTGTTATTGTAGCTAAGTCTTGTTGTGTCCAGATAGCTTTGTCATTTTATCCTTTTAGTTATGAGCATTCTCAATACAATATATGATTCACCAATTAGTATATTTAACAAACTCAATTATTGAAATAAAATTTGAATTAATATTATTACTTGTTACGTATTAAGTCCATTCCGTAACTGTTTGAATAAACTTGGAAGTTTATTTACGAATCATTATTATTTTATGTTAGTCTCCCTTTGTACTTTCATTTTGAAATACAATCGTAAATTCAATACATACTATTAATCAAATATTAATAAAAAAAACATTACATATTTTAAAATTTTTAATTTTAATTACTATTACTTATTCTGTTACTTTAAGAACTAAGTGGTGTTTGTCGATAGTTTCGCTAAAAACAAACTTTTAGAATTTATCACATTTATGCGACATACATCACGGACATACACTCTGTTACTCACGGGCAGATTTACGGGGGGGAGGTTTTTGGGGTTGAAGCTCCTCTCCCCAAAATGGTAAAATATAACCATGCTTTATAGAAAAAAATATTTAAAAATTTTCTCTTAAAGTATTATTTTTAGTGTAATTACATTTAAAAGGACTTTAGGGATCACTTAAAAACCATTTCATATAGGTAGTTAGTTTCGTTATTTTTTTCCAAAGTAATTATCTTTATTTTTATGAAAAAAAAAAGGTTTCGGGCTGATGCCCCCCCAAAATTAAATTCTGGATCCGATAGTGCTGTTACTTACAATATTCTTACAAATATCAATAAATATATATGTATACCTATATATTCGAATTTTCCATCACTTGAACCAGTTCTGTTAGTATATATAATGATAATTTATATGACTAAATCATGATAATTTATATAGCTAAATCATGATAAATTCATACTTATAACATTTGCTCTTCGAGAAACACTGCAATCCAATTTATATTTCGGAGCTCCGCAACTAACCTCTCTAACTACTTTTTCCCTACTTTTTTATAAATCTTCAAAATTTAAACTAAGACAGAAATTGAATGTATGTAAATACTTAATTAGCCAATGTGGGCATATTTATCACATATATATGGTATCGGCGAAGAGACCCACCAACAAATACTTCAAACCTTTCAGCCAACAGTATTATAATTCATAATAAAAGCACCTCAGTACATGACTAAAAAAACTCTGCATAGTGTCCACCCGACAATAGTTGAGAAAAAAATAAGCACTATTTACTAATGATGTTATACAAGTTAAAACGGTACCAGCAGTTTAATAAAAGACATCGGTTGAAATACCTCGCAATATGAGGAGACTAAAAAGGCACTAGATGAGAGATCTCATTTCTTAAACAGCCACAATAATTAAAACAAACTATAAAACAGCAATGTTGTTCAGCTGGGTACTTATCTTTCCCAAGCCTTCAACGTACGTAATTGGTATAATACAAGAAAATAAAATAAAAATGTTCACGTTCTCACTTACAATTACTAACTATCGTACTTTACGTCAAACTTAAAAATTCTTTCAATTCTATCAGTTCAATAAAGCAGATTTCGATATTAGGACATCGGACATCAAGACAATCCTTAGGAACTATACTGGACCCAGTGTTTTAGTGTATCGTTCGGATATATTCCATATTTCTTACAGAATGTTCCACAGATAATATGGTTGCTTCGGGATACCTGAAACATGTTTAGGCATTAAAAATTAAAATATTTCTGTTTATGTTAATTTTCGACGCATTCGTTAAGAATCTATCTAGGATACCGAATCATACAGAAAAAACTAATATTTTTCGTAAATAAAAAAATGACCAGGTATGGTTTCTGTACCCTGAATAACATACTTCTATACACTATAGAAAGTGAATGAACTATAAATCAAGAAACTTTTACGCCAAAAAATAAGTCTTGAGCGATTACAATGTTCTGGGAAAGCTGTGTCCTTAGGTGCCCAGGAGGAGATTTGATGGAGCAACAAGTGAAACAAATCAAAATTTGTGAGGCGGCACATTTTGGATTTTGGAGGAGAACACAGGTTATGAATTTTCGGAATGAAAAGTTTGAAACCAGGGGGCAATAGGAAAACATTTAACTGACCGTAGCAAGTATAATTAATTGTATATTATCTACCATTTTACTAATTCTACTTTAGGTTGTAATACCGATCCTTGGGGTTAAGGAGATGAGAGAAATAAAATATCTTGTGAGAGAAGAGGGGTAGGTTTTTCCGCAATCCACATTGAGGTGAGCACATATGGTTAGCTCAGTACGTCTGCTAGTATCTTATACCTAACTTTTTTTTTTTTGTTTATTACAAACATTTCTTTTATTGAATAATATTACATTTATCATAACTAAGGACAGGAGTAATAATGTACAGGAACTCATTCACACCATATGTACAATAAATAAAAATAAATTAAATGCCACGCAAAATACTAATACAATAATACTATTATCAAAAGGAAACTTAAAGGCATACTTATATAAAACATTCAATAATTCAGGAGAACTGCGAACAAGTCTTTCCAGGAGTGTAGGGGATCCCAGCGCCTCTCTCTTAGTCGTGTTACGGTTATTAATGACCGCCAACTATTAAATTGGCGGTACATTTTCCAGTGGGACGAGCTAGCCAATTATTTATTAAAATGTTACTTTTCCAGTAGCAGTAAAGTAAGAAGCTTCACCGATCGTGTGCGTTGACTAATCTTGATGAATTAAATTGTATATACAAATGAAGTTGTTTTATTATTTTCGCTCACTGAGAAAAGGATACATATTATCTCACGTGACAGTTTTCACAGGGGTATACTTATACTGAATGATTTGAAAACAGAATAAACTGTCTTCGACAAAACCATGTACTATAAACTTTTATTTAATATAATATATATATATATATTTAATGTTAAACATAAAGGAAGAGCTGACCGGTTGACGAAGAGAGAGTAGCTCTGGAGGAGGTAGGGTGGTACCGAGCGATGCCTCCTCGTCGCTGGTCAACGCCCCCCCGACCTTGCCAAGGTCCCAGGCTCCTTTGTCTATAGCTCCCTCACCATCCATCTCTTCTTCTTGGTACCATTTAGTCCATCTCTCTCTAATTGTTAGGGGCAGATGATCCGGAGTCTGCCCCCTATCGACCAATGTACCATCAGTCACATTCCACTCCTACATCAGGTATGCGTTAGAAAGCTGAGAGGCTTACTTGTCCTACAATTCGATAGGGTCAGGTATCCACGGGCTGCTATTGGATGTAGGACTTTTGTCGTGTAACATTAATTGATTGTCAATCAAACGGGTATCGAAACGCTATGGTAAGTATGAACGAGGACTAGAGTGATTGTAAGTAACTGTTACAGTTATTTACCACACATTGTCAACATTGAAACACCGTTGTTTAGCTACATGTATAAATCTTTAGTTGCTGTATAAAATCTGTATCTTGGAACAAAAAGAGCCAATGCCCTAAATTATGCAATTCCCTTGGTCATGTGCATTCGAAAGAAGTCACTGTACGATATATATAAATTGTGAAAGAGGCTAATGATCTCCAATGTCTTCAAAAGTATATATATATATAATTTTTTGTCAGTACACCATTCAGGTTCGATTAGTTTTTAATCGAATCCTTATCTACTAATTGCACCATCAGTTCCATGTGATTATTCCTTCAGGTGCGAAAAATATGCACATTCCCCAAAAAAGCTTAGAAATAAACTTATTAAAGAAAATATTATTGAACCATAACTAAAAAAGTAAACAGTTTACGAAAATTATACCCATAATAATTTGAAAGATTTCTGAATTCTCTACAATACGAAAAGAAATATATGGAAATCCGATCATTATTTGCAAACATGTAATCATACATATGTTTGCATGTTCATATGTTTTGGTTTAGAAATTTTAATGAACTATTGTAATCAACCAATGAAAAGAAAATTTACCATACTAAATTGTTTTTTATAATTTCCATATTGTTCACTGGACAATATACTTTAAGAATTGTTTACAGTGTCCAACCAATTATTAGTTAATGTAAATATCTAATAGCCAAAAAAAAGAGCACTTGCCCTATGAACAATTGGTGTATCTCGTACCCTATTTTTTACCATACATTTCATGTATATATCAATCTTTAAGTGATTGAGTGTTTTTGTTACAAAAATAAATATGTACTGAAATAACTTTTCAGAGTTGGAACATGAACCGGTTCTATTTTTTTCAATTCAAATATTGATGTCAATACAAAGATAATTAGATAGATAAATCGTAAATTTAATTGAATATAAACATATTATTTTTATGAATGCATTAAACGTATTCAGTTTGATTATTTTTCAATGGACCAGTATATGAACGGATTAATATCGCAAACTCATTTGTTATGTAATCTTTCTTAGTTTTCAAAACCATCTCAGTTGCATTATTAAAAACTCAATCGGTTTATTTTTTTAAAAAAATCATACGTAATAAATTGCACTAAACTTAATTTCTAATGTTTTATTAACTGTGCAATATTATATTAATTATTACTTACTAAATATATAAACAACTTGAGCCTTGCAAGTAAGCAAGTATTTAATAAAAACCATCTATTCATATTTTTAGGATCTAGACTCATGCTTTAAATATTAATTCATGTCCTTATCTGAATTACTTCCTGGTTATCCGATTTCTTTTTTCTTAGATTTAAACTATTTTATTTCTTTATTTTATTTTTTCTCAAATTTTCTATTTACATTTTACTTACTCTCATCATCTACAGATTTTGTAACCATTATCTATTTTTAAATATATCCTTTAATTTGTGAAGGAATATATATATATATATATATATATATATTTTACATTTATCAGAACATTTTATTTATTACTTACCCATTATTTTTTTAAATATTTTGTTTATTCATTTTTATTTACTTTGTTTTATTTTATATTTTTCTAATTTATTCCTAATTACTTTCATTTATCTTTCATGTATATATATATAGCATGAGTATTGTATTAATATTCAATAAATAACAAAATAAAAAAATGATCACTTCATTACGAAAAAAATACATTTTATTATAGCCAGACGAGAATTATTTTTATAAAAATATTTTTTTGTTAAAAAAAAAAAATTCGGGCTGGGTCCCAGATGATCGAAGAACGCCTATTGGGCCTGTTTTTATACCATAGTTTACGGTTCTCTGTTAAGTTATTTGTTTATTTCCTAAATACCATTAAGATCGTTATAACTAATATAATATTATGACATAGTTCAAGAACGATAAACATTTTTTATTACGGTGTAGATGATACTTTCTAAAACTCCAACATTCACCGCTCTTACAGTCCATCTAGCTTGGAATACCTCTTAAGTCCAATGTTTAAAGTTCAAGGTTAATTCGTTCGTTTCATTTTTTTGGTCCTGTTCTGCCTCACGACATACTATAGTCATTTTTAATATGAGACCTGTAGTAGTCTGAGATAAGTCTCTTAATCTTTAATCTGATAAGTAAAATAGAATACACAAACCCCGCACGAGATGTATGTTAGTTCATAATTGAATCTAACCTAACCGTTTATTCTTTTATGTTTTTTTTTCTTTTGATGTAACGTCATATCCATGTTACTCACGATACTTTCCATAGCCAGTAATGGAATTATTAAGCGTACAAGGTACCTAAAAGCCTGTCTATATCAATCTGTACCGTAGGGTTATTATTGAGTACATGACTTTGGTCACTGGGTCTGTGACTGACGCAACTTGTGACCTAATTCTGCCTGGGAACAAAAGGAATGTTACATATCTCGGCTTCAGGCTAACACAAGCCTACAAGGAGAAAAAAAAAATTGCCAAATAGGTCTTTAGGTATAGTATAAACTCCTGCTCATTTCTATGGAGTGAATAAGAAAAATTAATTTACCGCTTCAATTGTTTATTTACTTCTGCATGTTTTTGAGGCCACTCTGCGGAATCTCTGCCGCAGTTATTCAGCTCCATTTGTTGTCCAGGAGGACGCAGATCTCTGCTCCACACAGAACAGCCATGTTTATTATGTCCAATGAAAACCACAAAATAAAATAATAAATGTAGATATATACACTTTTATAAAATTGTTATTTTATTTATATGGTACTATTGTATATTATATTATATTATATATCGACTAAATCTCGACTGCTGAGGATTTCTGATATTAATAATTCTTTTTTAAACTGTGGTGTTTAAAAAAAAAAATATGGTTTTACAAGATTCATATTCGTTTCTAAAATCCAATGAAGGATACCATGTAAAAATAATATACAATATTATACTTAATTCTCAGTTAAAAACTAATTACACATTTATTCCTAAAATTTTCTTACAAAAAAAAATGTGTACGTATTTTATCTTCATCTGCGTAATCAGCTGTTTTCTCTCTGTCCTTGCTCATTATTGTTTTTTTTTTTTTTTTTTTGGTTTTTGTGAGTATTTCTTTTTAATCTTATTTTCTTATGAAATATATTTATGGTTTTTAGTTAGATATTGCATAATTTTGATCAGTCGTTTGTTTTCCTGATCAGCTATTCCATTGCAACCTTCCCTTGCTGTGTTGGCTTACCTTCCTTCCAGTACGCGATTGCATGTCCGTTTAGGTGTTTTTTTCTGTCCTGTTGATACCTAAATTTGCCAAACGTTGACGGTTTTTTTTTTTTTCCTGCATTTTGCAAAGATAAAGTTGTGTGGTTTGGAATATTTTCATTTATAACCTAACATTTATGTTCCGTCTCTTGGTTAGTTTGTTACTGATTTACATCAATATATTACTATTAATAATTAAGAAATAAAAGAATTAAGATGGGCATAAGATATCCTATTCGAGGATAATTTTCACCTACTCCTTCGAGCACCTGCTTCCAAGACAATTTCATTATTCAAATTTCTTCGGGAAGCTTTCCCTCCAGTTGTTAAGAGGGCTATTATGAAGGACTCTCGCCTTCATGAAATCTAATTACCTGTTCCGGGGCCGTATGTAACCGATCGATGTTTTCACTTTTACTGGAGGGCTACAGCATTCCAGTAGTAAAATTCGTCAGCCCTACAGCTAGAAAGTTCGTTCTTATGTGCCTTCCTCACCATTATCTTAAGGAGAAATAAAGAAGGACCGGCAAAATGGGCACGCTCACCACATACCCAACTCCTTGTCCAATTAACATTTTATGCCTTGTAAGAGTTATTAAGAAGGGCGTCTCCTTATTAATTAATCTAAAAAGCTGTTTAAATCACCTCGGGTGATTGCTGGAGGTGGCGTAAGAAAAAGAAATAATAGTGTAAGAATCACCTTGTTTATGATATGGAAAATTGTTATTATTATTTATTTTATTTTTTAATTTATTGAATAATACAACATTCTATCACTTGGACATTGGTTATAGTGAGGTAAGACCACATTCACGCTGTATGTACAAAAATATATTTAAAAAACAGAAGCAATCACAACTAAATAATAACCAAACGTATATAAAATAATATAACATAAAAATATGGAAATTAAAAGATGCAAAAAACACATACAAATCTATGTACATGTTGATTTAAATCATTTACATTTCATTTCAAAGGATGCTGGATGAGAAAACTCCTCCCTTACAAAAATTAAATTAATTAATTAAGCCAGGGAAGCGGTTCTACAGAGTACTTCACTTCTTCATTTCATTATTTCCTAAATCGTTCTATAATTTTCTAATTGTCAACATATTTAACAGGAGCGAATACACTTTTACAGACAAAATAAAAAAAATCGTTTCTTTTACCTCAACCTTTAATTATATCACTCATTCGCAACCCAAATTCTCTTGAAAACATAGTTATTTTTGAAATCGCTATTTTTAGTAATTGTATTCTCTCAGTCATACGATGACGCTACTGTTGACAAACTGGTATTTTTATTAGAGAGTAGATCATATGGTGTTGAAGTGGTATTAAAATTTTAATTATGGGTAGAATTCTGTGATATTTTTATGAGCATGAAAATTTATAATCTTCGTTTGTAGCCGTATGTATAAAAAAAACACCAAGACAAAAAAAAAAAAAAAAAAAAAAGCGAAGCCTTAGGGAGGAGGTAGAGAAGGGAGGGGGAATTGTTGCATAAAAAACAACATAAAATTTAATTTTTGAAAAATCTCAATAAAATAGATCAACTTTGAATCAAACATTTTAAACTACTTATTTTTTCTACCTTTCCTGTGAATACGACAATACAGTATGCAGTAGTGGAACATTACAAACACACTATTGCAAGTAAGGCAGTATTCAATATTTGTTTGATATTGATTTTGTTTGATATTTGATATCACTTAAAATGTTTGATATTGGAGGTGTAAGTCCTAGACTATTTAGATTCAATACATAAAAAGAATATTCCTTTAACATGTGGCTGACTGTAAGTATATTACTGCAGTGTTGACATTGTGGTGGTGGCTGCTTGCTAATGAGATGTGGATGGGTAAGATTGGTGCGTGTGTCCTATTTTCTGTTTGGTTAAGACAACTTTTTTTCTGCGAATAACACGATTCGATGTTGACCACGGCTTTACTGTTTTTTTTTAATATCTTTTAATTTGCTTGGCGCACTCTCATTCCACATAGATTGCCAGCTTTGAATTATTTCTTTTTTGAGGGGAAGACTTATGTCTTGCGGTGTTAAAAATGCAGTACCCCGTTCTGGAAGGATAAGCGCCTGTTTCGCTGCTACATCCGCTAGTTCATTTCCAACGATTCCCACGTGGCTCGGTACCCAAATAAAGTACACCGATTTGACAGTATTCAATTTCTCAGTTTGCTCGACCAACATTCCCGAAAGACGATGTTCAGTGTATACAATACTGTTGTATATGTTGTACATGGGTGTATCTATATATCTTCAATGTATCTAATAAGAAAAGGCGAAGCGATTATGACATCAATCCATCTTTACCGCATTGTTCCAGAAAAAAAAATATAGAGGTGACAGAGACTTTTTTAATCACGGCAAGGTGTGATTTCTAAAATATTCGCAATCTATCAAACCGTTGACGTTTTAGTATGCCACATTAGTCTTTCTAATATTCCTGTAAATGGGCAATTGGTCAGAGTAAATGCAAAACTGTTATTTAGCAGATAGGCCCGATTTATTCTGATCTTTGAAGTTTTTATGTTGATAAAAAATTACTTAAAATATGCGAAACACTACTTATATATAATGTCACCTTGGCTGATGATAGCAATGATTACAAAGTATTATTTTCATCACATTCCGTAACGGATACTCTCGCAATGTCTCCTGGTATCAGGAATTGACTAAGCTACTTATTTTACCCTTTATTGAATCTGAAGGATGCCCTCACAACACAACACAATACAAACCTCCAAATAACGAATGGTCGCATGTTGGGAAATAATATTGTCGTCTCGATCACATACCATAATTACCATCCGACAGAAATTAGTTACACCTTCAAAACAATCAATAAACTATAAGTAGATAATCGCAGTCTACTTAGCTTAGAATATCTGATTGGGTTAGAAAGTTGGGGCTGGAGGGACCATAATTTTTTTTTTTTTTATTTGTTTATTTAGAAATATTACATTCTGTCACATCAAGGACATTTATAATAGTGTTCAGAGAAAGCACACTCACACTCTATTTACAATAAAAAAAAAATAAAATAATACAGAAACTTAATAATAATAAATACAATAAATAAAATATAAATAAATACAATAAAATAAAATAAATGTATATAAACAAAAGAACTAACCTAATCATACACACTCGGGCTTGAGTGGAGGATCTGGCCATTGCCAAAACTCCAATAGATGCTTATTTACAAAAGGTCTCTGGGCCACTGCCGCTTCAACCTTCGAGGAGGATTGTAAGGATGGGTGGTGCTGGATAGAGATTGTGCAAGGGGATTTGGATGATAGGTAAGGTTCTGGTGAAATTTGGAGAATTTTTCTGGAATAAGGTCTAGGACAAATGGGATATTAAGGTCATGGTGTAGGATTTTGTTATTTACATAGAACGGAGCATCAACTATTGTTCGAAGGACTTTAGATTGAAAGGATTGAATACGTTTGATGTTAGAAGCTTTTGCTGTACCCCACAGTTCAAGTCCGTATGTCCATATAGGTTTCAGTATTGTCTTGTAGATAAGTAATTTGTTTTCAATAGAAAGTTTGGATTTTCTGTTTAGTAGTCTGTATAGCTGGCCGTATCGTCGGTTGAGTTCTTGTCTTTTGAGTCTAGTATGTGGGTTCCACGTCAGTCTTCGGTCTAAATGAAAGCCAAGATACCGGACTGTGTCTGAGTAAGGAAGCTGGATGGAATTAAAGTGTACTGGTGGACAGGAACTGCGTCGGAGTGTAAAGGTAATGTGTTGGCATTTAGATTCATTAACTTTAATGCGCCAGTTATTACACCAGTGCTCAATCAAGGTGAGGTGGTTTTGGAGATTTAAGGATGCTATGTTGGGATCTGAGTCGGATGATAGAATAGCGGTGTCATCAGCAAAAGTTGCCAGGAAGGTATCGGGATGGACAGGGATATCGGCGGTAAAGAGGATGTAAAGGACGGGACCCAATACGCTACCCTGAGGAACACCTGCCTCAATTGGATAGCAATGCGAAAATTCAGTACCACAACGAACTCGGAAGGTACGATCTGAGAGGTAGGAACGGAGAACAAGGTACAAGGACTGAGGAAGATAGTTTTTCAGCTTGGAAAGAAGCCCGGCGTGCCATACCCGGTCGAAAGCTTGAGCTATGTCCAGAAATGCACCCGAGCAATATTGCTTGCTTTCCAATGCTGCGGAAATATGATCAACCACTCGGAGTCCTTGTTGGACTGTAGAGTGTTGTGAACGAAATCCGAACTGATGGGAAGGAAGAGTTTGGGATTCTATAAAGGGTAGGATGCGTTTTAGGAGGATCTTTTCAAAGATTTTTGAGAGAATAGGAAGAAGGCTAATTGGTCTGTAGGACGTTGAGGTGTTGGGAGGTTTGCCTGGTTTCGGAAACAGGATAATAGTGGAATGTTTCCACAAAAGAGGAAAGTGGGTGGTTCGTAGGATGCTATTGTATATGTATGTAAGGAATATGACAGCTTTAGGAGGGAGTTGTCTAAGGATCTGAGAGGTAAGCAGGTCGTATCCAGGTTGGTGGGCGGGGTAGCCGAATGGGCTAAAGCGTGTGCACTGCACCGCCGTTGCCTGGCAACCTGACATATGAATTAATGATATAAAAATAGTCACGAGTTCGCGTCCCGGTGCCGAGGGAGTCTTTTAAATCCCCGCCCACACTCCCTGGCCCGGGAAAATCCCGTATAGCCTTAACGGCGAGGAAGGGAAGGACCAAAAAAAAAAAAAAAAAAAAAAAAAAGGTCGTATCCAGGTGATTTACGGGTAGGTAGTTTTTGTAAAAGGAATTTGACCTCAGAAGGATTAACTGCTTTAGGCGGTAAGGAGAGTGGGATGGGTGAATTAAGGAATTCCTCTACTGCTGACGTGTGGGTGGGATTGGATTCTGGATGAGAGGTGAATGTAAGGGAAAGGTTTTTGGCGAATTCTTCGGCTCTATCTTCGTCAGATGCTGCCCAAGAGCCATCACCTCGACGGAGAGGATGTGATATGTGATGGGGTTTTAGGATATGTTTGGTGGTCTTCCATAGGGAATTGTCATGAGAAGAGAGGGAAGTGAGGTAGGAGTTGAAGGATTGGGATCTGAAGGTGGCCAATTCTATCTTTAGTTTTTTGCAAAAATAATTATAGGATTGGCGATCGGTGGGGTGTCTAGTACGTTGCCATAATAATCTGGCACGGCGTTTGGTATGGATTAGGTCTATGAGGTGTTGAGGTAACTTATTTTTCTTAGGAGTTCTTGAGGAGTGGTTTGGAAAGGAAGCAGTCCAGATTGCTTGTTGGATAGTGGTGGTAAAAAAGTGTACGGTATTGTCAAGGTCATCTGGGGTTTTCAGGGTCATTCTGAGGTCAATTTTATCGGTAAGGATTTGGTGAAAGAGTTTCCAGTTAACTGGGCCTCTGATGAAGGACGGTGGAGAAGACTTGGGAATAGGAGCTAGAGATAATTGGAGTAATAATGGACTATGATCTGAGGATAGTTCGCCAAGAGGGGTAAGGGAATGATTGAGGGGACCTAAGCCACTGTGGATGAAAAAATCAAGGATATCGGGATTGCGGTTAGGATCTGTGGGCCAGTAGGTAGGTGAGTTGGGTGGAAGGAGACTGAAACGTTGGGTATTGAGTGCAGACAGAAATGTTCTGCCACGAGAATTCGTGGTTCTTGAACCCCAAACTTGATGCTTGGCATTTAAGTCTGCACCCAGGATGAAATGATGACCTAAGGAGTTGAGGAGAGAACTGAACTGGACTTTGGATATGGATCTGTTAGGAGGGCAATATGCTGATGCAAGGGTGACTGGAAAGGAGAAGGCTTTGATTACAATAGCGGTTGACTGTAGGAAATCTTGAGTAGGTAATGGGAGTAAGTGATGGGAGAGGGATTGGTGTACGATGACAGCAGTGCCGGCATGTGCTCTGCCATCAGGGTGGTCAGTACGGTATGTTAAATACTGTGAGATTTTTAAATGCTGTTTTATGGTCAGTCGAGTTTCTGTAATTAGGGCTACGTCAATGTTCTTGTCTTGTAGTAAAGCTGTTAGTTCGTCAACGTGATTTCTAACACCATTCGCATTCCAAAGGAGAATGGACATGGGTTTTGGTATGTGGGTCATTAAGGATTTTTCAAAGGAGGGATGAGGTGAGATACGAGATTTGTAAGGAGTGATATGAGTGGAGTGACTAGGGATTTGAAATCGGTTAGGAAAGATGCTAACAAACTAGTGAGATCTGTTGCATTTGAAGGAGGAGGAATATGAGGAATTTGAGGTTGTTGATGATTATGTGTGTTAGGATGAACAGAATATTGAGATTGGGGCTGAGGTAGTTGCTGCGGCAGGGCTTCACATGTATTATTGGGGTTCTTACCTCCAAGTAGTTCGGAGTATGATAAATTATTGTTAACAATTCTAGAAGGTTCTCTTCTTGGTCTGGTTGTCTCATCTTGAATCCGGTTCTTCTGGTATCTGGATTTGAGGCTCTTATAGGTTTGGCAGCCTTTGTAGTTGGCCGGGTGTCCCTCCTGGCATAGTGCACACACTGCAGGATCTTGTGTTGGTTTGGTGCACTCCACAGATTTGTGCTGTTCACCGCATTTCACGCAACGCGGCAGATGGTGACAATAAGTTTTCGTGTGGCCATACGCCTGGCAATTGTGGCACTGCACAATTTCCTTCTTGGGGTATGGCTTCTCTATCTTCACGATAGTGTAGTACAATCTCTTGATATCATATATTTTTTCAATGCCAGGTGATGGCTCTAGATCGACGAAAAATAAAGGTAGTGGAACTTTATTACTCACTCCTGGCTGCTCCTTATTCTCCTTCAGAACGTTGGTTACCTGACGCACTTTGAAACCAAGCGTCGCTAGTTCTTCTTTTATCACTTCAGTTGGGGTTGAGGAGTGTAAATTTCTAACCACCACTCGTAGCGATCTCTCCTGTTTCAGCTGGTATGTGTGGAAATTTGCATTAGTTTCTGACAGGTACTTCACAATTTTTCGGTAGGCTTCTGCAGTATCAGGTGTTATTTTTGTGTCGTTAGTCCTGTTGAGGCAAGAATAACAGCCGGAGCAGATTTCGTTTAGCTGTGTACACAGTAGTTGAAAATTTTTGATGTTTTTAACAAATATCGGAGGAGGCCTTGGTTCCCTGGGTACTGCTGCTGACTCCATTACTTCTCTGTCATTATGAAGCACTTGGAACGGGTTTGGAGTGAAGAAAGGAGATTCTTCAACCATTTCTTGCGAAGAAGTACCTGGTTGAGGCTGAGGTTCTGTATCTGAAGTTTTCACTGTGGTTATTGGAGCTATTTCTCGCAGGCAGCGACGAGTTCTTTGTTTCACTGGTGAATCACGAGGGGTACTAACTCCGTCTGACCGAGTCCTCTTAGTGGGCACCTTACTGGACATCACTGGCTGACAGTGCCGCATATCATAAGAGAAGAAAAAAAAATTAAAAAAAAAAAAAAAAAAAAATATATTAAAAAAAAATATGTAGCAAACTGTAAATAACAACTGCTCTGGTGTACAGTTCAACTATATTCAGTAAATAATCAAAGAGATTCCGCTGAAAAAATAGGCAACAACTGAGAGAAGATTTCACATACCATAATTACCATCCGACAGAAATTAGTTACACCTTCAAAACAATCAATAAACTATAAGTAGATAATCGCAGTCTACTTAGCTTAGAATATCTGATTGGGTTAGAAAGTTGGAGCTGGAGGGACCATAATTAATTTTAATGACTGGTGATGTACAACAGTCAGTGACAGGATGTAATTAATAGAAGTTGTACATCACTTTCAATTACAGGTACAAATAATTGATACTTATAGGGGCAGTGAAAATCATATCCGTTTGTTAATACAGATAGAAATCGATAAGTAAGTATTCAGGCAGGTGGTGACCTCGAAAATGAGTATTCGATTTAGATCTGGAACAAAGGCAAAAAAAGGATACTCGTTTTTAAGATGGTTTTGTGTGTAAACGGCAACACTTTTTTACGAAAGGTGTTGACGTTGAGCGATACGCTGTTTTTAAGCTGGTATGGCAAACTTCATTTCAAAAACTTTAAATTTAAATATAAAAATTTCACAATTATTAGGAGGATTGGAAACTCGACTGAAAATAAAAATCTCAGAAAGGGGAAAATAGCCTTGTTTGATTTTGTTGGTCTGTAACAATCTTGTAGCTGATACCATTTACAGGTCAATTGAAATGTCACTTCTTGCAAGTATTGAGTTTATAAAAAAGAAATAACGTTTTAAGGTCATTGAAATTCTAAGGATCATCAATTTCTGGAAGCTAGAATTTTATGGAAACCATGTATGACGCCTAAAATTATAATATTTGAATCAGGCAACAAAGCAATATAGTTTCCCGGAAATGAAATGAAAAGTTTTATTTTTATTTCTATTATATCTATACAAAATTATATCCACACAAATTATATTAATTATTGGTTAGGATATCAATTAACTTGAACAAACTTGTTTCATTCTGGGTAATTTTTTATCCCTCTTATTAATTTTAAAACTATTTTGTTTACTTATATTTAAGTTTTTTTTTATTGTATATAATTTTTGATTATTATTTAGTTGTTATTTTTCTTCTGTTTGTTTTATTTTTCTTTACAGATGGTATGAATATGGTCTTACCTTCATATGATTATTTTAAAAGTGACATAATATTATATTACTAAATAAAAAATATATATATTTTAAGCGTATTTGCACCTTATTTTAAACCATGATTTAATGCAGTGGCAGATACGCACAGGCAGACAAGGTTGCTGACAAACGTTTTTTTTAAATCACTTTTTCAAAGATATAATTATTTAAAAATAAGTGAAACTTTGGACGAATAATACACGCCTTTCTTCGATAGGCTCACGGGCTATCATATCTGCGAAAACATATGCAATCCAATTAGAAATTTCATCTTACTTAAACGAGAAAGTATTATCAAGATCTCTATAATTAAATATAACGTAATAGCTCATTTCTTAGATTGGAAGGTTTGAGCTTTCATCAAGTAATGACAGAAAGTTTCATTTTCTTTTCAATTTCGATATATTTTTTTTTATATGTAAATAATGATTATTTGAAAACATGTAACGATTTACAAACTTTCGTGTGTGATGAAGAAGAAGTGATCATAAATGATTTAGAACAGGGTCTCCAAACCACGGCCCGCTAGCACCTCCATCCCTGCCCTCCAGTTTATTTGATTAAATGGAAACTTTTTAAAAACTATTTAAAAATTACAAAATTTAGTAAATCACTCAAACACGAGTTAATTACTACTTTTATTGCATGAGTTTTTTTCTCTTTGAAAGCTTGTCGAGGTGCTATATCCAATATATCCAATACAGCCTCGACAGTGCGTGTTCATTATAGAGGGTAAGATGACTGAGTGGAAGAAGGAAGATGAATGGATGGATGACCTTAAGTGACAGGCGGTTCAGCACCCAATCACTCTCGGTCTGCGATATAAGAGATTAAGCTTAACACTCCGCAAGGATGATAACCACAACCGGAGGGATCAACCTCCGGACTTGTGGGAGGATGAGATACTAACGGAGGGATCAATCTTCTGGCTTATTATATAGGGCTGCAAGCGGACGGATCAGCGTCCTACTTGGATGGATTAAAAGAAGAGGAAAAAGGTTTTGGGATCTTGTTAAGTAAGGATAGCAGATTAAGGAGAACCAAAAGCGTATATGAGACATATACTGACCATCTTCGTATAGGTCTACATTCTGAAAGGGTGGAGATTCTAAGTTCTAACAATTTGAGATTTGACTGCGGTATTTATTCCACCAAGACTAACCCGGCTACCAAGAGCTTTATCGCAACAGTTATTTTTAACTTTGATCAGTATATGTTTTCGCCATTAAACTCTATTAATAAAAAGTATTTACAATGAATATGCATATTTCAATTTACAATTTATGTATTTTATAATACAACAATAAGAAATAAAAGATACAATTTTGGTATGTTGCACGGGCGAGCTTGTAGAGCGCTGCCCGGTGGCGGGAAGGCGAACTCGTTGTTCCTTGTAGTAAGAGCGCGAATCTAGTGCCGCTAAAAGCTTATTAAACAAAGTAATATTTTTTATATCATGCTTTTATTTTATATCACAATCCATGGTCAAAGAGACTTTGTAGAGATCTCAATGCGGACCAAAAAGTTAGGAGACCCCTGGTTTAGATTCATGTATAATGTACAATGTATAAATTATATTTTAATAAACTCAAACAGGATTCAATATGATCCATTGAATTTTTAACGGTATTTACACCCAAATAATTTAATCATTATTTTTCTAATGGTATATATTTAAATGTGAGGCATAATTTCGACACGTAACTAATAGGTGTATAACTTTATTATATTTTAATATGTATTTTTATTTACGTCAAAAAATTAAATTTGACTATAATCTTTTAAACATTTATTAATCTGGCTTTTAGCCAACCTCTAATCTAGCTTGGAATATATATATATATACATATATATTTAATATTAAAATATTTGTCTTCAAAGAATAAAAATTATGGGGATGCCTAGCAGAAAGCTGCATGGGAGTACAATACAAAAACCTCTAGACCTCTAGTGTATTATGTATCTATTCCCTTCAATTTTAGGTAAAAATATAACCCTTCTTACAAATTTACTATTGCCTTTATCGTTTTCCCCTTCTATCTTCTAGTTAAATTGTACTTTTCAACTTGAACTGAGAACCTTGAGGTCAGACGATTCAGCAGACTCCTTATAGATATACGAATAGGGAGGGAATGAAGACGAAGGCCTACAATTGCCTATTGTAAGATGATAGGTCTACGAGGAGAGGTATAACTCTTATATAATTGACATGGCGGATGACACACTACCTTCCGTGGACAATAAATAATAGTAGCTTGTGTTTGGCTTCTTCGAGGCACGGCAATCAGTTGGTATGCGTGCACGGTTGCAGATCCACTCTGTTGTTGTTTGTTTCTGCATTCATTTAAAACTGTTGTGCATACCTTCTTGATCTGCAGCCTCATTTAAAGAAAGGAAGAAAGTCATTTTATTCTTGGGCGAATAACATTGGACGAAAACAACCACCCCTAAGAATAAGAAACATGAACTATGTAAATTACATTATAACGTTGATTTGTCTGGCACAGAATGGATGACAAATAATAATTAGGTTACATAGTGGTGTAACATTAAAATTAAAATAAAATGCTAGCTCATATTTACACATAGCATGATGAAATTATAGGTAAATAAATGTGTTTACATGTTGTACGGTAAGCAATATAAATAATCACTGTGAAATAACAGTAGAATAAGATTTTTGCCATATTTAACTCTTGTAAAAATCGGCTGATTGATGACTGAGGAGATGGAAAAATAATTGTTTTTTTAATGAAGTTAATGACGAGATTTTGCGTATTGAGGTGGATATTGGAGGAATTCCAAAATAAGGTAGCACGCATTAAAAAGGATTTACCAAAGTAAACTGTACTATGAGGAATATACAGATTCGTGGGCTTGTGTTGAGGAAATGGACAGAAGAACAGGGAATAAAGAAATCGAGAAGGAAAGAAGGTTTTTTGGTCGAAAAGATTCGGAAAAGGATTACAACTAACAAATATTGCCGTCGAGAACTGGAGAAATATACCAACTGGAGACGTAGGAGCGCCTAGGGACTAGTGTTGCCCAAAATCGATCTTGGTATTCCACTTTGCAAGACCAAGACCAAGGCCACCTAACTGTTGCAAGACCAAGATCAGGACTGGTAAAAAAAATAAATTTATAAATAAAAATTAAGGCAAAATAGTTACTAATAATTGGGAATCTTAGTTACTATATGTAAATAATTGGTATAAGTTTTGCATTTAAGTCTTCTAATTTTTCATGCAGCCTTAGTTAGGTTTCTCCTATCTAAAAAATGACAGTAATATCTGTATAATAATAAGCTAATAAGTAACTGCAAGACTGTTGCGAGACTCCTGTGCAAGACCAGGACCATGACCAAGACTGAGATTGCAGGAGCAAGACTCGTCTCGGTCTCGCATTTGGACAACACTACTGAGTATAATGAATCAAATGAAACAATACATTAGCCTTTTCAATCTAGTCTTAAGTCCACTTGACAGTCCAGCGTTTACAAGGCAGCCATGAAGTTGGAAAAATAAGAGACGGGAGGGGGAGCTGATGGGTTTTAAGAATTTACACAATCAAAATAATTTGAAAAGGGAATGATGTCCTGCTTCCTACTATAAAATAACCACATAGTTGATCATTCATTAAGATTATTGTGGAGATTAGGTATTTAAGCCTATCTTCTTTTTTTCGGAACGATTTTTTATCTACGCATATCTTCTTGATGTAATCGATACAGAATATTATGATTTATATTTATTTATTGGTCGATTTTTCAGTTCCTTTTTTCTCTTAGCGAGTCTATGCCATCTTTATTGCTTCCGAGGACGGTCTCTATCATCTGTAAATTTAGGATTTTACGTTATATTCTGACGTGTTAGCAATGATTTTCATAAAAGGTAAATAGAAGTTTTTAAATTATCACGTTAAAAGCTTTTATTTGGGTTGACTGTTTTGACTAAAATACTTTCTGAAAACCAAGAAATAATTTATTTTGTTCCGGTTTTAAGGATTTCTGACTCTACCCCACTTTATATTCAAGACATTTGGTACACCTTCACTGGACGCAATCATGGAATTGAATTTAATCTTAATACACAGTTTAATTTGAATGGAGTAATAATAGCTTTACTGACAATCTATGAGATTGTCTTGCGTACTTCGTAGCATTACCCATCTTTAAGAAGACACCTCAATATATTTTTAAAACCTGAATAGATTTGTTTTTCACAATTTATTAAAACCTATGAAAAAGTAAGAAAGAACACTTCACTAGCAAAATCGTGCTGTAGCGTTATCTAGTCCTAAATGTGACAGATCATTCATCCATTTTCTTTCATTACGTTTTCATTTCTTAAGAATAATTTTCGTATGCATGATCAACATAATCGCTTAAGTTGCTGTGCGATAGCTACATGGTTTATTTATTGCCCTTATTTATTAGCCCTTCTTTGGTTTATTTATTGCCTACACCTTGCGGATCTTAATGATTATTCTTTATTTTATTATCAATCAATATGTAGAAGTAATATCGTTGTACTATTACCAAACTTTAAGTTTGGCCTTGTACCGGTTTCCGTGTGTTTAGTGTATTGGTTCCTAACTAACCACACTAAACTTATCGTTAACCTTCATGTCTTAGACAGATTCGGAGAGGAAGATAAGGCTTCAGCTAAAAACAAAAGACTGTTTCTCCATGTTTGAGCAATCAGATGTACAGATATTTTTAAGATCAGATAATTTTAAGATTATCTTAGGAGTAGTCTGTAGCGTACTTGGAGCCGCTAGACAGACCCCCAAGAACTGAAGGCAACAGAGCTACTGACCGACCTGGTAGCCAGGGTTAGGGGTGAGCTTGTGGTGAGGAGATCCTGCACGTCCCCTGCGGTTCGGCTGCCCACTGACGAGAATGCAATCAATCGGCTTTATTGTTTCCGATCCTTGGTTTTTATTACAAGCATTGCCATTTTATAGTCAGTCATTGCCCATCTCACTTCAGCTGTCTAAAAATGCTATCTTAAAAAGAAACGAACTTTTTAATAAAGTCCAAAACATACCGAAGGTAAATTACATAGACTGTATATAATGCAGCAGTATAGATTGCGGCCCTCAGGAACAATGCTTTTAACAAATGATGAATGGTGTGAAATTTCATGGAAAAGTGACGAATTTCAATTTCAATTAATTTAGTTTAAAATAATAAAAAAATTAAAAACCTATTCCTCCATAGCCCATGAAGAATCCACGAGTTCTGTCACGTATAAGCCTGTTTTTATTTTTTAAAAATCATAAAATTCGTTTCAACATCGCTTCAACCTTCTCGGTCTATACAAATTCATTAGTTTCAATTTTTGTCTCCATATCTTATTTGAGTTAATTTGTTTTTTGCTCTATAACAAACCAGACTATAATTTAGTAAAATTAGTCCTCCAAGTTTAAGACAGGTTTTTCTTTTTTTATTTATTTATTCAGAAATATAGTCATCTGTCACGCGAACAATATATATAGTGAGATATAAACACATTCACACCATATAAATATAAAATATGAGATGTAAATTGTGTTGTTTTTTTTTAAGAGCCAGTTCATAGTAGACTTTCCCTTTGTTAGAGGTGTATAGTCTTAACTTCACGCGGGGGCCAGCCGTAGTGAGAAGTAGGGGCCGGGATTCGATTCTAGGTATGTGATCTTTATTTTTCTAGTATAGCGCGCTAACCACTCTGTTATACTAGCCCACAAATTTAAATTAATCAAAGGTCAGTGGCCAATGATCATCGATTCAGAGAACAATACAGGAGGTGTAGGGAAGGTTTCGTTCCATGAAGTACCTTCATGTTCGTCCGCTAGAAGTGAGCCTGAATTTCTTTAAATTTTCTTCGTATAAACTGAGGAGGAATCATCAAAATTCATGATAGTTAGTTTTTTATTATATTTACAGTGCAATTTATAATTTATACCAGGTTCAATACTTCGCAAAGAATAACTGTTTTTTTTTGTTTTTTTTGTGAATGGTTGGGCTAGGAGGTGATTTAACTGAGATATCTTGCAATAGTTTTGTTATGTCGCATTGGTCCAATCGGTCCAATATATAATTCTTGTAAAATTTTAATTATACTTCGAATTCTGCTTTTGTTTAGCTAATAGGTTGGCAGTAAACATCTTGGTATTCAAGATCTGCCAATTTAGACCGAGATATTTTTCATTTTACATTCCTAAGAGCTTTGCATTAAATTCCTACGTTCACTTCACATAAAATGTTTTAAAAATAGAATTTGATTGTCCGTTTGGACTATGAGGAAAACTAAAGCCCGCTTTTTGTGCTGGACAGGTTGTGGCAACGATAAGCCGCCCGTGTCCTATTCGGTTGCTGTAATGACGCTCACCCAAGTCATCCAGTTGTGGACAAAAAAAGTGTTTTTTTACCCGTAAACAGTCATTTATCCCTCACTTTTTAACTGATGTGGAAATCTGGTAATATGAAACGGGTTTTATGTTGACAAGTTCTACAGTTTATAGACTTGTATACAAATGTAAAACTTTCTATGTTGAAGTCTTCGTTTCCTATTCAATTTTATACTTTGTCTCCATACCGTTAACCTTGTAATTTATATTAATCGTAATTTTTTTTACGTTTCCAGTAAAAGGCATAATTTTTATTTATTTACTTTTGGTTATTAGTTTCAATAATGAACCATTTTAATCTTCTTAAAAAAATCAAAAGTTCAATCCACCCTCGAAATGCAAGGTTTTACGATGGGTAAAATTCGAAAATCGAATACAAATTTTACCCGTCCACCGTCAACGACTCCTAGACTACTGGAACAATTTTTTTCAAATTTGAAATCAAAGTCATCTGAGGATGATCCTCCTACCTCGAAATTGCTATCCGCTCTTTTTTTTCCCAATGGTAAAGACTTTATTGTTGATGTATGATTTTTTTTAAAGTTTAAGAAATTTCCTTAAAAAATCATTGAAGTTGAACAATTCGGTACAAAGATATGGTGTTCTAATAAT
This sequence comes from Nezara viridula, assembly GCA_928085145.1. Taxonomy (NCBI): domain Eukaryota; kingdom Metazoa; phylum Arthropoda; class Insecta; order Hemiptera; family Pentatomidae; genus Nezara; species Nezara viridula. The sequence continues at coordinate 93,997,222 of OV725077.1, forward strand.
TTTTCATATGATCTACAACAAAGCCTATATTTGCTGTTGGTTTTGCTTTTTTGAAAGTTTTGCATATATTGAAGCGATTTTGTCTATTTATTTTAGCAAATTATCAATGTTGAAAAAAAATTATTTAGGCCAATTTTATGAATCACCTTTTATTAATTTTCCTTTATGTTACATGCAAAGTAATATTAATTTTCATCTAGTTCCACTCATCCCTACAACCCTCCTCGAAGGTTGAAGCGGCAGTGGCCCAGAGATCTTTTATAGTATTTATTTTGGAGTTCTGGCAATAGCCAGATTCTCCACTCAAGACATGAGTGTATGTGGCTAAAGCGCTCTCGCTTAAACTCCACCGGCTTTAGCACCGGTGAGGCGGTTGAGAGAGTAGCGCAGGGATTTGGGTTCCCCGCCTGATTGTATATATTGTATATAGGTATGACTGTATTTTTATGTTTTTAATTTACTTATATTTACGTTATTTAATTTTTGTTGTTGTATATAGTTTTTATTTATTATTATTTAATTATTATTTTATAATTGGTAAATGGTTGACTGTCTTTAGTTATTATTTTACTTTTGTTAATTTTGTTTCTTTTTTGTATATACGGTGTGAATGTGTTCATTTATCAATATAATTACTGTCCCTGTGACAGAATATTATATGTCTAAATAAACAAATAAAAAAAAAAATGTTGATGTTAAATTATTAGGAAATCATAAACCATTATGTAATAATTTACAGGAGTTTTATTCTTTACTACCTTGATCTTATTTTATTTGCTTGCGCACGAATAGATATTTATAATAAATAAAAACTTTTCGATGAATGAATTGTTAAATAATTTCAGTTTATTTACCCGTACAACCTTTAAAAATTACTAAGGGCTCAATACTTAGTGAGGAAGAACTTTTTTTTTTTTTTATGATTGTACGATAAGGTGGATTTGACGGAGGTCATGCTCAAGGCTTTTTTCCTTAATTAATTTTTTGTTTAATTATACCCACTTTACAAAGGCCGGGAGTGCCTCAGGAGAGTATCCCGACCCAAGATCAATTCACGGCTGATATACCAGAATGAATGAATGCCTGTCACAGCCGCACTCGAACTCGGAACCTGAGCCATAGCTATTCAGTACCCTACACACTGAGCTTTCCAGCCAGCTCCCTGTTTAAGTTTTTAAAAAATTCTTATTATAGACGTTTTTTTTTTGTTTTTTTTTGTTTTGAGAAGTTTAAATTTACTGAGGTCAATGATAAAGGGACTTTCGGAAGGTCTAATACGGTCGCTGTAAAGCTGCACTTACAGTATGGTTACACATGCAGCATATCTCTGTAATCCCGATTCGTGAAATAATTCAGCATATTGGTAGGCTCTGCATTATTAGACCTCCTGAAAGTCTCTTTATCATTGATCTTAGTAAATAAAATCACTATTCTCCAAGAAAATTGTGTATACTTTTGTTTAGATACTTATAATTTATCTATCTTGAACAGTTTTTGAGCAATTCCTTCTTGTTCAATAACAAACATGATCACGAAATTGGTCATAACTAATTTTCTGTTCGAAATCGGCCCATTCATCAAATGAACCTTTTTTGTTCATATATTGTCTAAAATCCCCCCCTTCTCTCTCCCCAGAGTTTGGCCATTAAAAGACACCCTGTATGAAATTGGCAAGATAAATGTAACTATTCACTCGCTTAGTGTTAGCAAAAAACGTTCCAGAAAAAATGGTTACTTAAATTATGTAAAGTATAAAGATGACTATTATATTTTTCTTTCATTATCTTCCTAATATTTCTTACCTTAGATTCATGAATTGGGTCCGTGCTTGTAACATTTCTCTTTAAGCTAATGAATAATTCTATTCAATGTACTCTTTTCTAAATATTATGTTTTTATTGCTTCCTTAAATAAATAAAAATCTTTGTAAATTGTTCTTGAAATGGTTAAATAGGATAGAAACGGTATTATACTATAAATATTGTGTTAAATAAAATGTAAATTTTTTGAACCGCAACACTTCTACTCACCATGTATTTCTTATGTGATAAGTGAAGGTAACTATACATAAAAATATACGAACTGTTCCTTTAGTTGAATTCAATTTCCTTATGTATTCATATAAAATAATTATTATTAGCGCCTTTCCATTTTTAGCGTACACGTAGAGAACTTTACTCTCCATCCTGATGCAATCTCCTCGGTACTCAGCTTGTTTTCGTCAATTCCAATCCAAAACACTGTACAAACAATACTGTCTAGTTTTTCCTCTGTTTTTTGAGACCTACTATCAGTAGCGGCTCTGTGGTTAATTTTGTTTTTTGGGACTAATCTCCGAAAGCTTTAAACTTATTAAAAATAAAACTTATTAAATTATTCGGAAAGAAAAATAAAGAAATTAACTACTATATGGAGTGGTGTTAAAGTGATTATTGAAGTTCTATTGTTATAAATACACGAACAATAATGCTATTAGAGATAATCTCTCTGATATATAAAAAAAATTAGTCACCATGTCATATTTTATTTTACATATACCAAGCGAAGCGAACCGTGACGAAGACACTACACCTCTTATTCCCAGAATTATTTCTCCCTTATTATGGTAACAAATTGGCAGTAAGGATACTTATAATTATATAATATTATAAATTGGCAAGGTGGCGCGATGGAGATTATTAAGAAGTTAAAAATCTTTCCGAACTGCAGTTTCGTTCCGTTTATTTTATGTTGATAAAAAATAAACTCAATTTGAACTGCAGAATACATATAAATTACAGTTGTACAATTAGTGAAACGAGTAGTACGATTGAATGAACAGTTCTATTATTTATATGATGGTTTTATAATTTGTAAAATGGTAGTTGGTCCACTGTTAGGTGGGCAGGGTTTTTTTTAATTTTATTTTCATAAGACATTGTTAAATTTAGTAGCTGTATATGTATTATAAAAAAAGAACATATTGTTTCAGTACTTAGCTTAGATCATTCGCATTTTGGAGAGCTGGCATTCAACCCGAATTCTGCGGCCTCTTCCTCACTGTAGACCAGCCAGTGACTACCATTTCTTAAAGTTGTATTTCATTACTTTATTCCGTAATTTCTGACTATGATTCCTAAATTTGGGTTAATATTGGGCTACTAATTCCAATTTTGTATCTTTTAAAACTTTCTACTCATTCAAGAAGTTTCTGTTTCCTATATCTCCTGGTATGTAAACATTATGTAATTTAAATTAAAGAAATTTAATTTTGGAGTCCTTCAGCCCGAAAGCTGCTTTTTTCCATATATATATATATGATTATTTTTTTTTAAAAAGAAAGATACTTACTACCTATTTGAAATGGTTTTTATGTGGTTCTTGAAGTCATATTAAATGTAATTACACGGGCAGAAATACCTTAAGAGATAATTTAAAAATTTTATTTTTCTTTAAACGTGGTTACATTTTACTATTTTGGAGGGAGCGTCAGCCCAAAAGTCCCCCTCCCCACCCATTGATCCGTCTGTGCTATATGGTATTCTTGTATCCACCATCTTGTTCTTTATTTAACAGTTTATTCTAACAAAGATCCTTACGCTCCATCCGGATGATTTAGCCATTGAAGAACTATTTTATTATCCCTCTTGGTAATCTTTTACAACAAAAAAGCAGGATGGTAATAAATCTAGAATGTTTAACGATCACGAAGAGGACTGTTTAACGATCAATATCTTGTGAGTTTATAGCGGACCCTTGATCCATTTGTTGCCACATTTCATAAAGGCCAACCATGAAGAAACCCCTTGCCGTTCCCAGTAGTTGAAGATTTTATTACTGCAATGAAAGAGTTAGATCAACTCTGACGCATAATGTCTGGGATAATATATTGTACTTAACCTTTTTGTTAACCCCAATGTGCACTGTATATTTATTGACAATATTACCGTTGTTTACAATAATAACAAGTTTTTGTTCCTTAGTACACTTTTTGTTTTTTTAATTAATTTTAATAGAATTTGAAATTATTAATTGTTGTATTTTTTATTTTATTTTTTTTTTATGAAAAAGGTATTAACAGTGAAAGGCTCAGCACAGCTTTCATTCAATAACGTTTGATACGCAAAGGTTTAATACTTATCTTTAGTAAGCCAACAGTTATAAATATGATTTTCAATCGGCCATAGTTTCACTATTTTGTTTCCTTAAACTTATAACTTAAATACTAGCTTTATTCTTCAATAGATAGTTATATTTGATTTTAGAAATCAGAAAAAAAATCGCTTTAAATTAAATTTTAAATATGAGTTTACTATATTAATATGGATTTTCAAATTCAAGGTCCATAACTTGATCTTTCAACAAGGCACTGAGTGAAGATCATAATCATCTCAGCAGAGTCATGTCCTGCTCCATGGGGATATGTCCTGCTCATCGATTTGACTATAGACAGCAGATAGATGGACCAACACCGAAACACTTTAATTTTTTTGATCCGAGAAAACGGCTCTAACGATTTTGATTAAAATCATTGTATCAGTTTAAAATTAAGCAGTTTTTATTAAAATGTAGATTTTATTCTTATTGATGTTCTCTAAAAGGGATTAAATGGCTAATTTTCAGTATTAGCTTGTCCTAAAGTGCTTGTAATTCTTTTTTTTTTGTCGAAATAATTAACCATTTCATATTAATCTCTAATACAAAAGATGGTTAAATATAAAATATGAAAGAATTTGATAATTAACTAAAGGAGAAATATGTGATCGTAGTAGAGAATAGTTGTAATGAAGGAACCAAAGGGATTCGAACGAGGCCGAGTTCGCACGAAAGATTAGAACACGCTTCCATACGTAACATGAACTTAATAAAATACGGACTCAGGTTAAGTGATTTTCATAAATCATAAAATTTGTATATATAAGGGTACTCATACAAATAAAAATACCCACAGTGAAATATAAATAAATATAGTGTCTATAATTTTTACTTCCACACCCCCTTTGTCTAAAAATACTTTTTTCTGCTAAAAGGAGGGTGGTAAGTGGAAGTTGTGTGACGCGCGCACCGCACCACATTTGTTTCTTATATTTTTACTGACGTTTCGGTCTGGATTGTAAGCCTTCATCAGGGTGACTTGATGAAAGAAAACAAACAAGTGACATTGTTTCTTGAATCCACTTCCAGCCTTCTTTTTGATTTTAAATGATACTAGCTGACCCGAGCGAATATTCCTCACAAACCTAACATTAGTGTCTTATTTTAATATATTAAAGGCTCAGCACAGCTTTCATTCAATAACGTTTGATACGCAAAGGTTTAATACTTATCTTTAGTAAGCCAACAGTTATAAATATGATTTTCAATCGGCCATAGTTTCACTATTTTGTTTCCTTAAACTTATAACTTAAATACTAGCTTTATTCTTCAATAGATTTCGTACATTAAATAAAGCTTCTAAAATAGTCTATAACATACGACCAAAAAAGACAAAATGTACAAATTCTTAAGGAGTATAAGTTATTGCAATCAGGATATAATATTATGTTACTTTATCATTAAAAAAAAAAAAAAAACGAAGGTGTATTATTAAAATGATAAACTTCAATAATAAAGATCTAAAAGTAAAAGCTAAATTAACTGAAGCACATTTATTGACGAACATTCCAAGTAGTATTTAGAGGAAACACATTTATACAAATAAATATAAAATTAATAATTGAATTATTAAAAAATATAAAATGTTTTCAAATCAAAAGAATAATTACTAATTTATGCATTAAAAAAGGGAAATTTCAAGATCTTCAGTTCCTATTAAAAAAAAAATATATTTGCAGTACAACAAATACTAAATGTCCAGAACGCTACAACTCTACAGCAAATCGTCCGATTTCGATGATTTTTATTTCACGTGCTGCAGGGAATTTATTTATTTTTTTTTTTGCTTTAGACCACACGATAGAAATTTCTTTATTGAGTAATACAAGAATCTGTCTCTTGGACATTGGTTATAGTGAGGTAGGATGACATTCACACTACATGTACAAAAAACATAAAATAAATAGAAACAAAATAATAATCAAAAATATATACAATAGATAAAATAAAATAACCTAAAAAAAATAATAAAATTATAACTAAGAAAAAAAAACAAATGCATACCTATATACTATCAGGTGAGGGAACTCCAGGAGAACCCTGCGCTACTCTCCCAACCGCGTCACTGGTACTAAAGCCAGCGGAGATTGATCGAGAGCAGAAGGGAATTTATAAGGGAATTTTCGAGTTATTCGCAAATTATTAATTCATTTGTTACGTCTCGATTCGTTGAGACGGCATCGTTTGGTTTGAAACCTCCCACTTTTACATTCAATTTTATTTAAGTCGTGGTATAAAATTAGGAATCAAAATTACGATATGCGAACTCTATCTGATATTCCCTTTCTATCGATACCTCATTCGTCAAAATCCATCACTCCTATGAGCCGGACAAGGAATATATATATGAGAAATAATATATAAGATTTTTTATAAAAAGTTATGGTTGGTTTAATTGTGTATTAATTCTTATTTTTCAGTATGAACTTGATATATTATTCCGAATTTCATCTCTCATATTATTAAAGTTTTGCTTCGACTTGCATGAAGCTCTTTCATTGTTCCGCCTTCCACTGCCGACTGTTATGCTGAGATAAAGTGCATGGAAGCTGAATAGAGATAGATTAGCCGAACGTAATAAAAGCAATCAGAGAACTATGGAATGCCAGTGGCAGAGGTCCTGACATGGAAATAGACTCTGCCTTTGTCCCCTTGTCCTTATAATTGATAGAGAGCCATTCATAGCCATGCCGCCAATCAGTGCCTCTCATTGTTTCCTCTTTTATTTTTCTCTCCCTCCTTCCATCTCTCTCTCTCCTCGTCTCTTACTTCTTCGTTTTTTACTTTTTAACTCTATTGTCGTTAACTATTCTTTCGTCGTACCTTCAATTCTGATCACCTGATACCGTCTTGGTTTCTATGACTGTAAAGTCATTCCAATTAATTTTTTTTTAACTTTTTTATTATATCCATTTTTTTAAGAAATGAAAAATCAGAACTATAAAGCCATGAGTCTCCAACACACAGGTGAATAGTTAACTTGCCAACGTTTTGCCAATTCAGGCATCATCAGGACAGAAAAAACAAGATGACATATAAGCATAAAGAAAAAACGAAAAGGAAAGAAAAAGAAATTATTGCAATTGACATCACACGAAGTACAAATACATACTGGAGAAATAGAAGGTTTTATTAACGCACCCAAAGAAGTTTATATTTAACAACTGATCAGCAGGAATAGAAGGGAAAAAAATAAGTTTAAATAAAATATATTAATACAAAAAAAAGTAAGATAATAATAAAATCAAAAGAAAAACTCGAATGTATATATAAATTCATTCTCAACAAAACACAGTGGATACACGCCCATTCCACAAATAATATAATTAAAATAAGCTTGAAGCTAGAAAAGAAACATAAGGTAATTATGTTATAAATGAAAAAAATACAAACTATAAAGCCAGGAGTCTCCAACAAACAGGTGAATATTTAACTTGCCAACTTTCGCCAATTTAGGCATCATGGGAACAGAAAAAATAAGATGACATATAAAGAAAAAAGAAAGAAGAATCAAAAAGGAAAGAAAAAAGTATTTGCGTCTGACATCACACGAAGCCATCCAAATAAATACTAAAAGAATGAGGAGGTTCTATTTACACAAGCTAATTAATTATTTTTATCTTTTCATTTTTTTCTTTTATTAAATTTACCACGTTTTTGTATTATTATATTTTAGTGACACATATTTTCCTCCTTGCATTTCTGCTAATCAGCTATAACCTTACTATAACCTCCTCTTTCCTTCAGTATGTATTTGGATGGCTTCGTGTGATATCTACAGGTATAATTTTTTTATTTAATTTCATTTTGAATTTCTTTCTGCATACATGTGATGTTTTTCCTGCTCTGCCGATACCTAAATTGGCAAAACGTTGGCAAATTAACTATTCAACAATATGTTGGAGATTCCTGTCTTTTTATTTTCGATTTTTTCCATTTATAACATTACTACTATTATGATTCCTTTATCGTCAAAGATGATTACACAACACTTAATTCTTTATGATGTTAACCTACCTCCATTACGTTGAAATGAATCTTCTTTTTATAAGAATTTACTTACAAGGATGGAAATAAGCGTATAAAAATACTTTTCACTCCTTACACAAGACTGATATTCGTTATATAAAGAATGATATTTCTAGAAAATTTTAACTAGCTAGTCATACAAAGCGATTACAGGAGAGGATTTTTGTAGTCCTGCTGATTTTTTTAATTGAAAAAAAAAATAAATAAGAAGGTATTCAATTAAGAGTTGCAATATATTAACATATCTGCCATTTTTTCTAGTGACAAACAATCGAAAAAGTTTTAATATCCTATTTTCTTAGCTATAATAAGATCGTACGGTTAACATTTGCAATAACAAATAATCTAATGATAACCTAAAATCAAAAACCTCTAGATTACCGTCAAAATTTTCCAAACATATCGAAAAGGCCCAGTTTCTAGAATTGCTCTCCCTACCAATATTGACATAAGTACCAAATAATTATAAATGTTCGAGGCTCTTACGTATATGAGTGACAGTAGTAAATCTAATATTTTATTCGTCATTGTGTTTCTATACACTTATTTCAGTTATTATTCTACCAACTCCTTTGGTCCTGCCCAAGAAAACGTAGATTACCGTTTGTCTCTTAAGCTATTTTGGAGTACACAAAGAACGCTTGATTGCAAAATTCTTCTTTGACCATTGACCTACCTAACTCCGCTGACACGGGCCTCAATTCGAGCACACTCAGTATTTCATCCAAGGTCACTTTCCTTGTTTTCTATTTCAAAGAAGCTAGCATTATTTTCTATCTAGATCTCACGACACGTGTTACGTTACCAGCGCCTCATACATTTGTTGCTACTGGTGCATTCTTTGCCACCAATCGGTATCGAAGACATAGGATGAGTGAAACATTAGTAGTAGAACACCCTTCCTTGTCTTTAATGTTGAGGCATTCTCTCATCAGTACCTTACTCCGTACATGTATACATTTAGTACATATTCCGCTTCACACATACTGTACTTGAATAGTACAGACGTGAATTGCTTAATTTAAATAAATCTTGTTCAAGCAATAATAGGAAGACTAATGACAGCTTGTCTTCTAAGGTCAAGTCTTTATGTTGTTCATAAAGAATAATTATAAAGGTGTACGTAGACCTCTACACCAATATGTCCAAATAAAAAGATTACATATGACAAACGGCCCAATATTCTTTGGAGCCACCTTTTTTCTCGATTTTGTGATTAAATTATATTATCTTACAATCACAAAACACAGAACATTCTATTATTGAAACAGCCTTACCAGGAGTGCCTCAGTGGTCGACGATATTCGATATTCCAGGCAGTGTCGATACCCTGACCGCGACTTAAGCAGACAATGCAACAATCATGGCAAGACTGCAAAATCCAAAAGCCTCACAGACTCTACAACATTACATAAACAAATTATACGGCTGGTGCAAACTCTGGAAAATTCGACTTAATCGAGAAAAAAACATATTGCATTTATAATTCGAAGGGAAGCTTACAATGATACTTACCTTGACAACGCCCGAATTTATCAGACAGACAAAGTTCATTATTTTGGACTGACATTTGACATAAGAATGACATGAAGCCCACATATCAAGAACAAAACAAAAACTCTTAACCTAAAATTGCGACTATTATACTCTACTACGGCTATTATCCCGTCAAGACATCCACAATTTAAATTTAGACAGAAATTGAATATATACACTTAAATAAAATACCTACGCTTCACAGATATACGGGACACCCAAAGAGGCTTGCATATGTAAACTACACACTTTCCAATCAAAATCTTTCAGAACTATCACAAAGTCAGTAACATTACTTTAGATAAATACCTAAATATGCCAACAGTTGACAACCACATACTATAAGATTTCCCATTAACTTTGACGGACGCACCTATTCAGTGATTCAAGGCATGCCCGGTACCACCCGTTGGAGATTCAAAAAAAGCTGGATGAGGGAACTCCTCCACTAACTACAAATATTAATACCAAGACAGGAAGGACACCACTGGGCACTCCTCTCCCTCACGCCTATTCCAAGACCAATTACATCTTTTACAACTCAACGTCACACTGGTTGTCAGAACTTCTTACAGGTGTGAGTGGAAAAGTAAAGTTTTTACATATATATATATATATATATATATATATATATATATATATATATATCTAACGATTCTAGTGGAAAGCTAATGAGTTATTAGTATCTCATTAAATAAAATAATTTAATTACAAAATGTTCCATTTCTGAGAGTATTCTTAGATAAAAAAGACATAGGTTACGATAAACTGAAGCCGTTCACAAAATTTCAGACACATGTTAATAATTTGATAAAAAGTGTCTGTATTGCGGATTAATATTTATGGACATTACCGACATTTAAATTAAATGCGATAATGTAGTTTTATCATTCAGTTATTACTTGTGCAATGAGTAATAACCGTGGGATATAGTTACACCTGAACTTTTTCTGCCACCATGCTTTACCACATATCTTGTTGCTCCACATTGGTGCACTGTTCACCTAAGCCCACTCAAATAGCAATCCCAAAATCAACAACACCATCCTACAATACACGCGTTATAAATTACCTTTCTGTTCGCTTATTTTAAAGGAATATGGTTCGATAAAAGTAAATCAAAGGCTCATAAATCCTTATTGGAAAGTTACTTAGCCGGCAACGGCGGGCCACTATTTCAAAATCATGAAACTGAATAACATTAATTCGTGAATAGGGGGAATGCGGCACTCCGAGTAGGCGGAGATGTGTGAAGAGATAAAAGATTTCAACACCTGGCCTCAGTTTGTTTCTGCTTTATTTCTCTCCAATATCTGATTAGAAATATTATAATTTATGATGGTTATTTATTCCCTTGTTCATCCAAGTTGAAAGAAAATGAAAAGCAATTTTTGTTACCGTATGATAGTTTTTTTTTTTTTCGTCATGCTCCATAAGAAATGAATTGTATGTCAGTCGTATTTATAGCAATGACCCAGTGAGATATAATATCCATAGTATTATGTAGTATGGGGTCAGTGCCATGAATCGTATAATTTATAGATATAAATTTATGCGGTAAATATACTCATAGACACTAAGCACTAACATTGTCTGTATTTTGATGAATTCCTGAAAAATATATAATTAATAAGTATAGACTAGTTGGCAAAAATATAAAATATGTACACCTCACAATTATAAAGAACAGATGAATAGACCAATTCCTATGGCTAGAGACCGGAGACCGGATTTCCGTGCAATAGAAATAAAAAAATTATGCTGCAAAAAATTCAAATTTTGCAAAATAGTGCAGTAAAAATTGAGTAATTAACACCTGAAAATCTTAGTATATCTTGAGTTAAACGAGAGATTAAAATGTTACATTAAAAATGAAATTTCAGATTATAATCAACAATCGACAACAATAAATATAATACAATAATAAATTAACCTTAATCATAAAAGAACTACTAAATAGAAAATCTAAACTCTCTAATGAAAATAAAATACTTATCTACAAGACAATACTGAAACCTGTTTGGACTTACGAACTTGAACTGTGGGGAACATCAAACGCATCCAATCCTTCCAATCCAAAGTTCTTCGAACAACAGTCGATGCTCCTTTCTATGTAACCAACAAAACCTTACACCATGACCTTAATATCCCATTTGTCCTAGACCTTACCCCAGCAAAATTCTCCAAATTTTCTCAGAACCTTACCCATCATCCAAATCCCTTTGCACAATCTCTATCCAGCACCATCCATCCCTATAATCCTCCAAGGAGGTTAAAACGGCAGTGGCCTCGCGACCTTTTATAGTTTATAAATATTGGAGTTCTGGCAATGGTCAGATTCTCCACTCACGATATGAGTGGATGTGGCTAAAGCAATCTTGCTCAATCTCCACGCAAGAAGTGCAGGGATTTCCTGGAGCTTTTCTCTCCACGGTTGGAGGGACAAGTATGGTTTGGAGTTCTCTCGCCAGATTGTAAATATTGTACATATGTATATCTTCTTTTTATTTATTTATTTTGAGGTTATTTTATTCTTATTTATTGTATATATATTATTTTTCTGTATAATTTACTTTATTTATCGTACATAGAGTGTGAATGTGATCTCAGAACACGATTATAAATGTCCTTGAGACAGATTGTACTATTTTCCAATAAATAAATTATAAAAAAAAAGCATAAAGAAACTTAAATTTAAACAATAATAGAGATTACATGAACCTAACAATGATTTACTATCCTTTTCTATTATTTAAAAACAATCATTTCAAAATAAAATATATCGCTAGTATTTACTTCCTGTTGTAATGTTAAATGCGATTTTTATTTGTCACAGAATTATTTACCTTCCTCATAATTTTCTATCTTGAACGATGAATTTAAATTGGACAATATAGTAAAATAAAAAGGTAAATATTAACACGCGCATATACATTTGTATTTATAAATCGTCTACTTTATTACAAAAGTGTAAAAATGTGCAATTTAAGGCAACAAAAATCAAAACCGTGCAATATAAGATTTAAAAATGTTATTCTACAGATCCTGAAAGAGGTAGATATTCGGGTATGGAGTTTTTACACGCAAGTGAATAAAATGTGCAATAACTTAGGAGTCCGGTCTATAACTGCAAACATTTCAATAAAAAATACAGATTGTTAAAAAACTGTAATTTGATTTTAAGTTCAGAAAAAATTTGAGTTCTACCAATGGGTAGTTTCTCTTCATGTTGTACATGCCATGTTACAAATTTCTCATTTACTTATTGTATTCTCTATGTAATACAGTTGTAAATTCCATTGAAATAAAAAAAAAAAAAAAAAAAAAGTTCAGAAAATATCATTTAAATAATAAATCGAATTTCACTTACTTCGAATTCAATTTTAAAAATTTCTAGAGAAAATCTTACATCTAGCCTGTCAGTTTAAATTTCCAAGATTCAGGAGGGGGCATTTGGGCTGAAGTCTACCCTCTCCCCAAATATATTTTTTCACTAGTCCATACCTGTTTCCATGAGTAATCTGTGACGAACACTTAACTCACAACATGTTCTCTTCCTTAATTACAAACCATTTACTTTAGATATTAAATGTAAGCACGTATTAAGAAAATATATATATTATAATAATAATAAAATAAAAATATATTCATAAAACATTATTGTTCCTGTAATTAACATTACTAACAAAAAGGAATTTCAGAAGTGTGGTCACCGATTAAGAGAAAATTTCGAGAGGTATGATTGTTTTAGTAAACGACATAAACAAAATACACTACATATATATATATATATATATATATATATATATATTTTCAATCCAAAAATTTTTTATTTCAAATCAAATTTTATGAAAAGGATTCATGAAAAAAGTTTACTTCGTCTAATTTAATGAAAGCTTCTTTCTGGAATTCTTTGTTTCAATAATTAACAGAAAATATATTTAATTACGTGAACAAGTATATCTTAAAAGGTGCTCTATAATGTTTTATTGGTTTATGGAATAAATAACATTAAGTTTATTTTTAGATTTATTACTGAGTATTTTCAAAACTTACGATTTATATATTTTGCAAATCTCTTCCGAAATATGCTTTAAAAACGAAATTTAAATTTACAATAGCATCGTATAAGACCAGTTTATATTATTCACATATTTAATTCATATATATTTAACTGAAATAAATGAATTGAACGTTGAATGTTTTCAGAAGAGACCATTCCGATTGAGTCGTGTAAGTTACGAAACCAAGAGTGCATTACTTGCGAGTTAGAAAGGCGTCGAGTCATTAAGCCGTGAGGTGAAGACAAGTCTCCTCATAACGATGATCATAGCTTGCGCCGTTATTTGGATCCAAGCAATTGCAAGATGAAGCAGGCTGCTTTACACCGATATATGAGTAACATACTTAGTACTGTGCGTCTCTAATAATAAATAACATTGAGATAAAACATAAATAATTCGAAATGAAAATTATATATTCCAAGATCAATTACTTGTTCAATTGATCCAGCCCTTGCAGTGATCATAAAAATATCATATTCTCACTATTATAATTTTTTTTTTTTCTTCATATCAGAATTTGCACCTATCATGAAGTTGACAATAAATAGATGAACCTTGTTCTGAATTTTGAAAATAACATTTTAGACATGCGGAAAAGTAGTACCCTGCAGAACCTCTTCTTGGTCTTTATTTGCGTCCTTAAAAGAGATCTCTCATCCATCTCCTTTGCAATCGCCTCTAGATGGACATGTCAATTGTGGTTATGTCGTTCATAAGTCTACTGTTATTTCCATATAGTCTAATATGAAATCGGGAGTAAAGACTATATCGTAGTCGATAGTTGGTTATTGTAATTCGGTATGTAAAATTGTGTTGATTAGATACCAGTGAATAATTCTACCAAGATTAAATTGAAAACAATATATATATATATATATATATATATATATATATATATATATATATATATATATATATATATATATATATATATATATTTAAAATGCTACATTACTCAAAATATACTTTCAACGTATCATACTACATTCTACATTAGTTCAATAGTTCTAGGTGGATCTGTTTCTTGAATGTTTTTATAACATGACAGGGTTTGCGGTAAATTTAATTAATTAATCTACCAAGTAAGGTAACAAAATTGACAGTTTTTTAAATATATTTTTATCGTATGAGCCTTTTGGTTGACATAATGACTAACTCCAATTTCAACATTTTTAGCAAAGTCATTTTAGTGATATTTCTAGTTGTAAAATTTATCATATACAGAAAATAATTCTAGAATAGGTGATTACAGTGTGAAAAGGTAGAACTGTGAATAAAATTATATATTTTCCTCTTGGAATTATCACTAAAATTAATAATCAAAAATGTTGAGATTGCAATTAGCATGAGCCTTCAACTGAAAGGCTCATGTAACTTTGCATGTATTACTTGGAACAGTGGAAAAATAGTGAAGTTAATTCCTAAAGCTTTTTTGAAAGTCAGGTTTGGGACATCCCTAAGTTTTAATAATAAATCATTTATTTTTAAATCAAAATTTAACTTGATTTTTTAATAAGATAAACTATTTATGCATTCTTACTGTTTTTCTGAATATATTTATACAAAAGAATTAATACATGTTACTTTCTAATTAATTATTAATGCCAATAGTTTTATTTATCAATTCTATTGTTTTATACTGTTGCTCTTAGACTTTGATGCTCACAATTCAATTGTATACAATAATTCAAACTTTAAAGCAATCCAACATACAAGTAAACAGTATACTTGCCAACGTCTCACTAATTCAGTTACCATCAGGGCAGAAAAAACAAGATCATATATATGCAGAAGAAAGAAAGTGGGAAAAAAAATTGTCATCGTCATCTTATCAAGCCATTTAAAAACGTATAGGAAAAAAATCATATATATATATATATATATATATATATAATCTAATACAAAAATTTGTTAATAAATTTAAATAAAGAAAACAAAATAGTAGTGTGTAATAATGTTCTAAAGAGGCTCCTTTCCAGAATAGATAAATAACTTATTCATTAATTATGATTATTATTCAACTATCTGGCTAGTTCAGTTGTTATAAGAAATTTAGAGAAGGAAATCTTTAACTAGGACGATTAAGGGTAGAAATTAAAAATCTTGATTAAAAAATAACAAATTTAGAAAAACATGTTTTTATAAGCAGAATGAGAATTGATAAGTTGAATTTTTAAAATAATATTTTACATTTGAATTTTTCTAAAACTTATAAAGGTTAAAAATAAGATCGAAGGATTATAAGTAATTAAAAATAACTTGAGGGCTATATGTAAATTTTATTATTGGATCGTATAAGTATTTTGAAATTACTGAAATAAAAATATTATAGTTGATCCAGCATACTTCGAGAACACTATGTTATCATTTTTTGAAATAGCTTCCTTATCATCTTACAATAAATTTATTTTCTATTACTCATGTCGTAATTATAGAAAAATAAAAATAAATAAAACTATAACAGAATAAGATCTGAAGGTACGGGGTTTGGACGGCGACCTGTGGATGGAAGTATTTAATAAACGATTGGTGGTGTCGGTATCGAATTTTCGAGTTCACTAAGCCTCTTATTATAATACAATAAAACTATATGAACACAATCATTGTTATACACAATACTTACACTCAACTAGAGAAATTCAAACTAAGCTTTTCCCCAAATTTTGGTGTGCAAATAAGACATACAGGAATCACATCAATTCTCTTTCAACTGCATTACCTATATTGAAAGCCTGAATTTCAATAGTTTAAGATTTATTATTTATTTATTGCATAATATAACATTCGATCACTTGGACAATGGTTATAGGGAGGTAAGATCATATTCACACTACATTTACAAAAATTATATACCATAAACAAAAGAAAAATAATAATTAAATGATAATAAAAAAGTAAATAACTTAAATACAAGTAAATTAAAGAAAACAAAAAACTAAGGTGTGTGCTTTAGACCGTATTATAGAAGTGAAAACATCAAAAATACGAGATTAATAATAGTGTCATTATACCAAAAAATGAGCAATAAAAAATTGAAAAAAAATTGTCAATCAAATATTTGTATTATTATTTCTTTGATATAAAATACAATTAATACTCAAAGCATAGTTCATTGTTATATACCGTCATTAGCCATCTGCTAGCCAATTGCTCGATTCCACATAAGTACTATTCGTTGCGATGGCTGTCAAAGAACTCTTGGACCGCGATTTCAACATCTTCAAAATTATCAATTTTTTCTCTTGAAGAAAATGGGCCATGGATCTGAATAGGAAGTAATCTGATGGTGCGAGGTCTGGTCTATATGGTGGATGAAGCAATAATTTTTCAGTCAAGGGTTTTTCAATAAATTTTTATCTTCCCCATGGAGATGTAGATGGCGACTAATACTATCAATCGAATCACCAAACTCCTGGCAAGTTCGCGAGTACTTTTGGACAGCTTCCTGCAGAACCTCATCAATATCCATAAATGGTCGCCTGGAGCCCTTATATCAATATATCCAATTAAACTTCTTCTAATTTTGTTTCCGAAACCATTTTTTCTCTTTTCGCCTCTCTAACACGGCTTCGCGTTAAGACACAATTTTGAATTATAGCCTATTACAGAGAGGATGAAATGCTAAACAATTTTCTTGCTTACTGTACACCCTATTTTATCGTTTCTAAGATATTTGAATAGATATATTAAAATATTTAATTAGTCGATTCTAGCCGACTTTATCCGAGCGTTAATACTGAACGAAATCTGACGGACCAATCTAATTCACTGTCCACAAAAAAGTGCAAAACGCAACTAAAGAAGTTTTCACTTTAAAAAAAAAAACAACAGATTCGTAATTATATCCGCTATTTACAATCAGGCGAGGGATCTCCGAGGCAGTCTTGTTCCTCCAACTATAAAGTGAAAAGGAGGTATTACTCCAGGAGGTCCTGCACTACTCTGTCAACCGCTTCAGTGGTACTAAAGCCAGTGGAGATTAATCGAGAGCGCAGTTAAAGATTTAAGCTATTCGTTTTTTTATTTCTTCAAATATGTAAGCCTTGACGAATTATGAGTGATCTTTCCCTCTCTCCCTCTCTCCTATTTTTCCGCTCTATCATTCTTCCACATCTCGACCTCCAGTAGTTTACCAAGCTGTAAGTACTGCGTCTGTTTCTTCTAAATAAATGTTGATTATTGCCCACAGGGATGAAGAAGGCGGCGCACTGAGCAGGTGGCTGCGCGAACTCCGCGGAGAGCCCAAGCAGGCCCCGCCCCCCGAGAGGAGCAACCCGATCTACCACAGTGAAGGAAAAGGCCTGCGATCGAGAAAGCATGGCAAGCGAAGGCACAGCTTCCAGCACCATCACAGGTCAGTCCCCTAGCTTACTAGTGATGATAATTATACATATTATAAATTTTTATAATTATATAAACTATAAAATGAATCAAAATATAATTACTTCTATATAGTATACTTGGTGAGTCAGAACGAACGGGTTAAGCTTTTCAGAATTACTCTTAAAAAATATATACACTTATTTATTGATGTAAATGGTTAATTTTTAAACTTTACGAAATTATCTTAAAAAAAAATAGTTGAAATAATAACACATAATATATACAATATAGACATAATATCTTCATTTCATAATTGTCCAATTTGATGTAGCAAAAATCAAAAACCAAAACTAAGGATATAAGTTTTGAAGTAGAACATATAACATATATAAGTAGAATACCATAATATGGTTTTCTAAATATTTTTCAGATGCTCTACTTCAAAAGTTATATCCTTTGTTCTGGTTTTTGATTTTTTGAAAGTTTTGCATCAACTGATCAATTTTTCTTCTTTTTCTTATCAAATTACTAATGATGCGAAAAAAAGATAATTTAGGTCAATATTAGGAATCACTTTTTATATATATTTTGCTTATGCCCTAGGAAAGCAACGTTACTTTTCACGTATGATTGTTTGGAAATAATTAACTATTGTGTAATAATTTTAATCGTTTTTTTTTTCAAAGTATTTTTCCCAAGTACCTGATAGACCCACTCGTTTCCGAGATATTCCTGATGAAGATGTAATTTTAAAAGCATTTGTTTCGTGGTGCTCATTTGAATCAGTAAAGAAACAGACGTAAGAAGACGCCAGGCGTGGAATCTGTTTTTTTTTTTTCCGTGGCCGGTACAAAGACTCCATTGTAGAATGCCCACACCATTTCAATAACTGTCCCTAATGATGCTGCCTGCCCTGGTGCCGGTACGGCCCCTGCCCACTGCCGTGTCCGCCCAAGGAGAATTACTACGAGGTAACTCTAGATTCGAAGCGTCGACCCTATCTCTTCGTGAAATCTGAGTTTCGCTAACTGCCGAACAAATGTTTCTGCTTTCATAATGCTCGTCTATGGGTTCGTTCACTCCGGATTTCTCGCAGGGGAAAACTCGAGGGAACTTTAAACTACAATATTGGACAACTTCAGTTACCCCTTTCTTTTATGTTTTAAAACCTTGCAAAAACTTTTGTCACATTGTGTAATACTTAAAAGTTATCAAAGCGGTTGGGAGCATTCTGTCTCGGTATGCATAGATAAAGAATAAAAAATGAAAAGATTGTCAATCTTATTTGAATCAAATTATAGTTTGAAATTGCTTGATTAACAAGGTATTACGAGAAATCCATTACGAACTTCGTACTTTATATTTTATAAACAAAACAAGTTGAAAAAATCCCCAAAAAAACTGGCCACTTCGACAAGAATGACCCTAAACGGTAACAGATCCCTAGTTAAGATGATTGGTATGTTATCAGAGGATTTCGAGGTAAGAGATGGGCTCAGGCAAGGTGATCCTTTATCCCCTACTCTATTCAATATTGCTTTAGAGTGCGTAATAAAGGCTATCCGGACGTATTCCTGGTGGCACTATTTATAAGTGGATGACCCAACATCTAGCTTATGCTGATGATGTCGTAATAACGGCAAAAAATAAAACAGAATTAGCAAGGACACCCGAAGACTTTGAAACAGCAGCTAAAGAACTTGGGCTAAAAATAAATGAGAAGAAGACTGTTTGCATGCGAACATCAAGAACACGGATTGGGACAGAGGAATCTGTCACATCAGGTAATCGCACTTTAAAGCGGTAGAAACCTTTAAGTATTTAGGTGAAGCAAGAACAATATGAAGGAAGAACTGAAAGTAAGAATGGCTGCTGGGAACAGATGCAGTTTTGACATGAAAAAATTGCAAAATTATAACTCCCTCTTTATAAAAATCACACTGTACGAGAAAGTCATAATACTCGATGTCAACTATGGTTCTGATACTTGGGTAATCTCTGTATATAATTTAATAGCTAGCTAGAAAGGAAGCTACTCGCATGGGAGATTTCACCGCGAGGATCTACGGTCCGGTGTGTTAGAATCGCAAGTGGAGTAATCGCAACAATAAAGAGCTACGCGAAATCTATGCAAGGCCGGATTCGATCTCAATGGTAAGAAGTAGCCAAATCAGATGGTTGGGGCATGTGGCACTTATGCTCAGGGATTCCATTCCCAAACGCCTACTGAATGACCGACCTGTTGGAAGACATAGCAGAGGAAGACCCCGTCTAAGATATCTGGACGAGGTAGAGGACATCCTGAAAAGGATGGGAATCCGGAGATGGAGAATGCTCGCCCGAGATATAGAAGAGTGGAGAAGAATAACTAGAGAGGCCCTGGCTCCTGTAAGACCGTAGCGCCAAAAAATCAATGAAATATGAATAATAAACGAAACAAGTAAGAAATATTTTTTACCGCCACACGTTTATTCATTCTTAACAGTTATATGCCTGTCGAATAACGTCGATTTAAGGTCAAAACACTGACAAAAATATATACTATATTTAAAAAAAAAAAACTACGGTTAGCATTTCCCTCGCTTACAGTATGCCGTTCCGATTTTTAGTTTCTGAGATATTTTAATCCATATCTTCAATAAAATGAGTTATAATTTGGTTTTCGACACTTTTTTTTCCCCTTTTTCGCCTCTCTCACAGAGCGTCACGTTAAGATAAAATTTTGAATAATAGCTCATTACAGAGAATATGAACATTTCTCTCGCTAATATGCAAGCCCAATTTTTATTTTTAATCATTAAAAAAATTAATAAAAAAGCACTTCAATTAATCTACTCTAGCCAACTTTACCCGACTGTTATATATCGGAAATCTGACGGTTCAATCTGATTCACTCCCCACAAAACAGTGCAAAACGAGCCTAAAAAAGTTTTCATTTCGAATATTCTCAATTTTTGTAAGTTTCATATAATATTGCTATGATATAATAATCAATAATTGAATACAGACATTACAACAAATTTTCAAAAACCTGTCAATAGAAATAATCCTATCGATCGTAAGGAAAAGTACTTGCTTTTCTACTTAAACACCTTGGTAGATTGTTAATGATTTTTTTTTGCGAATATTTAAACTTGGTCTATTAGTCTTCCATTTCGCATTACGTCTCCTATCATATAGATTTAATCTTATGTACCCACTACATTATAAGTCTATATCCCAAAGACTTGAGTTTCGTTTGGGGGTGGATAACACCCAACTAATACACCAAGTTCAAATATTTGTAGACATGCCCATAACATTCTAACTAGAATTTTAGAATGTTTTTGTTGATATAAAAGAGAATGGATAAGATTATTTCTATAGTCTTTTTTTTTTTTTTTTTAATTTAAAGTACATATTTTTTAAACATATATATCTACACCAAATAAAGCCAAAATGAATTCATAATCCATTTAAGTGTAATGGCAATAGAGGGCAAGCGATCCATCTTATTCTGTCTCTCTCCGCGGGACAGTAGCGATCCCTCGAAGGCCGCTAGCCATTAGAGCCGCACTAACGGACGCAGTATCGCCGCTGGTGCCCTATAAGGTCCACTCCGCTGCATTCCCTGTCCCCTTTCGCATTAACGTACCATACGTTTCCCGGAACGCGACTGTCCTTTCCGCTCCATCGCTCATCTCTGTCCTACCTACCTGCTGCATAGCGCACTTCGCTGAAGCTGCATTCCTTGGTCACGCACAGGACTGGTGACTCTATGTCGCTCTGCTGAAGGAGTGAGGAGTATTTTGGCAGTTTCCTCTTGCTTGCTACTTTTGTGTCCATAGATTTCCAGGATAAGGGTTTTCATAAACAGCATTTATGTGAATTTAATGTATTAAGCTATTTATTACATTTTAAATACACACAAACACACACACACACAAATATATATATATATATATATATATATATATATATATATATATATATTTATTTATTTTGGTTAGCGCTACAGACCGTGCAGACCTTTGACCGCGAGATGTGGTCTCCTAGGCCACATCCCGATTCCTGATTTAAGTACACGGTGGTAGGGTCATCAGTTCTACGTCCGGTCGGTGTGAGTTGCCTCCAGTAGTCTGACGGGCCTCACATACCCGGAGGGGTCTCGTGAGGGGTCTCGGCAGCGTGGCTTTCTCTGATGGACGGCCACCCGAACCGATCGGTCACCCATCCAAGTGCTAACCACATTCGGCGTTGCTTAACTTGGTTACCTATTGCAAGCATCTTAGCCCTGAAGATGGCCTACATGTTTTGGTTCAAACGTTGGCACAAATAATAGAAAAAAAATGTATAATGACTGCGTCCTGACTATTTATCACCCATGATGTGTAGAACCCTCAACTAGCTTCCTTCAATAGTTAAAAAATAAACTGATAAGGGCCAATTGTAGAATTGGAGTTCAAGTCAAGTTCTAGCTTGAACTACAGTCAACCATAAACTTTAAAAATCAATATTTTTCTGACTAAATTAGTGAAATATCGTACATAACTGACGTATTTATCAATGAAAAAAATAAATTCATTTTTTCGATACTTTCAAAAAATATATTTTTCGACATTTCAATCACTCTGCACCGTCATCTATATATGTCGTCTTAAACGTTACCTCCGTCATCCCAGCAGCCAGTTCTTTCTTCTATGCTAGGCACTTCTTCCAAGCACATCCAACTTCCCCTTCACTCAACAACCATCACCAAGGAAGTGTCCCCAATGGATTGATTCTCTGCCCAATCCCCAATGGACTGCATATATGCTTGTATCCAAAAATACGTTCATTTAATTTTTCTCCTTCCACTTTTTGTATTGATGGCGGTTTTTTTTTATACCGGGGAGGAGGACAAGGGATTGTACCTTACATAGAGTCTATAGATCTTCGAAATGGACCAAGCTTATTTGTCCCCAAATGGACTTTGCCCTAAACCTTATCAAACCCAGCTTGGTCGAGCTTACAAACCCGTATCCTCGATACATTTCATTCTATTAATCTAATATTAACCCAACCAGTCAATAAGTATAATTTAACCTTCGGACTTGGAGAACGTACTGTACAGCATGCAAACCTCTAACCTGGGATTAGACGGGAAGACACGCAACAATGTGAGTTTATTATAACTTCGGCTATTGTTTAGATATTTATAAAAAGCTATTCGTGCTTCGAAATGTGACAAAAAGATTGATTCTTCACAATTTCTCGATGCTCTTCGTGGGTGGTGTGGTAAAAACAAACCTCACGGTTCCCAAAACTAGTAGTTATATGCGAGTAGTCTGGGAATACATGAAGAGAGTTAAATATCTATGCTTATGTTAAAGTGATTCTCCTTAGAATTATTTTGTTTTAATAATTTTCAATCCACTCGTTTAGAAATGAAAATACATTTTTTTATTATATATACCATGAAGTTTAAATATTAATATTTTCTTTAATAACACTTTTATGGTGCTTGCAACAGAGCTAAAAAGCATCCACAAAATCTGATGTATATGTTTTCTTATCTTGATTTACTTCATAATAGCCTAGATATAATTTTGTATTATTTTTGAAGACGAAGATTTCATGGCCAGTTTCTTTTTAATTTGCGTCAATTGGGTAACAGGAATGAGGAGAGTAATAGAACAAGTAGATTGGAGAGATTAGGAGTTGAAGAGTGAATCGTAGCGTATTTTAGATTAGATGTAAGATTTTTCTGTTGAAATTTCAATGTCGTTAACAATTATTCGTTAAATTACTAGTGTTATTTGCACTCCGTTTATGTGCATTAATATTTTTGATTTATAGCTGAGCGCATATCGCGATTGTCAATTTTAAAACCCTATAATTGGGTATATTTAGTTGATTGTTGAATTTATAAGGATGAAAAATATCTAATATCTATAATATCTAATATCCATAATATCTAATATCTAATAATATAATATCTAATATCCAAGTCCCATATAAGTCACTTTCAATTATCATCTAACTGTAAATAATTAATATAAATCCAGTGTAATTTCCGTCTGAAAACCGTAATTTCATCTCACTATGACAAACAAATTTTTTTGCTGGCAAAGTAGGACTTGCTTTTACAAGTCTTAAAGCCAAAAAAAAACAAAAAAAAAAAAAGGATGAAAAATGTTCGAGATGAACAGTAAAAAATTTCTTTTTTGAGTTTGCCGACGTTTCAACCCAAACCTATGGTCCATCATCAGTGCTAAAAATTAAAAAAATACAAAATAGCATCAGAAAAACGATAAATATAAAATTATAATATATGTAAAAGGTGAAATGTACAAATTAGATAATACATAACAATAATAAAAATAGTGCAATATGCTGAGACAATTTTTTTGTGTTATAAATAAGCATATCTAAATAAAAATAAAAAATTAGTGTGAATAAAACAATTCAATAAATAAGAAGTATGAATAGCAAAGTATATAAATAAAAATTAACAAATATGAAAAAAAATATATAGAAATTGAGATTAATAAACATAAATAGTTTCTTAATTTTTTTATATTAGTTTCTTGATCTATTAATATTTATTAATCTCTATTTCTATTATTGTTTTCATATTTGTAAAGTTTTATTTACGTTATTACATAAAATACGTTGTTTTTGCATGGTTCTTACTTATTGAACTGTTTGACTTGCAGTAA
Organism: Nezara viridula; assembly: GCA_928085145.1. NCBI lineage: Eukaryota > Metazoa > Arthropoda > Insecta > Hemiptera > Pentatomidae > Nezara > Nezara viridula. The sequence continues at coordinate 94,021,988 of OV725077.1, forward strand.
TTATTTGGTTTATTTATTTTTACTTTTGATATATTTATGCTTTCTGAAAAATATTAAGTATATAAATAACCGTTATCTAATTTGTGCGTTTCAACTTTTTCAAATCTTATATTTATCATTTTACTGATATTATTTTGTATTTCTTAATTTTTATTTCTGGCGATCATCTTTATATTTGGGTCGAAACGTCGGTAAGTCCCAATAAAAAAATTTTCGACTGCACATCCTTACCATTTTTCATCGTTTCCAAACCTTATGCTTACATTTCCCATTCCAATCCTATTAGTTTGTGGCAAGCCGCCAACAGGCCGAACCTATATTAATATATTGAGCTCATTTACTAATGGAACATCTATGTAACAATTCCAAACTTCTTTCTGACATTATTACAATTTTCTTGTTTCTCTAATTATTATACTATGTAATAAACGGGAAAAGGTGCAGGAGAATCAAGATATTTAAATAAACACTTGTCATTTTATTGAAATAATTAAAAATATGTTATTATATAGTTAAATAACTAACCAGCAGTTACTTAAATTACATAAATTTGATGGCATAATAAATTACAATTTATATATGTTCGTTTTAAAAAAGTTTATGAATAAATACAAAAAATAAGAATATACTAAAACATCTAAAATTAATATGACATTATAATCGCTAATCGTTATGTCAGATAAGAGGTAAGAACAACAAGAAATAAAGTAAATGTTTTTATGGAGTTATGATCTTTAGAGAGTTAAGCAACTCACCGCTAGATAGCACCTCCCTCTTACCGTAGTACAGTGACTTAATAACATTATAATGATAATATTATTAAGTCACTGTACTTAATAACATTATAGTGACATAATGATATAGTCACTTAACAATATTATTAAGTCACTGTAACCGTAGGGACATATATCGTCGGTACAAATCCTAATTATCGAATATGAAAAATTGTGATTTTTAATCCTCTACTCTAGCGATTACTTCAGAAACGATGCATTTACTGGTACAGTCTCGGAACCGAATTGCCTTTGCAAGGTACAGAAACAGCAATTACAATGTATTGAAAATGTGGTCTGTTTATTGATATTCTTCGGCTAAGTATTGAATAATATTATCATGATTCTGCAATTGTATGATTCTAATTTTCCAACAGATTTTATTTTTGCCAATGTGCCACATTCATTACTTTGATCTGTTTTCTATCTGCACAGAAGATCGTTCTATCCGTTGAAGAACACCAAATACGCCATTTCTTACTGTTTGATGTTGTTTTCATTTTTATGTTGCAATTTCGTAGCAAACTCTGGAATCTGGCACACTGTTTAATTTGAATTGACAATTATTTACTGAGTTCTCTTAAATTATGCAAAACAAATTAGCGAATATTCACCAGTTTGGATTGCGAAAAGTAAAGAATTTATATTTCAAACCATGAATGCAACGTAACGAAAGTTTATTTAATTATTAATGATTAAATATTTTTAAACAGGGAATACGAAATCTTCCAACATTTATAAAACCATATATATTTGCATAACGAGCACGAAATCAACCTACTAATCCATTATGAAATTTAATTCTCAATGTTCTATTTTAATTCATTATTTCTAATTATTTTCCATTTATTTGTTTCGATTTCTGGAATAACATCCACATCCTGGAAAAAAAACGGGAATCTCGATGAACATAAAAAATTTACTTATTTAAAAATTTTCTATTTTGTATATATCTAGTACTGCCCTCGGGCAGTGGAAGGAATTTATTACATGTTTATATTGTATTATTGTATACTATATATGTAATTGTTTCAATAAACTTTTTGGAGGGTAAGAAAAAAAAAAAAAAAAAAAATATATATATATATCTAGTACGACTGCTTTTTGTGCTGATGTTAAATGTACCAAATCAAGTCCAAGTTCCTGGGTACCCTCTAATATGCTTTTCAATATTAAACCATTAGAAGATATGAGTTACCTTTACCTTTTTTAAATAGTATAGCAATTATAGTAATAGTGTTTTTGATACTTTATTATTTTTTCGACCGTGGTGGTAACCATTAAGGTACTGTTATAACTATAGTTCTTCCAGTTTTATTTGTTTTGTTTATAACTAAGATATCTAGAAGGTTATCCAATACCATATGATCCATTGTTATATTCTGCTCCCAGAAACTTTTACATTTTTTTTTTCTCTAAGATATAGGATACCCCGCCATTGTCCAGTTGTCAGAATGTTCTGCATTTACTTTGATGATATGTTCTATTTTAATTCGCTATTACTTATTATTATACATTTGAAATGATCAAAATATGCAATTATTTGCATTTATCATCAAATACGCAAATATCAAATTTGACTAATTGCATCAGGATAAAATGATTCGTTCAGATATTTTTTCAGAAGTTTAAAGACTGCAACAATAAAATATGCAATTGCATGAAAATCCGGTCCTTTAACCCAGAACAATAAATCAAGGATCGAAATTAAAATTCGGAATTTTTTCTTGCAGTTTCGTATCTTTTGACACCTCCTCTATCAAAATCCATTACTCCTGAACGCTCTAGAATGGATCTAATTTAATGTAATATAGATGACTTCGTGTTTATAAATAACTATGTATAATTAATAAATCTTCCAAATTGCTGAACATTTCTGAGGCTTTAATCGTCATCTCTATGAATAAATCTGTGTCATATCATTCAGAGATTAAGTGAGATAACGTCCTTATAACAAAATTTCCTTCGGTATACTGCTTCTGGCTGTCAAGAGAAAACGATCGGTACGCCGAAAGATGTTGAGAATCGCCGTGGCGGAAGACTCGGGCATTTAGACTGTCCGTGCATGTCTGGAACAAAGACTCTGGAGGAGCCGAGAGGAAAATCTCTTCTCCAGTAGCTTACTCCTGGAGAAAAAAAGATGTAATTTAATTGTCCGTTTTCCAGCCGAGCGGAGTCGGCATTGAAGGAGACCCCTGACCCCTCTCCTTCCTCCACTTCCGCCTTATCTGCCGACCGTACTGTGGCAGTCCCATGGCCTGCAGGATCTAGCCAGTCGGCTTTATCTATGTAAATGGCTGTTGTAGGCTATAAGTCTTTGTCTCCCGGTTATCTAGTGAGGGGAGGAAAGGTTCGAAATTAAGAGCAGATGGCTTTTCCTTAGTTTAAAAACTGGCTAAGAAAAATTTCATTCTGTTGGAATCAATAGAAAACAAGTTATTTACTTAAATTTGGAACTTAAATTTGGACAGTCGTATATATATATATATATATATATATATATATATATATATATATATATATATATATATATATATATATATATATATATATATATATATGTATATATATATATATATATATATATATATATATATATATATATATATATATACGACTGTCCAAATTTAAGTAAATAACTTGTTTTCTATTGATTCCAACAGAATGGAATTTTTCTTAGCCAGTTGTTAAAACTAAGGAAAAGCCATCTGCTCTATATACATATAGTTATATATATATATAACTATAACCATGGACCACGCCTATATCAGTTCTAGTTTTTTTTTTTCATTTTTGCCCATATTCTTTTCATTTTTTCCTTTCATCTCCTTTTTCTCTTTATTCGTTTCTTAGTTTCTTGGTTCTTCTTCTCTAATACAAGAACCTTTATGTGTTTCACTATTTCCCGAAGTTTTCTTTATCTTGGTAGTCTCTATTCTATATCTGGTGTTGTATTGGTAGTATTACATCTACTAATTCTACATTAAGTTGAAATATTAGTTGATGCGAATTTCTCTACCAATCTACCAAGATGTTTAAGTAGATATAGAAGTACATTCCCACACTGTGGATAAAGCTTCCCAATTTATGAGTATTTTTTACTTTCACTTACTATGTAATGAAGTAAATGAAATATATAGAATATATATATAAAACTATTTAGCGGACATCGCTACTGTTAGTGCAAAAGGTGGCATGTTACAATTTTGCATGTTTATTCACTTTGCTGTAAAGGTGAGATTTTGGCAAGTGCTATAAGTAGTCTGCTAAATGGGAAAATAACAGAGGAAAATAAAATATTAAATTATACAAATAAATCATAAAGAAATATCGGTTTATATACTAGCCATTCTGTAAAAAATGTCAATTTTTACATACGACCTTTTGCACTAACAGTAGCGATATCTAACTTAAAAATCTATCCAACCGTTCACTCGAAAACTCGTTACATATTTTTTAGCAAATCGATTAAACACATTTTATTTAATCACGATACAATATTTTTACCTCAAATTAGTTCATAACACCCAGGATATCTCGCCGAATAATTTAAGATATCATATTTAAAATCGATCAACCCATTCGCTCCTAAAACCGTTACATAGCTTGCAGCAAATTGATTAAACACATTTATTCAATCACGAGTCAGCGTTTTTAGTACAAATGGTTTCAGAACACTCTGAGTATCCCTCCGAATAATTTGTGCCATCGGCCCAGCCGCTTGAATGATGTTTTATGTGTATTAAGAGCACCTTATTAACATCTAGATTTGAATAAATCCTGATCTCATCATTTCTTCGTTTTGAGGATTGTCATGAATCTAATATATATATATATATATATATATATGCCTGAATAACATATTTAAACAAAATAATGCTATTTTTACAAAAGGTTATGCTATTTTTAAAAATTTCATTAACTAAAATTACTCAAGAAGAAAAAATGTATCTGTAATCTCTTATAAATCAAAATGACGAAACTTCAAAATTTAATTTCTAATGGATTATTTGACAGAGAATGAAAAATCTGTCCAATAATATAATATACTGTTAAAATAGTTAATTCTACTAATTTACTAATGTATTATTACGCTTCAGTATAGTAGTTTTTAACGGACAGGTAATTCAATGTAGACATATCTTAACTATCACATTTAGAAACTCTGATACTTGAAATAAATAAATAAATTGATTTTATTTTATTTAGCCTTGATGAATTGGAAAAATCTGTTACAATATCAATAATTTATAACAAAACGTAATATCTTCCTTATGAAATAATTTATTGAAATCTTATCATAATAAAACGTTTTCGTGGTTTTCTTGTGGACATATAACCATGTTTAGCACCTGACGTGAAAGTACTAAACAATCCCATGTTGGACTAATAGGTTCAAAGTTACATCCATTTCAATCCCACCAAATCAGAGTATTATTTCTAACTAGCTTTCACCTTACTCTAAAGGACGGCTCATCTTGGAGAATCCATTCCATCACCATAACTCCTCGCGGAAATTGAAAAGTGGTCGCACAATTCACAGCGGCGAAGTGAACGGTTTAGGAACAAAAGAAAATCCCAGTACTTTGCCATAATGCTTTAAACGTTTCCGACACATAAAATAGAAATGATTGAATGCTCATCTAAAATTCAACTATTTTCTTATAGTGGAGTACGTCTTTGTCAATCTTAATTCGTACGGAAAGTACCTGGAAATTTTACATCATTGATTTTGTTGATCTGAACTTTTATCATTCCTTCATGTACTCCCATAACAATGTTTTTTCAAGAAGTTATATTCTTGATATTATTTAATTTTAATTTAATGAAATTTATTAATAGCTAATATGAAATTGAAATCTACCTTATTAAATAATTAATCAAAATGTCACAACATACCTCAACGAAAGGCAGATCTTGAAACATCCGCAACCTCTTCAGGAGTTATTCTATGGTACCATAATAATATTGTCATTAATATTCAATTGCCCATTATGTATTGATTATTACACCTTTCTGTGGAAAACGTTAAAGAATAGAATTATTATGTATTGTCGGTTTATTGAAAAAGACTTGGCCCTAGGAGCCAAGATAAAAAATAGTTTATAGAAGTTCAAAACAAATTTATGTTATTTATTTTTGCCTTTGCTTTGTCCGGATTTTTGGATTACTATATATCAATCGATTTTTTTTTTACAGAATAAGAACAAAATGTCATAATATTTTTCTCCAAAACAACCCCTGATGAACAGTTTGTCTATTCAAAAACCGGCCTTAGCATGAATTGTTTCCCAAAGGGATCCTATTCAAGTTTCAATGTTGTTTTTTTAATTATTCCAGCAATAATCTGTAACTTGCAGACATATGATCTACAAATAAAAAAATTCTTAATTTATTTTTTTAATAATATTGGTATTTACATTTAGATTGAAATAGAAAATAAATGTTTTCACGTTTTCTTAAAAAGTTTTAAAAATGATTAGGTTACACTTTTGAAATAAACGACTCATATATTAGTTGTATACTTTATTCTGATATTTATATTATAATTTAAACATTTTATGATTCAAAATAACCTTACTAATTTTATTCAATTTTGGTTTTTCTCCGTAAACGGATAAAGTAAATGAAATATTTGTGGCATTATCAAACATACTTATGACAACACTCTGTGGTACAATACCTATCACTGACTTAATCAATGTGGTTAGTCCAGATGATATCTTCCATATTTCATCCTTAGCTATGTAATATCGGAAATATACTGTAATATATATATATATTACAATCGGACTGTTTTAAAGCATAAAATATACTCAATATATTAATGTGTTCCATATCGGTTTTACATATTAGTTTAATCAAAGAACTGAAAAATGTTAATATAAATAAATTAATTCAGCAATGCACCAATACATTTTGGATATAATAAATATCAGTTGGTAACTAATAAATTTATTCTATAATTATGAATACATATATGAATTCATTTAAAATAAATGTTAGATGTTTTAAATCTAATGAATATAGGCCTTATTTGATCAAATGAGGGATATAAATAAGATGCATTTATAATGCACTTAGTCTTTGATTTAACATATAATTTAAATGGTAGTAGCTTAGAACCTATGAGGTTACTTTACTTAAACTAACTAAAAATCAATGTAGCTTTGTTAAAATATGATTTTAATGTTAGCTTTTTAATAGCAACATTTTATGTCACTTCAAAATAAATATATATATATATCATATATCATATATTATTATTTGATAAAATTCACTCACAGACTAAATTGAGGTTTAAACAATCACGAAGCAGATACAGATATATTTTCCTTTTTTTTTTGGTTAATAAATCATTTTGGTTTCGTAGGGTGATATCAAATTCGTTAGTTATAGACATAAAATTAATTTAAATCTCATTGTATATGATATCAACGGGGCCAAAGGTCTATCAAAAGATAAATTATTTATTGCGAATTTTCAATAAAATTGGGGTCTTGGTGGGAAAACTACACCTTTCCATTTTGTCTGTTCTGTGCGTTGTTTATGCGATTGATTAATTCAATTTCCATAATTTTGAGAACTATAATATTGAATCGATTGTTACTCCTTATGTCAACAGTTCATAGAAAATAACACCTTTAAAATCCCACCATATGAAATTGATGTCATATTTCTTGAACGAATTTTGACAAACGAATTTCTGTATCAATGTCAAAGTGTACCCAAAGATGAACTTCGAAACAAAACAGTACCATCCGCTCTCTCCTGTTAAGATGATGACCGAAAAACCTGTGCCGCAACAGATTGTTGCGCTTATTGTGATATAATGATTTAAATAGAAGTTGGCCAAAGTCTTCTCCTAGAAGCTCTTTTAAATTATGTATATAACATGCTTCATCGAAAAGTACTTTCCTGCTAACAAGAAGGGGATACACTCTGCGGATCATCGATGTCCACCAATTATTTTTTTTAATTTAGTGTGCCTGGAATTACAATTCCATTTATTTCATGAAGCTATTTAACTCATCGCTTCCCAATCAAACATTTTTTTATATTAAACAACGGAACACAAAAAATATATTACTACACATAATATAGACGGAAGGAGTTGAAAACTAATTTTAGATTTTCATGCAATTTCAAAACTATATTATTCCAAGATAAGCGATCCACAATTTTTTTAACATATCTAAGGCTAAATCAAAAAGTCTTTGCCCTTTAGTTTTGTGGTTTAAGAGACTCGTTATGGTTCCTACAAATAATTAAATGTCTTAGTCATGATTTTACTTTTTTTTATTACTCACGATATCTTGTTCCATGTTCCGATACCCAAAGGGCTTTCGTGCTTAGAGCTTAAAAATGATTGCTTTGTTTACAACTTAACAAGCATTTCTCACCAATTACTGTTGTATGAATCGTTATTAAAAATATTATTATGAAGTGATCGTTCTTCCTGTGTACTTCTAAGAATCGCTACACCATTCAGGAGAAATTGAAAATATTTATTGAGATGGATCATTTCGAATCATCACAATTTTTAAAATTTTCCTTTTTATATCAAATACAGATCAGAACTTAGTTTTATGGCTTTCATATTTTTTTATTATTTCAAATTGCAAGGAAATATTCAGTGATTCATTTTATTATCATTTACATAGGAATCGTTCTTTATTTCAAGGCAAATAAAATTATTTTCTTTCACAAATTTTATTATTGTCTGGTTCGTCATGCTTTTAGATCGTAAAAGTTCATATCGATAATAATCAATAATTCCACTGTGATGGTATTCATTGGTTTTTGCTCTCATTGGATTCGTTATTAACTGTCTAAAAAGTCTATAATAGGAAACTAAGAATTAGAAAAAGTACTCCAAAGGAACTTTACTGAGCTCTGGGTTTTTAAATTATATATAATTATATATTATTAAATTATATATAATTATATATTATTAAATTATATATAATTATATATTATTAAATTATATATAATTATATATTATTAAATTGTATATAATTATATATTAGTTAATATATATTAGTTGTCAAAAAAATAACTTTTTGATGGATTAAATCATGAAATATGTTAATTTATTACGGAATGAAATTCACCTTTTTCTCTTCGAAATTGCTTTGGAAAACATTTATAGATCACCAACTCCTAATATAACATCATGAAAATTTTTTAACGAACTCCTAATGTTTCACACGCCTAATAATGACTGCTATTGATTGTAATAGATATTCTCTTATACATATAAATGTGATTAAAGTACTAACTCCCAAGAAAAAAAGGAAATAAATAATGTTAATGCGTGAAAATATATAAAAAAATTATCCTGGTATGGATTCTATACTCTAAGTACTCCTTCTTAATATCTTATCCTCTAATCCTTTCTATCTGACAGATTTTGCTCTGTCTGCCAAGGATCAGAACTTTCTTCAATAAGACCGGCCTTTGCAGGAGTTCCTCGGGGGTCAGTACAAGCACCACTTTTATACATTTTATACACACACCACATTCCTAACAGCGGCGGAACTATTACAGCGACTTAAGCAGACGATACAGCAATTCTGACAAGAGATAAAAATTCTACCCACGCCTCACAGATTTTACGACATCATCTAACAAAACTGAACGATTGGTGCAAACTTTGAAAAATTAAACACAACCAAGACAAATCACAACACATTACTTTGACGTGAAACATGCCCTCCTATTTATGTTGAAAATGCTAAAATTTCCCAAAAAGATTAAATACAATACATTGGACTGACATTGGACAGAACAATAATGACATGGGACCCACAAATCAACAAAAAAAGAAAAACGTCACACCTCACTTCTTTCAAGACGCTAAAATTTAAAATGAAAACAGAAACTGAACACCTATATTTATTTACTAAAGCCTATATGGAATTACGCTTCTGAAATATACGGAACAGCCAAAACAACCCACATACGGAAACTACAAACTTTTCAGACAAAAACCACTTTAGGACCATAACTAAAGCCTCATGGTTTTATACAAATATTACTTTAGATGAAGATCTAGGCGTTCCAACAGATAACGACCACATACGTAGATATTATGAAAAATGTCACAATAACTTACATGAACACTGATACAAGACATGGCCTCGATTAACTGGCCCGAAAACACACATCGGAGGCACAAAAGAAGCTGGATGAGGGATTTCCTCAACTACAAATATTCTCAAGTCAAGAGGAGATGCCGCTGGGCACTCCTTTTCCTTACGCCTATGAAGCCACTATCTGTATTTTCTCGACAGCAGACTCGCTAATTGTCAGTATTTCTGGCAGGCGTAAAAACAAATAAAGTAAAAAAAAAAAGGAGATTCTTCCTAATCAAGAATATTATACTGTCTGTGATAAATATACAGTTTAAGAAGAAGATGTTTTCTGAATTTCAATAACACGGTTCTTCAAGGTGGCAGAAGGTTTCGGTTTTAAGAAGAAAGTCAATGTGAAAGGTAAGTACGGCGAAAAGTCCGTGAGGAGTCACGCGACCAGCTGACAGTGGGCGGGCCACGGCACGGTACGGATCCCAGGGCCACTTTCTTAGGCCCGGATCGGACCTTGTCAGGGCACAATGAAGATAAAAGATAAACCAATGGCTTCGTCTCAACTCACTCTCGGCTTTTCGCTCCAACCCCTATTCAATTATCCTATGAAAGGCCATGCTTAACGAATCGCTAGATACTTAGCATTGCGGCTACAAGCCCCATTTTTTTTATCATGCAAGTCAAAGATTCACTAAAGTGAAGCCTTTTCTGTAATTTTAAATAATATGTATTTTCTGAAGATCTTTAAGCCTTAAAAAATATATTACTAGGTACAATGGTCTGAAGAGGCATAAAAAACGCAGTGAGTTTAAATTGTATGAATATCTCTTGATCTCTTTTTCTTCTCATTTTCATACATGTTTTTGCTTCTGTAATTCTCTTACAGTTTTCTGTGACAGAATAAATTATATTAAGTATACATTTATTTATGTACAGTGAGATTATATTCTTGCTCATTTGTGTACGACAGCTTTCTTGACTGAAGTTGCCGGATGATTAACAAAACAGCAAGTTACCGATGCTGATTTTTGTATTCATTATTAGCAAATATTCATCTGAAGAATATTTTGAGTACGGTAAGACCGTAGCTGTCGTTGACGAAGGGGTAAGGTACAGAATTCCCGGATCCGTTGAGTAATTATCAACTTACCAGCGAAAACAAGAATTTTTAGAATTTATCAAGAAATAATTAATTTACGAACATATTTTTACTTATTTCCACAAAACACGGAACAAACAATTATTTTCGGAATCCAGCTGTATTTACTTTTAATAAAATAAATACTTTTATTTGCATTAAATTTCTTTTTTTGTTAATTATATACCTACTAAGAAATGGGGGAGGGGTGACGGACGTTGAATGGTTGGAATGGTTATTATATTTTATGGCTTACATTATCCAATGAGATTCCATGAGTGTTGTAACTAAAAATTGGAACCAAAACGCCGTCATATTATTGCATAAAAAAATTTCGATTAAAAAAATTGACTACAAATATCAAAAAATCATATCAACCTTAAGAAATGTACTTGGATTTATACTTATACATTATAAAGTAGTCAAGTGACTTCCACTATACTATACGGCTCATGGCAAGAAAGTTTCTTCCCATGCACAGCCGGATCTACGTGGGGCTTTCGGGCTGAAGCCCTCCCCTCTCTCTCCCCTCCCAAAATGTTTAAATATAACCATTTATTATATAAAAATTGTCCTTAAAGGTATTATCGTTCGTGTAAATACATTTAATGGGACTTCAAGAATCATTTTATATAGGTAGGATCCTTTCTTCATCTTCCGAAGTAATAATTATATGTATATATATATATATTTATATAGAAAGCTTTCAGACTCATCTCCCTAAAATTAAAATAATTCTGGATCTGCTAGTCGCTCCATGTATCGGTGAATGTGAACATGCGACAATCAACAATCTAGGTATAAGTTCTCGATGTCTGTAATCGGTTTCGTACTTAATTGAAATTCGATTCTGACTGGTATGGCTATTTGATAAAACATTTTAATCATAGAAACTCATGATGATCATTGTGCAAAAACATTATTTTTAGGACGGGCCACCATTAATTTTTAAACACACACACACACATAAATATAAAAAATTATATTTTATCAATATAATTGTTTTATATAGATTTGCAGTAAATCTAAGGATCCAGTCCTAGGACCAGTCCTTTCCCAAGCCTGTATCTGTCGGCCTCACGAAGCGTCTCATCGTTGAATGGCCTCCCTAGGGAGTATGTAAATTGGCAGGAACTGTTAGCTATTGTTTTCTTTTCCTCTCCCACCCACGACTAGGGTCTCTTTAGTAAAAAATATATACAATCTTGTTTTGCTTTCTGTAAAAATATAAATTTAATTTAAAGTAAAGTCTAAACCTTTCTTTCTTCGTTTTTATTCCACTCCAACAGTTGCTATAAGATAATCAAGCTTCGTTCATCTTTTTAATGAGTATATTAATAACACTAAGTATATATGACGAGCTCTTTCCAATAGTTTTCCAAATAATAAATACTTACTGTTAGTCTAGAAAAATTAGTTTCAGAATAATTAATTCAAAGTGAAAAATTCAGGTGTAACTCCTTTTAGTAGTTGGGCTTTGTTTTTCGAGGTACTAAACACGACTTTGCTTATAAGACTTTTTTGTTTTAAAGTCCTGTGATAATTGTATAACAAAGTGCTTCAAATAAAATTAAGTTAAATGAGAAACAAGCTGTAATTGGGGTTAGAATACAGACAATTATCTCAAATTGCCTGGTTCTCTGTTAATAATCTACTGCACAATAACGATCAGAGGATAAAATATATTTTACCTAATATGTTTTTCAAATATATCATCTTCTCAACACATTTTAATTAAAAGTATGCTAATAACCTCTAAGAATAATTACAAATCGGATTTACCTAATTATTTTTTTCAATATTAGCATGATTTTTGGAACCTGACTAAATACTAAAACAATTCATAATGAAAAGGACAACATAATTTTCATAGGAATGCCTATAAAACAAACTTTTTTTGAACTGAACTGTTCAAATAAGACATCCATTGTGATGATTGGCTTGATCACTGACCGATTCACAATTCTTTTGTATTTCACTAATATATACGTATATAACATACTTCAATTTCTGTCAGTTTGTTTCTTTCGATACGGTCCGAAACTTTCTATATTACATCAGAATAAGTAGGAGTTCCCCAAGACTCAACTCTTGTTCCACTGCTCTGCACCATATAGTTATGACACATACCTACAAGATATTATAAACAGAGGTGACACTGGCTTCGACCTACGCAGACGATACTATAATCATAACACGACACTTCAATCCCACACACTCAATCTCATAGACGCCACACTATTACCTCACAAAACTACTTCAAAAGCACACAGCGCTTTTGAACAAGACTACTTGGTCTCAGCTATTTACTTTTGCCATTACGGCTATCTTCAGGAAGTGCATATAAAATAAATAATGAAAGAGATATGAAAATATTGATTTTGATTTCCTTTTTACCTTATTACACATTTCTTATAAAGTAAAAACTTTCTTAAATAACTGTCGTTTACTATTTTTAAAATCGTAAACAACATGTTCGGTCATATTTAAGGTCTGCAGGTTATACATGAAAATTATATGTAAAAAACTCATACCATATTAGCCCTGGAGCCTGGACCCAAAAATCGACCTGATTTCAATCGAAGGTTTGGTTGTAAATTACGAAAGTTTATATTATTCTGAGTAAAAAGAACCATGTCTGCTGTTCCAAAGCCGCTACGTTAAAAAATGAATGCCTATTTTAAGAATATTAGGTCAGTATTTTGAGGATCGAAACGGGAAATTCATTGTGAAAAAAGTTTGTATTTTTTAAACTTCTATATATAGGTTTAGCAATGTTAAAAACAAAATTGCTAACGCAAGCCACCAAGGGAAAACTTTTCACAGCCAAAAAAATTAGATTTTTCGATACTTTTTTGTTTTTCCACATATAACTCCTAAACGATGCATCAAATTGAAAAATTTAGTCGTTAATAAATTAAAGAACGTTAAATTGTGCGTCGAACGAGTACATAAACGTTATAATTTGGTTACGTGCTAAGGCATAAAGTGAGGGTCAACAAACGCTGATATTTTAAAGTTTTCACAAACTAAGACAAATTACTATAAATGGCACTTTAACTTGGAAATGAGTTCCCTAAGAGGAAAACTCCATATTAATGAAAGTTTTGTTGTAGGCCAATTATATATCTAGAATCGGGATTCGTTATTTCTTTTTGAAATTTGATGTCATCGTTTATCAAAATCCTTCGCTGCGGAGAGGTGGAAAAGTGATTTTACTGCATGTAACAGACTCTCAACATAAATAACTCAGTAGAATAGATAAGCATACAGTTGAAATATTGAAAATCACGTTTACCTTCATCACCAATTTCTACCAATCTGGAGATTACGGAGTAAGTATACCTACATTAAATTAGTTGGGACTCACAGAATGCAAAAATTGATACTCTACAACTTTGATTCTATGGGTTTATGGATTATGTAATAATGGATTATAATAATTAAAAATTGTTTTTCATTTTCCCCGCCAACTTACAGAGGCAACTACTCCTACGTTTATTATTACATATCTATATAACATCTATTCTCAATATAAACATATACTGTAAATAATCACAGATGTGTTTATACTTATACTATGTAATTTCTTAAAATATATATATTATATGATATATTGTCCTACTTATAATGTCAATCCATTACAGTTGTCTGTATTATAAACATTATTTGTCTAACTATTGTATAACTTCAATGAAACTATGTTATGTTTATATTGATTGACACCTCTAGCTTATGATCATTACTAGCCAATAGTCATACTTTTGTAACTATAAGAAACAACGCAAATCTTGTATACATCTTAGATAATTTAGTCAGCAAATTATTTGCGTCCTACTAAGAGAAATGTTCTCCACCTCCCCCTCTGACTATGTTTACTTACCACTTCCTATCTGAAAAAGCACATCTGGGAAATCCTTTCCGACGCTTTTACTTACCTACCAAAGGGTCAGTACTTGAATACCTTCAGTGCTCGAAGTTACTAAGAAAAAATATAATATGTTTAATATTTACAAAAAAATAAATCGATTATATACATTATTTTTAGTTTGTATCACGTTTTATATATTTCGGTTGTCTATTTCATATATCAACAATCACTATATATTTATTATTGATCATTATTTGTAGTATAATATTATATCTCTGATTGTATTACAAATTTTCAGCCCTAATGATGAACCACATGTTTGGGTTGAAACATCGCCACTAATAAACCTTCATAATGACTGCGTCCTGAGTATTTATCACCCACTATATGAACAATCAACTAACTTCCTCCAATTATTAAACTGGATCACTATTTTCTAGAACAAGTTACATGTATTATATGGCCTTCGTACATGGTTATTGTATGATATAAGGTTTAAAAAATAAATGTTTATCACTTATTAAGTAAACTGTTATTTAACCAGTGGTGGTAGCAATGAAGCTAAGCTAGATGTATTTGTTGAATAGACTACCTTATTAATATTATATTGTGTTTGCGAACAAACAAGTGAGAGTTCTCACTGGGGTATACTACTATATTATAAAAACTAATGTAATGTTTACATCTTCTCATTGTAGTTACGTAATAGAGTTATTAGAAAAGAGCAGAAGAGCTTTATAAAGTTATTGTTGAGCAGGAAAAAAAAGTTTACCTTCCATATATCAGCCCGTTGCCTCATTCAGCCCATTCATCAGTTCTGTATTATTGTTTTGGTTTCTTTTATGAATCCTATTTTAGTTGTCTCCTGCGGTCAGTAATGAAGTCTTAATGCTAATACCCCCTTGTCGTATAGGGATGGTCAACCATCTTTCTTCTCTCGAACAAAAACGTTTGATTAATTCCAAGACCTTCCATACCACGCCAAGACGGCATCGTTAAGAACTCAGTTTAACGGTGAATCGAGGTGTGCTCACGAAGGACCAGGTAGAGAAAGGGATTTCTTAATTTCTGTCTGAGTTATTTATTGGTGGATGAGCTAACAAAGATATCTCGTGATCACATAGAGCACGACTCAAAGATCCTGGACATCTTATCCTCCGGCCTTAACCTAAATACCGACCTACATACTGACATTTTGTTTTATTTATTGATTTTTTTATCATAGCAAAAGTGATCGATAATGTTTCAATACAGTATTTATATATACATTTTATAAGATAATTCAAATTAATATAATTCGTATATTTTTTTATTGATATAAATTCAATATATTCATAAATATTTTAATGTTATAATAAAGAAAGAAAAAAAAAAAGTAAATAATAAGAAGTCTCGTGCTAATAATTGGCATGCTATGTTTGTCAGTGAATAAATGACTAAATAATTTAAAATGAATTACCGAAATGTATTATGAGATGAAAGAATAAATTTTCTTTTCCTCAGTTGAATTACAATAATTCATTTGTAATAAAAATCAAAATATGTGTTAAAATAACTAATTTGCTTCTAATGGACCGATAATTGAGACTTTAATTCTTGGTTTTGTAGGAAATTTAGGAACATTTTAAATAATCGTGGTTGTAATAAACAATGCCTACTACAGATATTTGAGTTATGGGCAAATAAAATTTAATTTTCTACTTAACTTTTGTTTTTCACGTTTTAGGGAGATATGAGTTTTTTTTTTCTCCTGGAGTAAAAGATAATCTTCAAATTTATGGCTGAATGATAGACATATTTATATTTAGTTTAGAATATCAAAAAAAACAATAAGCTAAAACTGGCTGCAAGAACTTTATATTCATGGCTATAGTTTGAAATAGAGTATTACTTATTTCGTATAATAAATTATGATAAATATTCCAATATTCTTTATAAAATATATAGAAAGACAGGACGATCGAAGTTCGATGATAAACATTGGGACGTCCCCTCCTAAATTCGGTACAACTCATTGACAGGTGTTTTGAATTCAATCAGTACCTAAACACACTATAGCAAAGAGTATGGAATGGTGTTGTTCCTATTTGGCATGGCCACAGGGGTGTGGGTTGTGATCCTCTTGTTGGAGAACATCTTCGGTAACTTTCTTTGATTCGGATAACTGTTTCCTCTTTGATGTCCTCATCCCCTTCCCCTTTTTTTTAATTCTTCCGTTTTTCGAATGATCTTGATAATTCGGTAATGGTTTAAAAAACACTAAGATTGGTCTTCTTAGACTTGTTAGATGAATATTGTATACATATTCATTCTCCTTTATTCATAAAAAATATTTTTATATTAATTTTAAAAAATAAGTTTAAAATTTCATTTGTATTCTTATAATTTTTCTGAACATGACAAGTAACGATGGATACGTTTCAATATTCTTTAGTTTAATATGGTGCCGACGATATCATATTACTTTTACTTACCTGTACATGAAATATATAGTAACGGAAAGTACTGCGATCGTTGAAAATTTCAAATCCTTTTATAGTGCATATTTTGAGGTCCCCTATTTCCAAATATATGGTCTGTTTGTGTGTCACGGTTTATATGTGAACAGTCCAGCTCAAAAAAACGAAAAGTACGAAACTTAAATAAACTCATAAGATTTTTATACACCTGGGATATTACAGCAACTTTTTCTTCAAAATCGGCTAACCAGAAATGCCACTTTATATTATGGATTTTACACATTTTTACAATTTTCTCAAAAACTCCTGTGACGATTTTGAACGATTCATTTTATCATTATAAAATAAGGTAATAATCCAGGTCTCATTGATATTTTCTAACTCGTTTAAAATGCCTCATTTTCAAAATTTATTCCTCTAAAGTACCTTTAATTTCTTTTATTTGAATTAATCCACCACATTTGTTTGTAAGCTGCTATGAAAATAGTTTAATATAAAATATAGAAGAATTTGATATTTATCTAAAGGAGAAATTATGGACCGTAAAACAGGACGGTAGTAACCCGAGCGCCTATTATATATTAAATTACAAATTACTATTGCATATTTTTTTCATAAATGCTAGCGTTGATATTATTTAATTTTTAATTGCATAGATTGCCCTCCAATGTGGCAGAATGTATTAATTTTGAACTGATAAACAAAAAATAAATTGCATAAATTATAGTAATATAAAAATTAAAATGTTTATATATACTTGTGCTTAAACAAATAAAAATATCTACAATAAATATAGCGACCTTCTTTATTACTGGTACTCTTGTCGGACTAAAAACATTTCGTGGCAATTAATTATTTATTATAATCAAATAAATAATTAAATTTTACAGTCGTAAAAGGAAATGGTCACATGACAAAAAATTATAAATATAATACATTATACGGTTTTGAAAAACACATGGCAATTAATAGAGCATTGATGGTTGACTGTAATTGGGATGTTCATTGAGAAAAGGTAAATATAAATAAATTATATTTATTTTTATTTGTTTGAAGTTCTGCGCATGCGCTTGATTTGAATACCCACATTTCACGTCGTGTCCCACAGTTTTACTATTTTTTAGTAGAATAAGTGCTCAGTTTTACTTTTTTTAAAAAAAACTAGTTAAGCAGACATCAAAACAACAACAATGGACTAACACCACAGTGAGTAGTGTTGTTATTTACTGTGTACTATTACAGACAGTGAATTTAGTGATTTAGCGTCTATAGGCTTAATCTCTATAGCCATAACAGCTGACGGCTCCCCTCTCCAGTTGTGGCCCAGCCACGTAACTGGCTGGTTCTCAGCCGGTGGTTCATCCATTGTAATAACACGCAGACGTAGTTTTATTTATTTATTTTTTTTCCCTTTCTTTTTTTTTTATATGCGATATTACCACCAAGTAATGTCAACTAAGAGGTCCCATTCAGTTGGCTCTACCCCACGTAATTTACCGCCTAAACAGAAAACACGTCGTAGTAACCGATTAACACCCCCCGGAACTCCTCCAGCGAACACTCAAGTATCTGTGTCTCAACCACTGCCAAGTACGTCTTCACAAGAAATGGAATCTCCATTTTTTACACCTAATCCATACCAGGTGCTTGAAAATGACAGGGAAGAAATGGAAGATGCACCTATACCTCGAGAAGGACGCCCACCTCCTATCTTTGTCAAAAATTTGAGAAATTTCCAGTTGTTGTGTACTCAACTTAATAAAATCTGCCCAGGTAGCTATACATGCCTAAACAAAATAAATGATACAAAAATAATACCGGCCACACCTGAAGCGTACCGAAAAATCGTAAAATATTTAACAGACACAAATGCGGACTTTCACACATACCAGTTGAAACAGGAAAGAGCACTACGAGTTGTAATAAGAAATTTACACTCCTCAACCCCAATAGAAGTGATTAAAGAAGAGTTAACGGCGTTAGGGTTCAAAATACGTCAGATAACCAATGTTTTAAAAGAAAATAAAGAACAACCAGGTGTAAAGAATAAAATCCCATTGCCCTTATTTTTCGTCGATCTAGAGCCATCGCCTGGGATCGAAAAAATATACGATGTGAATAGAATTTTCTACACCAGCGTAAAGGTCGAAAAACCGTACCCAAAAAGAGAGTTCATCCAGTGCCATAATTGCCACGCATATGGCCACACCAAGTCTTATTGCCACCACTTACCACGCTGCGTGAAATGTGGTAAAACACGCAAATCTGGCGAGTGTAATAAACCAATTACAGAACCAGCAGTCTGTGCCCTATGCCTGGAAGGCCATCCAGCCAACTACAAAGGCTGCCAAATTTATAAAAATCTTAAAGCGAGATATATGAAACCCAGGGACCCTGATGATACACCTAAACCAAGAAGAGGACCCGCTAAAATTGTGAACTCTAAGGTTTCTTTTACCAAGATACTTGGGGATAGAGACCCGACTAATGTATGTGCGGCCCTGCCGCAAGAACAAACTCAACCCCAATCTCAATATCCTATCCCATCTAATGTACCTAATCAACAACAACCTCACCAACATCAAATCCAATATGTTCCTCCACCGCCTAAAGCTACAGATCTAACCAGCTTATTGACATCCTTTCTTTCAGAATTTAAATCCCTTGTTACCCCACTGATATCACTTCTCACTAACCTAGTATCTCACCTTATCCCTCCTTTAAAAAATCCTTAAATGACTTCCATCAAACCCATATCCATTCTCCTTTGGAATGCGAATGGTGTTAGAAATCACATACACGAACTAACAGCCTTACTACAAGACAAGGACGTAGACGTAGCCCTAATAACGGAAACTCGACTGGCTAAAAAACAGCTCCTAAAAATACCACAATACATAATTTACCGTACCGACCATCCTTACGGTAGAGCACATGCCGGTACTGCAGTCATTGTGCACCAATCCCTCTCCCATCACCTACTCCCACTGCCTACACACGATTTCCTACAATCCACCGCAGTCGTAATCAAAACCTTCTCCTTTCCTATTACCGTTGCATCAGCGTATTGCCCTCCAAACCAATCCATCTCCAATATCCAATTTAGTTCCTTCCTCATTTCCTTAGGACATCATTTCATCTTGGGTGCAGACCTAAACGCCAAGCATCAACAATGGGGTTCAAGAACCACGAATTCTCGTGGTCGAACATTGCTGTCTGTACTCAATTCCCAAAATTTTACCCTTCTTCCACCCAACTCACCTACCTACTGGCCCACTGATCCTAACCCTAATCCCGATATCCTCGATTTCTTTATCCATAATGGTTTAGGTGCTCTCAACCATTCCGTTGCCCGTCTTGACGAGCTTTCCTCAGACCACAGCCCATTAATACTCCAAGTATCACTAGCTCCTATTCCTAAACCCTCTCCTCCGTCCTTCATCAGAGGCCCAGTTAACTGGAAACTCTTTCATCAAATCCTCTCCGATAAAATTGACCTCAGAGTAACCCTGAAAACCTCTGAAGACCTGGACAATGCAGTACATTCCTTCACTACCAAAATTCAAGAAGCAGTCTGGACTGCTTCCTCCCATGATCACTCCTCAAAAATCCTTAAGAAACATAATTTACCTCAACACCTCCTTGACCTAATCCACATAAAACGCCGTGCATGATTATTATGGCAACGTACCAGACATCCAGCCGACCGCTACTCCTATAATTATCACTGTAAAAAATTAAAACAAGAATTAGCCACCTTCAGATCCCAATCATTCAATTCCTACCTCACCACACTCTCTGCTCATGATAATTCCCTTTGGAATATCACCAGAAAAATCCTCAAAACCCATCATATTTCCCACCCTCTTCGACGAGATGATGGCTCCTGGGCAGCATCTGATGAAGATAAAGCCGAGGAATTTGCCAAACACCTTTCCTATACTTTCGCTCCTCATCCAGAATCCCATCCCAGCCACACAGTAAAAGTAGAAGAATCCCTCTCAATACCTATCCCACTCTCCTTACCACCTAAAGCTGTTAATCCCTCTGAGGTCAAATACCTTTTACGGAAAATCACACCTCGCAAATCTCCTGGATATGACCTTCTAACCCCACAGATCCTTCGACAACTGCCATCTAAAGCCATCATATTTCTTACATATATATACAATTGCATCCTACGAACTACCCACTTCCCTCTTTTATGGAAACATTCCACCATCGTCCTCTTCTTGAAACCAGGCAAACCTTCCAACAATACAGCCAAATTAGATAGACCAATTAGCCTACTCCCAATCCTCTCAAAAATTTTTGAAAAGATCCTACTGAAACGAATCCTACCTATAATTGAATCCTATAACCCTCCTACTCATCAATTCGGATTTCGTTCCCAACATTCCACTGTCCAGCAAGGACTCCGAGTTGTTGACCATATATCCTCAACCCTAGAAAGCAAGCAGTATTGCTCGGGTGCATTTCTGGACATAGCGCAAGCTTTTGACCGGGTATGGCACGCCGGATTACTCTTCAAGCTTAAAATCCATCTACCACAGTCCTTATACCTAGTACTCCGATCCTATCTTTCCGACCGCTCCTTCCGAGTTCGCTGTGGCACCGAATTCTCCGACTGTTACTCAATTGAGGCTGGCGTTCCTCAAGGCAGCGTCTTGGGCCCCATCCTTTACATTCTCTTTACCGCTGATATTCCTGTCCATCCCGATACCCTCCTGGCAACTTTCGCTGATGACACTGCTATCCTTTCTTCCAACTCAGATCCTGAAACAGCGTCCACAAACTTACAAAGGCACCTCTTCCTGATTGAACACTAGTGTAAGAAATGGCGCATTAAGGTAAACGAATCTAAATGTAAACACATTACCTTCACCCTTCGGCGTAATACCTGCCCACCAGTTTATTTTAACTCCATCCAGCTTCCTTTCTCAGATACAGTCCGGTATCTTGGCTTTCTCTTAGACAGACGACTAACATGGAATCCACATACTCGACTTAAAAGACAGGAACTTAACAGACGATATGGCCAGCTATATAGACTACTGAATAGAAAATCTAAACTTTCTGGTGAAAACAAATTACTGATCTACAAGACAATACTGAAACCCATCTGGACTTACGGACTAGAACTATGGGGAACAGCCAAATTTTCTAACATCAAACGCATTCAATCCTTTCAGTCTAAAGTCCTCCGTACAATAGTCAATGCTCCCTTCTATGTAACCAATAAAACCCTACATCATGACCTTAATATCCCATTTATTCTTGATCTTATCCCAGCCAAATTTTCCAAATTTCACCAGAACCTTTCTCATCACCCAAATCCCGTTGTACAATCCCTATCAAGCACCACCCATCCCTACAATCCCCTTCGTAGGTTAAAGCGGCAGTGGCCACGAGACCTTTTGTAAATATGGATATTTTGGAGTTCTAGCAATGGCCAGATTCTCCACTCAAGTCATGAGTGTCTGTGGCTGTAGCGCTCTTACTCATCCTCCGCTGGTTTAAAATACCAGTGAAGTGGCTGAGGGAGAAGCGTAGGGATCTCCTAAGCCTCCCTTTTCCCTCCACATGTGGAGGGGACAGGATTGGTTCGGAGATCACCTGGCAAATTGTAAATAATGTATGTTTTATATAAGGTGTTTGTTTTACTTTCATTTCTATTTTTATTTACTTATGTGTATATATATATATTTTCTTTTTCTTTACTCTTTTGTTCTTTCTTCTTATTCTTTTGTTATTACTTTCTTTATTTATATTTTTGTATATACGGTATGAATGCAATCTCTGAACTCTATTATAAGTGTCCTTAACTGTGACAAATTGTAATATTTCTGAATAAAGTGTTTTAATAATAATAATTTTTATGTTTATTGATATTTCGGCCCACAGTTCAGGCCTTCGTCAGGGCTGATCTTACGAACGGTACCCGTATGGTGGTAATTAATAATAATAATATGGTATAATTCTGTCAATTGAATAATTAATAATATGGTAATTAATTGTGTTAATTATATTTTGAACCGTTTAAATTTTTACTTTCACTTCCTTTTTTTAAAAAATACCTAACTCTCATATAAAAAAGAGTTGTGAGTGAAAGTTGTGTGATTCATGCGCCACATCAGATTATTCAACATTATGATACTATTATAGCTTTCATTGAATATCACTAGTAAAGAAAAGATATAAAAGATATATTACTAAATTTAGATGCCATCTTATCAAGTAAAACCATGAAATGTTGAGCTGGTGAGAGTGTACGGCTCCTTTTTTTTCTTTAGGAGGAATTTAAAGGTTAGTTTAGAATCATTTAAAACGCAAAATGAAAAAAAAAAATCCTCAATTCTTGAAAATTGACTATCTGATAAGGAACTACTGTTTGTAGAACAGCGGTGATATGAAAAGATGTGAAATAATATATAACATATCCGCCCTGAATGTCAACATTAACCCTCAATCACTGAGCAGCTTGGTAGTTATTCATTTTGTAAATTAAGGACGTCAACAGCATTAATGACACACAGTGATTTCCGATGGTTGATATAACAGATTAATTAACTATTTTAAAATAACGGGATTCGAACTTGTGACCGGGAGTTAAGAATCTAATTCTTTGCCTCTCAGCTTACGCACTCTTTTGCGTAAGTATGAAAACATTGAAATGACAAATTTATTTTCCTATTCATTTTTTAACACAATTGGTTCATATGAAAAGTTAAATAAATTGTAATAAAATTAATGCAAACAAAAATAGAAGTCTTCCTTCACGTGTTCTGAGTTGTCTTGAGATCTCATGGGTAGTACAGGCTTTGGACAGTATTTTTGTTATATATTTTCACGTTTCAATTTAAACTAGGACGGAAAGGAAGTGAGAAGAAGATTTGACCAAATTTTCATGTATGATAATTGTGTATTGAAAATGTTTCCATAACAATTTAATTGTCGATACAAACATATATTTTTTTATTTATTTCTTTCTTTATTATTAATACAGTCTGCCACACTGAAGGGCATTGCTACTAAGGCTATACATAACAAAAAAAATGTGTATAGACATAAATAAAAAAGATAAAGTAAATAATATAAGGAGAATTATTATACATATATACATATAAGGGGGGTCGGAGTAGCCATATGGGCTAAGGAGCTTGCAATAGGTAATCAAAGTTAAGCAACGTCGAGCCTAGTTAGTACTTGGAAGGGTGATCCACCAGGAAAAGCCATGCTGCCTGAGTCTCTCCTCCCTCCTCCCCCCGTAAATGAGCACCGTCGGCCTACTGGAGGCAACACACACCGACCGGAGTTAGGACTGATGATCCAACCCCATGTTCTTAAATTGGGAATCAGGATGTGGTTTACCAGAATGTTAGTAGCTCCCCTGAGACTTGGTCCAAGGACGATTTGTTTCGGGGAAAGAAAGATAGGTCCTCGTGCGCCTGCTGACTGTGAGCAGCCGTAATCCATGGATCTTCCCTGATTTTTCACTGTCCTTGAACTCGATTGAGTAGGGTGGAATGACACTGCCAGATTGGCCCTAAAGGGATAGGCTATGGAGCTACAGGTGGCCTGTCGCTGTACCAAAGAAACCATGGTTCGTAGCAACGTGAGGTTGGGTGAAATCCTCCAGGCTATCTGTGCTCCCGCAAGCAACGTACGCCTGTAAGGAGACCACATCTTGTGGCCAAAGATCTTCATGGTCTGTAGCGCCATACGAAAAATATATATATATATATATATACACAAGATAAATAAAATAGTAGAATGAAGCTTAATGATTATAAAACACATTTACACCTATAAACAATATTTACATTGGCCCAGGGAACACTGAATCAAGCTTTCCCTCCCCCCCAAAAATGGAAACCAAAGCAGGACTCCAGGTGATCCTAGTACTTCTTTTCCAGGCGCGTCACTATTACCACAGCAACAGACCCTCGGGACTACTAACATATTAATTTTTTCTTTACAGCAACTCTACAAATTTGGATGTGATTTGTCTGTTTTGAAGAACTCTACCAACAATCTGATGAGGTATACAGGGAGAGGGCTTGATGGCGAATTAAAGAAAAGTGTGGAAGAAGAGAGAGGAAGTGGAAGGTGTCTGGACTCCGCCGGCAGCTGCCTGTCGAAGGCCCCTCATTCATTCCACCCTACAGATGCCGCCTCCACCTGTTCTCATATTTTCGGGAATTTTTCTGTATCTGTCGAGAAATAATTTTTAAAATAAAGATAGTTTTTCAGATATGACATCTGCTGACATTGGCTTGACGCTTGCCGCATATCGAATGTCAAAAGTAGCCAAATCCGGGATTAATAGGAGGAGTTAAAGGATTGTTGAGCGATCGTTGTGATTTTAACAACCAATAATAATCTATTAAAAAGGCGCGTAATTTAACCTAATATTATTAGGCATAGGGTAAATATATTTTTTGTTATATGTTTGGATTTATTGATTCTCCAGTCCATTCTTCAATGACTAAACTATCTTTTGTTAAATTAAATGAGAGAAAATATCATTTATGCTGTTCTTTTGAAGAGAAATAGGAATTATCTTGTATGTTCCTCGCGCATTATACCTACAGGCTGTAACATATTGTAAACTAAATAATATAATACTATATATAAAAATAAAATGCTATATATAGTGAATATATTTTTTTAAATAAATATATATATTTTTATTAAATAAGAGTATTCACTAATAAGGTTGTGTGAAAATATTTCCATTCACTTCTGTAAATTTAAGCGTATTCCTTTTAAGTAAACGTGAATACTGCCGTATTCAGTTTTACTAATGTAAATACCATCGGTATTTATATTTCTTTTAATGAATATAAGTATATTCATATTTGTATTTATTAGTACCTGAAATATAAATGGTATTCGTATTTTTGAATATAAATATGCCCATCTCTGCCTACAGCAGACTTAAATCTAAAAGTGATGTAATGAAAACTTCTAATATATGTGTTTGTACTATTTTTAACTTTAAGGGTAATATTAGAGAACCATAGATAGAAAACGAATTAGTAAATATTTTAAGAAATGTAGGAATAATAAAAAAATAGCATTGACGAAGCATATCGTATATATTTACATGTGAATTACTTTATCTTTTAACTTATTATTTCACGGTGTTTAGTTGAAGAATTGGAAAGTCATTACTGATGGAATAGCTTATCGGGAAGTACCTGTAGAGGATTTTATAACCGCCATCAAACAGAAAATGAAGAGAAAATGGGAACAGATATGGTCGAATGTAACCGAAAATAAATTGAAAGAGGTAAAGGGTGAGATTGGCTGTATCGGCGTAGAACCTTGTTAAACCTTGATTATTTTATTTTATAATAATATAATGTGAAAATTAATGTATAATATTTATATTGAATAAATAGTAAGCTCAGTATGCAGAGCTTACAAAACATGTAGACTATCTTGTGACTTGACAAACGATCTACAATTCATTTTACAGGACAATACGAATGAAATTGATAAATTATTTTCTTTTCCGAAATGTTCTAAACTTGAAAATACAATCTAATTCTCAATGAAAATAAGGCAATAATGACCCTAGTGGTTGGAGCCTTAAAATTTAGATTAAAAAAAAAAAAAAATCTGCTATCGTTCCAACTTAAAAAGTATATGTATTTTAATTTTATTTTACTATTGGTATTTTCAATTCAATTCAATTCATTTCAATTCACAAAAAATATTGGTGATATATGTAAGGTGAGAATAACTTAAATAATTCATGAAAAACTCGTTGGCAATCCGATAACAATTCTTTAGTATAATGTTTTAAAACTTCTTTTCAAACACCTCAGAGGATTATCTGGAAGGCTAGGACAGACAGAGGAGTATATAATAGGCAATAAGGTATTTATATCAGAATAAATATTTAAGTTATGTAGCGGTAAAGTCAACAGGGATAATAATATTGAGCGTTAAGGATTTTATAATGGATGGAAAGATTAGGTTTGAATAAGGAAGGACTTCGATAGTTCAGAAGAGATCCAAAGCCCAATTCCGGGTGTCCAAATAACAACATTATAGCCATAAAGATGTCTTTTATATAAACTGTATTGAGTTTACTCGTTATCTTCTTGTACACAAGAAGCCTTAAACAAGTCAAATATTATTGAAAGATAATGCGAGTCAAGAAATGGTTCAAGTTTAAAAATGTAATAAAATGTCTATGACTGAAATAGTAACTGCCACAATACTCACATCCTCTCGTACATTCTCTTCGCGATGCTTGAAAACCTGAGCCGGTCTTTTAATCCGTATTTGCTGTGGGAAACTGCTTAGTAATTGTTCCCCATCGTCTTTCCCAGAATGGGTTTTGCTGTAAGCAATATAAGCTTCATTTCCCTTCCTAGCTGTAATAAATAAAAGAGTATAAACTGGTGGAACTAATGTTATATGAGTACTTTCCCTACATAATAATGAGTTACTGTCTCGGATAAATAGTATAGAAAATCGCTCGTTGAACGCCGGCGGATGTAGACTTCGCAGCAATCTCGGGTACTTAAAGAGCAACATAAACTCTTCTAAGTAATCAAGAGAACGTTACTGAGTCGCAGTATTCCTTTAAAAGGCATTTTTCAATTATTTAAGCGTGTTTCTTAGATTTATATAACAGTTTTAGCTTTTATACTAAGTTTTAACTTACATTTTGATATTAAAAGAAGTAGTTGAATCTAATATTTTTAACCAGTTTTTTTTGTCATGCAATACACATTTCATCTACATCCAGAACCTCGTAAGTTAGTCTATCATCATCTTTTTCGAGAAAAAAAAACTTCAAATCCTCTAAAGAGTTTTCATACTTCCAAATTATTGTAACAGATTACAGATAAGAGATATCGCTGATACCATAAAAATTGTGTAATTATAAATAACAAAAGGCTTAGCGAATCCATGTATTGCAGACACTACCAATCGCTGCCAACCCTCTTTTGCCAACGTTTACTTGTTCACACAACAAATATTAACATTTTAGGAATTCTTTCGTTAGCAAGCCCAGCAATTCGACATGCCTATTATATTTGTCGCTACGTAATCCCCACAATTATTAACCGGATATAATTCACCGAATTCGGCGCGGTATAACCGTCTAAATTCTCCGGTTGACTTCTTCGGTCCGAATATTCTACACAATACTTATTTTTCAAAAACCTCAAGATGATGCTCATTCCTTAATGTAACCGACCACGTTTCGCAGCCATTATGAACCATGGATGTGATAATGGTTTTGTAAATTCCAATTTTTAAGTTCCGGAATAGGAGGATTGAGCTATGTAGTCTTCTCACAGAGAAATAATAAGCATTTTCCTCCATTGACTTAATCTTAATCTCTACTTGGGTTTTATTTTTTCTAGTTATCTCAGACCTAAGATACCTAAACTTCTAAACGTGCTCCAACATATTCCCTTCTATATCGAAATCAACGAGCATTGTGTTATATGTATGTGTTATATTTTTTTCTCCTACAGTAACAACATCACTAGATTGAAAAAAGGCTTATATATGCAAATTAATATATTATACCAATTTATTGGTTTCTGAAAAAATTGAAAGAAAGTTACTAACATGAATAAATACGTTATTCAATAAGGTATGGAAGATAAAAATATTAATAATCAATTTTTTTGTACAAATTATAGTTAACAAAAAAACTTTACTTCGTATTGTAGGTATCTAAATTCTTTGATCACAAATCTCTTTGAAAATTAATGATCTTTGCGAGCACGGAATATCGTTGGATAGCTGATGTCCAACAGAGATGAAGAACATTTATTTTTTGAAATCTCTAAAGTGGAAGATTAAAAAATCATTTCGAGTGATACTAACGAGTATTTCTCTTTTTTTTTTTCTATTAACTTTGATTTGGTTGCTTTTATCATCGGTCGAATCGGTCGAAAACATTTAAAAAAATTAATCCTAACACGTATCGGGTGCCCCTGTGGATTATATCTTTTATGTTTATATTATGATCTTTGTAATATGTACTATTTATATTTTATTCGTTTGAGGGTTGAATGAGAACTTTTTTTTCTGTATTGAATCATAACAGTGAAATTCTGGAACTGGGTCATCTTCGGTGACAGAATACTTTGTTATGAAAAATCGATTAGCTGCGACATATATTTTTCAACTTATAACATAATCAAAGCGCAGATGATTTAAAAATGAACGAACTCCGATCGAGGATCCTAACACAACTATGATACCAACCCAGCTGGCTGTGGAGGAACTTCCTTGATAACTGTGCTACTAGCTCCTGGGTGACGAGGCTTTTGCAAGGCCGTGAGCTTTCACTTTCATTAAAACTGTGATGATTGCTCTGCGGTTTTCACCTCCTCACGAGCTAGGATGTCGCTCTCCCCTCCGGATTTAGAAAATATTCATGAAACGCGACGGGAACTGTACCTTCTTAATTGCCAAAAGTAGAGAACTCCAACTAAAGTCCCTCGAAAGCATTTTTTTTCTATCCAGGGATGCCCATCCTTCTCATGGTTGATGCCACATCCCTCCTCCCTCTCCCTCTCAAGAAATTGTATTGCTCTTCTCTTCTTAAAAACAGTACAAATGAAAATATAATTAGAAAAAAATTATATCATAAACAATTACACTTGCCTGCTAAATCATTTTCCCTTTCTACTCTGGATTAGATGTTTCTTCAAATCGAAACTATAATAATAAATAAAGGGCTTAGCGAATCCGAAGGTTCGATGCCAACACCACCAATCGGTTATTACAAACCTCCCTTCAGCGTTCGCCGTCCAAACCTAGTCCCTTCAAATCGGCTTTAATGCAATCTTCCCGGCTACGCTTCGGTCCTACCCCACAGACGTTTACCATTCGGCACATCAAATATTAACCTTTTAGGAATTCTCTCGTTACTAAGCCCAACAATTTTGCAGGCCCATTTGATTCGCCAGGATGAAATCGCCTCAATTATATTATTCGGATATAGTTCACGCAATTCGGCGTTGTTTAACCGTCTGAACTCTCCAGTTCTAATTCAACCTTCTTCGGTCCGAATATTCTACGCAATACTTTATTTTCAAAAACCTTAAGACCTTGCTCATCCCTTAATGTAAGCGGCCACGTTTCGCAACCATAAAGAACTGTAGGTAAGATAACAGTTTTATAGATTCTAATTTTTGAGTTGCGGAACAAGCTAAGTAGTTTTGTCACAGAAAAATAACAAGCATTCCCCGCCTTCAGTCTAATCTTAATCTCTTCTTCAATTTCGTTTTTCTAATTATTGTAGACCCTAGATACATGAACTTCTCTGCCTGTTCAAACATGTTACCATCTATATCGATATCACCAGTAATATAGCCATTTTTGCTGCTAACCATATATTTAGTCTTATCCGTGTTTATTTCGAGTCCTAGATCTTTACTGGTATTCAATCGTATTTAGTTTTATAGTTTCCACGTCTTCGTTTAGCACTACCAGATCATCCGCATAGCCCAGCACGGGTGTTGTCCATGAGCCAAGAAAAAATATACGAAATTTATCTCTTAAAACATTAATGTTCCTATAATTACCTCCCTTTTTAATTTAATTAAATTATTATTAATGGTATTATTATTATTATTTTAACCTGCCTTTAAGGTGCACTTTCTTTCCATCTTTTCACAGAGTTTTTTTTTCCTTTACTGTTATTATAAAGGTAAGTACTGGTATTATAAAAACAGGGTTTGAAACCAAAAAAAATTCAAAATCAAATCTGATCAAATTTTTATCTGGCATTTTTGAAAATGATTCGTTCATTTTCATTAAGAGAAATTTTCATTTTTTAGCATAAATGACAAAAATCATATCCTGGTCATTATTTTTGAAAAAAAAAATACAATTAGCAATAATAATAATTTCTGATTAATACTTTTTGAAAGCAGAAATATAAATCATTTGAAATCTCTATGATATATTTTGAACTTGGACTAGTAGGCGGAGAATATTGTTGGAACTATTAGTAACAAATCTTTATTCCACACACACATACAATTTAAGCGATTTTAGAAATATAATATTAAAAAATGTTTACTTTAATAACGTATGCATACATGTTAATATTTAATTTGGTTTTTTATAAAAGGTAATTTTTATTTTTTGATCGAACTTTTTTTTTATCACAATTTAATCATTATCATTTACATAAGTAAGTAATCATTATTTTCAATCGAATCAATAAATAAATCAATAAATCAATAAACGTCAAAGATCGATTTAAATTTGTATTTATGAATTATTATTATTTTTATTATCACGGCGCTACAACTCGGTGTCAAGTCCTCCTCCATCAGCTCCCTCCAGTCATCTCTGTTCTGTGCGGCCATTATCCAGCTCCTAACTCCCAGGACATCCCTTGAATCTCTTGCCAATTTATGAATTAAGCATGCTATTTTTTAAATTACTGGAAATATTGAACTAAAAAAATCTATCAACGTCAAAATAGAACCTGAAAGAATGATCTACTAGGTAGTTTACGATAATTACCTTCAGTAACTGATAATTATGATAAACTTTATCCTTGATATTTTCAAAAGTACATCGGGTGTAAAAATTTGGTTTTTGAATTTTATCTTTCGGTGGGATTTCTTTAAATCTGGCCATTTGTTTTTTTTTTTATCTTTCAATGCTTTATCTGAGAGTGGATGAAATCATGTAAATTAACTCCAAACGAAACTTTTAAAAGTCCAATATTGAATAAATGAAAATTGATGTAACGATGTAATAATGAACCTCGTAAAACTCAAATAATATGTGCAATGTTTTGTTTTAAACAAACTATTTTATTTTTTTTCCCCTCTTATTATTTGTACATAAGTGTATATATCTCTTCATATATACAGTAGTTTTCTATCTTTTACCATAGATACCATTATAAATCTTCATTTTAACATTTTAAGGAAAACATATAGACGTATTTTTACTTCATTATTATATTGAAGTATTGTAATACTAATGTTCATCTGCTTTTGCTAACAGATCGCCAGAACTATGTATTATTATTATTATGTATTATTATTATTTGTAATAGGTCTCTTGGCCAAATTTATTGATTATTTGTATGAACAATATTATTATTCTTAGGGGACGTTGTCCCAGAATAAAGATGATCTTTCTCCAAAGAAAGGTTTGGTGAGAAGGCTTGGGATAAATTGGTGCTGCGCCATTAAGAAGATGTATAAGAACACGGCCTTCACGTCACGTGAGTATTAGGATTTTAATATAAGAAACATTAATTGAAAATGGGAAAAGTTTATTAAGATATTAAGATTTTAATGAGGAAGGAAACCGGTGACAGTATGGTTAAGGTTAATGACAAGCCACCGCGATGACCGTGGACGGGAGGATAACAGAATGTCACCTTGGTGCGCTACCTGACCTCAGCCCCATGCCTCACCTTCGCCTTTCTAAACTTCCGATGCAGTTTTTAAATTGCATTCAACCTTTCTAGCAACTTAATTTTAATTTATTAACAGCAACTTTATTAAAAAGTTTAAAGAAGAGCTACTAAAAAAAAAGAATATCCGCTTTACGGGTCTGTCAAATTTATATATTAGCATCACTATCTTTTTACGACTTTATATAATATCTAACAATACTAATTATTATGGAGAAAAATAGATCTTTTGAAGAAATTCCGAGGTTTTATTAGATGATCATGAAACTCGTCGAAAAAACAAATAAATGTTAGTATATATTTTTTATTATTAGATTTATATTAAATCCTCAGGGCGGTCCCTCCACGCCCAGTGAAGAAACAAAGGCCTCTGGCTATAAATGTAAACTATGCATACAGTATGCAGAGCTTTTACCTTAAAATACCTTCGGGCAAAAAAAAAAAATTAATTTTGAAAATAGTATATATATATATATACTATTTTCAAAATTCATTTTTTAAAAATATTTTTATTTTATTTTATATATATATATATATATATATATATATATATATATATATATATATATATATATATAATTGTATTTATATACTGTCTTTTGCATAATGAATAAAAACGTTGAGGGTGGGAAAAAACATTATATTAAATCCTCTACGTTTCGCTTGAAAATCTTTTTAGAAAATTATGGAAGTGAAATATAAAATTATACAAATATAGTGTATCTCTTAATGGAGGGGATCGGCAAAAGTGAGGCGCTCTCGTCTTTTTCCGTATAGTTTCCTGCTTTATTTTCTCCTTCAGTTACCTATCAATTTTCAGTTACATTATTATATTTAACAATATCTTATTACTAGTCGCATATTGAAATGATTAATGTTTTTAAATCAACAAAAAGTAAAGGTACTTTAGAGAAGGAAATTTAAAAAAAAAATCAGCATTTAAGTCCTGCCAGATCACATCAATAAGGGTAGGACTTACATTTTATTAAAAATTACATAATTGTGCGTGAGTTTGATCAAAAGAGCCGTTTTTGAGAAAATTTAAAAAGCTGATTTTGACGAGAAAGTTACTGCATGTACAAACCTTAAATACATGATTACTGTTTTGTCTTTTCGTTTTTAAGCTGACTCATAGACCATTTTGTGGGGCTTGATTATTTTGACTCAGGAAACTCTAAAATTTGAATTTGCGTTGAAAACTCAGATTTGATTATTTTTCAAAATCGCAACACTTCCCCTTCCTTATATATTACATACATAGATATGCAAGTGAAAGTAAAAATATATTGTGTTTTTCCATTATTTTTTTTTTTTTTTTTTTTTGCATTACCGATGTGTGGCAGTCCCACGCCCATTCTTACTTAATTGTAGTACACCTACAACGACACTTGTTCACTTCCATCACATTTCCATCTCAACTGTCCCTTAGGAAACATAATTTACATACTTTTTTATCCCCGCCCTGTTGGCCAGACGACTCCATTCTAGGGCCAACCTGATTGCATGACAATGAAAATCAGTCTCTGGGAACATGCCACAACTCTTCAGAAAAAAAAAAAATGAAAAGGTTCTTCCATTTCTTCAGGAGTCTTCGGTGACTCGCCATCCGCCTATGAAACACAAACAGTATGTAAATAACTGTAGGCAAAGGGTTTATGTAATCCATTCAGATGCAAGAATAAAAAAAAATACATGTATAAGAGATTCTTTTTCGAACATCTTCCGAGTTCCTGGGTAGTATATCTTCGAATCTACGAACCAGTTAAAGAAAAATGTATTTTTTTTACCTTAGTATCAAAATCATTTGTTTCTCCTTTTAAAAAAAAAGTGCTCTTCTTAAGCACTTATGGCAAATCCGATAAACAATACTTACTTTTGAGGCTAATGTAAGCGCCTCTAAATTTCAAAAAGGTGTTTTCGATTTTTTTTCCATAAATTGAACCTTAGTCTTCTACTCATATATACAGTAATTTAATGTTAAGTACAGTAATTCGATTATAAATAAATTGAATTGTAAGAATAAGGGTATTAAAAACGCTCTCATTTTGTCTTTTTCAATTTTTTTTCTTAATGTTATAAAATTTTGTAGTTAATTTTTAGTCAATTGTTTGGAATACATATAATTTCAGTTGTATGAATTGTAGAAGCCAACTATAAAAAATCAACTAAAATAATAAATTTATCAAATTTGTAAGATTAGATAATAGAAATTAAAACTTAATTTTTAAAAACTGCGTAGGTGGAGTTTTCAATTATGGCTGCTGATAAAAATAGTAATTAACAAATAATGACAAATGTAAAATATAGTGCTAGGGATTGAATAAAAATACTCAACATGACTTCGGTTGTATGTCTGTTTTTTCATCAAAGCATCGAAGAATGAATCTGCTATATTCTAACATTTTGTACCATCTAAATTTGACAAAAAAGACCAATAGGCCCACTTGCTAGACTATGTCCTCCCCTCCCCTTCCCCCACCAGTACCAGTACCAGTACCATCTAAAGTATAAGATGTTCCTTATATTTCCCAATATAATAACAGTAACGTGCTTGTGCACTATACCCAGAAGACATATGTTTCTAAAGACCTCACAACCACAAGAAATGCTAAAAATATATTCCATTAATTTATTAAAAACTAATCTTATACTTTTTAAAAACTCTATTCAATTAGATAGTGCTAAGATTTATTTTTTCAGCTATGATTTTTTTGTTGGATCGGAATAAGGACAGTAACCTACTTGACAATTTATAATTTAAAATTCATTATAAATGTTAATATTATGGCCATTTACTATTTTCTAATGTCAGATATTCTCACCATCAATACACTAAATAATGGGAAGCCTGCGAAATAATAATACAAGTAATGTAATAACGACTTCAAAGTTAAAATATATGAATTAGATAAGCTTCGGAAAAAGAACACGTGTATGAATAATGTGTATTTTTAAAAGAATGAAGATATGTATTTTGTCAACAAAGTTCTTTGTTGTCAGGTCCTTAAGGGATTGAACTCAGAGATGGGCATATTTATATATTTTTTTTTTTTTTTTTTTTTTTTTTTTTTTTTTTTTTTTTTTTTTTTTTTTTTGGACTAACATATATCTATCCGCACCTGTCAATTATGATTGACAATCAGCAGATGTGCTGGCTTAGTAATGAGAGAAAAAAAAATAATAATAATAAATAAATAAAAAGGCTTGATAGGCATGAGGAATAGCAATATCCAGCGGTATCCCTTCCATGGCTTTTACTTATTATAACATTATTTCAGCAGATCCCTCATCCAGACCCTTTTCAGTCGTCTTCTGGAGTTCTCGGGCATACTAGTTGTGGCCATTTCTTTTACCAGCTGGTTGGATATTTATATTTAAAAATATAATTATAAATACCGTTTATATTTATAGCACTTTTGAATATATTTATATTCATGTAAAGAAATGTGAATACAAATGATCTGTATTCATTCACAGCTGTAAATATAAATATAAATATAAATAATGATGTAGAGATGGTTGACCGTTGATATAATATGAGAAAGAGTTAGTCGAGGGTACGGTCAAATAAATAAAAAAAGTTAAAATATATAAATTATTTTAATTTTTGCCGACGTTTCGACCCACTTTGCAGGTCGTCTTCAGGGCGTAGGATGTGGCACTGCGGGAGGCAGTTGAAACACTGGCAGTGTATATATATATATATATATACTGCAAAGTCGAAACGTCGGCAAAAAGTAAAACAATTTATATATTTAACTTTTTTTATTTATTTGACCGTACCCTCGACTAACTCCTTCTCATAAATATAAATACCACTTTAAAAGTGAATATGGCTATATTTACAGTTGTAAAAATGAATGGGGCTGTATTCACGTTTATTAAAATGAATACACTTAAGATTACAGAAGTGAATGGAAATGAAAAGTGAATGCACACAAACTTATGAATGAATGAATGCCCTAATTTATTGGATAAATATTAATGTATTTATTACTTTAGGTATTTCCAAACTAAAACAAGAAAAGTATGCAAAAATTAAAATAAAGTTTTGTAGAGTAAAGGGTAAGTCTCTTAAAAATGTTGGAATAATGTTAAAAAGTTGGTAAAGTAGTATCGAAATGATGTACACATAAACATTTAATTACATATATGTATAGAGTATTTCCCTCAACTATATATATATATATGTACATGTATATGTACATGTATATATACATGTATATATATTATATATATAAACATATATACACATCCCCAAATGTAACAATAATGTTATAAATAATAATTTTTAATATAAACTAGGCCATTATTATTCATTAACATTTTATTTATTAATTATTTTATTACGATGTTTCTACCATCACTAGGGCCATTTTCAAGTCTTAGTCTTAGTCCTCCATTAAATTTCCATTATTTACTGTCGTATTAATTTTCTCAGAAAATTAGACACCAATTCTAGAAATAATGAACAGAATAATAATAAGAATAAATAACATAAATTAATATGCTAATAAAGTATGGAGTATTTTTAAAACAAAAGTATCATAAATTGTCTTTTAATCACTTTCTATAACTTTTTTTATTAAAAAATAAATGTGTAGTACACTTTATTACATTAATTAATATATTTGGAATTTACTCTGTTAAATGTTAGATTTCTAAATGCTTTTATTAAAAAGAAATGCCTTCTTGTAAAATTAATTAATCACTTGGTGCTTGATCCACTTACCAATTACACTTCGGAGTAGAATGGTAAATTTGCTGGAAGAATCACTCCTCAAATTTATCATCGTTAAGACGATTTAATTTTGGCATGCTAGGCCATTGTCTCGAAGAAGAAAAGAATTTCCACGTGACCAGTGGTGTATTATATTCCTTAAAGATTTACTAAACCGTTGGATAACTTCTCAGCATTGGAAAATCTCTTTGGGGGTCATTAAAGTATTGCACTTTAATGCAATACCCTTTCTTAGCTTCACCCTGAGGATGCCGTGTACCCGTATTCCACTCTGGTATTTCCACTGTGTCGTTCCAACTTTTGTGCCTACTCTGACCTTCCACTAAAGTTATCTTTATTGCCATTAGCAACCCATAAAAAAACATTGCATCGAAAGGACCATAGACGCAGATTTGCCATTCTGGTAGGGGAAGTAACTAACTGAATATGTTACATAGTTTTATTTGTATTTAAAGGTTTTAGTCACTGAGATGAACTCACCACTTCATATTTCCAGACGGAAATGTAATAAAGTCTTCACGTAAAAATTAAGGAGTGTTCATGAATTAATTATAAAATCTTAGGATATCTTGCTACATATCTCTAACTTATCGTATCTATTATCTTTGAATATTGACTAAAAGTTCTATAATAGGAACACAGAGCGTGGTAAAATACTTATTTATGTACTTCTAGGCATTAGCTTAGTCATCTAGTCGACTATTCCAATTTCCTTAATTGACTTTAGTTTACATAATTAGGACCCTCCTCAGATCTTAACGTATTAATAACTATAAATTTATATTTAATAAAATTAAATATACGTAAGTATACATCATTTCGATTTAGAAAATACCAACTTTTTAACATCATACCAACATTTTTGAAGAGATATATTTAATAAATCTCTTACTGTCGAAAACTTTATTTTAATGTTTGCATACTTTTTTGTTTTATTTTAGGAAACACCTAAAGTAACAAATAAATTAATATTTATTTGATAAATAAGAGTATTCATTTATAAGGTTGTGTGAAAATATTTCCATTCGCTTCTGTAAATATTTGTTTATTCATTTTATTAAACGTGAATACAACCCTATTCACTTTTACAATTGTAAATAAAGCCGTATTCACTTTTACTAATGTAAATACAGCCGTCTTCACTTTTAATGTGGTGAATACGGCTGTATTTATAGTTACAACTGTGAATGCGTATCATCTGTGCTCATATTTCTTATTATGAATATAAACATATTCATATTTAAATTCAAAATTGCCATAAATATAAATAGTTTCGTATTTATATTTTTGAATATAAAAATACCTATCTCTGATTGAACTTCATCGGAATCGTTCCAAGCCGGATCCTGTTTAACCTCTGCGGGAATAGGTTGAGTCGGGTCCCAAAACACAAAAAGATCTCGAGTAGGGTACCGACGTATTTTTTAGAGTGCTCAAATTGGATAAAGGCGTATTTTTTTAGAATGCTCGAATAGGGTACCGAAATTTATTCAAGTCAAGGATAAGGCCTATCAGTGCTTCACGGAAGGATGAGCATTAGTCCCTAAATCTATTTCTTTAACTATTAATGAATGATTTAGTGATAGCCATTTTAAAATACATTTCAAATGCTGATTGAAAAGAAAAGGGCCGTTAATATATTTTTTTAAATTTGGTATATATCAAAAATGATGTTATTTCACCTCACTTCTAAGGATTTGTAATTAATCTAGAAGGTAATTTTATTATTCGTAATTTATTCCTTGCTATCCTAATCCACTCAATCTTTGGTCATTGATTTCGTTAATTAGGTGTTTGTAGTTTTATTTAAGGTGTTCACTGGTTGTTTTCAAGCTTTTTCCATTTATAGTTATCTAATGGCCTTCTGTTTTAACTTGTTTATTAACTTCTTGGCCAGATACTTATTAATATTTCAACTTCAGACAGTCAGTACATGAGTCGTTTAATTATACTCAAAGATGCGATATTAATATGCTTGGTTGTCGGTATTAATTAGGTAAACGATATGAGAACTATTAATAAAGTAACACTTATCAGGTGAGAGAAGTGAATTCGTATCGTTATAGATACATTCCATGTGTACAAATCGAGCCGAACGATTGATGATATGATTGACCCAAAAAAGGCATAATAAATTATACTAAATGGAAATAAAATGTTTTTTTTTCATCCTATAAAATACCAAAATTTTCATTGGAAAATCTAACATGCTAAACTAATTTTATTTGAAGAAGAGCTTGGCTATTTGACTTCATGCAGTGTTTTTTAAAAGTCTATATTTCTTAATTGGTCTAAATTCTGGTATCCTTGCTTCTTTTTAGACCAAAGACAAATTTGGAATCCTCATACTAAGCGTAAGAAACAAAAGCAACATTAAATTAAGCATGTTAAGAAATTAGTAGCCTACAGGACAAACTCAAACCATTCTGAATGGACCTACGATTTTTAAATTCGGAAACAGCAAAACTTTAAACGCATCAACTCCTTTCAGTCCAAAATCTTTCGAATAATAGCATATGCTACGTTCATTGCATATAAAAAACGTCTGCCAAGTAAGGTCAGTATAGCTTCCTCACCGTTTCCGTTGTATATTACAAGCTATACAATTTTTCGTATGAGAATAAAATCTCTGAGAGAAGAAGAATCGGAATAGCCGATTATAGTTACCCTTCAACATTCAACAAAAGAGTGTCGTATTTGAAGATTCCATACTTGATTATGCTTAATAAAAAATAAAAAAAAATGCATACTGAGCATGAATTTCAATACTGTTAGTGCAAAAGGTCTTACGTACAAATTTATTTATTGTTTTACAAGAGTGCATAAAAACTCATAATTTCTTTATGCTTTATTAGAATAATTTCATATTTTACTGTCATCTGCTATTTTCCATAGTAGCAGACTACTTATATCAGATGCAGA
The DNA here is from genome assembly GCA_928085145.1 of Nezara viridula. NCBI lineage: Eukaryota > Metazoa > Arthropoda > Insecta > Hemiptera > Pentatomidae > Nezara > Nezara viridula. The sequence continues at coordinate 94,062,417 of OV725077.1, forward strand.
CTACAAAATGTCACCATTAACACATAGAATTAAAGCTGAAAATTTTTACATTCGAGCTTTTGCTCTGATAATAGTGATATATACTACCGGATCCAGATTAAATTTTGGGGGAGGGGCTTCAGCCCGAAAGATTATATATATATATATATATATATATATATATATATATATATATATATAATGACGATAATTAATTTAAAAAAATCCACTGCAAATTATTTTACTATGGTATATTATTTCCAAACAATTATACATATAAAGAAACATTAAATTCCTAGTTACAAAGAAAAATAAATAAAAGGTGATCCCAATTATTGGACTAAACTTTTTTTTAATCATTAATAATATGCTAAAAAATAGCATTACTTCAGTAACACATTCAAAAATCAATACAAAAGATAAACCTTTTGCAATAGCACATCTAAAAAAAAACTATAGACCACATCTTTGCTCCTAATTGTCCGATTTTAACGATTTTTTTTTTGTTTTTTATGAAATTCCGCAAACTTATAAAAAACCATATACAATATTAACAAAAATGTGTATACTTCTTGAGTTATTCGGAATTTAATTTTACCATCCCTCGTAACTTTTTTTTGAGCTTCTTTTCGTTGAAGTATGTTATATAGATAAATTTAAAGGGAAAAAATGACTTTAGCGAAGTTTCATTAAAATCGGTACATTCGTTTAGGCGCTACCGTCTATAGCAACGCAGGTTTTTCTGCCGCCGTTTTGAAACAAGAAAGCGAATAGTAATGTCGTTGAAGGATGATCATCCTCTGGTGACCTCTGATTTTATATCCAAATTTAAAAACAATCGGTCCAGTAGTTTCGAAAAAAATGCGCGGACGGCGGACAGCGGGCTAGTAGTGCATATATAAGAGAAAGTGGTGGACAGAATTCAATAAAATTGACACTCCGTTATTTTTTCACCAAAGTCTACCTTTTATCTAACTTTGAGCCAAATCGAACGAGCCCTTTCTGAAATATTGGCATATCTAAACATATACGTTTGCGCGTGCGTTAGCGGAAGTGCTGGGTGGAATTTGATAAAATTGATATGGGACCATCTAGGCACCAATCAGCATAATCCCTGAAAATTTCATGAAGATAGGATGAACAGTACTGGGTGATATGCCCGTCACATCGATTTGACTACAGACAAACAGACGGACAAACAGAAAGACAGACACCGAACCAAATTTGATCCTTGATGTCTGAAACGTAAAACGCGAGTGAAAATTTTCGATTCTGAGCAAAAATTTTTTTTTAATCTCTCGCACGAACACAATGCTTCCCTACCTTCGGTAGTGAGGAAGCAATACTTGGCTGTTCCCAAATTTCAAAATCATAGGTAAGGCCAGAATGGTTTGAGATTGTCTTGTAGGTTAGTAATTTGTTGGTGTTTTATATTTAGCAGTCCATATATTTAGGCAAATAAATTATTTAAAGTTGCTCTTGTTTCTTACACTTTGTATGAGGATTCAAAGTTAGTCTTTGGTCTAAAAAGAAGCAGGGATACCAGAATGCCTAAAATCCTCTTTGAACATTGAATGGTAGAGTTTTCATGAAATTTTCTAAATTTGCTTAAGTTTCGGAAATGGCCGGATTCCAGGAGGACCGAGGTTTTCTGGTATCCTGTGTTTTCCATTACATGTACAAGTTTGATTTCCTTTGCTGATTATAAATAAATTTATGTCTTCATTTAAGATGTTTATTTATCCCTAGACCTAGCTCTAGGTTCTAAATTGTATTTTATTACTTTTTTTTTAATTTATGTTTTTTGAATTGCTTTTGTCAAAGTAAATAATTAGAGCGATCAGAAGATCTCGACATAGTGTGTTCAAATTAAGTTAAATGGACTCAGTGGATGAAGAAAGAGGCTAAGAAAGGACGACCTCAAGTGTCAGGCGGATGAGGATGGAAACTACAAACGGAGGGACGAGCCTTCAGACTTTGTATGAAGAGAGAGAAGGAGAAATGGTTAAAGGAGCTTAGTGAAATAAAACTCCATTTGATGTAGAACCAAATATCGTGTATAACATATATTGATATATCCAAGATGTGAATTAACGATTCGAGAACTGCAGTAATCATTCCGCCGTGATTAAATCGGCTAGCTAGAGTCGTTACAGTTATTAAAAGGCTTTGATCAGTATACCTTATTACCATGAAACTTTATAAATAAAATTTAGAACTGCAGTTTTTTACATCAAAATAATAAGAAATAAAAATACAATTTTTGCATACAATGAGTGAGCTTGCTCATGTCGCGCTGCCAGCTAGCGATAAGATGAACTAATAGGCCGGCCACTATAGGTATAGCGGGCAGGCAGATTAACTAGTAGACCGCCACACTATTTTTAATTTATTTATATTCTCTTCAAATATGGTATGAAAGTAATCTATTTTCACTTGCCCTTGGTTGAGACAGCATTATAATTATTTTATTTAAAAATATAAACAAAATAAAAGTGCAACGAGTAAATGAGCGAGTTTATTATTCTCGGTTCAAACCGATTAGAATTTAAAATTTAACCATTTGCAGTAGCACTGTTATGAGTGGGTTTGAGAAGAAATGTATAGATATGAAGGACAAGTTATGATTTCATATGAAAAATGTAGGATATGATTTTCCGTATATATAGCAATTGTTTGAAAATTGCTTGTGGTTTGCCCTCGCTCAAAGATTATTTTGTCCAAAAGGCCACAATTTATTACACTGGCGTGAACACCTTCCTTAGGGGCAACCCACAAGGCGACCAAGGACGGATTATTTCGAGTCGTTATGGCTCGAGATGCTTTAAAGGTTGAGTGTAGGCTGGAATAGAATGTGTTCCTTGTCTTTTTATTTATTTTATGTTCATTTTTTTCTTTTTACATGCCTGGAATATAATATATATAATAATGGAATATATAATGCTTGTGTCCTAAGTAAAATTTTCTTTGCATCAATAAAAATACATATTTAAATACATTTGAACTTTAACTATTTATGTAGAGATGACGTAGAGATATTTTTGGAACGGAAACAAGAGTGTTATTTAAGAAAGGAAGTAGGTGAGACGTGAGTGGGCGTAGTTGCATAAGGTCGACGACGGAAGTCTTGCTGCACATGGCTACATCGTCCCACAATATTCTCTTGTTTTAATGAACAACCAAGGATTTCTGCAAAAAACAAATGATATATATATGTGGAACACTTTGGAGGTATATTGATGTCAGTCAAGTATCACCTGAACGACTAATTGACAAAAGGGACAAAGATCTACTTTAATAATTAAAAAGCACTCTTGCTCAATCTCCACCGGGTTTAGCCCTAGTGACGCGGTTGAGAGAGGAGTGCAGGGAACTCCTGGAGTCATACTTTTCCCTCCATAGTTGGAGGGACAAGTCTGGTTTGTAGTTCTCTCGCCAAATTGTAAACATTGTATATAGGTGTGTATGTGTTCTTTTTATTTATTTATTTTTAGGTTATTTTATTCTTATTTATTGTATATATATTATTTTTCTGTATAATTTATTTTATTTATTGTACATAGAGTGTGAATGTGATCTGTGAACTCTATTATTAATGTCCTAGAGACAGATTGTAATATTTTTCAATAAATAAGTTTAAAAAAGTCCAAATTTTTTTGTATTATTTATGTCTATAAAAATATATATCGAAATAGAATGATTTTCGGTTTCCCGATTCTTTTCTGAATAGTGTCGTATGTGATGGTCAGAAGGGAACGATGTCGTGCAACTTGCGCTAACTTCGTGAAAAGCACATTTTAACCGGTTTTGGATTTTTAAGAGCGACATTTTGCTGGAAACAAGGAATCAAGAGAATAAACTGATAAAGGCCACAGCAAGTAAATTGTATAAGTACTAAAACTTTCATAATTCTACTCTTTTTTTTTCCCCTATCCCCCAGGAATTTCTTGATTACAAAATACAATATATATATATATATATAAATGTATATATACATAAATTTACAATTTCCTTTTATTGCCCAAGAGCATTTTAAGGTAAGAGGGATATGCACGCTGTATGCGTTCTGTGCATCTGTGGCCAGAGGCCTTTTATTATACCACTGGGCGTGGAGGGACCGCCCTGAATATAATTCTACGTGTACCATTTTTAAGAAGTGCAGAGCAATGAACTTTCTTGGGAAGGGAGGAAATGATTGTGAACAAAACCATTGACTTTGAGGGTTTGCACCTCCTTGATGTAACTCTGTCTAATTTTTCACACAAAAGGGCCTCGTCTGCAAATAGAAGTTCTTAACAATCGATGAAACTTAGGTTCATGAAATTGATAACATCAAAATATGGAACCTTTTTTTTTGGCAATTACAAAATAACAATTCTTAGCTTTCGATATATCACGTAAAAAACTTAATACTACAATTTTTAGAAATTCTTGGATTCTGCACTTGATTAGAAAATCTTATTTCTTGACCAATTGTTACACAGCGTGGTAATGTAGTCAGTAGCCACGCCAAACCGTCAGATTACCTCCGAAACGATCTCATGTTCTTCTATTCCTGTTATTGTTTTTCCCAAGCAAGGTTCTTCCCTATTCGAAATCGGTCAACTACATACATGAAAATTCTTTTGGAGATAAATTTTTTAAATTTTACATGCTTATATTTAGCTGCTTTACATGCATTACAATATAAAAAGAGAACATATTATGATCATTTATGTATTTAGATTAGATCACTCTCATAAACTGATATGGATCATTGAAAAAAATAAATAAATCTACGAGATGGATCTTTCTAGCTTAAGCTCCTTTAAATAAATTTATTTTAATTTTATGGAGAAGTTGATTGGGGGTACAGTCAACGGACACGTACTATATATTGCAGTATTTTAAATAAACGCTACCACAATATATAGTACATATCGATTGGCCCTCTACTATACTCTACTATAGCTTCTCCATAAAATTTTAAAAAAAGAATTCATTTAAGGAGGCTTAATCTCATAGTTCCACCAGTGCACCTTTGTAATTTTTATTTTTTCTAATTCTGTTGGTGGTAATGTTTTAACTGGATTTCGTCTTTAAATAAAGACGATTTTTCTTTCTACTTTTTTGTGGAAATACTGTGTATGCCTAATTGTTTTGACAATCTACATTTATTGGTAATGTAAACTAATTAGTTGCTTGTCAATTTTAAATAAAAATATGCCTCGAGTTATTAACGCCAACGTTTCCTTCGGAAAGAGGTCAAGTTCAAATATTTGTCCGGAAAGAGGAGACTGCGTGCCTAGAACCAAAATGAATAGATTACCTTCGAGGGCATTAAAATGCATGACCGGTTGGCTCCGCGTACACCTGTTATTAATGAAAACTGACGCCTCCGGCAACTCCTCTTCCTGAATTTGCATACGATTTTTGAAGAAGAAAAAGAAAAAAAGAGACCCTTTATCATCCTCGATTCATTAAATATCGAAAGGATGCTGATGAATTGATAGGGATCTTCCGTGATAGCCTTCAATGATGGGAAGGAAGAGAGTGAGAAATCATGTAGTGCGAATCAGTCCTGTCCATGTAGCAATTATCCCAACTCATTTCATCGACCCATCTCTCGCTTCTGGTCCATCTAGTCCTGATTATTAACCAATGATAGTACGATTATGATCGGAGATCCTCAACGATCCAGGACAAAATGATTGCGAAGCACTCTCTAAAGCGTATTTATCGTCGCATTGATTTTACAAAAGGAATATTGGAGTATTATTTTTATTAAAGGATGTAGCTGTTTAAAAAAAAAATCCAAATATAAAATTGATCGTGTACAGAACACCAGTGATAAATAGTCTAGTTATCTACGATCGAGTTTGAATGGGAAGAACAAAACCAATTCTTTTCGCTTATATTTATTTTTTTGTTTGCTTTTTTCATTCTAGCTACCGTGTTTTTTTAATGTTTTATTTGTTTGTCATTTAGCTTCCATATCTATTCAGAACAGGGAAGGAAAAATTTATTACCAAAGCAGGCTAGATCATTCTAGCCAGTATGAATCCCAAATGTTTAATTTAATGAAATAGAAAACTTGGCCTTTAGTGCGAAAGAAAAAGAGGCTATAGTTGATCCTACAATTAGATTCGAAACAAACGATGAAGATCACGATCTCAAAATACCAAAAGAACAAGAAGATATCTATACAAAAAAAAAAAAAAGTATTCCGTGCCTATAGGAGGAATATAGAGAGAAATTTGGTGAGAGAGTATTATTGGTTCGAGGACTTTGGTTCAGAAGTACAGGTAGTTCTCTTGTCCCAGGTTTAAACCATTTCAATCCGAAAATTCATCACCTCTCCGAAATGAGCTCCCTCAAAAATGTTTGGGCGCAACTTGCGGTTACCTACTTGTCGGCATCCCTGTTATTATCTTTACTAAAAGGTTTCGAAGCCAATTTGTTTTCAGACACCTTGTCAAATTTTCAGGAATCGAAGAGAATGCATTGAAGACTTTACGAAGAATATTAGTTTGAATAAGAGTGGATTCGATGGTTTAGTAGGGTCTTAAAGCTCAACCCTGTAAATTCAAACAGGCCTTTATTGTAGCTGTATTATAACCATGAATATTCCCCATACTGGGCTCGAACCTATGTTATATTTGATTCTGGAATGATTAAGTACAACAAGCTCAGCCATGGCATGAATTAAGTTGTCAGGTACGTTTATCGAAAAGTATTTTTGAAAGATTTTTATATTTATGGAAACATTTTTTCTGATATTTTTATGAAAAACGCGTAAATACTAAATATATAATTAATCTTTATAGCAGTCCAAGCTGCATAAATAATTAATTTCAGGTGCAAATTTTAGAAAACAATATTAAAACATCTTGAATGGGTATTTATCCACAGAATCATAACACACTATAAAAATATGTATGGTCTCAAGCGGTAAATCAGGAATAACCACAGCAGATATAATATCTTGTTTTTTATAGGTATCCTAATGATCCAATGGGTAACCATAAATATTGCATTTTTTCCGGGATACAAAATAATGTTTGTGAAGATATCTTTACAAAATATAGATATCGGTTACAAAATACAGATATATACAAGATATCGGGGACGGGAGAGGTGAAGATAGGGTTAGAATATTTGTGAGTCGCCCGTTGGAGCAAAATATTTACCCCCTTGGTAAGTCCTACTTGCCTGGAAAATGATCATATCCGCCTTGCACATACATGGCCTGAACCTAATGGTTGGTGGATACCAGCCCTTTCCAGCTTGGTATATTTAACCATGGTCGTTATTCCTATGGAATACTTGGCATACGATCCGGTCTGCAAGCTCCATATTTCACCTATACCGACATCACAGGAATCCCTAGGATTGTGTAGACCCCTCTAAGGCTAGAGAAACATAAAAATTAACTGATAACGGTCCCTTGAGGAATGTTTAAAGTTTAAAATGTAATTACAATAAGAAACGGGTAAACAAAAGAAGTGTCAGGCTAAGATGAAACTCGGTTTCAATTTCATAATAATTAAAAGTTGTAAGAATCTAAATATATGAAATAGTTTTTATTGAAGAAAAATAATACAATCTGCCACAATCTGGGGCATTAAGCATTATGGCTCTATATTTACATTCATACATTTATATACAATTTATTTATTTATTTATTTTAAATGATATTTACAACTGTATACAAAAAAATACATCTAGTAAATTTGCACATTGGTATAAAGACATGGAACACATGTTGAGAAACTACCCATTGGTAGCACTCTAATAATATGTCTATATTAGAAGATCACGTGGCCATCTTCTTTTCAGACGCCTCGGAGGGTTATCAGGAATCGAATAGGAAGCAAGGTTAGAGACAAGAGGGTTGGGATGGTTATGAAGTTTATTATGGAAGGACAGATATCTGGATTGGGCCAAATCTGATACATAAGGAACATTAAGGTCATTATGGATAATTTTATTTGTAACAAAGTAAGGAGCATTGAGGATTTTAAGAAGGATTTTGGATTGCAAGGACTTTATGCGAGAGGAATTTGAAGGCTTGGTGGAGCCCCATAGCTCAACCCCGTAAGTCCAAATAAGCCTAATTATAGTCATGTAAATCAGTCTTATAATTGATTGGAAGGTTAGAGCGTTTGTCTAGTAAGCGTTGAAGTAGTCGGAAACGTCGAGCGGTTTCTTGTCGTTTCAGTCTGGTATGAGGATTCCAAGTTAGACGTTTGTCCAGATGGAGTCCTAGGTAACGGATTTGTTCAACAGGAATAAGTGAGGTGTTGTTAAAGGATACTGAAGGACAGGAAGTCATTGGTTTACGACGAAGGGTGAAGGTAATTTGATGGGATTTATTGGAATTTATTTTAATTCTCCATTTCTGACACCATTCTTCCAGGTTTGTGATGTGGGATTGAATTGTTTGGGATGCAATAGATGGGTCGTTATTGACTGATAGGATACATGTGTCATCAGCATATGTGGTGATGACAGTGTTGGAATGGGTTGGGATGTCAGCTGTATAAACTGTGTAAAGGATAGGACCTAGGATACTACCTTGAGGAACACCTGCAGACTGGGAAAAACGGGATGTATATACATTGTTGTGATTTACTTTAAAGTATCTATCAGTAAGGTAGGAACGGATAATGAGGAAGTAGGTAGATGGTAGGAATTTTCGAAGTTTGTACAGCAGTCCCGATATACAATTTAAAATAAAAAATGAGAAAAAAAAATAACAAGAAAACATGTAAGTAAAATACATTAAAATTAAAGAAGAAAAACTTTTAAAAAGGAAAAAAAAAAATACATTTAAAGAATAGCAAATAAAGAAATCATGATATGGAACTCTGAAACATGCCTTGCCGCTCTCACTATCTAAATATAAGATTTGATAATAATATTTCCTAAAATTCTAAGTCTACCAAACTAAACTATTCAAACAACCTATCTATAAGTTTCAACTTTTATCTTGTTTTTTTAATTATCTAATAAGCTTTTTGCTGTTTTTTACGGAATAAATTACACATCTCAGCAAAATCCAGAAAACTCCTGCTGTGTCTTCATTCCTTTTATCTATCTCACGTCAAAATTTAGCCATCTAAATAGCCAGATAAATCTAAAATAAGACTTAATCTTTATTATACACTTATTTCCCTAAAAATAACAAAACTGTTAAATTCAAGCCGCAACATGTACATCGGATCTTGATAGAGTGACGAATTAATTTATATTAATTCATTGACTGCATCAAGTAATAATAAATGGTTATATAAATAAAAAAAATTGAAAATAGTTAGATATATACATATTTGCACAAACTTAATAAGACGTTCTTCTACGAATACGTCTTCTGATATGTCTTCTGTTACGTCTACGCTCATCTTCTGATACCCTAGCGGAAATGCATCACGGTATCATAGAGAAATTTAAGGGATTACAATTATTTTAGGATTATTTAGAACGGCTACATCAAGTAAGGTTATTCATCATGGGAAACTGGAGATTTTTTTTTTTTATGGAATTGTGGAACTGATGAGGATGGACTTACTATATAACTAAATCAAATGAGGGCATAATTCAGGATCAAATAGTTCTCTGACAAAATGACTTAAAGCAGAATTTTGTTTTAAAAATATTAATAAAGAAATATTAAAATTTGTTTAAATAAAATTTCTTCCCGACCTCGTGGTTTAAGAGTAAACTTCCTCTAGTGTTGAAATATCATTAATACTCATTTGCTTTTTATTTGAATCGGAAGATAATTTGGTCTTGAAATCGAGAAAAAAGGTGGCCTCTCAAAATATTGCTCTATTTGGCCTATATATTCTCGTTAAGTTGATTGTCGGTGGTGGAGGTCATGCGAAATAGATCAATACTTTTATATACCACTTTTTTTTCTCAATTTTGTGGACACATGATCTCACTATTTAAATAGAAATCAAGTGGGCGTTTATGAGTTTTCAAGACCTCATCAAACGAAGTATACCAACTTCTAGATTGAAAAATATGTTCGTAAATAAAAGCTTTAGAATGAACATGAAGCCCATTCACAAAGTTTTAAAATGTTAATAATTTGATAAAAAGGGGTTAGTACGCGGAATGAATATTGAAAAAGAATCTATTTAATATAGATAAAAATGATTACATTCATCATCAAATGTTATTAGAAGTATAAATAGGCTAGCGGATACTTTATATTCCTTTTTATGCCTGGTAAAAGGTCTTTGAAACAATACTGGTAGGAACCGGCAGCCGAATTCATGAATATATGTTTATTTAAAGTCCGTCCTTGGTGAGAGGGTTCGACGCCGACACAGTAAACCTCCTCCAGCAGTAAAAACAGTTGCCACCGACCGCTAGTATACAATCATAATGAGAAATCGTTTTTGGACCGTACCGTATAAGAGCCCTCGAGATGTTTGCCATCACTCTGCCATCACCTACTTAACCCTACCATCTACCGTCTCTATGAGCTCTGCTAAATATTCATGCCTTTCTATTTTCAGGCTAACTCTATTCTCGTTTCGTTTTTTTTTTTTTTTTTTTTTTTTTCGTTTATTGAATATTTATTCCAAACAGATTCAGCAACCGGGATCCATTTGCTGTTGCTTTGTCCTCGGCATAAATATCCTTTCTACTCATGCATTATGGGTTTCCAGGTGAACATCTGTTTCAGTTTCTTCACGTTTCCTGTATCTGGGGAAGATTGAGGAATAATTTAGAAGAATTCAAGCAGCGTAGAGGTGATTCGAAATTTTGAGTTCTTCAAATTTAATTTTCTGGTTATAATTTGATAGTGTAGGGCGAATATATCCTTCTCTCATTCTATAACATTTTGCTAATGTCTTGTATTTGTTAATTTGTTTCTGCTCCACTCACAAAACGTCATACATTTGGTATATCAATCTAATGACAGAGTTTTTGTCAAAGTTACAAATTACACTGAGATATTTATTTATTCTACGCTTAAGAGTCAGTTAAAGATCAATTTCATTTTCTATGACAGGATTCTACTTTTTTAAATATTTAACATTTTTTCCTTTTCTTTATCTTCATAGTAAAAATTTTCTTCCTGTGTCGTCGTTCCTATTTTTAAGTTTTGTCTTAGAGTAATGTAGCTATTATATTCCAAGATTGTGTGCGTCACAGTTCTATTGCAGTTACCGGCAAATGGTGGATGTGGGAATTTCTAATCATCGAAGGAAGTACCCATTAGTAACTTGAAATATCCGATCCGTAGACGAACAGAGAATGACTTCTTTCCATCCATTAGTGATGAAATTTTTCCGTTTAATAAGTTTTGCCGAATTCATATCCCATTCATTATTCGATTTATCTTTAAGAGACGAGGGAAGTTGCTTTGTCCAGTCATCTAAGGGAATGGTTTGCGAATCAATAATAGATTTTTGATTTATTTATTTGTGTTACCTCTATCCTGTAGGTTCATTGGCAACACCTTTTGCTTACACTCTGTTATAGAATTTTATAATTTTTTAAAAAATTTAAGATTTTTTTCCAGAGCTTTTTCAATGTTTTGTGCTTCAATGGGGAGTAGTGTATCTTTTCGACAGCCAACCATCTCTATAACTGGTGAAGTATGGATCCATGGGAGGATAATAATGCCCAGCTTAATTAATTAATCTCTTTGGTCATCTTGGAGAAGTTAAATATCAACTTCAAGAGTAAATTCATTCATATCCTAATTCAATCATCATTGAATATTCATTTATTCCATTATGTTAGATCAAACCGTTTCAGAATAGATTTATTTTGTCCATGTTTATTTAAAGACTGCATCAATTCGTAATGTATACTTCTAATTATATCACAATTCGTAAGTGTGCCTTCTGAAACAATGTCAGAAGATATTTAACTATACTGCTTTAGGGATAGTTCCGATATAGAGTAACAATTATTGTATTCAGAATATGTATCACTACTAAACAGATGTCTACTGAATTGTCTTGTAAATAAATATTAATAAATTTTATTTGAGAGATAAATCGTTATTTAAATAGATCGCATCTATAGAACATTTCTTGGTGATTTTATTTAAAAAAATAAAATATTGACATTTTCAATAGACTTCATGTTTATTTTTAATAATATTTAGTTGTTGGAACATGAAGTTATTATATTTGAATTGTGAATTAAAAAAAAAAATCATAATAATATTAGCCTTATCCAAAAGAATTTCAATAGGTAGTAAAATTTTCTTGCAATTAAACAATATACCGACAGCCACATTGTAAGAGCCTGTAAGTACAATTTAAATAGAATGTGCAGTTCTGAGCTTTGCCGGTTAATCTTGGCTTCGGACATTTTCATAAAAACAAACTAAAAATATTACTCAGAACATTAAATCTTCATCTTAACCATGCAATAAAAATTGAAAAGACAATTTACTTCATAAATTATGAAATATGCGATTTATTTCGTCTTGTAAATAATTTTATGTTTTGTACTTACAGGCTTTTACAGTGTGGCTCTCGATATCTTAAAATGGTATTAAAAAAAATAAAAATAATATTTCAGTCAGAACAGAATTAGTTTCAATTTTCTCCTCGAATATACAAGCTTCACTTGCAGGGTTGCTACTTTGAGCAAAGATGTATTATTTGAATAATAAAATGTAGTATCTTGTGATTGTTTTCAGTCAATCATTTTTCCTTTCTCTACTGTGAAGTTTTTTTTTATTTATTGAGAAATATTACAATCTGTCTCAGTTAAGGTCACTTATAATACAGTTCAGAGAGTACATTCACACCGTTAACTGTGAAATTAAATGTAAAGTTATTGATGCATTCAGATTACAAAATAAGTTCTATTTTATTTAATATTTTGCCTGGTGTAACGTTTAAGTACATAAAAATAATATAATCTGCCATAGTCACAACGATGTTTATATATTTTTTTTTTTTTTTGTCACCCCTGATTGTACTTAATATCACACACAAAACTAGCCCCAAAGTCACGGCTGTCGAACATGTTGACAAGCACAGAGAAGATAATGATACAGCTGACAATCACGTAGTAGTTTGTGTACACTAGACAGCTGGCTCGTAGGCTGTGTACACTACACCCCGAGGAGATCCTCCACTGCGGTGTCGTAACATAGGAGTCACACAGTATTCCACGCTTGGCCTGGCCCATCATCCTCGGGTTACGGGCATCTAATACCTCAATACCGGTAAGCACCTCCTTAGTTAGTGTTTTTCTCTTATATCGATCCTAATGGGGCTTCTCATTAACCGCAGGAATGTTCCTATTAAGTTTCCAAACTATGGGCAACGTTTGAAAAAATATTTTTTAATGCCCGAAAAGCTTAACTATTACTATACAAAGAACAACCCCCTATCAGTTTAAATTCATAACTGTATTCTAGAACATAGTTATATATTTCAACCAGAACCCCCCCCTCCTACCGTGCACCTCTCCTCTCCCGCATCCTATAAATTGCATATTCCTTCAACCTCTGAACACCAACTGAAACAATAGAAGAAGAACTGAACACTTTCTGTTTTAAAGTGCGCCAGATAACAAATGTTCTAAAGGAGAGTAAGGAACAGCCAGAAGTAAAAGTTCCTCTACCCATATTTTTTATAGACTTGGAACTGACCCCAGGGATCGAAACAACTTATGAAGTAACCAGATTATACTACACAAGTGTAAAAGTGCAGAAGCCGTATCCTAAGAGGAATATCGTCCAATGCCATAATTGCTAGGCGTATAACCACACAAATGCCATCATTTACCACGTAAAATGCGGTGGACAACACAAAGCTGGTGAGTGCACAAAACCTAAACAAGAACTTCCAGATTGTGCTTTGTGCTGTGAAGGACATCCAGCGAACTACAAAGGCTTCCAGATATACAATCCAGACACTAGAAATCTCAATACCAAGAAGAAACTGAAAGATCTGGATCAAGAAAAGAATCTTCCAAAACCAGGAAGTAAGAACGACATTACTTATGGTGGTACCCTGCCGCAACAACGATATATACCTCAAAATTCTCAACTCCACCCTCAACATCCTACTCAAATTTCACTTAATCATCAACAATTTTATCAAAACCAAATTTCTCATATTCCTCCTCCATCAAATATCACAGATCTTACCAGTTTACTTACATCATTCCTCTCCGAATTCAGATCCCTTGTTAATCTTTTGATACCCCTTCTCGCCAATCTTATATCACTTATTATCTCTCCCTCATAAAATCCTTAAATGACTTCCAATAAACCTATCTCCATTGGAATGCGAATAGTGTTAGGAATCATATAGACGAACTAACTGCATTATTACTAACAAAAACATTGACGTGGGACTAATAACTGAAAATCGACTAACCACTAAACAGCACTTCAAAATACCGCAATACCTGACATACCGTGCTGACCATCCTGACGGTAGAGCACATGCCGGTACTGTTGTCATCGTACACCAATCGCTCTCCCATCACCTACTCCCATTACCTACACACGATTTCCTACAGTCCACCGCTATCTTAATAAAAACCTTCTCATTTCCGGTTGCCCTCGCGTCAGCGTATTGCCCTCCTAACCGATCCATATCCAATGCCCAATTCAGTTCTCTGCTCAACTCCTTAGGACATCACTTCGTCTTGGGTGCAGACTTAAACTTCAAACACGAACAATGGAGTTCCAGAACCACAATTTCTCGTGGCCGAACCCTACTGTCTGCACTCAATTCCAAACGTTTTCACATCATTTTCACCAACTCTCCTACCTAATTACCCACAGATTCTAACAATAATTCTGATATCCTTGATTTCTTTATCTACAGTGGCTTAGGTCCCATCAATCGTTCCATTACACATCTAAATGAACTTTCCTCTGACCGTAGCCCTATAATTCTTAATGTTTCACTTGAACCCTTTCCCAAACCTTTTCCTCCTTTATTTATCAGGGGCCCATTTAACTGGAATCTTTTCCGCCAAATCATTTCCGATAAAATTCATCTCAATATATCCTTAGAAACTCCCGATGACCTAGATAGTTCCTTCAATCCTTTTACTACGGCAATCCAAGAAGCTGCCTGGACTGCCTCCTTTACCTCAACATCTCATTCACCTAATCCACATTAAACGCCGTTTTAGAATAGATTAAATTACGGCAACGTACTAGACATCCCACCGACCGCAGCTCCTTTAATTGTTACTGTAAAAATTAATGCTGGAAATTACCGGATTTAAATAACAATACTTTAACTCCTACCTCTCCTCCCTCTCTGCTGGTGACAATTCGCTTTCGAAAATCACAACAAAAATCCTAAATTCTCACCAAATTTCCCCATCACCTCGTACTAGATGACGGCTCTTGAGCAGCATCTGATGAAGATAAAGACCAGGACAATTATCCAATACATTTATTTCACATCCCATCTCACCCACACCGCAACATTAGAAGAATTCCTTACATCACCCATCCCACTTTCCTTGCCTAAAGCAATTCATCCTTCCAAAGTGAAATTTCAATCACAAAAACTAATCTCAAATCTCTCGGATATGATTTCCTTACCACTCAGATCCTTCGACAACTTCCATCCAAAGCAGTCATACTCCTTACATATCTCTTGCATCCTACGTACTACCCACTTTACTCTATTATTGAAACACTCGACAATAATCCTTTTCCCGAAACCAGGCAAACCTCCCAACAGCTTGATATTCTATATCCTTGTAGACCAATTAGTCTACTATCAATACTTTCAAAAATGTTTGAAACGAATCCTACCCTCCATAGAACCCCAAAATCTTCCACTTCATCAGTTTGGTTTTCGCTCACTCCACATTTCCGATTTCCAACCCTCCACTGTTCAATAAGGACTCCGAGTCGTTGATCATATTTTAGCAGCCCTAGAAAACAAGCGATACTCTTAGGGTGCATTTCTGGACATATTCTCAAATTCTTCGTCTAAAAGTACGATAGTGTATGAGGGTTGTGTGATGCTCGTACTGCACCAGATTTTTTAATTTACATTATATGTTCAAAATAATCAACGCGAACAAATGAAAAAATACAAAACAGGAAAACACATAATTTATTTCACTTCTAATTATTATTTTATTGTCCCTATGACAGAATATTATATGTATAAAAAAAAAAAATTATTATTATTTAAATATATATTATTTGTTTTTATATCTATTTAAATTTTGCTAACTGCTTTTCTCTGTAAAATAAATTTGCTTTAAATCTCAAAATAGCAGAAAATTGCATTTACAATTCTTGTAAAACGTACTTAAGGTGAAATTGATATTGACACGAGTGGTGAAATTACAATATTACAGTTCACGAACAGTAATCAAATCACAGCATTCCCATAGCATTTTTCGTTAGTTTCCATTTTGAGGGACAACAAACCATTCCTTCTTTGTCAATATAGTACTCATTATTCTGCATAAAAAAATTCATTAAATATAGTGTTTTATTTTAGAAAATGAAAAATATTTCTTTATAGGCATTTTAGCGCATGCTGGACCCATCAATTTAGTCAAGTAAGATGTAAATTTTTTAAAAAAAATTATGTGACTTTCAAGATAAAAAAATGGGGATTCTAATTAGGCTATGTAATATATGTAATATGTAATACAATACGAAGAATGTTCCGATTCAAGATAAAATTTTAGTAAAACAAAATAAAATATTTTTTTATTAACTTAATTTTTCCATTCACACCTGTCAGAATTTCCGACAATCAGCGAGTGTGATGTCGAGGTGTAGAAGATTGGAAGAGACGTGAGGAAAAGGAGTGACCAGCGGATTCCTTCCTGTCTTGAATTTAGTATTTATAGTTAATAGAATAGATCGCTCATCCAACTCCTTTTAAGCGTCCTTCGGGTGCTATCGGGCATGTTAGTTGTGGCCATACCTCGAATTCAAAATAAAATATAATTCTCATCGATAACAATTATTTCTGTTATGATTTTACATTTTTTTTGGCATTTATTATAATCGTATAATTTTGAAAAAAAAATTATTATTAGTAAATTTGCTATTAGTGCAATTTTTCCTGAAATGCCTTTTCTATTTTTGTAATTTGGACTATATGTTACTGCTATGCTATTCCCATCTAATATCCCAATGGAAAACAGAAAATACCTGTGGTGAAAAATACCTTAGGCACACATTTATAAGAAAAACAAAACAACCCCAATGTTTACATTAGGTCCTCAAGATAAGGAAATCTTCACGCACGTCCACAGCAACCCTGACCTTGGATTATGGTAGAAAAAAAATAGTTAAAAAGATTAAACCAATAAAATTCAGCCATAGCATTTTCCGCGGTTGAACATGTTTTCTTTACGGATCTTCCTGTCGTCCTCATGTTCCTCTTTTTTTCCAATTATGACATCACTTGATGTAATTATATAAAATTCAGTTTTGTAAAAAAAAAAAAAAATAAAAACTTAATATTGCCTACATCAACTGTGAAAGAAAACAATTAAACTGCTATTCAGTACCAAGTGACACAAAAGCATCGTACAAGGCTGGTTTGAAAGACAGATTTCAGAAAGTGAAATTCCATAGGACAGACTTCCTTGACCTTTTCCTTTTGTTGACGGTTGGCATAGGGCTTGTAACGTCGGCTAACATGAAAGCTTTTCGAAATTAGCCTTGTAAAGGGAAACCAGAGTTCTTTAACAGCCTGCGTAGGTAGAATGGTATATAATGGTATCAGCATGCTATTGCGTTCTGACTTTCATAACGTAACGCTTTTACGCTAGGTTTAATGAAAAAAGAGGTATCTTCCATCTTAGCATACCACATGATGACTCTATCCGAATATGACCATATTGAAAATTTTAACGCATGCTTGTCTCACAACATTAGCAGTTTGTCTAATCGTTTTATCGATCGTTAGTATTTCGTTCTTACCCACTGAAGCAGCATACGTTTGTAATCAACAATCTGTTATTTTTTATTATTTGCAATTAGCCGTTGATTGTTTTTTTAGGTGAGGATAGCATTTAAAAATTTAAATATTCTCTTCATCTTAAATTAGATCTGAAGGATAAACTCGAATTAAATCACGAAGTTTTTAATTTAGTAGTTGTGTTAAGCTATCCTATGAGAAATATTGAAACAACACGCCGGGCGCATACTAATCTGTGATTAAGGTCAAGTTTTAACTGGAGTTAGTTGGTTTTGTTTTGACAAAATAAAACCAATTCATGACTTTGACCTTAATGATTGATTATGTATCAAAATATTGAAGAAATTGAAAATATAATACTGGAATACTGTGTAAAATGCTTGAACTAAAGTAAATCTATTGATCAGTGAAATATAAAGAACTCATGAGGAGAGCTGAATAGTTTTTGTAATCGTTAATCATTAACTAGTGTGATTGAAGTATCAGTTAACAGTACTCGGACCGAGCAAATATTTGAGTTTGAACTCTATAATTTTCACTCACAATCTGTTTGTTTATTTGTCCTGTATTGATATTCTTCTTAAGTTCTGTTCTTTAATTTTAAATTTCATTTTTCACTTCATATGATAATTATTCCTAAACCATATATTACTATTTGATTTTTATTTATTCTTTTACGATGAATTGTTGATTAACGTCAATAGCTTTAGATACTAATGACCTTATTTCAATTATGTTTGGATGATATTGTTCCTCCTTTGACATAAGCTGCTATCGCCACAATAGAAATAAGTCCAATTTTAAGAAATTATAATTACATTATCTGTTATACTTAAATTAGCTGATCAAGATTTATTTTTGAATTAGTAACGGTTAGAAGTTAATATTTATTTTAATTTTGACGTTTTTTTACTGACAATTTGGTTTTAAATAACTTTTATTTATATAGTTTTACTGCTTTATTCAGTTTATCTTGCGCTTGAAGTTAGCGCAGCCTGACTATTCTGAAGGTTCCGGTTGCAAAAATTTACGTCATACCCTTAGTTCCTCGAGCAATAAGCTACTAATAGCCTCTCCTACATGACATTGGAAACATTGCCCTTAATTTTCTTCTAGTAAAATAATTTATGGACTAAATGTTAAATATATATATATATATATATATATATATATATACAATATATATTTAGCGAATAAACCACACAGCATATTTGGCATGATTGAAGTTCAAATATTTAAAATTGTTTTCACGTTTAGTTACTATTATTCACTTCCAACTTAAAAATTCTGGAGTTAAATGCTCCTATTTAAGAGTTTCGAGTTTTTTACTTTACTTTTGTACGCCTGTTGCTAATCTTATTTAATTACAACAATTGAACGAATCGCAAAGACTTTCCGTGTTTGATTCAATTGTAACATTTTGTCTGCCCTTTCAGAACTAATCCACTTTCTAGGGATTCATTTTGAAAAATAGATTACATAGAATCCTCTTATAATTATAATAATAATAATAACCTTTATTTGTGCATACAATGAAAAAACAATGGATAAAATCTCTTATATGTACAAAATCAACTTAGTTGAGCTTTTGAGTTCGATTTCTTTTTTTTTTTTTTTCTTATATTTGACTTTCTTGTAACCACACTAGGTAATGAACATGTCCCATCCTTTTCCATTCTTTCCTCTCTAATGCTACTCTCTTCCAGGTTGCTCCCCCGCAGGTCTTCTTCATCTCCTTGTCCCAGTCTGTCGGCGGGCGTCCTCTCTTCCTCACGTGCTCTCTTGGATATCAATCCATAAACTGCCTGGTCCATGTTAATTCATTCCTCCGGATTACATGTCCGGTCCAGGTCCACTTCCTGATGAGCACTTTTTCCACAATATCTGGAAGGTCAGTCTTAGCTCTGATCCATTTGTTTTTTTTTTCTATCCCTTCGAGTTATCCCCAGAAGATATCGCTCCATTCCTCTGACGGTTATCCTCAATTTGTGGCAAGTCTTCTGGTCAATTGCCCATGTTTCACAACCATATGTCATGACAGGAAGTACTGTGCTCACCCAAAGTTTTCTCTTGACATCTGAGCTCACCGAGGATCTATATATATCCTTGAATTTGAAGAGTGCGCGGCATCCCTGGGTACATCGCCTGATTATTTCTTAATTTTGTCCTTTAATTGAGATAAGGTGCCCAAGATATAGAAATGTTTCTACTTTCTCTATATGGTGTTCGCCTATTTTTATATCTCCCTCAACGTTCACTGACATATAATTGCATTTTTATAATTTATTTTCAGTCTTATGTTTTCTCCAGCCTTTATTAATTGGTTTGCCATCGTTAGAATTTCTTCTATATTTTTACCTATTAGAACTTGATCATCAGCAAACTCTAAATGGTTCAGCCACTCTCCAAAAATTTTCATTCCTTTGTTCTGCCAATTCATAGTTTGCATCAAATCATGGAGAACTGATATAAATATTTTAGGAGAAAGGGTATCACCTTGTCGTACACCTCTTCTAATTTTCATTTTTACTGTTGTATTTCCTGATTTATATTCTGCATTGCTAATGACTATAATCTGTCAGTGAGCCTCCTTTTTCTGGATTACGAAAAAGCATTTGACTCCCTAAAAACCGATTCTATCATAAATATGTTGAAAAAGAGAAACATTAGTTCAAGAATATGCAAGATACTGGAAGATATGTATTCGAGATCCAATGCAGAATATAAATCAGAATCCTCTTACTATGTTGAAATTATTGCAAATTTGTAATCATATTTTACTAAGTTCGTTAACATTTGTTAGAAGAAAATCCCAAACTTATAATTTATTGAAATTTTAGTAATATGATCACACTTATTTTTTTCTTGCACTTTCATTTATTAATATTTCTTCTTTCCCTTGATCTTATGCCATCGAGTGCGAGCATCAGTCCACTTCTTCCACTTATTTATATCTTCGACTATTTGAGGCATCTGACTCCATGTCTTTTTTTTTCAATTTCCTCAGCCCTTCCAGGTGCTCCCTGTAAGTTCTGGGTCTCACAGATATTGGTCCTTCTGGTTTCGCCTCCATATAGAATTTTTCTTGCAGAAATCTGGATTTCTCCATACATGTACCAATCACCTGAGTTGACGTTCATCTATTTATACTTAAGAGTATACCTCATTCATTCCTAAGAAGTTTATTACGTATACAGTGTCTCTTTGTCTTTCAGATCCGAAATCCTCAGATTTCGTTGGTTTCCCTCCCTCATAGACTCAGTTCAAAATTTCTTGATCAATTGGAGTATCTCTGCTTTTTTTTGTCCCCGGTTTTTTTGATTGGCTGAGGAAGATTGTGAGAAATTGATGCCAGCGTTAAAAAGTCCTCACTCTGGGACAGACAATGCGCGGTGTACACGCATTAAACCGCTCGGCCACCCCGCCTCGAGTATCTATGCTTAAAAGTGTAACCAAATATTGGGATATATTCACGCATTCCATTAAAACTCCATTGTAGTTGATATTCAATACTTCTTCATTTCTCCCCTATATACATTTGTTTACTTATTGTTCTTTTTATATCCATTCCTTTTCATCCGCATCTGTCAATAATAACTATCGACAATCAGTAGAGGAATTGGCATAATATTGAGAAAAAGATTAATAATAAATAAAATAATAATATAAAAAAAGTTGTTAATAACTGATACTTCTTCCATGGCTTTTGTTCACCAAACATGGGGTACCATCAAATTGGCAAATTCAAAATTAAAATAATTTATTACAAATAGTTATATATTAATTAACAACTATAATAATTTATTTGGGGCTGAGGTAGCCATGTGGGCTAAGGCACTTGCAATAGGTAATTTCTTTTTTTTTTTTTTTGGTTCTCCTTTTTCTCGCCTTTAAGGTTATATGGGGTTCTCAAAAAATAAATAAATAAAAAAACTATGATTTATTAAGAAATGGAAAGATTTCTAAATATCTAGTGCGCGTAACACACAACTTCCACTTACCTTTCTACTTTGAATAGAAATTATGTTGAGCAATTATAAAATTTTTTAAGTACATTTTTAACGGAGCTATAGTTTAAAGCTTACAGCTAACAAATCATTAACACCGTTAAAATAACAAAAATCCTATTGATCATATCAAAGACAGACAATAAAAACCTCAGTATCCCCGTCTGCCACATAACTCCAGTCTCTGACCGATATATATCTACATTCTGACTTCTATTTCCGGAAATTCATTTTCAACCAAAATAAACATTTTCCCTTTTTTCACCATTTTTGAATCATCAAATTTTTTCAAAAGACATATTTAGCATTTTTTCATAACTCTTATGACCAAAAAAAGGATAAAATAAAAGATATAATAAAATAATTTTTAATAAATATAATTTTCCATAGGAATTTTTATTTGTTGGACGCCTGGCTTTACTAGCCTTTCATCTCTAAAGAGATAAATTAGAAAACAGAAAGTACTTACCCTTTAATGGCCATCATTACATATTTACTCTACCATGCTAGCTCAGGTGAGAAGGGGTTAGGTTGGATAATTTTTATAAAGCAGCAAAAAGGTTAACAGATCTATTTACAAAAAGAAATATTTACAGGATTAATACTATGTACAATAAAAAGAAATAAGATACAAGGAAAAAGAGGAAACTCAAACATAATTACTATATACAATTAAAGTTAAAAAAAGAAAGATATTTAAGATAATAAAGATAATACAAATAACAAAAAAAAAGATACTTATTTTACAAGATTATGGCATGCCACATCCAAAGATAGTCAAGATACAATAAGATGTAAGAGTACATGCACATGCTAAAATATCAACTAGTCATCTGTTCAGGAAACAAAAGAGACTAGAATTTGTTTTGTTTCCACTGCTTTCTTAATCTTGGTTACACTCTTAATTATGAGAGATGGTTAATTATTTAAAATAAACCAAATATAAGGTATTTAAGTGCTTAAACTGCCTCCCGCAGTGCTACATCCTACGCCCTGAAGACGACCTGGAAAGTGGGTCAAAACGTCGGCAAAGTTAAAATAAAATAATTACTATATTTTAATTTAGTATTTATCTGACCGCACCCCGACTAACTCCTTCTCAAATATAAGGTAGTTTGGAGGAAGACACGTTGAACATTCAAGCGGTGTAGAGTGATATCAATGGGGAAAACATCAAAATTGTATTAAAGACAACTTAATAATACAATGATACACCGATTTTAAACAATATCGTTTGAGCCGTTTTTGAGAAAATTGTAAATATATGTAAATTTAACTGTTGATATAAAGTGCCACAGCCGGTAAATCGATTTTAACGAAAAAGTTAATATCACATCCAAGGCATACACTTATATTAAGTACGCAATATCAGTTTCATACGGTTTTTCGTTCTTGAGCTAGACTTAGCACATACACACAGACCAATTTGCGGGACTTGTTTATGTTTAGTTGACCTGAAAACGTGTATTTCCCTTGAAAACTTGGATTCGAAAATTTTCACTATCGCATTACTTTCCAATACTTTAGGTTAGTGAAAGTATAAAACTAGTGCAGTGCATCGAATACATTTTAAGAGTGTCGTGATCTATTGGGAAGAATGTTTAAAACAAAATTACAGCTGTGAAAAATTATAGTATGTTATTAAATAATATCCGATTTACCCATACGTTTAAAAATGGTATATATCGATTGCGAACGGGGGTTGTGGGGACGGGAATAGGACTAATTATAGCAGTAATAGACATCGCTCCAGTTCTTAGCTAGTATCTGCATGAATGGTCTAAGGTTTTTTTGTTTTAAAGTGAATAATTTTTAATTTAAACTCATAATGATTCCATTAGGTGATTTTCCTGTTTCATTTTATCGTTCTCTAAGAATATTTACTACTAATGTTAGAATGAGTTATAACTCGTACAAGTGAGGGCGGACAAGGGTACCACACCCTGCGAACTGTAGCCAATCTCTTTCTCCGTTCCTTGCACTTTACCGTTCTATTCTTTTATCTCTACGTACAGTTCATGGCCTCTCTATAATATCTGCAAGGGCTTGAACATTCCGTAATGTTCCGTTATCCGTGATTCCTTATCTTGGAATAGTTTATCTGTCGTCTTTGATCTAATGGTTTAATAGGAACAATTTCAGTTGAACAAGAACGTATCATTATATCTGTATTTAGCCCAAGTTCAAAGTTGTATCGATGATTGTTTGTGGTTCCAATGACATTACAGTTTCGAAACGGTTTCTTATTCCAGAAACATGGCATGCCTCGAGTTGTTAAAGGTTGTTTCGTATGTAAAGTACTCAAAACAAGCAGTTACCATGCCTACTGATAACTGAGCAAATCCCAAGGTCTTTGTATGAGTTATTAACTTAATTGAAACTGAAATGGAAGTAATAATTATGAAAGCTGCAAAGATAACCTGAATTGATTTAAGCAAGATGTTTATCCAAGATTCTAGTCAAATGATGACTTTCTAGCTCAGGAATGTAAGTTGTCGTAGGAATGCTGAACGTGTCCAAGTTATTTCGGAGATGAATTTTCTCTAATTTTATTAATCATCATCCATTTCTAAAAAATAAGCTAGCTAATAAAATAAGAATAAATTTTCATCCTGTTTTCAGTCATATTATATTTTATTTTAGTATTAGGAACGTAGGAGGTTACATGAGCTCTCCTGTATTATAATTAATCCTGCATTATATTTAAGACTATTTAAATAGCTGTTCATCTAATTACATATCTGGCGATCTCTTGTCGACTAATATTCTCCTAATACAAAATAAAGATTATAGATTAAAAATCTGTACGTGAAATGCTATTTATTCATTTGGTTTGATTTTACCTAGGGAACAGTATTTATTTTTCGATCTAGACATTTGCTCTTGAATAGAATATATTAATTATTATATAATATGTAATATTATTTATATTATATTGTGATATAATTATAATTATTATGAATTATAACGAACAATGGAAATATTAGAAATAAAAGGCTTTAGGCCCAATTATTGTTGGGCTTATAAGAAGCTGGATAAGTTGAATACATATTATGGTTACAAATCGGCAATGGGAATAATTATAATTATAAATGTATATTGGCGCGATGTATAATACAGATTTTTAAAGAAATTAAAAATTTGTCCGAACTACGGTTTCGTTCAGTTTATTTTATGTTGATAAAAAATAATACTTTCTGAACTACAGAATACATGTAACTTAAAGTTATACAATTTGAAAGAAAAATAATACAATTTAGTTAACGAGTAGTTTCGCCTAGTAACGAGTAATACAATTAAAAAAATAGTTGCATAATTTGTAAAATGGATGTTGGTCCGCCGTCAGGCGTACAGAGCGTACTTCCCTAGTTTATTTAATATTTATAATTTAAAAAAGAATATGTGAAAGGCTATTTGTAAAATATTTTTCGAGTTGAGTAAATCGTTCTCTCGTCCCAGCCTCAGCCATTAAGCGAACGCGGTGAAGTACGGGTTGAAGTAAAAGTCAAGGTCTAAATAAAAAGATCTTTTAATCTTTTCGAAGCGTCCTTTCAGCTTCAGTATCCGCTAGTCACATTTTCAGAAATGATTTCATGCTTTACAAGATTATAATGAACAATAACTTTCTAATTTGTTCCCAGATATCCCCGAGTGAAAATTCCATTACACAATACAAAGATAAAAAAAAAATGTTGAATGGAATCATTAATTCTTAAATTGAGTCCCGGCATAAGTGCATTTTCTATTCAACGATTTATAAACATATCTGTCAAGATGATCAGATTGTTTCGGAATTATCCCATTCAGAGAAGTTTGGGGATAAATTCTTCTTGTTGCTCGAAAGCCAAGATGCACCATATTGATATGTGCTACCACTGCTTTCTAGAAATACTTGAGGTTAAAAAGACCATATGCTTCGATTAAGTCTTACTTAAGTAGAAGTTTATTTCAAAGGAGCTTCCTGCTGGGAACAAGTGGAGTGGTGTATGCAAACTGGATGTTTCTTCATCTCTTCTCATTTCGCAAGAGATCGTTTTCGTGAAAAGTGCCAAGAGCTGTTGTTCCTGTTTGCAGTCGACGTCACGATTTGTGGCAAATAAACCCCGCAGAAGCCAATTCAGAGCTCCTTTTTTCAATATTGAGAAAACGTGTGAATATTTCAGAATTATGGTCTTGTGTTAATATTGAGCAACACATCATCCTACATTTTCCGAATATAAACAACAATAAAAAATTAATTTGTATAAAAATTTGATATGCTGTTAATGTTATGTTATCAACTACCTGACTGAAAAAACAGAATAAAGGTAGTCTAAAATAGAAATTTTAAATAAACATAAAAATATTGTATGAGCCTATTGGGATAATAATGGTTGAAGAACCATTATATAGTTGAAGACCCCTTCTTGATAAATAACTTAATTGAAAGTAACTTTTATTACGAGACCCTAAGAATTATATGTGTAGTGCCATATGCTGTGGTTATATAAAATACATGTATAGATCTTTTTTTTGCCAATCTTCTATTAACTGCAGATCTACGGAGTACTGCACGGGCGGATCAACGGAGAGGGTTTTGCGGCTAAGCCCCCCCCCAAATGGTAAAATATAACCATGTGTTATGGAAAAAAAGATTAAAAATTATCTCTTAAAGTATTATTGTTCGTGTAATTACATTTGAAAGGACGTTAGGAATCACTTAAACACCTTTTCATATGAGTAGTTAGTTTCTTTCTTTTTTTCATACGTTACTTGTATGAAAAAAAAGTTTATAGGCTGAATCTCTCCCACCCCAAAAATTAAATCCTGGATCCGCTAGTGCTGCAGATCATTCTTATAATCAATTGTTACTTGTTTAAAAATATTTTAAATTTAGAATAATATTGAAGTAAGCGAAGAAACAATGGATGTTGTATGGGTATAATAAAGAAGGAATTCAAAAATGAAGTAATTAGGAATAATGAATAATTTTTTAAAAGAAGCAGTTCTATGAGAAGAGCAAACATGTTCGTTGTTTAGGCCGTGTAATGAAAAATTGACAGAGGATCACGGAAATGAAATAATTAAGAATCAAAGTCGGCTCGTTTAAAAAATAAATATATTTGAACGATGCTCATTATTGACAATCAATATAAGAGATTCAGAAATGCTCATAACATCTTCATAGTTGGCTTATCCCTAGGAAATCCTCACTTCATATGAATTTACAATGTTTTAGAAATATTCATTCCAATTAATTTGATTAAACATCTTCAACCTCGTTTATATAACACTTCTTGATAAATATAAGGAAGTCCTTCTTGACTTTCTATCACAAACCACATATGCTTAAATAACAGAACAGCGTTATACTTTCCAAAGTGTAGGAAGTATGTGAGACTCATTTCCCTAAAGCTATTAGAATAAACTGCCTGATCTTATATAGTTTAAGCTGTATTGCCCAACGAGAAATTTCCAGTCTTCTATTCTGTGTAAATTTTATTTTTAGCGTGCGGGGGAGATCGTGGGCTTATGGGAAGACTTGACCTTTGAAATTAGAAACAGGAAGTAGAGCTTCAGCCATTATCCTCGTTTAACATTTTAAAACAGTCAATATTTTTAAGAGACCTCATTGGTTTAGGTAATATTTACATAAACATTTTTAATGTTTTTATTTTCTGTTTTAACTACTGAAACTTTAGCTTCAATATTCGCATTACATATTGAAGGTTTTAATAGATATTTATTTTCTTAAATTTTACATACCTAATGTGAACGCCGAATCTCTTAGTACAAGATGGTTTTATTTAATACATGACAAAACTGGAAACGTTATATTATTAAATAAAAACAACGAAGATTTTTTTATTGTTCAAATGTAATTGAGGTCCTTTTAAAACCTCCCTCTATTATTGACTGAATGTTATAGAGAAATATATACTTAATTAGTTCAACAGAAAATTAGTTGAAAGTAAGAACGATTCGTGTTCTTTATGCTAAATGTTTAAACTAGTGAGCTTTTTCATAATTGGGAGTTCTTGATTTCTTCATTCTTATAAAATAAATCGTACTTATTACTATAGCATCCTCACCGACATTAGGAACGTATGTCTTATGGTTCGTTGATTTCTTGATGTATATATTCCTCCTTCAAGATTGAATAATGTATAAACTTGTTAAAATCAATTTTATACTCAGAACTAGGCCAACCATAACATATATGAGAAAAACGTTTCTCAGTACAATCTCACTTTAAAGCTAGATAAGTTACGACAGTTCACTAGCAGGCGTTTAGACATGATAATTATCGTGAAAATAGCTGCGACTATATAGGAATGGTCAATTATCAAGTAAAATCCGAAACTATGAAAATAGATAGATAAATAGAAAATAAATTTTATTCTGGGACAAGGTCCGTTATGAATAACAGTTGTGAACAAAAAAATAAAAATTACATCTGGCCAAAAATTACATTAATGAGTATATACGGTATCTTGAGTAAAAGTATAATAAAACAAATAAAAATAACACCATTTTGGAAAAAAACAAAACAGAAATCAGGTAAAAAATAGCTAACAAAATAATACAAGCATGGGTTGATTTAATAAATTCAAATTCAAACAATTTTAACAACCATTCACCACAGTAAAAATCTGATTCACAGTATTTATTTTATTGTACAATGTAATTTTGGGATGTGAGAAGGAATTGGTAGAAATGATATTTAAATGAGGACAAGGAAGAGTCATGGCGGATATCAGATGGCAAGGAATTCCAGAAGGCAGTGGATCGGGCAATAAAGGAATATTGAAATGTCTTAGTCCTATGGGAAGGGATATAAAGGTCGGAAACACGGGATCTTGTTTTCTGAGAGTGGACCACAGGTTTGAACTGTAGGAGACTGTAGATGTAGGAAGGATGTCGGGTGTTGATCGTTTAGAATAGACAAGATCCAAGGAAATATTGTCAGCGGAAAGAAGGGATGAGCCACTTTAACTCATCGTAAAAATGGGACACATGAGACCGCCTCGAAGTCCCGACGACAAATCTTAAGCAGTTTACTACAGGACAGCAAATATTAGACTCTCGCAATGTTTAAAAGTGGAAATGGCTTGGACAGTTATTACAGTTATACGTTGCATGGATTTTATACGTTCAATAATTTATAAGTTTAAACTATTCCTACCGTACTGAATGATTTAATGGTATTTAGTTTTCCAAGTGCATAAATTCAGTAACTGATTCATTCAAAAATAAATAGTAACCTCTATATAACATTTATGTAAAAAATTTTGTGAAATTTAGAATTTAATAATTGCTTATCCATTCAAAATCATTGTATAGTATAAGCATAAAAATATATATTTTTCATATTTCATAAAATTATCCCATCGTTGTTCATCCAGCTGTCAGTAAAGTTTTTTACATCTTTTTACTTTTAATCAACACTCTTGCCATGTTTCCCGTTGATTAATTGACTTACAAAAGATCTTTTCAAATTTATATTCAAATACTCTTGTGAAAATCTCTCTAGGCTTAATAAATTTAATGAAGAGCATTAAAGTTAAGAGTGCATTGAATTGAGAAAGTTAAGAGGATGAAGAAAAATAAATATAGTCCTCAAGTCTTTGCTTATATACATACATATATATATATATATATATATATATATATATATATATATATATATATATATATATATATATATATATATATATATATATCTTGTATTATTCGTTATGTCTTTTCGTCATGGAATAGAATAGTCTGAAGGTTTAGCTTATGAACGAATTTCCTTGGCTAAATGTACTGTTTCTGCCCAATGGGGATTCCAGTTGAATCATACGGAAACGTACTGACTGGCCGTGTGATAGGAGTATTAAGCTGAGGTTTTTGGTTTTTTTTTTTTTGTACCAATATAAATTTGTATTCTCTGAATTCCAAATTGATTTCAGCAAGTAAGTGTGCACAATTTGTTTACATGGATAAATATATTATACAAGGGTTTAATATTCTTATATCAAAATTGATAACAGTAGGTAATAATTTTATGATACTTATGACCATTTCTTTTATGTTATTTATATTATATTATATTTACTTTTTAACAAATTACATTACGAGCTTAATTAACATCATTATTAATATCGTTTATAAGAACATTCTTTAATCCATTCATTCTTCCGATTTTATTTTTCATTAATCCATTCACAACAACCAAGGCATGAGATAATTTATCCAATTCATAGTGAGCAATAGACTTCAGGTAATATTCGCGTTGAATCAATAATATCGCAGTCTTCTGAAGTCAAAAGATTATTACAGTTTCTGAAGTTCTTGTTTTTTTATTTGTTAATTGTTTCTTGGGGAACATTTAAAATTTTGAAAGCTTCAACGATCAAAAAATAACTTACTCCTTACTTTTACTTTTACTGTTACTTTTTTCCTAAAGTATTTATCAAAGAACTTTTCATTCATACATTATTTGTATATTTAAAGCTTCAAAATACGAGATAGTGTACTTTCACTTACTAATTTACAAATGCATTGTGTATTTAATGAAGAGGAGTTGGTTGGAGTGAGCAGTCACAATTAAAAAAAAAAATAAATAAATTATATTTATTTTTATTTTTGCTGACGTTTCGGCCCAAGTTCAGACCTTCAGTAGGACTAAGAAAATATAAGATAGCAATACATAAGAGAAACTATTAAACGGTAGAAACATAATAATATGTTGAACAAAGTTATAATATATAACATAATGGTGAAAAAGATTAGGAACTGAATGACCATATTTATAACGGTAACATTGTTAGGAACTATGTAATAAATAATTATGATCACATATTTAGGAACTTAGGAAGTAAACAACAATAATATTTTTTATAATAATGATTTTAATAATAATAATAATTTTGTTATTGTTTATATCATAAGTTCCTGATTCTGTAACCATAATTATTTTTTTATTGTCCCTAACTCTGTCACCGTTATTATTTATTTCATAAGTTCCTAATTTTGTTCTATATATTATTATGTTTCCGCAGTTCAGTAGTTTCTCATATATAGTGCTATCTTGTCCCTAATAAAGGCCTGAATCTTGGGCTGAAACGTCGGTTAAAATAAAAATAAATATTGTTTATTTATTTTTACTCTTTTATTTGTGAGTGCTCACCCCAACCATCTCATCTTCATTATATTCACGACCGTCTACTATTAAGCCACTATTTTGAGCTTTATCTATTTCTTCTTTTTCTGTAATTATGTCTTGTCCTGAAGAAATTCTAGCGAAACTCTTCAAATCGGTTATTTATTATCACCAATAAGTCTCATATCTCCTTATCCTGGAATGACTCGATGAATTGTCGACGTATCCACAATTGCGCCTGTAGGATCATTGTTCATATCACGAAACTGCAGGTGTACGTTGTGAGTAGCACTCATTGTTGGGTTGAGAGAAATCAGTCTACCCTTTCCATCTTTTCTTGCGTGATTACAATCAATCCATCAATGACCACTGAAGATTTTATCTGTGACTACTCAAGAGGGAGATCATAAGTACAGAGTGAGAACTTCCTGAGATCTATTTGATTGACAACACTCTAGTTTCAAGATCAATTTTCCCGCCGGAAGCTGGAGCATGATAGTTGATGAAAAAAAATGATAACATGTTTCATATAAATTTAATGTACAGTTCAAAACTGAAATATCTGTCAGCTTTTAAGAAGCTCAATAGTATTTTAATAATTTCATAGTATTTTACATATTGTACTTTACGATATTCAATCGTTCGGATTCTCTCTTTCACGAAAAAATATAAAAGCTTTTAAAATAATTTGAATCTGATATCTTATCTTAGAAAAATTAGTACCTGACAACGTTATCATTACTTATTTTGATCCTGAAACCTATTTTATAATAAATCTATCGACAAGATCTTTATTTATTCATACCTTAAGTCACTAGCGGATCCAGGATTTAATTTTGGGGGGAAGGCTTCAGCCCGAAACCTTTTTTTTCATAAAAATAACGATAATTACTTTGGAAAAACAGAAAGAAACTAACTACCTTTATGAAATGGTGTTTAAGTGATTCCTTAAGTCCTTTTAAATGTAATTACACGAACAATAATACTTTAAATGGTATTTTCTTTTTTTTTTAATTTCCATAAAACATGGTTATATTTTTCCATTTTGGGGGGGGGAGTCAGCCCGAAAGCTCCCCCCCTCTCCTCCTCCCCCCCGTAGATCCGCCCGTGCCTTGAGTGTCATAAACATCGTTGTAGATGTGGATACATTTCATGGCAAGTATTTTAAATCAGATATTTTGATAAGCCCTAGACAATTCTCTACCTATTTTTCTTTCCCTAAAGTTTAGTTTTTCCAGTTTTTGTATTATTTTTGGACGTCAGCCAAACCGTCTGATGCTTGATTAAATTACATCAGATCTATGTTATTTTCGTATCGTAAAATATAAAATGTAAAGGATCGATGAA
Organism: Nezara viridula; assembly: GCA_928085145.1. Taxonomy (NCBI): domain Eukaryota; kingdom Metazoa; phylum Arthropoda; class Insecta; order Hemiptera; family Pentatomidae; genus Nezara; species Nezara viridula. The sequence continues at coordinate 94,094,780 of OV725077.1, forward strand.
ATAAAAAAATATATAAGAATGTATTTCTTGCATTTACAATATCACTGGAAAAATAAATAGAATTAAATGTAAAAAAAAAAAAAAAAGATTCCATTTAAGAAAACGGAAATAATGGCATTAACAGTTTATATACCATCCTGGATGAGAACCTTCACAATTAAGATTCATAGAAGAGACTGCTCTCCGAACTCGTATGCCATCTTGACCTCGGCTATCTATTGTTTCCGGAAAGACAGATTCTAACAGATACGCGGACCAGAGAGTCAGGTAGAAACAGCGGGCTCTGTGTGTGGGCTACTTACCTGTGCCCTGAGCGGTGCCTTGTCAGCCATAACTTATTGCAAGCCACCAATTTAATTCATTCAAGGCTTCTTAAGATCACTAGCTATAGAAATATATAATCTATTAGAGGTCGCCAACTATTAATTTAAAAATTGGGGCAGAGAATCTACTTCAATCTCTTTTCTATAACTAGCTATGAAAAAAAAAAAAAAAAAAAAATACTAGATGATTAAACGGCTATGAATTTTAATGCTATGCTGAATAACGTTAAAAAAATCAAATTTTTGAGAAAAAAAACTTAATGTCATTATATAAGTAAGATTAATTTGGATCCGTTGGTTAATTTATTCATTTCTTACATCTTGTTGCATCTAACTAATGTTGTATTATATTAAAGTATATATAATTATATTTTTCATATGACCAGTTCTTACATATGGCTCAGAATGTTGGACTACAACTAAAGCCCTTGAGCATCTCCTCTGTTTTGAAAGAAAAGTACTTCGCCGTATATATGGTGGTATATATGAGGGAGGTGCATGGAGAAGAAGAACGAATACTGAGTTAAGGGCGAGGTACAAAGAAATAGACGTATCAGCATTCGTAAAGGTATCAAGACTTCGCTGGGCTGGTCACGTCATAAAGATGGATCCAAACGAAGTTTCTTACAAGAGCTTAGCTGGGCAAATGTATGATACAAGGCGGGTTGCACGCCCCAGACTTCGCTGGGAAGACTGCGTGGCTGCAGACGGGAGATCTCTGCTCGGTGTTACGAACTGGAAGGCAGCAGCACGGAACAGGGAGGACTGGCGGTCTAAGCTTGAGTAGGCTATGACTCAACTAGTGGGTCGTAACTCCGAATAAGAAGAAGATAATTATATTTAAGTAATATTTTTTTTACTGTTTAATTGTTCTTTGTTGTATCGAAATTGTTATATAAGATGGCATTCATAGCCGATTAGTCTAATTGATACCGAAATACATGTACAGTGGCCAGCATAAGTTTTCGAACATAGACTGAAAGGAGATAAAACAATCGACTACAGCAATTCTTTCTTACATATTTTTTTATATTTAAACGTCTAATTATAATTTTATTACCACTATTACCAATTACCCCAAAAATATTTGCCTAACGATAAATACATGAATATTTATTGCAAATTAAATTTTAAAATTACAATTTGAATGGAGCCAGTATTTTCTCACATAGCTATATTTTACAGTAATTCATGGCAATGCCAAAAATGGATGTAGAACGTTCTTCTCTAAAATTTAAATTTTACAAGGATAATGACACTTTGGCTGAAGCTCTTCACACACGGAAATGGCTGCTATCCAATAACTACCTAAATCAACATGAAACTCCTCTTTACTGTCCAGATTTGAAACCCATCAAGCATCTATGGACTTAGTCTATGCACAACTTGGAAATAAAAATATAACGTCAGTAAAATATATTAAAACTAAATTGTTTGAATAACGAGGGAACCCTCCCAATTGGCGTTGAAGTTGATAATGCTTAAATGGTCCTCAAAAACATAATAAACCTATTGCGCAATACAGCCATGTACAAAATATATTGCTACATTAAAATACTTGTTTCATACGTACAATTTGTATTAAATACATATACATTTATTGCTAGGCAAATATTTTTGAGGAAATTGATAATAGTTATCAATTGAAGTAATAATTATGAATTTAAATTAAAAAAATATGCAGGAAAGAATTATATTTATTGATTTTTTGTAGCTGACAACTGTATATTGCTTTTTCATTGCCAAAGATAAGAAAAATTCGTATTCAAGTTGAAGAAAAAAAAATCTATTGTCCTCAGAATAAAAAATTTCTACTCAAATTTAAAATTTTTGAGAATAAATAAAGAAATTTTATTCCGTCTCAGGATGTAGTTAAATCCTTGTGAAGAAGATAACACTTATTACCTTTAATTCTTTTATCATGAAATATTCAGATTGTGTTGGTGAATGCCCGTTTTAAGTTTGTCTATACCCAATTCATCAAAATTTATTCATTACTTTAGCCCGGGTAAATGTATTTTCTTAGACACCGCAAAGTTTTGAAAGCCACGCATTTGATTAGGCGAAAAATCAAGGAAAATACTATATCAAGGAAAATCCTAAATAATCAAGGAAAGAATTATATAACGACTCTGTATCAATTTTATCAAATTCCATTCAGTACTATAAAAAAATTCATCCATTTACAGATGAACATACCTTGAATGTTATATTGACCCAACTTAACAGATGTTGTTTTTATTTCAATAAAAGGAAAATTAATTGCATAACGATAGGAAAAATTATTTAAAAATTCAGTGATCCAATGGACTTTCATGCATGAAGGTATCGAGAATTATTTGGAAAAGTTGCTTAAACAATATGTTTTTGACTTTGTTTGTCAGTTTAACAATCCATTGTTCAATTTTTCCATTCAAAGGTTTTATCAAAGCTTTAAATAAGGCGTGTGAGGGGTTGGTGAGAGAAGCGAGACATAGATTTGCAATAGCCGACTGGTTGAAAAGGAAGAGAAATAAAATTAAATTGTTGGGGTTGATGAAGCTATTTTATTTGGGTCTCATAAAGCTTCCTCGGTAGTAAACTGTGAAGTCGTAAATTTCTACAAATCTATCAACCGACGCATTCCAACTTAAGTCTTCGCATTCTGCTTCGAAAAATCTAAAGATTAGAAATCAAGATGTTGGGGGCAAATTATGGGTCTAATAAGAGAAGATGAATCTACTGACTGACAAGAAACAAATAGATCTCAAAGTTTTGCATTTGATACTCTACGCATTAAATGACTGTACAACATCAGGATGGATGATGGGCAAGGGCTATGGGTAAGGGCTATGCAGCACCTGAGAATCCCTCGGAGGACTCGATGACAGAGTGTCTGTGGATGAGAGGAATTTGATCCAAATGAGCCACTGATCGGTATAATTGGGAGAATGTAGTTTAAAGGGCACAATATAGATTTTTTCTCCTGTCGAGCCGACAAATAAGCATAAACCATCAGACCCCTTTCTCCTAACCTTCAAATTAAACTTACAAATTAAAGAATCAGGCTTGCCGTCAATGAAATCATATAAGTGGAACTTATATTTATTAATTGCCAAAGTTTCACCTACGTTTTAGGTATTCTTCAGAAGTTCTCCAGAAGTATGCTTATTGACGGAAAACATATGTTGCATCGAATCCATCTTCTTCTTAAATAACCGTAGGCCTAGTCGTTAATATCTTGACCATTATGAAACTAATATCTTCAGTTGACGTCCTTTATAAAATCATCCATAATCATTTTCATATTAATACTGACATTATTCATTAAAATATTATATGCATATTTTGCATTTATAAACATTGCTTCGGTTCATTTAGACAAAATATATGTACAGTTGTAAGTTTAATAGAAATGAATGGGATTTTTGTAAATAAAAAAAAATCAGATAAAAAATAGCCAATGACAGGTAGTATGTGGCTGGCTTATACCTCTCATGATCTTTTCTAATCTCCTTACCTGTATCAATTCCCTTTTGTTGTTGTATCCTATCTCTTGACTTTTACCTGTCCTTCTTTGTGTCTGCGTCAAGGTGAGTTCGGACCATCTAGATGAGAGGTGTCTTAATTTTTTGTACTCGAGGGGCAAATTTGTTGGTTAATAATCAAGTAGTCGCCACCAATTTGTTTGTGTAATTTAATAGAATTAAAAAGGGATTTCCAATCACACAAAAAAACTTTTCTATTTCAAACTAACATTTTCACAACAATACAACTACATCCATGTGTTATATAATAACACATATAACAATAATATAAATCAATTCCCTCCAAATGTCGTCAACTGAGATCAGCCATTGACACCATTAACGCTCCAACAACAGTGTATTTCATTGTTTGTTATTGTTTATAGTTATAAAGTATTAATGATTTTAATGAAAATTATAGCCTATCTCATAATATGAAATGAAAATATTAGAGTTGTGGAAAGTTGGTGATGATGAAAAATAAAAAATATGTAAACAAAACGAAAATTTACTTCTGAAATAAATCAATTATAACACTACACATACTAGCATTAATTAACAGATGAAAAAGTTTATAAAAAATAAAAAAAACAGTGTTACCGGGTAGATTTACAATACTGATTGGTGAAGTCATTGTTAATAACCCCCTCTCCTACACATGCGGCATTGGTCTCCAACAAAAAAAATTTAATAATAATTATAAGAAACACTCAATAAAGTTAAAATTGGCAATTAACAAAAATTTTGGATTCGTTTAAAACAGGATGATTCCCTTTTGCCTGACCTATTTAATTTGGCATTAAAACATAACATTAGTGAGGTGAAGCATACCGAAAAAGGTTTCAATCTGGGTTGTACAATATCCGTGCATATCTGTAATGATGATTGGTAGTTTTAAAAGAAGAAATGGAAACTATAAATCTAAAGATTGGAAAGATAAGAAGACTGTTAAAAAAAGAAAAAAAAACAAAGAAATCGTGATAAAAAGAAAATAATGATAACAAATAAATTTTAATAATGGAATAACAAGTAGTCCTACTGAGTAGTAAGCTATAAAAAAAAATTGTGACTGTATTTATGAATATTGTTTTTGTTTGGTAGAATGTTTGAAAATTACAATAAATGGCGAAACATCATATAATACATTAAAAAAAAAATTATAATTAAAGTGATGTTTTATAAATAATATAATAAGAACTGTGGTATATATGTGGTATTTTAAAAATCAATACTCTATTGACTAAATCTTAATAATTACATCAAAATCTCACATAATAAGTAATAACAAAATGAAGGTTTTTATCATAAATCAGAAAATATATCATGAACGAAGCTATATATATCGTAGTTATTTTCTTCCTAAATATTTTTACAATCACTTACCTATATATAGCAATGGAAATTATTGAGATCGTAAAAAAAATTTAATTCGAATTTTTAACATAAATGCGCGTTTTGAGGTCCCATGAGTCCAAATAACCTAGTCTCGCTTGGACTATGTGGATGTGAATAGTCTAGCTCAAAAACGATAATTTGTACGAAGCTGAATTTTATATAATATAAAATATAATTGATTCTACAAGTTTCTCGAAAATGGCTCTGACGGTTTAAATTAAACTGAGTATATCGATGTACAATTAAGTGGTCATTAATATCAACTAGACTCCATTTATGTCTACAAACGGTGCTTAAATACCCTATGATCAAAATATCTTTCCCTAAAGTACTTTTAATTTATTTTATTATAAATAATTAACTGTCTCTGATTGTTTGTAGGAATAAAAGCATGGTCAATATAAGCTATGAAACCATTTAATAACTGATTAAAGGAGAAAAAGAAAAAATCATTTTTTTTTATGTCGCAAATGCATTATTGGAAATAATTGTCAGAACGTATAGATATAATATATAGTCGGAAAGCCGACCAATTTAGAAAAACAATATCTAGCATACAAGATAAAGATGAACATTATCGAAAACAATATAAATAAAAATTCCGTAAACCGCAAATTGATGACAAACCACCGTAAAAAGAAAACAGTGGTATTGAAAAAACACTTAAGGACATTCAACAAATAAAATTAATAGGTTATATCTATGAAGAAAGATCGTCGCTAATGAACTTGGCAGTCGATGGAATGTTAAAGAACAGCAAATAAAAAAAATTCTGAAAATTAATATTGTTTAACAGAAATGAAAACTAAATGAAATTTACTAACTGAATGCAAACCCCTTAAATTATTTAAGTTTGAAAAAAAGTATATATAAACCACCGAATCGGAATAATGATTTTATTTTAAATTTTTTATTTTACTTATGTTAAAGAAGAAGTGGTATATAAGAATATTTCAAGTCGGAATAAAATATATATTTTAATATATAACCTTTAATAATAATAATAATAATAAGGCTTAGCGAACCCGAAGGTTCGATGCCGACACTACCAATCGCTTGTTACACACCTCCCTCCACCGTTCGCCGTCCAAACCCAGTCCCTTCAGATCGGCTTTAATGCAATCTTCCCACCTTCGCTTCGGTCTACCCCTCGGACGCTTACCATTCGGCACAGCAAATATTAACCTTTTAGGAATTCTCTCGTTACTAAGCCCAACAACTTTACAAGCCCATTTGATTCGTCGCGATGAAATTACCTCAATTATATTACCCGGATACAGTTCACGCCATTCGGCGTTGTGTAACCGTCTGAACTTTCCGGTTAACTCATCCTTCTTCGGTCCGAATATTCTACGCAATACATTATTTTCAAAAACCTTAAGACGCTGCTCATCCCTTAATGTAAGCGGCCAAGTTTCGCATCCATAAAGAACTGTAGGCAAGATAATTGTTTTATGGATTCTAATTTTTAAGTTTCGGGACAAGAGGCGCAAACTAAGTAGTTTTGTCACAGAAAAATAACAAGCATTCCCCGCCTTCAGTCTAACCTTAATCTCTCCTTCAATTTCGTTTTTTCTAGTAATCGTAGAATAAATTTATCTACCTGTTCAAACATATTACCATCTATATCGATATCACAAGTAGTATCGCCATTTTTGCAGCTAATCATATATTTTGTTTTATCCACGTTTATTTCGAGTCCTAGTTCTTTACCGGCTTTTATTAACGTTGTCGTATTTAGTTTTATAGTTTCAACGTCTTCGCTTAACAGTACCAGATCATCAGCATAGCCCAGCACGGATGTTGTCCCGCCCAGATCCAACCCTTTCTCGGTTCGCATTACCTCCCTAATGGCATGTTGTAATGCCAAATTGAACAGAACAGGCGAAAGAGAATCCCCCTGTTTTAAGACCGAACGAACCTCAAATTTTTCGGACAAATTATTACCGATTCTAACTTTATTGAGTGTCTCCGTCAAGCACATCCTGACTAGATTTACTAGTTTTTTTGGAATCCCCTGCTCGATTAGAATATTATACAGTGTCTGGCGGTCAATCGTAAGCCTTTTTAAAATCTATATACAGCTGGTGAAGAATACCGTTATACTCCAATTTTTTCTCTAATATTTGCCGTAAAGAAAATATTTGATCTATAGTCGAACGATTCCGTCTTAATCCGCATTGGTAGTCTCCGATAATTTCCTCGGCGTATTCCGTGATTCGACTGGTTAAGATTAAAGTGAATATTTTATAACATACCGGAAGGAGTGAAATTCCTCGATAGTTATTACAATCTGTCCTCGGACTCTTTTTGTGAATCGGAATAAGAATAGATTCTTTCCATTCTTCAGGTAATTTCTCGTTCACCCAGATCTTTTTAACCAACCGATGTATTTTAGAAACTCCAGCTTCCCCGCATGCCTTAATTAGTTCAGTAGGAATATTATCGATTCCCACTGCTTTATATGATTTTAATTTTCCGATAGCTACTTCAACTTCCTCTTTACTTGGTCCTTCTATTAACGGTTCAGCACTCTGGTACTCAGAAGGAGGACACAGATCATAATTTCCCGTGTTTAAAATATTGTCAAAGTGGTCCTTAAACTTATTCAATATGTCAACCGGATCGGTCAGAATATTGTTATTATCATCCCTGATTCCAGACGTTACGGGCCCTACATATTTACGTGATCTGTTTATACCGTTGTACATATCTCTTACGTTATTTTCGATTCTATTAGTTTCTATTTCAATTATTTTATTTTTAAGATACTCCCTTTTTTTATTTTTGAGCAATTTTGTCGTTTCGTTCTTTGAGATTCGGAAGTATTCCAGATTGTCTTCGCTAGGATTATTTAGAGCTTTTAATTTAGCGGCTTTTCTTTTTTCACACATGTTTAAGCAATCTTCATCAAACCACGGTTTGTTATTCTTATTTTCCTTTTTTCCTAGACACGAGTTACCGACCGCTTTAATATTATCCCTGATCTCTATCCATAACTTGTCAATATCCTCGTGGACCTCGTCAGGAAGCTCTAAAGCTTCAAACCTATTCTCAACATCTAGCTCGAATTGGTTTCTAATTGATGGATTTTTTAATTTTTCCAAGTTAAAATTCTCAAAATCGAAACGGTTTTCTTTTCTCTTTTTTATATCAAGTTTTTGTTGAAGTTTCGCGATTACTAATTCATGATCCGACCCACATTCTGCTCCGCGATAAGACCGTACATTAATTATACTGCTTTGCCAGCTATGTTGTATCAAGACATGATCGATTTGATTTCGTGTTTGCGAATCCGGTGATGTCCAAGTATATTTATGAATATCCTTGTGTTTAAACGTCGTACTTTTAATTATCAGATTTTCGAGATGGCAAAGTTTATCAGACGGATCCCATTATCATTACTATATTCGTGCAAACTTTCTTTACCAATCGTCGGATTATAAACTTCTTCCCTTTCTACATTTGCGTTCGCGTCACCTACAATTATTTTCATGTAGTTTCGCGGTAGTTTATCATAAACCCATTCGAGTTTATCGTAAAATTCACTTTTGACTTCATCGTCACTGTCTTCGGTCGGACAAGGTATGTTTATTAATGCGATTTTAAACCAACGTCCCTGAAATGTAGCTACCGAAATTCTATCACTAAAGAATTGTACGTCCCCCAAAGCGGATAGTAATCTACTCCTAATTAGAAACCCGGTACCTAAACAATGATTCCCGCTTCCTCCGTACCAAATAGTGTACTTTCCTTCCCTCATCGAGCCCTCCCCTGGCCAGCAAACCTCTTGCAGAGACAACACGTTCCAAATTGTACCCATTTATCTCATTCGCGAACGATTTTAGCCCCCTTGCTGTGCTTAAACTCCTTACGTTCCACGTACCAATATTTAAATCCCTATATTTCAACTTGCGCCATGAATCCCCTAAAGCAGTCCCCACCCGGAGACCCGAACGGGGGACTAGTTTACCTCCGGATAATGAGCGTTTTACCTTAGGGAGATCTATGACTTTTTGTGGTGTTTGGTGAACTAAAGATATGTGAGTAGGGCGTTCAATCCTACGTCACACCCTCCAGCAAGTCTGGTGGGCCCCTACCTCCAGCAAGTCTGGAGGTCCCCTCCCTCCAGCAAGTCTGGAGGGCCCCTCTCATTGTTGGTCAGCGAGTCCATCGGACTTAGCCGGGAGGAACTTCCAAGGAATTTCCTACTAGGAACTTCCGCGCGAGGATATAACCTTTAATACATTCACAATTTTAATAACTTTAGATTCGATCATTTATTTAAAATATTAGGTATGTGTCGTGAATTTATTTCAAAAAGTCATTAATTAGCATTACAGAAAAATAACTCAGTGAAGAATTTAATGAATTTTCCCTCTGTGGCGGGAAGGCAGATGAACTATTAGGCCGCCACAGGATGAAAAGTAGTAAAATTCTTAATTATTCATAGATTAAATATATTTACTTTCGTATATTTAATCTATTTTATACGTATATTATTCTATTATAAGAATAATTTCAATTCTTTCTAACCTCTCAAAGCCTCTTGAAAGACTGGTGCAATCCCAAGTCTCCAAGTTCCTCGAAAAGTCCAACCAATTTGATCCTCTCCAATCTGGTTTCCGTCCCGCCTATTCCACACAATCTGCCTTAATTAAAATTACCAACGACATTCAATCTGCAATAGATGATAGAAAATTAACTGTCCTTATTCTTCTAGACTTCTCCAAAGCTTTCGATTCCATCAACCATTCCATCCTCTTCAACAAACTAAAATCATTATCTTTCTCCAATAGTTCCATCTCTTGGTTCCAATCTTTCCTCTCCCAACACATCCAAGCAGTCTCCATACCCAACCAACCACTATCTGCTTTCCTTTCTTTATCCTCTGGAGTTGCCCAGGGTTCAAGCATATCTCCTCTCCTTTTCAGCTCCTACATTAACGACCTACCTAAATCAATCCTCCATTGTTCCCATCACCTTTATGCAGATGATTCCCAGATCTACCTATCCTTTTCTCCCTCTGAGTTACTGGGGGCATTTGCCAAGATTCAAGAAGACCCTATCGAATCAATGCCTGGGCAAATGTAAATGGATTAAAGTTAAATGCTGCCAAAACTCAGGCCATTGTCATTGGTTCCAAGCCCCTTATTAGATCCCATACTGACTTTCCCATATTACACCTTAATGACCAGCCAATTTCCTTCTACTCCTCTGTTAAAAATTTAGGATTTTTCATAGATCAAACCCTCACCTGGACCTACCATATTTCTCACATTTCCCGTCGGACAATTTCTACCCTTAAACTATTCCATCGCTTCCGCCATCTCCTACCTCAACATATTCGTAGACTCTTAATTTCCTCTCTCATCTTCCCCCACTTTGACTACAGCTGTGTGGTGTATGATGGCTTCTCGGTGGAGCTCCGTGATAGACTGAAAAGATTAATGAATAGCTGCGTAAGATTTGTTATTGGTGCCCCGAGGTACTCCCATGTCTCTCACCACTACACTGAGTTAAGGTGACTCTTCCCCTCCTTCCGAAGACAATATTTTCTAGGTACGTTCCTCTACCAAATCATCAACAACCATCGTCCTTCTTACGCCTACAACCTTCTCCAGTTCAAATCCTCAGTCCATTCCCTGTCCACAAGATCTCGACCTTCTGACCTTTACATGCCTTCTCACAGATCTGCCTCATTCCAAAATTCCTTTATTGTTCGCTCTGTCAATTTCTGGAATCCCTCCCTATCAAAATTCGACATTTCCCCTCCATATCCACATTCAAATCCCTCCTATTCCAATTCCTATCACAAAAACAGTCAGATACTTGCTAACCATTCGAGCGGATTTTAATAGAGAATTTGATACTTTTTTATTTTTTAATTCTTTATTTTTTCGGAAAAGTGTATACTGGTCGATAAGAGCAAATAGCTTTAAGTGTCTTGTCATAGTATTAATGGTTTTGTATATAGTTTAGTTTGTTTTGTATATAGAATTTTTACCTTATATTTTTTTTACATTATTTCTTTTTTTCGATTGATTTTATTTTGGCCAGATGTAATATTTTAATTTTGTTCTATTTTGTTATTCTCAAGGGACTGTGTCCCAGAATAAAGTTATTTTTCTATTTCTATTTCTATATCTCTTCATATATTTATAGAGACTGGAATTATATGGTTCAAATAGACTGATGGAGTTATGAGTTTTTTAATGCTTACCGTCGATATAATAATAGTTAAATATTAAAAAACGTATTATTTAAGGTTTACCTCCGTTACAAAAGCAATTAAAAAATATTTTTTAATAGCCCAATTTGGCCAGCCAATAATTTCTGTTCAGAGTAAAGCGGTAAGTGAAAGTTGTGTGATGGGCCCACCAGATTTTATCTCTATGCATGGATATGATATGATGATTTATGTTAAAATATAATTCTAAAATTGCCCTAAATCAAGTATGTACTCACACCAATGAAATGATATGTAGTTTACTGGTGTATTCACCAAAACTTTCTCCCTCCCCCTCCATAAACAGGTCTTAATTATTACAATCCATTTCTGACATATTGTTTTATCCTTTCTGCAAATGTCTTTAATTATTCTTAATTTACATTGAATGTAATGTAAATTTTAAGGAATGTAAATGTCAATTTCATACAGAGAGCGTTACTAATTTAATCTCTTGTTTCGTAATAAATAAATAGAAACCAGCTTGGATCTTTGTTGAGCTAATATGAATATTCATCAGGCAAACATTTTCGAACACATTAAATAACCTTGTTTTCTTCTTATTCACTATTTAATAACGACTATTAAATAGTAACTACTTCTTAATTAAAATTTTTATTTTCATTAAAAAAAATATGGGTTACATTTTATACACTTGATAGAAGTAGATTTTTTTATTTTATTTCATTTCATCTCTTCACTTCTTGGTCAACATTTTGAATACAAAGGCATATATATATATATATATATTCGTCACTCGAATTAACGCGTTAATTATTAAATTTATCTATTTTTTTTAATCTTATAGAATATCCCCAATATTCTACAGTCTGGGAATGTGCCATATGCATATCTGAGGAGAAAGAATTCAATAATTCACAATGGATAAGAAAAACAAACGGAGAATATTGCAAATATTCTATCAGATACAATTTACGCGTCAATCCATACAATTAAATTAAAAATTTAAAAGATCATGAAAATGGACATATGATTCGAAATGTTGACTAACAAGATAAGAAGTACAATAAGAACGGCTAATAAATCTTAGAAATGAACCAAAATGTTTAAAAAGAAAAAGCAATTCAACCCATTTGCTACCTGTAAGAGTTCGTAAGTGAAATACGTATTTGATGAAAAATGCCCGATTGATATTCATATTTCATTAATTTTACTATAGCTGTTTGTAAACAAAGAAGAGTCTTAATTCAAAGATCAGTCAGTACGTTCTCCATTTTGTCTCAAGTATCTGAACTAATAAAATAAAATAAATAAAATAATTTAGTGTTTCTTAAATGGCTCTAAATAATAATATGAAGCTTGGTCGGAATGGATCAAGTAATTTTTTTTTTAAATTTTGTTATTTTTTATTTCAGTAATTTTCATGGATAATTGTATTTGGAGTGAGGGATCTGTCTTTGAGTGCTAGGGTTAGTTTTCTATGCCTTCTCATTCTACCACCAAAATGTATCTGTTAAATATAATTACATGTGTTCAAAAAGTATGTGAAATCTGTGGAGAACAAATGACTAAATAATCAATTATTTTCGATTTGATGAAGCGCAAACTCTCCGCCATAAATGGCGAATCCGCTATAATATGAGAATTTGCATCACCCAAGGTCAGAGTAAACAAACATTTCTCCTAATAACAATGATAACATATTTGTGCACTTGTTTCCACTATACACTGAAGATACTCGTTCCTTAGCACCTAACTAGCAAACATTTTAGAGGTTCAAACCTAGTTGAATAATAGACCATAATCATACATTAATCAATAATCTTTTTTCCAACTCTTATAAATTTAAAAACAATTAAAATATACAAAGGGTCTTTTTTGTACAGAAATTTAAGAGGAATACTTCATATCATAATAGTTCTATTTAAAAATGAACCGTTTTGAAAAAAATAATCAAATGATATTTTGGAGGGGTAAAATGGTGTAGCGTTCTCTCTTAACTGGTGAGAACTTTCTGATTCTAACTATTACATACCCAATATCATAGGTTTTCCAAAGTTTCAAACCTTAATTAATTATTTCTACCACACTTAATAATTTAAAAGCAGTAAATAGCAATATATTACAAACCGTCCGTCATAAATGGCGAATCCACTATATTATGAGAATTTGCATCACTCAAGATCAGAGTACACATATTAAGTATTTCTCTTAATAACAGTGGTAACATATTTGTGCACTTGTTTTCACTATACACTGAAGCTACTCGTTCCTTAGTACCTATCAAGCAACCATTTTAAATGTTCAAAAATGTTATCTTTCAATTTCTTTTTTCATTCCTACTTATACTAGGTGAGGAAAGTATTGCGATCGGGTCAAATTTCCGATATGCGGTTTTCGAAGGACCTATACATTTCAGAGCCTTCTGGGTCCGAAAAACATATTTTTAGCCATTGGCCTTTCTGTCTGTCTGTGCCAAGACTTTCTCGAGAGCCAGTGAACCGATTTTGTTGCTTATTTTTTTATTTCGTAGGGTTTTGGCTACTGATGCCTGTGACACAAATTGGGTCCCCCATGCTCAATAGCTGCTGCGCAATGAATGAAAAGCAAGTTTTTCTATAGACTGTAGCGCGAACAAACAGCTCTAACGATTTTAATGAAATTCCCTTCAAAACTATATAAAAATCGTTAATTTCGGACAACTATTGACGACGTTATAGCTACTAAATTTTCAATGTAAGATTACAGGTTCATATCCTGTTGTTAGAAAGGAATGAATGAGAGAAAAAAAATAACTAAGTATAAGTAAGAAAATCTATTGACAATATCACACAAGCTTCACTATTTCCTCTAATTTTAACAGAAATTATTGTTTGACAAAATTAGGCTTTGGCAAAAATCTTTTGATCTACAATATTAGATTGTATTAAGTATTTCTCTGAATAACAGTGGTAACATATTTGTGCACTTGTTTTCACTATACACTGAAGCCACTCGTTCCTTAGTACCTATCTAGCAACCATTTTAATTATTTAACACATTATTTATATTAAATGGGATTTAATAAAAAAAAAGAATATTGTAGTTATCAATAATTTTTTTTAAGTTGTTCGTAACCAAAATAAGGAAAAATAATTAAAAACAAAAATTGTTAGATTGATTTATTTTAAGTTAAATTTTTTGTAGTAAAACATGTTGGATTAGCTATTTTGAAACCAAACGCCTCAAGTATAGATTTTATTCAAATAAAAATATTCACAATATTAATACAATAATTGTTAATCCTAATATTGAATATGAAAATACTTTTTTTTCTAGTTATTTCTTTTCTTGAAAGTTTTTATTTGTTGTTATAATGGTGATGTTAGCATCTATAACTTCCATATAACCTTATATTTTTTTATTTATCATATTTCTATAAATTGCTTAACATTTCGGGAAATGTTTTCCCACTCTCGAAAATATATTCACAATTATTAAGTTCTTTTCTAGAATATAAGGAATTGTCATTAATACTTTTTTTTTTTAATTATTATTTAAGGAACAACTCAACATTTTTTTTTGTTATGCATCCTTTATCATTTTATAAATTTTGTTGCTTTGTTTTGAAAACGTCTTTTTACAATTTGAAAACAACTTCAAGAAATGCAATTAATAAACAAATATATAAGTCACTTACCTCCTTTATATTGTGAATTTATAATTGCCAGCTTTACCTGATATGATGTTGATATTACTGCTCAATCATAAATAAGGATCGGGGAGGAGTTTGTCCTGGAAATGGGCGTTTGGAACCATATATTATTTTAATAATTATAAGATTTTTAGCCTTAATATGTAATTTATTTGTCATTAATCTTAGACAAAAATCATCCTGGATTGTGTTATTGTTAGGAATTGATACTTCTTTCAAACTACTTTGTAAACGTTCCATCGTACAGTACAAATATTTGAAGAGGGAAAATATTTCGAATACTACAGTTCTCCATAATCATTATCCAAAAATGTGTCGTTGGTGTGATAGATCATTAAGGAATCCAAGGCACTCGCCAGCTATTTGCTTTTTGTTGAGTTTTCTTGGGTGATTTTTCCCAGCAGATTGAATACTGGCGATAAGGGCCGAGTTGGAATTTATGATAGGCGAACAGAGGACGAAATGTATCCTGCCTGGAGCTGGAGAAGCACTTAAAACTTGTTTATATGTTTTTTATTGCTGGCATAATGATTGCTGGAAGAGTCGTGGGCAGTCGCTCAGGGTCAGTGCCTTCTCCCTGGAGTATTCGGTGCGGGAGGAAGATATATCTCTTCTCTCTGTCTTTCCCTATCCTTCTCTCGTAGCTATCGGTATTACTGTAATTTGATGTTCTACGGTTTTTTGGTGTTATTATTTAATAATACATATATACTGTAACTTTTATTATATTACATACACGTTCATTTACTGCAGCCATTAAAATATATTGGAGAGGCCAATGTTAGAACGACATACATAATATAGCTCTGCCATCAGTGTATTGCCTAAAATATAATTCATATATCACTTTTATAGTTTATTAAACTGTTGTGAAAGTTAATTTTTTTGAGTGAGTCTTGAAATATTGAAAGCCAGTAAAACTCTGATTCCCCTCATAAAATATTGTGGTGGTCGAAAATACCTTGTCTCATCAGGAGTACCTTATTATTAATACTATGTTCATCCATTTAAGTGTCACGTTCATCTATAACGCATTCTAAAAAGTAAGAGTCTGAAAATGGCACCGAATCCAAAAAACTGTGACCAAAAAAATAAATATATATATATATGATAAAAACATGAAATCGTCGGGGTTGATAAACTGCGGGTTTTATGCCTGTAAACAGCAACAAACAAATAAGCAACCATAAAATAATAAAATCAAATAAAAAAATTAACAAATAATTTATTTACATTTTTTTTATTTATTTGTAATTTCAGTTTATTTCTTTTCCAATCGTAATGTTGTTTATTTTTGTATATTTACTACGAATCAATTGATCTACGAAACCAAGAAAAAGTGATAAATAAATGAACTCATAAATGGTAAAGTTACAAGAAAATATAAATTAAATAGTAGCGAAATAAACACATACATACGTATCTAGGTATATAAAATACTTAGACCCAACCAAAGAAATCCTAAGCCTAATTTGTTTTTAAAATTATGAATCAAAGAGATTTCAGCACTTTATTTCAATCTCGTTGCCTTGTATTGAAAGCTAATTGGAATTGAGCGGGGCTTCTCTGTAAACCAACATTAGGTCATCTACCGAAATTACCTAATACTCCAAACCCTCGCTTACAACTAAAAAACAGTGATTTATGAACAATTCAATTCATGGAAATGATATTCTACAGATAAAGGGTAAGAAAAAATTAAAATTAACGCTCCTATATACTCGTAGTCCATGGTACTGACCCCTTTTTATCGAATTATTAACATCCGGCTAAAACTTCGTGAATGCTTCATCTTCACAGACAAATTTTTTATCTTTGTAAATTCTCAGAAATAAGACTTTTTCTCATTTAATTAATTAATTTAATTAAGTACTAAAAACTCTTAAATTCCTATTTATGAATAAACTCCTCATATATTTCTCGATAATGTGAAGCTTTTCAAGCAGTTTTAGTCTGATGTTAATGATTTGATAAAAAGGGAGGGTCTTGTTTAGATTAGACCCGCTAGCTATTTTATTTAGTAACAATTACTTATTGATAAATTAAAAAATTAGGGGTTAAAGAAACATATGATTTATTTAATAGGAACTTTTTATACATAACCAAAAACATTAATGTACTTTTAATGAGTTACTCCAAGTAACTCTGGGGACCAAAATTCTATTATGTCCTTAAGGATTTAGTTAGGCAGGATTCCTATTTCTTCAAAGAAAATCCTGATTGGTTCCTCTTCTTAGCATAAATAGTAAACTTATCGTATAAAAATATTCATCGTGTTATCACTTTATAACCGCAATTACACAAACAATACTAAATTAAATAATATTTACACATGTGATTTTATTTCTATATCAATGGTATCAAGTTTCATGACAACTATAACTAAATATCATTAAAAAATCACTGGCGGGCCTAATCAAAACAAGACCCAAAAGGAGTCTGTACCACAGACTAATAGTGTGAACATTTCATCGAACCTCAGTGGCGAAAGAGCTGGTTAAAGATATTTATCAAGTGGTTGTATTGGCAAAAAATAAAACAAAAAAATAAGTAGGAAGGTGAGCGTAATCAAAACCAAAGCACCTTCTTGCACAATCGTTGACTTTGAAATGCCTTACAGGGTACTGAGCCCAAGACTGTTCATTGTTTGAACGGTTTGATGAACTATATAAAATAATGTTTGCTTGATAATATTTGTAATCAGATATATTATAATTAATTTTATACCAACCGAACAAACTAAAATATATTCGATTTTTAATTATTTTATAATTACGAAAATATTCTTAATTTATACAATAATTCTTAAATGTTAATTATGTATTTATTTTCTAGGTAAGGATGGTTCCATACTAAGTGGTCAACATATGTTCCGTATCAACATAAGTGAGTAGGTTTTTCAATTTCATGTTTGTAAAAATATGTATATGCATGGTTCATATACTACATTAATACAGAATTACTGATGGTTACTTTGATCATCGAAGGACTAGTCTAGATTTTTTTTACAATAATTAAAAGAGAAGAAAATTAATAACATTTCCATCAATATTTCATGTATTTAAAAAATAATTACTTCTTAGTATACTTCTTTATTTTAATTTTTTTTTTTGGTGTATGTAGTAAAAATGTTTTTTTTTCTTTTAAATAAAAAAAAAAATCGTACTTCATACCTTCAGCTTTTGCATGAAATAATAAGAATTGATAGTTCATTTATCTGATCTATTAGAAATAAAATAGAATCCTATATTATTTTTATATGTTCAAAAAAGTATAAGTGTTGATAATATCTATTTAAATATTAAAAGATAACATAGAGATTCAGAAAAAAATATAAAATTTATATTAACTTTCAAAGGCTTGGAAAATCTACCAGTAATCTCTAAAACGTAGCATTTTGTGACTGAAGTACTATTGATTAAATATCAGTGACATAATCATAATTATAGTTTATAATTAGTTGAACACATTAATAAAACATTATTTTACTATGATTTTTGGCCTTTAATTATTGGCCGTTTTCAAACAATTAATGATGTTGTTAAGTTAGTCAAATATTAATTTACCTTAAAGTATAAAATACAAATATATTTTTTTAATGTTCCTATTCTCCTAATTGTTTTCTTTTTTTATACAAGCGGCTTATTATGGTAATATAAAAATTCTGATTCTTTTTTTTTTTAAATAAATTTAAAAAATTTAAGTTTTATCATTAAAATATGTATATGCATACATATTTACACACATATATATAATTTTAATTTACTATTTAGGAAAAATTCATAATTTTAAATATAATATAAAACATTTTACTGTTACCTTATTCTCATTCAGATCAATACAATGTTAATTGAAAACTTTATTATTTAATGGAAAATAATTCATCATTACATTTATTAAGTTGAAAATGCTACATAAAACTATTTGTAGGATAGAACATTGGACATTATTTATATAGTTCTTTTTATTGAATAAGTATAATTTATAATTCTTATTTTCTCTTCACTTCTTACCCATGGTGGAATTTAACAAACATATATTTGTAATTTATATTGTTCCTCTTTATCATCTTTATTTTAACGTTTTGGTTATGCATTTTTCCCCTCTTCAGCATCTAGAATTATATAAATAATACATTACAGGTTTTGAAATTGAACCATTTTTTAAAAATTAATAAAAGTTTTGCTTTAAAAAATATCTTATTTTAAACAAATTTTTGAACAATAATATTCATTCAAATAATATACCGCAGCACTAATTTAGTCCTTGAAGAGAAGGTAGGTCACGGTTTGCAAAATGGAGAGTAGTAGATTATTTTTTATTAAATATGCATAATATATAATAATGCTTTATGAATCAGTTTTAAAATTGATTACATATTCCAGTTTTTCTTTCGTTTTTATTTGGCTTGTTTAAATAGCTAGGCAAACCAATATTTAACTATTATTACTCAATGTTAAATGCTTTAGGTATTGGAAGATTTTTTGCGTGTAAGAACGAAGTTATTTCGGAAATTAATATCTCATATATATATATTTATTTAAGGAATAAGAAAATCTGAAAACAATAATTATGAAATGATTATTTCATAAATAACTCATTACGAAATAAATAGTTTTATTTCTATAAATATTAAAATATTAAAAGAATTATTTCTGAAATAAATGTAGTAGTTATCCGATAGAGATTATTTCATTGGCTATATGAAATATTACTTCATAAATAACCATTAATCGAATTCTAAAATAATTCATTATGAAATAATCATTTAATTCGTTTTAGAAATAAATTAATCCAGACGTGCCCAGTTCTAGTTAAAACTACTCGACATCCTAATGTTTGAATAAAAAAGAACAACTACATTGAAACAAATAAATAATGATGATTTTTACGTAATCCTCTATTTACAATTAGGACGCAATATAGGAAGAGATATAGGAAATGACGGTTGATTGGTTTTCGGTTTATCCTTGGTAGTTACCTCATCAACTATCTTTGAAATTCTGCCTAATCTTGCTCGATTCGATCTATTAACATTTAGTTTTTATAATCATGATAACATTTTTGTCATAAGTTTGTAAAGTATTTTAATATTATTTCCAAGATGTTTTCTTAGATTTCTTTTGAAGAAGCAAGATGTTACTTCGAAGATTTCAGTCTTACGTATTACTGTTTTCTTCTTTCTCTGTTTGTATTATATATATGTAAGCTTTTCCTGTCCTTTTCTCTCTCTGCTTCTGTATTTTTAATTTTAAATAACTAATATTGTAAATATTTATTTTATTTATGGCCACATATACATGTATTTAGTACTTATGATTTGTTCTAAAGGGACAACAATCCGAGAATAATAAAATACATTTTCATTTCATTTCTTCTTACTCAAATGGAGCGAATGTCTATAGATTTTTATTACAGTACATGAATTGATTTTGTTAAAACATTATTAACGTAGGAATTTTATTACTTTTAAAATATTTTTTTTAAATTTTTAACTGAGAACTTTTTCTGTTGAAGTTTCCGGTTTAGGAATTATTAGAATGTTTTGAATTTCCAACAATATTTTCTATTTTTTTTTTTTACATAAGTAGATTTTTTCATCGATTAATCTTAGTTTGATATTATACACAATTTTTCATAATATTACAAGCAAATATACCTGAGTGGAACAGAAACTCAGGCAGTGTGGCTTACCGCCGTTGGACGATCACCAAATTTGCTCGGTTCCGCATTCGAAACGTACGACGCTCGACGTCGCTTAACTTAGATTACCTATTGCATAGGCCATATCTCGCTTGACCATCCAAGTCACTTGTTACATGTAGTATAATATAGTTCTGAAGAAAACCTATATCGTTTTGCCAAATCATTGGCTTTTAATAAAAACAGATACTACTTAACAACATTGACCGAGTATTGAAAATGTGTTTACCAGAATGATCTTCCTTTATATTGATAGCGATTTACATTCGAAAACTTCTAACTCCTCATTGTCAGTTGAGGTCGGAGTCAGACGATTTGGTCACTTCAATTACTTTCGGGCACACTCGGTCATTCTCAGAATTCCATTTACAGTGTGATTATGAGATATTGTGTTCACCCATAAATGTGGAGTACCACTTGCAAAGTACTACCGATAAAGATAAGTATATATAATTATTATTATTTTGTAATCACCTCAACTGAAAACCCCAATTGTATAGATGTTTCTGTAATGTTCAAGATTTCGTCTCAATTCTCCTTAAGACATTCCAATAGGAAGAATAAATGTTACTGGACTATCTTGCCGAAGGAATGTCTAATTTTAAATCTTCAGTCATCGTTGAGAACTTGAGGACACTAATCATTCAATTGGGCAGGTGTAAAATTAGACAGATTTTTCACTTTTCAGAAGAACTATCGACATGAAGTCTACTTTAAAGAATGAGTTCGATCCATTCTGTTCTTTGCAAGCCCGAGGACAGCTGATATGTGTTTGCAGACATCGGTGGAAAGAACTGTGGAGGACGAGGGAGTGGCGCCCCTAGCGGTGCCGGTTGCAACTATCGGCTGGCATTCCTCTTCGAGGCCAGTCAGCTTCGAACCGTTGTCGTTGTGTGTTGGCAGTGGCTTGTGAACTAGACTGTGTTTAACTGTGATCATCTCATTTCTCTCTCCGCTCTTTCGCAATCTTGGATATTCAGTCATTAAGGTAAGTTTTTCAAGCATTCAAATTGACCAATTTAAAGGACTTGTTTACTGATGATTTTCCCACCAAAATTTTCATATCAAATGCTGAAATTACCTAAGTCCGTTATTAGAAACATTTCAAATGAAGTTTCCAAAAAAAAAAATATATATATATATATATAATTTTTGGTGGTGATGCAACAAATAGAAAATAAAAATAAAAAAACCTGCCGTACTGAACTCAGTCCTTTTTTTTAATATGCGGAGTATGTTTTTTATATACTTTTCACATCAGCAAAAAAAAATTCTGACTTATGCTTTTATTTTTTTTATCAAATTTTATGAATTTGAAAAAATGCTGCATCTGATTCTAATATCACGCGTCAAAGAATTTGATAAGAATTGGACATGTAACACCACATCGAATTTTTACAACTTACTTCATCCTTCCATTTCCTTAGTATTATTTATCAGTTTATCATTGAATATGGGCACTTACTGTCTTTTTTATATATGCAATAAATTCCAAATTAGCTGAGACTAATGCCTAACCTTCAAATATGACACTTGAAGGCAACACAATACGGAATCCGGTAAAGGAACCCATTTCTCCTACGATCCAATACCTGGCTCAGTGCAGATGTTAGCCTGGAGGGTTTCCTCCATGCAGGTACTCACTGCCCCAATAAATCATTTTTTATTATCTGTTTATGTTGTATTTATGATAATGCATAAAGAGCTTCTGAAGAGTCTAGTGTCTTAACTGTCAAGCACCAGTGTATGGTCTAGTCTGAAAATTATACAGGTCGTTGGATGTTAGTACAGTATTGGTCACAAGATTTTCAAATTTCGTTAGTAAAAATATTTTTACTTATAATATAATACCATACAAAATTATCTATAATTACTCACTTTTTTTTCTTTTTAATATTCACAATCTAGCAAACAATACTTTTATATATACCAAATAACTTTTTTTTTTTTAGTGGAGGGGAGTGTCAATAACTTATATCTTTGTAGCTTTTGTTAAATTTAAATCATTCATTTATAATATAACGTTTCTGTATTTATGTTTGGTGTTGTTTATTTTTGTTCCGACGATTTATTATCAGTTAAAATATTTACATTATCAGCCCATCGCTTCCTACTGGAAGTACTCATCTTAAATCATTTTTACATCGTATTGAAATTAACCTTACCTTTCTATAACGGATGTTTCATTTCTGTGTTTAATTATAAGCAACTTAAATAATTTATAGCTACGCGAAAATACGAAACAATGGAGACTTTAATGCCTTTTTTTTATTTCATTTTAATCCATTGGATTTTCGTCGGTAGTCTTATATAGTGATTAATGTCATATCAAGACAGTTAAAAACACCTATGTTTAATGATAGACATGAAAGAAAATATCCATTGACGCCCATCTTTTCTGCAATACATATAAAATAATTGTTGAGAGATTCAAGTTGAGCAATTTAGTCAGAATAATCATATTTATCTTCAGGGTATATCGCGTTTTATCTATTTCATTTTAATTTTTCATAACATATATAAAGTTCACTCTCAGTTAAACTAACACCGGCAGCGTAAACATTCCGGTAATCCAGACAAAAAGAGAAAAAAAAATCTACCAAAAAAAGAAAGAAAAGATAATGACTATTTAAATATATAAATTGATGTTTTCATCCAGTCGGTAAATAACTATATATTTATTGAATTTTAATGTTTTATCAGTGGGAGAGATTAGCCGAGGTAGAGGTATGAGAAAGAACAAAAACTTCAAATTGTGTAAACTAGTTATTGAAACCTAAGTTTTAACCAACGTTATAACTCTTCATCAGGCCTGTGACAGGAAAAACACCATAAATCTGGAAGTTTGACTACCACCTAATATCATCTCTTATATACACTACCAACCACTATTATTCAATTGTATATTTATCTTATATTTTGTCTGCAGACATTAGTTCACTTATGCAAGATGTTTTACTGCCTGTTGAACTCATTGTACTTCTTTTATGACAAATGGATTTAATTAAAAATACAGAAATTATACATATAATAGAATATTTTACTCATCCAATAATTTCCATTGTGTATTCCTAACAAATAGAGTTATACTTTCTTCGTAAAAAATTGTATAAGTAGTACAATAAAGGAAAAAAATAATTGGGGTGTTTTATAAATTTAATACAAAAACAAAAGTAATCTAATATTTTTTTTTATATATCCTTAGGCATTTATAAGGTTCTTATTAGTTTCTGAAATAACATCACATGCTTATTCTGATGTTACAATCTTACAAAATATTCATAATCTTAATTTTTTTATTTAGGTTATCTTTACGTTCAATTGCTTAGGTTTCTTCTTAATTAGTATTTTTAGTTAATTTTTGTAATTGTTGGAACACAAGAAATGTCTTTATAAATAACTAGGAACCTGATAAAAAATTGAGAAATAATCCTTGGTAATATTTGTCAATTTACGATGCAGCTTTTTTTTATTCGAAATTGTTATGTTATTTAAATTTAGTGCAAAACAAAATACATTAAATCATATGTTTCATATAATAAATAAAATATCTCATGAATTTCGAAGAGGTGGGATAAAGCAGACCCTTGGCCAAGATGGTGAGGCTGAAACCTGATGTCATGGCACAAGTATTCCCGAGGAGAACGACCCTCTTCATTTCATGGTTCCTCGCATCTTTTAACTTCTTCTTCGTCCGTCTCTTCCCTCATGTCTTCTCATCCAGACAGCTGGATGTTGTGGGATACAGTTATGAATAATTAGCACCATCTGCTTTACCTCGATATCCTTAATCCTTCTCAAAGACCTTATTTAGTCAATACACGAGGATCTTAAAAACTGAGTATTCATTAGACGATCATTCTACTTTTTGGTCAACTAAAGGTTTTATTGGAGTTATCAGAAAATAAATTTCTTATTCCAATTTTGTGCGGCGAACCGATGGAATATTTATATGAGGTTTACTTAAAGATGATTGTTAATTAAAAAATCGTTTAAATATTATTTCAACTTTATTTTTAATATCTTAAAATGACTTACTTACCACTTCGTGTCTGTAAATAAAATTTGCTTGATTGGTAAAAAAATTAAAAACCCGTTATTCAGAATAATTACGTTACATCCACGCATTTATAAATTAATTGAACTACGTACAGAAATTTGTTGTTTACATTGTTTTGCATTATTAAAAAAAATAGCTTCAAATTATAATTACGAAACCTAATTTTGGTAGCTTTGGAAATTATTTTCCTACAAATTGAGTTACATCAAAAAACTTAATTTTTTTTTATTGTTTATGATATTTACAACTGTATTAGAAATAAACATACATTCAGTAAATGTGAACTCAAGAATATAATATGAACATGAAACCACATGTTGAGAACCTACCTACTGGTAGCAATCTAAAAATGTATTTACAACAGGAGATCTCGACCATCTTCTTTTCAGACTCCTCGGAGGATTATCAGGGATTGAGGAGGAGCCAAGGTTACAGATGAGAGGGTTTGCATGGTGCTGAAGTTTGTTATGGAAGGATAGGATTGGCCAGGTCAGAAACATGAGGAACATTAAGGTCGTAATGTATGGTTTTATTTGTGACAAAGCAAGGAACATTGAGGATTTCCCAAAGGATTTTGGATTGTTAGGATTGGATAAGAGAGGAATTCGATGGCTTAGTGAAGCCCGAAACCTTATCAAATAAATTAAAATGGAATTACTGGTTACATTTAGTAGTAAAAATGGCTAAAATTTTCACCAGGTACTCTAATAAAAAACGTCAGTTTTTAGTTCTGAGGTTACTTGTTTTATTTTATCAACTTTTGGCATTTAAAGGCACGTTTATACACTTCATAAACTATTGAAAGTACAAATATTTAAATAGTTTTTACCTGTGCTAGTGTTTTTCGTTACAACAAGAAACATAAAGAAAAAAAAGTTGTGGTCATCGCTAATGTAATTATTAATTAAGTTAAATAATTGTGTTTCCCATAGTTTATGAGATGCCTGCACGCACCTTCAAGTTTCGATTTGAAAATTCGGGAAAAGTATCTTGGAATTTTGTCTCTGCCTTAATAATAATAAATTCATTTAAATGACTTATGTTTTACAGAAATATACATAAACTTTGGTCATGTTTCGGTGTACAGCATTTCACACTAAAGATAATCTTTAGTTTTACCTCTTTCTTAAACGTGCTTAATTATTTATTTAATTTAGTCTTACAGGCTATGCCACAATTATTTTGATTTTAAAAATTAATAATAGATTTTCCCTTTGAATATTATAAAAACTTTAATTTCTTGCATTGCATGTGTGTTCCTCTAGGAGTTCTAAGTGAAACTCCTAGAGGAACACACCTCCCTGATGAAGACCTGCAAAGTCGGGTCGAAACGTTGGCTTTCAATAAAATAGTTTTACCACTATTTAGTCTTTTTATGACTGCAACCCCGGACCATCTCCTTCCTTTATAATTTTAATTCAGTTGTTATACTTTGCAAAATACATCGTTATAAAACACATATTAATTCAACAACAATCAGTTATATAAATAGTCAAAATTCCATTTTATAATTTTTTTCTATAACATAATTTTGGTTAAAATTAATGTAAAACTCATATTATGTTTTTTTAAATAAAAGTACATAACATGGCACCCATTATTTTAATTAAGTTTATCTTAAAAATATCCGTTATCAATTACTTATTAATACAAGAAAGTCCAATTATCTTTAAAAGCGACTTAAAAGAAGAGTTACTTCGTTCTTCGTGGGATTAGAATGGTCTTGTGCGTTCCTTCTCTTGCGTTACTTATCCGAACGTTGACCTTCAGTGCCAACCCTGCACATTGTGGCCGACTGGTTTGAAATATGGCTCGGTTCTACCTTCGATATTATGCCTCGGGGGTACTCGTGTAAAAAATAGGTTTGGTTCTAACTGTTATATCCTTTCGTGCTGATATGTACGTCTTACTCCTGAGTGCATAATCCAGCGAGGTACTTTACTGAGGTTCGATCAGTCTTTCAGTTTCAAAGTTATCTGCTCAAAAATAAAAAAATCGTAATCGCGTGTATATTTTAATGAACGTTCTTGAAGTACTTGAATTTTGAAGTAGCCTTTCTGAAATATTTATGATACATTAACATTGGAATTTCTCACAGTTGTGTTGACTGTTCTAGCCGTGCACCAGGTGGGCCCACAACAGGTGCTTTGCTTACCGACTATTAAGACCTGAAGTGGGCTAGACCTTCCAACCACCGATGGAGAAAGTGCACTCACCGAAGTACTGGACACAACCTTAAATATCATTCACCACTCAAAATATTTACGGTCCGAAAATCAGGATACCCAAATCTTATTTTTGGCCCCCACTTGTGTTTCCTCTAGTCCATAAATAATGTTATAGGTGCTTTGCATCCACGTATTATTTTTCATACGAATTTGATTCTGGGAAATTTTGAAAAATGTATTCAAAGCAGTAATGAATTTGAATATAATTTGACAACCTTGTGTATATCACAGGTATGTTTGTAAATATTTTTTATGTTTATTTTTGTATATTGGAGTACTGAATATCCATCAGGCTTGAAAGTACTTATTGATGTGAGCTTAATCGATTTTATGTCTAAGGTTTAAATTCTTATGGCTCATTTATTATTCAAGTAAACTTTTGTCGAGGTTGACCAACCGTAATTTACTTGCTGAAGCTGAAAAGATCGAGTCTTTACATTTGAGTTACCTCTTTGTTATATTGGAATAACCTTAGGAGCATTACCTCTTGTGTTGTTCACGCTTGAAATGTGAAAACCGCTTTGTGATACACTTATATTATTATTATAAATTTTCACTGTAATCACGTCAGTAGAAAAAATTATATCATCATTTAATTACATTTAAAATCGGAAAAACTTCGTAATTGTAAATTCGAATGTAGTCTTCCATGATGAGTGGTTTAATTTCAAAATATCGGAGTTGATTTTGACACTTTTAGAATATATAATAATTAACCTTCTCGTTATCTTTTACCTTCCCAATCAATATTTACAATTATCATATATATTATTTCTAAAAGGTGTTTTTTTGTCGGTACGCCATAACTTCATCAATTCTTCTTCACATGCGAAAATGTTCCTATACTCCCGAAATTTCTGGAAAAAAAGCTATAAAAGAAAATATACTTTATTTGCGAATAACTCAAAAAGTATGCAAAAAGCTTTTTTCTTGTTGGATTGTACCCATGATAATTAGAAATATAACTAAATTACCTACAAAACAAAAAAAGTCGTAAAAATCGGACAATTATTATTATTAACAAAGATACAGTCCATTAGTTTTGGTATACTTAATAATGTCTTCCATTTTAAAGATATTCCATTTAGGAGTAGAATAGTCTACTACACATTTTTTTCTGGCTGATGTATTAACTTTATTATTTTATAAACGTATTTGTTTGTTCTTACATTTCTTTTTTTAATAATTTAGAAAATCCCATGATCGGGGCATTATTTGGTTTTATTACTTTTATTATCTTTCCAGTCAGCATTTAAAAATAGATCCTAGCAAAGCAATTTGTACAAATATTTTGGTCTATTATGTTAAATGGAATATTGTAATCGACCAAGGAAAAAAATTAATTTCTTCCTCACATAATACATAGGATCTACTAATGTCCATATTGTTTTTCTATTTCTTCACTAAACAAAGTTTTCTTCGAATTATTCGCACGGACCAGCTAGTTTAAACTTTATTTAATTTTCTATAACTTCGTCTCATATGTTTTTCCTATATATTTTATATATATATACATATATATATATATATATATATATATATATATATATATATATATATATATATATATATATATATATATATATATATAAAATATGTATATTATATTTATAAGTTCCTGCGCCATCGATCCTGGGGGGTTTGGGCACCCCTTTTATACATTATAACCATAATTATTTGTAGATAGGGATCTAAAATCTTACAGTATAACTAATGTACTAACATCCCTATATTGCGTCAATTGGCAAAGGAATTTATGTTTTAATTGGTATTTCGTTATAAACTATCATTAAACCAAGTAATTTCCTATAATTGTCATTTCAAAAGTTCATCTGTTACCTATTATTACTTTAAAAATCTATTAAACGGCTTATCAATTTCTAGTACCGCTTAATCGATAAATGATAGATACTTTTCTTAACAATCGATGAGCAATCGCTATTGGCTAATTCCGCATTTTGTATTACATGTTATATCGATAGTTTGTATTGATTCTTGTTTTAACTCAGCAGTTAATTTAGTACCGTTTAATCGATAAATGATAGATACTTTTCTTAACAATCGATGAGCAATCGCTATTGGCTAATTCCGCATTTTGTATTACATGTTATATCGATAGTTTGTATTGATTCTTGTTTTAACTCAGCAGTTAATTTAACTCCCGAACGGTAGCGTTTCATGCTGTAAACAGTTGCGTGGGAGACAGGTGTCATAAACTTTTATCTCGGTGTTTTTCCTCATTGGCTTAATTTTTTTCTAACCTAACTGTTTCTGTAGTTTAAGGCGTATTTACAGTGAATAAAGTACAATACATTTTATGAAAAGGAATATTGTCAATTTCTAATCATATATTCAAAAGAAAAGAAAATTAAAATTATCCTACTTTGAACGGTATCTGAACATGCATTTTTCACACAATTTTGATTTTTCGAAGAAGAACTTACTTCACTTTTCGAAAAATAGTACACCCATTTATTTCACTAATTGGTTAGTTTCATTGCTAATAATCACCCTTTTTTTTTTCATTTTTACTAACTTTAGGTTAAATTACAAGATTGACAATAATCAAATTCCTCAAACGAACACGGTATAATAACACACTAATAAGAGACATGGCCACAGCTGACATACCCCGCAACAAGGGAAAGAGACTAAAGGCGTTAGATGGTAAATCTCCTTCTGAGTGAGTGTCTAAGAAAACCTAAGCAATTGGAATAAGTTAAGGAAAAGGTACTGCTAAGTACTTTCCTTCCTAATAATTAACAGGCATAAATACGCTCTTATAGACAAGAAAAAAAAATGTAGTGACATATCCTTCCATCGTAAACTTCAGATTCATTCAAACTTTGCTTCCTCTTCGATTCTTGATTAACCACCGCGTTGCCTGGAAAGGCCTTGTGCTCGTTAATATAGAAATTATATTAGTGTGCTACCAATGAGTAGTTTCTCTTCGATCCTACACGTGTCATCATATTTCTGTCTTTACATTTACTAGATGTATTTTTATTAGATACAGTGGTCAATTTTATAAATAAAATTAAAATATTTAGTCAAAAAAATGGTTTATAAATTTTATTATCAAAAAGATAAATTAGAACATTATATTTTTTTGTATCTTAGAAAAAATGATGAACATTTATCAGTATGGGTATTAAAAACAATCTTTGAGATATAAGGATGTGATAATTAATAAAATAAATTATTGATAAAAACTTGAAAAGAAAACTGTAGAGGTAACAATAATTGGTGCCTTTGTTCTGCACAAAAAATAAATGAAGTACTAGGAATAATATGGTAAAAACAAAATAACCTATTTCAGAGAGCTTACTTATTAGATTTTTTACATTAAATAAATAAATAAATATATAAAGGTTCTAAAACTTTATAGAGAACAAAATTACCTTATCTCGAAAGTTATGTAGATAGTCGGGTTGTCAACCATTGGACCTCATCAGAACTTGATCTAAGATAATTTTTTTTGTTCAGGTTTTAATCAAAATCTTATTTAGCCAGAAATTTGTATATTTTTCAAGCATTAAAGCCATAATTTGTCTTTTTTAAAAGTTGATTGTGTCCTTCTCGGTATCGTCCTTGTATTGTTTAAGGAATATTGAGTACCTAAACTTCGATATATTTCCTCCTTGTGTTGCTCAAAATCTTACGGAATACCGACCGCTATATATAGTGGATCCTCGTTCAGGAACTTCAGCACATAACTCACAATTTCGTGTCGCCTTTATTAGTATCCAATTAAAAAATGAAAATATTTCTAGAAATGCTTAATGTGAAAAAGGGAACAAGCTGCTCATCGGAAGGTAAAATGTGGATAGAAAGTACAAATCATACCATTAACATCATAAGGAAATGAAAAAGTTAGAGGGCGAATTACGTGACTTTTGGACGATTAAAAAGGTGAATAAGAAAAATGATGAAGTTATTCTATTGTTTTTTTTCTAAAAGTATATAATTTGTGTATATTTTGTTATTGTCTTATGTTTCATCTTATTTTCATGATTCTTCCATTCACGTCATATTATTAATGATGTAAGTAAAAATAAAATACCATATCTAGTCTTACTATTATGTTTAATATAACTATATTCTTTCGCCCAATTTCACATATGGTCCAAAAAAGAAATGAAATGAATATATGTATTATATGTTTACATGCATAGATAAATCCAAGATGAGATGCTTTCATAAAGAATCTTAGATTATTTATTCGAGGAATTCTCGATACTGTTATAATATCAGGAAGAAGATGTATTTCCTAGCATCGCAAGTGTTCACGTTCAGTAATCTCTAGTTTTCTCCCAAGGTTACTACATGAACCGTTCTTTCTTACTGTAATCGATGCCGATTTTACTAAATGTTTAAACTTTTAACTAATTGAGAAATTTGTAGAATTGCAACATAGGTTATTAAAAGCTAATTATAGAGTTTTTTTACATCAAAATTTGGCAATAAATATCTACTCATAGTCTCCACTCCAGAAGATTTATCCTTGAAAGTGTTTGCGCTCTTCACGATATCCCGTAGTTTCGATGAAAATGCTTCCTTATTTGATGAAAACGTGGGTTACACAAGAATAGGGGACGACATAATGTTATTTTTTTTTGGATCCTGGGGTTCCTTAAACGTGTATAAATTAAGCAAGATCTTCAAAACCTCTTTCTTTTTTTTCTTGGCTGATTACTAAACTTTCTTCACCTAGGGTGAAAGTAAAATCGATTAAACGATCTGTACAAGTATCATTAACTTTAACAATATTACTTTTTCTACTACTTTAATCCATTTAATATTTTAGTCAAGCAGAATAGGTATTGTAGTGATAATTCCGAGAAGAGGGTTGGAGTTGATAGTTTATTCATTCTATTGTATCAACCGTAGACCAACCATCATCTAAAAAGTTTGTACTTGATCTTTCATTGGGTTGGGCGATCTTTTATGGTTGAACTTAGTTGCTGACCTCAATCGCTACATTGTTAAACCGTTGATTAATAAGCAGTACTTATTACCAAGTACTCAACCAAAGGTCATTTTGGTAATGTAATTATGTTACATTTTTTTTGTTCTATTTTAATTTTTTTTTTTTTTTTTTTGTCTTGGGCAGTATAATATTTTTTTCTCAATTTTATTTATTAAGAATTACATATATAAGTAACTACAATATAATATACATATATATCTTTTTCAAGCTTTGTACTTGCAGTGCCCTGTGGCATTTTAAGGAAAATAATAAACGAAGTGGTGGCCGAATGGTTAAGGCTTTGGACTGGTAATATATCTAGAAAAGAATGATTTTATCAAATCTAAAAAAAACTATACAGAGCCAGTATTTTAGAGATGAGCTCTTTCTATAGTTGATTTAAAATTGATTGCTGAACGACTTATACCTATAATATTGTGTTTGTGAGACATTTTTTTTTTATCTGGTTCATAATAGTTTTTAGAAATGAAATATTATCTATCGCCTTTTACGGAGCAATGGATCACGCCACGAGTTAATTGCTCAATTTCGTTTTGCTACATTTTATGTACACTCAGCAACGGGAGTTGTTGAACGTTTCCTGTTTATTTCTTCCGTGGGAAATCCATTTTTAATTGAATATTTTTTAGTATTCTTATGAAATATGGTAAAAAACAAATAATCGATGTTCATCACTCAAGAGCACCTAAGCTTAAGCTCTTCAAAGTGTTTATTAAACATTTAATTTTTGAAATATTTTAGTATATTTTTTTTTTTTTTTAGGAGAAGTTCGCCAGGAAAGTTCTAGTCATAGAAATAAAATACTGATATGTGAAAACTTATACTTTACTACGTGCCGACGTTTCAGCCTAAGTTCAAGGCATTCAACAAATCAAAGTAAAAGAGAATAGACACAAATTAATCTATAATAGATAACATGAGGTCATGAAAATAACTTATGAAAAAACATACTACTATGCAAATCAAAACAATGAAAAATTAAAATAATAGTAACATGTGAAAGAAGAAGTCATTAATGATATACTTAAATATTTTTCCATCAGTAACAGTGGATGATAGATAATAACAAGGTGGAGATAGAAATTATATAAATCAAAATAATAAAAAAAGAATCTGATAAAATTGAGATATGATAATAACCCGAAGTTGAAATATATAAAAATATATTTTAAATATTGTTCACTAGTAGCACCTTTAAGATTTTAACGTAAAATTAACTCATATATCTGTTTAACACGTTATGTTAATCCTATAGACTATTTATATATTAATTAGACTATTTAAAATTTTATCGTTTAAAAACAAAATTTTACAAAGTTTTACATTTAACACAAAATTTTAAAAATAGCTTTCTGTTATTGTTGTACTGATTGAAATAATGATTGCTACCAAATGATCTGAATAAATGGTTATTTCTTAATCCTGGAATTAAATTATGTTTTGTGTCGGATTTTTCTTTTTAAGGCGTACATTCCTTTTTTTTATATTTATCTATTTTTTTTTTTTTGCCGTTCTTCAAATAACACATCATAGGTCATTGACCTCTAAAAAAAAATATGGTGGAGAAGCAGCAGCATGGCCACCGTTTTATAGTATGCAAAACACGGCATCTCACCCAATCTGCATATTAACGCTTCTCTGGTGCAGTTCGGTTTAAAATTTTCGGCAATAAACGGCTGATTCATGTTTATAGCCTATGAAAAGTTGGACGCTTAACATGAAACGAAAGGGAAGCTGAAATATGTCTGTTGGGGATATAAAAATGTGATGTTTACGTAATGGATTTCTTTAGGAAAGGTCAGCTTTATAAATATCCTTTGTGAAATGATTGGTTGAAGTGGGTAGTGTGTCTCTCAAGTGCGAGTACTCCCCATATGATGCCTTAGTGTATAATTTTGCTTATTTGTAGATTATAATCGCCCGTTACTCATTGTTTCAACCAAGGTTTGAAGTTGATAATTACTTTTTCCACAAAATCATGTAATAATTATATTTGATTTTTAATTTTAAAATCATGCTTGATTTATAAATAATATATATATATATATATATATATATATATATATATATATATATATATATATATATATATATTTATATTTATTTATTTAGACATATAATATTCTGCCTCGTGGACAATAATTATAGTAATAAATGGACACATTCCCACCATATATACAGAAAATATAAAATTAACAGAAGTAAAATAATAATAAAAAAACTATGTACAATAAAAAATAAAATAACGTAAAGATAAGAAATAAAAATTTAAATCAATCTTTGATATTTATTGATTTGATTAAAAATAATCTCTCACTGAATGATATTGTTTTACCCAAATAATAATGATTATATTGTTATAAAAACATTTTTTTTTTCTCAAGAAATTCGTGGGGGGTAGGGGAAAAAAACCAAAAAAAAAAACATTTTTGATAGAAAATAATAATCACCTTTTACACACAAATTAAATTGAATGTTAATACGTATAAGTTATTAATGTAGATATTTTTTATTTTTATATTTTTGAGATCACTTTATTCGTAAACGCGATACCTGCTCTATATATATGTATGAATATATTTTTTTCAAAGGTAAAATTTCTAATGAATTTTGGAAATAAAGATGTTCTGTTGCTAATAGTTGACAACAATATCTTCCACCTACTTCTCCAGACTCAAAATATATCATTGATATTGAAAACATATATTTCTAATATAAAAAAGCATTACTCAAAAATGATTATTATTATTGTTAATTGTAAAAATTTTGTTCGAAAATAATGATCAGGATGTCATTTTTATCGCTTATGATCAAAAATAAAAATCACTCTTAATAGAAATCATCATTTTGAAATTTCAGATAAAAAGTTTGATCAGATTTAATTTTTATTTTAATATTTTTTTTAAACTATCGATTTAAAATGTTGGTTTCAACTGTATCGGTAATTTAAAACATAATCAGTAGTTTTTTAAAACATAAATATAGTTTTTGCATCCATCTTAAGTAAACGAAGCTTAGTGAAAGATATTTATTCATTTTTTTTTTTTTTAAGTTGAAATTCTATAATCTTACCTTAAACCAAATATTGATTTTAAATAAAATGTATAATTTTTGTTGGACCTATTTTGTAGACAATTTATTAGGTACTAATTTTAAAGCGAATTAAAAATAAATTATAACATAATTTAATATTATGTACATTATAAAATAATGTAAATAAAAATATATGACCTCTAATTCATCACTCTCTCTCCCTCTCTCGCTCTTCCTCACTCTTTTTCATTTTTTTTTTTTTAAATATTATTTATTATTATGAAATCTAAATCGTTTGATTAATTTTTTTTTTCTTTTGCATCTTTTTCACATTTAGTAATCGATTTAGATGGATTTGTAAATTATGGGACAAAGAATGAGTTCTCGAAATGCTGATCAGCACTAAAGAGACAGGTAAAGGCATGAAGTTGACTGAGGCGTGCATTCGGTTTTGAAGTGGGTTTGTAGAGGGATGTAGGTAACCAATGCGGTTTTGACATTGAACCATCGGGTTAAACTATTATTGTTATATTGAGCACTTAATAGTTGAGTTGGCAGTTGTATTATAGAGGAAGGATATGGTCTGGGGTGGCGGTCATAAATAGACTAAAATAGTTGCAAAACTATTTTATTAAAAGCCAACGTTTCGACCCGACTTTTTTTCATGGAGCTGGGTTCAGGGTTTTAAATCTTTCATAAATACCGTAATGTTTTTTAGGTTCTTAGCAGATTCAAAAACCTTCTTTTATATATAATATAATTACATATATATATATATATATATATATATATATATATATATATATAAAATCGTGTTTAATTGAAAAGTGTTTAACCTCCATTTGGTTCTACATAAAAGTTCTGCCCATTTCATTCCAGCAGATTTTTTGGCTTATATGATAAATGAAATAATAATAACACCATGATTAACCTTTCTAAAGTTTCCTTCACGAAACTCAGAGCACGTTTGGAAAACGTTCGACCGTTTTCAGAGCGGGTTAAATTTCCACACTGGACTTTTTCCTGTTGATAATCTTTCAGGAGATTGGCACTGCCTTTTTCCACTTTCATCAACGGAAACGCGGCTGGGGTAGAAATTCCCCGGACAAGAGAAGGAGGGGGGTATCACGTGCTGCGATGAAGAAACGGAGGCAGTGGCGTCAATGAGGTGAGACCGCTCAATGGTCCCGTCAACTCTAAATAATAACGCCTTTTGTTTGGGAGCCAGTGTGCCTTCGACAATGGGCAAACTAAAACAATCGGTGAAAGGACACCTCATAACGACACTTCCATCTTCATTCCAGTCAGTAATCATAGGCTCGTGGGTCCTACATTAATTAAGTGACAGTCGAGAATTGCGTTCCATTTTTATTTTCATTGTCCAAGAACTTCGAAATGAAAAGAGTGAGTTCTTATTAGTAGGGGTGCTCAAATATACACATTTAGGATTCTGTCAAGTGAGGGCCTTTGGTAAGGATGTTCAAAAAACATTGATATTTGTATCGAATGTTATTCATAATGGTATGTTGACATATCGATATATATGGTGGGCGGTGTGGCCGAACGGGCTAACGTGTGTGCACAGCACCGCCGTTGCCCGGCCACCTGATATATGGGACAAATGATAAAGATGGCCACGAGTTTGCGTCCCGGTGCTGGGGAGTCTTTTTAAACCACGCCCACATCCCCTGGTCCGGTAAAACCCCGTATAGCCTTTTAAAGGCGAGGGAGAGGAGGACCCTAAATATATACTTTAAAAATTGATACTTTTTTTGGGTACTCAATATTTAAATATATGTGGTAAGACGGAAGGAGTGTACGGATGAGGTGCAGTTTTCTGTAGACAGTCGGAGCTCCGGCGATCTTGATGTAAAATCTGAGATTTGCATATGCTAATTTGGAAAAGAGGTTCTGAATTTGTATCTTGTCTTTGTTGGCCCCTTGCTTTTTGTGTCATATTGGATGCTCTATGTAATAGGATGTTCTTTAGGGAGTTATTGGAAAATATACTATTGAGCATCTAATATAGTGAACAAAAATAAGGATTAACAATTACAAGTAACAAAGTCAGTCCCCAGACACACACACACACACACACACACACACACACACACACTGCATCTCTTCGATACCAAATTTATTTCTTAGACATTAGGCTGGTTATTTAGAAGGTCATGAATGTGGAATTAAAAATATACTACTCAATGTGGGAATACAATCCCAAGTATTGAATTCAGTCATAATCATCATAAATTATTATTATTATCATGAATAATTTTCGGAAGATTACGAATCAAAACCCAAAAGTTTGTGGCTTGCCCAATGGTGGTTAAAGTTATTTATTTGGACTGGCTTCAACTCCAAGCGGTCCACGAGCTGCTAGTTGAAGGGCATTAGACAAGCCCAAGGACGTAGAAGAAATGTTTCTAACCTCAATTGCAGTTCATCTTCTTGACGCGATCCCATCTCCTAAACTACTTAGCTTCCGTCTCTCCTACAATCTTTTTCATTTTTTTCCTAGTAATTCTTGTAACTATCGATCACTTTTGCGGCAGTTGTTAGATTATTACTTGGTCTTTCCGGGATGAATTGCAACTTACAAGGTTACGGTATTTACTGGTGACCATTACTGGTATATTTATTTTTTTTACTTATAAGGCTCTCTATAATAAAAAGTATTTTTTCATTAAATTCTCAAAACCTATTGATAGTTTTTTTCCAAACTTTATTTCTCCACTCTCACCTGTCAGAAATACAGATGAACAGTGAATATGCATTTTGCAAGTAGAATAGTAGAAGTCGAATACTATAAAACATTGATCCCATCCTGTATGAGAAATGACTTACCGAACAAGTAGCGGAACATCCTATTCAGATACAACCACCTAAAACCTAGATACCAGGTGCTAACAAATATTTAAGTAGTATTTATAACGTAAACCATTTACTGCAATTACTGATTTTTCTTCTTATCATTCCTTAGTGAAAAAAAGAGCCATTGTGATACTGAATAGTGATTCTGAAATTATGAGTTAGTTAACTTTTTCTTAAGCCTCTTTATTATTCTATATCCAGACTTCAGACAGAATTTATTAGAATATAGTTTCGATTGCCGTAATTCCTCGGTTTTAGATTATATAAATAATTCCTTATTAGAAGTTGGTAATGAGGAAGTCTTCTGTCTTCAATATTGGTCTGCACCAGTGCCAAACGATTTCAATTTCACTTCTTTGATCAAATGTGACAAATTGAATTTCCCTACTCATGAAAATATGGAAACACGAACCTGATACTCGAGGTCAATCTTTCTGTGAAGTAGCCGAGATCTTGGAGATGGAAATGATTATGTCATATCGTAACAGTATTATATAAACACTACACGGGCTGTGGTTTGCTGATAGATGAAGGTCACACAACTTTCTATATCTGCTGAAGGTGACTTGATCTGTCTTTTTTGATGCGGGTATGGAACTTCATACAGTATAAACTTTATCCTTAAAAAATTGTGTACTGGTTTCATGTGTATCAGATCCCTAACCACCTTTGGGTTTTTTTTTTTTTTTCAGTTTAACTTTTCTTTGTTAGTTCTCTTATTTAATTACATTAAGTCGTACTTCTGCTGTTCCATCAACACTGTCGACAATATGATGTTAACAAACATAACTTCAGAAGAAAACTATGCTCATTTTTCATGAAACTATTTCTCATGGAATCAGACTGGCAAATTCGCGAATCTGGCGAGACTATCTTTCCTCATACTGATTACAGCCAGTTAATTCGGGAGCAACTTTCGACGATCCGCAGATTTCGGCCGATATGGAGCTCGGGCTAAATTGGCAGCCGCTAAGTAGCCCAGCTCGCCCTGTGGAAAAGCTCTTATCTAGTAGGCGTTAGACAAATTGTGGTTGAGCTCCGGTTCGATAAGTTATCTCCAACACAAAAGCCATTGTTGGCGCAGAGCCCTTGGAGCTCAGTTCCTTGCTAGATTAATGAACAATTATCTCACCTAATTAGATTCTCATTATACCTTCATGTATATTGTTAGTTATTGGGGAGATTTGTTGGGACTAATGGAGCGTATTTCAGAAGACAATTATAGTACTGCCAATACCTGTGATTTGCTTTTTTACAAATGAGGTTCATTTACTGAAACATGTCTTTAGTGTATTTTCCATTCATTATTTTGTGTAAATAATGTTTGGATGAATCTTGGCTAACTATGACAATTAGCACATTTTTTAAATAATGTTTATTCGGTTGACTTGTGAACTGCATCCTATATTATTTTTCCAAGTAGTCTGGAATGAAAATATGACCTTTTGTAAACAGTAATAGATTTTTACCCATTTACGTTTTCAATACTCTAAAAAAATACATATTGCGTAAAAAAAAAGGGGGCCTTAAGTCGAATTATCCATACTTCCCGCAATTTTGTTTATTTGGCTTAACATCAATATATACTCCAGCAAGGGCAAGGTTCCCAGTCTATTGAACTAAGGGTACGAAGGTTAAAATGTATTCTTATGGTATGGTACACCAACGGAACGGTTGAACGCCATTGATTTGAAAAAGTTAAAAAACATTTCAGAAACAGCTGGTCTATACTTCTCTTTATTTTCAGAGAAACAAGTATATTGGATGTTTATAAATCCCATTTGCTCTAACCTACTACATTTTAAAATAAAACAAAAGAATCAAACGAAAATGGAAGAAAACGTAATATTCCTCAAAGAAGATGGTGAAAAAAGAAAATTAATTTAAATCGTACCAGAAACCATGGGATTTAATAACATTGCTCAGACTTCATACAGTAAAGAAATGCTAATTCAGGTTCATCAGGACAGAAACAATCTCGGAATTCCAAAACTGCTGTACCGCAGTTCCGTGATCAGTCCTTTTAGAATAAGGTTCTAAAGTCTCTTTAATGCTTAAGGAAATCAATCGTCAAGCACGAATCTCCTTCAATAATAAGACAATAACTGAACAAACGGCATAACGAATCGATGATAAATAATCGACAATAAAAAATTATTATGACACAATAACAATAATGATATAACAAGTAATGGCAATATCAAAATGATGGGTTGGTTCACTTGATAGAGAGATAAAGCGGGAAAGAGGGATTTATGATTGTCCTTAAGGTATTTAGTTTCAATTAACGATATTGTATTAAAACAATCAAAGGTGCACATCCCCCATGGGTCAATGACGCAGGAAATTTTATTGCTAGCCTCTTATTGAAAACTAGACAACTGAAGGTAGAAAAAATGTAGACCGTATACAATTACACATGCTGTGGTCTGTTCCATGTTTTTCCCTTTCACATGTTTTGAAAGTTCCTCCAAAATTTAAACCCCCATACAAATATGTTTCCCTTCAAAATTTATAACCCTTTAAAAATATGATCCCTTTCAAAAATATTTATGGCCCAAATTGTATCGTACAATCATCTTCTGGGCACCCCTGAAACTAAGACGAATAAACAAAGAATAAATGTAACACAGCTCGTATCATCATTAAAAAAAAAAGTACATTAACTAGAGGCAGTACATAATTCCAAGACACACTAACACTTGCAAGGTTAGTTTGATTTTTTTCCTCAGTTTATAGACTGTAGACCGTGTGGTAATGAATTCGCAGTTATAATATTAAACTTCAAGCACAGTAAATTAAGCTTCTTAAGTACCAGGTATACTTAAATGAACTATTTACAACCTGTAGGGGAAAATACGAGCGAGGGTCGTCCTCCAACTGTGGAGGAGAAATCAGGAGATCACAGCGCCTTTCTTTCGGGCTCACTGTTATTTAAAAGCCAGTGGTGGCAAAAAATATGAAATATAACTGAATAATTTCTTTATCAATATTTTTACTCAAGGTTTACTGATTTTCAAAGTACTCAAATTTTATTGTACCTTATACTTTAACTATACGAAGTCCCAAATGGAAATATAATTTGTAAATCTGTTCCCTGGAGGTAAAAGGCACCATATTCATCTTTTTATTAAATAATTTAGAAACTCTGAAACAAATTGTGATAGCTCAAAGTTATGAATAATTGGCTCCCTCAACAAATTCAAAAATGGGCATGGTGTTCTTTACCTATGGGTTGGGTACAGAAATAATTATGTATGTGGATATATCATTTCGAGAACACTGCATGTTATAATTAACCTAAAATAAACTTAAATTAATGAATAAAATTAAATTATATTTTTCGTAGCCCTATACGCTGTGTTTTTATTTAGCCTTTTACTGGCATGAAAGTGCGCCCTTATAAAAATAATACAATGAAGGAGACTGAAAGACATGCACTTTCGTAAATGGTAATAGCCGTTCATTGTTTTCTCCGCGATAATGGAATTACTGACAAAGTGTTGCATTGAGGTCCATCAGCTCTACGGTATTGGAATTTCTATTGATAAAAAAAAAATATAATTTACTTGCCGGTAGTGGAAAGCCGATTGAGTAGATCACCGCCTTTCTCTCCTAAAATTATTAACATGAAGCAATATATTTTTTTAATTATTAACGTTTTTATCAACTCAATTGGATTTTCTACCTATTTATTATTAATCCTATTAAGTTGTCTGCATTTACAACCTTCCGAAGTCTTGAACTGTGTTCACAATATTTTCCCCTCTGTGTTAAAGACTTTTCATTCTTTCTAATAATATAATTTCTAGAACTTTCTATTTTGGACTTTTAATTTAATATATAAGGTTATCCTATCTTTCAAGAATTTATTATCAAGGATAAATAAATATATTTCCTTTACCTTCAAATTCATAAAGTAAACAGAATACAAGTATCGAGAAGTTTAACTACGTTTCGTAATGAAAGATTTTATTCTCAAGAACTACGAGATATTTCTTACTTACTTAAATTATACAACTTTTTAAAAATGAAAGATTTTAACGAACTTCTGACCCCCCACAATTTTAACTTCTTGTAGTTATATAAATATAAATATATTTATAAATATGAAAGCGATTAAAAAAAAAAAAAAGTGTTTTTCTGACTATAATATTTACGGAAATGGCTTGAGCTAATCGTGTTCAATTATAACTGAGAGGAAAAGGTATTTTTAGGAAACATCATTCCTGGAAAAAAGAGAAAAAATCGTCTGCACATGAATAAGGTTACGGAAAACTCTTTAATATGAACCACCAATTATTTTTAGTGAAAATGAGGTTGCGTAGGTGTAGAAGTGATTCGTCGCTTGTATTTTATGCATCCGTTAGTGATCCCTCCTAAAAGCTGGACACTTATGCAACATATAGGAATGATCATTCCTTTGAAATTTAAAGGTTTGAAAAGAGCACACCCAGGGAAAATTCTGTAATTTAAGAAGTTCTTTCTTGTGTTTCATTGGGTTTTCAAGATGAAATCGCTGACTATTTCGTAAACGCTATTTCCATCTTGAATATCCTCAATAGTTGCCCAGTACTCCCAATATCCCTTTCAAATCTTGAATAGGCAGTTTAGTTGGTAACGAATGCTCAAGCAGAAGCTTTAACCATGCTCCAATGCTGAATCTCAATTGATCCCTGAAATATATCCTTGGGTAGCCGGCAATAATTTATAAGCTAATGCTCAGCTTAACGTTCTACACAGCTTAAATCATACTTATATTGAATGCGTGATCGATTTCCGTTATCTTTAAAGCCTTTAGTAAAGATACTTTTTTTGTTTGCTTCTTCTTTCTGTTTCAAAGGAATAACACGTTGTGTATTATAAGTTATTCATTTGATGGATTTCGCCTCATTACTTACGTTATGGATTGGCTGCTGTAATTTTGGCTTAAAAATACTTCTTGATATTCAGATTAAATAATGGTTTGCAGCCGAAGAAAATCATTTTTTTAAATGTTGGAATATTCTGCTGATGTTTGTCCCCGCTTATTCCCTGAGAAGTCTGAAAATTATGGGCTCACATACCTCTTAACTGACTTTTTACTTTCTTGAAATATTTTTTTTAATTTACATTTTGAATGAAAAACTCTGTCGATAGTTTATTGCAAAAAGTTCAACTCACTGCCGTATGAGTTCGCCCTCCTCGATCTTAGCCATAGCCCATTTACGACGACAGACCCATCAAATTACTTCGACATATTTACTAGTATTACTATATTAATTATTTCACTTCATTCGACGCAACCCTGTTATAAATATTTTATGTTTATAAGTATGGTGTCTAATGATTTTATTATAATTGGATTTATTACAAAGCATTTTTGTATTCTTTAAACTTTTTCTGTTCTGTTTGTCGCGCTCTTAGATTATTTTGTATTATTATATATGTTTTTCCAATATTGAAATAATTTACCCGCTAAAAATTCCAAACATCGTCTAAATAAATTAACATAATATTTTCCTGCACAAAACCAGTTTGAGAACGGTCCAGAATGAGATGAGGAGATAATAGCCTTTAATAACTGTGCAGACACCGACCTGCAAGACCTAGTCCTTTTAATGTCACATTCTGGGATCGTTGACCCAATATCAAATATTTATTCAATTCATTCATAAATCATGTTCAGGAAGGCTAGCGTAAGGGAAATTCCCGAAAACCTGGAATTGTATATGAATTTCTCTTGAACTCTGTAAACCTTGAAATGTGCGGAAATCTAGGAGAATCTGCTACAGAGTATAGCAGAAATCATTATTATGGAATCTTTCATTGCCGCCTAAATTCATCTGGGCATTACACTATAAATTCTTCTAAATTATTTACACAATTTCGATACATATTTAAAAATAACAGCATTTTTCAATGAACGATTTTAATTTATAAAAAAGTTTTTTATGATCAACACACCAGTTACGGACAAGTGGCCCAGTGATGGACAGGTTGGACTTGAAACCCAAATAATAAGCATGCTTGTTGATTCAAAGGTTCCAGTTTTTTTCTAGATTGAACAACAATACCCTCTACTGATACGAACAAAGTTCCAAAAAGAAAATTTAGAATGCATATCATTGTTTCTAAAGTGCTCTCGAGATCTTCCTACTAACAGTTTTTCTAACAGAAAGTTGAGCATTTATGTTATGTTATCTTTATCGTTATCTTTCTAGTTA
Organism: Nezara viridula; assembly: GCA_928085145.1. NCBI lineage: Eukaryota > Metazoa > Arthropoda > Insecta > Hemiptera > Pentatomidae > Nezara > Nezara viridula. Next base: position 94,138,982 of record OV725077.1, read on the forward strand.
TCTTTATAGTTAAATAAATAATTTAAATTTTTTCTGAGAAATGGTCATTACTGGCATCAAGTCCATTAATAGAACAATTGAATTTCGGAGTGTCCATCACTAGTGCAAAAAGGTTTCTTGATGCAAAGTGGTGAATATACCTGCATAACTGACTATTTTCAATATGAAAATGTTAAATAGAAAAAAAGAGGAATCTAGAGATTCTAAATGTCCAACGGAGAAGTTTATAACTATAATAACTACGGTGGCATAAGCCTAAAATTTTCTTAGCTATGTCCATTACTAGTGCACTTACCCTTCCGCAAGTTTGATCTTATTCTTATTCTTCAAGCTAAGTATAAGCTATAGTTTGTTAAGCTTGTTGTTAACTTTTTTTATGAAAAGACGAGAGGCTCTTTGTAAATATTAAAAGAAAATGAAACAATAAACATTTTTATGTTTTTAAATAAACATCTACATCCTTTTGAACTGTAAACTATGCAAAAAGAAATTAAATGACGATTTTATGAATAATATTGGTTTTAATTTTTCATAACTGCACAATCCAAAATACTTCAAAAAAACAAATGCACATTGGTGTATTTCAAATCACACCATGCATAGCGATATGAACATTCCAACATTAAAAACCTGCATACATAACAAATACACCACATTCCACACTTCAACTATTAATCACCCTAATCCACTTTTCCTCTCTCTTCCTCCATGTTACCAAGTGAGCCTCAAAGAAGACTAAAAAGACATTGGGTCTGCTCACAATATGAATACATTTTCAAGAAATAACAGACAAAACGAACGACAGCACATTTGCTAGATGCGTTCAAGTGCAGTTGCAAGTGTAACATTAAATAAATAAATAAAATAAAATAATTTTTTTTTGAGAATGGCTTTTAGGGGCGAAACATTAAAATAAAAATTCTATTTAAAAAGATGTATCCTTGTATACACTTATCATAGATTGATTAAATATAATATTTATTTTTATATTTATTCAAGCCAAAATTGGGAGGGGAGGGGGGTCTTTGTGTCAATAGAAATGGTGAGGGTACTCTTCTGACTTCTGACTTGGCAGAATTTTATTTATTTTTTCTTTTCTTTGAAAACCTGGTCCTTTTGGAACAAAGAGACATTTCAACCTGGAGAAAGGTGATTTAAATATAGTCTCTTACGGTAAGGGTCCTTTGAGTGAGCATGGGCCCTGTGGCAGCCTTATTTCTCGCGATGACTGGACAGTTGTGGCTACTCGGAACGTGGCCAGCCCCCTCTTGGAACCTAAATCCATTTAACCTGAGGGGGCTAATAGTGGTAATCTAGAGACAGTTGTGTTATGGAACTATTACCACGCTCTCTTGTTAATGGGTCGTTACGCTAAATACAGAGGATACTCTCTTCTATTATATCATCGGCTTAGTCGCGCTGTACTTGCTCTTACTTAACATTTTGATTACTGTCTTTGTTCCTCTCGTTATTTTTTTTCTGATCTTATTTTATCCTTTGTTTCTCTTAATTTTAATTTGAAGTTGTTATAAAATATTCATATTGAGTTATGGCAGTGAAGTTATGAAAGCGAAATTCATGAAAAATTGTATTTTCCTCACGTAAAATTACTGATACTCTTCATAAATCCTGTAAGTGAGAATTTACTAGACTAGAGTGACTCACTACTGTCCTTTACGGCTGTAGATAGGGACAGGTAGTTTTCTCTTCCAAAAGGGAAAACCATTTCGTATTAAGACAAAGAATATGAGTGTTTGAAATATACCTACTTGTCCCAATACTCGTCAGTTCCTGTAAATAAATCGTCAATTTATTGGAAAAATTTATTATGTTATAATTTATAACCTTAATTTACCAAGAACTTTGACGTATCTTTCCTTTGGGAAATCAGAAAATTGTACACATGTTCTATATTTCATGAATAAAGTGGTTAGTGGCATTTTAGTGCACTTACAGTATCTCTTATCGATAATTAAGCTAATAATTTACGAAAACGTACTTAAAAATTCAGCCTTTTCAAAAATGTACTTCATGCCTGTAATAAACCGATGGGTTAAAATCTTGTCTATGCCTAAAATGAAACTTTGGAAATATTTGGGAAATCCATTAATCCATTGGTAAAATTGAACACTTTGATTTAGCGAAATATAATGGAAAGATTTGTAATAGGGCACTTAGATAGGATACCTAATTTATCGTTACCATTTACTAAGTAATGTAAACATACGTATATGTATAATACCAAGAATAATGATTACTCCATGTTTGACTTCTAAACAACATATTTTCCAAAAAAAAAAAAAAAAAAAGAAGTTATAAGCACTATAACAAACTTTTAATTGATACTTGATGACTATTTATATAAGCAACGTTAGGGAAGCCTAAAACTTTTGGTACGTTTCCCTTTTCCATTGGTCGTAATTATTAAATGGTTCCTTTGGGTAATGTATTCTTAGCAGTTTTTTTTCCCCCTATTTATCTCTAGAAGTTAATATTCCTCTTAAAGTAGATACTTATTTAATTAAAAAAATATTTCTAAAAATAACCTGCCATTTTTGTGAATATTTATTGCATTACATCCCTGGAAGGAAATTTTAAAAAATAAATCAAATGATATTCAAATGGTGGGCTAAAGAACTCATTATTTTACTTTTTCTTGGTGAACTAAAAAGATTCGTTATTTAAAATATTAAACCAAAATTTTTAGTTTGTTTATGTAAATTTAGTATCATTATTGCGGTATTTTGTTTTGTTTGAATTGTGAGAAAATGTCCACAGTGAGTTATTATTTGGAAATCAAGTTAAGCATTATACCTCATTACTTAAAACTCATTAACTATGCTAATTCTAAACAAACTCTCGTATTTCGGAATGTATATATTAGTTGAACATAACTAACAATTATAACTTAAATTATAGTGCTGTGTAATCACTTTTAATTAGGATTCATTTGTTGTATCAACAGTTGTAATGAGAATCGTTGAGCAATGGCATAAATCGAAATCCGTTTACCTCTAGTGAGCTTTTACGCTAATCATGTTGGCAAATAATTAAATATTCTTAATTAAAGTTCTATCGTATATATCGTGATATATCATCTATTTATTGATCTTTTTTTTTTAAACCTTCTACTGAATATTTAGTAGCATTAGTTGATTCCCGCTAAATTTTTATTACTTATCAGTTTATCTAATTATTTTCTCATGGTATTTTTAGTTATTGTTTTAAGTTTTTCTGACCACAATATTTTTGTTCCTATTTACAAATATTATTAAAGAGAAGTTTTTTGTGGTGTTCTGTAAAAAAATAATCTGCAGTAAAGAAAAGTCTCCTTTCCGAATGGAAAACTTCTTACCGACTCAGTAGAAAATTTGAAACAGTTCTCTGTCGATTTAGGATACGTCATTGTATGTTTTGATATGCCTATTTACTATGAGGACTTGAACCTCCAACCTGTAAGAGTCGTTATGTTCAAAGAACATTCAAACTCATTATGCATGACTATATTCAAAACATGCCCTACATTCGAAACCATTTGGAAATAATTGGATCTGGCTAGCGGGTGGCGTAGCCGAGCCGGTTAACGCGAGTGCACATCGCCACACGTTGTTCGGCAACCTGATGGGGTAATTTGATAAAATAATGTACAAGTTTGCATTTCGGTGCTTAGGGGGAGAGATTAAACGCTAGCATTGGTTCCCCTCCCTTGGTCCTAGAAAACCCCGAGTTCTGAAAAACGAGGCGAGGAAAGGAAAGGGGAAAATGGATTTGGTTACAAATCTAAGGAAGAAAAGTTATGAGTTTGTGGAAATATTGAAACTGATTATATGTGAAAGGTGTTTCCAATGTCACTGCAGTAGAGAGGCACAAAAAAGTATAAAGTTTTAAATTTTTATTTTTTGAAGTTAAAAATAACATCTTTCTAAACCCTTAGTACAATCCTGCTCCCCTCTCAGTTTCTGATTTCTCCGACATTCACAAACTATTATTCAACTGGTTTATTAATCGTTTAATCCATCCTTATGTAAAATAATTTTAATTTTAATTTTGAAAATGTTTATTAATTTAAAACTGTAGGGGATAACATTTGATAGTGGTCTTCATTGGAATAGACCACACGATAGACAATCGTATTAGTTTAATATTTTCTCATCTTGTTACTATCATCTTTATTTGATTATAAATATTATTTATATATCATAATTTTGAACAAAGAAGAAATTATAATTCACCAAAGCTCAATCAAGTGTGTTATCTTACCGTTTAGAGTCTTGAAAAATTTTTAATATAATTATTTGATGACTCTAACCGATATTAAAAAGACGAATTCGATTATATAGCAGCTTCTGTAATGGCACTAAGAGTAAGTTGCAGAAGGGGTTGTTAACTGACTGGTTATAAAATCCTTTGGAGCATCGGATTCCATCACGTAGGGTCTGGAGGTAATTGTTGCTCTCATCATCTTACCACCTTCCAGTAGGAGGCTCATCAACCTCTTTTGCTCCTTTTGTATTTCTTTGAATTTTCAATCATCCCATCCTGCCTATCGTCTACGATTGCCTTTGTCACTGACAAAGGCCCTTCCTTCCATAGTGACCACAGCTTGTGTTTTCCCACTCTTCTTTCAACTCAGGTAGCAGCCTCGTGCTTATTACGACTCCAGCGACCTTGAAGCTAATACTATTATGGACTACAGCCTAGTTGGCAAGTGACCCGCCAAAGAATTCATGTTCATTTATCACTGGCTGTGGTGTAATCGATAATATAAAGCTATGTAAAAAACTAGACATAAAAGAAAACAATCTCTAGTATATTATAATATATAAACAGTATAAGAGCTATATTACATATTAGATCCGCAAATAAATATCTGCATTATCTATTTATTATTTATTGCATGTTCGGTTACAGCTACTTCATTTATTTACTCCTTCAGAATATATATATTATTTATTTATTTTCTATTCATGGGTTAGAAATGGTTTTTCAAATTACTTTATGAACAAACTTCCAGTTAACATTATATTGAGAATTTAATCATCTGATGACCATCTCATTTAGGGATGTTTGATATTGAGATTGAGTTCGACTAATCTTTTAATATTTAGTGGCTTATTTACACACATATATATATATATATATATATATATATATATATATATATATATATATATATATATATGGTTTATCCATACGGTTTATACCATAATAATACGAGATAATGAGTCTGTACCTTATCCATATTTAGTTGCTAGAAGTGTTTATTAACTAAAACATTTTTTTTTCATCCGTCGAATTGTCCTCAGATACTGTATTTATTTTGAAGTCAGTTTTTATTAGTATAGAGTAATGTTGGCAGAATTAACGAAATGACAAAATTCTCCTAAAAATAAATAAAGTCAAACAACAGGCTGGTTAGGTTTGGTTTAAAAACAAAATATTGATACGTTGACATGATCCTTCAGAGTTGAATAGATCTTATGATAAAATTTTATGTAAATTTTGAGGATGAATCAAAAATTGATAATTAGTCACACTATCTTTTTTTAATGGAAGAAATAGCTAAAGATTTCCACAATCATCTACAATGAACATATTATCCTGTAAATTGAGAATTAATCAAGTAAATGTTGTTGACGGGTGATTGGAATTTTTCGCTATTCCAATTCATTTATAACAGTGTAAAAAATATCCGACTGACTTTTAATATTGAATTTTTAATAACATAAAAATTATCATTACTACTGGCTAATTCGTTTGGCATTATTAGACAGTTATATAAAACGACTTTCTTATACAATTGAATATATTTTCAAAATAATTTTTATAAGACTAACTTTTTATCCAATTAAAATTTTGTTTAAAATCAATGACTAAAAATGCATTCGAAGATCTTAGTCCTTTTCTTCAAGGGGTTAAATTTTAGTCTTTTTTAAATATATTTTTATTAATGATAAAAGTAAAAAGTAATTTTTTAGCTGGATAAATTTTCAACTCTGACATTATTAAAAGGACTAACGTGAAAAACGTCTCAATTTCCGTATAAAATTCCGGAAGATGTAAAGCAGAATAGAATAATATAATTTGAAATTGTGGATTTATAATCGATGTATGGCAGGTCCTTAACCCTACAGATAATTTTTATGGTTATTCAAGAATTGAAAATGCAGTCAGTGGTAAAAACTTCTTTTTATCAAATTATTAACATTTGCCTAAAGCTTCGTAAAGGGTTTCATTTCATCGTAACCTAGAACTTTTTTTTATTCACGAACATTCTCGGAATGAAGACGTTTCAGCCCGGAGATCGGCAAACTTTGTCTATTTAATTAGGTACTAATAACTCATGAACGCCCATTTTCCTTTTACTTGAATCGTAAGGTAATTTGACTACAAATTCGAGAATAAAGGTTGACTACAAAAATATACAGCCGTTTGACGTCACCTCTAGCCCATCATGACGTCATATAGGCCAAACGCCAACCCAATGTTCTTGGAGTCCACCATTTTTTTCGATTTTGTGCCCGATTATCACCCGATCAAATTGGAAAGCAAATGGGCATTAAGAAGTTTTTAGTGCCTAATTAAGTTAATTAATTTAATGGGGAAACGTCATATTTCTGAGAACTTTAATATATGAAATATTTGTAAATTTTGATACAATGAAACCAACCATTCACGAAGTTTTAGGCGGATGTTAATAATTTGATAAAACGGGGTCTGTACCACAGAAAAATATGGCTGCAAATAATCTCATTAATATAAAAAAAAAATTAAGGTATTCCAGATTTCATGGCCTTCACGCAAATTACTCCTTTATCGTTATGCTACCCTACTGTTCCTAGTGCAAACAGCCGTAAAACGAACATGGCATTCGTAAATTATACGACGATATTGTGTCAGTTTAGCGAAAATTCAAACATAGCTATCTAGAGGAGCGAAGTCCAAAGATAAGAGCGTTTGACATTGCAAACAATAGGTTGGGACACCGCTGTAAAAGGATTTACAAGGTGGACGGTCTAAAATACGCCGCAAATGGTGGAGGAGGAGCGGGGGCAGGTAGCAGCGGCATTCCTCCAGCTAACTGTACTGCGGGGGACTCTGCAACTTCTTCCATGGTCCTTGCACCATCCCGGCGATAGTGCATCAGCCAGGAAATCCGAGTGGAAAACCTTTATGCTAAGCAACAGCGCTCTGGCTCTGTTTTGTTATTGGCAGAGATTTAATATTAGTCATAAAATCCTGCTATGTTTCTGATAATAGAAGCAACACTTTGTGCCAAAGTAAACCTCTAATTATTGAACAATCTAAGGGAATCTACACAATATATAAATGATACAGTAGTGTAGATCCCTTTTCCGGCTATCATAGAGAATTGAAAAATCTCAATTTCAAAACTTAAAACCCTACTTCAGCCACCATAAAAGTCATTGAAAAAATTAAGAAGTTTCAAAACTCAGATGGTTTCAAAAGTCAACGGATCGATACGAGCTAGAACGTGTTATAAAGATTTTGTTGTAGACATATAGCCCAATGATACTATAGCGGGCCCACCATCAGCAGTTCACCATCATATTAAAGACCTAAAATATACCTTTTTTTTAAAATAAGCCTTAATTCTACTACTAGCCTCTTAGACACTATGGTTGCCTTAATATACTTAGCCCATGCTTAGATTTAAAAATTTAAGCTATTTATATACTATCATCAATCAATAAAATTTATAGACCGTCATAAATCAATAAAATTTATAGACTATCATACATAAATGATTCTATTGAAAAGGTAAACAATTTCGATTAATATACAAAACTTATTTTCTATTTATACTAAAATGTATGCCTTAAGGTCAGTTTAATAATACTCAAAATTAGTTTTTGATAGTTATTTGTTGTACGTTTTGGAGAAACTGTTATCCCCTCTTAAATAATATTTGATTCTTCATAAAATTGGGTAATTATTATAATATACTATAAGATGGAGTAACTTTGGGACAACGGGTAAAATTTAGTTTGTGGTGATTCCGTGGTGGATACACTGTGTTCGTTCAGTCTGCGAAAATGTGATTTGTGTAGGCATGTACTGCGCTACTACCTTGGGGCACACTACACCTATACACCTGAGTACACCTGAGGCACAACCGATGGTTTCATGAAAACAAGAATTTTGAAAATAAGCATTGAAAATAAATAAAATCTAGCTGCACTACGAGTGTAGTGAACGAGGGTTCTCAAACTGCCGCAAGGTAGTAGCGCTTACCACGGAATTCTACCCGGTGTTCCAAAGTTAACCCATCTTAAGGTAATAAGTTTGGTACAATGGCTGATTTGCAAATTCAACAAAAAGTCATTTTACCAAACTCATTATATCATTGTGACATCCATTTTTTTCGGAATATAAAATATTGCTGAAGTGGAGGACACAGAGTCCCCGGAACGTAAAATAAATAACCAATTTTGATAAATGATTAAATTTGGTCGTTATTAAACTGATCTTAAAGCATACATTTATGTGTGAATAGAAATTAAAAATAAAGGGAAAAACTAAGAAATGGAATATACAAAAATTATATTTTGTATAGACTTAGTATTAGACTTTCTCACTCTTAATGGGCGAGAGAACTACAAAGAATGTTTGATGACATCTAGTATATTATGACTTGTATACTTTGAACGCGATTCATCTTTAAATGTAATCGTATCGTTAACACCGCATAGGCAGGCCCAGACTTAGTCAGAGGTTGTTCGTTTGGTATTATTATTTTGTTTACCTTGCATTCATGATCAGTAAATAGTTCTAGGTCCATTTTACAGAGAAAAAGATATATAGTAACAATAAATATTTTTTTTATCAGTGAGTACAATGATATCTTGAAAAATGTAGGTATCTCAGTTTTCTTTTTTGAAAATTTTTCTCATAATCAAAAAGTAAGGAGACCCATCGTTTGCTTTTTCATTATTCGGCTACATGTTAACTAACACGGAGGTATTTAAATACAGCCTGTACTAAAATGCCCTGATGATGACCCACAAGCTTGAGTTAAAACGCTAGCAATAAAAATCTTTAAGCCTGGCTGCGTCCTGACTGTTTATCACTCATGATACGTAGAACAGTCGAATAACTTCATTCTATATTTCTGATAACGGTAAATGGTGAAAAGGAACATAACTTGAATAATCATTAATAGTTAATCTTTTTACGAAAACAGCTCATATAAGGAAACTTGAGTGTTTATGATTGATAACGATAACCGCCTCCAAGATTATGTAAGTAGCTGATTAGGGTAAGAGAGGGTATTTAAATGGAACATTTATGACCTGATTGCGTACATCGTCTGCAGTTAGTACAGCGCCATTGTCCCGTCCTTTACGTAATGGCGGAAGAATCCTGATTTAGTGACACAATTTGCTCCTGCTATTTGTGAAGAGATAAGATAACCCATATAAATTCCTCAACTTACATCTATTGTCAACTATCGCAATAAGGCATTATTTGCAAACTAAAAAAAGATCATTTAGCAATATCTCTACCACACATATCTATGTTAGAGTACATTTGTTTATTTTCTTTGTCTCAAGCATTGAGCTTTTGCTCTCATTATTATTTAATTATTGAGGAGAAATATGCATCATTATTTCAAAATTTACCGACCAGAAACCAAATGAGTCATTGGATACACGATATGAAATATCGAATTAAAAAATGGCACATTAGTACCTGATCACTGAAGAATCGCCATAGCTGAACAATGAACTTTATACTGTAGAAAATTAAATGAGTTATGTGTGCCAACAATATTTCTTTAGTTTTACTGTGGATAGTTGCAGTAAGGTATTTTTTTAGTCATAATCGATTATCTATTAGTGAATTTAGGCTATTGCCTGTGTGTATTGACAATTCACTCAGTACAATTTATTTATTTCAGTTTTTGGTCTATTTAGACTTATCGAGTAAGCTTTTAGTATATACTAAACCACCGAATTCATCATATTTCGAATTCCTACTATTTTTCATTCTACAACTAAGTGTTCGTGTGTTGTCTATTTGGTCAAAACCAGATACCCATCCTTCCAAAATAAGCATAATAACCTACTGAACCCTCTCATGCTTGATCTTCTTTTCTCTTCAATTCTTGATAACACTCCTACGCACTGAAAAGAAAATGGCCTCTTGATGTAGAAATGTTATTAGAGTGTTACCATGTGATTTTATTAGAGCAACCAAAGGTTTCTCAACCCCTCTCTTCTTTTCTTTATGATTCTCTGTTCACATTTACTGATTATGTTTTAATTTTAATGCATTATTAAATTTTATGAATAAAAAGATATCTTAGTAGCATTGAATATTTTCTATTAATATTTGTTTTCTCGTTTCTATCCTTCCTCGCCTTTTAGTCTAGACGGGGTGTTTTCCGGGTCGGGTTGGAGAACAGCAGAAAATGATAGATTGGCATTTATATCGGCTATAAATGGGGAAACATCTGTGTGGCTTATTCCGAACCTCTCTCTGATAATCCTACAACAATTCAAATATCATCTATCTTTTTATCTTAATTTATTCAGCCATCATTTTATTTCTATTCGTAATCTTCTTGTTTATTACAGAAGTAATTTATACTTATCATGGATTAAAGTTTGTACCTATTTACAAATGTATTATTAAAACAGTATTACAATTCGATTCAATAAAATTACTGAGATGTTATTCGGTTGTTATGCAATTATCAAAAATCATATAGGCCATTATAAACTTATACGGAACTCATGTGGAGGAAGACACCTCTTTAGGTTGAACAACAACCCTCCGAGGCGTCTGAAATGCAGATGGCCTCGAGATCTCCTTTTTTAAATACATTTTTAGAGTGCTATCAGTGGATAGTTTCTCAATAAGTGGTTTCATGTTATTATATTTATGTATTCACATTTACTGGATGTATTTTTATTTATAATGCAGTTCTAAATATCATAAATAAAATAGAAATAGAAAAATAGGTTTAACAGAATCAATGTTCAATTTCGAGAAGCTATAGTGGGAAGTAATTTTCTTCAACCTATAAATAACTTAGAAAGTGCAAGTTTGAAATAATTTGAACGTTTCTAAAATTTACCGACTTTACCTTTAAAAAAATCTATGGAATAAAATATAGAAAATTACAACATGGATAATTTTTAGGAACTAAACTTTGAATGAATCAAATAAATAACGGAAAGTTGAGCATCAGCATCTTGGATGGTTAGACTCAATGGGAGCGTTACAAATAAGAAACACTCATAAATATCGGCACTTATTTATTTTATTTTTTGTAAAAGTGCCGCTACATTAGTCTTCAAAAAATTGCTGACGATCCACTGTGTTTGAACCGAGTTGGATCTGAAACGCTGACAGGTGATTCCGTCCATCTTCAGTAACTAAGTTAGCATCTTGGCGAAAGCTACGTCAGGTGAAATTTGATTTCTTTAATGACTCTTGACAAATTGTTCATGGAACATTTCGATTTTCGAAATTGTTATTAATGGTCCTTCGGGTCATTCGGATCGATTGAGAGGTGTTAGCAACGTGAGAATCGATCTGGTCTTCGGCGGCTGGCTTATTTTATATTTGAAGGCTATAAGTCATCGATGATCGAATGAAAAATAGAAAAAAATCTTTTAATAAATGAAGACTTTTTATTATAATTAATCGTCGGTTTATTGCAAAAAGTCACTTTTGATGTAAGTTAATTTCCAAATATGATTTGGTGAATTGCTACCTTATTTATTGAAAACAAAAACCACCGTACCAAGGCTTCTGAAAATGACAAAACTCATTTATTTATCGTATACAGTTATACTATCTGTTCAATTTCCTGATTTTACTGAAGAAAAATTCATCGAAGTGTTAATTGATAAAATTTTATTTAGTAACTTTTTGCAATAACCGGACGATATATTAAATGCTCGTTTTGTGTAAAAATATATATTTTTTTCATGTTAGGTATTGGACAAGGTGGGTGAAAAATAAGAAACGTTAGATAGTTTTCGTAAAAAATACTGATTTATACCAACATATAAAATGGACTTAAGTATTTGATCAGAAAGGATGTAAAGAACAAAACCCTGATGCGGTCAAATAGGTTTTTCTTGCCTAGAATACTTCCCCTTACACACTTATAATTAATATTCGTAGACACATTCATAATTATGTACAAAAATTATATTCGCACTGAGGCCTCTGAACCAAGGTTTGTCCTCCACATATCAAAGGCAATGCAGGACTACTTCTCTCGTAGCCGTTGGTCTTCACTGGAATTATAAGCCAGTGGACTCTCCCTTGAATATATACATACAAGTTTCTTTGAAGTTGAATTAATATGATTCATGAACTCTTTTAACAGTTATTATCTGTAACTTATTACCTTTCTTAGAGCGGGAAGTTAATTTAATCATTAATCAATAAATAAACTACAATATGTAACAATAATGGCACCGATTTGTACATGTATGTCAACTACATTTATTAAATAATTATATTAAACTATACCCTATGCTAAGATAAGACATTGAGATTAGTAAAAAAGGGAAAATTTTCACACTTCTGCAGTTGCCCTCTAAACCTTATAATTTCCCTAAAAGGAAAGGTTTTGACCAAAGTGAAAACCGTGATCCCTGACGTATCTCCATCTTCCTCTGGGCCTGGCGTGTGGGAGTCGGTACAGCAACGGGGCATTGGACTCGGACCATCCAAGTCGACTGAATAGGTCAACATTCCAATTACTTTGGGTTCATGCTATCCTTGCCCGCCACCTTCTCATATCCTTTGTTTAGTTCTCTTCTTCTTAAAAAAGGTGTGGAGTTGGTTTCCCCTATAATTGTTATATATGAGATGTTTGAAAATATTAAGCATGATACAAATTAAAGAAAAGAATATTATTCATTAGGTTGTTCAGTTTTTTTTTTTTATTAAACTGTAAAATAAATACGAGTATACTATGTATATCTACAACCATTCCACTCATTCGACATCTCATACTCAAGACCTCAAAATTCTTTTTATTGCAGAAATATATACTCCTCCATTTTGCAAATTCTGAACTCCTTGGTCACCCAAACTCCTCTGTAGTTTATAACTTTTCATCCAGAACTATTTCTGACTACCCTCCGAGGTGTCATCCCCTCCTTCTTATCATTCCATCACCCCCCTTTACTACACAACACCCTCCACCACCCCATAAACCCGCACCAATCCTCCTCATTCCAACAATACAAAACCAACCACCCTAATCCCCAAACCTTCCCATCCACCTCCATCCCCCCCAATCTCCCAACTCCAAAAAACCCTCAACCAAAACAACTAACCAACCCCTAACACAACACCGAAACTCACCCCCGCTAAAACAAATCACCCCATCTGTCAATTCCATTGTAATATTGCAGGTTCTCCCAAGCACACCTTCACTAGTCGCAAACTTTCCATCCGCTCAAGAGTCACGAAAAACCCACCAGCCCCACACCTACAGAAAACAACATCAATATCAAATCAAACAAAACCCCCATACCAAACAACAACATTAACCCAAACCTCACATACTCAATCCTAACACTAACCCAGCAAAAAAGAACCACAAGACATATCCTAAAAACAACTCAACACACACAACAAAACACTAAAAAAATAATAAAAAATGAATGAAATTGATAACACCATCCATTCCACTGAAATGCTCATATGTCCCACATGGATTACTATATTTTCTCGTAATTTACCATATAAATCTAATATGCATAATTTATTTGTGTACACTATATCTAAATATGACTTACACATGTACAACGTTTTTATTAAAAAAGTTATTAATGTTTATTTTTGTACCTTTATTTTTTTACTCACAGCTGTCAGAATAACAGTCAACTAGTGAGTTTGCTGTCGGGGCGTATACTTGTGTTGATAACCGTGAGGAAGAGGGGTGCCCAGCGGCATCCTTTCCCATCTTAAATTTAGTATTTATAAATAAACGAGGAGATCCCAAATCCAGTTTCTTTTTATCCTCCTACCGGTGTTATTGGGCATACATTTAATTAGATTATACTTAAGCCTCAAGATCTATTACTATAATTTTTAATTATATTACCCTAAATCTAAATAATAGAGCTAATAACACCGTCGGCACCATGTTAAAGTAACGAATGTAAGCCTGTTTTACGTTGCACATTGGTTGCTTTAACATAGTGACACGATATAACAGATTAAAGTATTAATTACGAATGTTAAAATTCAGTTATTTACGCAGTTGAAACGTTTTCTACAAATAATATATTGGCAATTTTTCATCTAATGGTTTTGCATTATGCCATACTGATTCCAAAATCAAGCCATATTTAGAAGCGTCGATTAAGAAATATTCTTAGTAATACACACGTCAACCGTGGACAGAACCTAGAGTCAAGAAAGCCAGCCCACAAGATGGGTACTTCGAGGAAAAACCTAGCGGTTATGCGTAATCTCAGTCAAATCATGTCTTACCGCGAACTTCTGACTAAGATACAGTATTTCCTTTACAAAGTTCTGAACCCAAAACACTCCATGGGTTATGGAGGTACAGATATTTTGTTGAACACGTCTCATTTCCAATATTAAGTATCCTTGGATAGATTAAAAACGGTGATTTTCTATTAGAAATGTGAATATAAATTGTTTAGATGATTATTATCAAGTTGTTAAATTCATGTATCCTTGAATATAAAAGAGTAACAAAAATAGAAGCAGACATATGAAAATTATTTGGGGGGGGGAGCAAACTATAGTATTACGGAGTGAAGGCATGGGAGGTTAGAGATATTGTTTAGAATATAGGCTTTATGGCCATACGCAACATGTAATATATGCATATAAGAGAAATTAGTATCTCAGGCAAGTATTGAGTTGTTTCAAGCTTTTCCTGATGACAAAAAAGTGTTTATGAACACAAAATACTTTAACTAAAACAGTATTGCATTTTAATAAATGATTCCTTTTACAATTTAGTTGAGTTTATGAATCTAAAATAAGATACCATTAAACAAATTCTACTTTACCTGCTAGTAGATAAATAAAGTCCTTTGTAATGGAATAGTAATGTACACGATCGACATATTCATTAAGTTCATACTAATGCGATTAGTTGTGGGAGCTAAGCCCCCATCACGGCATCATTTGAGGGAATTAAGCTTATGGTAACAACCGTCATTCACTATGAAGGATAAGGATATCCGACTATGGTTAGAGAGGAGAGGTAACCTTAAAAATTTAGGATTTAGGTATTTATTTTTTCATAATGCAAAATATGTTCGTTTCCAGTCTTCTTTTTGTTCTTGTTTAACATATCTGCCCTTTTACATATTCCGACATTTTTATGAAACCTATTCTTCGGCTTTCTTATTTTCCTTCTTTACATATGTTACGATTCCGTGGATGACACTCAGAATGTGGCTAGCCTAGAAAGTGGGCCTGGAGGGAAGGTAGCCCCGTTGTTCGGGATCCGCCATTCACCGCCCTATCGGAGCGGAGTCATACCATACTCTATCCTCCGGTGACCTCTGCCGTTCCATTTCGGCTTTATAGGCCAACCTGGTCGTCCAACGAGTCTTTAATAGCACACACCCCTGTGTAATTGAGCCATTAAAAGTCAATCGAATTAAATGGGTATTAAAAAAAATATGATTGCCTATTCTAACAATTGGTAGTCCTGACCCAATTATTTTGTTTTATTCATTGTCAGTTTCTACTGGTTCTTGTGTTATTCACATGCCTATATTAAATCTATATTATTCTTGAACCTAGAATTAATGTTAATGTTGAAATAATAAGAGGTGTCGCGGTTTAATTATGAACTTGATAAAACATAAATAAATCGTTCAATCATTACATGTAACCGATTTCTTCATAGCAAAAACATTGAGTTTTTAATATTTACTTATTGAGCTAAAGCCACTACATCGTAATCAAGGGTGTGTAGTTGTTTGACGATTTTTATTGTTTTTTAAAGTAGTTTTTGACTGATCATTAATATTTCTACATCATTAAAAAGATATGTTTAAATTCATTCACAGGCAATATGTGAACTTCGCGAAAAGAGAAAAAGCGAAGATTCGCTTTACAGAGACTTCACATTTGGATCATTGGCTCACTAAGGGCTCTTTAAATCAATTCATGAGCACTTACTTTTATTAATCTTAAATAAATAATGAAATGTTTTTCATTAATGATGGACTGTTATTTATTTAAAGCTCGAATAGTATATCCTTCGACTTATAGAGGTAGTTTTCTTCAATACTATTTCAGTTTAAATGTAAATATGGAAACTTTAGAATTACGAAAGTTTATTAACTAAATATGGAGGTTGCAAAATTACTAGAAAAAAAGTCTGCTAAGTAGGGTCCAGTACAGCTTCCCCACTATATTTCAAGATCTATGTTTAGACGGTTGATAACGTTTTCAAAAGAAGGCGTTTCCGAATTATAGACTAAAATAAAAGAAACTGAATTTGATAAAATCCAAACAAGTATCAAACCTCAACGAACTGTATTTGAAATAAAACTTTCACATCCGTTCCGAAAATTTTTTTTCATAAGTAGTTGAAAGAATTTTATAACACATTCATGATATGTTTTTTTCCTATTCCCTAAAGCCTACAGTAGGCCAAATCGAAACATAGCCTTATCTAGTAAAATCTTCAAAATATGTTTTCGTTAATTTCGACCTTATTTATCAATACAAAAACACCTTAAGTGCATGTAAATGACGCAAAACCACGTTATTCGTCATGTGTTGTTACACTAAATGCTCAACTTTCTGGTTACACAAAGAGAAATTTCATCAAAGTTCTTAATTATTGTAGGTTGTGAAATGTCACTTAACGACCTTTTTGAAATAAATTCACGATATTATTTTATACGAAATGTAGTAGAGGATAGAATTTTTTTTATTAACCCTTAATAACCTCTCACTGATCTCCAATGCTAAAGGTCCCAGATTCGAACCCCGGCTCATCGCAGAAAATTTATTTATCGATTTCATTGACCGTGGGGCGACCCTGGGTAGGTAGAACCTCCTGGGGCACACCTAGCCTCTATAAAGTGGGTAACCTTAATTAAATAATTAATTAAGGAGGAAACCTAGCGGTTAAGCCTGATCTCGGTCAAATCACCTTGCACAACCGTTGACCTAGAAACAGTGCTTTCCCTAAATAGTACTGAGCACAAGACCCTTCATTGGTTGTAGTGGTACATGTTTAATATCCTTTCAATGTGGAGTCAAATCAAACAAGTCGTTTTTTAAATATATGATTAAGAAAATACATTTACGCACGAATAGGCGAAAACTGTCGATAGAATTTTATGAAATTGATATGGGCCTATGGGATGGGCCTATCGATGGCTCACGATCCCTAAAATATTTATTTTAAGTTATGTTTATCACACGAATTTCACTACAAACAGATAAGGAAACAAATCATTTCTTGCATCACACAACTTATACTTACCTCCCACATTTAAGTAGAAATATTTTTTAAAAAATTAAAGCCCTTAATAACAAAGTCATACTTTATATTATATAAAGTATAATTAAATTATATTATATTTATATATTTTTTTAATTTCTCAAGCTATAAATAAATATTTATGTTTTCCGTTTATTTTCTTTGGAAATTCCTTTTAGTTTCCATGAAAAATTCTAACCACCATTGAATGATATTAAACATGACATTATTAATTACAACTATTAAAAGTCATACGGTTTTCGTCACTCTACATCACCTTCCACGAGTTTTATTCTTGTTTTAACTAATTTATTTTTCCTGTCTGTATCGCATGAATGTTTATTAATAGATCTAATACCTATTATTCTTAATTATTTCTCAGTAAAAATTATTTTAAAAAACAAAACAAAAAAAACACTCCAATTCAATATAAAGTCAAAGAATAGATTGAAAGTGAGAAAGGAGTAGTTACCTTGGCCTGAGAAAAGCTCATATGCAGATTTTCCACAAGGTCTTTAAGAGCGATCACCGGTTCTATAATGTAATTGCAAGGCATTATGCAATGAAAAGGTGGTTTGTAATGGCTAAATAAAAATAAAAGAGATAATTGACTTTCAGTAAAAATGTTGTATTAACCCTTTAGGTTTGAGGTATGTAAAAAGTACAGATAAATATAGATAAGAAGATGAAAAAAAAAAATGGTCTCTCCGTTTCAAAAGTTATAATATTTTATCGTTGATACCACTCTAAGTAATATTGCAATTCAGTTCTGGTTGTGTTCATGTAAAACGAAATTTGCATAGCAACTGCCCTTTAGAGGCAATGACCACTTCCTTATCGACCAGGAAGCTTTTAACGTGCCTATCATTGATAACTGAGATTCCATATAAAATCCAGTAAATGTGCTGGATGCATTTTATGTGGATACATTGTATCTCAGACAGGTTTTCCTTTTCTTTTATGATATTAGCGCTTGTGAAGCAAGTTTATAAATTTTGGTACACTGAGCAAACAAATTTTTGTCATACTACAATATGCATATATGAAGGAGCTAATTCATTTTAGATACTCATGAACTTTATCGATAGGACCGTTTCTTACTTATCTAAAATCTAATCATATTGTTCCTTAGGTCTGTCATTAAGTGTGCCTCAGGTATAGAACATTTAGCCATAACCATAGCCGTCCATCGCTATTGGGATGGGGGAAACGCGTTCCTCCCAATATTTGAAATGGTCTCATTCATCCCCACCAATAATATATATGTTAATTGTTTTGTTAGGGAGGGGGTGGGCTGGCCGAGCGGACTTTTAACTCAAGCATTAATCTTCCGCTCTCTCCCCTGGCGCGTGAAAACTACGTATAGCCAAAGAGGTAAGGAAGAGGGGATGGTCCAGTATTAATTTATTAAAAATTTTAATCGTCTTAAAAAGACGATTAACACTGTATCAATTAATTGTATATTCACTTGAAGCTACCGGCTATTTCATCTAATTGAAGGACTTACAGCTTATCACCATTTTTTATTATTCCTGAACTTGTTTATTGACAAATATTATAATCTGTTTGAAAAGACATTTATAATACTTATAACCATTTTAAATTTTTGATAAACCTCACCTGAGAGGGACAACTATAGTCAGTTGGTTAAAAACCGTTGCTTACTATATAAAAGTTTAAATTAAAATTGCATTTTTTTTTTCATTTAACGTAGGAATTGACTAAAAAAAATATTTAAAAAATAATTAAGAACTGATGAAAAAGTTCCAAAACCTACCTTCCATATTTCTGGGAATACGATATCTTTTGGCAAATTGGAATTTAAATTCAGCATCTCAAGAATTCTACATTCAATTACCTATTCGACTTTCCTAATTTAATGAATTCGACGCAGTCAATTTTCGAAACGCATCCAAGTACATCTTCAGTCAAGCTAAATTCTCTTTTAGAGATGAAAATTCTTTACATCAAAATAATTACAAACTTAATTACAAATAATTTCAAAATTTCAGCTGGCATTTCTTTCGTTAAATTAATTTTCGTATAGAAAGCAATGGCTTTCAACCGACTGGTGTCCTGCTCTTTGTTATGAAGAAACTTAACAATCAATCGGTTATATCGGATCCGTCAGTGTTAGTATGCGACTTCCAATACAATTGAATTATTTAAAATTTTATATGGTTTATGAAATGTCCGCTAAGATAAGTTTCATACCATATTATGGTCCCCATCTCCTCCATAATAAAGAACGACGCCAATGCTTACAGATTTAACATTCTTTGGGGCCCCCCTCTGTTGCTAGAGGATGATAAATGCTGTAATTCAAGTTAAAAATATGTTTTACAATATAACAATTTATAGTTTAGTTAATTTACAATTTAAAAAAATATAATTTCGGTTTAGGGCTTGATACATTATTACACTCCCGTACCATCCACCAAAGAAACGTTAATATGATCTAATAATTTGTCCATTTTCCGAATTTCGATTTAACACATCGTGCCGTGTCTGTTCATGGCAATTTTATCCATCATAATGTTCATTTTCTTTGAACACAAGAAATAAACAAAGGTGAGGAGCGGTCAAATCCGGTCCACAACCGGCTGGGGAGAGAGGAATTTCAATTATTTGAGATGGCTATGAAAGTGGTGGCCTCGACATTCTTACACCGCCGCTAGGACACTTCTGCACCCATGTCCGCCTTATTATGGCTGCAAGGCGTCCTATACATCCTTAAACCGCCCACACACTAGTATAGCTCATTCACCATACGTTAAGCTAACTAATTATCTTCTCTCGCGGAGTTAGAAGATATTTTCACTGTTTATCACTCAACAAATATAACGATTTTAAATTGCGAATGGAAAAAAAAAATCTGTGTTAAATGCTTTTTGTTTGTTTGACTAGTTACCCAAAGGTACAACGAAACGCTTTTACATTCTACCCAATTTTAAAAAAGTACGATCAGTACAAATTATCTAAAAATAAAAGTAAAATAAAACCTATTACCGTTCTCACAGGAGTTACACTAGAGTATCCACGGAGGGAGGGAGCTTTCTGACCGAAGCCCTCTACTCCAAAATAGAAAAATAATATTTTTTCCTTTCATTGGTTCACATACGCTTCTACGATTGTTCTGAGCTAAATACTCAAATATTCACAATATTTCATCTTCTAAAATGATAGCACCTAATTATACCACAGCTTCGAAATGTTAGCACGTATAAAAAAAAATTAATTTGCGATATTTTTTAAAGAGAAATATTAAAATATGTCTCAATTAAGGATATTTATAATATGATAAAAAAAAATAGAAATCAAAAATCTAGAAGCATTATTGTTACTATATATTTTTTTTAGTTGCCATCAAAGACTGCTTGAATATCATTTTATATAGTTTCTTTATCAGGAAAATATTGTAATAATAATACTTTATTTATATGTATATAAATTTTAAAAGAGTCATCAATTAAAAACGAGTTTCTCCTCTCCATAATTTATCCTGGAATAGTGAAGAGTTGTAATTTTTCTTTTAAGATACATCATTCATGTAGATCCTTTTCAATTATCTCCTATCCATAAGAAAATATACACCTTTTCTTATTGTCAGTTCAATTATTTGAGGAGATTTTATTTTAATTACCTTGGTGATTTCGTGTAGGATCTAATTTTCGACAGAACAGAAAGAAAAAAAAATGTAACGAAACCTAAGTACTTTGTATTTACTCATGTATGGAACTGTATTAGTTAAGATTCAAAAGTTTATTAAAGAATTAATTTTCCATCAAAATATAATTATTATATTTTTTTGACGTTTCGACCTAAGCTATTTAAGTTATTTAATTATATATCAACAATATATATATTAATTTAGAAAGTTGCAGTATACGTAGATGATTATTGACATTCAGTTCAATTTGGAAAGCTATTGGATTATTAGGATGTCTGGAATACATTAAGGGTATTAGGCAGTAGGTATGTTAATAATAATAAATTTACCGCATCCCCCGACCAACTTCTTCTGAAATAAGAATCCACGGCAATCATCTTTATATTATTAGAATTATTATCGATGTCATTGCCTTATTTGCTGAGCTCTAGTCTTGTAGTAGTCCTATGCTTTATCGTAATATGTTGTACCCTATGATTGTACCTATGACCGAAAAAAAAACGGTATATATAAACCGTTATGTATCATTTAACGACAAAATCTGTAATAGAATTAGTTACAGTTAGATTACGCAGTGATAACGAGGCGACAATTTGTAGTCTGTAAACCACCGAAGCAATCGTTTGATATGGCTGATATTATATCTTTTTTTTTCAACAGTTATGAATTGAATTTTTATAAAATTTTCTGTCTTCCTTTTGTAGCTTAAAAAAAAAAATCCACCTTTTTTTGATACTAGTATTTTGAAGTGGAAAATAACGCTTACACACCAACAAAAGTTCTTCATTTAAGGTTTTTAGTTTTATTATTATGTCATGTACATCGTGTATTTTATTCCAGATTTTTTGTGAAAGATTGGTGTTCAGCTTCTATAAAATATTTCCTTGTTGTTTGGTTAGTTAGAGAATATAAATATATTATTTCAGGGATGGCCAGAAGAATCGCTGTAGTTGCGTCATCAAAATTTTTGATGATGGCATATTTAAATGGAGTAATGAATTTTGGAAGGAGCCATATTTTTATTTAGTTCCATCTGGAGGAACTTTCAATGCAGGAAATAAGAGAGAAAATCGACAGAAGTATAATATTTACAATTTTTCATATTCTGTTATAGGAAAAAAAATCTATTTTCGCTTGAACCTTTTTTAAATAGATGATAGCAATACAATTTCTTGGGAGGGTGGCATACTCCATCAAACTTACGGCAGATGGAAACCCCTGGTTATTTTAATAAAGTATAGTTTATAGATATTAATAGCTTAAGGGCAGATCACAAACTTTACTGTTCCCACTTCATCTCTCAATCACGCGAACCAATTCATCATTTTGATATTATCAATTTTTATTGTGTCGTTATGTTTATTATGTCATAATAATTTTATTTTATCATCATTTATCATCGATTTGTCATGCCGTTTGTTCTTTTATTGTCTTATTATTCAAGGAGATTCGTACCTGCGATTTATTTCTTTAAGCATTGAAGGGACTTTAGAACTTTATAATAAAAGGACTGTTGAAGGAACTGTGGTACAGCTGTTCGGGAATCCCGCCCGGGTGCATACGAGAAGTGGTGGGTGGATGACATTTTGTTATGCAAGGTCACCTTACGTAAAGCGATAGGAATCTGTTTTACTTGGATTGAAAATAAATTTCATGTATCGAATCACATGTTAATTTATCTAATCTTCAGTTATACCTACGTGTGTGTGTATTCAAATAGCGAAATAACGTTAGGAGTGGCGGTAATTTTCATTCTCCATTTATGGATACTCAAATGATTCACCTGTCTTAAGAAGTAATCAAGAGGACATTGAGAAACTCACTAAGAATAAGAGAAACAGAGAAAATCGTCCTACAAGCAAATGAATATAAAACAAAATATATAATATTAAGCCGAAAATTCCACCCCAATAACAGGATCTGCATAGAAGGGAAATCATTCCCGAGAGTAAAAAAATTCAAATACATCGGATCCTCCATAACCTCAATGAATAATCAACGGTTGGAAATAGAGCAGTGTATAAATAAATTCTGCTCCCTTTAAAACGTATTGAAATCCCCAAAAATCTCACGAATCTTAAATTAACTGTGAAAATTTATTCGAAAACATTACAAAAACATTTATTTTCCTAAATTGTCTTATTAATTTATCAGTTCAGGGAGTGGGGCAGTTCAGTGGGTGAGTACTGACTTTCAGAGCTAAGGATCCCAGGTTTGAGCAGGGCTGATGACTAGTAATTTTTACTAGCAATAGATTGAACCTGGGGTCCGGAGATCCTCCTGGCGCACACTCAGTCTCTATAAAGTGGATAGTCTTAATTAAATAATTAATTAAGGTGGGAAACCTGGCAGTTGTGCGTGATATCGGCATAATATCCTCCCTGCACTAACCAGCGCACTAGAAAATGAAAGATTTAAGAGAAAAATCCTTAAACGGAGCGATCTGAGATCATATGGAGAAGAAAGACCAATAAAGAGCTGCTTACAGAAACTGGTCAATAAATATCTCATGATATGAAGGCACAGAGATTATAATGAGCGGTGCATGTAGCTCGCATTAATCTATCTGGAAGCTTCTTCACGACCATGAAACCCTCATTAGTAGGCAAAAGACCATATGTCGAACGTCAAAAAACAGATTAGATTGAAATAGATCGAATCAACAAATATTGAAAAAGAAAAAGCCTAAGATAGGCAAAAATGCAATAGGCTTGTTAAGGCGGGAAAATATTTCCTATATTTTTAAAGCCAACAGAATATATATATATATATATATATACCGTTGTCTTCGGTAGGCTCAACTTTTTTTTAAAGAAAATTCATTTCAATTCATCTTTTGAACATTTAGCGATAAAGGTTACGCCAAATAACATAATCGTATGTACCTCTTGGTATTATCTACAATTCGAATAGCTGTCTTGTAGGTAAAGATATCTTTAATGTACGGCGTATCCAAGATAACTTATTTCATCAGATAGCGTAGGTACCTTCCTTCTTAAGAGTCATCTTGCGCCATCCGTAGCCCTGAACCGTTCCTCCACCGCGTTACCTTTTCGGCCGCGTTCTTATCTAACATGTCTTCTTTGGGAATCCTCCTGCTTACGTCAGCGAGCTGGAAAGTTCGCCCCTCAACAATAGCAACAACTGCCTGGCTGGCCTTTGACGCTGTCAGACGTTGACGGTATAAAAAATTACATACGAATTAAGATTTGCTTTTCATTAGTCCTCCATTCGGGAGGTGTTGGTCGGAGAAGGTGTTGCACAATTCGAAGCTTTTGTGCGCCTGCATGGGCCATAATGCATTCTTAACAGTCGCTTCCTCGTGTAGTGAATGTGGCTATGTGTTAATAGTATAGTCACCTTGTTCCCGGATGATATCAAGCTGTGTAATGGGGAAAACGGAAAAGGGTATTTTCTCTATAATTAAGAAATATTTTTGGTTGAATGAACATTTTCATTTTAACAATCAGTATCTATTCCATCAAGTAAATGAGATTTCCTTTCTTCTAAGTATAGTTATAGAGCTATTGTTGTCTTTCCATTTTATTATAAATAATAAATACATATTTTGACGTATACATATGCACGAAGTCTGGGAACAGTTCAAGTGTACTGATTTTTATTTTCTTTACATTATGAAATCAATATTTGATACTAACTCTTTGTTTCCTTTATAAATTTTGTAATAGTTTATAAAAAAAAAAAGTCTATTTCAACTGTAAACCACAGAGTTTCAGAAAAGTTAGACATGTCAAAAATGTGACCATTTTACAGGTTTCATTTTTCAAAGTTCTATATTTTGAAAAAAATATTCCTTTTCCTTAGTAGAAGGCGCCTCTTTTGTGTAGAATACAAAATAAGCTAACTCATTACTAAAAATAAGAAAGGTAAAATCCCATTTAAAATCAAATAAAAAGAAAATTAATATCATTTTATTGGCCTCCCTCCAAATTGGCCAATCCGAATTAGTTAAGAGCCTGCGCAAGTACACACAAAAACACGAACTTATAAGAATGTATATATATATATATATATATATATGCATATATATATTTATTTATTTGTTCATCCTCTAGCTAAATCGGTTGCATTAACTTCGAGATAGTATGAAGATTACTTAGATCCAAATCTATGAAAGGTAGAGAAAAATAGGTAACTTGTCTCTGAAATAAGATAGATGATACTATTTGCTGGTGAGAATAACTAGCTCATATTTTAAGTTGACAAAAAAGAATAATAATAATTTTTAAAATATTCTTTTTTAGTTCGCTTGAAATATCTTTTCGATTTATGATTACTGTATTCCTTCTTTAAATTATACTTCTGTACATTAGGAATATCCAAACAAGAAGATTATTAATAACTTCAATAGATAATCTTTGATATTTCATAATTAAATATTTTAAAAAATATTTCAATAAAATAGTTTTACCACTATTTAGCCTTTTTATGACCGCAACCCCGGACCATCTCCTTCCATTTTAAAAAAAGGTTAGAATTAATACTTAATTAGTCACTGAAATAATATATTTGTTAATAATGATGTCGTCACAATATGCAAACTACATTTTTAATTCCTAAAAAATAAATGAACTGTTTATACACTTGTATTTTGTGCATTCGATCCTTTATTGAGAAAAAGTATATTTAATGAAATATACGTAATCAGTTGATCACTTTTTTTTTTGTATGTATTTCCTTTTTTATTTATATTTATATCATGCTTGTCATTGGTGGTTTTCGATATTTGGATAATTGAATTTGACAATTTTTATTATTTTTATCTTCAATGTTAAGTAACCAAATATCTCGACCATATGGAAGATAGAGGTTGACATATGTTCTGGACTTAGTGAAAGCAGATGTTACAGAGATAAGGTTTCTTGGAGTATTTTAGAGTAATTCGAGATCATCTTGGTATAGATTACGGAGAAACGATATACGATACAAGTACCTTAATACTTGACTCTGGTATGACAGAATGTTCATTTTTTTTTTTTTTTTTTTTTTTTTTTTAAGAATGCACTAGATACAAGTATCTTTATGGAGTTTAAGGGTTTTAAGATATATTAGTTTTTATCCTTCAGGATCAAAATCTACATAGCTGTTGGTTTTCCTTCAAAATCTGTCTATTCATTATTTTTGTCATAACCACTCGTGTATGCTTAAGCATTCCTTTGCTTCCAATTTTACTATAATGTGTTATTCAGTTTCAGCATAGCGGCCTCCGGCAATCATCAAGACTTTTAATTAAGGTGCAATAGTTGATTTTTTTACTAAAAGTTTTTTTTGACGTTGAATTTTCGTTGATTTTTGACTCCAATAACTCTGGGTCTGAGTTAAGAGCCTTGTGCTATTTACTATAAAGTTATTATATTAAATATGGTATGGTCAGTACTGTAGGTAACCACATGCAGGTAGCGGTGTGGTGAGTCTAACGGATAAATGGTAGCTGTAATACGTGATGGTTTGCTACCAAACTCCCCTCTGCAATGTTCATTCCTCGGATTTCAACATGAAGTTGTCTGTAACTGACTTCTGTCTCTACGTTTTGTCAAACATCTATATCTCTTTAATTGTACCGCCTAAAAAATATTTCTTTAAAAACTTTTTGAAGGATTAAACATATCTTTCAGATCCATTTATAATTTATAACCATCTTCTAAAATCATAATTGTATTTATGGGCACAATATAAATTTTCGTATAAGGAAGTTGTGGACGTACAGATTCTTGAAAACTGCTCAAGAAGCCGAAATGTTGGCAAATAAAGAAAATGAAATAAAACTTATTTTATTGGTGACCTTTGTCCTATAATGTATTAAATCAAAATATAAATAGACAACTTTGTTTTTTTATATAACTAATAAGAATATCATGTTTATCAAAGTTTAAAAGGAAACCAAGTGTAAAATAAATTATATAAACCAAAATGCACTTTTGTGGGTAAAATGTAAAATGGGTAAAAAATATATTGTGATAAAAAAGCAATTAATATTATTTTCTAGCGTCCTTTAAAATTCATAAATACAAACTTATTTTGAAACAAAAATATAAACTTTATCATTTGATTTTGCTGCAGGAATTCTTTTCATAACTCTCAGGATGTTCTCTAAATTCAAAGTTATTACGATCGTTGGAAAGCATAATTCAAGCTCAAACCATATGAATAAGTTTTAGATTTTATAACTTTACAACAAATAAATACAAGAGCACAAACATTTTTATTTTATATTTTCACTCCTAATTTTACGTGGATCTAGTTTGTTATGTTTCCATTTATCCCTGCTACTTTTCATATGAATGATTGGATTAATGTTAAAGTTATCACATTTTCGATGATTTTCGATAACTTTTGTGACTGAAACTTATAAGGAAATATAATAACATTAATACATATTAAAACATTTTAATGATATTCCACGTACCGAAACAATCTAATAAAATATTATATTTATTACATCATTATTTTCTTGACCTCAAATATAACATCATAGTCTCCATAACTAATGCCAACTGTTGATGATCTATTCCGAGTAATTGCTACAATTAATAGTTTGCCTTGGAGCAGGCGAGGGTTATGTAACAAGACAGTAAGTAGCTAGTTTACTAACCTATAACGGAAGGACTGTTTTTTTTTTATGTGAAAGTGGCCTTGTCTAGAGAAAATAGTAAACAACCAGAGGACTGTATGCAAGTTATTTCTAGTGAATAGCTTAGCTATTATTTAACCTAAGTTATTATTTAATTTATACAGAATTATTATTATACAAAATTTAGAATTCTACTTAAGGAAGGGCCGAAAGGATGATCTACCTCATGATTTAATTGATTAAATTAAAGGATGATGATATGTTATTTCTCAAAAGTGGATATTGATTTTTTATAAGTACGCCATATGTTTTGGTTTATTATTTTCAATAATGAAACATTGTGATCGACCAAAAAAGTCAAAAACATAACCCCTCACAAAATTTGAGGTTTCACCTTTCAAGATGCGTAGAATTCGAAAAACGAATAAAAATTTTTTTGTCCGTCCGCCGTCCGCCGTACGCGCATTTTCTCCGAAACTACTGGACCGATTTTTTAAAAATTTTGATATAAAATCAGAGGTCACCCGAGGATGATCCTCCTTCATCTACATTACTCTCCGCCTTTAACTTTTAAAATGGCGGCCGAAAAATCTGCGTTGTTATAGACTGTAGCTCCTAAACGAATATACAGATTTCAATGAAACTTCGCTAAAGTCATTTTCTCGACGCCCTTTAAATGTATCTATATAACATACTTCAACGAAAAGAAGCTGGAAAAAATGTTACGAGGGATGTTAAAATTAAATTCCGAATAACTCGAAAAGTTTTTACTTTTTGTTGTTATTGTTATGGTTTTTTTAAAGTTTATGCAATTTCCTAAAAAAAAAAAAAAAAAAGTTAAAATCGGACTATTAGGAGCAAAGATATGGTCTTTGGTTTGTTTTTATGTGCTCAGCTCCAAATGTTATATCCTTGGTTTGCTATTTTTTTTTAGCATATTACTAATGATTAAAGAAAAACAGTTTAGTCCAATAATTGGAATCACCTTTTGTTTTGTTTTCTTTGTAACGCGGAAGGATATGTTACTTTAGATGTATAATTGTTTGGAGATAATAAACCATTGTGAAATCATTTACAGCGTTTTTTATTTATTTTTCATCTAATATAATGATTTATTGACCTTTTAGAAGATTAAGAATATTTAAAATACCAAATATTTTGTGTTTTTCAAATTCAGTTTATTTTATTTGCTAAATATTTAAATTTTTTCCGGAAAAAGTATTTTAAATACAATTATTGATTATTCATTTATTGAATAACATTCCAATCTGTCACACTATGCTTACAAACGAAAAAAAAATAATATAAACAGAAGCGAAATAACAGTTAAACAATAATCATAAAGTATCTTGTATTTTAATTACAAAAATAGAGTACAACTATAAAAACATAATGGTGGACGATCAGACTATTTAAACTCTATTTAATTATTTCTTTTCTGTATTCAAAGTACAGTATAAAATAATTTTGTTTATTTTAGTATCTTGGAAATGAAATATGGATACTTTCGTTGTATCTTGGACATGAAATATGGATACTTTCGTTGTATTTTAAAAATGAAATACAATAGCAAGAACCATTTTTGATTATATTTCTTAAAATTCAAAATAATTAAATTATATTTTATTTTGTATTTAATAATATTTTATATGAAAGATTGTCCAGGTGTAGATTATACCATAATAATTTGAATCTATGTTAATTACAAAACTAGATTTTTTTTTCTTGAAATTTACGGTTTGATTTTACGTTTGTTATTTTAAAAAAATAACCATTGTAATTACTCTCTTCCATAGTACATTATTATATGGTCTCGGATTAATTGGTAGTGGAGCAAAGAATAAATATTTTTTCCACCCCCCAAAATGGTAAAATATAAACATGTTTAATGAAAAAAAGTTATCTCTTAAAGTTTTATTGTACGTCTATTTAAATTTAATAGGACTTAAAGAATCATTTAAACATCTTTTCATATATAGGTGATAGTATTTTCCTTTCTTTCAAAGTAATTATCCTATTATACAAATACAAAAAAAAAAATTCGGACTGAAGCACCCTCCAAAATTAAATTCTGGATCCATCAGTGGATAGAAGAGAGGTGTTTTATATATTAAAGTGACCACTTGACTACCTACAAATATTAAATTTTGCCAATAAATACAATGGTTATCTCATGGAAGCAAAAAAAAAAAAAAAAAAAAAAGGAAAAGGAAAATGTTACATCCGATCACACCCCAAGGATAGCTGTGACAATGCTTGGAATCGGGAAAAGTTAACAAATACAGCAAAATAGTCTAAAATTACTTTTATTGTATTATATAATATTATAGCACAATTTAATAGTTTATAAATAATAAGGCATAAACATTTGTGTAAGATTCGAATTATATTATATTATTTTTTCGCTAATATGACGACTGTCACAATCTTATTGGTATTGGATTTTATTTCTCAATGTAAATTGGGCAAAACCAGCTAATAAATTAATTTCATATTAACTAATAATTATATTAAGCAAATGACATACTGCCATTTTGATTGCTGGTTTATTCTTAATTATAGTTTCAAACAATAATTATTTATCATACAAATATTTGCTATTCATAGAAGACAACTGCTAATTATGCCATATTTAAACGCTCTTGAGAGTTCAATAGTTTCCACCTTTGTGTGCCATCCATTTGCCATCAGACTTTTATCATCATTCCGCGGCATACGGATATAACATGATAAGTCTGTCATCACCATTATCACGGGGATATTTTTGTTGCGATAAGCTATAAACTTTGAAATATTCACCAGTATCTAAATGTAGGATTAAGTAATAATTCTTAAAAAAGTATTAAGATAGATTCCAAACAAGTATCTATTAATTGTAATTATCAATTTATCTTAATCATATTTTCTTATTTTTCTTTTTTTAGGAAGCCTACTTCTATATATTTTTTCGCAATTAAGGCAAAAAAACTTCCAATTTCCTTCAAATCTCTTTATTCACATTTATCACCTCTAACGTTTCGGGACAATTTTCCTATCATCAGAGCAATCCTTATATTCACTGAAACTATGCACTTTTTGAAATAAACTATTTTACAGTACAGTACCAACTACTTCACCTATTGTACAATTATTTACCTTGCTTTTTTTGATGTGCCACCATTTGTCAAAAATTTAAATATTTGTCACGTTCATTATATATTTATTTGGTGTTACACATCCTTTTTTTTATTATTACACTAACCTACATCTGGCTATCTTCAATATTAAAACTTCAAAACTTAATCATATTTTATTAGTCGATAGTTGAAGTTAATTAGATAATTTTTTGCATTTAGATATAAATAAATAACATACCAGAACATACCAGTTCATAAGAAGTAATTGCAAATAATAACATATTTTTTTATTTTTCGTGGCTTTGCAGTTTGGATTTTTCCATTTATAACATAATCATATGTCTAGTTTAATGCTTATTTTAGTCATATTTCTAAAGTTAATGAAAGATACATGATCGAATAACATGAAGTCATCGGATAAATTGTGCAGCTGTGAAAATGGTTTTGACTTAGATGAAGAAGTTTCAAAATCTAATTATCATATGTATATTATATACTTTTATATATATATATATATATATATATATATATATATATATATATTATTTATTTATTTATCGCAATTCCGGGCAACGATGGACCACGCGCTTATCACTTCTAGGTCTTCTTGTTTTTCTTTTCTACCCATATTCTTTTCATTCTTTCTCGAATCTCCTCTCCTTCTCTCCATTTCTTACACTCCTACTTCTTCCTATCCGCTACAAGAACTGTTATTTTTTTCACTATTTCCGGTATTTATCTCTATGTTGGAAGTACCTCTTTGAAACTTTTTTTGTCATTTCTTCTTTTACTTGTTCTGGATAACCTTTTATGTTCTTCAGCCCATTACTCTATCGAATATTTGTATATTCAGCCTATTCCGATCCATTCTCTTCATTTGCCCGAAGAACTTTAATCTCCTATTTCTTATAGATGATTCCAAGCTTTCAATCTGTTCATAAAGCTCATCGTTCTTTTTTAATCGGTATTCTTGACCCACCTTTCTGGGCACGAATATTATTCTCAAAATCATTCTTTCCGTTTTCAGTAATGATTGAATATTGGTAAATCCCATAGTCTCAGCCCTGTAGAGTATTACCGGTTATATACATATATATATAGGTCACATATTATATATTAGACGAAGATCGTAATGGACTAAATCCAAGTAGAAAATTCCAATTATGCAACAGCCATAAGGGGAGCCAAGTTTTCTAGAAAAAAAACATATAATTTCTTCTGACGCAAAAGTTATGAATATTGAATTACGACGTATATTTGTATTACTTATAGATTTAATACTTTTTTTTTTTTTTGTAACAGCAAATTTAATTTATTGAGCAGGCATATATGTCCTTAAATTATAAAACTGATATCTGACGCGTCATTTTTGTTTTTAAATTCCAATAGTTCTTTTAGTTATAATTTATTTCAATTTAGATCTATACTCATATTCAGAGCAAATTATAAATCTCATATTTTTTTTAAATTTTGATAGATTAAGTAGAATGAAACTTTAAAATATATATATATATATATATATATATATATATATATATATATATATATATATATATATATATATTTAACTAGCTAGTTATTCAAACCCATTGTTTTTAACTATATATCCAGCTTCAGATCTCAAATTTTGTTATTTAATTTATAACTGACTTCGGTACGGTTCAAACCAGCTTTGAAAGAGGCAATAGTAATTTATTTATTTATTTTCTTTTCTTTATGTTTTGAAGTGTTTAATGTTGTTCTAATCCTATCTTATCTTTGGAACTCGACATGGCTGCCCCAGTGCAACTTGAGAAGTGAAAGGCGATTAGTCATTAGGGAAAAGGCTTTTTCGGTTGTGACATAAGCTGGCGGTGACTGATTGGGCTTTCCCATTTTATATTATTTCAAACTGCTTCTACTTACCCATCGACTTTAGATTTACCAAGATAGTAGGGGAAGCTTGAGCATGTATAAATTCATATATATTTTTTAATTTATTTATTGGTGTGAATGTGCTCTCTGGACTCTATTAAAAGTGTCCTTGACTGAGACAGACTGTAATATTGATCAATTAACAACTAACCTAAAAAAAACAAATTCATTCCATGCCCTAATATAAGAAATTTTATAAGATTTTATAAAAGAATTTAAACGGGAATGGTGTTAAAAGTAGCTAAGAGAGATTGCCAATGGATTGATTAAATATAAAATTAAAAGAAAAAAAACTAAGATGCATGCTTCAGACCATACGACATAATTGAAAACATCAACAAGGCGAGATTAATAATATAAAATATAAATTATTAGCAATAGCTCATTACAAAGAAGATGAAACGCTGAACATTTCTCTCGCTTAAAGTTTGGCATCTGAAGTATTTTAATCTATATGTTCAACTATCCTAATCATGTGGTTTTCCACACTATTTTTTTCCTTTTCGCCTCCCTAACACGGCGTCGCGTTAAGATACAATTTAGCGTATTACAGAGAGGATCAAATGCTGAACAGTTTCCTCGTATACAGTATAGAATACCGAATTATAGTTTCTGCAATATTTTAATCCATTTGTAAAAATATTTTAATTAGTCGCCTCTAGCCGACTTTGCCCGAGCGTTAATGTCGAACGAAATCTGACAGGTCAGTCTAATTTACTTTCCACAAAAGAGTGAAAAACGCTCTTAAGGAAGTTTTCAGTTTTAGTTTTTAGGCATGACAGACATTAGAGACCTTTTGCCGCCTTAACCAGTCTTTTCCATGTCTGAATATTTTGGGCTATTTATTTCCAGTTTAACTGAATGCA
Organism: Nezara viridula; assembly: GCA_928085145.1. Classification (NCBI taxonomy): domain Eukaryota; kingdom Metazoa; phylum Arthropoda; class Insecta; order Hemiptera; family Pentatomidae; genus Nezara; species Nezara viridula. Next base: position 94,172,631 of record OV725077.1, read on the forward strand.
CCTCTGTTGTATCTTTCTTTGATTCGATCTATACATATGGCTTTTGGCCTTCCATATAGTTTCTTACCAACTTTCGAGGCATACGTAGTTGTGTAGGGGATTCCTGATAAATTGATCCGAGCCTCATGTCTCATGCCTCGGTACTAGCCGATTTAATTTGAGAGAGGGAGTTTTTAGCACGATTGCTTTATATATATATATATATATATATATATATATATATATATATATATATAAAACGATTATTATTTTGGAAGAAGAAGAAAGAATCTAACTATCTATATAAAATGTTGTTTAAGTGATTCTTGTAGTCCTATTAAATGTAATTACACGAACAATAATACTTTTAGAGATAAACTTTCAATATTTTTTTATTAGAAATGGTTATATTTCACCATTTTGGGGAGGAGGGGATGGTATTCACCCGAAACCCCCTCCATAGATCCGTTATGAGCCTTGAGAGACTAGTTATTGAAAAACATTTACTTGTTTTCTGAATATCAAATAAAGTGTACCGAGGTTTATTAACGATCCCAAGATCATACAAAATTTGTATTTTATTTTTTATTATTGATGATGCACTGGCTCTAATATATAGTCTCTTTTTTTAAAAACCTATGCAAAACATCAGTATAATACTTCATATGCAAGATATTTGAGTTGAATAATTTGTTGACTATTATTTTTGTTCTTGAGGAAATCTGTGCATTCTGATATTTTTCAATGTCGTATTTCCTACAATTTCTTTTGGTTGTTTTTAAGGTGAATGCAGGAAGTTTTTGATAGCTTTAGGTGATTTATGTTATACCTGAGTACAGGCTAATACCTGAGTCATGGTTGTTGGCGTCTGAAAATACACTAAATATTTCCTTGAAAACAAAAAAAAATCTTTGAAAAAAAAGTTTATGTATATCCCTATCCCCTTAGCACTTTAATAATACTAATATTTTTTTTATTGTAATATAGGTCGTAACCCAGTATTAAAAAGTTTTTATTTTGAAACAAATGAACCAAAAGTTTTTCTTTTTGTTATTACTTGTTGTCTTGATTACTTAGGAGATAAATTTCAATAATATTAAATTGATATATTTGCACACCACAGCCTTATGAATCATCAACAGTATAAAACTTGACGTACTATCATTTTATTAACGAACTGTAGTTTATATTATTTTATAATTGTTGGAGCATTTACAATTAAATATAACAATCCCTGAAAATGATAATAAATAGTTTCTATTAGCACTCCGTATTATTCAACTGAACGTATTGCATTGCTGAATAAAGACATTTATCTTATCCCTTTGATGAGTCATCGTATTTATCAATTTTCCTGTCATTGTTGATTTCATTGGCACGTTATGCTATTCTGCTTTTCTAATGCCATTCATCCATTTCAGTGGTGGAGAATTCAGTCATTTTTGTTACACACTGTAACAATATGATCAAAACTTGTACGTGGAACACGTAAAAGTTTTAATCATATTAAAAAAAATCTAAATTCCTAATCTTCATAAAAATAAAAAAAAATTGCAGTTGCATTTTATATTATAATAGAATAAAAATTATCAGATTTATCTCTAACTATTTGGGTACAACAGGACACTCTGGTGACGTCATGGTCCACAATTACTTATTACAGATGTAATTTAGTAATAGTCCAAACACGCAGCACTTTTTATTGCAAAGCGTTCTAAAAACTTTTTATTTGATGTAAATTATGTCAACTTCTTCCACTCTTCTGTTAGCTCTTATTTTCTGGGATCGTTAATAAACCTCGGTACACTTTATTTAATTTTCACAAAACAAGTAAATGTAAATCTTATTTTCTACCGTCAAGTTTTTCGATTAAAGCTTAATCCTAGAAATTGTAGTTAAGTACTACTCGACTACTAGAGAAAATTATCAAAACCTTTGTATTTCCTTTTAGACAATTAAGTTTCCCCCAAAAGAAGTCTGGATTGTAGTAAAGATATTTTTTCCGCTTGGTGTGCCAAGAAACTAACCCTTATCTTGCAACTTTATTTCGATTGTAGTTTCTTATTTGTATTAAAAAACTGTAGAATGAATCTATATATGCTATCTATGAACCTATATATTCTATGAATCTATATATTTAGATAAATTCAAACCCATATAAGTTCTGTAAATAATGAATAAAGAAGTGATTGTAAATCTCTAGAACAAAAAAACATTTCCATTAGCGATGTAATGTTCTTTTAGAGATGTTCTGTCCTTTACAACTTCAATGATTTTTAAAACATAATAAATCATGTCAAATAATTTAAGACAAATTACAACTCTCATCTAAGCCCAATTACTACTTATTTCTTATTTAACGGAACTTTTTTAAAGAACTTAAATAAAAAAAGTTCCTTAAAATTTTTATTATAAGAACTTTTTTCCTAAAAAGTTTCACAAGAACTGTCAAAATGGAACTTTTTAAAAAAGTTTCGTGAATGTTTCAAATCCCTGTTTTTCACTATTAAATTTCTCGACTAAAATGTGTTCAGACAAAATAAAATTAACCTCTTTAATGGCCTTCATATTTCATTTATAAATATTTGTTAGATCAAATAAATGCTCTGATTTGAAACTAAAAAAAAAAAAAAAATATGTTTCAATTTTATTTTCTAATCCACTGTATAGATTCCGAAATTCGCCGTAGCAAGTTCTGAAGTTTGTTTTCGGATTTTATTCGATTAGTTCCCTAAGAATACAGATTTCCAAAGTATGTTTATCCAAGAGACAGTTCGAAAAGTATAACAGTGTAAAAGCGCGTTCAGTTGTTAAAATTGATTCTAGTAAGTGCAGGGCACAGCTTTCACTGGATCTAAAACGAATCTTGTTTTCACGAGTAATCATCTCAATAACTCAATCCACTCTTCCAACTAGTCATTTATTCACAAAATTGTTTAAGAAAATAATTTGTTTTTTATTATCATGTAGTCAATATTGCGAATATTTTCAGAGTCAATATTTTTCTGTTTATTACTAATTATAGAGGTGGGGTGGTTGTGGGTTTTGGAAGGTGGGTGAATGGAAGGGAGTTATGTGTTGTAGCAGTGTTGGTTGTTGAAGGCGGTTGTCGTTTTGCACTAGGACTTGCTCTTGTTGTGCCGAACCGGTTTCCTCCCGGCTGCCCCCAGCCATTGAGATTTGATCCACTTAATCTTTTAGCCCTTCAATTTATTACTGTATTGGAATTATTGACTTCACCCTCGGTCAATATTTTATTGCATATCGTTAATTGCCCATATCTCAGGACGACAATCACAATTTTTATGAATCTTAATGTAGCTTTGTTAATTGCTTCCTCCCTACCAAAGGTAGGAGAGATTTCTCACGTGATGCGAAGTAAGTTTTGAGCTCAGATTTAAAAATTCCCACTCGCATTTTATTTTTAGAACATGTAGGAACAAATTTGATTCGTGCCGGTCTATTCTAACCCTTTTGACAAGCATATCACCTACTATCATCCAATGTCTGATCCGATTTTCGTTGAAATTTACTGAGATTGTTCAGGTTGGAACGTTGATGATAATAGAAAACTATATTTTTGTTTATAAGATAAACATATTTCTGACGGGATGAATTTGCTATCTACTAGTCTATTAAGTATGATATCAGGGATTATATATGATACAAAGATGGACAGAACAAAACCATAAGAAACAACCTAGCAACAAAGAATCTGAATTCCAAAACAAATAAAAATTAATTACAACTAAACTAAAAAAAAGAGAGGAAAAGTTAAATAAAATAATCACACGAAAGTAAAAGGTAACGCAAGTAGCTGAATACAGTAAGTCGCTTGGCAGCGTCTAGGTAATCTTGAAAAGGATTGGGGAAGTGGATTTGAATTCTGAGTTAGTCTGTCATGAAAATGATTAAAACGCTCTATGGCAGTTCCTGACATAAAGCTATGTCAAGATCAGTGTGTATCGTAAGATTATAAACATAAAAGGGGGCGTTTTTCAATTTTTCCAGGGAACATTTCACTTGAAAGATTAAATTATTTTTATATTTGATATCTTTACTGTTCACCATAATTCGATGTCCAAAGTGGTTTAATGAGAACTTTGTATATAGTTAATTTATTGATGATAAATTGTAACCAATAATTTAGAACTTCTGTCAAGATAAACTATTCAATTGCGAATATGTCTTTATTCAAATTTTTTTTTTTGTTTATTTTAATAATTTTTTTCTTATCCCCAATCTCGCCTTTTAGGCTATACGGGGTTTTCCCGAGTCAGGGGTTAGATCGGGAGATTAATGCTAGAGTTAAAAAATCTCACTGGCACGGGGACGCGACCTCGTTGTCTTTCAGAGATTGAGCTCTTTGGTATCTAGAAGATTCCATATTAGTTTAATCAAATCCCATTGACATTTTGTTACTTACACAAATATTAATTTTCAATAACACGCAAATATTTCGATAAAATCTTATTCGATTTCGGCAAAAGTTGGTGGAAATTGTGAAATAATGTATGAATGCTCTAATACTATCATTCATCTCACTGCTTGTAAACATAAGGTAACTAGAGACTATATTAGTGTTTAAATTAAAAAGTCGTTTTAATGTCGGTTACATGTGATAGACAACACCTTTCACCATTAATTAGATTTGATGAAATTGTCAGGTATTCCATTTTGTCCATTTTTTTTTTCGCTTGGTTGTATTTTCTTCTTGAGAAGTATTACAGAACGGTCTCTCTGAATGATCTATTCTCATAAAAGGCAAATCATTAAAATAACTGATTTTTGAGGGTAGCTAAGAAATAATCTTTACGATTAAAAACAAGTAGGTTTCACATAGAAAGAATTTTAATGATATGAGATAGTTTATTCACTCTTGGAAAATATAACACGTAGGAATAAATTAAATATTGCCATAAAAAAAGAAGAATAAAGTATTTCAATAAACAGAGAATATGATGGGGCTTGTACAGTTCTTATTTAAAAACATTTAAATAACAAGAAAAGTATAACAGAAAAGAAATGAGATAATGAATTGAGTCGCTAATCGACCTTTGAGTATTATATTTTAACATAATTATTTAAATTGGCATTTAGGTCACTTAATAATTAATTATTCAATAAACTACAAATTGTTCATTGATCCAGCTTTTTATGTGACGATTCGATTCCGGTTAATTTTTTTAATTTTTTTTTTATTGTTAACAATAGGGTCCTCTTCAATGTTTTAAAATAGAGCCTCGATACCTCAGGCCAGGGACACACCGACAGCCTCAGGAATTTTCATGTGCCGTGGATCAACTCTGGGGTTGGGAGACTCTCATGGGGCAAACTCAGCTTCTGTTAACTAGCACAGATATTAAGCTACTGTTAATTACTTGCAGTAGCTTAATATCTGTGGTAGTGGACGGTACTTAGGCTGTCGGTGTCACAACATCAGAGGTTTATTTTAAAACAATGAAGAGGGTCTCATTGTTAACTATTAAAAAAAAAAATAAAAACGTGATCGAAACGTCCAAAAAACAGCAGGACCAATGACCGTTTTGTAGTTTATTGAATAATTAATAAGTTATTTAAATTATTATGTTAATTTATATATGTTTCGTAAAAGCCAGTATTGCTAAACATTTAAGTTTCTTTAACTAAGTGGCTGGACGCATAGAATAAATTATTTTTAGAACTATTTTTTTCTCTTTTCCTCTTTTAAATTGCATTTAAGCTTTGATAGATTCGTTAAGCCTTTTTTATAAAACATTCAATTAGTTTGCCTACTTTAATTGACTGATGCATTCTTGTGGGAACTAGATTTTGCACTTACAGCTACCTACAGGACATGTATAAGCAATTGAAACACAACGTCCAATTATTCACTTGAATGGTAAAAAAAATAGTACTTAATTATTCCTCATTATTTTGGAACCTTTAACAAATTAATAATTTTGAAAAAAGGAATTTGACAACTACTTTAATTAGCGAGGAATAAGTATTTGAAAATTTGCTTGAATTTTTCCAAGCATGAAGAGATAAAATGTTTTTATAGATAAAATATACAATACAATGTTTTAATCAATTAAATTAAATAACCTTTAATGAAAGTTAATTGTGAATTGAGTATTTATAGGATAAGTGAAATGACATTTTGATAAGAGTTAGAGTTTATTTAGGGAGATGTATTATACAATTCATTAAAATGATTCAAATGTGTAAGCTGTTGGTGCTTAATGAACGGCATTAAATCTATTAGTTTCAGTTTGTGTGTGTTTTATTATCTCTGCAAAAGACATTCTTTATTATTCATCGAATGAAAGTTCAAGTTTGAATTTTATAGTGAAATGATTCCAGATGATTCAAATGTTCCGATAGCTGATATCAGTTAGTCTTATTTTCTTCTCATGGAAAAAATGTAGGACAATTCAAAAATACTACCTCTAAATTTCCTCCGACTTGAAAATTCTACTGACCAGGAACTAACCATTCCTCCCTTTCCCTTCCACGACACATATAAATAAAATAAAAAAAGAATGAATAGCTTTAATTGAATGTTTTTTTATTTGTAACATTTTAATCTAAATTATATTTTTTTCCGAAATCAATTTTTTAAAATGTTAAAATAAATCATTGTTCTGTGTCTTTTGATCGGAAATTGATTCTAAAACATATAAAATCTTTATGAAGAAGAAATATTAAACAACCAATCGTTTTGTCGGCCTTGACAGTGGCTGTCAATTCACGAAATTTGTCAAAATATATATCTAAAAATAACGCCATAGGACTGTGGTAATTTTTGAATTAGTGACCGATAGGAAACTAGGCGAAAAAAAAAGAGAGACTAATTTAAAAGGTGAAAGTGGTTAGTGTTTCCTCAATTACTAGAATTTTCACAGTTACGAAAGGTGCTTTCGGTTCGCACTTCGCCGTAATCTCCGAGTGCTTCAGTTCTATCAGTCAGTTCTTCCAGGCCTCTCTCTTTCCCTCCTCTGCCCTATCTTAATAACATATACTGCCATCTTCAACCGCTTCTAGGGTCTCCCTCCATTACGGTCCGTCTCTTTCGTCATCTGGGTGTCGAAACCTACGGAGTGTACTTTATTCTCGAATCCAGGAAATTTCGAATAACTGATTGAATTCCTATCAATATTAATAAATTATACCTAATTATTAATTTTTATTAAATAAAAACCTTCAACGCGATTATAAATTGTTATCTACATTATATTTGTCTGTTTGGTTAGCATTAGTGGCGTAAAACCCTCAGGTCATCAACGTCTGTGGTTTTTTTAATTACAAAAGAAAAAAAATTATCTGTATATGAATATAGAAAATTATAATACAGAGAAAGATAAATAAACATGCGTTGGACTTTATAATAAAAATAATTTAGGAAAGGTTTTTTTAAATTAAAAAACAATTTGGCTGAATTCGTGTTGCCATTAAAAGACATAAACAAAGTTGAGGTGAGCCCTATTTTACTTATTATTGGAATATAGTTAGGGTATTTTTCAAAAACAATGTCTCAGGGAATTAATTTTGTATAAGTACCATAAAATTTCTAAAAATGTTGAAGTTATTTTGTCTATCAACAATAATTAATCAGCTATAATTTATTATTATTCGTTGGAATTCAGGCATTAATAATCTTAGCTGAACAATTGTTTTGATAGCGTAATCTAATATCGAAAATCTGATGGTTATTTAATAAGAAATTATGACAATCAATCCAAGTCCATTTAATACATTATTGGATAAATATATCTGCTTAATGTATTTTACTACACTTTGATCTCACTTTTCTTGTTTTGGGATTGATTATATTTGAATTTTGAATTATTGTAGGAGCTGGAATATATATTTTTGTTTTCTATTTACGGCTCGATCCCTCGATTTATTTTTTAACGCGTTTATTCAAGATTTACATTGTTGATAAGGAATTATATTTGAAATGCAAATTACTCATTTCGAATCCCATTGAATATAAAAGATTTTAAAGAAACGTTTCATTACACAAATAAAATTGGATACCGTATTGTTGAATAATGCAGTAGTTTTAATTTTTATCGCAAGCTCATGCCACTGACGATTGCTGTACATGCGCAATACAATTTTTTTTTATCCACAATTTTTATAGCCTATAGTCATTTGTGGTTCCTAAACCTGGCAACCGCGTCTTTCGATCTGGCCAGTCTCTTCTATGATCTCAGGTAGCAAAGCCTTCCTCCACATCCTACGTCTATGTCTCCCTAGGTCCTCTTCTTTATTAGTTTATACAGTAAGGTTAAGTTTGACCAACATATTCACGTGGCATTCATTGTCATGGCCACGCCATTTTATCCTTTTCATTTCTATGTCATACAGCATTGTTTTTTCTGGTGGACCATTCTGCATAATATTTTAAAGTTTTATTCTAATTTTGGAATTACAATTAGGCGAAATATTATTTCCAAATTTTTTTTTTTTATTATTAAAATATATGTGCATTCATGTTTAATAACCACCAATTTGATTAAAAACATCAGATGCTAGGTAACATTAAAGGTAGAGTTGCAATCTAAAATCATCAGCAATCAGTATCAAGTAATCTCCGATTGTACGGAAGTAACGTTATACCCCCAATTCCTTTGTCCGTTACGTGATCCTCCCATCGTCATTATGGCCTCTTACTGCTTCTATCGAACTGCCCTCGGTTAATGATCCTCTCCCATCTTAGATTAATCGTATTTCCAGCAATGTTTCCTTCCTGGCTGCGGAGGAGAGGCCATCGGAATGGGATGGCTGATTGGAAGGGTATGAGTTATGGTACTCCGCTGTAGGCTGCTCATGGACGGAAGCTCCTCTATTATAACTGTTGCTTCTTCGTGCTGGATACTCTTCGTTTTGCAGATACTATCTCTAATGCAGACTAATCTAAAACTGTTTTTAATCTTTGGCAAACTCCGATTAAGCTAGGATTTATTCCTTTCTCTATATTCGTGTAATTAATGACCGTCTCTTAATCGTAAAATATCGTTTCCATTCCCGAATTGAATTATTTTCTGTATTACTTGCTAACATTTTACATTTGAAATCAAAGTGCATGAATTCAAGATGTCATCAAAGTTATCTTAAGGAATTCACTGTATACAATTTTCTGGGAAAAACTTGTTATTAGTTAATAAGATTTAGCGACGAATCTTGAGGATAACTAGTGTGTATAAATAAAATAAAAGAATGAATAAATTATGATCATAATACTTCATGTACATTTGAACGCTTAAACAACGAGACCATATAAATACTTTATTTAAATATAAAGTGCTAAGTCGATCATAAATTATTTATTTATTGTTTTATTTGCTAATCCAACCAATCATATAAAAGCATAAATGAATTAAGAAATGCACTCAACAAAAATTTACATCCTGTTTAATTTTTATGGAAAACCCTTACTAAAATATTTAACTATCTTTGTATTCAAACCTATAAAGTATTTACTGAAAAAAAAATTAAATATATTCATGAATTCATTATGGTATTATTACTGCCGTAAAGAGCAGTAATAATACCATATTATTATAATACCATATAACTCTTCGAATTATAACACTTGAATAAAAATTTTTTAATGTCTTAATACATTATTTTATTTTTACTATTATAAACAAAATTTATATTTATCAGATTTAGCTGTTATCGGTTTAAGTACCTGTTGTAATGGTACGTATTATAACGGTTTATTTTAAGCTCAGATTATTTTAGTTCTATTGTGTTCCTTGTGTATATCCATGAGTTGTAGAGATTGTAGTGCATTGAGGTAGGTTATTTTCTTAGCACAAATCCGCCAAATCCTCTTGTTGCTTCCTACTAGCAGAACTTTAAAAGAAATAAAAGAATAAATGAGCAGTTATTTTTCTTCTAAACGACTTCGCATTGAATGTATTCTTGCCTGTAATAAATATTATTTAAAGTTGAGCATGAACATTACCATTTGACACAAAAATATTTTAGTAATTAATTTTATTTTTTTTAATAATAAATATAGATATTAAAAAAACAAATAACACAAGTGTATGTATATAAATGTAAATAAAAATAAATCAAACTTATATTCCAACGAATACAACTTTTAAGGTTTTTTTATCTTTAAATTATTTTAAAAACAAATGTTTCAGGAAGTTGTAAAAAAAATAAATCCATGCCTATTTTTTGTCTCTTCCACCACGGATCATCTTTGTTCAGACAAAAGTTCTTTGACCTAATAATTACACTCATGACGGCTCGGCGCGTGTTCATGCACGCTTGCACACAACGGCAAAGATAGGCTGGAAAGAAAAGGTTCCTTAATATTGTCTGTTCATCTTGGGCTATTATTTTTTACAACTACTGGTAAGTGTATTGTAATTATTAGATTAGCTCACGCAGACAAAGAAGAATATTTTTTTTTGTGGTAAGTATCCGAAATATCTCGACGTCTATAAATAAACAAATAACTAAATAAACTAATATACTCATTTAATAAATCTATTGAACTGAAACAAACAGCATATCTGTAACAATGCCTGCTAACGTTTGAGCCTAAGCTAACTGCCTTTATCTATCAGGTCTGACGAAAACATCTTTCTGAAAAAAAAAGAGAGAAAAGTTAATGAACAGGATCACATGAGTGAATATGAAAAAATAATATACTGCGTATATAAATTGACATATAATATTTCAAAGTCATAATCCACTCTGAAAATTTTTATGTCATTATTTTGAATAAGTAATATCAATGTGTCAATCAAAATTATTACTTGTGAATATAAACACTGGCTCAGATTTAAATTGTGGCAAAATGGACATTTGATCAAAATGCCTGTTTGTTAAAAACAAAAAAAAAAAAAAATAAGACATGCAAATTTGAGAAACGGAAAGGTTTTTTTACATGATTTATTTGGCAACGATTAGATGTAAAAAAATACATGCAAAATCCTAGAATTTAAGCAACGTATTTTCATTTTTCAACAATATTTTAAAAACTATGAAAGTATAGCGGCCACAGTTCAAAAATTTCGTAAAAAATATTCGATGCCGAAATATAGTCCGGAATAGTGATTTAACTTCATCAACTTTAAAGGGAGTGATTGAGAAATTCAAGCAGACTGGTTCAATTGGTGGTATTAAAACCGGTGGTCGTCCAAAAACAGGGCGTTCAAGTGTCAATATCGAACGAAGCAAGAAAAGTGGCCGTAAGACATTCATTATTTTTAAAATACTGTACAACGGTGAAAACAAATTGTTCGCTATTGTAACGCTCATTTTTACTAACCTTAAACTATCAGCTGTTAAAAGAAACAGAAATCAAAAGAAGAAAGAATTCCGTTTTATATTCAATTTAAATCTTGCTTTAAGACACTCTTATATTATAAACATGTTTAAAATTTAAAATCGCAGTATAATATAAGTCATGTTTTTTATGGATGTTATGAAATTATTAATGGAAGTTATTGTCGCATCAAAATGCAACAATCATTTATTAAACAGGTATTTTAAAAAATCTTGTATCGTTTTAGAAAATGTATTATTATAAATAAACTGATAATAAGCAAGCTTGAATTCTTAATTTTTATAATGTTTAAACCAGGACTGAATAATAGGGAATCTGGTTAAGATTATCTACGCCCAGCTACTGGAATACATTATTTTTTAGTGTTAATTGTTATAATTATAATTATGTCTTTTACGTGACTTTATTTGCGTCTTTAATTTTATTTATTTTTTTTATAATAATAAAGCCATTTGTTAACAAATTAATTGAGATATTATTAGTTCTGAAATCTATTACTGTGTATGAAACTATCATCTATTTTAAAATGCTTAAAATTGATATAAAAGAAAATATAAACATATTTCGTATTCACAATAATTCAGCGGCAACAACCTCAAAATTCAGTAGTAACTTATATTAATTATTATTATGGACAAACAATTATATAACTATAGTTGTCTCCAGTTTTTAAAGTTCAATGATCAAGTTGAGTTTAGTAGTTATGTTTTTTAGACATATTTATTATTTAAGCGAAAAATCTGATTGGTCTGCCTCCAAGTTCATATTCTTAGACTTGATTATTTTTTTACGGCCACTTCATTAATAATATAAGATTTTTTTTTTTTAAATTATTTCATTTGCATGTGTAAAATAACGATAAAATTACACTCCTAAACTTGATATTATTTATATTAGCTAAGAGAAAGCTCTGGGAACGTTTCGCACCAGAGTTTTTGCTGTTACGAAGGAAGCTGACAAACTATTTCGTAATTCGCGGATAACTGTTAAAGATCAAAGGTATACTTTGGTCATCTGGTTCCGGGTGATATCCTTTCGTGATATCTTGAAAATTACATTTCGTTTTAGTTATAATCCACGACTCAGGAGTGGTTTTATTTCCTTAATAACTATTGCTATCCAGTTTAAAAATATGTTAAATCCTTATTATTCAAATCACGCTACATAAATTAATCATAATCATGAAAATATCCTTTAATTTATTTTCAAATTGAACTGGTGTAGTGATTCATAAACCACCAAGATATTCCTTAAAGAATATTATCAATGGTTTTTCTTGTGAAATGAGTCTTGCCTAGTTGTAAGGACAAGATAAAAATTATTGATAAATATAGGATGATGAAAGTATATGTTATGATGGAAGAGTAGAGATATTAGGTTCATTCTAAGATTATTCCGGACACTTTTTCTTTAGAGCCTTGGGTTGCATTTGCAATATGGTCCTAAACTTAACATTAATTTAACGTTTTAAAGCATATTTTTCTTTTAATCTTTACTTCTATCCTGACCATTTTGTCCTAAAAAAATAATATTTATTTAGCAGCATTTATAAGGTATGAAAGAAAAAAAAAGTGATAGGAGAGAAGAAATACAGTAAAAAACGTCGCCAATCAAATCAAACCTAAAACGGTGATGAAAAATTTCAATTCTAAAGGCATATTTTTAACGTTCCGAAACAATAAAAATTTTACCTATGTTATATTTTAAGGATTCCAAACAAATTTTTTAATCTGTCTATAAAAAAATAAATCATAACCAATAAACATTTTCCTTAATTCAAGCTTCATCAGGACTGTAAAACCACAAAATCACATTGGAGCATACGAGTATCACTTTTCCTGGCACAGCTTACGGTGCATATAATAAATGAGGTGTATAGGAAATAGTTTAATATAGCACTTAACGGATGTATACGCCATATACGTATACTACTGTACCATTTATTGTTTCAGTTTCGGACTCAACGTAAATAAACCTTTAAATGAATATACAATATAATTTATAGGTGCTTATGTTAAAGTTTTAAAATTAACGAAAACATTTTTTTCCACAGTGTATTTTTTTTTTATTCAACTTATTATTTTTTTCATCAAACTGATGTAAGGGGTTCTATATCAAAGATATAAAGCAAAATAAAAGGAAATTGACTCATTTTTCAGAAATATTATAAAGATTTAAAAAATATATTAAAAAAGTATTAAAACGTTAGGTTATTTTTGCAAAAATAAAAAAAATATAATTAGTGATCAACGAAATTAACTTGTTGAAGAAGTGAACGTGCTTTACGACTTTTTTTTTAATCAACCCATCAGATAAATAAAAATATAGTACATAACTTTTTTATTGTAACCTTAATTAAGTTTGGAAGATGGTCGGAGATAAACTAGTGAAATCAAAGGCCTGTGGTTGTATTAGAAAGGCACCGAGATGAAGAGCAGATGACAAGATTTATGCCACCGCCATAGCTATTATGCCAGCAGTGACTCAAGTCTCTGATGTAACCTATCTCGATAAGTAACTGTTACCACTCAGTAACTAGATCGCAGTAACTGTCATTTGTTCCGATTAGTATCAGTAATTTATCGCTGCTCTCAAATGACATTCAATAGTGTTTCCCTTGTATCTTAATATTTCCATGTAATTGCTCTTTTAATAGCTCTTTAATTTTTAAATAAAATTGGCTGTTAGTCAGTTATATCATCAGCGATTTCAAAATTGAAATGGGTTCCTTAGAGAACATTAAAGAAATGTTCAATAATCATTGTGTTTAAACGTTCAATTAAAAGTATTGGATTTTTAATTAAACAATTTAAATTATTAAAAAAACAGATAATTATTAAATATATTCAGTTTTATATCATATTGTAATATAACTATATTGATTACTATGTAATTATTAGTCAGTTAAAATTTTAATGATTAACATTTATAAAATCTGATACGTAATAAATGAAATAGATTTTATTCTTACGGTTTCAACTAGCACATAAATTCGAAATTAGAAAACAACTGAAAAACAATGTTCAAAATGTTTCTCTATTTCAACAGAGCTGTCACCCAAAAACAAGTTAATTCTGAATAAATCAGTTCTAAGACCAATCTTAACACGCTCCTGCCTCATTTAGAGTTTCAATAATTCAACCTACTTGAAACAATTTAAGTAGTTCAAAACAAATGAATTGTAACTTACATGGTTATGATATTTTCTTATATATAATTGTGTTTTATACCTATAAGATTCTCTGTGGTTAAAAGGCTTTTTTTTTCGTTCTAAGAAATTTCAAAACCTAATGAAGAGTACAATTAAAAATCAACAAAACGGTAAATGAATAAATAAATGAATAAATAGATAAATAAATGAATAAAAAGCAATATTTTGCTTACTGAAGATTTTGTACAAGTTATCTTTTATAATTTACTCCTTATATGTGTTTTAGTTGGTTCTCAGTTTTAGTTAAACTTATTGATCTTTAACAACCAACATATTAATACAAAATTAGAAAACACCAGAAAAATAATTTTTATATTTCTATATTAGCATAAATAAATCAAATCAGTCATTCAAAAAGGAATCAGATTTTTATAAATCAGTCCTAAGACCAATCTCGACACAAACCTGTCCCATCTGGTAAATCACTTATCGAACCAACCTGAAAAAAAATACAAATATTTCAGAATAAATTTCTAAGAATTGTCGAAAAATATAAACTTCCTGTTGTATTAAAATAAGTAAAATACACTCAGAATTGAACATGCCTAACATACATAATGGAATGTATTAAAAAAACAACTCTAACCTTCTTCTAATCTCGTCACAACTAGTTAAACCTATTAACAGAAATAGGAGGTTATACGTAATGACCCAAATGTACATTGGGGATATGGAAAAAAAAAAGAAAAGAAAAGAATGACCCAAATATAAACATATTCTACTATAAAATTAGTCAATGTTTAGTTTTATTGTTACAAAATAATTTTTTTAATAATTATTTTTATCAATAAATTTAATACATTTCATTGTACAAGGGTACATCCCACATCACTTCTAAAAAAAATGTGTACGAATAAAAATATGAAATATTAAATCGTTTATATAAAAAAAAAAAAAAAAACAGAACGATTACTATATATTCTTAGAATAATAATTTTTATTTATGAATGGACGCTGACACAAATGCCCAATTTTATTGTGATCATGCTGACTGCGTTGAATAAATAAAGTATTGTTCTGAAAGACAGGCGGAATTTGTCAACAGAGTGGCCCCATTTTCGGTTGACAGTTTCTAAGCAAGTAGTACTAAATGTCTTCTACTCACAATTAGTGCTGTTTGACGCTCCATTTGTTCAATTTCTTATCTCTGCTTTCCAAAGTCAATTCAGATCATTCATTTTACTGTTTCTTATCTAGTATTTTCTTTTGTTTTGGTCTGAACCAAGAGAATCGTTGTTATTTACGAAAAAAAGAACGAAATCTGAAAGCTAAAATAAACTCAACAACTTGTTTCTGCGAAGCTGTCAATCAAATCTTTAAATAAAATAATAAAAATTTCGTTTGTATATAGGTGCAGTAACGGATCCAGGATTTTTATGTTTTATTTTAACCTACAGTCTTTTTAATGTATATTGCGCTAAACAATATTTATTCGACGTTTATAATTCTATTTATCATAATAACTTGTCATAATAAATGCTCCCTTGTATTCACAAAATATTAATTTACTCCAGAATATTGAATTTCTCATTTTTTCAATGAATGGAAGTATTGATATTGGCGATGTTAAATATAAGGTTTAGTTTTAAATAGTTTAACGATATCTAATATGTTCTAAGACATTATATAATAATTTTAATATTTGAAATAATCCTGATGTTGCAATTATGGACTTAGATATTACATATTAGAATTAGATATTAGAAATTAGGTAGATATTTGAATTAAGTCCGAAATGTATTTTTTTAAATATAAATTTAAGATATAATCTCACCCCCTCTCGCTCTCTCTCTGTGAAATTTTACTATTTAATATTGTTCTATCATTGTTTGCAGATTTGATGTACTAAGTTTTCGTTTATTTCTTACTGTCAGGCTCTAATATTGAAATGATTTAGTTATCATTTTATTATTTCAAATTATAATAGACCACTGAGATTGCATAAATGTATGGCGTCTTAATTAAATTTATAAAAAGTTCGTAAGTGATAATCGAGGGTGATAAGGGGTTAATATGTGTATAATAATAAACATATAAATTATAGAGATAGAAAAAAAAATCGACATTTGCTTATTTTTTTTACGATAACGGTTTTTGTACTGTACTACCAATAGACAAGATCGATAAATCTCTCTATAGTCTTTCTTTTTTTTTTTCTTTTTTTTTAAATAAAATATTATGATACAACTTTTTACTTTTACTATAGCGATTTTTCTTATTTAACTTTATTATCTAAATCAATTTAAGGAGTCCTCGATTGATATTAAGTTATTTATCTAATAAAAGATGTTGCATTTTTTTTCTTTCCCTCGTTAAATAAAATAATTATTTGACCTAGCGAAGTCAGAGATATAACCTTGTTCTGACGTAGGCAAACCAAGGCTTGTGTTTCTGTGGCGGGTTCCTGAATAGGCAGATCGCTACCTCTGCTCACATTAATGAGAAATAAAGCTTTCTAAAACCCTATGCTTTTCATTTTCACTAACATTAATTGGTTGAAAGTCAAAGCAGTTTTTAATTGTATTTTTTATTTAATTCCAATAAATCTCATCAAATCACCTTACCCCTTGTCGTAAAACTACGACTTCCTGCCCTACAGTATTCCTTGATAACATCCCAATTATTCTTGTTGGGGTGAACAAATTCGATACCTAGGACTCTACCTGGACAAACGTCTTGCTTGGACGTTGGAGCTTCATACAAGGCTGAAACGAAAAGAAACTGCTCGACGTTTACCGCTTGCTCTAACACTTACTAGACAACCGCTGTGAGCTTACAGTTATTTACAAACGACTCATATATATGACTATAATAAGACCTATTTGGACTTACGGAGTTGAGCTTTGGGGCTCCACTAAACCATCGAATTCCTCTCTTATCCAATCCTTACAATCCGAAATCCTGTCACAAATAAAATAATCCATAAAGACCTTAATGTTCCATACCTTCCCGATTTGGCCCAATCCAGATACCTATCCTTCCATACTAAGCTTTAATATTATCTTAGTTTCAAGTTTTTTTTTTGCTTACTTTATGGTAATGTTTTATTATTGAATGTTAAAATTTCTCTATTTTTTCTATCGACCCACGTTTTTCTTTGCTCTTTTCTTCACACTTTAAAGAATTTATCATTCTAAAAGTCATCCTCACACCCCTGTCAATTTCCATGCCGAATGCGGAGAGAAACTGACAACTTTACACTAAACCCTGGTTACTGCTAAGTCCGAAAGTTTGATTTCTCTTTGAGAAAACACCCTGGTGGTTCGGAAAAGTACTAGCTGACAGCTCACGTTCGTCAGACCCAGCAAAAAGAAATCGCAGACGGCCAGGAGTGTTGTTGATGATGATGAAAAGGCCGTGGATGGATACTGTACGCTGGAAACGGATTTGGGTTAGTGATACCCTTCTTTGTGACGGCTCTGGAGCACTTCTTTGTTGGAGATAATAGACACTTTCTAGAGCCCTCTTTATACCTTTCTGGAACAATGATACCTACGCCATCAGGCCTAAACGCGTCTAATTATCTAATAGGGCAGTAATGTCTGGCATCTCACATCAGCATTATTAATCGTGAGTGTCTAATCAGGTTTGAACTATCATCATCGGGATATACTGCTAAGGAGATCTTTAAACTAGTCAGTAACCGCACGTGGTTCATTCTTAAGATTTCTCAAATTCATTTTGTGTGTCCACATGATTTTTTCACTTATTTTCGAAGCTTGAAATTCTCGAGAATATTTTTTAAGGGGACGGCTTCAATTCTTGGTGTGTAAGATATGAAACATTTTACATAAATATATCTATACAAAATTAACTACAATTCAATGTTAATTTCAGGTAACGTTGGATATAACATTATTTATTGGCTATCAAACTTAAAACGAACTAAATAAGAAAAACTTTCTTTGGCCTACTATCATTAATATAACAAGTCTTCATTGTAATAATTTCATTTGGCAGCATAGCATCTTTTACGATAGTTTATTTTGAAATATTTTTTATAATCTGCAACTGCATTTTTACTAATTTTTTATGTTTCGGTATATCTTCGATTTATTACAAAAAAAAAAAAACAATGTATATTTTTGATATTGGCAAGCTTTTAAGGACATTCTTAAGAATTACGAGCTTATTTACTGCTGTAAACTAAATCTGTTAAAAACAATTGTTGTAAGTGCGCAATGTTTTAATTTCGCAGATAAAAAAATCGTCCAAGTACCTAGTGATGGAATGTTGTTACTCAATTACTTATAGTCCTATACGAGTAACATTGTTTATCTCAATTTATTTCTAAACACAGAGGCATTTCGTATTTTTCGATTTATGAGGCGTTACTTATTTTTGAAAAAGCATCCTTTTTTTGATAATTTTAATTACATTAAAACTTGCAGAGCAAGATGATACTCCACGCTTCAAATCACACAGTCACACCGCCCAATATTTAAATATTTTTGCAAATGAATCTTTCATATTATTTTTGTTTTATTTTTTAAGTACTCATACATGTATTTATACAAACACACACATATAATTTCGGTTTATAGCTTGCTTAGCCGTACTTTTTGATGTATATGCCAATAATAAACATATCACTACTTCATCTGACATTTCCATTTAAACGAAGGAAGAAAGGGAAGAACTTTATCTTGAAATGACTTTCATTAATAAGTATTTTCTGAAAGGCGAGAATCGCTGTGCCGGTTCTGATAGATTCCCGGGTTAGGTAAATCGATCAGTAGCCAATTTATTGATTTTATTATTTATTTATTTAATCTTCATTCTCATTTATCAGAAAATAATTTTAAAAACTAGTATTTAATCTCTTTTACTGTATTTATCGTTTCATGTAGTTATTAGGTAATGGTACTGAAGTCGACATTTCCTGGCAGAATCACTTTCGAGAGTCGATATAATTCTTATCATTTGATGTTTACCAATGTTTCTAAGATGGTTTCGTGAACATATTTGATGGCAAATATGTCCTCAAATCAAATTAAAATGAGGCATTTGTATTACAAATAATCTGTTGGGGGAAAAAATATTTTTGATTTGTTTTATCTTTATGTTCTCCAAATAGGAATGATAAAACTGACTATTCCACTGTTTTTAACCCATCCTAGTCTCTGGAAATTTTAACAAAATTATTTTTTAATGAAACATAATATTTTATTTTTTGTTTTTTAATATAGGGTTACCGGACACATCTTATCGAGATCCAGCGATGTAATATTAGGTTAGTGTGATTGAGGTTTTATAATCGATACAAGAAAAAATATGAAGTATTATTAGGCTGGTGTAATTTAATTTTTTTTTTTTTGTAGTGAATATAAATTTGCAATTTCATCTCTAATTTCCTTTAAACTTGATTTATTAGTGTTTGTCATTTTAGTGTGGAACAATAATTTTCTGCAAAAAGTCTCCAAAAACCTTTTTTTCCACTGTAAGACATATCAGAACGACTCCAAGTTTTGAAACGTCTGTCGAATAATATATATTTTTTTTAATTTATTCACTGAACATGGAGATAAACAGAAAAAGAATATATGTTATTCAACATTAAATAAAATAGAAATATATGTATGCACATACATGCATATCATTCGAAACCTAGTGATGTTATTTTAATTTTATATTGTTTTTATTTACTTGATGTATTTATGTAATACAGTTGTAAATGTCATTAAGAAATAAAAAATATATATATATTGTTTTAAAATCAAATAAAGCTTTAAATAATATTGATTTAATGGTTTAATGTTTTGTTTTTTACAGGTATGTTCTAAATAAAGCTTTACTACTGCCAGACCAAAACTTACCGTAAGTTGCTCTAATTTAAACATAAAATAAAATAGAAACTAGTTGGCCTATGCGAATAATCGTATGGGTATTGGTACAAACACACTATATCATAGTTAATGGTATCATGGAGTTGAAATAAGTAAAAGCAAGTATGTTATTGAAAGTTATTTTATTTTGAATAGTATTAGTAAATTTCTGTCACACTGTAAAACAAAAAAAATAATTCTGTTACGATAGTAAAAAAGTACTACTTTCAGAAATATTATATAACAAAACATTACTGATTAACATCTAGTTTCAAATGGTACTTGTTCTTGGCCTTATAATTTATTGAATTAGCGAAAGGAATAAACGAGGCACTTGGTTAACAGAATTTAAGAAGGAAATTTCATATGATTTTTTTTTTTTAGTTCAAATAAAAATATTTCAATATGCTTTAAAATTGTTTAATGTAGTCTATATAATGAAAAAAAAAATGTATTTATTTATTTAGAATATTTTATATTAAATTAGTTTTATAATATTTTAATAATCTAAATGGTACCCTTGTGATGTTAATCAGGGAACTAAGGCAAGTGTGAGAAGGAGGAAAAGATGCTGAGTGTGGGATTAAAAAGTGTTCTATTAGATTCATCATCAATTGCTGAATCACTGGTACCTACTTTTCCGGCTACGCTTATTCGCTTGAAAGATTATACATAGTTATTAGTTTGAATATGTCATTAAATGGCGAAAATCATTTTAAAAATAAGTACTACTATCTTTTGACTCTTCCAATTTATATGAAAGCAATTCTCCTAAATAATGAGATAGATAATAATAATATATATACCGATGAATCACATAGCTCGGAAATGAAACGATAATGCTGTAACCCCTTGCTTAAAATATTCTGAATATTTGATGCCTGATCGGTATTCTAGCCTGTATCGTATTAAAAATTATAATAAAGATTATAAACATTAAGATAGCTAATTTAATTTTATGTATATTAATCTAAATATTAAAAAATAAAGTTTTGCAAAAAGGTTTGTGTGTGGTGTGAAACAGGAGTGTCCAAAAGGGGTTGCTTGGCGTTGTTTGGGAAGGATACATTTTTACGGAATTTCGAATTATTTAGGTAAGTGCATTGGAAGGTCTAATCAGTTTTGGAAACAACCATAAGTTTGTGAGAATTTCAATTTTGAGAACTTTAAAACCAGTTTTTCTGTGGATAATAACAAGAAACTGATCACAAGTGTAATTGTGTTTAATTTACAATTTATTTAAATATTCTTGTGTTGGACTGTCATTAAGGACAGGAAGACTGAAATTTCTTGAGAGGATACGAAAAACGATATTTTTATATTTAAATAACAATTTCAAGTAACTTTAAGGAAGCGAAATTAAATAGGTAATTAATATCTTAACATGAATAATTGTGTTTCTTTCTCCTCAAAAATTGAAAAATAAAATCATTTGAAAAATGACGAATAAAATTGAGTGGCTTCACATCAAAGATGAACATCAGTCATTTTCAGAATGCGGTGAAAATGTCAATTTTGGTTTTATAGGTTAAACGCAGACAGTTTCTGACGATTTCATTTAATAATATTGAAGTTGATTCAATAAAAAAAATTATTACAACTAGTTCGAATTGAA
Source organism: Nezara viridula (assembly GCA_928085145.1). NCBI lineage: Eukaryota > Metazoa > Arthropoda > Insecta > Hemiptera > Pentatomidae > Nezara > Nezara viridula. The sequence goes on from OV725077.1 coordinate 94,194,563, forward strand.
GTCATCTTACAGAAAATTGCCTTTATCTCAAGTTTTTAAAAATGATAGATGTCTCAATTGTTCTTAATATTTTCAATCTCGTCTAATTTATTATTTATACTCCCTACTTAAAATAATTTTAAGTATAATTTTCAACTAAAAATTATAAATTTAGATTGTAATAAATTTTTGTTTTAATAATAAAATACAAAAGTTTATAATGATAATTTCTGTATATATCTGAAACTTATCGCTCTGATGATGTCCTGGTCCTAGGTCGAAACATTACTGTCCTAGGATTTCCAATAAAAATTACTCCAACTTATGTATAGAGTGTATTATGGGTCTCTTGACGATATACTACCTCTAACTTCTTAAATTTAAATTCAATTTATAATTAGGACTGTGGTCAATCATTTCTAGTCCATTATTAAAAATAAAAGTGTTTAAACCTGAAAAATTGAATTAACTCATATCTTTTTTTAAGCATTTTCTAATCAGTTAGTGAATTTTGGTAAAAGACATGTTTTTTTTTAAGGTAACATGTATTCGTCAAGTATTTTTTTTTTCTTTATAGCTTTGAACTTGCATGGAGAAATCCTCTGGAAATTTACCTGTTCGTTTCGAAATCATGTTTCGACAAATATCCGAAACTAAAACTGCACTGAATCTACGGGCTTGCAGCTTAGAAAGTTATATAAAAGATGAAAACATCTCCGTAGGAGACTTTCCCACTGGTACCAGACCTTTGGGACATGATATAGGGCTCCCCGTTTTTTGTCGAGACAGCACTTATGGACGTTTAGTGGTCGGAACAGTTAGGTCGCTCTTATCTCCAGATTTTACAAGATAGCTCGCCTCTTTTTATTCCAGCCCCAGTTGCATCAGAGATCATGGGAATATGTCCCCGATGATGGATCTGCGGACGAGCATTAAGGTATCCATGCAGGTAGGAGGGTTCCATTACACAACTCCCGGTCACGGATCTCCTGTTCGGCTTCTTGTCCGAAATTGTATCGATTATCATTCCTCTGGTACTCGTTTCGTCTCTGGGATTGATCTTATCCTTTCTAGACGTTCAATATTACCGTCCTCCTAAGTTATTTTATAATAGCTAGGGAGTAGTAATGTGGTAATGTTTTAATAAATAATCATCATCATGATAAGTGTTTTTCGAATATTATGATTTTTAAAAATGAAATATCCTCGCATGTTTTCGTATTGAAAGACACACTTTAAAAGCCTACGAATACAATTTTATCAGGAAATACGACCTTGGGCTTCTCTGGTCAATCTTGGCCTCGTGCATATTCAGAAATACATATAAAAAATGTTTTATAAAGCATTAAATCTTTGTCTTAACCACGCTAATAAAATAGAACTAATAATTAAGAACATAAAATAAGCGGTTTATTTCGTTCAATGAATAACTTTAGATTTTGTAATTACATGCTCTTGCAGTCGATATGTAGAAATGTAAAAAAAAAAAAAATATCTTTGAAAAATCACAATATCAAAAATAAGATACTAAATGAAATTTATAAAAATAAATAATACCCCTAGAATATTAGAACCATTGAAACCCCATAAAAAGGTTTAACTATTTTTCTTTTACTGTATTCATCTATCTAATATAATAATACTTAGGTCCTCGAACTGATCGCTCATTGATAAATTTACTAAATTCTGTATAAATAATACCTTTTTGCCGGAAATAACTTTTCCATATTATACAATTATGTTATTCTGAAGGAGTTTGTCTCAGTCCTCTATTCTAAAATAATATATACTTGATAATTAATTACCGAAAATGGAATTAATTTATTTGTGGTCCTTAAATTTTCTTTTCATATAGGCGCTTATACTTCTAGATACAAATTATTTCTGAAATGAATAGTTACTAAAGATTTTGTGTACACATGCGCAAAATGTTTTTTAAAACTTCCAGCATTCTCATAATCCATTTTTGTCTCGATATATTGTTTAGAAGAAATATCGAATCTCCTGCAATTTTGCTCGACAACCCTTTATAAAGCGTGTTATCAGTCCATTGTATCATGACTTGTATAGAATGTTTTACCATAGAATCAACAAATTGTAGCCGAATGTCGCAAGATGTAGCACGTTTTCGCTTCCAGTAGACGTTCAGCTTAAAATAGAATCACATAGGGCAGTGTCTCTCTCCAGCATAATTTCATACTGTTTAATCTTTTTAAAGGAGTCGGATAGCCATGTTGGAATCTCGGCTCACGGAAGAAAAATTATTATTGTTTTTAATTGGCCGTGGGGCGACTTTGAAATCAGGATACCCTCTTGGACACACTCAGCCTCTAAGAAGTGGGTGCCCTCGATTAAACAATTGATTAAGGGGGAATCCTGGCGGTTGAGCGTGATCAGTCTAATCACCTCCTTGCACAACCGTTGACTAAGATACAGTACATTCCCTAAATAGTAGTAAACACCAAGACCCTTCATGGATTGTTGTGGTACAGGTTGTTTTTAATAAAAAATATATGTAAAGTATATGAGCCTTTCAGTTGACAGAATTGCCAACTTCAATTTCAACATTTTTGAATAAAGTCATTTTAGTGATATTTCTATTTGGAAAATTCATAAAATTTGTATAGATAGTGAGTTAGTTAAATCTAGAGTAAGTGATTGCAATGTTGAAATATATAGCTGTGAATAAAGGTGTACATTTTCTCACTAGAAATATGACTAAAATTAATAATCACAAATGTTAAAATATGAATCATTATGTCAAGTGAAAGGTTCATAGAATTATAGTTTCTGAATTTTCGAAAAGGTTTTTTGTAATCCAAATAGTATTTTAAAGTCGTTTTAAGGTAATTGATTTATATGTGAGAAATAAAAATTTTATTAATTTCAGCCTAGAGTTATTACCTTATTTTCTCATCTTTATTAAATAATGAAGGCTTTATATTGTGTTTTATTTATATCATTTTTTTACAATGAGTAGTTTTATTTTTTCCTTAATAGTTTTTATTTATCATTTTCCGAATCATTATGACTTAAAACCATGAAAAGTTCTTGTTATGTCACAAACCCATTTTTTTCTTTTCATTTTTTATCTGGATTAAACCGAAGGTTCTAACGAACTGGCGCAGCGAGAACCTGGTGGAAAATATTAATGCTTTACTTTCTTGCTCCCCGAAGCGTGCAACTATGGGCTCATCCATGCATTTATTCATCTCGTAATAACTCGAGCCACTGGACTTTTCCATCTCTAATTATCAGTCTCTTTTATATTTATAAACTTCTTTTCGTGAACTTCAGTTTTTTTTTATTATCACCACAGGCTCTGTGCTTTTACTATTATGTCTTCAATCTTTCTGTTAAGATGTTATATATTTGCGAAAACAAACGTTCTAGTTATTACATTTTTAATTTATCTTATATCGTCAAGAAAAAGAAAACAAATATTTCCAAACAAAGGCAAAATATCTTCTCTTACTATATAATTTATACATAGGTCAGTGAAATTAAAAAAAATAATTTTTGATGTGAACAGTTCAAAATTATTTTTGTGCTAACATTTTTAAGATGAAAACAGAAGTGTGAAATATGAACTCATCTAAGTTATTTGTGTGACTAAAATATCAGAGATATGGTCTCTTTAATTTTTTTAATCCATAGTTTATTCTACAATATATTTTAAACATAGTATTCTTTAAATCAGATTTTTTTAATTGTTACTTTTTCTTTTAGGCCGATTGTATTTAATTATACTGGATTACTGAATAGTTATGCTTGTTGAATTTATTTTTATTTTTTGAATTTTCAGTGCTAATTAACTAATTTTTGAGAACCCTAAAAATCATTATAAAACCCGCAAATAAAATTTAAATACAAATTATTCCATTGAATTATTTTTACTAAGTTTAATGGAATTTAAGTTTTATGGATCTGAATTAATTCTTGATTACCGTCATCATGAAAAATAGTTTTTATAGTTACAAACATAAAAAATAAAATTAAAATAAAGACTAATTATTAGAGAAATCATGGAAAAGTTGAATGATCATTTTTTCTGCATTCATAAAATCATAAAAGGGGCTGAAATTTGTTGTTTATTAATTATTTCGAAATAATATCATTAATTTTGTGAAAAGTGTCTCTGTTTGCATTATTATATATTGTACTAGCTGATGTACACGTCGTTGATAAGTGTATCGTTAAAAATTGAGAACCATTTTTTGAGATTCATTTTGTATTATGGGGAGGGAATCCAAATTTAATTTTATAAAATTGGGTGGGAAGGTGTGTTTTGAATTTTTTTTATGGCGGTTCTTATGGAAGTTAAGGTTTCGCAATAGTCATAATAAAAACTCTGTTATCCGGCTATTTGTTTAGGTGCCATACAAGTAAATCGACCGTCACCGTTCCATTAAATTTTTTCAAGTTTTTTATTTTCAATTATGATGAAGCGAAGAGATTGTGGGGACAATTGAAATAAATAAAAAGAGTTATAGTCTCTCCACTTCTTTAAACTCTGCTGAGTTTATCGCTGGTAAAATAACATTTGACATTGAGTCACCTACATCCGTGTAAAATTAGAACTTGATCTGAAAATTGAGGCAGACGGGGTGAAATTTTGGGAATTCATTGAAAATTTGGTGTCTGTGATGTATGAAATGGATTGATTCTATTCAATTTACAGACAAAACCTTTATTTTATTCATATGGATAATCTAATTAACATTTTTAACAAAACTTTATCATAATAAATCATTAATTATAATAAAAAAATTAATAAGAATTTTTTCGAAAGATTTTAAGTATAAATGTTTTTGGCAGTTGAATATTAATAGAGAATGGTTTAGATAGATATAATTCAGATAGATGTAAACACATTTATGATTTATTTATGTATTGTTTATTTTTAAATATCTATATTGTGGGTTGAGTAGTTTGAGCTACAGCCGTACGGCATTTGTTAAAATAAATAAATAAAATCTAATAGGAGAGAATACTTAACTTGACGGAGTGAAATCAATATTTTTAACTGGACTACAGGGTTTATAGGATTATTTTCAAACGTTCTTTGGAAGGTATCAATTTCATTCTATATGGTCGACGATACAGCTTTCCCAGTCTTAATTTATTTATAGGAACAATTTACTTTATTTTGTGATTGAAAGTATTTACTTAATAAAACCAGTCACATTAACCAAAAAGTAATAATAAAAAATATATTTAAACTTTATAAACAAATAAATAATCAAGTAAATGGTAATATTAAAAACCTGAAAAGGTAAAAATATTATAAATTGCAGTAAGAAACTTTAACATAGGCTTTTATGCATTTTTCACTACTCAAAACATTTACATAACGTTTTTCAATTTCCTGACTTTTTTGCGTTCTTATTAATAAGAGTTATCACGAGTTTATATAACCATCAGATACTAGGGCAGGGTATCATATTTTTCATACATATTTATACTCTTACCTACAAAACAAAATCTCAACTGCTAATGTGTTGTTCATGATTTTAATGTTGTCCAAACATGAAATATGCTTTATTTTTTGGCAGTTAATAGATACCACTCCTTGTCGATTATATAGTTCATCGATATATTAATATTCAGTTTTGATGTCCTATAAAATATTATAACCTCTCAATATTCTGGTAAAATCTAGCCGCTCTGCACATTACGCTAGAACAAAGTCCGCAGTAAATAATAAACTTTTGAAACTAGGAAGTAAGGTATCAAGATAAGAAGGATTACGCGGACAATAAATGGGAAAAGACCATCTACTACCGATGCGGTTCAGTTCCTGTATCGAATTTATCATTCGGCACGATTATTTGCTCCCTACAATAGGATTGCAGTCTTAAAAATGTCCTGTTCACTACAGGGTTTTGAAGAATCCATAACAAATAATCGATACCAATGTAAAAGTTACTCCTCTTTGATGATTGGTCCAAATGTTCACAAATGTAATTTGTCTGAAAGTAGACGGAAGTGACCAAACTGTTTGGTGAGGGCCTGGTCTAACTGAAAACCCGTTGGGGGTTTGCCGAAGTCGTAAATCGTGATCTAAATAAAGGGAGGTTATACTGTGAACACGTTATAAATATTCAGCTATTCTCGGAACATCTTTCATAATTTTAGCGGATCTAGGATCTAATTTTTTGGGGGGAGGGCTTCAGCTCGAAAGCTTTTATTTTCATAAAAATAACGATAAATACTTTGGAAACAAAAAAGGAAACTAACTACCTATGTGAAATGGTGTTTAAGTGATTCCTAAAGTCCTTTGAAATGTAATTACACGAACAATAATACTTACATAATTTTTTCCATAAAACATGGTTCTATTTTACCATTTTTTTTTGGTCTTCAAGAATATTCAATATTTTAATAGAATTAATACATAATGGAACAACATTAATATTTATTAATATAATATTAATTTAATATAACAAAGGAGTCCGTTATTGATAGTTAAAAAATATTAAAATAAAGGTATGTGCTTTATAGCACACAATAGAAGAGACGTCAACAAATTGAGATTAATAATATGAAATATAAATAGCTCATTATAAAGAAGATAAAATGCTAATAATTTTTATCGCTTACTGTATGCTCGTCTGATTTTCAGTTTCTGAGATATTTTAATTAATATTTTCCACAAAACCCGTTATCATTTGGTTTTAAATACTATTTTTTTCATTTTCGCCTCTGTAAACCGGCGTCACTTTAAGATACAATTTTGAATTATAGCCAGAGAGATAAACAGAGAGGATGAAATGCTGAACAATTCCCACGCTTATAGTATGCAGTTCCAATTTTTAGTTTTTCGAGATATTTTAATCCATATGCAAAACCAATTAAATTATTCGACTCCAGCTGATTTTATCCGAGCATTTCACTTCAGAGACTTGACGGATCAATCTAGTTCTCTCTCCAAAAAAAAAGTGCAAAACGCACCTGAAGAAGTTTTCACTTGAAAAAGTTATTTAAGGTATAATGCAGTTTGATGTGATCTGTGTTACAAGTTGGAAGCAACTTAATTCGAAAAATACTTATGATATGAGAATACTCAACAGGAAATAGGGATGAGTTCCTTAGGCCTCTTGGTTTCATCTCCTCTTTATTCGGAGTTGTAGGTCACGCAATCAAATATCTTCTTCATTACTCCAGTAGTCAACCTTCCAGATGAAACTTTCTCTCGCGGTAAAAGGATGACCAGTGATCTGTAACTGTCGCAATTAGCGGAGGTCCTATCAACTAACATATATTTCAAATAGGATCGTCGAGGAGTATCATTGTGAACCGAGGGTTGTTACCTACCGAAATTGGCTAGCGGATCCCATAACAAAAGCCATCCGTGCCTCTCATACCCAGATACCCATCTTTCTACTTTCTTCTCCGCTCCGGAGTGGTAACATAATCATATCGCCCTTTCCCTTCTGAACCAAGAGGAAATACTCACTCTCGTGTTGTTTACGTTATATCAAAGATTCAGAGGTGACGTCATTGTATAAATAAAGTACATACATATTTGATATTATTAAAGATTTATGATAAACAACACTATTTAGATTATTCATATTTTTTTCTGAGATTTTTTAATAATTATTATATTTAATCTATATATGATTGTGTATTTTAAAGTCCTTTTTAATCTCACAGCCTTTTGTTTTACACATAAAATATTTTTATAAACATATAAAAATTATTATTTAACGTTTCGCCTTTAATAGCCATTTTTAATTTTATTTTAATTTTAAAAACAATAACATATTTCTAAAATATATATTTTTTAAATTATACGTGTATATAGAATACTGCTGAATTGTAATTATTTCCTTATTAAATATAAAATGTTTTGTTTTATCTTTTTTTCTTCCAAATCTTTACACAAATTCTTTTCTTCTCATTTTGTAAAAACTTCATCCTCTAAATTAACAACTCATTTGTAATGTAATAATTTAAAAGTTTAACATTTATAAAAGTTTTAAAAGTTTGTTTTAAATTATTGCATTACAATGAGTTATTAATTTACAGGATAAAGTTTTGATAAAACTAGGAAAATAAAAGAATTCTTGTGGAGATTTAGAAAAAAAAACGGAAATAAAACAAAATATTTTATATTTAATAACACAATTACTACAATTGAGTTGTATTATATATCCATATATATATATATATATATATATATATATATATATATATATATATATATATATATATATATTTTTTTTTTTAATTTTAGAAATAATGTTTTTGCAGGCCTTTTTTTTTAAGAGAGAAAAAAAATTTAAAAAGGCTTTTGGAGACGAAACGTTGAATAATAATTTTTGTATGTAAAAATTTTTTAATATAAAATAGAAGGCTGGGAGATTAAAAAGGATTTTGATAAATACATAATCATATATAGATTAAATATTATAGATATTATTAAATTTTTATTTTATTCTTTCGACAATATTGATATATTTGTTTTATGCACAATAAAATAAAATTATGCACTATCACTTTTGTTCTGTTTGAAATTAGTGGAATTTCAGATATTAACAGAAACTTGTTGAAAAATTATATATTTATCATTATAAAAAATCAATTTATCATGATAAAAAATGTTTTTTTATAATTCGAAAAAAAGAAAAAATGAATGTTTTGTTACATCTATGTACTACATTATACATCTATTACTTCAACAACTAGCTTAGAGGAAGTAATAGATATTGATTAAAAGGAAATAAAATCTAAAGTCTATAATAATTAATAAGTTTAACGATTCCCTGTCACTATTAAAGTATAGGTGTTTTTAAGGTATACTTATCTGAATTTTTTTTAATCATTTATTTAAAATAGATTCATGCCCCTACCGATATTAATTTAAAATAAAATATGTTTTAAATTTTTTAGAGTCCTTGAATAAAATGTCTATAATTATTATACTCATCAACAACTATCCTAAAAAAAATTGATTAATATTGGATTGATTTTTTTTAATTTTTAAGAGAAGTGATAAAATATTAATATGTATGTTGTTAATATGTATATGTTAATATGTATGTAGCCTTTATTAGTAAGTATGTTTGTACTTTGAAAAAAATGTCTGCATATAAAGAAGAAATTTATTTATTATTATTATTTTAATCTGTTATTAATTCCTAATGTTACTATTTCGTGGCACAGATATGTACACTTACAACTTATAATGTAAACATTTATAAATCTATACATTTATGTATGAATACCTGGTAATAGTGATTTATGTATCCAGGAAAAATTAACACAGAAGTAAGAAATTTCACTTATTCCGTAAAACTTTTTCAAAATTAAAAAACATACGGTCCTTGGTATATGTGCTTAAAGTATTATTTATTTTATTTCATTATTATAAACACATTTCTCTCAAAAGTTCAGATTGTTAATGTACATATTTATTAATTTTTTTAAATATTTTATTCATATCTATAATTCCCTTGTTCTGATTCTAAGCATATTTATAAAAACAACTTTAAATTTTCTATATTTTGTAATGTAAACAGATAAATGTTGTTATTCTCTAAGTGTATTTTACGATAAGGATTTTACGGAAGTTCTATCTCATTTTTTGTTCGCTAGATAAAACAGAATATTTGCATAAACCCACTCCAGATTTTCTATTGGATTTGGCGTGAAATATCCTTAGTTTATGCAAGCTAAACCCAGACTGCCCGGTACTTCCCTGGTTTACACAACCAATTTTGAGTAAATCGAAAACAATGTCAGTGACGAAACTACCGTTTTCCTGTTGAGTCATCGGTAGCAGCCAGAATGTTTTAGCCGTATCGAATGCTAAGTGGTCGATTTGCATCAGTGTACTTCGTCTGCCAATTCGGTGTTGTAGAAGATGGTCGTCGCTCAATTCCATAACCCTTAGATCCCCTTGGTAACCAATTTGTCTGTCTGTTATTACTGTGTCTATCACTGAAATATATATTGTAAATAAATAAAGTTGTCAAAACTTAATTCTCGCCAACTTATAAGACTGGCTGTTATACAGAAGGGTGTTCCAACTTCAAACTACATTAACCAGTAGGCATACAGCGTGCATAGCCCTTTTACCTTAAAATTCTCTTAGGCAATAAAAGGAAATTAGAAATTTTTTGTATATATATTTCATTATGAATTTATATGTCGTATTTTGTATACCAAATAAATTCCGGGGGGTAGGAAAAAAAAAGAAAAAAAAAAGACTACATTAACCATCAACGGCAATCAAATAGAGGAAAAATCTGCAGTAATTCAAGAGTTTCAGATCAAATATTGTTTATGACGCATTTTGTAAAAAGTAGGGATAATGTTTATAATGCATATTATTTTTTTTAATATTTATTTATAGGTCTGTTTTGTTTTTAAAAATGAATTGGTACAAAGATATTTGTTACTATTATTATATTCAATGTATTTCTAAGTTAGCTAAAGGAGCAGCTACAATCATAATCAACGTTTTTGTTTGTTGTTATTATCTGTAAACTACTTTTGTGATTGGTAAACTTGAAATAACTGCGCTTTAATTCAGTTGTGCGCCTCACGAAGTTCATTACTAAAGTAGATAAGGTGACCCGTTTCGGATATAGGTGATCACGTTTTACTTTAAAACGATTTACCATTATTCGGCCTTTTTTAATCTTGTTCTCTATTGGTTTCATGTCTAATAAATAACTCTAAAATAACCCTAACATTCTTTACTCGTAATCGTTGTTTTATATTCGAAATTACCAAAATACATTTAAACCTCTTATCCAAAACATCAGTCAATATTGTCGGTAAAACTTTTCCATGTCTGGGATGGGAATGGTGCATCCTTTCTGCCAGGTGGCAAGAGGCCAAACATCTGAACCTTGAATAAGAAAGAGTTATGTCGAACAGGTGTTCTAAACATCGGAATGATCTTACCTGAATTAAAATTACACAGGGAAGTTTGTGAGGTAGTTTGACCAATATGCACATTTTTTTTTTTTTTTTTTAAGGCAAATGGCGACTATTGAAGAATTGTTTGTTAATGGTGATTGTTCATTATTGATAACAGTAGATTACTTGTATGTTTAAGAACACATAATATAATAACAGACAACGGCTACTTTATTCATAACACAAATTACACTGCAAATGTATGTTTTATTTTACATAACCTTTTCGACCTGTCTAAATCTACGCATTGATAAATCACAATTTCTGTTTAGTAGTGATGAGAAATGAGCATGCTCTTATCCAATTTAAGCTTATGCCAAATTTCCCACAGTAAACTCTATCTTGACAGGGAAAAAGAAGACTCTGTCTCTAGATATATTGATAAGTAGTAAGGGTCTATGATTTGACTATTTTTTTGGAATCAACCTGAAATGTTTACGTGTCACTCTTAGGGTTTCCTGGCCTGTGTGAATTTTATTGGTTATATATATATATATATATATATCCTTTATATTATTGAAAGATGTCCGAAAACCCCGTTATCTAGTTAAACTAACCCGATGTATCATCCTGACTAATTACGCTTTCTTGTACGGTGCCTTAACGCTCAGCGAACTGAATCATGAATTTTTTTATGTCTCTCTGGTGTGAAGTAGGACATGCTCACAGCTGATGGATGACTTCATTAATGATATTCAATCTATGGGTCTGCGCTGCGTTTCTCACTGTTACTGTAACAGTAGAATCCTCCATTTTAGACATTATTTTGTTTATAAATAACAAAAAAAAATTCAAGGATTTCTGTGACAGGTTTTGTAATGATATTTGGTCAACTAGATCATGTTTTTTGGAGTTTAAATCCAAAGCAAGTGACTTCAATTTTCATGAAGACATAATATATATGTAAAGGTAAAAAACATGGGAAACTCTTGGTTCTCCTAGTTGAAATATGAAAAGAATTACCTCTTCTAGGTAGCCTACAAATTAGGCTACTCATAATATTTCAAGCCTTATATGTCAACCCAATTAAGGAAAAATATTTCGAATTATTAGTAACAATGAGCAATTTACTATAATTTGATGGGTGCTAAATATTCTGGACTCAGTCGTTATAAAGTTTTTATTGGTGTCGATATTTCAACCCAAACATGTGGGTCATCATCAGAGCGTGTTTCGAGCACTGGATTCCAAAAAGAAAAATACAATTAGTGTAATTTTTATTTATAACAACAACTAAAACTAGAATATTAAAGTTGATCGACTGCTCTACATATCAGGGGTGATAAATATTCAGAACGCAATCATTATAAAGTTTTATTGGTGCCGACGTTTGTACCCAAACATGTGGACCTTTATCAGGACGTGTATCGAGCACTTAAGGTATTCAAGTACTCAAACCAATACTCAAACGAGTACTTGAATACCTTCAGCGCTCGATACACGTCCTGATAAAGACCCACATGGAATCCAATTTTCCATGTTTTATCTGTTTCAAATTTACTAGCACCTAATATAACAATATAACTTTTGAAACATAATCCAAAAATGTGAGACCAGTTGTCTTATAGACATTTTATGCATTTTTGTTATGTTAAGAGCAAAAACTCAAAATTTCCCAGTGCCGACATTCGTTGATACTTAGACCTGAAGAGGTTCTGATAAAAATGTCTATGTAGTCACTGAGAAAATAACTTCGAATTTTAATCAGCCCAAATTAAATTTCGATACATTGTATAAAATTCATATTTGTAGTAAAAGTAATAATTCTATTAAATATATGTATTCAAACTTGTATGGTAGGAATTCACTTTAATAATAATAATAAAAACACATATTTGATCACAATAGTTCTACTTTATTTGTTATTTTACACCAACGGTTCAACACTTAGTCCATTTTCAAGGAACGAAACCTATTTTAAATAATTGAAAATCATTATGGACTCAATTGCTCTTGTCAACACCATTTAATTATTCAAACTCTAAAAAGTGTTTTTGTGTGACTAATTAAATGATGTTGACAAGGGCAATTGAGTCCATAATAATTTTTAATTATTTAAAATAGGTTTCTTCACTTGGAAATGGCCTAAGAGCTGAAACGTTCGTGTAAACAAATAAACAAAGTAGAACTTCTGTGATCAAATATGTGTTTTCATTATAAGTAATAATTCTATTACCTTTATAATTTTTAAGTTTTTTATTTTGGTTTTATATTTTTACACATTCCGCCATTTAAGAGTTTTCTATACATATTTTGTTTTTTGTACTTGTGTTTGTTGTTATGGAGGTTCTATACCACATTAAGGTTTTGCTGAAGCCATATGCCTTGTTGAGGAGTTGGTTGGGTGCTGTTCCAGATTTGGCTGACAGTCCTGACAGAGCTCTCCTTCGACAGATGACGGGGTACAGGCTCATCCTGTCCTGACAGTGAAGAGCAGACCCCAAGACTCATGAATCGTCTATCTGCAAAGACTTGACATTGCTGTTCTAGAGGCTCTGTCGATGGAGATATCATTTCAAAGAAGCCTTCTTTTTTATGGGATAGCAGCTCTTCAATATCAATAAAAAAGTGGAAGTCGAAAAGGAGCTTTCCATTGGAAACTTCTCTAGAGCTACAAATTCAGAGCTTGATCATTGATCTTGGTAATTGAACTCTAGATGTAAAGCGGATCCAAGACGGTCAGTCAGGAATAATGTTCACAAGACTGGCAAGAATCTCTTTAATTATGTTGGACATTCAACGTAATTAGACTGACGTCGATTTAGTTCTTTCGAAGTTGAGGAAACTGGTAGCATGGATCTGGCCTGGTGCTTTGCCTATTAATAATGTATTTAGTTAAAAGAAGTTTGTTTGATCATTATCCTTTATGGCGTTGAACATCAAAATCATGGATCTGTAATAATTACTTCCTAACTCTCGAAAATCGTTTTGACAGATGTTGAAATAATATAAGCTCAATTATTATTAAAAATAAAGGAGAAGTATTGATTAAATAATAAGCATGTCGGAAAAGAAATAAAAGGAAAAAAAAACACATATCACACGCAACAGTGAAAGATTATTTTTGTCCATAATAACATGATCAATCAGAATGTCAATCATCTCCGGGATCGTGCAGGGTCTGTTTTAATATTTCACCATTCAAATTTTAGGATACACATTGCTCTAAGAATGACCTCAATTTTTATCATATATTCCAGTTTCGTAAAGAATAATGAGAAATGTTTAATGAAACAAAATCATTTATGTTAATCTATTTTGAAACAATTTTTCTTTAGACTAGCATTCTGTCAAACAAGATAGAGCATTGAATCAATTGAACTACTGATACAAAATAACCGGAAAGATTATTTTCATAAATAAACACAAACAGAGGCACCCTACCGGCTGAAGCAGGAAGTAATGGTACTCTAGGTCAGAGGAGAGCTGTGCGGAGCGAACCTTCGAGGAAATACCGCGAAATATCAGGCTGCGACCCGACCAACTGGTTTCTGCCCGCGTAACTCCAGCCTCCGATGGCTGTGTCCAGTTTAGCCCATTACCTAACCCCAAGTCTCAGTAACTGCGGTCTTCCTTTCTATACATTTTGTGGTTAAACAGTGTGGGCTATTGTTTCACCTTTATCTTATTTTCCAGCTTAGGTTAGGTTTCTTGTTGTAAAGTACAGTCCCAACGAAAGCTGAACACAACTGCTTTTGCTGAAGCATTGTCTTATGTTACTTTTAGGTAAAACAAAGTATTTTCATTATGGCATTTCCTTAATCCGATTTAATTTAATACGGATCCAGGATTTAATTTTAGAGGGTTTTTGTTATTTTTTTTCAATAACAATAATTAAGCTTTAGGAAAATAATGAAACTATACAAAATAATGCTTAAGTGGTTCTTGAAGGTCTGTGAAAAAAAGTATTTACAGGAGTAATAACGCATTACCTTTATTTAAGTACTTAGTAAATAGAGATCGAAACGGTGCCTACATTTATTGTTTAAATTATTTGCATAATAATTTAAAATGAGGAATTATTTTGAATGCTTAAGTATTTTACTCATATCACCCACAGAAAAAAAATATGAACATATATATATTTTTAAAAAAATTCATTTTGGGTGTTTCCTCTCTTGGGCCCACCAGTAACTAAAAGATAAATTTCATAAAATTTATCCATATTACTCATTACTTATCTTTATTTTTCTTCCTACTTCCTGGTAACTATTCATCAGTAATTTACATTGCTGAAGCTAATTTTCCTTTATTTGTTTATTTGAAAATAAATTAAAATTGATTTTTTTTAATTATTATGGTTTCCGCTCATAACTGTATTCTACCTGTACACATTTTTAATAGCTAGTTATTCGTTTCTTTAATTTTTTTAAAAATTCAAATTTATTATTCTAAGTTTATCTTAATTTTGATTTACTACTTTTTACAGCATAAGATGTAACTCTTAATTTTCTTTTTTTTCAATAACTTAAATGGTCAATGTTTCGAAGTTGTTTGTCTTCATGACAACGAATCTGAAATATTTTTACGATCACATTGAACTCTGAATATATTCTCTTTTTTCTCTCTCTAATGACCTGTTATTTAATCTTTTTCAACTATTGTCTAAATAAAGTTGCACTGAATTACACATATATATCATAATAGTCCCTGGTACAGACCCATTTTTTATTGAATTATTAACTTCCACCTGAAACTTTGTAAATAGTTTCATTTCATCGTAAGCTACAACTATTTTGTTTACGAAAACTCTTGGGATTGGGGCGTTTTCAATCTAGAGGGTGGCCAATTTTGTCTATTCAATTAACTTAAAAAACTCGTAAATACCCATTTACTTTCTACTTGAATCGTAAGATAATTTGTTCACAAAATCGAAAAAAAATATGGCCTACAATACAAAAATATTGGTCCGTGTGTCCTATATAACCTCGTTATTTTGACTATTTGTGGGTTTAGGTCATGCAAAACAGCTCAATATTTTTGTAGGCCACTCTTTTTCCCTCTATTTTTATTAAATTATCATACGATCCAAGTGGAAAGCAAATAAGTATTTACGAACTTCTAGTACCTAATTAAATATACAAGATTTGCTCCTCTCCAGGTTGAAAAAGCCCAAATTCCGAGAATTTTCGTAATTAAAGTATGTAGGTTGCGATGAGATGAAGTTATTTACGAGGTTTCAGGCGGATGTTAATAATTTGGTAAAAAGGAGTCCGTACCACAAAATATAATACTTATACTATTTATTTGTAAACTTTAGATAATTCCTCATTGAGGTATAAGCATTTAATTTCAAAACTGGTTAAATTATTTCAAAACTTCAGATTAATCGTCTAAGTATTTTTAATCTCTATATATAAATATGTAAAGAATTGTCTACATTTATAAAAATACCATTTTTTTTTCACAATTTATGTTTTTCGTTAAAGATGCCTCCTAGCCTGAATATTAAAAAAAAATAATTTATTATCAAGATCGATAAAATACTTTTACAAGACAGCAACTGATGAGAGAGGCATTAAAATTCCAAATCTTAATTAGTTACAAACAAAAATTTGAATGATCGAATTTGAATATTTATAAGTATTTTATCCTCTGAATATTGATATTTATCTAATTTTTTTTACATATTATTTTATCTAAATATGCCAAAAATAAAAAAAATAATTAATAAACCGTCCAATTAGGGAAGAACACACGTGCTGAACAAGAATCTTTTATATACCATTCGCTTAATTTTAATAACAATCTGCGTGAAACGTTATTTAAAACTAACTGTATTCCATATTGTTAATTTTAAGTTTGAAGACATGCTATTATTAATTACTTTTAATTAACTAATATTAATTTTTTTTAAATACAAAATAATTTTGTAGTAAATAAAATTTTACTTTACCATAATTACATAAAAAAAAGTCATTAGTTATTGGAACTTTTATTGTTTTCGTACATTAAGATATACGATTTTTAGAATTAGGCCATTTTTATTATCTTATATTTTTCTTTGGATCCTGAGCTGTAGTTTTTTTTAACTGAAAAAATTCTTCTTTCTTGTCACACATAGAGAAAGTGAGAGAGTTGAAACGTGTTTTGTAGTTGTCGAAAATCGTGCACGAGCAGCTATTGTTACTGTAAGAAACTCGGGCATTCTCTCTACAATAGACATTGTTAATATTTTCATTAAATACTTTACAGTTCAATGGTAAAATCACTTATTGTTTGCCAAAAAAAGTGAAAATTGAAAACCGATGTTTGTTAAATGGTTATTGAACTATATGCTTGTTTATTATATCTGTGTAGTGTGTACGCAGATACACAATTGACGATTGGATTGAAGGATAATACGTTTCGATTAAGAGAGTTAAAAGCCGCTCAATCAAAGAGCTAAATTTACGATTCTGTTACATGTTTCTTTCGCCGTCTTTTTCATTTGTGATTAAATTGGCTGAATTTCTTATCAAGGACAGATTTTTTTGTTTTACTTTCAATCAGAATAGACCTTAACTAAGATCATTAAACATAGCCTGATATTGTCTGTCATTAATGTTCTATTTCGAGCTTAAACATGAATATCTATATCGCTCTTAACATCTCTCACTCACTCTGTCTCTTTCCCTCTCTCTCTCTATACATATATATATATATATATATATATATATATATATATATATATATATATATATATATATATACTAACAAATTTAAAATTTAAGTTAAGCTAGAAGTTTAATGATGTGAAATGTAGCTTACAAGGAGAGGTTACGAACGTCAGATCACTGATTACAATTTTTTGTTATCTATTTATGATATTTACAACTGTATTACAACATGAATACATCAAGTAAATGTGTACAGAGGAATATAATCACATGAAAACGCTTGTTGAGAAACTACCGACTGGTAGCACTCTAATAATATGTCTACATTAGGAGATAACGAAGCCATCTTCTTTTCAGTCGCCTCGAACGCAGATTACAATTAAACTACTTTTGGTGATACTAGATCAAAAAATATTACACCCGTTTACTTACTTTTTGGAGGCCGCGATGGTCGTGCGAGTTAAGGTGCCTGCAAAAATTGCATGCCACGAGTTTAAATTCCGTCCGCGAGATTTAAAATTAAATAAAATAAAAGTAATTAAAATAAATAAGTGCAGTCCCTACTCGATTGCTTGAACCACTACGGCGCGGGTACGATTCCCGTTACTGTCCCCACCCTGAGAGGAAGTTGAGGGATTCCTGTGTCTTACATCATAGCTCCTGGTCATCCAGATTGGTGATTGGGCACAGAACCATTACCCTATCCCGTGAAAAACAACAGAATGGAGATGTCTGCAAAAGCTTGCCAACCATTCTGATGAAAAGGGTCTGATGAAGATCCTGATTTGTGATCGAGTTCGGTTATCATAAACCACGTGCTCCCTTCATATCTATATTAGAGAACCAAACGATCACAGCTGTCGCCTAGAAAAGTCACTGGAAGACTAATGGCTTAAGTCAGATAAGTCAAGAGGTATCAGAAAAAATATTCATGATTTTGATAAATAAGATGTTCTGAGAATGGATAGTATTCCACCAAAACGTTAACCAGGAATTATAAATGATTAAATATATGAGGATAAAATGGATGATATTTGAAATGCCAAATGATCTTACAAATAGTAATAACTAACATGGCTTCCTAATAAAATAAATAAATATATTAAAATTTTAACTAGGTTGTGATGCATCAATCGATTTTATTTTTAGCGCAAAATAAAACAAAACATATCGCTGTTGTTAGTGTAAAAGATAGTACATAACAATTGTTCATTTTTATTCTTCTTGTACTGAAGGTGACATTTTGTAGTATGCAACTGATATTGAAGTCTGCTGCTATGAAAAATATCAGAGATAAATAAAATATGAAATTATACTAATAAATCATAATTAAATAATAATTTTTTATGATCTCTCGTAAAAAAACTTAATTAACCTGTTTCGACTGTTTTCTGCTTCCTGTAGTGTCCTATACAACGCGCTGATGAAGACCTACAAAGTGGTTCGAAACTTCGGCGTACCGATTAAAATACTATTTTAAAAGTTCAGTATTTATTCGACCGCATCCGCTGACCAACTCCTTCTCAAATAATAATTTTAAATTATTAAGTTGGTACTATTAACAAATAGAATAAAATGAAAGTTAAAAAAAAATAATATACAATAACGAAAATAAATACTTAAATGAATATAAAACAATTTATGAATAAATAAGCTTAAAAATAAGAAATAACACTTGAAATATATCTACATGTACAATTAATTAATGTAATTTAAAAAAAGGAAAAAACAAACAAAAAATCTAAACATGTAAATTAATAAACTATATAAATAAAAAACTATATAAAGAATAATAAAAAATAATAAAATAAAATAAAATAAAAACTATGAAAATAATGAAGTAACTAAAAGTAAAAAGAACATGTTTTCGTGAAACCTACATGCACTTTCTTAACTATACTTTTCTTTATTTATTTATCCTCTCCTATCTATTTTTTGTGTTTTGACATTGACCCGATGCCAATCTTAGTATGTATTGCCTGCTAATAGACTGAATTAGAGTTAATGAATCTGAACCTAAATCCAGGTAGGGTTTTGGTGTTGGCGAAAGTAATTTGTCAACATTAAATATTTACTCTTGTAAATTTATTCATCGTACAATGAATAAGAAGCCCGTTTATCATCTCACCTGCCGTATTTACAATTAATTCTCAGTACCTGTATCCGTATTACATGCTAAGCCACAAAAAAACATGATTAATGATCTAACTCAAATTAGAAAATGAATTTGCTCAACCGTTTCGGAAGAAAGTTAGTAACGCATTATAAATATCCCAGGTAATATCCATTTATTATTATAGTTTTCTATTGCTGACCTATCACTAATTCTCAGGTTTATACTTATACAAAAATACATTTTCTAGACAATTTGTTAGTTTGTTACCTACAGCCAAACTGCCAAATGGCGTAAAGTATATTTGCGACGAGTATAATTAAATTGATAAAGTAACGTATACAGTTAAACATTATAACAGTAATAAAGCCTTTTATTACGTCCATAACTCAACAATAGAAAACAAATCAAATTATTAAACATATTTACAAATAATAATAAATAGTTTAACATATATATTTAAAGTAAAAAATATTTATCAAATCTTCAAATTACATGTAAAACCTGAATGTGCTATTTTCATTGAAAGGTTTTTATCTATGTTAAATACATAGGTTCCGGATCGAGAGTACTTTTGTAAATCATATTTTTAAATAATATACATATTTTTACATATCATATTTTTTACAAAATATGCGTGATCTACGGTCAGTTGTGTAACCTATTAATTTAAAAAAGGTCAGAAAAACAAATTCTCGAAAATTAGTTCAGAGGCTTTGCAGGTATACTGTCGATGATTTACAATAATTTAAACTATTTGAATTTAGTGTTTGTAGATAATACTCCATGTCCTTCCGACGCAATATAGATTTTGTAATACTACCATGTTTTTTTAATAGCTGAAATAATCTAAATCGACATAATTTTTGTTGATTTAATTTTCGAACAATGCAATTTGTTCTCTAAAGATTGAGACCAATCCCTTGTTTCAGGAAATCCTCAGTATTTTTTGTTCTTAATTCATATTTTCTGTTCGCTACCGTTCATTGTATAGAAAATAATACATTTTTTTTTTAATTTTACTATTATATCGTGGTTAAACCTTAAAAGTTAATTCTAAAAAAAAAAAAGAAAACATTCTTCCACCATTCTTGTATTTTATAATATTCATATTTGTTTTCGCAATATTTCAACGATTTCGAACAAAATAATCACATAACTTTATAATTAACTATGAGAGAATTTTATCTACCAAATTTTCTGAAATATTTTTATTTTATTTTTCATTAAATTTGCCACTGCGTAGTAACGCATCAAGCAAATGTGCTAGCGTTTGTTCTATCTTCTTGTATTCTTTATACTTGCTTAACTTGTCACCAGAAGATCTCTAGGCCACTGCCTTTTTAGTCGTCGTTAAAGCTCACCAGGTAATGGGAAGGGAGATAGAGATAGAGCGAGTGGATTTGGGTGATTGAGAGTAGAAGAATGAAATGTTGTGTACTTGTTGAGTATGTAGGATTTTACTTTTGGTATGTTCATGTCTGTGTGTATGGTTTGATTTGAAATAAACCACATTCTGTTTCGTTTTACCCGTATATGTGTTTCCAACATATTTTGAAATATAAAACAATTTATGTAGCACGATACCAACATGTGCTTCTTTTATATGGTTATTTTATTTTACCCTTATGAAAAGCATTGCCTTTATTTGCAATAAAGCATTCCATAATTTATTTGCTAAAAATATGTGTGTGTTTTTTAATAAAAACATTTATATGTATTTTTGTATCCATTCAATTAATTCTTTTCAAGATTACACCAACTCAGGGCTAGAACGGACGCGATACAAAAAGATAAAGAATTATGGAAGTTATATAATATTTAGACAAAAAATTATTAACAATGTGAATAAGCTTATTATAATTATAAACAGTTATTACATTAAAGTATAAACAGAGTAAGCTAAGTAACAAGATCCTAAACTGAAGGAAATACATGCTAACAATTGTTGTAGTGAAATCTTGTTACTTAGCTTACTCTGTTTATATTTTAATGTGATTACTACTTATAATTTTAATAAGCTTATTCAGATTGTTTATAATTCTTTGTCAAAATATTATCTAACTTCCACAATTCTAGCCCTGAAGGAGACCTGCAAAGTCGGGTCGAAACTTTGGCCTTTGATAAAATAGTTTTGCCACTATTTAGCCTATTAATGCAACAGTCAACTATTAAATATACAATAAATATTTAAATATTTAATTAATAATGAATTATTTTATAATTTTCCATTTTCTGTATATTTGTCAAAAATAACGCTTCTGCCCATTCATCAGACGTAGAACCCATTTGACAGTGGTAATGAATCGGGTGACAGACGTGTCAAGACGTAAATTGCTGACGCAAGAGAGCGCTTTGTGGGAATTGGCTGCCCGGAAGCGGCCACAGCTGTTCACACTATACCACTGCTCTTGGAAGTCTGGAGCCGATCTTCCCAGCTGCAGGACATTTGGTCAAGTTTTGCAAAATAAAAAACTTGCTTGTTTTCTAGATAGAATATTCTTATACAGTAATTACCTATGATATGGAATCATTCAATTGCAGATCAAATAAAGGCTACCAGCTAATTTTTGTGGATGCTTCTTCTTCACGTTCTTTGGAGCAGAAGGTTTTTTTCTGGTTTTGGGAAGAGAGACTATCCCGTGGAGAAGAGGAAGGAGGGGTGCCGGGGCCGTGAAATGTGAAGTGGCGATCCGCCATCTACTATTGCAGTATGGAGGTCAGTGGCCCAATAACGGTAGCATCTTCTCCTGTCGGGGGTGGCCATTCCCAACATATATTACCGACATCTCCACTTTGCGAGTGAGGAATCCCATGGGCTATGGGTGTTCTAACGTATTCCAAATGCTTCTACAAGCTTTGTGGGAAACCTAAATTATTATTTGTTCGTATTTTTTTCACTCTATAAATAACGACTGTACGAAACAAAACTCAGAACCGAGAACAATCCTCCTCATCTTTATGTGGGATATGACGTAATCGAAAAAAAGGTGTTGGCTAAAGATTTTTAAGACGGAAACATTTTAATGTAGTTTTGAATTTTCGAAGGGGATTATTTGGACGGTTTTATGAATTTTGCTGGGAATTATATTTTTATGGAAATTAAATTTGGAAGAACTTTCAAATTAGTGAATAAAGAGAATACATAAACTAGACTACAGCAATTATGGATGATCCACAAATTTCTTAATTTTATTTTCGCCATTTAAATTTTTATGGGAAAAGGAAGGATGTGCAATCAATATAAATGGGCAGGTACCTCTTTGTTAAATAGTTGTTTGATATATATTTAATAGTTAATTGGTAGATAGAGATGATTATATATAGTGGTGCTAATTGCAAATATATTTCTTCTCGCCACAAATTCCTACAATTCCGTATATTTCCAATTCCAAATTACAATACTACAAATTCCCCCTGAAAATTAATAAATAGATTCATCAAATCGTTACCTACTACTAGTTTACTTACAAAAATTATCGAAACTAGGGTGGTTTCAATCTGGAGATCGACAACAATCGTCTATTTGATTAGGTACTCAATCCTAATAGATACCTTTTGGCTTTCCACTGGGATCGTTAGATAATTTGATCACAAAATCGAGAAAAAAGATGGCCTTCAAAAGTATTGAATATTTTGGGGTGACCTTCACCACTAAAATGTCAAAATAACGAGGTTATGTAGATCAAACGGCCTAATATTTTTGTAGGCTACATTTTTTCTCTGTATTTTTAACAAATTATCTTACGATCCAAGTGGAAAGCAAATAAGTATTTACAAATTTTTAGTACCTAATTAAAAAGACAAAGTTTGCCAATCTCCAGATTAAAAAAGCCCCAATTCTCAGAGTTTGTTAAATAAAATAGATTTAGGTTACGATGAGATGAAGATATTTATGAAATTTCAGGCGGATGTTAATAATTTGATAAAAAGGGGTCTGTACCACGGACTAATGCTTATACTATTCTATAATTTTTAAACATATTTAATTTAAAATACTTCATTTATAATTACAGGCTTTATCAATTCCTCTACAATCTTGTGCAAATTTCAATTTTTTCTAATAAACAATTACAGAGATGAGGGATGGGCGTGAAAATTTTTAGAATGATTAGATATGCTCGTTCAAAATGTAAATTTTATTTGTTTAAATGAGTTTAAAATTTCGAATTCCAAATGTTTGTTCCAAATTTAATTTAAGCAGTTGGAACTATAATATGCTGTACATTTAATAACATTAGTTTTAATTAACATTAATATTATTTATGTTTCTTCTAACTCGACAATACGAGAGAAGAATTTAATTATAACATTTAACTGATAAATTCTCAAAAATTCTTGAATATGGGAACGTAAAAATATTTATAGAACAATTGAGTACCATAATATATGCATTCCAATCACACAATAGATCTCTACGTATTAAATGACTTAAGAAATCACAATTTTATTTAATCTTATATGGAGTTTGATTTCTTTTTAGTATCTCAAGGATCCTAAATTGACACCTCCCCCTATCTTGCTGCCGGTGAAGGCCAGTGAAGAGCCCTAGACCTATAGCTTTCTAATTGAGGGTTATTACAGGGCACAGATGGGGCGGACTGGTACCGATACCAGTACCTGCGCTCGTAAAGGTATCAAACCTGGGACACGTGCTTCGAATCCCTCCGCTTGCGTAACCCCCCCCACAACTTACATAAACTTATGCCTAGGCGAGAATCCGGGATTTAAATGATCCCCAACTTTCACGGTCAGAGCTGGTTTCAAAAAGGAACAGTGATTTTATTCCTTTTTGTTTTTTGAAACTCTCACCCCCGTGTAATATCTTTAGGGAATTACTGTCCGAATAAAGAGGGATATGAAGTTAAAAACGATGGTATATTAAATCGTTTAAGTATGACAAACATATTCCAGCGGACTGTTTAGTTGAAATATATGTGTTGTGTACAAAGGGATATACATCACACGGTGTCTCTGTTACATCGACTGTGTCTTCTTAAGTATCAATTAATTCCTTTCTTTTTGTTTTTTAAACAAGCTCTCTCACTGGTTGGTATGCTGTGAAATTAATATGTATTTTTATTTCTTACTAGAAGCCATCAACTATAGAAATCTTTTAAGACTATAGGGCGGCGCCTTCGGACAATAAATGCTATTCCAAACTAAGAAATTCAATTTGGAGTCACTTTCTCCTGTTTTTATATGTTTAGAAACTGTAACACCTCTTTCGGTCCTCCAGATATTTGTCGTTGAATTAACTTTCTATCGATTATATGTACTAGCTCTACTTTCTCAGTTTTTAGATTTAAGGATCTAGCCGTTTAATACCCAGTCATTACTTCACCGCAATACTTCTATTTTCGTAGTTATATTTTCTCTTTCGATACAAAACCTTCCTCTCAACATACAAACTCTTATGAAGCTTTCCTTATTATAGTTATAGTGTTTGTTCCAAGATTTTTCTTGATCTGTTACGTCTTCCGTTAATATTTTGTTGTTTTAGTACTGTCAATTATTTTGGATGAATTTTTTTTTTAAATCTTTTTATTAAGAAATAAAAAAGTTTGCCACCTTAAAGGTTACATGAGTACTTGAACTGAGTGAGGCACATTCATACAATATATACCTTAAAAAAAAAAAAAAAAAAAGATATGTATATACAAGCCAAAAACTACAATAAAATCAAAAGAAATGTAACTTGAAGCGAAATTAAATAAACAATAGAAATTCACATGGGAAAAAATCATAGAGACGGTTGAGTATTCAACTGTTCAATTATAAGGATGGAACAAAATTTTCAGGAATTTTAATCAATTTATTTTTATTTGGTCAGCCAAGGTTTCGACCCTAACATATGGTTCATCCTCAGGGCTATCATTTGAAAGTTGATAGTTATATTTCTTCAATAAATTTGTCGAGAACTGAATTGTTGATGTTATTGTTATTTTACATGTCGGCCATTCCACCGAATGAACCATCTATAATCATGAGAATTTCAAGTAGCTTATGGGATGGATAATTTTATACAATAATTTTACATCTGGCATATTCCATTTTTCCTTACTGTTATAATTATAAGCGAAGCTGATGTATTAAATGATTTTTAATCAGCAACTGATGATTTATATATAAATATAAATAAACAAGAGGAGAACATATGTTGGAAAGAAACACCTGAAGTGGCTGAAACCCCGAAATAAGTGTTACCCAAATGCGAGACCGAGACGAGTCTTAGTCTTCCAAACTCAGTCTTGTTTATGGTCTTGGTCATGCGGTAGGGTCTCGCAACAGTCTTGCAGTTACTTATTAGCTTATTACTATAGATATATGACTGTAATTTTTTAGATAGGAGAAACCTAACTAAGCCCTAATGAAAAATTAGAGGAGTTAAATGCAAAAGTATATTGGTTATACAAGTTATTTACATATAGTAACTAAGATTGTCAAGATTAATATTAATAACTATTTTATCTTAATTTTTATTCGAAATTCGATTTTGTTTACCAGCCCTGGTCTTGGTCTTGCAAAGTGCAAGAACAAGACCGATTTTGGGCAACACTACCCGAAATGTCAAAAATTGATTGATGCTTTAAAAGCGATTGGAACCATGTTAGCTGAGAATGCCAACATGTCCTATTTAAACTAAAGAATCTTCATTTACTTGCAATATTATTCTAAATGAAATTAGTCATTTGGAGAGTAGAATTAACATTAGTCAAATTATTTATCTTGTTAAATTAATTTTCAATTTTACATATTCTGTCTTTTTCATTATACATTTAGAAACTTTTGTTTTACTACCGACTTTTCTAACTTATTAACAATCTTATTTACTTTTTTATTGATTTAAAGAAACAATAGGTACTGGGTACTCAATTGTAAAAGTTTATTTTTTATCATATATATTTCAAATTCCTCACTTAATAGTATATTTTTTGATTCATAATTTGGCCGATCTCTTCTTCCGATCCGGTTTCCACTTGGATGGACTCTGGTTCGGTGAGCCCACACGGTACAAAAAAAAAGGAAAAAACAACCTTCTTAAGCCGACGTCAAACAGCAGGTACGGAAGTGCTGTCGGTGTTCTTTTTCGGTCCCGCTGTCTTTCTTTACCCACAGAAAAAGCCTTTTCGTAAGCAAATAAAAAGGATTTCAGCTTAACGTATACTGCCCTTTTATGGTCTTAGTAATCAGTGCTAAGTTTTTGATTATACTTAAAACTTTTAGAAGCACAATAAAACAGTGAAAAAAAGTAATTAGAAAACATGCATTAGCAGTCACGAAAAAAATATTCTTGTATAGAAATTATTGATTTATTTTACTTACCTACCTCTACTATTTATGGCAAGTATTGTGACCAGGTCGAATTTCAGATGTGCGGTTTTTGATAGATCTTTAGATTTCAGAGCCTCCTGTCCACAAAAAAAACACATTTTAAGCCTTTGGTCTGACTGTCTGTGCCATGATTATTTCAGGAACTAGTTTACCGATGCTTCTTTTTCTATTTTGTATGGTTTTGACTACTGATGGACAATAATGGCTGCGAAATTAGTGGAAAACTTATTGATATAAATCCGGTGCCTGTATCACACACGTTTCACTTTCCCTTCTAACAGATATTATTGCCTGACCAAATTGGGTTATTGCAAAAACAGTTTTCGATTTGCAATATTATACTGTATTAATTTTTTTACGCAGGTCTTCAACGAACCAGTTTACATAGCTTTAGTTTATTGTCGTACTTATCACTGAAAAGGGCATATTTAAAGCTATAAATACTCTTCTGAAGTCGGCAGGAAAATTGATTGGACATACCAGATTACTTCACTATCGCAAATCACTGTTTAATAAAAACATATGGTTTCTTTGTCACTGTTTACAAACTTGTTATTGTTATCGTTATTTAGTTATAACTTCATTTTCAAATAAATAGCTATATAGGAATTCCTTACCTACCTAATAATAATAATATAAGCAAATCCTCTTCATTAACCTCATTCAAACAACATTTTTTCTTTCATCTCATCGCTATTCACGCTTCCGATTATATGTAAGAATACAATTTTCGTATTAAAGAGCTGTCACCTTAATTTGATTGTTATCTTACAGATTGTTATATATTATCAATATTGATAATCAGTACAAGTATGTGAACGAATTCATACACAATTTAATATGTTTACTTGTCCTTTGTTTATTTTATTTTATGGTTCGTCTATTACGTTTCTTAGTTTCTCAATTTCCTTATAATGCCAGGCCTGTTCATGCCACCTTTCTGTTCATTTGTAGTTATTCTTAACGGACTGAATGTCCTAGAATAAAATTTACTTTTCTTCTTCTTCTTCATGTTTTTCACCAATTAATTAATTAATTAATTAATTTTTGTTTAATATCTATACTCGCCAGAAGGTACACTTACAAACACATAATAAATAAATAACCCATATAATAATAAATAAATAAATAATAATAAATATAGTTATTTATTTACTGATTGAGATAAAAATAATAAAAGGTAACAGTTAAAAATAATTTAAACCAAAATAATATTTTATTGAAATGTCATTTGAGGTAGCGATTTAAATAAGACAGAATTTTTTATATCTTCTTTAAAGGATAAGAGATCATCATTTAAGTATTCTTTATTTTCCCTCTTCCCTTCTACTATCCTAGCATAAAAGCAGTCGACATTTAATTTAAAGAAAAAACTTGATTTCGTTTTTTTAAAAAATAAGTGAAAGAGTTATATAATTAGTCAAGGATATAAAACATACTTATAATTGTTGCCCAAAATCGGTCTAGCTCTTACACTTTGGAAGACCAGGACTGGTAAAAAAATCGATTTTTTTAATAAAATTTCGGGGAAAATAGTATTAACGCTGTACAATTTTAGTTACTATATGTAAAGAATTGGTGTGACAATATACTTTTGCATTTAACTCTCCTAATTTTTCATTCAGACTTAGATTTCTCCTGTCTAAAAAATTACAGTAATATCTCTCTAGTAATAAGCTAATATGTAACTGCAACACTGTGTTCTTGCGGAAGACCAAGCAAGACCTAGATCAAGACTGAGTTTGCAAGATCAAAATTCGTCTCGGTCTCGCATTTTGGCAACACTAATAATAAAGAAGGGGAAAAAAAAAATCTCATTCCAAATGACACCTAAAATATCGTGGCGATTTGTCAGCTTCACAACGGACCAACATTGACACTCCTCGTGTGGACCAATAGCACTTTAGATGACAGCGCTTGCTAGCATAAAATTTTCCTATAAACCAGGCTTAAAAACATAAAAAATAAAACTTAAAACCCAACACCCAAATTTTTTTTTCTAAATCATTCGTTTTTAATAATAGTTATCACTTAAGACCTAACTTAGCACATTTCATTGATCAATTAAAACATTTAAATTTGACAATATCTAAAAATCTACTTCTTTTGTGAATGGTGTATGACTGATTACGTTGAGGTGATATTAATTTACATTGCACTTGGCAATGAATTTGTAACCTACAAACCTCACTAACATTAGCTTTCATTGATATCTATAATTTAAGTTATATTAGTATAATTTTACTGATGTGAAAAAAAAAATAAAACAAGCAAAGTTTTATAAAGCAATCCACTACTGTTGATGCCTTTAAAAAACTTTTTGGTTGATTGAAACAATTAGGGGAGTAAAATAAACAAAATTGACACGATATTGTTAATAAAAGTATTTATCGTTCCCCATCTTCACAGAATTATAGGATAATTAGTTATAATGAAGAATTCAGTCAATTAGGTAGCCGAATTTAGCATTTTTTCCATGTTGCAAGATTCTCTATAATTGAATCAATAACAAATGAAATATTCGTTGACTCGTTTTTCTAAGCTTAAAATACAAAAGATATATCGATTACTTAGCGGTGAAGATATAACTTATTGCTTGAAAAAAAAAAACATACGAAGTTTCTCGTTATAGCCGAGAACGGGACAACTGCTATTCCTATTGTTCAGTAGACCCATTTTCCAGCCACAATAACACCTTTCCCGAACATTGTCTACTTTCTACAACAACAAACCCCAATTTCTTGCACACATCTTTAATTTACTATTTTTTTTTTTTTTATAAGTTACATTTTTGGTAAAATATATGGTTGACTTTATTCTTATTATTTATTTTTTGTAAGACAGCTTCGTCCACAGATAATGTTTTACGAAATCCAAGCTGTAAAATATTACGCCTATAGTAAAACAACACTTGAAAATCTCTTGCAAATCTTTGGTTCAAAAATTAAACTGATCATTGTGTAAATACAAAAAAAAAATTTTGAAAAGCCACCTAGGCAAAAAGTAAAACTGATTTAAGCAACAAAACATCAACTCGGTCATGTAGTTTATATCTTAGTGAAAATAAAATAAAAATTTCCCTAAAAACGTGATGATTGTAATTAATGCAATCGAATTTGATTAGCTCATGATAACTGAAAACTCTTTTAAAACACACATGATTATATACCTTCAGAAAATTACTTTAAGTGCGTAAGAAACTCGTTTAAGAGGTTCAAATAAATCTGTACTAATTCAGGTATTTTATTTTTAACTATAATATAATCTGGCTCACCTAAGGTTGTAAGTAACCATTCATACCATGTAAACAAACAAAAACATAATTATTTCTAATAAAAAATATATTAAATGCATTTTTAGGAGACAATTTTGAAAATGCGGCGTTTAAAGCCCCTTAGACTTGCCTGATGTTGATTTTACATTGATATAACTAGTTTAATCAAAATTGTTAGAGTTATTTTTGAGAAAAATACAAACAAAAATATTAAGCTCGATTTTAATGAAACAATTGTTGTAAAATCTCTTTATTAACGTAATTTCAGTGTCTTACGCTTTCTAAAACAAATTGTCGTCCTTAGCATTGCATTAATCATACATATAGCTTTCATATATTAAATTATCATCAATTTTTAAATCATTAGTATTTATTTTATTTACAGTGGTTTTTAACAAGATTTATTTATACTTGAGTAAACATTATAATATCGCATAGTGATCCTTTTCCTTCTTTCTTCTTGGACATACCATATCACGATTCTAATTGGATTCGGATTAAATTAAATTATAATATTTAATTTTACGAATAACATTAATTTAATTTTTTACTAAACTGTTTTAATTTAGATTATTATGATTGTCATTACTAATCGTTATGAATTAATTAAAGAGTACTGCAATTTTGTCTTTTCTTGGACACTGTTGGGGAGTGGGGTAACTTAGTGGTAGGGTGCTGAGCATCCAATGCTAAAGGTCCTCTCAGATTCGAATCCTGGCAAATTGCAGAAAAATTATTTATTCTGTTTCATTGGCCGTGGGGCGACCATGGGCAAGCAGATCCTCCTGGGGCACACCTAGCTTCTATATAGTGGGTACCCTTAATTAAAATAATTAATTAAGGGAAAAACGTGGCGGTTGAACGTGATCTCGGTCAATTCACCTCCTTGCACAACCGTAGACCAAGCAACAGTGCTTTACCTAAATAGTACTGAACCCAAGACCCTTTATGGGTTGTAGTGGTACAGGTTTAGATACTGATACTTTATAAATAGTTCACATCATTATTAACAACAATAATATTCAAACGTTATTAATTTTGATTGCCATGCTACCTGTTGATTTTCTTAATAGGAATTGGCTGATCCATTTGTCGAAACCTAAATTCAAAATATCATCACGAGAAAAATCCTCCTTAGGAGCAATTACTAAAGCATGTGAGAATTTATATTTTCTGAAGGTTTCATAGCGGTTATTTTTGTTCCTTCAGTATTGGAAAGAGTATCAGGTTAGTTATCACTAATGTGAATATAAGCAATACTCAACTATGAACGCCCTTTGTTACATGTTACTATAATTATTTTACATTGTAAAAGATTAGCGCAAACAATGACATTATTCATAGTTTGCCATTTCCGTGCTTATTGTTCTACGATCACTTATAGAGGCGAGAAATCCTGGAAGTGAAGTGCCTTCATGCATTGTCTATTGTAGCTCAACTGAGTATGGTACATTAATCAAAAGAGGTGTTGTGGTGTCGATAGCTCTGTATGATACATTGTCCTGATCCATGATGCAGATATCTTACCTCCCAATGAGATAAGCCTATGATCGACGTTGTGAAACTATAGAAGAGATTGTACTATCGGTTAGAGAACTGATTAAATAGGTAAGAGCGTGGAGACCGAAGGTAATGGATATCCACAATAGAAAACCACACAATTAAATTATACAAGTTTAAATCAGCTCTAGAGGATTTAATGTTAATTTATTACCATGGTTTTGATCAAGGAACAAATTTCAGGTTGGTATTGATGAACCCGATTTCTCAATGTCCTTAATCGAATGGTATTGCATCTTTCATTTGTTTTTCGCATTTATTAAAGCCAATGGTCTCATGAGAAGGCTAATAAACCTGTGACAAGCTTAGATTTTGCCATTTTAAACATACACCATTACAAATCGCCTCGTAATTCTGAGGTAAAGTGAAAGGGAACATGCGTGCGAAAACGAAGATTGCGTAGGATTGCCTTTAGTTGCCATCTAAAACACGTTATGATCGGTGAGCAGAAACGTTTAATTTTGTTTTTTTAAACAAATTTTATTTCTTAAGAAAAAAAAAGTACGAAATGATAAAAAACATAACTAGTTAAAAAATACATTAATAAAATCCAATCATTATATAAACTATAAACTATTAAAACAGATAAACAACTAACAACAAAATCATCTGGGTAAATATTATTGAAATGAACAAAAATAAATTAAATTAAAAATAAATAAAATGAAGAGGAGTTGGTAGCGGTGAGCAGTAACAAGTAAAAATATATAAATTATATTTATTTTTGATGTAGAGATGGTTGACCGTTGATATAATATGAGAAGGAGTTAGTCAAGGGTGCGGTCAAATAAATAAAAAAAATTAAAATATATAAATTATTTTAATTTTTTTTATTTATTTGACCGCACCCTCGACTAACTCCTTCTCATATATTTATTTTTATATTTGGTGATGTTTCTGCCCAAGGATCAGGCTGGTCACAGCTCTGACGAAAGCATGAATCTTAGGCCGAAAAGTTGGCAAAATAAATATAATTTATTTATTTCTACTTGTTTACAGACCATTTAGATCTTTTGCCGCATCAACAATCCTATTCCATCTCTCCTCCACTTGGGCTATTTCTTTCCAGTTATCTGCATTTAGCTGTAATGATTCGATCAATCCATCTACTTTTTGGCCAACCAGGTCGTCTTGTCTACTCTATTGAGGCATTTATTGTCGTGCAGAGGTTCCGAACATCTTATTCTCCGTGCCTTCACATCATCAAATGATTTAGAAAATTGTGAAACAATATGTTACATTTACGCTTATTATAAACATAATAAACAATAATACATGAACATTAGTTCTCATTGATAAGAAAACCCATACACAACACGAAAAGTTAGAATCCGTGTTGGCCGAGCGGGTTAATGCGTTGCCCTCTTATAATTCATCCTAATCTAGATTCGTCGAATCTAATTTATTTTCCAACACAGGGCGGATTGAAATTCATTTTTTGATGGACCTGCGGAATGAATCTCGACCTCCTCACTCTGGTAATAATAGGTGCAATTGTACCTCTATAATAACTCCTCCTTCTCTCCCCTTCCGTATGCAATCGCGAAGCTGTGGTAAACGAAAAAAAAGTACGAAAGTTGTACTGATTAAAAGGATTACAAAGTTATTTCATTTAAAATCTTCAACTAATTTTTGCCTCTTTACATCTTTATTCCTACTTTTCATGGATGTAGCAATCAGCAAATGTGTTGAATTTGAATTATTATGGCATTTCAGACATAGAGAGGAATTACCCAGCAGTACCTCGTTATCTTCTGATAGACGTGTCAGCTGTGGACATGTTGTTTATAAAGATTATTATAATGAAACAGAAATAAAGTGTACGTATGTGTTGATCGATCGTTGGTTGTTGTAAGTCGGTATGTAGAATTTTCTTACAGATGTACCAGGAAGCGACTGCTATCAGACTTGAAAAAATTGATTGAAAGTATTGTATTTTTTTTTTTCTGAGTCGTACAGAGGTAGGTACATCGTGTCCCTAATAAGATCTAAGAGAATAAATATTTAATTACTTAATTCATGTATATGAACCGATCAGAGGTTACGGGCAAAAAGACAAACTTACAAAGAAGTATTAAAAAAGCTTCTATTTACATTGTTAAATTAAAAAAAAAAAAATAATCTGCAAGCTGACACCGAATCAAAATGATAAAACAGACGAAGATCCATAATTGGTTGCACACCAAAATGCCAACACTGCTACTATGACTATTTCGTATCAATCTTAGCGAAATTAGCACTCATACCAAAACTATCAGATATTTTAAATAATGATGAAGTTAATGTAAGGTTGGTGATCAATTTTCTTAAAGCCAATGGTTTGTTAAATAAAATCTAATTTATTTGAATATTTATTCTTATTTATTTTTAAATAATATTGTAATGAGGTAATAGAAACAAAGAATAGATAGACGTAGATGACCTCAGGGTTTTACCCCTCTAAGCCCTAAACAACAACAACTTTCGGTTGCAACAACTTCATTGCTTGCACACTTGCAAATCCTTCGAACTGCACTAAGATACCCTCTGCGCTGAGACTCCACCTGCCGGTCAATGAACCCTACAATTAGCAGATAAATTATAGAGCTTCATCTCCCCGGACCAGTCTGCCAGGCCGCCGGAATGCCGCGGGCTTCGCTTCCTGACCTAGTAACTCGTTTAGTCTTCGCATATACGGCTCTCTTATAACTTTTAAGGGGCTTTTAATTTTATTATTATATCTTAGATTTCGTTTTATTAAGTGACTTTATTAACAGTGAAATAATTCATGTTATATGTGAAAAAGTAGTGTAAACTGTTAAGTTAACAATTAAGTTGAAACTGGACATAAACAAGGTGAGTAATCACTTATTTATAACGGCATTGTGAACAGTGTAAATAGACCTGAGGATAGTGATAGATAACAAGCCGGCCATATACATTCGTTAATCCGACCAGTGGGCTGCTGCCCTTTGGCGGAAGCACATCTACGTTACTTAGACTTCTACAAACTCGCGTAATATATACGTAATTGATAAAGGACATTTTTTTTTCCAAATTATTACAGTTACCTCTAATTAAATTAATATGAGATGCGCTATTTTCATATGGTAATGTCGAGCAAAGGAAACAATCGAACTTTAAGATCTAGGAGTCTCGATACCACAAAGAGTTCACCCATCAAGAAAAGGGCTAGACGCTCTAAAAAAAATACCCCGCCAGCTACACCAGAGAGCTCAGTTGACGAAGTTGAAAATCAACCTGGCACATCATCACAAAATATGTCAACACAAGTTATACCAATACAAGGTACGCTAGAAGAATCGCCTTTTTTTACAGCTAATCCATTCCAAGTGCTGTCAAACACACAGAATGAACAAATGGAAGCAGTATCCATCCCTAGTGAACCTAAACCTCCACCAATATTCGTTAGAAATATAAAAAATTTCCAATTAATGTGTCAACAATTAAATAATACAGTGGGCTCAGGTAAATACGTATGCCAAAGCCGCACTAATGACACGAAATTAATGCCTGACACCCCAGATACGTACAGAAAAATTGTCAAGTATTTATCTGACACTAAGGCGGATTATCACACATATCAACTGCGCCAAGAGAGAGCGCTCAGGGTGGTGATCAGGAGATTACACCCATCAACACCGCTGGATGCCATTAAAGAAGAACTAACTGAGATGGGGTTCCGTGTTCGACAAATAGTGAATATATTCAAGGAAGATAGAGAACAGCCTGGTACAAAAAATAAAATACCGCTCCCACTATTCTTCGTTGACCTTGACCGAACGCCCCAGGTCGAAGAAATCTACAAGGTCACACGCCTTTATTACACTAGCGTTGTTGTAGAAAAGCCCTACACTAAGCGCGACATTGTACAATGCCATAACTGCCAGGCTTATGGTCATACGAAACGCTATTGCCACCACATTCCTAGATGTGTCAGGTGCGGTGATCAACATAAAACTGAGGACTGCCAGAAGTCCAGAAGAACACCAGCAGTATGCGCTTTATGCCACCAAGGGCACCCAGCGAACTACAAGGGTTGCCAAACATATAAGGAACTGAAAGCAAGAATTTATGCAGCTCCAAGAGAAGAACGGCCATCCAGGCCACCAAGACAACCCTCTAGAACTGTAAATACAAG
Organism: Nezara viridula; assembly: GCA_928085145.1. Classification (NCBI taxonomy): domain Eukaryota; kingdom Metazoa; phylum Arthropoda; class Insecta; order Hemiptera; family Pentatomidae; genus Nezara; species Nezara viridula. Next base: position 94,230,499 of record OV725077.1, read on the forward strand.
AGTGTCCTATGCTCAGATGTTCAGAGGAGACACTGCACCCACACAAACTCAGGCCCTGCCACAAGAACCTCAACCTCGAGTATTCACATCTCAACCACAAGACCCTTATCCCATCTCTGAACCTAGGCCTAATAACCAGACATTCATTCCTCCTCCTCCCAATGCCACTGACCTCACAAGCCTATTGACTTCTTTCCTCTCTGAATTCAGGTCACTCATCACTCCTCTCATTTCCTTGCTTACCAATGTTGTATCCAACCTCATCCCACTGTCGAGAAATCCTTAAATGCCCCCAATCAAATCCCTCTCCGTTCTCCTTTGGAATGCGAATGGTATTCGAAATCACGTCAACGAACTAACAATCTTATTACAGGACAAAAACATTGATATAGCATTAATAACTGAAACTCGACTTACCAACAAACGACCACTTAACATCCCCAACTATCATATCTATCGAACCGACCATCCTGATGGAACAGCACATGCTGGCACTGCCATAATTATCCATCAATCCCTTTCCCATCATCTATTCCCTTTGCTAACCCATAATTTCCTACAATCCACTGCCGTGATAATCCAAACTTCCCTTTACCCAATAGCAGTAGTCGCAGCATACTCCCCGCCTAAAATACCCATCTCAGAATCCCAATTAACTTCCTTCCTTAACTCCTTAGGACACCACTTCCTTCTAGGTGCAGACTTAAATGCTAAACACCAGCAATGGGGAGCCAGAACCACAAATTCCCGAGGACGAACATTGCTATCTGCACTTAATTCCCATCACAGCAACATCCTCTCACCCAATTCTCCCACATACTGGCCAACAGATCCTAACCGCAATCCCGATCTCCTAGATTTTTTCATCCACAAAGGTCTAGGGTCCCTTCATTATTGCATCTCAAGACTTGATGATCTTTCCTCAGACCATAGTCCCCTAATCCTAACGGTCTCCACATCACCAATTCCCAAACCACCTCCACCTTCATTTATTAGGGGGCCAGTTAATTGGAACCTCTTCCGTCAAATACTGGATGATAATATTGACCTCAGAGTTTCCTTAAAAACACCCGCAGACCTAGATGAAGCAGTATATTCCATGACTACCTTGATCCAACAAGCAGTTTGGACTGCATCTTCACCTTATCCTTCTAAAAAATACCGCAAAATAAATCCTCTACCCCAAGACCTACTGGACCTTATTAATAGAAAACGATGCTCTAGGACCATCTGGCAAAGAACCAGGCATCCTGATGATCGGAAATCATATAACTATTATTCCAAGCAGGTAAAACAAAAACTGGCTACGTTTAGATCCCAATCCTATAATTCCTATCTTTCCTCACTATCTGCAAGTGATAACTCCCTCTGGAATGTAACTAAAAAAATCCTTAAATTCCAATCCATTTCCCACCCCCTCCGCCGTGATGATGGTTCCTGGGCTTCGTCAGATGAGAATAGAGCAGAAGAGTTTGCTAAACATCTATCGTACACATTCACTCCTCATCCTGAACTCCATCCCTCCCATACTGCTGAAGTTAAAGAATTCCTCTCTTCACCGATTCCTCTCTCCTTACCTCCTAAAGCCGTCAACCCCTCTGAGGTCAAATTCCTTTTAAAGAACCTAAAACCTCGCAAATCTCCAGGACACGATCTCCTTACATCCCAGATCCTCAGACAACTTCCCAAAAAAGCAATTATATTCCTTACATACCTATTCAACTGTATCCTCCGCACAACCCACTTTCCTCTGGTGTGGAAACACTCCATAATTATCCTCTTTCCTAAACCAGGTAAACCTGTTAATTGTACATCATCCTATAGACCGATAAGCTTACTTCCGATCCTTTCCAAAATCTTTGAGAAAATCCTTCTCAAACGCATCCTACCCATACTGGAATCCCACAATATCCCTTCCCATCAGTTTGGATTCCGCTCAAGACACTCCACTGTCCAACAAGGCCTTCGCGTTGTGGACCACATATCCTCTGCACTTGAAAACAAGCAATATTGCACTGGTGCCTTTCTGGACGTAGCTCAAGCTTTCGACCGGGTGTGGCACGATGGCTTGCTTTTCAAGCTCAAAACCCATTTACCTCAACCCTTGTATCTAGTCCTCAAATCCTACCTTTCAAATCGCTCCTTTCAAGTCCGCTGCGGCACTGAACTCTCCAAACATTATCCAATTGAGGCTGGTGTCCCACAAGGCAGTGTCTTGGGCCCAGTTCTCTACATCCTTTTTACCGCTGACATCCCTTCAAGTCCTGATACCTTCCTAGCAACATTTGCTGATGATACTGCCATCCTATCCTCCCACTCGGATCCTCTAATTGCGTCCCAGAACCTGCAAAGACACCTCTCCTTCATTGAGCAGTGGTGCAACAACTGGCGCATCAAAATTAATGAATCAAAATGTAAACATGTAACTTTCACTCTTCGACGCAGATCCTGTCCTCCAATCCTTTTTAATTCAATTCCTCTTCCCTACTCAGACACAGTCCGATACCTTGGCTTCCTTCTGGACAAAAGACTGACTTGGAACCCACATACGAGACTTAAAAGACAAGAGCTTAACCGACGATTTGGTCAGCTATATAGACTACTAAACAGAACATCTCATCTCTCAACAGAAAACAAATTATTAATCTACAAGACCATACTGAAACCTATCTGGACCTACGGACTTGAGCTGTGGGGGACAACTAAATCATCGAATATCAAACGCATCCAATCCTTCCAGTCTAAAGTCCTTCGAACAATAGTCAATGCTCCATATTATGTCACGAACAAGACCCTACACCATGACCTTAACATCCCATATGTCCATGTTATCATCCCATCCAGATTCTCCAACTTTCACCAGAACCTCATACATCATCCCAATCCTCTAGCCCAATCCCTATCCAGCTCCGAGCATCCATACCATCCCCCTCGAAGGTTGAAACGGCAGTGGCCTCGAGATCTTTTGTAAATATGCCTTTGGAGTCCTGGCAATGGCCAGCTTCTCCACTCATGTCCTGAGCGTCTGTGGCTCTAGTGCCCTCTTCCAGTCTCCACTGGCTTCTAATACTAGTGATGCGGCTGGAAAAGTGGCGCTGGGATCTTCCGGAGTCTTGCTTTGCCTTCCACGTGTGGGGGAAAAAGCCTGGTTCGGAGATTCTTGGGCGAATGTATATATTGTATATAGTTATGATTGTGTTTAGAAGTTTTTATTTTATTTTATTTGTTTATTATTATTATTTTTTCTTTTCTTTTTATTTATCTTCTTCATCAGTATTATTTATTTACTTCTTATATTTATATTTATTTCTTTATTATTTGTATATATTGTATGAATGAGAACTTTTAGCCCTAATGCTTATAGCCCTCCAGCAGTGGCTGCATGTATTATTATTCAATAAATAGATTAAAAAAAAAAAAAAAAAAAGATTTCGTTTTATGTCCAAGGTTTTACGGTTATAAGGATATTAAAGTGAAATGAATATATTTCGACGAATACTTTAAAATACATTAGATCGCTGACATGTGATACATTTACCTCCTGGCTAAGATACTCCTGATAACAGATAGCGGGAAGGCAATATATATTTATTCACATTTTAAACTATCTGTAGTTCTCTACCAATCGCTTTGTTTTTATTTCAAATTGATTTTAATAAAAATATGTAATATTTTTCTATACTTCTTCTTGTCCAAATGTCAATTTCAAAACATTAAATCTTACTTCATTTTTTGTACATATGGTGTGAATGCACTCTTCCCTTAGTTATTAACATCCGTAACCCATTGTAATCTACAATTTTTTCATTTACGAAAATTGGGGCGTTTTCAATCTGATTATTGGCTAACTTTGTCTATCTAATTAGAGAATAACAACTCATGAATATACATTTGGTTCCCACCTGAATCGTAAGATAATTTAATCTCAAATTCGATAAAAAAAGGTGGCATACAAAAATATTGGGCCGTTTGGCGTGACCTGTATCCCCAGCATGTCAAAATAAGGAAGTATAGGCAAATATAGACAATGAAAAACGGCCCGATATAAGTAGAAAGGAAATGGGTAATTATGAGTGTTTAGTACATCATTAAATTAATTTAATGAAGAAACAACACAATTTCTGAAAATTTTCGTTGATAGCAATTTGTGGGTTACGATCAGATGATGCCATTTACGAAGTTTTTAATAATTTTGTAAAAAGGGGTCTGTAACGCCCCCTTCTAAAAGGCATTAAAAAACTAAGAGGTTTCAGAATTCAAATGGTTTCAAAGGTTAAACGATCGAGACTGGGTAAATTGTTAAAAGACTTTGAGCGGGTATCGAGACCGGGGCTAATTTCAAAGGAACTAGTAGGTCCAATGTTTTAAAGTCCTGAAATGTGCCATTTTCGAGATAAATCGTAATTTTAGCGAAAACCTCTTGGTGATATTGATGCCACGGAATATTTATCATATCTTTAGGTTTTAGAAATTGAAATATTGCTATTTATGGTGGTCTTTGACGAACTAAAAATTAAAGGATTTTGGAAATATAAAAGGAAAAGAATAGCTCTTTCATGTTTAGACGTTTTGGATAAAATGGAAGGAAACTTTTTAATATTTTTTAATCAATAGAAAAAGTCCTTTTATAGTCTTTGTAATAAAAATAAAAATCATGGCTCTTCTGAACCAAACAAATATAATGAGTACAATAATAGATTAGTATAAGTTCAGAGATTGCTGTGTGTGAATGCTTATATAAACTGGAACACCTAATAAACTGGAGGAATATTTTACAGAGGATGCAATGCACGGTAGCCTGAACAGAATTAAGTATGATAGAACAATTAGAAGTCCGCGTAGCTGTGCCAGAGGTACTTTTAAATCTGGCATTAAATCCTACACACTCTCCCCTGGTCAGAGAAAATGCCCGTATATGGTAAAATGCTAGGGTGGGGATGAAAGACATAAAAATAAAAAAGTGGCACAACCTAATTTAGTCACATATTAAGTAAATTGTTATGTTTGCAGTCGAGGTAAACTATAAAACTACACAAATTGTGTGTGTTAGATATTAATCTGATGTCGCATACGTATCGAATGTATCTGCGTACTGAGTACCAAAGTACCAATTTTCCTCAAATACTGACATTTTTTGAGTTCCAAAGAATTTAATTACTACTTCAGTTGATGTAAACGATTCAAACGATTAATTGAAGTAGTTTTTGAATTTCGAATAGTGGTTCAATTTGAGTAAAATACTTCGTATTCGGGACTCAAAGTAGCATTTTTCCATCTCTGTTGAAATCTAACATGAAATTTCTCACTGGGTTATACCAGTATACATACAATTGATTCAGAAAAAAATGAACTCTTCTCTTGAAATTACCATTTTATACACCACTGAGCGAATGCACGCAGTATCTAATATTTTCTCTATCCCATTGTGGAATGTTGACTTTCATCTAGTTTGTTCCATCTCATACAGTCTGTAATTCTTCTAATTCGTGATTGTGTGTGGTCGGAAGGAAAAGCTGGTACCGAATCGTGGGCTAAATAACCCAGCCGACCGACTAATGTTGACTATCCCTCGTTATGTCCGCATCTGATGGACTCAAGGTCCGACCTGTGCACTACCCGACCAGGATGAGAACAGTTCGTGGTATGGAATTGGGTGAGCTCATGCTCTACTGACCTCTACCACTCATATTTGGTCCCTACTCCAGATGATTTTCTAGAAGTCCTCTTGTTTCATCTTCATCCATGTTACGATTTACCGTAAAGTATTCATTGACAATAACTAACCCCATAGCATTTATTAAGTATCTATTCATGAGCCCGTGCGAATTTATTTCATAAGTTAATAGTTTCCCATCTTGTTATCTGTCCTTTTCTTAGCCCCGACGAAGCCTGATCTTTAGGCCGAAACCTTGGCAAATATAAAAATAAATATCATTTATTTATTTTTAATATGTTTATTTTTTTATTAAACACCCCAACCAACATTTCTTCAATTTAAGAAATAAAATTTAAAAATCGATCCAGCCGTTTGCTCAAAAACGATTACGTAACTTTAGGTAATTGATTGAACATATTTTGTCCAATCATGGCCGTTCTCTCAGGAAGGCGTTACATACCTTTTAGCGTACAACCCGAACGTAACGCTTGGATATATAATGTTTTAACATTGTATATTCAAGCTTCGTCCCATATTTTTTACTGAATTACTACGATTAGTGTTCAAATTTGCGAATGACATTACGTTAGTAAATTAGTCGTTGTCTGATATTGACCTAATTTCGTCATGTTTCACATAACAATATCATTGCAGATCTTAAAAGTTATAGACTGGCTCCTTATGCATTCATATCTGTGGTAGCTTTCACTGGAAATAAATACAGATGTCCTTGGTACCTTATGAACCGGGGTGTGTGTCGCATGCCTGCCTCACTCCATCTGTTTCTTACCTAATATCGTTGCACAGGAGCTTGAGACACAATGCCCTGCCTTTCGCTACAAATAACCTTAGCTAGATCATTATTAAAATCTATTTAAGAGGGAAACAAAAATAATTACGTTAATGGCAATTATGTCAATTTTCATGAAGTTGCTAGTAAATAATGCCTAGGAACAGTTTGTCTTGACTTGTTTTGCATTTCAAAAAGCAATACACTTGTTCCATGGAAGGAGAATGTGTCTAAATCCAGTGCCTAAAATTACAAACACGAACTTTTGAACTTTCAAGGGTTCAACGACCTGCACCCAAGTCCAGACCATCCCGGATGTATCGCCAAATGTTCTTTGAAAACTTTTAAATAAAATTATTTTACAAATAATCATTAAAAAAAGAAAGATAAGCAAAATAGATATAATAAGGATACTAATTTTCGCTTAACTAATTTGATTATTTTTTTACGATTCGTGTCTAATTTTCTCTGTTTTTACTTGAGCATATATAACAAATAAATCTATACCTTGCTACAAAACTGTTTAGAAATTTAAATTGTTACTATCCATCTATTTTGTATTTAATGAGGAAACGTTTTTTAGTCAATTTGTGACCTTTTAAATAAAGAAACCTCCTACTTTTTTATTATTTTTATTTATTTATTATTTAATTTACGTTCTATTGCCGACATTAAGTGATTAATTGGGCACTTAAGTGATTTTTATCAAAAAGTTCTCTTTGTTGTTATATTTTCTTCTTCATAATATATTTGCAACATTCCGTTCGTTTTCATTTATTATTGAGAATATATATATTTATTTCGTCTTATTTTAAAAATTGATTTAAAATATATTTTTGGTGGCGAATCTCCTTCTTTAATGTTTCTATTAATTAAATTTAAATAGTTGCAGCTTGACTATTGAAACGTTTATAAGAAACTTTCTCCACAAAAAATGTGTTTTTTGCGACTTTATAGAAGATGAAGAAATAAAAGTATATATTGTGGAAAGTATGACAAAGAGTGGAATGTAGCAAATTTATTAAGAAAGAGAAAATGTAACTATATAATTTTATCTATAAAAATAGCTTCTTCCGTCCGATCTATTAAAATTCCGAAATCTTGGACATTGGTTCTTTTTGTTTCAAAGTTCGCAAATATTTTTTTTAAAAAATTTTAAGTGTTTACGAGATACTACGTGAGCTAGGTCGAATAGAGGTAATTTTCATATTGAATCAGAAAATATAACGATGTTTCAACTCTCAAATCTTTAGTTACTAATATAATTCGAATAAGTTTCTAAATTTTATTTTTCTTTTCCTTTAATGATATATTGAGATTTTGTTAGCTAGTAATATGTATACTTGAATACCAGCGCACTCTTACGTTGTTTCATTAAGTTTTGGATGTATGAATTCGGCTCGGTCTATTTAATAACCATAACAGGTACTCAAGTTCCTAAGGAACTCAAAATCTAAATCAGTATGAGGATGACATATAGCGTCTACTCTTCCGGGCTCGGCGTATTCAACAAGCATAACAATTTTGTCTGGCATTGCCTTTATAAAAATATTTTTTATAATTAATTCATTACAGTTTTTATTCATTAGGGTTAATAATCTTTTTTATACATGATTAAATATTTTTGTTATATTAAACAGTTTAATGAAAGTCTTAAGTATCCTAATCCCATAAAACCACACCTACTCAACTCCGAAAATCCAAAATTTTCAATTTTATATCTTGTTTTGAATGAAGAATAACTACTGGTAAAAAAAATATTGGAATTTCGTGGCTTTTTTCATATTTTCGATTTCATCATCGATTCATTCCTATTTCATGTAATTCCCGGCAAAGTCGTCTTTACTTCACTATTCCAATGGCATAAAGACAAAATTATCTTAATGAAGCGATTTCAACTCTAAACCCGAAGTTTTCCGTTTTCTTTTCCATACTTTGGATTTTTTTATATTTTGAAGCAGCACCTCTTCTCGGTCAATAGTTTCCTCCTTAATTCAGAAAAGAGGATCGATCCTCCTCACTCAAATCTTCTTCAGGCGCCTTCTGATGGACATGTCAATTGTGGTCATTTCGTTTATAAGTCTATTGTTGCTAAATGGTTAAATTTATTATTCTTTTGCTATTATTAATAATAACTTTTCTTCTAAAATATATTTCATTTTATTGGATCCGGTTCTGAGTTCTTTTGTCGTAGTTATAAAGAACAACTATTTCCAAAATTTTGTTCGACAAAACATCAAAATAAAAAGTTGGCGTATTGAGGGATGCCTTCTCTTGAAGATACTCATGGCAAATACAATTTTATAATTTTGGGATTTATTATCAGCTGTTCTGTTTTTCTAGTTTATTCATTTTATGTTAATTCTTATATTTCTAGCTTATTGTTTGAAGTAGCTATATTACTTTTATAACTTTTTTATTATATAACTTATGACTATATTACTTAATGTATCTGAAATCGCCTTTATCTTCCATACGGATACAATTTAAGACATAATTGATTTTTCAAATTTAAAAATCATCAATAAATGGCTATTTTAGTAAATTGGATTTCATTTACTAAATATACTGGGACAATTCATAATAGTTTTATATTCCATTTAAAATGCCATTTAATATTTTAATCTTATTCATTTATAAAAAAAAGTTAGACTAAAAGCGTACCAATACCCCAATTGTTACAGACAGTGTCATCTCACAAAGCACTTACACAATCCTTAAGTGGATGCACGCCCAAAAGTAACACGTTTCTTTAATCAGGGGACGTAGGCTTGGCTAAGTGAATACAGTGTAACCACTTGCATCAGGTTCCAGCGTGGGAGTCGAAGAATTAGTAAAGCAGGACGTTCGGCTCTTGATATTAATATTTATTTCTTTACCTGCCGACCACATGTGCAGTATATTTAGCGATTAAATTGGGATCACTTGGTGCTATATTTAGAAAACTGTAATGAGCACAGTTGGCAACTTTACGGTGAACTGAAGTGCAAAGATTGTGACTAATAGCCCTGAAAGATTAATAATTTAAGTCACTTACTCCGAACAAAATCGGTAATCTCCCGATGCTTACAAATTGGTAATGAAGGTGTATGTTATTTTCGATATTTCAACAGTATGGGTACCTATTCTATTGAGTTATTTTTGTTTTGAGTCTGTTACATGCAGGAAAAGCCTCTTTTCCACCTCTACGCAGAGAAGGATTTTGATAAACGGTATATATCGAAAGATTCCGAATTTAATAAACAAATAATATATTATAATAAACATATTCGAGATACATGTAACTAGCCAGCAATATAAATGTCAGTACTCAGTAGACGCAAACTTTTATGCTTGAGGTCTACCTTCGAGGTCGATTTTGGCCCCTGGCACTAGGCCAATTCCAACATCTCTTAGCAAAACTGTTAGTAGGAAGGTATGAAACACACTGATTTCAAGAACACTATAGAAAAAACAATGGTTGGCATTATAAATTTTCTTTTGGGAACTTTGTTCATATAGTTGCCAATAGAGGGCATTGTACTTTAAGCAATCTAGAAAAAACTGGAACCTTTAAACTATCAAGGAAGCTTGTTATTTACTTAAAGTCCAACCTGTCCATCACTGGGTCCCCTGTCCGTAACTGGTGCGTTCATCCTAATACTTCCTAGAAGATATAACCAAATTTTTGAAAATTCGTCACTGGTGGTATCCAATATCACACCACAACAATATTCTTTGGTGAAAACTAATGTTATGAAAGTCTAAAATCTGAAGAATGGTCATGGATAATGATTGAGATATAGTCAAATAAATAAATTTCGATTATATATATTTTTCTTCCAGCAAATTCAGCTTCAGTTATCAAGGACCATTGAGGAAGACAGATGGAGTGGGTAGGAGGGAAGGTGGACTGTAAGAAGGCTGTTTAACAGTTGGCTGGGTTCGTTCGGGGGAGCCCGCAATGGAGGTAAAAAAAACCGTGGCGAATCGAGAACTTTAATCCTCCCTGAAATATTTATTCGATTCTTCTTCGCTGCCATTTCCCTAGAAACCGCAAAGGGTTTCCTATGTCACACTGGACCCCGATCACCAAGTTTTTTTTATTCATTTGAGTTAAATTATGTGAAAAATGAACTATGTACTTTAATGAAGTCTTATCCTTAAGGTTATCAACCTTTTCTAAATCAGAGAGGAAAGATTCATCTCTGGGGACTTCCAAGAAATATATATTAAACAGTTTGGGCCGGATAAAGCAACTAAGTTAAAATATAAAATAATTGAAAAGGAATTTTAATTAGAATGCTGTAACTTTAAAATTTCTAATGAGGTCATTTTAGTAGGCAAGCGTTTTGGAGCAACACATCGACCGTTTTGTAAGCAGAGCCTATCCTAATCCTTGTGAGTGGATTGACTATTATTTTGGGAAAACCTACGAAATAAATCTAATTTCACACAAAACTTGGAATAGATTGGAGTGTATCAGTTCTAGTTTTCCTTTTTACCTAAACACGTTTAGTATCAAAGTACTTTACAGCATTCCGATATTATAATCAAATTTGATTTCTCTCTATTATATAAAAAAAATTTTAGTATTTTTTTTTCTGATCCCTCTTTAAGGATACTCTTATTTACCTTAACCTTTTTATACCTGTGGTATTTGAAGGTGTGTTGAATTGATTGAAAGAGGTTATCTCTTCCTGTCTAAAGGTCCTGTTGAAGTGTTAGGAGTTGATCGTCCTCCGTTCGTTGAAGGAATTTTTAGTGACTGTGTCATATTTTATTTTACACCAGCGGGACCGACCGTAACGATGACATCACCTTTTTTATTCCCTCAATTATTTCTCCGTTATTATGATTATAAATTGTAAATAAGAATAATTATAATTATATAATAATATAAATTGGCAATAAGGCGCGATTTACAATATAGATTTTTAAAGAAATTAAAAAATTGTCTGAGCTTTGATTTCGTTCCTGTTATTTTATGTAATTAAAAATTATACAATCTGAACTATAGAATTTATGTAAATTACAGTTATAAAATTTGAGCAACGAAAAGTACAATTAAATGAACCTGATTAAATGAATTAAATAAAATGAAACTGTCAGACGGACAGCCCCCTCCCCCCCCTAGTAATCATTATTAATATTATTAAAATCATAGAAAGAAAGCCAACATAAGAAAAGAGATGGTGTATTGAACTTTGTATGCATGATTTTAAACGTATTTCTTAAGTGATATGCGGAGGTTCCTATAGAAGGTAGCTCATTTATCTAACGTTTCTGGAATAACACGAAAATTAAATATTTCCCTGAAACTTCTTGATCCTTATTTGAAAGATAATTGACAAAATTCTTTCGAAGTAATGAGTTGTTCCCCCATAATAAGTTATAGTTGTTAAATGTTTTTGTAATCACATAAATCTTTTTTCACGTCTATTTTACCTAAATTATTGATTTAAATTTTTTTTGGACACAATTTTCTTTATTCTGGAGGATATGAATGAGAATCTAATATAGCGAAATCATATATGTATTTTAAATACTCCTATTTAAGAATCTTGGAGTGAATGATAATAACTAAACTCGAGGAACTTTAATTTTATTTCATTTAATTCCAATTCAAGAAGTATTTTTTATTTGAAAATAATAGGATCTACTGTACAGTAGTATTATCCAAACGGAGTGTTAGTCCACCCATTGCATACCAAATATCTGAAAACCGGTACCGCTGATCCTTTGGTACATTAATGCAAGAATCCAGGACCCGATACTAGCCAACTCATGCCAGAAGCTTCGACTACCAAACGTGTGCCTGATCACGTAATGCCTTACGTGGGCCAAAACTGTTCACGTATTTTTTAAAATTCCCTTCTGGATCTACATATTGGGAAACATGTTGTGTAACATTTGGCATCAAAGGTTCACGTATTACTTTTAAGTAAAAGTGTAATATCGGAGTAAAAGATTTCTGTTGTCTAATTCATCACTAATGTGTTCTAGTCATTTTATGAATTCTTATTTTTGTTTTTAAGAATGATCCAAAACCGTATTTGAACGGCCGATACCTCTGGCGAACTCCGAACCGGGAGTCAGCGGCATTCCTTTGGATGAATCATGAGAAGTTGGATTACTTGAACCATTCCGCTATTTGGGCCGATCTTGTGAAGTGGAATCAGACTAACTACCGATAACCTAGAAGTCCATACAAGGATATCTCTATTACCTTCAGTATAAGGAAAATGCCTTCCTGAAAGGGAAAAATAAATCAGGATAAGATATACCCTTTTTGGAAGTGAGCTCGAAAAGAAAATAACTTTCCGCGAACCCAGAGTGAACTTCTTTGTAACTGGTCTCTTCCTCGACATTTTCGGATAGTCCCAAGTATCGAAAAATGTTTTTTTTTCCCTCTCGATACTTTATTACTTTAGTCAAAATGTAATTTACTTAGGAAGACATTATACAACCACAGCAGTAAATGTATAGCCATATTCATATAGTAATTCCCCGCTGAAAAATATTTATTTTTATATATGATTATTATTCCATTTTATAAATATATAAACATGGAAGAAATCATAACATTTTTTGATTGGTATGCAAAAGTTCTGATCTTCAGATTATTGTATTATTACTTGCATCTAAGACCCATTGGTTATTCACAAAGGTGATTTATAAATTATATATTGATATATAATCGATCTTAAAATTCTATAATTAGTAATTATTATTTTGATCGGCTGCTTGGTTTCTATATTATCCAATACTCGATCAATAAAACATTTATTATTATTGAATAATTATAGGTTGACGGTTGTATATTTTTGAGGAAGGAGATGGTCCGGATTGTCGGCCATAAAAAGACTAAAATAGTTTTTTAAAACTATTTTAGTCTTTTTATGGCCGTCACCCTTACCACCCCTAACCACCCTCTCCTTCCTCAATAATAATTATAATTTTTATAAAAAACTGTCCTTTAAAATAAATATATTTTAATATTAAGCTATCACCATAATAGCTTTATCATAATAATTTCGACAACACCGTTTAATTCGTTGATATATTTTAAAATATAATTTAAAATATTTTTATTTTTTGTCAATTAACATTATTATTTGTGATAAATTCGATTTATTTTTTTTTGTTGGTTTGATTTATTTTACAATTTATTTTCTTTTTTTCAGGTAACGTCTATTTATTTGATACATTCCTTAATATGTAAGTAATTTTTTATTCTAATATGTTATACAATTTATATGATTAATGTTTATATTATATTAATGTTGATTATAGCATAGTTTTATTAATGAGTCGGAAAATGTACGCCTGTTTATTAGACGTAGAAAAGTGTCCCTTCCCTAGCATCCATAATAAGTCTTATTTTAAAGCTTGCAATCACCACTGCCTGGCAAGTCTTCTTCCATATCTGAAATGAATGATTATTATAGACAAGAAAATCTTTAAAATGTTGGCAGATTACAATACAAGAAGTTTTTGTGATTTAAAAAATAATATTTATAATTATGATTTATGGCCCTACCTATGCCTTTTTATTCTAATCAGGAAATGTAATGGATGTATTCCTGGCTCAAAAATCAGTTTTATTGCTTTTGTTACGTTGATAAAAGCTGAATTGTGTTGTTTTTTTTTTGGTATATTTAATATCCAGGATTATTACGTCATAGGGGTATAAACCCTGACCCGAATAGTGTATTTTGGTGTAACTTTGCCCTGAGCCTTGCACACGGCTGGCTATGACTCAACGCAAAGCCGGTCTGTGACTAAGCTTACCCTGCAGACCAAATAAAATGGTTCTGACCCTAGGGGCTGGTGGTTTTCGGTGTCCCTTGTTATCTGGTCCACGCAGCTTGGCTCAGTCTGCTTCAAATATTTCTCAGTGTGGTCGTATTGCAGGCTCGATAGGGACGCGGAAGTGCTATTAATCGAATGTGAGTGTTCGAAAGGTACATTCATCAAGATTAACCTAGAAATGCTGTGCCGTCAAGGTTCGTTACACCTTTCCAAATCTTACTCCTACTTCTGATTTATATATTTTGTAAAAATTGCGTGTGTTACTCATTGCGGAATACGCAAGTTTATCAATAATAAATGATGGTTTTTATAAAGTTCAATTAGCTTAAAGTTGTTGAAACCGATTGATTTGATAGGAATCGTTTCTCCAAAGCTGATCTGAAGTAAAGATTCTTTATTCCTTTTTGCGACCTTTTACTCAGCTATAGGAGTCGTGACATCAGTGATATTGCTTTGTGATATCCAGCTGTCAATTGCAGATTTATTCAGAACGCTTCACCAATTTAATATTTGTTTTTAATTATAAAACTAGTGAGCCTTGCAGAACTTAAAATTGAATAAACTTACAGGCGTAAAACTTTTAAAAACGTTTTACAGGCGTATTAATTTAAAAAACTTAAATTTAAATTTTGTTTAGCAAATCGTTAGCTTTAAGAAAATGTATCACCAATTTTTACTTTAAGTTTGTCATTATTTAAAATGTCCAAATTTGGTTAGAATCAATACATAATAAGGACACACTTGGAGAATGTGCGGGAACTGTAGCTATGTTGACAATTTGGTGCAAGCTGTTTGCTTATCAATCGGGAGCGGAGTAGCTCAGTGGTAGGGCATTAAGCTTCCAATGCTGAACGTCCCAGGTTCGAATCCCGGCTCATAGCAGAAAATTTATTTATTCTGTTTCGTTGGCCTGGGGTCAGGAGATCTTGCTGCGGCACACCCAGCCTCAACAAAGTGGTTACCCTTAATTAAATAATTGATTAAGGGGGAAAACCTGGCGGTTGAGCGTGATCCTGGACCAATCCCCTAAAATTGTACAACTGTTGGTCTCGAAACAGTACTTTCCCTAAATAGTACTGAACCCAAGACCCTTCATGGATTGTAATGATATAGATTTTTTTTTTCTGTTTGCTTATCAAATAGGAATGTCTAGTTAAATCAACTTCCTCGCAACGAACATTACGGTTCGAGGTGGACGATGGTTTAACTAATCTTTTTATTTCGTTCAATTTTCTCGGTGGATTCTCATTCCATATGGATTGCCATCCAAGAGCTATTTCTTTTTTGAGGGGAAGTCTTGTGTCATAAGTCTTGTATGGTGTTATTGTGGCAGCACCTCAGGCCTGGGAGTGCTTGGCTGCTGCGTCCGCTAGCTCTTGGTCGCTCCTATAAGTGTATAAAGCTCATTACAACTTTTTAAAATAATATTTTTGGTTTAAAACAGTACAAATTAATGTTTTTAAAATGATAATAGCCAAGGACGATGGAAAACGCAACATTTAATATTTTGTCTTATTTTAGGTCTTGTTTTCTCTACTGTGCAATAACGATACATTATAAGGATGTTGTACTCAAATCGTAGTAAATATACAATTATATTTCAGCAACGTTCTGAGACTTTAAAGTTTTCTCGTTCATATCATAAAAAATGTAATAATAACTTTTTTTTCGAAACTGATCTTCAACAATAAATTAAGTAATAATTAAAATACACTTTAACTACTGGTATATTATAACAAAGAAACCAAATGATATATATTTATAATATTTGAAAACTATGAATCGCTGCATCGAATACTAAAGTAACTGGCAAATTTAAAGTTATAGACGCGGTTGAGATAATGTTTTTTCCAGGGATCGAAAGAGTCATAAACCTTTTTAAATAAGTTTGATTTTAAGAGTATTCAGCAAAGTTCAGTCATTATCATCTCTTTTCAGAACCTTTTGTTTAAGTTTTAGCTATATCTTGTCAGTAACGGCGAGTAAACGGTGCAGTGTGAATTACGATGGTGCGTTATATTTGTTTAAGTTATTTTATAGTTAAAAAAACATAATATATTTCCAAAATATTAAAAATCATAAAATAAAACAATGAATTCTCAATTTTAATATGTCTGAAACTAATCGTTTTTGTCTAAAAATCTTTTATGGATAAGTTTCAGAATAACTGTTTGTAGTGAACATTCATTAAAAAGTTATTCCGATAAAAGTTTTAAAATAACTTCATCAAAAAGTTATAGTTCAATAAAAACTTCATGTAAAATAACTGTTAACTCGTATTTTCAAACCCAATTTTTTTAGATCTTGGTTTTTCCAAATCAGGAGGTAGTAAGGTTTGGTACTCTATCTCTTTAGAATAAAATATATTTTACTTCAAAGCCCTTAACGATTATGCCCATTTCCCAGAATATTCTATTCGTTTAAGCAGTTACAGATAAGACAAGCAATATGTTTTCCGGCGTGACGATAAACCCACTTTGGGAATGTCGTTAAGATTATCAGAACAGTTTGAAAATTAACAAGAGTAGGCAGTTATTTACATAGTGACAATTTTACATTCTTGAGCTGTCTACATCACAGACATATCATACTGTATCATATGCAGAATCGATATATATAACTATACATATATATATGTATATTCGCATTTTAATGCATATTTCACTTATATTTATCATCTTGTATGATAAACGTACATAAACTATATGTCTGAACTGGATGTATAATATCACCAATATTAAACATTTAATACACTCTGTACCTCCGATATTGTTGAAAATGATTTATTTCCTGAATGAAAATGATTGAAGCCGAAACAAAAATCTTTTATAGTGATTACTATATAATTTGTAGTATTATATGTTTACTGCAGTAAATACTTTTTACTGCTACTAACGGCCTTCTTTTAATATGATAGTCTTTCCATAGTCCCTTAATTTCTAAATATTGCTATAATCTGCAAAAACGATTAAGCTGTATAGGAGACCTATCGCAATCACATCAATGAAAAATAGCGGTATATTAATCAAAATCTCGCAACTGTATTATCTGCCCGATTATTTATTTTTAACATAATTTTTTTACCGGTTGATAAGTATGATGTGGAAGTCAGCAATTAAATACAGTTGATTAGAATGTTCAGCAAGAAATTTATCTATCAAAAGATTTTTGTTTGGAAAAATAATCATAAGTTATTTTTTTACTAAATAACTTAAACGTTAATTTCATGAAAAAGACAAAGTATATGCCCATATTTTAAACGATTTGAAAGTTTTCTTTTTCATTGAACTTACACTGAATATCGCCCAGTTTATGATTTATAGCATGAAGTTATTGTACGACCGAAGTAAACATTTTATATTATAAAAATTATAATCGAGATACATTTGTAGAGCAATAAAGAAATTAGTTACCATTTATGCATGGAAATCATTATATTACAATAACCATTTTCTCCCTTATTAGAGGTATATATTAGAATATACATAAATATTAAGAAATTGCATTTTACCTCGACTACTTACTATAAGGAATCTGGTATAGGGATGACCATGGATATTCGATATTTTACCATCAACAATATCTAGAATAGAATAGAATAGAAAATTGAAATTCCCTTAGAAAAAGAAAGATGAATTAATACAAATCTGGCCAAACACTAACTTATAGAAATACTAACATTATATACATTATTTAAAAAGTAGTATGTAACCACTAAGAAATAAACAAAACAAAAAAAGATATATGTATATATATATATATATATATATATATATATATATATATATATATAAATATATAGATATTTCGATAATAACGACTATGGATGGCTATTGCTAAGTATAGTTGAATAGTAAACTCAAATTGTCCAACTTGTCCAAATTTGTTAGTTAGAACCATTTTAAACTAAGATCCAGAATTCTCAAAGAAATCTATTTAATTGAATAGATCCTGATTTGGAAAAACCAAGATCTAAAAAAATTGGGTTTGAAAATACGAGTTAGCATTTTTTTTACATGACCTTTTTATTGAACTATAACTTTTTGATGAATTTATTTTAAAACTTTTATCGGAATAACTTTTTAATGAATGTTCACTACAAACAGTTAGGATGCAAATAAATTTACATTTCGCTTAATCCGATCTATGGATAAACGGAAGACATAACTGGTTGAATGGAAATTTCTGGAAAAAAGATGACGATGACGAAGATGGACAGACACTAGAAAATTAATTTTACTAAGTAGGATAGAAGAATTGATACTTCCATTAATTAATTTAAAGAGGAAAATGTCAATTTCTTTTTTGCGCCTATGTGCTAGAGAACCAATATTTATATTGACATTCATATTTAAAAAAGTTTATAATTTCGTTGAAAATGCCGACTATCGATGTTTTAAGTCCGATATTTTGATGGTATCGATAGTTATGTCGATGACAACATCCATATTGGTACTTCGATATCCCATCCCTAATCTGGTCTGAATCTACTTATGCCTCATCTCTATCAGGGTATTATTTATCCCGTTAATCTTCCTTTAGCTGTGAAGCTACAGCATGCTTTATCATCCCCTGAGCCGAGGACACATTTCCAAGTTGTGACTCACAGTTGGAGAATCACTCGATAGTAACTGCAGGCATCCGCCTGATTTCTTGTCACAGTATATCTTGTTCCTGTCGGACCTTCAGGTGAGCCATTTCAGAATCCTCTTATGATTGTCCTCGTCTTTTTATTTATTTTTCTTTATGTAATTTATAATATCTTACAATTTTTAAGAGAGGCCAAGTTGAGGAATTAAATCAAAACTCTCAAATTAGAAGCGCAACTTCTATGGGAAAAAAAAAAATCACATAAATTTGAGCCGCTGTCGAATTCAAGTGATAATGAATGCATATACGACTGAGGCTGTACTTTCTGAATAATACAAAAGTTCATATTTAGTTGAAACTTCAAAGCGCTTCACCACAACAGTGACTCTTCTTAAGTGGTGTGGCAGAGACTTGGGAGCTGAGAACACTAAAGCGTGACAGCTACACACGATACTCTTTAACCTCTTTCTCCTATAATTTATAAAAATACATTTATAAATATAAATATGAATTTATAAAAGCTAGTAAAATAAATTCTAAACAAAATAATTTTATTGAAAGAATAGATGTCTTGCATAGAAGACGGATTATTTTTATAATTTTTTTTTTACGGCAATTATCTTTGCGGATATGTATCGAAAAAAATCGAGAGTTTTTCACTTTTAATTGTTAGGACATTATATTCATCGAAGAAAACAAATTGAAAATTCATAGTAGTATCTTCATAAGCTGTTTTTTTTTTTGTTTTTTTTTGCCATTTACTCAATTCTATATGATTCGATATTTTAAATTTTGGTGTATACCAGTGTAATATCTGACACAGTTGGTTGTCAAGCTCAACATCATCTGTATAATCTGTGCATTATAAAAGTTTCTTAGGGATTTTAGTATAACTGTTAAGTTGTGGGTGTAATTATCATGACATTTTTTTCTCACTTCGATATAGTTGTATTTATTTCTTTTGTCTAATGTTTCTGGCTTTTTACCCGTTCTCAGATACAATTCTTATGACCATCTTATATTATTATACTGCATGTCAGAAAACATATGTATTTCTATTCCAAACTACATTTATCCTTAGTCGGTTTAAAATGAATCAGCAATGTGACTAAGGAAATTATCCAACTAAGCATAAATGCATTTATTTAAATGTAATTCGGAATAGAAATAAAAATTTTTCCTAACATGCACAAGGTGTATAGAAAAGAAGACCATTAGCAGTTTTAAAAATTGTCTCTGAGGATGGGTAAAGAGCTAGTTAGACAAAAGAAATAAATATAATTATTCGGAAGAGAGAAAAAAAATCATAATAATTATACCTATATAATACAGACGATTACCCATAAATTTGTTACACTTATTATTCTTATGTTTTGTTCTCCACTTACTTGCCTTTTAAGCCATGCGGGGGTTTTTCTAGCCCGGAGGGCCGGGGACACCGGCGGTGCTGTGCACAAGCGTTAGCCCGCCCCTACATAAGAATTATACCTATAACCATTAAAATCTTTCTTATTAAACATTTGAAATATCAAATAATGTGTGAATGTTAAGTTATATATTTTAATTGGTACATACCCGAAAATCGATTTTATATATTAATTAATTCTATTGCGTCCAACAGAGATTATTTATAAAATTAATTTTAGGAACCGATTTGCTCATGGAAGAATAAAAAATTCATAAAGGTCGATATTATTAAATATTTATGTACGAACAAAATTTAATCATCGATACATTCAATACTAACTAACAATTTTAAAGAATAGTTATGAATATTATCGCTCACTTAAAAAAAAAGAAAAGAAAAAATATCTGGAAGCAGAGGGCAAGTTGTGGAAGTTCAAGTTTGGAGAGATTACATCACCACAAACCGGTCTCAAGTCATCGTCTTTCCAATTTTGTCTTCACCAATGCCCTATCCTATAAAGTTTAATATTTGTTATTGTTTTTCCATTGATAAACTGGTATTAGTGAAATTTGGTTTCATTTAATTCTGTCTATCGTATGAGTATAATTACATGTTTGTATATATGATGCTGCAGATGTTACTACGGATGGTCTTGGTTTTTATCTAATGATAATTATAAAATAGATCACCAAATTTAGTACATTTTTAATTTAATTTTGTTTTATTATCTAATGAAAGTTGAATATGAAAAGTTAAATTTCTAAACTACGGGCCATTTTTAATGACAATTCAAATAATTCAATTCGTGGGTTATGTCTATTTTATTCTCTCTAGATTATAAATCATATTGTAACTGTTGCGAAACTAAATCGAGCTTTGTGATGATTGTTATTCTCACCTTGTGCCTTTGAAATCTAAAAAACAAATTCTGATTCATCTGTTGTCTGTTCTATGACTCAGAGGTCCCAAGGACTTAACCATAAAGACCATAGTTCACAATTTCCTACACCTCATTCTCCATGGCTGTAATATTATAATCTGCCTTATTAGAAATTGTGATCGTTGCACGGATTATTGTTGGGAAATAAGATGGAGAAAGATAAAGTAGTCTTATATTATTCCGAAGTTAAATAAACCAAAATGACTTAATTTTCAGCCATCTAGATAGATAGATTTTTATTCAATTAGATTGGTGTAGATTGTTATATATTACATTGATAGAAAAATGAAAAATATTATTTTTTTAATGAAAGGATGGTGTTTCCGAAGGCGAAAAAGAAGTACATGAAGTATATATACAATACATAAAAATATATATAAAAATAATACATACAGTATAAAATCTTATAATTGACTGATTTTTAGAACCTCTTCAAAGGTGTAAAAATAAAATATAGTTATGAAAATCATACCAGTATCCAAAATTAAAGTATAAAATGGCAGAGAAAAATAATAAAAAGAGAAAAGAAGAATTAATATTTAAATGTTTTTGCTAATACAGACTGTATTAAAAAAAAAAAAAAAAAAAATTAGAGTGAAAAGAAGAAGTAATATAAACATGAAAAGATTTTTGAAACGCATCTTTCTTCGGTTATTTCGCAAACAAACTTTTGTATTTATCAAAACTTTTTTTCGATCCATTATTAGGAGAGGTTGAAGAGATGTGCTTTACTTAATAACTTAAGAATAGAAAATAACGTAGAAAACTGTTCATGCAAAGTTTGATTACAATAATATATACAGAATTTTAGCTAATCTTTTGGCCACTAAATATGACGAAACGTAGCGGCTGAAATATATTTATGGAAAAACTAATAAAAATAGAAAAAATAATCATAAGATGTATTCACGGACCAAGAAAAATAGAAGATGAGTACTGGCTTAAAAAAAGCGATAAGAACACTTGCAGATTAAATAACCACTTCATCAACATTTGATGCGGAAAGAGGAGAGATATCCTAAGGAACATATCTCTTATAATTAATATATCGCGTCACCTATTTGGATCTGCCATAGATAGACATGTACATGGCAAGTGGGCGTATGGTTGTTGAAACCCTAGGTCCCTGGAAGCCACTTACCATATTTCCAAATGCCGTGGATACAATTATCCTAGCTGTAAATCAGCCGTGATATTTACCCTTACCTCCGCAATGACTGATCTACGCTCTCGAACCGTTCAATCTTCCCCCCTAGCCTTCTATCAAGAGAACCGTCAAACCTTCACTGCAACTTTACGGCCTTACTTTTTCTCTCGTTTTCACATTACTGTACTCAAGGTTACTTATTCCTTTCGCAAGAGGTTTTTTTAACAATTTTTAAATATTTAAATTTGACAGACAGATGACCTGGGGCTCACACGTCAAAATAAAAATAAAGAATTTAAATGCTACTCTCTCTTTTTTTTTCATATTAAAAATGAAAATCAGACGGAAAATAAATACATAAAAATACATACTCAAACCCATATGGGCATACGTCTCAAA
This sequence comes from Nezara viridula, assembly GCA_928085145.1. Taxonomy (NCBI): domain Eukaryota; kingdom Metazoa; phylum Arthropoda; class Insecta; order Hemiptera; family Pentatomidae; genus Nezara; species Nezara viridula. Next base: position 94,253,223 of record OV725077.1, read on the forward strand.
GATTTATTGTTTAGAAAAAATATATGAGACAGAAAATTCAGCAACAAATACTTACAACATTCTTCAAATACTACAAACATTAAAATATTTTTAATCCAAATTCTTTATATATATATATATATATATATATATATATATATATATATTAATATTATTTTCGAGGCATTAGCATGGATTTTAATTTATTAGGCTTTTTATTTTCTTTCGTATTCATGAAGGACCGAAATATTGACGTATGAAAAGCTTAATTATTAAAAACGTGGTGAATGATTATGTTGATCTCCGAGAAGCATTCTGTGATGACCACTGACTTTAATATCAAAACTGAAAAATCAATCCTTTATTTTGGAGGGGGGAGAGAAGTAAGCCACGGTTGGTGGGCGAACAATTTTTTTTTTCTTGAGGAAGTATGTATCCACTAATATCGCTAATAATCATATATCTACAGTGGTACTTAAATTCTCTTATATTAGTCTTAATATTTGGAAAGAAGTTAATAGAGTATATTTGTATTTATTTATTTATTAGGATTTCTCATAAATATTGGTGTGGTATATGTAGTTCATATTATTTTGTTTTAAATGTGGTTAAGTAATGTTTTGAAGAGCAACGAACACACCATAAACATAACTAAACTCTATATAAAAGGTATTAAATACAATTTAGCCATGAAAAAGTTAGTTATTGATAGGTCCTGCCACCTATAAGATGTTCCATTGTCTACAAATAACCTTTGTTTTTGCTCGGGAAGGATGAAGGTACCTCAATTAGGTACAAGTTCACCCTTTACAATCTATCATCCTTTCTTATTATCCGACACCATTACCACATTTTATATTTCGTTCTTCTATAGCTTTCAAATCTTGTGTTATTTATAATTTTTTTTTTTTTTTATCCATTTCCAGAACCTAGTGTAATTTAATTTATTTAAATTTGACCAAGCCATAAATAGTATTGATATTGCAGTGGATGGAATTTGATAAAAATGATGCCTGGTCCATCGATATCGAACGTGTGGTTTTCCATAGAGGCGTATCGAGAAAAATACATTTGCGCATATTTAAGAAGTTATGGGTAGAATTTCATAATATTTACATAATATCAATTTTAAACGACAGTTCTCCCATCCTGGCCCGAACCGAAAGGGCCATATCTGAAATAAAGACGTATCTATTGAAAATAAATGTATGCGTGTTTAAGGCAAAATAATGAATATAATTCGGTGGAATTGACCTAGGCACATATTCGTTCATTCTCTAAAAATTCATGAAAATTCGATTATCAGCAGTAGTTGATATTCGCCACCTGAACTGGACTGAGTTAAAGACATACATAAACCAAAATTGTTCCTTGTCTAAAATCTTGTAAAAATTCAAAGCTTCCGTAATGTGTACGCAAAACATGCCAAGTCTAACCAATGATAAAATCATGGTTATTACGTTGGGAATAAAAATTTTACTATATCGGTAGTGAAAATTAAAATATGTTTCTATATTTGTGTTTATGTCATAAACATCTATTGATTTTAACATCACGAAAATTCTTTATAAACAGCGGATAATTTCGTGGACTTCATTATTTTGTTTACGTGTAAAAGCACCGATAAAATAATTCCGTGAAACATAGATTTATAATGTTGAATGTTTTAATTTACCAAAGTCAAACGCAATTGTTTAATGCCTAATTTAAACATTCAATTCAGGAGAGGGTTATGTTCTGTTCAACTTTAAATTAATAAATAATGAACAGGAAGGCCAAATTACCTCTAAAAGTTTTTATGATTTTTTTTTGCCTTTAGATAATATTATTGCTTTGAATAGTGCTAGATCCTGAAAGAAATATCGCAACAATTCTTTTGTAAGTGGTCAATATTATAATATGGGAATGACTACCATTCTAATGTCAATAAAAAAACTGCAATGCTTATGTATTATGTAATATACCAGTACTAATGACTCCATACAAACATATTTTTAAGAGGCAGGCTCAAGATTAGTTCTGGAATTGCTGATCGAATACCATGAATGATCAATCATCAAAGCATAATGATGAAGATGTCTTATATAATTTCATTTGGCTCTTACCTAAAATTTATGAATCTGGACTACCTGTTTTCTACATCGAGCCCTTCATTTATAAAATTTCCTCGTGGGTTTTCACTGTTGCCTTGGTTGAATAACCTTACGATGTGGAAATCCGAATTTAGGTCTCCTCTGTATGCTAATCGAAATGTGAATTGAATGATACGGCATTGCTGTACGCCAACCCAGAGAGTCCCAAATTTGGCAATAGATGTTCTGACAGAGCAGACTTGATTATTCTAAAGAATGTCACTTTCTATTATGGATTATAACTCTGTCGAATAAGAAGATTTGATTATAATAATTTAAATTATAGTATCTGCTTAATATTATTGAAATGTTTTATCTACATAGTGATGAAGAATGCTAGTTAGATTCCTTGTTGTGGTCGTACCTGATCCCACCTGAGCCCCCTCTGATCATTCGTCAGGTATCATTTGCCTCCCTCAGAAGTACCAAACCACAGGGTAACCGGCTTTTCTCTCGCTATCAGTCCAAGAACCGAGGGCTAGGTCCCATTAATTGAAAAAAAAATTCAATGTATTTTTTAAGTTCAATCTAACTTGTAAAATAACAATTCTCATTGTTTGCCAACATAAAGTAGACGGAAAGCAGAATAGCGTTTGTTCGAAATGTTCACTGAAAAAAGTCAGATGTGAATGATTTGAAACGCATGTTTTATAATAAACTATAGTTTTATCTGACGCAAAAAATATTAGTCTACCTCTTACCTACTCTTATTTATTTTGTAGTTAAATTTTCTCCTGAGGTGCCCAGAAGGGGGTTTCATAGCGCAAGTTTTGGCATCAAAATTTTTGAGGTAACATATTTTGACGAGTTTTTGAATATTTGAGGTGGCCACATTTTGACAGGGTTATGAAGTTTTGGACTAATGGACTAGGGTAAAACATGGAACTTACCGCAGCAAGTGTATTTCTATATAACCTGATTATATATGAGAATTCCAACTTAGCTTGCTCTGTTTTTAAGAAAGAAAGAGCAATAAAATATCTTGGGAAGGGAGGAGGAAGTGTAGTAGGTTCTTGTGGCATTGACCTTGCGGGGGAGATGGGAACCTTTGATTGTTTCCTCATACGCAATCATTTACATCGGATTTTCAAGGGAAGTTATTTACCTTCTATCTTGCATGTTATAAGTTAGGGTATTTTGACAGATAGAAATTCATTTTCGTTGGAGATTATAAATAGTTTGATCAAAAACCAATGTCAACTAACTTCGTTTGGAATTTTTCGAGCTAATGTTCTAGAACCATCAGAAATGCATTTCAGCGCTAATAATTAAGAGCTTAGATTTTATCCTGCATCATCAGATCTTAAAACATTCACTTTTTGAAGAAGTATTTTTTAAAAATATTGAACTAGATTTTTGCCTGGTACAAACTACCTATCCTGTTTAGCCTAGATTGCAGGATTTACTAGCCAGACATGGTTAAAAAAAACACACTTATAGACTTAAAATGGTATGAATGTGCTCTCAGAACTCTATTATAAATGTCCTTTATTGAGACAGATTGTAATATTTATCAATAAACAAATAATCCAGTTTAAAAAAAAGACTTAAAATATTGAACTATTTCTTTCTTTTTTAATATTAACAAATATGTCTACTTAGCACAAACAAAGTAAAAAGAAATACCATTTTTTTCCGATCTGATTTCAAAAATATGTTAAAGTATTTTTTGTCATATCAGTATTCCGTTTTTGGTTCGATCATCCGATCCGATCAAGAATTTTAATCCGGTGCAGCAAATACTCCTGGCTCCTCTAACATCCTGGGCCTTTCTCTTAGAAACTTTAACCTTTGCTTCGACAGCGACGAATTAAATTTATGTCCTTCCAAAAATATGTGGGTCGAATAACGGCCTCCAAGTGAAGATCGCACGCTCCTAATCCTCCAACAAAGGCCCACCATCGGCCTCAGAAAAACATTTAAGACGAGTTATTATTTCACTCTAGTTTTTTCTAGGCAAGGTCAACAAAGAAATGACAACGAAAAAAAAATGAGTAACAGTGCCTTCATAGTTGGGTCTAACAAGGAAGGAGTTGAGGCTCTATTTTTAATCTTATACTTAAGCGTCCAAGTCTCCAACGTATAGGATGGAATCTATTCCATTATGTTTGATTTTTTTTTTTATAAGTTTTTTATTCATACTATGATTTTTCCATCTACCGGTATTTAAAGCTGCTTTAATTAATCATTCTAACAATCCTATAATGTTACCTTTATTTACTTAATATTTACTAAAAGTCATAAGCCTCATTGATTTTATGAATTTCTGACATTAAATAAGTTTGGGTAATTGCGTAACTGCTGTGATTGATAAATTATATCGTTTTGACGTCTTGTATCAGTTTAATTACACTGTTATTGTCAGTTTGTCTGTATTAATACGATTCCTATTTAAGTATGTGGAGTGAAAGTTTAGAATATAAATATTCAACAAACGGTTTGAGCTGGGAGATACTCTAAATAGCTGCAGTCACGATGATTGATCATTTGTACCCTACCTGACGTTTGTAGATCAAATATCAACCAATTTTTCTTTTGTTGGATAATTAATGTCAAATAAAATATGTATTATTATATTTAGAGTAGCATGTATTATTATATTCTTTCGCATTGATTTATTTAAATTAATGGGTTCCTTCCACAATCTTACATTGGATCTCCATTTTTGAAGTAGTATATAAGTAATACTCAATCTATTAAAGCACAATGTACTTATACTGGTATCTTATTGACCAGAAATGTAAAATTGTTAAGGTATCGTAAAACAAGCTGTTTGTAATATTTTTTGTATAGCGACAATCAGTATACTATTTTCCCATATTCTTTTATCAGGTCATTCCTCGTCTCACAATCATTTTTCAGTACTTCTTCCTGTTACAGCTTCCAAACAAGCCTTCCTTGGCTGTCTCCACTTCTTCCTCTATTATTTGCCCATCTGTTATCTTCCATCGTCAAACCATTGAATCCTGATCTCCAAATTGTCTAAATTATTTTTGGCTCGCCCTATATTTTTTGAATAGCACTATAAGATATATTTTGGGTCGTTTATATGTCACAAGTTCTTAAAGAATATATTTCTGAAGATAGTAGTTTCTTTATACTTTATGTTGGAGCAGGTTATGTTTTTGACACAATACTCTGATACGACTGTTGCTAGTATGAAGGAGTCATAACTTTTTTTTTTTAAACAAAGCATTTTGAGTCCATACAGCAGGTTTTAGGATCCTAATAATGTTTCTTTTTCGAGATATTTTCAATGAAATATCTATCGGGTACTTCTTTTTTCTTAATCTACACTCTTAACTATTTAAAGTTCTAAACTCCGTAGGAAATGTCAATTTTCAATAATCAGACCTGAAGAATAACAATAAATCACAAATGGTGGTTTTATTGTAAAATGTCGTTAAGTAACATTTCATAAATTATGGGTCATATATATTAAGGACGTAGTCATTATAACATTTTTTTATCTTCATTATTTTTCATAAATTAAATCACTCTTTACTTTGATGAATTTTTTCTCTGTTTTTCATCAAAACAGCGTGTTCAGGGTTTGCTTCATTTTGATTTTGCTAAAATTTTATCTCCGTCAAAACTTTACTTTGTGTAATAAACTGGTGATATTTTTATTGGTTTATTACCAGATTCCATTTAGAATACTCTATATGTTTTCTCAGGATGTATTACAAGTCACATTTGTCTGATTCAATGACTAACTGATAACCTCCAATGTGAATAAGAACACCCCACCAAAATAAAAAAAGTAATTTAACACGTATATCCAAAAATCTATATTCAGTATCTGTATTTTAAATACTGTTGTAGTTGAACAAAGATGTTACTAATTTATTTATTTATTATTCTGTAAGGGAATATACTTATAGGGAGCTATATTTGATCTTTAATTTCATTTAGGCAAATCATATTCTTTCCAATTCTAGCTACAAGTACTGTGCTATTTTTTTCGGTGTATGGCATTCATTATTTTATGGATAACCTGATGAAAAAGCTTTTGGTGTAGTTAGGATATATAGGTGACTCATAAGCATATTCATATTCTTACTCTAAGCAGGTTGGGTAAACTCACAATTGTAGGAGATACAAGATAAGGCGAATTGCTTATAATTGTCAGGAATTCTAGAGATTTTTTATTTTATGACTTGAATAACTTGTTAGGAAATAACTCATGATTTTATTAAACATCAAGATAATTGTGTGGTTAAGACGGTTTTATAAAAATTGAGGTCGTGTTGGACCACGCTTTAACATTTTCAAGTTGCATCGATTCGGGGGGCGGGGTGGCCAAATGGGCTAAAACGTGTGCACAGCACCGCGAGTTGTCCGGTAACCAGATATATAGAGTTTTGAGAGACAATAAACTATGATGTATATGTTGATTTTAAATAAGGAGTATTGACTGGAGAGAATCATTGGAAATTGAAATGGAATAGAACGAATAGAAAGGATTTGTTTTATAAATTTGTAGGTGTTGTATGCTATTGTAGTACTTACTTTGATCCAATGATCAGAGTATTAGATATATTATCTACTCTTGAAAGGAGCTCCAATGAGTTCGTTTGAATATGATTATACAATATATATATATATATATATATATATATATATATATATATATATATATATATATATATATATATATATATATATATATATATACATATATATATATATATATATATATATATATATATATATACAATGACCTTCTCGTCTTCGGCGCCGGGTCCTTTGCTCTGTTAAAAGAACCATCCTTTTTCGGCTCGGTACACACATTCCCTGCCCATGTTAGGTCCTTGCAAACATGGCAAGATTGTATCACGCACATATCGGCTTACAAAACGTCACTTTTGCTGATATAAACTGCACGCAGAGGTGAGTGATGTCCAGGCCTGGTGGAAGATAGCACCGCTGAATCATACTCTTCATCTTCTCAGCTCATCTCGCTGAATATGTATAGCTAGTTCCATCGGGGGTAAATGACATCCAGTCGTTCTCTTGCTTGTTTTGCTTTCAACAGGTCGGTTTTATGCTGCCTCTTCTTGTTAGGTACTAATGCTTTGCTATCTATGTGATAAAGAATTGACCTATATGTTTCGCCTCTTTATTATTTCCAGGAAATCATTTTATTTTTAATTTCCGTTGTTTGTCATTTGTTTAGAAATAGATGTCCTGAAACGCCTATTATTGTCAGTTGGAATATGTAGCACGAACCTATGTGTCTTGCATATTGTTGTCAAGCCTTGCATATAGAAATAATTTATACAGTTTTAATTATATGGAACGGCATGATGACACAACTGCATTTGAAACAGCTGGAAATTGGTTTGCATCGGTTCCTCAGACCAGGGGCAACTAAGACTCGCCCACTCCCTCATCCTGCTTTCTCCCAAACATTTTTTAATGACTAGGATACTTTTTTTCTTTTTTCTCTCTGTACAGAAATCATCATTTATGAAAATGCTGTTTCTATCAAATACCAACACTTAGGGATGGCTCCCGATTGTTCAATCTGACTTTTGTTTGCACTAAACTGATTTATGCTAAAAGTGAGTTATAGTTATATTAGTCAACTTTTAAGTAATTAACGAAACTATCTTTCTGATTTACTGGTTGGATATTTCCTATTTTATTATTTTTTCCTGTCTTTTTGATATACTTCAGAGACCAAGATGAGGTAGATGGGATTTTTGTATATAACATAATAAATGAGCTGAAAAATAAATGTTTAGTAATTTTTAAGGTTGGTGTAATTTTTATATGACTTACTTCATTCAGGCGTTTTTGTTTATCTTAGTTCAGAAGATCTTCTTTTTATTCACTTTTTAAAAAATATTTTTTCCTGTCTCTATTCCTCGAGTCGCAGTCTTCTAGACATTTTTTTAGACACACAGTTTTAGCTAGAATTATATTACACCATTTCGATGCTCACTTCTAATGAGCTTAAAATAGAAATCAACAAATGCTGAGGCCGATGAAAATGGAAACTACTATGCTGCAAATAGTCGGACTTTAGATTTACCAACGATATAGATCTAAGAAAAAAACAAATTGATAAAACTATTAAAATTAATTCATTACGAAGGTAATAAAGACGACAAGAAACATCTGATTACTGAAATAAATTTTGAGTTCAGTTGTATTATATATTTTTTTAATATAATATAATTGGTTTACTAATTTAAAGATAGGGTTCATCAGCTTCTAAAGAATATTTACTGTAGGGTCCTGTCTCACGTGTTGTGAAAACTTCTTATTTTATTTTTTTATGTTTTGTAATGTATTGTACTCACGTTATAGTGATTGTAATTATTTTATAAACTCTATAGTTTTATTCATCAATGATAAATTCTATCATATACGATGTTTGTAAAATTATGATCTATTAACATTTAAATTAATATTTATTAGATTTTAATTATATATTTTTTTGTTTTTCTTTTAGGTAAGAGCTTACTGCTTCGTATCCTTCAGGGTTTTGAAAGAATAATTAAGGTTTTAGAAAAATGAAATTTTGGAATTTTGTCTGTAAGTAAAATAAATTATATTAATAAAACTCAAAAAAATAAATTAATAGTGTAAATGGTTTGTCAATACAAAATTTACTGGCTTAAAATAAGGCATGTAAATAGATATACCGGAAATTCAGGTTACGAATATCATTATTCTGAACTACAAAAAGGTTGTGATGATTTGTTATTTCGACAAAGTTTAATTTCCCTGAAAAATGGCAAAAAAGTATGAAACGAAACATTGATGAATTTTTCCCATTTAAGTGTAGGTTCATTTTTGTTTTGTTTTTTCGTGTACTCTACTGAGTTACTTATTATAAATATTTTATAAAAACAATTTATTTTTCATTCAGTTGCTCGTTTGTCTTATAGAATTTAGTATTTGTATAAATCAATTATTTAAACAATTTTTAATTTATATTTAAATCCTAACAAAACTACGACTCCCATTTTTGTTATGGAATATGCATTATTGTTTCACAATAATTTTCATGTTTTTTGACATTTCTACAACATTTCAGATTTCTTCGAATGTTTGACAATCTAGTATTTACCTAATCTAGTATTTTAATACATTAAAAATAGTCCTTAATTTAAGCAGGGGTTGATCCTTTTAAAAAGTTCCATTTTAAAAGCTTTTATGAATCTTTTTAGGGAAAAATTCTTTAAATAGAAGTCCCAATAAGTTTTTATAATAAAGTTCTAGGTTTCTGATAAAACTTTGGATTTTAAAAAAATGTGAGCAACATTAAAAATAAAGCAATTCTACTTGGATTGCAATTAATTTAAAATTTTTAAATAAATTATGTTATACTGATGTACCGTTTATTCTAATAACTAAGAATGAAAGTCAATTTGCAGATCGACTATTTGGTGTTATCAACAGAACTTCTAAATATTTTTTTTTTAAATAAAAGTTCCGTAAAACCCTCACTTAAAAAGTTTCAAGTGAAAAAAATCTAGTTCCGAAATAACAGAATGAAATAAAGATTTTACCGAGAAAGAACTGAAACTGTTAAAAAATATTAGTTCAAAATAAAGGTTAAATTTTCATTTCAAGTTCCTAGTTTTAAAAGATGGTCAGTGTTGAATACATCTTTTACAAATATACAATAATGAATGGTTAGCGTTTGTCATAGTTTAACGCTGATTTACACTTCGTTAAGGTTTTTCACATTAGATACAATATTGTTAAAAATTAAAAAAGTACTTGTAGCACTGCGATCCATTTGTCAGGTTTTCCGCCTTAATTAATTATTCAATTAAGAGTAATCACTTTATAGAGACTGAGTGTGCCCCTAGAGGGCCTTTCGGCCAAAGGGTGGCCTCACGGCTGATGAAACAGAACAGATAATTTTTTTTCCATGAGCAGGGATCATTGGAAGCTTTGCGCCCTAACCACCCCACTGTTTAGAATATTATATACGTACGTAAATTTATGTGTTTGTCTACTGTTCCATTTACTTATTAATTTCTAACTTTCTCTGATGAATTTAAAATTGCCATAGTTATTCACATATCCTATATAATTTACTATATATATTTACAAAGGGACACGATATTACAAGTCCTGCACCCTTCTAAGGAAGTCTGTGTAATGTTGAGAAGAACCATTATACTTAGGGCGTAAAATAAAGTGACTCCCCGCTGACAACCTGGTGTCAAATGTCACTACTTTCTATCTGTCAAGTTCCCTCAATGTCGTGAGTGGACATCCTTTACATAACCCACTGCGCCTCAACAAATCATAGGCTCTGCAGATGGTCCCTCAGTTTTCTCTACAACTCATTTCAACCTCTTTCACTTTCAGATTGTTGGATCTATGTCACATCACTTGATCACATAACAGGTATTTAGTTGTACATAAATAGTGATTAAAATAATAGAAATCGAACAAAAATTATATTTATGATTCAATTATATTTTTTTGGCCCCCATTTTACTTCTTCACTAATTACCGCCGTAAGTCCCAGCTCAAACAGTATGTAGAAATCAAGTTGAACTCTGTGAATGCTAGCACATTTACTTCTATTATTGAAATGATTCTTAACTAAAAAATGTTGATGTTTTCCTTAATAATGTATAAGTTTATTATAGATTATGATTCACTGATATTGTAATTATTTCAAATTTTGATTTTGTATTTCCAAAATTAATATCCTAAGCAGATTTGATGAAATGTATATTACTTTGTTCGTGAGAAATAAAGTCTGCATTTTTTTTATGAAGACGAATATAGTCATCAGAACTGAGAAAACAATCTAATCGTAGTTTTTAGAAGCTTGTGATATAAAGTAAAACCATTTCTTTTAATTTATAGTAGGTAAGACTTATATGCAGACAAAGTAAACAAAACTGTTAATGATAATGATAATGAAAACAAAGAAACATAAAAGTACCTATAAATTAAAAAAAAGTGGAACAACAGATCGGAATTATTAATATAACATTCCATGTATCAGTGTGACTATTAAAAATAAAAATATTATAATGTTTTTGATAGTGGATTTTTAAAAATTCCGAATGTCAAAACATAAAATATGAGAAAGAAGGGTACTACAATAAATTCAAATACTGCTGTAAAACTTATATAACATATAATAAGGACGTTACTATATCAATAGGTCGCTCCTTTGGCTTATAGAAATTAGTATTTGTATAAATCAGTTATTTAAACAATTTTTAATTTATATTTAAATCTTAACAAACATACCCCCATTTTTCTTTATGAACTAAACATTATTCTTTCGCAATAGTTTTCATATTTTTTGACATTTGTAAAACATTTCAGATTTCTTCGAATTTTAGACAATCTAGTATTTACCTAGTATTTACAATCTAGTATTTACCTAATCTAGTATTTTAATATATTAAAACTAGTCCTTAATTTAAGTAGGGGTTGATTCTTTTAAAAAGTTCCATTTTAACAGTTTTCATGAATCTTTTAAGGGAAAAAATTCTTTAAATTGAAGTCCCAATGATATTTTATAATAAAGTTGGATTTTAACAAAAGTTGAGCAACATTAAAAATAAAGCAATTCTACTTGGATTGCAATTAATTTAAAATTTTTTTAAGTCAACTTTCAGATCGACTATTTGGTGTTATCAACAGAACTTCTAAATATACTTTTTTTTTTTAAATAAAAGTTCCGTAAAACCTTTACTTAAAAAGTCTCTGGCGAAAAAAAATCTAGTTCCAAAATAACAGAATGAAATAAAGATTTTACCGAGAAAGAACTGAAACTGTTCAAAATAAAGGTTAAATTTTCATTTCAAGTTCCTAGTTTTAAAAGATGGTCAGTGTTGAATACATCTTTTACAAATATACAACCATGAATGGTAAGCGTTTGTCATATTCAAACTGCAAGAATAACATCAAAAGAACACCTATTTTTTTTTTAATTTAGTAATCGTTATGATCTGTTCGATTAATATAGAAAGAAAATTACTTTTATTTAAAAAAAAATAATAAAGAAAAAAGTATCAAGGTATGGTTTCTATACTGTATATTCCTATTCTCATGGTATGTGACGGAACTGCAAACCAAGGTTATTCTGCACTAAACAAATAGGTCTTCAGCGAGTACAATAGTGAATTAGTATAAGTTCAGGGGTAACTGGTTCTTATTGCTTAACTGTTATAGTGGATTGTTGTTTTTCAGTAGGACATGTAAAGTACGAAACTTCTCCAATTATGTGCGTTGAATACACTATCTCAGTAATATATTGCATACAAAATAAGATTACCCAGTTTATAGAGGCTGAGTGTGTCCCAAGAGGGTATCCGAATTCTAGGGTAGATCCACGGCGGATGTAACAGAATAAATAATTACTCAAAGCCAGAGGAAATCGGTGCCTTACCTCTCTCTCTCTCTCTCTCTCTCTCTCTCTCTCTCTCTCTCTCTCACTCTCTCTCTCTCTCTCTCTCTATATATATATATAAATTCAAATACGAATTTGTCTAATAACGTTACTGCATAGCAACCAAGAAAACTTAATTAACTCAGTTCTAAGTGAAACTCCTTGCTGAACACACCTCTCTGAAGAAGACCTGCAAAGTCGGATCGAAATGTTGGCTTTTGATAAAATAGTTCCGCCACTTTTTAGTCTATTTCTGACCGCCACCCCGGACCATCTCCTTTCTTAATAATACAACGGTCAACTATTAAGTAGTCAATAAAACTTAATTACTATCTTACTAATATTGTTTTATAATATCTTTATATTATATAATTGTTTTATTTATCTTGCTAATATTGTATTTTAGCGTCCCAGGTATGTAGTTATTTATATAGTAAATAGTAATATATGTATATAGTTATATTTATCTATTGTGAAGGGCAGGGATGAGTGGGTTTGGTGCTATTGAACCCCGCGCAGCTGTCTTCTTATCTGTTGACGAATGAAGGGTTCTAACCTTGAGCCCACACCTCCCTCTGTAGTTTACTTCCCTTATCTCAAAGTCGCTTCTTTGAACCCATATTTCCTAAAAATAAAAAAGTGTACTAACTCTTCCGTAAATAAGGAAACATCGAAATATATCAGTGTATTCATACCAGAAAGAATGCCAGATCTTAAAGTAGTAATAGTATTACGGGATTTGTAAGCATTATTATACAAGCCGAGTGATATAAAAACATTGCTTAAAACAGAGTACGAAAAAATTGGGAATCCACGTGGAATGAAATTCAACCGACTAATAAACTTAGAATCGAAAACTTAGAATCGACTAGAAACTTAAAACTTCTTATTTCAGTTTTCTCAATTTCTTCCCTCCTTCCTTTCATTCCTTTTCTCTGTCCTTAACTCTTTATTATATTATACATTGTCTGTACATCTTGATAGACTTTAAAATATCTTAATTTTCTATCTAACTACTGCATTCTCAATGTTTTAATTTTACTATTTATTTTATTTTCATTTCTTATATAACTTTATATTTCTTTTTTATGTTTTTACATTTTATTCTAAGATTCCCAATGTAACACTTTTGTCACCCCTTTTTGATTATGCCTACTGCATCATTCCACACTATGTAACAGTTTTTATTATTTATCTCTTAGTTCTTAGTCATTATTCTAACAATTTCATTTTACTTTATATCTATCTATCTATCTTTTTTTTTTCTTTTTTTTCTTTTCTCATTTTTTATTATCTTTTTTACCATCATTACTTATGTTTCTCATACCTTGTTATCTGGTTATTTTCTTAGCCCTGATGAAGGCCTGAATTTCAGGTCGAAACGTCGGCATATGTAAAAAATAAATATTATAATTTATTGTTTGCCTTCCTTTTTGACTGAGCACCCCAACTATTCTTCTCTTCATTATCCACGACAGTCAACCAATTACCAATTATTAATAAACTTAGAAATATTGAAAAAGTACAAAACAGTGGATAAGTGCTGGAAGAGGAAACAGAAGGATGAGAATTGGTCATACCAACCTGACTTATGTTCATTTAATTACAAAAGAGGCCTAACCATAGTGCGATTTCTGTCAGTCCCTGCCAACCATAAAGCATATAATAGAAGATTGTCTATTACTACATACATCAAGCCTTTGCAAAAAACAAAATATCCTGTTGTAGAGAACTACCTTAAAAGACTCAGTAAATTCAATAGAAAAAAATATAGTAAAGATTTTAAAACAAACACAATTATACCATAAAATATAAGAATTAATGCAGTACATGAAAAGAAACAATAAATTACCTATAATATTACTTATTAAAATATATACTGAATATAACTGCATATATGTGTGTGTATAGCATTGTACTAACCTCCAAATATAATTAATAACATAAAATAACAACATAGCTCAATAACCAAGTTGATTATCGCCTAAGACATCTCGTAACCTAACCTAACCTTTAAATTTATGTAATAGATTAATAAACACGAATCACCTCTGGTCATTTTTAACGCAAAGTTTATATAGATAAACATCAAAACCAATATTTAAAAAAATTAGATTTTTAAAAATTTTTAGCACAAATTGCCGAAAATCACTGACTATTTCAATAGTAACTAAAAACGCTAAAACTTCAACTGAGCCTAATGAGGTAAGATAACATTTAAACAATATATATAATAAAATATAAATTAAAGGGAAACAAAATAACTAAATAATATTTAAAAAGTTTAATGGGTGGTACTGCTTACTAGAACACCCTCAGTGCTACACACACTGAAGATGACCCACATGTTTGGGTTGAAACTTTGGTATAAATAAAAACATTTTTTTAATAAAAGACTGCGTCCTGAATATTTATCACCCATGATATGTAGATCAGTCGATTAATTTCCTTCAAAAAAGTTTAATAGTAAAATTTATTATTAATTAACAAAAAAAAAAGTTTATTTCTAAAAGAAACATATTTTTAACAAGAAAAATCAACCTGGAAAATTTTTCTTTGATAGTGATTTGAGTAAAATCTTGTTGTTTACATTTATAATACACAACTTTATTATGGTCCTTTCCTAATAGTGGAATTCTTATTCTATTTGCATATTTAATCAAAAATATATTAAGGTGAAAAGATAAAAAACAAACTTTGTTTGCTTGTTTCCCCTCATTAAATCAACATATTAAATACAAATAAATGTCCTCAGAATCAAAAGTTTCATCTCACATGTGCTCCTGATTAAAAAAAAAAACTGTATATTTTACTGTGAACAAAAATATATTTTACAATCTCCTTGTAGACCAAATACCTACCGAAGGTATAAGAAATAACCTTTTATATCAATAATGGAATACAAATTTCAATCGGAATGCATTTCTGCTTAGAGCTATTTTTGATAGTGTTACTGGCGAAGTGCGAACATTGGGAATATTCACCTGGGGACAGGCAGATCTAGGGAAGGGGCTTTTAGGCTGAACCTCCCTACAAAATGGTAAGACATAACCATGTCTTATGACATAAATATTAAAAAGCATATCTCTAAAAGTATTATTGTTAATTATGTAATATTATTTATTAGGACATCAAGAATCATACAAACACAAATTCGTATAGGTAGTTATCTTCTTTTTTTTTCGAAGTAATAATCGTTGTATATATATAAAAAACAAAGTTTTCGGCCTTAAGTCTCCTCCCCCCAAAAATCAAATCCTGTATCCGTGCCCTGTGTAATATTTGTTTTGAAACGTGTGAATTAATCAGTTAATTTAAGTAATTAAATTAATTAACTAGGCATGCACAGTTAATTTAACGGTCTCAATTAGGGTATACAATTTTTTTTTAACAATAATAATAATCATAAATAGTCTATTACCATTAATGGACTAAAGGAGCAAGTTCCAATTCGTTATAAAATGATAGTTTGAAACTAAACATTTGCATTAGTGCTTGTTATTTTTTGCACTAGGACAGGTTTTTCCACTATCCAATCCTCTCTGTTATCGAATTTATAATTGTAGATAACGTGAAGCGAATAACGTGTTAGTTTGAAATTTGGCTAATGTTATTTCCGACGATTTATCACATTATTTGTTAAAACCGTTACCTATCAAACAGAAGTATGTCTTGGATAATAAAATAATAAATATATAATATTTTTTCAATTAATTGAACTTTATAATATTACATTTTGGTTTATTATTTTCAATAATGAACCATTTGAAATAGTGAAAAAAATAAAAAAAATAATCCCTCCTCAAAATTTGATATTTTACGTTTCAGGATACATAGAATTCGAAAATCGAATAAAAATGTTTTGTCCGTCCGCCGTCCGCTCCTTTTCTCCAAGCTTACTAGAGCGATTTTTTCAAATTTTTAAACAAGGTTACCCGAGAATGATCCTACCTCGACATTACTATTCGCCCTTTCCTTCTAAGATGGCGGCCGAAAAACCTGTGTTGGCAGGAAAAATGGTGGCGCCTAAACGAATGTGCCAATTTGAATGAAACTTGATTAAAGTCTTCTTCCCAAAGACCTTTACATTTATCTTTAAAGTACTTCAACGAAAAGAAGCTATAAAAAAGTTACAAGGAGTGGTAAACTTATTGTTGTTTAAAAGTTTACGAATTTTACTAACAAAATAAAATAAAATTCGTTGAAATCGGACAATTTGGAGCAAAGATATGGTGTTGTAAATAGGTTTTATATGTTCTACTACATTTGTCTTGTGCTTATGTCTTTTTTTTTTTTTTTATGAAAGTTTTACATCAACCGCGGTAATGTCTAGTTTTTAAGCAAATTATCACTGATAAAAAATAAAATTATAAAGGCCAATGTTAGGAATTTCTTTTTATTTTTTTTCCTTATTGTTACGTGAAAAGTAATCTTAATTTTGATGTTAAATTGTTAGGAAATGATAAATCATTGTAATCATATAATATGCAGCGGTTTTTTTTCTAAATATACACCGTTTAAAATTATATTTAAAAAAAGGTAAAGACTGTACAGAACATAAATTTGGTAGGATAATTTAGTAAACTTAGAAATTTAACAGAATGAAATGTTTACTAATACATTTTTAATTTTTACTAATAAGATTAGCTTATTATTCGGTAGTAAGATTGAAAATTCTTTTCTTTTTTTTATTCGATAATTTCTAATCGAGTTTTATGTTTTATTCATCAATGAACAGTTCCTTTCGTGTATGTTCTGCAGTCAAATTCATACAACCTCTACAATGGAAGTAGGTATTTCCTTTCTTCCAATTTTTAGTAAATTTTCAGTGATTGTGTAGTTTGATATCTATAAGGTCACATATCAATATCATTCATGGTTTTCTTTAAGATATGCGCTAATATGTTTTATTGGTTCAAATTATATTTCAAAATCGGCCTTCTAGAAATAAGGGTAAATAAAAGATTTGTTAATAAATGATCAATTAGGTGCCAATTTCATCAAATTCCAGCCACTGATCTGTCTGTTTAAGATGCCCACATAAACATATTTTCATTGTTATGTGTGAATTTTAAAAATTTCTCTTATGCTTTGGTCTTACGGATGGGAGTAGTATACAGATGGTTTTCAGCATTGGTGAGAAACGTTTTTATCACGAAAGGCCTTATGTTTGACAGTGATAAAGAAGACCATATTTAAGAAGTTTATTTATATTTCACCGTATTTTTGTTTGTTTAAGAATGTATAATCTTGATTTATATGTTTTCGCAATCTGTATAATTAAATATTAATAAGAGATGGGATTTATAAATGGCACACATACCCTCTCATAGACCGCATGCGGTCACTATACTACAGGTTGTATAAATTTCATCAAATTGCCATTTAACCATTTAAAAAATTCAATAAATGTTATTGTTAAGAGTATGAGGGCTGAGAAATATGGTTGCCGTTGAACGGGTGTCATGATAGTCATATACGTGTTTAAATAGTCATTTTTTATCAAAATATTATATTATAAATATATTATTACTATTATATTATTATTATAAATTATAATCTAAGGGAAGTATATATGTGTATCCAATTTCCTTATTATATATTTTAGGAGTTGCTATTAAATGTAGACAAAGATGGGATACAATCGTAGTCTTTATAGTTTATGTTGCATAGCAGTGAGTATAAACAATTCAATGTGAGGAACAATAATAAGTAAGTTTATTTAAATGACATTTACAATCTACAAAAATGTACATAATAATCGGTCATGTTTTGGTATTCAACATTCCACAAAGATAATTATTATTAAAGATAATTTAGAATTTTAAACTTAAGTACTATTTTTTTATTTTTTTATTGTTTATTTGACAGTAAGAAAAATTAATGAGAGAAATACCTTTTCTAAAAAACGCCAATATAAGAAATCAATGAGTAAATTTAGTTTTCCTTGTTTAGTAAATCGAAATCATCTTATCATTTTTAGTTATTATATTCTTCTGTTTATTTTATCTTTTCTGTATAAATGTTATGAATGTGGTCTTACCTCTCTAAAATTATTTTCAAAATGACAGAACATTATATTTCTTAACAATAACGGAAAAAAAGAAATTATGCAGGAGCTGTAATAATCTATTTGGTAAACATTTTTGTTATAATCTACGTGTTACCAATTTCAGATATCCTGTTAAAAAACACTTGAAAATGATTCGTACAGATTAAAGTTTTAAACAATAATTTTTCAGTTGTAAAAAAAACATTTGATATACACCCGTTCATATTCAATTATTCCGTGCTAAAATTCGTCCAAACGTAAGAATTTTATATATGAAATAGAAATCATGAAAATATTTTCACTAAAACTAATATTTCTTGTAGTGTTGTCAGGTGGATCCATGTGCTGTGGATGCAAATATGTTTGCCGTGGACAATTACACAGTTAGATTCTCATTCTCTCAAAATCGTATTGGTTTTCATCTATAAATTTATCACTTGCGCTTTAAAAGTTCACAATATTGCTATTCAATAGGAATAAATTTTTATGCGATATCGTTCTGATTATGGCTGTGTATATACAGTTTGTCTTCCTTTCCTCTTAATAAAAAATAATAAGAGGTGTTCGGAAGCTGATTTCAATCCAATGTGTCGTCTTCTCACAAATTGTCAACATATTTTTCCTGAAAATTTGTCAATGTTTTAATCGTTGACCCATGTTTATAGATTTTTTTTTTTCACATTTAAAGATTCTATGAGATTTCCATGGATTATCTAGTTTAAGGGGGAACACCCTTAAATATTTTAAATAGGGTACAATACGTGATGTCGTTTAAATGGTACTCTTGAAGATATAGAACTTCTTACAGGGTCCGACATAAGCCAATCATGAGGGAAGAATCGTATTTTATGAAATATAATAAAATTTAATTTTTATAATTACGAATTCCTCAAAATATAAGCCATGAAAATTAGGCTTGATTGGTGTTAAGAAATTTGTTAAAATATTATTCTAATAAATTCATCAATAGTCTTCCAGAAGCTTACCTACATAAGTTGCGGGTTTTACATAAGAGTCCAGTAAAAAGAGTTTTATATCAAGAACCACGAAATACCTGAAGGGCCTCATATCAAAGAGGAACATCTGTCATTTTGAAAAGGTTGAGAAAAAGTCTATTTCTATATTATAGTTATTTAAACAGATTCTGATGATTTTTATTCATGATTAGAAACGGTTTGAATTGAACCTCTAAAGCAACAAATTGACTTTTTCTCAACTTTCTGAAAATGGCAGATGTCCGTCTATGATATGAAGCCACTCATATGGATCACTCATATGGATAAACCTGAGGTGATGATCATGGTTTAAACTGTTTGCATCTGAGCAGCTTAATACTCACATCTACCAATTAATTTATATCCTGTTAATTTTTTCTTTGCAATACAGCAATAAGTAATTTAATTTCGTGACTTCATTTCCAAATATTTTGGGACATCGCTTCGTGCTCGTGCGTACATAGGACGCCTTTGTAACGATCAACCTTTTCATGACCTATTTACGTAAGACAACGAACAAGTCAAACCAAGGCCAATGAGTAAGCTGTTCGGGCATGTTTTAATTTATTTAAAATTTATTTTTAGCGAAACTTTCACCAACAAAAAAAAGTGTTATGGCTCACACTAATTCCCTTATTGCTTTAGTCGTGAAATAAAATATCTAATTGCTTACTCTATCTTCCTTAAAGTTAGGTAAACAATAAATATATATGTATATATATATATATATATATATATATATATATATATATATATATATATATATATATATAGCTCTGTTTGTTTTATTTTTATTTTAAAGTTTGGTTTTGTAATGAAAAGCAAAAATAATGACCACTGAACCTAACTTTTATAATGTATATTTCAAACATTAAGAATCTCATCACAAAAAATCTCTCTCAGTTAAGGCGAAAATATATTTTTTGTTTTTTGTATTCGAAAATGTTCAATGTGGAATCGAAAATTACCATAATAAAAAATTATCCACTGAATAAAGGAGATAATACAAAAAAAAAATTAAAAAATTAAAAAGAGAATCGAAATATCCCTTGTACCCAAAAACATCAGGGACGATTCCTTAACTAATATCAACGATACACAAACATAAATATTTGCTTAGCAGATATTTTGAATAGATGAACGCCACTAGATCATTTTCTAAGCATCAAACAAATGTCAAATAGAGGTTTTTCAAAATTCTTTTATTGGAATCTGTAGTTTCTCGAACTATTTTTTTCAAAAATTATGACTTTAGAGACGTAAACGGAAAAACTCGTGAAAACTTGCAAATGATTTGGACAAACCGATGGATTGGTGTTAACCAAAAAGAAATATATTCCCGTTGTAACTAAATATTCACGATTTAATTTGATCACTCAATCAAATGGCTTGTTTAAAGTGGATCTCATATATCTGTATCCTAAAAGCAATAAATTCTCTTTAATGCATTTTACGAAAAAGATATATTCTAAATGTCTATCAAATTTATGACTTCGTGATGGAATAAAATCCCTGACAGCTTTCCTTTTCGGCAATTAATTTTGGAATAAGATTGAATTTGTTATTAATGGCAAATCCCTGTGCATTTATATATATCTTTTAGAATATATTTGTTCAGAGGTTCAGTCAATAAATAATTATATAGTGATTATATTATTTTTTTTTTATCTAACATTTCTATTCTAGAATTAACAAACATGTTTATAGAAACATTTTTAGATAATGTTCATCACACATTAAAAATACCATCATTGAGAATACACATTAAATATAGAAGACAAAACTTACTATGACCACTGCAGTTAGATAAAATACTTCACTACTAAAATGATACTTTCTACTCAGAATCACAGCAGCATTATTTTTGGCGTTCTTTGTGTAGTTTCTTCATTCTTATATAATTTAATATTTTTACTTTCACTTACCTATATTTGAAATATATAGTAAAGGAATGTATTGCGATCGTGAAAATTTTTTAATCTCAGTTTTCAACGGAAATACACGTTTAGAGGTCCCTTGAGTCCAAATAACCAAGTCGCGCAAAATGGTCTGTGTGTGTGTGTGTGTGTGTGTGTGTGTGTGTGTGTGTGTGTGTGTGCGTGTGTGTTAACAGTCTAGCTCAAAAACGAAAAGTCGTGCGAAAGTGAAATTGCATATTTAAGGTTTATATGCTAGGGATTTTACAGTAACTTTTCCGTTAAAGTCAACAGACCGGAAGTGGCACTTTATATCATAGGCTAAACACGCTCTAACGATTTTGATTAAATTCATTCTGTCAGTGTAAAATTAATCAGTTTTAAATAAAATGTAGTTTTTATTCTGATTGATGTTCTTTAACAGAGCTTAAATGGCTAATTTTCAATATTAGCTTACTCTAAACTACATTTAATTTTTTTATTTGAAACAATTGGCTATTTCACATTAATCTCAAATATAAAAGATAGTAAAATATGAAAGAATTTGATAATTAACTAAAGGAGAAATTAAATATCGTTACGGATAATAGTTGTAATTGATCTTACCCGAGCTCGCCCTAAAGATTATTATAGGCTTTGATAGGTAACATGAGTTTAGACGGATTCCGACAATATTATATAAATATAAATATGCGGTTTTTATAAATGCTATTGTTGGTATTATTTAATGTTTAATTGTATAGATTACACCAATATAAATATTAAAATTAGTATATATAGTGTACTTATACAAATAAAACTACCAGCAATGAAATATAAATAATTATAGCGTCTATAATTCACTTCTCCTTTGTCTGAAAATATTTATTTCTGCTTAGAAGAGGGTAGTAAGTGAAAGTTGTGTAATGCGCGCACCGCACGAGATTTTTTTTATAATAGCTGTAAAAGATATAAATTATTTATTTTTTCTATATAAAAGAAATCAACGAGGCTATTAGATAATATCCTTAAAATTATTTATTTTAATTACATCATTATCGAACATATTTCATTGTCGTTTTATCTCCGTAATAGACCGAATCTGTAGAAAATGCTCGTTCTTGTTGGAATGCGGCTGTAGTGATGCGTATCTATTGCGTTATTATTTATTAAATCGTTCATTAGTTGATTTATTTAATGAACTGAGTTAAGACATCTTTTATTGCGAAAATTCAATCTTAGTATTTTTGATGGAGCTATAATTTACATCTGCGTAAATTTCGATTTTTCTCTCTTTAAAAACGGATGCATCAAAGTGGCATAAACTATTTTATGTATAACCAATAATACAGAATGTTCTGATTTTAGTAAGAAAAAAATTACAAAATGATTTCCTTAGGATTTTGGAGGAATGTGACTTTCTTTCCAGCCTGAAGGAGAAGATAGTATTCATAATGATGGCTAAATATAATAATTGACGAAGAAATGATGCACCAAAGAAAAAAAAATAACTTTTGGGAATGGTATATAGTAAATATTTTAATTACAGGTGTAATAATTGATTTACATCAAAACTGCCGGAATTCAGTTAACGCAGAATTTGATGCTCTGCAATTTTTATTATGTGAGTGTTTGTCTTAGAGAACTCATTACCGTGCTTCAGGGCCATTAATAGAAATTTGTCATAGTTTTTGATGAATTTGGTAAAAATCAGCGTTCGTTGACCGTTGTTATCGACCATACCATTTAACTAAATTATTGTTTCTAGGTACTCGTTCGAAGCAAAATTTAACGTTCTTTAATTTCTTAAAGAATACGTTTTTCGCTTCGTTGTGTTGTTTAGGAGTTGTATGTTAAAAAAAAAAAAAAAAAAAATCTGGCTCTTTTGGCTCTAAAAAGTTTTCCCTTGGTGGCCGCGTTAGAATTTTGGTTTTTATATGTCTGAACCAGTATATACTAGTTAAAAATAAAAACTTTTCCCAATGAATTTCCGATTTCGATCCTCAATCTACTTGCCTAATATTTTTTAAATTGGCCGCCATTTTTACAAGTAACAAAATTCGACTGGCAGAATCTCATTTTTTTAATATAAATGTTACAAATATTTAAAAAAAAAGTTCTTTTGAAATTTTCACCAATTCCGATTTTTTTGCACGGTTTCTCGGACTATATGCTGGGCTATGTTTCCGTCGTAATATATAAAAAAAAAAAACACTTAATGCTGCTCTTTGACTTTTGAATTAATCTTTTTTTAGTTTCTTTTATTGTAATTGTAGTAAGATTTTATGTTTAAAATTTCGATTCCTTTCATTTTTTTATATAATTCCCGTAAGTTTGATACATCATAATCCATAGCTCATGAAAACCAATAAAGAATTTACAAAATACTGTTTAGATTGTTGCCTCTCAATACTATCTTAATTTTTAATTTGCCTATTTAATTCAATTCTGATCCAATAATTCGATTTTTTATTTCTTAATAAGTTTTTCCGATTTGGCAAAATTTATAGTTTCTGATATTTTATTTGATTTAGACCAATAATAAAGTCATTAAAGTTTTAATAATGTAACTGAGCGAATTGTAGTTGACCATTAGTTGTATGAAATGTCTTCTAATTCAAAGAATGCTGGATGCATTGAGGCGTTAGAAGGCGAGACCCGTCAGAATATGAGAACGTGGCTGCTTGACCCAGTCACTGAAGTCAAGAGCTCTCCAGCACATTATGCTTGTACAAAGGACAGCTCTGCACTTGGAAGGACATATCTTGAAGGCCTGCCGGGTCGAACAAGGAAATATTCCAAGAATCTAGGTCGTCGCATTGAACCCTGGCAAGTTTGCATCGCCTGGTCATAGCAGGATTCAACCAGTAGATATCGGTTGTTGAGGATGGTCCATAGATGTTTTAAAACAACTATGATAAATGACATATAAGAAAAGTAGTTAGCCATGTAGAAATGTATGAGTCGTGACCAAAAAAAAAAAAAAAAAAATGCTACTAATTTTAATAAGAGAAAAATATCTTGAATCCGTAGAGAGTCATTGGTGCTCCGTTCCAAGAAAGCTCTTTTTGCTGAATCGCGAACCGGATACTTGATTCAGATGACGAGCTTCTGAGAATTTAGTACCAATGCAGTTTATTTACCGCTCTCAAGAAACTATGTTTAAAATATGAGTTTCTTCTTGTTATTTTTTTTTCAACTGTTAGTGAAGTGAAAATTAACTCAGTGATTAGACTTTTCTCTTGTTATTATATTACGAAGAGTTGTGATGGTAATAAATTTTAAGTATTTTCCCAGAATGGATAGTCTATAATCGGTATTATACTTTAAAAAACAAAAACAATAAATCTGTACCCCGGAGGTAAAGAACACAATGTCCGTTATTGTATTTGTTCAAGGGAGTCCATAATTTACCGCTATTAAAATATGTTTCTTCGTTATTAAATTATTTAATGAAAAAATGGACTTGGTATTTTGTACTAATAATTTTATTGTGTTTGTCAACGTTCTAGATCTTCATCAGGACTAATAATATATACAAACTGTAAATATTAATTGCTACAAGGTAAAAACAAAAAAATCGTTGGTATCAAACTTGAAAATAAAATACTATTATAATACATACCAAACCCCTGACCAACTTCTTATCAAAATAATAATAAATACATTTGAAATTACATGAACTGCCAAATATATAAAGAAACCCACCTTGAAATAAAACATGAATGTTAACTTCTTTTTTAAACGGATTGAATTTATTTCAATTATAAAATTATATCCAATGCCATAGAAATTATTACGGCACGAACAAAACATTATTTTGTTTTTTACATAAGTTATTTGTCTATATTTTGTTATATTGTTGCTTAATTCGTTGAATGTCAAATTTGTCTTTATTAATTCACACAAACACTTTGCCAATCAAAATTAAAATCATTCAATGGAATTGTAACAGATTTTTCCGACATTTAGAGCACCTAAAAATGACAATAAGCGAAGAGGACCCTGTACTAGTTTGTCTCCAAGAAACACACTTACAAGAAACTCAAACAGTGAGATACAAAGATTACGGTATATACCGAAAAGCAAATGATCGTCATGGGAAGACTTCGTCTCTTCGTTAAATCAAAGCATTTCAATGAAGGAGCTCTGGAATAAAGTGAAAAGCATTAAGGGGATCTCCAAAACCAAGAAATTGCCTGGTATAAAGACTGGACAAGACATTATAACTGACCCTGACGAAATCGTTAACGAAAGCGATAAAACTCTGCAACAGAGTGTAATGTAAAGGCGTTGCCAATGACTCTACAGGGTAGAGCCAACAAAATACCAAATAAATAATTCACACAAAAAAAAAATATCCTATTTAAACTAAGTTTGTTTTAGTTTTAAAGGTTTCTTGAGAGATTTTCTAATTTTCTGCTGTAAAATATTAATATAACACAGAAACTTTTAATGTTGTGTTTAAAAATTTTAAGAGCAACCAGACGTTTTATGTTTTATTTCTTAAATCATCTGCCAAATGAGAATAAGTGAAGGCTTCTTGGTGCTTATTTCATGGCGGATCTAAGGAATGAATAATACACTTCCAGTAAAGTACTTCTAGAATAATACATTATCCACTTCCTCTTATGCTAGAAATAGAGAGTTGGTGATAAAAAAAAAATATTAAATCAAATAATAGATGGAAAAATAAAATCAACAAAGATACATGCCGAGAATTGGTAAGCAATAGCCCAAGATAAACATGGAGAAGGCTGGTTAAGGTCTACAAGGTAATGCCAATAGAAAAAGAATATAAAAATAACACGTGGATTCAAAAAGAACTGTCTTCTATTTAAAGGGGAAATCGTCCGTAACACTAGCGGATCCAGGATTTAATTTTTGGAGGGGGAGAGGGAGGGGAGCTTTTTGTTTCATAGAAATAACGATAATTACTTTGGAAAAAAAGAAAGAAACTAGCTACCTATATGAAATGGTGTTAAAGTGATTCCTAAAGTCCTTTTAAATGTACTTACACGAACAATAATACTTTGAGTGATAATTTTTTTATATATTTTTCGAAAAAACATTGTTATATTCTCCCATTTTGGGAGGGGGTTTCAGCCCGAAAGCCCCCCGCCTCCGTAGATTCGCCTGTGGTCCGCACTTTGTTTACACTGTTTTAATTCATTCTTATCAAATCAGATTTACTATTCACAATATTGAATGAAAGAAAGTACCTATTCAGACTTTTAACTATTACATTACAAAGAGAAGTTCAAAAAAGAGTAAACGTACATAGAGTCGTTGAGGTATAAAAGATTATTTATACCGTCATGGTTAGTTTAAGAATAACGATCGTGGGAACATTTCTCAAATTATGGTCTTTATTTAAACTGAGTAAGCTTTCTCGTTTATATTTGTTTTACTGCCAGCCATTACAGTATGGCGGCACATTTCTCTCCTTACCACAGCTTTGTTTTAGTGTTGCCTTAGTTCCTCTTTCTAGTTTCTAGTTTCACGGTCGTTTGAATCTGGACAGAAAAGGCTCTAGGTTATTGTTGAGTACATTGGTTGCAAAGTTCAACTTTCTGTCGTCCAAGTCCGCCTTTAAAAGTGCTCAAAAGTGTTTCTAGTATAAGGTTCAAAGAATTTGTTTGATATTAAGGTATGCTGTTTGTCCTGTTATCATTAAGTAGGAAGGTTTAGAAATAATTTTAGAAAATAAATTATTTAATTATATATTTATTAGATTTTAGACTATTGGAAACTATGATTTATAGTCCATGGTACCAGACTCCTTTTTATCAAATTATTAACATCCACCTGAAACCTCGTCAACGGTTTCATCTCATCGCAACCCACAACTATTTCATTTACGAAATTCTATCTGTTTTATCAGTTTTCAATCTGGAGATCGGCAAACTTTGTCTGTTTAATAGGGAACTAAAAACTCATAAATACACATTTGCCTTCTATTTGAATCGTTAGATGATTTGAGCACAAAAGTAAAAAAAATTGGGCTAAAAAATATTGGACCGTATGGCGTGACCTTCAAAATAGCGAGTTTATATAGGTCAAACTGCCCAATATTTTTGTAGGCCACATATTTTTCTCAATTTTTTTACCAAATTATCTTACTATCCAAGTGGAGAGTACCTAATTAAATAGACAAAGTTAGCTGATCTCCAGAAAAATTCCAAGATTTTTCGTAAATAAAATAGTTGTAGGTTACGATGAGATGAAGCAATTCACGAAGCTTCAGGCGGATGTTAACAATTTGATAAAAAGTGGTCTGTACTACGGACTACCATCTCAAGAGCATGTCCGTATCATTCGCTTCTTAGTATAAACAGTTTGATATTTTCTTCATCTATTTTGAATCTTGTCCTTCATTCTTCCATCTTAAACCTACAGGGTGTCTTTAATACAAGGTAGAAATATCCAATTCTCAAACAAATCTTAAAAGTATTGGAGCAAAAGAATCTCCTTATCTAAGGTCATATTTTATATTGAATAGTCCTAAATATCTTCTCTGACAACTTACTCAAGAATATGTAACATTCATTGTACAAAATAAAAGGCATATTAGCTAAGAGTACTTGTCTTAAGAGACGATTCTTATATGATTTAAAACCGATTTAGAAATTAAAACGTATTTCTAAATGTATATACTTATATCTCTGCAATCTGTTGTTTCATTTTATATCAACTTCTGGTTAAACCCAGTTTGTAGAATGGTATTCATTGCTAATTAAAGTTATTTAAACGGAATATGACTGTTAAAAATTTCTTAGGCCGATGAACTTTGTTCGTTAAATATTCGTAAATCAACCTTATAATTTTGACGGGGGCTGACAGAGCAGGCAGTAGATTGCTCTATTTGATTATAAGCTCCATATATCACCATGACATGACATGCTAGATGACGAAAGGCTGTTAACATGTGTTGTAATCTGTGTATAACGAGGAGTAAAATTTATGTCTGCTAATATTTTTGTATTGACAATTCTTTTTAATTTTTATTTTAGACCTTTCTAAATAAAAACTCATTCTCAATTTTATCTTATTTTAAAACTGAAGTATCTCAATATGTATGATTTTATTTTCAATGTATTTCTTATAAATTATTTTAAACAAAATCAACAAAGTGTGGTCAGTTATAGCTTCCTCACCATTTTCACTGGTTACATAATTGTCAATGATGTATATTATATTTCCAGGCTTGTTACTATTCATTTTAAAATAATATCAAGATGCCATTTTTTTGACATAGATATCGTACAGTAAGTATTTCACTGCTCTTCTCTCCTTCAAATTATTATTTATTCATTACATCAGATGTTGATGTACCCCGAGTACATCAGATGGGGTGTGGTGACTCTTCTAAGGTTTCCCCATCTATAAAATTAGAACCCATAATTATAAAGGGGACAATTTGGTAGTTGAGGCAGGCCAAATCACCATCTTGCGAAACCAATGGCTTAGAAACAGTACTTCCCTACAAAGCATGGACATGAGACCGTTCACGGCCTATAGTAGAACGTTTTATTATAGGTAACTAATTGTTTTCCAGTCTTATAGAAAAACTTTATGAAATGTTGAATAGGGTCAGTCAGAGTAAAATATTGTTGAAGTGCGGAGTCATCGTTATCTCTTGATTGCGGGGCCGTGAGTGTGTTTTTATGACCTGATCTCAGATATGGGTCGGTATTTGTTTGCGCGGAAGTCACGTTTCTAAGCAACAGTTCCCTCCATTTGTTTCAGCATTCGTTTATTCAACCATCTTCTGCTCGAGGATATACCTCAAATCATTGGAAGCTTATCTAAACAATGATAAAGGAAAAGGTTTCATCAAGAGTAATAAATCCAATGATGCTCCTTATTATATCGCTTATAAAATGTTTCATTGTAAACTTAATTCATACATGTCCCTGATACATACATACTTCGTATATCTATTCTTCCATGATAACTCCTCTTATGCCCGCCTTTTTGGCTTATATCGTGCAACTTAAATGAATCAACAGCAATGAAGAATTAATGTTTAATGGGTGTCTAGTGTAAATAAAACAGGGGACTAAGTGGAATCGGTCAAATTAGATTGATAGTGGAAAAGGTTTCAGCGACATTCTCTTGACGAACGGACTATAATCCTTAATTATTTTCCAGTTAATCCCGGTAACAAAAGAATTTACATATGATCGTTTGTAGATGATAGTCAATCTGTTGATTTTTATTAGTCTTGTATTAAAATGTTTGGTAAGTAAATTTAGAGATTTTATAAGACTTTATTGGTTATAAGTGACTTTTCATTTTTCTCATTATTTTTTAAAAAACGAAACTCTAATATTGCTCCATAATGGAATATGTTCCCCACCCTTCCCCAAAGCACACCACTGGCGAGAATATATATGAGAAGCAATATACAAAATTCTTATCGTCAGAAATTTCGATTTTCGACGGAAGTGTAATGTCACGCAGGGAGGTTAGAAAACAACGTGAGAAACCTCATTGTTTAGACGGTCGGCATCTTCTTCGCCATTGTTGTCACTGTCAGGGCAGCTAACGAAGGTAAATTTCAGGATCAAACGTCCTCTTCCTCTATCTCCTCCACGTCCGTCTGTCTGCGGCAGAATTAGTGGTCCTACAGGTTCTACAGCATTTGCATAATCCTTATTGAATTTTATCTCCCGCTGGCCTTTTAAGGACGTTATTCATACGTCAGCAATTTGAATAGGAACAAATCCATTTAAATTCTTTTGGCCAAATGGCTTTGAGATTTATAGCCTTCTAGGATCACATTTGTCTAGGCCCAACCTGCTACAAGGACGATAGGCTATTATCTATTGTCATTTGATATATGCCAAAGCATTTGTATTTCTCTTTTCTTGTATATTTATTACTAGTGCCATTATAAGCGTATCAATCACCGGCGGTTATATTATAAGTAGATAATAATTGCCATGATATCTTTTTCTTTTTTCAAGTTCTTGAATTATTTATGAGATGTAGGAGAGATGTAGTTTGGATACGCCTTAATTTAAAGATCCATAACAATATTTAGGATTTAATCGTTTAGTTTAATCATTAGTCATTAATTTTAACTTAAAATACATTTAGTGACATGATATTGCTGGAACGTTTTCTCTTATATGTAAAGTTAATAATGAGACAACTCTGGTGTAATACGAAAAATTTTACAAATATTCCTCATGTTATTGATAGAAAGGTGCTCTTAGTAAAGCAAATTTCAGAACACTCAGTTTGTACTTCTTAGGCACTTAAATATTGTTGCCACCAATTTATTACCAGCTGGCATCATTCTGTACCGCAGTAGTTTACTTTATTACGTTTTGAAATTTACAATTAAATAGCGGGAAATAATTATACAGATGCCTGCAAAACTCATGACAATATTTTTTCCTAAGAAACAGAAATAGTTGTTCGTAATGTATATAAATATGTGAAAAATAATTTATTTTAATTTTTAATTTGGAGGAAATGAATATTAAACAGATGAAACGCAATGTATTATTATGCTATTAATTATTTTTCTTTTAATAATAAGCAGGTTACTAATTATAAGTTTCATCTCGTCTGGGATTTTTCAAAATTACTTATTATATTTATGATAAATAGCTTTGAGTTCATCTAGTAAGTAGTTGACATTTAAAGCAGATATTTGTACTTTTCAATTATGTGTGATGATTTAATTTTAATCAAACTTTAGTCACAGACAGCAGATCCATTTGACAGAGTGGCCGTATTATTATTAAAGAATGATGGAAGACACACATTATCATATTGGTTTACTTAGTATGATAAGGGTGATTTGAAGGCAATTTTTTTGATCTTACATTTTTGAAGATTTCTGATTGACTGCTAAAGAGTTTTGGAACAGTCTTATAACAAACATAAAAAGAACAACCCCTATTGGTGATCTACGGAATCTTCGGTATTTATCATCATTGCTATAATAATTTATTATTTCCTGTCCCATTATAAGAAAGTTTCCTCGTTTAAAGGTTTGTCGAGAAACTAACAATGGCTTCTGCAACTAATTCTATATCTACTGAAAGCGAAAAGACTTGACAGGTGAGTGGTGAACTGTAATTAGCTGATATTTACCAACTCTGTTGCTTACATTTTCTCCGTTCATTGAGATTCAGATGCGGCCTTCGTGCAACTCATTCTTGAATCCATTAGAAAATTCCACTTGATACGTTTTCACTCTCGTAGCTCGGTTCGCCCGACGGCCATTACGCAGACGGAGGAGGTGAGTTCGTTGGGGATAAGAAATGTGGACGAAGAGGGGCGTGGGCGAGGAAGAGTGGTAAATAATAAGATATAATGAAAGGCGAGGGAGAGGAGGATGACTCGGAGTTCGTGCCGGTTGGAGGGTCCAAGCCGTTAGCATCTCAACCCAAAGCGTCATTAGCAATAATTCAACCACCGCTCCGATTTTTTTCCCCTCCATTTAAATAACAACTGTTTACTTTCATAGCGGTTGTTCTTTTCTTCTCTCTTCTCACAAACCTTTAGTGACAAATAGAAGACTTAATTTCTGTGACACTTAAGACAGTCCTACAATTAAATTCCTCAGTCGGGAGTGTTTTTTTTTTTTTTACTGAATACACTGTTGATTTCTTTCAAACGAGGATAATTACTTTACTGTCGCAGACAAGGAAAGTATTATGATTGGGTCGCATTGGCGAGCATCTTGAGTTCGAAAAATTAATTTTCATACATTAGTCTATATGTCTGATATGATAATATCGGGAATGAATACACCAATTCAGTTGCTTATTATTTTTGTTTTGTATGGTTTTGACAACCGATTCATGCGAAACTAATCGGGCGTTCTGTTGTGCGCAATAGTCCCTACCAAATAAGACAAAAGCATTTTCTATTCTATATTTTTGACCTTTTTTTTAAATTAGCTTTTTAGAACAAATTGCCATAGATGTAAACATGTTTTTCCTAAGAGTGTAGTCCAAAAAGGCTATAACGAATTTAATAAAACTTTCCTTCTACTTAAAGTCTTTTCAATGTTTGTACTTGCATTGAAATCGCCAGAAAATTCAGGTCAAAAACTTTTTAAAAATATATATATATATTTTTAAGGAAAAGAAATTTCATATTAAACAAAAGAAAATTGATCAGAATCGAACTACTACTAGCAATAGTACACACATTTTTTTTTACTTGTTTGTACATTTATTATAAGGCTCATAATTTCCAACAATAAGAAATAAAAACTTTATCCAAATTTTATACGCTTATTTTAAAGGTACTTATTAATTTGTTTTTTTCTGTGCATCAACGCATCCACCAATAACAACCACCTCGTGCCTGTTTAGTAGCTTTAATTCAGCAAAGATATCGTTCTCTGATCGGGTTTTCAGTTAAATTTATTTTAATTTTTCTTTTTTTTAAATGGACGTATGAAAGTTGTTCAATTGTTCCTTAAATTGATAAGAACGTCGTGTGAGTGGACACACCTGATATTTTTTGTAGTAAACCATTATTTTGCAAATGCTTTATTTGGTTGGAATGATGTAATGATATAATTAACCTTTTTTTTACACCCAATAAAACTGTTATTCCTACAGATACTAAATTTAATAAGAAGCAATAGTCTATATATCCTTAATATACAAAATATTATATTTGAAATATACTTTCTTATAAATTATACAATATACCAAGTTTTCAACAAACTCTAGTTTTTCATTCCTTTTTATCATTTACCAATTTAAACTTGTTCTTTGATTGATAATTGAGTCCATTCTCCATTTTTTTTTTTATTATACGTATTACCTTATATTCGTTCAACCTTTTTTTAAACGAATCTTCTACCTTCACTTTTCTACAAAGTATTCTTTGTTTAAAAAATGATGACGGAAATGAATTATTATTAAGTCGATTTCCCCAGTCGCGGGACTGGGTTGTTTTGACGAAAATTATATTTTCACGGTGTATGTTCTATAAATTCTCGTTGTGTAGCCTTTTGAATGTTTCAAATGAGTATTTCGTTCATGCCTTCATGGCCCATTGATAGCTTTTAAGTTTTCCATCATTTACCAATGCCATTAGAAAATCCTGATATTTTCTTGTAAATTTGAAGTATTACCCCTCTATAGAATTTTACAAGAACACTTTGTAACTTTGTATATTTCTTAAAGACTGGGCACTGTCGTACACCTGAAAGCAGTACATACTGAAACTTTAAAAGCACTCTTCATTATGTTACGGTGTTTTCGAAACAGAAATAGCCCGAGTTATGTTATGTCTCATATAAAGGGGCCAGCATTGATTAAGGTATAATAGTTACTCATTACCCGTATAATGTTCTCGAGGATTCCATTATCGAAAAGTGGGACAGCTCGGGTACATCCATCGTAATTGCGTAGGAGAGGTATCTCCTCGTATGCTTATGATTAAAACTACGGTATGTTAATGCATGCTAAAAAAAAAAAAGTTTAAAACCTATCTTTATTATTATAATAAATTATTGTAAAAATAAAAATGTATGTATTGTAAAATGTTTCAGTAATTCCGTAAATTTTCTAAATATTTGTAGATGAGCAGCAGTGTTAGTCCGTGGTACAGACCCCTTTTTATCGAATTATTAACATCCGCCTGAAACTTCGTAAATAGGTTCATCTAATCGTAACCTACAATATTTTATTTACGAAAACTCTTGGAATTGGGGAATTTTCAATCTGAAGGGGAGCAAACTTTGTCTATTTAATTAGGTACTGAAATCTCGTAAATAGCCATTTCGTTTCTACTTGGATCGTAATAAAATTTTATCACATAATCGATAAAAAACGTGGCCTACAAAAATATTATG
Source organism: Nezara viridula (assembly GCA_928085145.1). Taxonomy (NCBI): domain Eukaryota; kingdom Metazoa; phylum Arthropoda; class Insecta; order Hemiptera; family Pentatomidae; genus Nezara; species Nezara viridula. The sequence goes on from OV725077.1 coordinate 94,287,507, forward strand.
AAGGCGTCCTATATTATGAAGGCGACATTTTTTATCGATTTTGTGATCAAATTATCTAGTTAATTAACCGACTAGTATCTATAAGAAACATTTTACAGCAATTATTAAGTATAATTTTCAATATCCAGATTCATAAATTGGATGTCTTAAAACTGATATCTTAAAATTCGTAATATATTTTTGTTTATCAGAATTACAGTCACTGTCCTGATGAGCCGGATGTCTAGTAAAATTTTAGCCCCATAATCCGTGCTATTAATAAATCGTTCTTTGAATTTATGAATTGATTTATAATTTGCACAGGGAACAGTTTACAATATTATATAACAGTCATTACCCACTGATGCACAAGTCATTGTAAATTCTCTCTAAGCCTACATCCTGTAAATATTATCCGTTAGATCTTTACGATTCTGTAATTCTTCACTTTTAATTAGTGTTGAAAAGACTTGAAACCGTGAGCAGGCAACACTGTTATCTTTTGTGTTTTGTACAGTTATAGTATGTGCTATGCTTTTAGTGTTAAATTTAGCAAACGGTTTTTCTGGAGTAGCAGCTTAATTGTTCAATCTTCATGAATGCCGATTCTGTATGAAACGTCATCTATCTATACTTATAGGTATGGAATATTTTCTTATATTTCTTTTTAAATTACTTATGTTCTAATTGATAAAAAATGTTGGTGAATATGGTGAGGAACCTATACTGACCTTAATTGGCAGACTTTTTTTTTTTAAGAAAATAATGTCTTTAAATCAGTTACTAAATATATTATTGTACCTTTTCTTATTATTCGTATTGTCTATTCTTTTAAAGACCCTAACCTACTAATACACTAACCGTAACTTAAACCTAATTGATCTATAAATATATTTTAAGAAATAATGTAATATTCCATAGTAGGACCACCAACCCCAGTGCAATTGGTAAGTGATCTTTAAAAATGTCGACAGATATAGTCAACTTCAAATTCGTGAGGAAAAAGTAAACCCATAAATAAAAAAAAAAATAAAAATTATGCATTTATGAAGAAACAGATCCAGGATTTAATTTTGGGAAAAGTTTTTTTTTTTATTTAATATTATATACAAAAAAAAATTAAATGCTAATTAGAGGAACAATAATGCTCTTAGAGACTAATTTTTATATTTTTCTATCCAAGCGCTTACATTCAATAGCAATATTTACATTATAATTAAAAATAAAAAGAGGATATATAGTCCTGGTTTAAGTATTTTGCTTGAATCTTTTACATAAACAAATATAGACCTATGAAAAAACAAATTATTTTTCAATTTTGGGGAGCTTCGGCCTACATGCCATATCCCCCCTTAGATCCATAGTGCATATATGTAATGTTAACAAAATATCTTAAAAATACGGTAATCTGTTTATAACGAAATAATCAGGTAATATTTTGCTGTCGAAAATTGATTGTCACTTATCATAAACTGCTGTTTTACGAAAATTTCTAAAGGTCGTGTTTTAAAATCATGGCCTAGTTACGACCGAACACTTTAAATAAATTTGAATTTGCCAAAATCAGTATTTTTTAGACCACACTAAAATCTTGATAGTTGAATTTACGGTATAGAATAAATAGCATGAGATTTGTTTAGATTTTTATGTCGCCTATTGAGTAGTAATTCGTTGTTCTATTTATGTCCAATTCTCTGGAATCGGATTCAGACAATGTTTTTTTAAAAGCCTTCATTGACTATTATTGAACTAGATTGAGGTTGGGCTAGAGGAATGGCCTATTTGCTATGTTCTCCTGCTCCGGCTAGCTGCAGCTGAACACACTAATCTTTCTCGGTCACAACTATTCACGTCCCATTTCTTTGTACCTATGTAGGAGGCATTTCCTGACTACCTCCATAATTCTAGATCGCCCCAACAATTTTCTTTTAAAAACATATATCCGTATCTTGAAGATACATTGTATTATGTCAAATTCCGCCAAAAGAACAGGAAGAAGTTTCCCTTCGAATTAAAGAGGACTTGATGTTTTTTCAGAACCAAGTAACGTATATTACGTTTATTCTCAAAATTGATTCTCTATACTTACGGGTGAAGCAAAAAGTTAAATAAGAATATAGAATAATTGTTTAAATGGCAAAAAACAAATGACGTAGAATACCTCAGAAGTACACAGATAATGTGATATAAATAAATACATTCATTTCAGTTTTTAATTCTATCTATATATATTTTTTCTCGAAGGCACATTTGGCTAATCGGTTTTTAATTTTTTTTTTCAAAAAACTTTTTTCATAAATAATTTTCGTCGGTACCAATAAATCCTTAAAAAGGACTGCATCCTGAATATTTGTCATCTATGACAAATCATTTTCAGATAAATTATTATGTTTTTTTTTTTTGGATAGTTCTAAAATAGTTTCATACTGAAAAGGAAAGTTTGACAAAAAAATTAGCCAAAATCTGCTAATTACAAAATTTTCTCATCTACGTCATATCACAAATTAAAGAAACATTTGTTGCGCGTGTAACAAAATTTTCACTTACTAGATATTATTTTCTGGTAAAATTGGGCTCTTGTAAAAAGTCTCGGAAGCGATATAGAGGCTAAATCTGTTCGACTTTATACATGTATATTTTATATTTTTTTTTTTTATTCTTAAAAATTTTATTAAATAGGAAGTTTCATTTCCTTCCATCGATACATCAAAAACAGTTACAAAAAGTTGGCAATGCTGTTTCACAGAGGGAAAATATCATCAAATTATTCATTGATTTAATTTTTTATAATGTTACTTGATGATTTTTAGCTAATTACAACTAGTTTTAAATTATCAAATGAAATCATACATATTTCTGCAAGTCTACACATGTAGAACTTGAAACCAAAACCGTTGCAAACAACTACACAGTTGTTTATTTTTTTCACACAGTTTTATATCATATGTGTAACACTACTTTTTTTCGCATACCGTATAATAAATAAAATTTAATTCCTAAAATAGGCCTAAATAATTCTTTTTTTTCATCGTTAGTAATTTTCAAGAAATATAGACGACAATCTCGATTGCTCAGGCGATGTAAGACCTACCAAAAATAACAATAAAGGATATCAGTTTTGCAGCAGGACGTCAGTAAAATAATTAGAAAAACATATCTTTGCGCCAAATCTCCGGTTACAACAATTCAATTCCTTTTTTTTATTTTTTATTTTGCCAACTTTTAAATAACCCTATGGCCAAACAACAACAAAAGAGTATACTTTTTGAATAATTGGAAAATCGAATTTTACCTTCCCTCGTAACTTTTTTTCCAGCTTCTTTTCTGTGAAGTATGTTCTATAGATAAATTTAAATGGCTTCGAGGAGAAGACTTTGGCCAAGTTTCATCAAAATAGGTACATCAGTTTAGGCGTTACAGTCATTATATAGCGTAGGCGTTACATAGCGACACAGGTTTTTCAGCCGCCATCTTGAAAGAAAACAGCGGATGGTAATGCAGAGCTCTGAGGTTTATCATCGGTTGCCCTTTGACATTGATAACAAATCTCAAAACAATCTCTTTCGTCAGAGGTACCCATCCCCACCAAGGTCAATGGCGCAAGAACCTATCTCTCCCCCCACTCCCATGATATTTTATTGCTCGCTTTTCTTAAAAACGTAGCAGGCGAATGTAGAATTCGAAAAATCGTAGATTATATACAATTACACTCGCTGCGGTTTGCTTCATTTTTTTCCCTTCTACCGTAGTATAAATCTTTTCCTTCCAAAAATTCGTTACCTCCTGATATATGCCCCCTTCAAAAAATAAAAACCCGCCAAAATATGTCTCCCTCAAACCTGCGCCATCAAACCCCATTCTGGACACCCATGTCTCTAGGTTCGGAGAGCAGCCGCTTACGGATGGATCTTATTATTCGATTTACGAATTCTCCACATACTAAAAGATAAAACCTCAAATAACTAGGAGAAAGAGTGATAACTTTTTTTTCCTTGATCGATTGAAAAGGTTGATTATTAAAAAAAAATTGATAAAATAAAAAATTAATTTTGAAGTTTTTTTTTTTTTTTTTCTCGTTGACTAATATTCAAGAGAACATAATTGAAAATATAGCATTTTTTTCGGTTCAACGAGCTTTTGAATAATTTGCTCAATTGAGCTGAGTTCTTCGACGTCATCGCGGGCAAAGATTGCCCTCTCTTGTTCGAGTGTCAGTTGTGATTAGAATTTATCGCTCGGAGAGAACGCATTTTCATTATTCAAATGGCTTTAAGACATGATACTTGTGTCGTTTTGGAAGGCCGTCCTCAATGGGCCCAACCGCCGCTCTCGGCTAATGGTGATGGATAGGGCGTTTGTGTTTGTGCACATGACTCGCGTATCCTGTTCCAGTTCTAAGCCTTCAGTGATTGATTTTTCGCAAATCGATTTTCAATTGTATCATAAGGCGCTCTATGCTGATATACACACTAGTGATTAATGGCAATATACCATAGGCTAAATGGTCTATTAAAGTAGTCCTATTTAATAAGGCTATAATGATATAAGTACATACTTCGAAATTCGGATTAGGCCAAACCAGTATTATATATTGTCGCCTTGCTATATTCTGTTATTGCTTCGTCAAACGTAAATACATCATTTTGAAGATTACCTTCACCGTTAATGACGAAAAGTTGGTACGATTCTCAGGTAAAAAACAGAAGAAAAGTTATGAAGACAAAAAAAAATTGAATTTGCGCATATCTATCTCAAAAAATAATTTATGATTTTATCGTCCGGTCACTAAATATATTTTTGATGGAACTGAACTATTAAGATCATTTTTGTGAATTTCATCCTTGTTTATGAATGCCACCAAACATTTGATATCAATATGTATTATAATATAATTAAAATAAACATTTTTTTTTATTTCACGAAGAGACAATTCACTAAAGTGCTCAGTGAATTAAGATTATGAAATGTCACCTAATGACTACTTTTTGCAATAAACCGAAGATAGATTGGAAAGGTTAAGCTATTCAAAACGAATAGTTCCATAAAGGCGTAGGTATAGAATAATAATAGGTTTTCCTTAATAAGGAGTAACAGCTTTCTCTGTCAAAAATAGTCAGTCTCGGGCGTATCCATGTATTTTTAATTAATTATAAGTCAGTAATGAATTAATTATTTATTATGAAAATGACTTATGGCACTTTCGCATACAACAGTCAATACTTCACTCATTTTCAAAAGAAAAATTCTAATAAATATTTACATTTACTTCTGTAAAAATTATGTAGACATTCAGTGGTTGGTCAATATACCATTCGAATTATTTGCACAAGCCGACTATTTTGTACTTATTAAGAATATAATTTTCGCGTGGTTCTTATGAAACTCTATGTATTTCCTAAATGACATTACTTAATAGTACTATATACGTTGATGATTTTAAAATATTTTTAGAATTGTCTTATGGATTAATGATATTTGAGGTTTATTGATAAAACTATGATTAATTGAAATTTTTATTATTGTCTCTTATTTATTCTTTGTTCTTTTGTCATTCAAACATACCAAATGTTTTATTGCAATTGTTTATTTGTTCTAATGGTCATTTTTATTTGTTTCAGGTAAACATCATAATTGAATGGATGGATGATTTGTGAGTAAACTAGATAAAGATATGCTATCATACATAAACAAATTTGGACACTTTTTGTAGCAGATAAATAAATCATTATATTATTTTTAATTTTTTTTATTATTTTTTTTTATTGAGATTTACAACTGTATTGCATGGAAAATACAATAAGTAAATGTGACATTGGTAACATGACATGTACAATATGAAGAGAAACTACCCATTGGTAGAACTCAAATTAAAGTTCTATATTAGAAGGTCCCGAGGCCATCTTCTTTTCAGACGCCTCGGAGGATTATCAGGGACCGAGGAGGAAGCAAGGTTTGAAACGAGAGGATTCGGATGGTTCTGCAGTTTTTTATGGAAGGATAGTTATCTGGATTGGGACAAATCGGAAACATTATTTTTATTTAAAATATTTTCCTTTAGTATAAATTAATTTCTTCTTAATAACTTTTCCACCTTATTGGAATAAAAATATCGGTTTCCAAACGTAGAAAAGAACATTTTGCTTGTTTTCATTTTGTAATATATACTAAAATGCTCCTTTCCTTCTTTCTACATCAGGAATGTGGAATATCCCTTGTTCCTTTTTAAAACTTGCTAGCCTCTCTGAAGAAGATACTAGTCAGTTAAAGACATCTGTAAATGTGTTGGGCGAAGTTAAAGCGGGTTTATAACAGTTTTCAGGACTCTGGATTAGGAATAAATTGTCGGTCCATTAAAATCTACTTTTTAATAATCATTTTAATTTATTTAAATAACTTGTAGCTGCAAATTTGAATTTTTAATGCCAAATGTTAGGAGGTATTTTCATATAAAAAATAATACTTTGTCCACTTCTTTTGGGCTTTTGATAAAAAACATGCTTTTCATTTTTTGATGATGAACCATGCTTAATATTGCTGCTCCTTTTTTCATCCTCTCCAAACTGAATAAACTAGAATGAATTTATTACAGTATTTTAGGTAATATAATTCAGATTAAATGTCATAATTTCATGGCATAAACTCCATTTATTGACTTAAATAAGGTCAAAAGTTTAAAAAAGTATAAATAAATATTTATATTTTATCTAAAAATACTATTTCGTTAAAATTTGGTGCACCCTAAATTTTACCACTCGAGTCAAATGACTCCTTTGCCATTCTTTCCCCTCCTCTCGTCAATTATTACCGAGAATTTAATATTATAGAGTTTAGAACTTAATTCTACTCCCTCATTGTTTCTTTATTTATACTTTTTTTAAATTTAATTATTATTATTTGTAATCATTCTTTTTCTCTTTTTTTGTTTGTTTCTTCCTTTAGTGAATTGTAAATTATAATAACATCAGGAGTTGGTGATCATGATGTTTTACGCCATGAAACCCTACGGTAAAAAAAAGAAGTTGATGTTTATTTTTAAAAAGGATAGTTGGTTAATTTTTTATTTCTTTTTTGGTACGGCTTATATTTTGTAATGCAATAAATTAAATGCTAGAAATTTCTTGTTTGTTTCATGAGGATTTGTTGTTTATCAAATTCTAGTGCTTCTTCGTAAACAAACATATTTTGGCCGATTCATAGCATCTGGGCCATTTCAAACAAACTGTCACAGAAGTATTTTTGCGAGAGGACCTAAATTCAAATAGAACACGTCACGATCGGAACTATTTCGGTAGTGATCTAAATCGGTGTTCACTGAGCCGACTGAATGCTTATCTCATTGCCCCCTTCTTTCTAAAAATAATTTACAGTTTTGTAAATCACTCATTTTGAAATTTTTCGTATCTTTTTTTTTAAACATTTTGTGTGAATGATTATGCGACTCTGTGAAAGAATACTAAAAGTAATTTCCACCTAATATTCAATTAAAACATGAACACTAGGATCAAAACTATCGAATATTTCAAGAACATTTACCTTACTAACTTACTTTATTTAATGTTCATTTTATTTTTTTTTACACGAATTTGTGATATTCGTTAATGAGATGTACTTATCGTGAATACAAAAATGACATACTTGATCAAAATATAACGGAACTGGGAAACCGTGGGACACGCCTAGTGAAATAATAATTTTAATAACATTTATTAATACTAGTAATAACGAATCATAATTAGTAATGCTAATTATGCTTGATAATGTAAATTTTGAAACTATTTTTAATTAACAAATAATGATTAGACATTAATTATGTATATTAATTATAATTCATGAAAGTTCAGAGATAAACGGAAATAAATAATTTGTTATTATTTTAATTATTATTTAATACCTTAAATAACCATAACGGGATTTTAAATTGCTTAAAGTCTTTCTTAATAAACGTCCTATGTAATATTTCCTTTATTATAATATAAATATATTTCTTTATTATAATAGATCTTATTTACTGTATATTTTAGTGTGTTTGTCTTTAGTGTTTGTGTCTTTGTCTTGTGCAAGAGTCTTGCAGTGACTAATTAGCTTATTACTATAATTTTTTAGATAGAAGAAACCTAACTAAGCCCGAATAAAAAATTAGAGTTAAATGCAAAAGCATATTGGTTATACCAATTATCAACATATAGTAACTAAAATTGTCGAGTATTAGTAACTATTTTATCTTAATTTTTATTTAAAATATCAATTTTCTTTTCTGGTCTTAGACTTGCAACAGTTGCGCAGCCTTGGTCTTGGTCTTGTAAAGTGCAATAATAACTATTTTTGCAATAATAATAACTATTTAAGGTATACATTTGTAAATTTTAAAGTGTGTACTTTTTAAAATCAAAATTGGTTTTAAGATTTTTTTTTTTAACCTATTTAATCTTAGAAACAATCTTAGTCTTGTAATGAAAGAAAGAAATAATTAAATATTTGATAGCTGATCGTAGAAGTTGCAAAAGAGTTCACTGAATGCTCGATCTAGGATTTTGTGTTTTGTCGTTTTAACAAAACTCAGCATACTTTTAAATGAAATGCTATTTAGATTACAATGAAGCAATTCTTGCTCCGGAGGTAAAGGACGACATATCCATTTTTTTCATCAAATAATTGAGTAATCAAGAAATAAATTTTAATAGTTCAAAGTTACAGGAAAATGGCTCCCTGAAGAAATACAAGAATATGACATGGTAATCTTTACCTCCGTAGCACAGATTTATTACTAAAGAAACAAATTTTAAAAGCTCGAAGCTACAGAACATTTGCTCTTCTGAATAAAAAATGCAAAAATAGGCATGTTATTGTTTACAACAATATTATAAATTACAAAATTAATTTAATTAAATTTTTAATTCAACAAAATACAAAATTTTAATTCCTTGTTTTTCTGCGAAAAATTGGACCTTAGTTGATGGCTAATATCTCCCCTTTAAATATTTCCCTTTAATTAAGGGACACCCTGTAAATTAGGAAAGACAATGAACAATACCGTAAAATGGCATATATCTGGTCTCTAACTATATTAGTTAGGATTTAACAGCGATTTTAAAGATTATCAGAAAAATAATTAATGATAATAAAATAAAAATAATGACCAGAAAAATTCCAAATATTACCAAAAAGTACCTGAGTTTTGGGCCATTTACGATACTTCTACAGTTGTGTAATAAAAAAATAACCTATGTTATAAAAATTTCGCTTCTATTAGAATTTTCCAAGTCTGCACTTGTAGATCACTTGCACTCATCAGATTTCAAGAAAATTTGAGGTAAGAAAGTTTTTAATCAATACTTCCATGATCACAATAAATTGTCTTTACGTGTGGATCGTTTTTATTCACTTTATAGTTGATAAAATCTTTTATACTTTTTTTAACAAATAGGTTCTCTCATTGAATATTATAAACAATTTTTTTTTTCTAGCAGGAAAAAACAAAAAAAAAGCTGGAAATACGGTAATTTGTTTATTGATACTAACGCTGACAATTAATGTGTTTATATTAATTCAAGTCATTACATTGATTATAATTAATTAAGTTTATTATAGCCTAACTAATTCTGGAGCAATTATATGTTAGACGTTTAGATTCAAAGTTCCATATAATTAGTTTTTTTTTTCTTTTCATCTTAATTTGTAACTGTGACAGTTTCATCTATTTCATAAATTTTAATATCCTTAACTCACCATTATTTCCACAACTAAATTTTAGGGTAAAAATATGATAGTCGCTTTAAACAAATTAATAGTCAATTTTATGAATAAATTGATTATAATTATAATCATTTTAAATTCTTCTTGTTATAAAGTTTCATACTTAACATTACAAACATCTCAACATTTCATTACAATCATCGCATACTCTTGGAGATATTTGTTACTGAATGACGTATTTAAGTACATAATTAGTGAATCTTGAGTTTATGGATCTTTAGATAGGTTTTTTATGAAATAATCATGAAGTTACATTGTTATAAGTCTTATTTTAAATATTATTAATATTTTAATTTTAATTTTTGATATAGCTACAGAAAATTTAAATCTTCTTAATACAAGGTCAGGGTATCCTTACGACGATTGGCTTAATCCTTAACTAAATTTTAAATATATTTTTACGTGTATTCATGTACGTGTATTTTTATATCATTCAATATAGGTAAACAACTATTTTTTACAAATGTAAAACCTTATCTGCATCATCTGATTTCCTTCCCCAGATCATTTAAAATGTTAGTTATATCCTAGTTCCTTCAGAAATATGTTTGTGGCTGGCTGCATTCCATCCTGGGGACATACATAATTGAGATCATGAGAGAGGCCAACATTTTAGAGTTACATGTCTCGATATTGTTGACCTGCGTTCGGTTTCGGTTTATTTTTAGAAAGCTGAGGGCCGGACTGGGTTAAGATAGCGTCATCTAGGAGCCATTAATTTTCATTAAAGCAAAACTGGCCAGCCGGGTCTGAACCTCTGGTCCATAAAGCAGAGCCAGCCTGAAGAAGACAGATATATTGTTGGTCTAATTAAGGCAGGTTCTTGGTACCGGTGACCATTCTTGGCTGGGGCATATTTCTTTGCGTCTGGTACCAGTTGTACTTTGATAGTGAACAGTTATACCAGGCCTACCCTTGACCAGATATCAGTATCTCGTATTTTATCCTTTCAACTCACTTAATTATTTGAATCTATTCATAGTATCTAGTTACTATTTAAACATTATTGGCTTTACTGCATGTGCTAATGTTCTTACATTGTGTTGCTTTCCTTATCATAAGAAGTGAACTAATTAATCTAATGGAATATTTTTTCTCATTTTACATTTTTATTTTTACTTTTTATTATTTTTAAAAGTAATTTATTTCCTCCATATTTAATTGAAAGATTTTGAAATTCGAACTATCAAAACATTCACAAGAATGCTAATGGTGTTTCTAACAGCAATGATATTGTAACATCTGTCATAGCCAATCACGAAAATGGTGGTAAAAACTGTAGGTTTTTTTTTATATATATATTTATATTAAGGGTATCGCTGAACAAATTAGAGGCATTTTTAAATAATTTGAGGTTTATGACTTTAAATTGGCTAGTAGAATTAGTAACAGAATGAGTAAGTTTTATGCCTCTCTGAAAGACAAATATTAACTCAGTAACAATCTGATGTAGCATATGACATTGGGTGAGTGCAATGCACAAAGGTATATATTGGTGAAACTTTCCAAACTGTGCAAAGAAGAATGTATCAGCATCAATATGGCTGTAAGAATATTACCATAAAGGAGCAAAAAACGCATTAGCTGAACGCTCTAAAATATTAAAACATGAGTTGATTTTAGTAATGTCCGAGTGCTACAGAAAGAGAAGAATAGTTCTAAGAGAAAGATATTTGAGGCTATGCATATTATACAGAAGTTGGATAGTGCTGAGAATTAAATGACTGACAGTAGACACTTAAATAACTTTTATTCGGGAACGTTGAGCATCTTAGGTAAGTCTAAAAAATGAAGCTTCGTTCTCGTATTTTATCTTCATCTGCGTAGTTACCGTTTTTATTTTGAAAACCTTTTTTTGATGTTACTTTTTATATATGTATAATTATTTTTTTCTCTTTGTATCGTTATATTATATATTTTCACTCCGTTAATTTTTACATTCATATTTATTTATTTTCTAACATATTTATGATTTTTGATTAGATATGGCATATATTTTATTAGTAGTTTGTTTCCCTTATCAGCTGTTTGATTGTAACCTTCCCTTTCTTTCAGTATGCGATTGGATTTCATGGAGGGATGTTCCATAAGTTGTTCTTTTCTGTCCTGATGATGCTTGAGCAGGCGAAACGTTTTTCTTTGCCTGCATTTTGGATACATAAGGCTATGTGGTTTGGAATTTTTCCAATAATAACCTAACATTTATATTCTGTCTGTTGATTGTTTTGATACTAATTTATAACAGTTTATGACATCTTTTATTTTATTTTTGTATTTATTTTTATTTTTGTTTTATTTTATTCGTTTCAACTTGAAAGTAGTTTTATATACATTAATCACAGACGAATCTTTTACCGAAAAAAAATAATCTTTTACAGAACACGCATTTCATAATCAATTCTTTGAAAAAATCAATTCAAAAAATAAAAACTGTTGTTAACCCATAATTTAAATTGTTAAAGCATTTTGGATATATATTTTTGTAATTTTTAAGATCAAATATATTTATGAGAAGGAGTTGGTCGGGAGGAGGAGAGGGGGGGAAGGGAGGTGCGATCAAACAAATAATAAATTTAAAAAAAATAGAATAAAAAAAATACTTTTTTGAAAAATTTAGTATTCATTTGACTGCACCCTCCGACTATATCACAGATTATTAGGCTTTTTAAAATGATTTGCACATATATAAATATATATTAATATATTTACACATACATATATATTAAAAACATTTGTATGTTTGTAGCAATTAATAATATAAATTGTAATTTACGATTTATTCAGTAGCTCACTGAATTCGACCTTGCAGATATATGTAATAAAACATAATATAAAGAAATAACATTATTATTATTATGTAATTTATGGAACGTTATTTGTTTGTTAATGTACAAAGTAAAAATTAAAAATTGATCAGCCGTCAGTGACCCTTATCATCGATCCTGTCTTAACTCAATTTGGTTATAACATCATAATAGCCAATGCATATTCTTGTACAGAGCATGAATAAGAGAAAAAAGTATTGAAACGTTGCCGTTATATAATTGTGTATATATACATATATTGTATTTATTAATTTATAACTAATTATGCTTAATCGTTTGCAGACCGTTGTTTTAGAATTAGTTATTATCATGCAGTTTATGGTCGGCAAAGATATTTTTATTAATTCTTAATTTTATCGTTAGTAATAAAAATAATTATAAAGTTCTTTTGAAATGCCCGAAACAACGCAGGCACTCATATATCACATAATAACACTTCGGAATAAAAACAGAATTTCCCGTTAGAACATTTACAATTATTTAATAAGAGTAAAATTGCATTATCATCAATTTGCTAATTCTAATACATGTCATTATATCTAATTAAAAAAAATGTAATTACCCGGTGTTTTACCTTATTTATTACCTTATTATAATGTAATGAAGATTAGAAATATTCCTTCCCTTCTAAATAAGTCTGTAGGTCATTTAAATATTATAACAGTTTCTTGAATGAGTTTTATTACACCTCCGGTTACACAGCTACTATTTAGTTCAGTATTATAATGGGATTCTCATATGATAATGGAAAGAACCGTTATTTTACCCACTATTGTTTTAGTAAATAAATAAAAGAATGTATTGCTCTAAAAAAACAAGAAAAGAAAAAATAAACAAACAAAAAATCGCTCGTAACGGAGAAACATTTAAAAATTAGCATTAAATGGTCTTAATGCTATTAAGTATTTCATAAATCAAGTTATAGAATTTGAACTTAATGAAAAATAATTATTTCTTCTTATTCTACTTTAGTTGATAATTGATTAACTCCAATTTGTTTTTAATGAACAATCACTACAGATTTGTATTTCGGTTCGACCATCGCCTGTGCATTTCGTTTAGTTGATAATAATAAAAAAAATATCTCAACACTTAACACATATTACCTATGAAATGGTATAATATATATATATATATATATATATATATATATATATATATATATATATATATATATATATATATATCTTATCACAAATGTAATATCGTAAGGGCTGAAGGAAGAGCTCAGAAGCCTTAAGTAACTTGCCTGCATCTCCAATTACGGTATTAACTTTCGGACCAGGAAACTGATGAAGCCAGCAGGAGAGAGGAAATCCGTTTAGATGCCTCCTTAACTTTCTGATGGATCTACGTGTGTCTTCCAGATAGTGTCACGAATCTGTCAAACATTGATGCTTAGAAACTTAAAGGCGTATACCAGTAGGGAAAATCGGGAATAAGTTGAGAATTTTGTAGAGATGGGAAGAAGATCCGGGCACAGACTTGCACTCTTAAGTTAAATCGTTATTGTTTATTACATCAATAATACATATTATATCTGTGTCTTGGGGGTAAAGGACATCATCTGCATTTTTGTAATTAAATACTTTAGTAACAAGAAACAAATTTTAATAGCTGAAAGCTATGGAAAATTAGTTCCCCAAACAAATACAAAAATTTGCCATGGTGTCCTTTACCTCATGGCAAGAGAAAATACGTGTACCTTGGGTCATTTTTTTTTCAATGCTACATAACTTCTTAAGTAACAATGGTTTTTAAAAGTTCGAAATAGAATTTTATTCTTTGTAGATACTATGTTAATTTTAAAATTATTTTATCACTAGATTTTGGCTATGAAAAAAAATCACAATCAATTACTATAGTTGTACCTTGGGCCACTAATTATAACTTCAGATACGATTTATGTCTTGGGAAATATTTGTTGTAATATGAATTATAATTATTATTCAATAATAAGAACCACTAAACGTATTGTAAAACTGCATTTATTGGTGAGATGTAACTCTTCTCTATTCATATTTGTGGACGAAAACCAACAATGTCTTCATCTTGTACTTCACATAGGCCTGGAGCCAGAACCCAAAAATCGACCTCATCGCAGGCGAATGTTTGATTGTTAATTACGAAACTGCATGTTATTCTGAGTAAAAAGAACCTTGTCTGCCGCAGCTTTTAAAACTGGTGGCTGATTTAAAGAATATTGGGCCAGTAATTTGAGGATAGAAACGGAAAATCCAGAAAAATGAAGCTAACAATGAGTTCTGCTATGGGACACGAGCTAGAACGCTTCTTTGTTGCAAGAGCCCTGCTACCAAGTAGCCGATGTGAGGTCGTCGATCCTAACAAAGCTAACGATGTGTAATGGCAGCTCTGATCCATATTGTAGCCATTATCCCAGTACCCGTTATACCGACCTTCCGAATTTGGGCACCGCAGATTGGAATTTGATAGCACCTCCAATTGATCTAGACTACTCTCACGCGCAAAGTTCTCCTTGCAGAATCTCCGTTTAGTCAAATGTTACTCAGACTATTAAATCATTTGTTTCTCCTCAGGCCTATTACTCTTTAAAGCAATTGACATTTGGATTTTGGCTTACTGCTTTTAACGCTTATGTATAATCTCTGAACGATGACGAATCTATTCATTTTCCTCCTTGTTAAAAATGTTCATCAAAGAGGATTCTTACACTGCAAAATAAGATCGCATAAATTATGAATTAATCGCATAATTAATAAGATGCAATAATAATATTGAAGTATTAAAGAAAGTACAAATGATTTATATGTCGCTTTTAGAATAATAACCAAAGGTTCAAACTTAGCCAATAACGTGAAATATTAGAGAGTCTCGGTGATACGAAGGGTCTGAGGGCTTATCCTGAGTATGACGTACATGACGTATACTACTGCCAAACACGATGATATCAAAGTGTTCCTAAACTCTGCATTTAAAACATGCATTGATAAAAGCTAATAAAATTACTTTCTACATTTTAAACTAATAAGTTTATTCAGAGACAATATGCCGAGAGAAAAAAATGGAAAGATATTTTTAGATCCAATTTTTGAAGCAGTTGAAGTTTAGAAACACTATTCTAAGCTAAAATTATAAAAACCCGACATAATGAGCTAGGCACTAGCCAGGCCATGGCGTAGTCAGGTCCCCATTCTCGTGACGTATCTCTGTCCCCCACAAATTATTCATCAGAAAACTTTAATATTTTCTGTGTTTTATTGTTATTATTTTTTTTTCTCGTTGGTTTAAGACTTCTTTAGAGTTCTATACTGCTCCCTTATTTATTGATTTACAAATGAGTGGACTATCAACTGTTAAAGAGGACTGATATAAAAATATCAGGCTTTATTCAAATTGAATCTGTGATTCAAAAATTGGCCTTTTCTCAACTTTATAAAAATAACAGATGTTCGTATTTGATATGAAGCCACTCAATTCGATTATCTATTAAAAAAAGGTTTATGTTAAACATTTTTTTTTTTTATTTAGACATATAATATTCTGTCACAGGGACAATAATTATATTGATAAATGAACACATTCACTCCGTATATACAATAAAAATAAATAAAATTAACAAAAGTAAAATAATAATAAATAAAAACTATATACAATAAAAAAATAAAATAACCCAAATACAAGTAAATTAAAAACATAAAAACAGTCACACCTATATACAATCAGGCGGGGAACCCAAATCCCCGCGCTACTCTCTCAACCGCCTCACCGGTGCTAAAGCCGGTGGAGTTTGAGCGAGAGCGCTTTAGCCACATACATTCATGTCTTGAGTGGAGAATCTGGCCATTGTCAGAACTCCAAAATAAATACTATAAAAGATCTCTAGGCCACTGCCGCTTCAACCTTCGAGGAGGGTTGTAGGGATGAGTGGAACTAGATAGGGATTGGGCTAGGGGATTTGGATGATTGATAAGGTTCTAATGGAATTTTGAAAATTTTTCAGGGATAAGGTCAAGGACAAATGGGATATTAAGGTCATGATGTAGGGTTTTGTTGGTTACATATAACGCAGCATCGACTATTGTTCGGAGGACTTTATGTTAAAAAATAACAATTTCTTTCACAAATTTTCAATAGAAACTGGTCCAGAGTTTATCGATAAAGGTTTAATTTTCATCTTATACCAGCGATACATTCCTTTTCTTTTTTTAACTTATGAAAATTGAAAACTTTTTTTATCCGTTTGTTTCGGTTATCGGTTCTTTCTTTTGATTTATTTTTCTATATACTTTAAAGATATCTTTGATCTTATAACAAATAATTGTGATATATTTTAAAGAGAGAGATAAACTGTTTTTATTTTAGATTTTTACAATTTGTCTTATTTCGGAGCGATGTGTTATTAAATAATAAAGGAACTTGTATTAATTAAACAAAATTAGTTATGTTACTGAATCTAAAATAATAATAATAATATAAAATCATGCATTTCTTAAAATCTTTTTAAGAAAAAAAAAACCGTGATTATATGATATATTCCCGAAGACTTTTTAAACTGTTTAAAGGAAAATGCTCAGTTTCTTTTTTAAACGATTAAGAAGTAATCTGTTCTTCAATATATGAACCAGCTGAGCTGATGTGATAAAGGTCAAAGTCCGATGGTTTGTTTATTTTTAAAATATAATTGGTGGTATAGCATTGAATTTAATGTTCTTTGCGAAACCCCAAAAAAGTACATTATTATTTGTATGAACTTCATGGCTTCTTCTGTTTAACGATGTTCATTCTGTTGAATAATAATTCTTTTTTTATTTAAAAGGAATATTTACTACACAGCTGGCCATAGTAAGTAGCTATGTATTATTCATAACCTATCACATCATCTTTAAATAGTTAAATGATGAGAACATCTCCTGAATAAATGGATTAACTCTGGCTGTAGATGACTGTTCTGCAGAAGGACACGCCGAAGATGTTCTTTTTGTTAAGTAATTCTTACCATACATATCTGTCAGTTCTGAAGATTTCAAGACATTCATAATCTAGGACGATTTGTCTGTTAAATTGAACTATTTTTTACCATTGACGAAATTGTTCATAACGTTTATTCTGTCTTTTTTTGTCATTAACTTTCATTTTTTTTTTCGTCTTTCAAGGATCCAGCGAAATGAGTGTCTTGGTCAGGTGACCTCCGACATATACCTCGTCACTGTTTTGTTTCTCTGTCCCTATTAAAAAAAAAAAAAAGTTTTATCGATCTACAGTTATTCTAGTCTTTGTGTTTCCTTGTTTTATCTACGTATACATACATATACACATATGAGTTAAGAGAATTAAAGCTATGGAACTGAAAAAAATAATCAAATGTTTTATACAAATATTTTTCATTTTATATATCGACATTTTTTAATTACTTTCATTCACGATGCCAATTTTTGCCAGTTAATCTCCATACTGAACTTTTAAATAAAATTGTACATATGTTCGTGCTTTTGTAATGTGGCTGTCGATATATATATATATATATATATATATAATATATATATATATATATATATATATATATATAGTGTTTTTTTTATGGTCGACACCCCGAACTATCACTTTCCTAAATATCTTTTTCATACTCTAAGTTTTTTTGTGCTGTATTAAAGTTTTAAGTACAGTACAAGGGAATGAGAAAAAATAAAATTAAGAATAGATTGACTTTCTTTACTTCACCTTAGACATTTTTATTTAAACGTAATTATCTACAGGCTTGGGCAAGAGTAATTTCTTGTATTGTTGCGTTTGTTGTAGCTGCAAGACCACTTGGTCTAGAAGTCAACGAGAGGAAAACTAAGTATATGAGAGTTGGTGGTGAGGTGGATCTGAACTCTCCATTTGAGGTAGGTTCTTTTAAGTTTGAGAGAGTGAAAAGTTTTATATACCTTGGGTCTGAAATTAATAGCAAAAATGACATGGCTCAAGAAATACAAAGAAGGATCACGGCTGCCAATAGATGTGTCTTTGGACTTGGCCGACTCTTAAGAAGTAGGTACCTCTCAAAGAAGACCAAGCTAATCATATACAAGACTCTTGTTCGGCCTTTTTTGACATATGGCTCAGAGGCTTGGACGATGACCAAAAACGATGAGATGAAGCTGAGTGTGTTTGAGCGAGGAGTCCTCAGAAGGATTTATGGTCCAGTAAAGGAGGGTGATGTCTGGAGGAAAAGAAAAAATAGGGAGCTCAGTTCTCTCTATGCAGACATCGACGTAGTCACCTATATTAAACTGGCCAGACTAAGGTGGGCAGGGCATGTGGCCAGAATGAGCACCGTTGAGATACCCAAGAAAATAATGATGGAGGAGCTGCACCTCGCAAGACGGGTAGGAAGGCCGAGGACGAGGTGGTTGGACAACGTGGCCTATGATGCGAGAACCCTGCTTGGTGTACGGAACTGGAGAGCTGCAGCAGAAGACAGAGCCAACTGGCGGAGGCTCTTGGAGGAGGCCCAGTCTCGGTAACGGGATGTCGTGCCACACATGAATGAATGTTGCATTTGTTGAGTTTTGCGTATTGTTGCTCATTAATTTTTAGTTATAATCATCTTTATCAAGAAATTTAATCACATATTATTCACTCAAAAGGCATGACTTCCTGCGGGATAAAGAATTAAATAATTTCCTACAACCATTACTAGTCAGCTAAAGTTATTTCTTCTAAAAATATGTTTTCGACAGCAATGTGCGCAACTATTTTTCCTAAACTTTCTGTTCTCATACAACTTTTTCTTTTATAAATGTGTTCTAAACTTCTTATTTCTTTTTATAAAGATGGTGTATATGAGACAGAACAAGTTATTTGGGAACAATTATTTAGATTAAATCAATATTTAAATTAGATTTCCTTTCTAATCAGTAGTAATTATTTGACAACCTGGTTAAAAAAAAATAAAATTGAATTTATAGTATTTTATAATGTAGTTTCTTCAAACGATTCTTGAAGTTCTGTGTTACCAACAACTAATTGATTAAAATACAATTATTTAGAATTGCAAAAAAAAAAAAAAAAATAATTTAAATAAATCTTCAAGAATTTGAGGATTTTTTAGATTAGGATTGTTTTATCTATATTTGAATCAGAGTATACACTGAATGTGCATCGTACAAACATCTAATTATTGACCAGATTAGGCAATTTGTAATGAATATCGATCAGGAATCTGTTTGCCTCTGATCAGACAGTACTTTCTCGTTATTAAAAAGGATATCCTAATGGGGGCTGGCTAAGACCGTTACAGATCTCGTCTTTTTGGACGAAACTGGGACAGAAGGATTCCTTCTTCTTCGAGCAGAGCGTGGACCGTTACCATTCGGATAGAGTCATCCTTCTTATCGACCTCAAGGACGTCGTGACGAATCTATTCAAATGATTTCTTTTATGACGATTCCACTGGGTCTGTTTCTTTTTTTTTCTTTTACGCCCCGAACAAAGTCGAGGAAAGTTCTTCGTGGTTGAACTGTCGAGGTTTTGGGCAGATACAGAGCCAGCCTGAGGTTAGGTAAGAATGATGCCATGGTAAAACCTTTAGTATATTCCATTTACGTATCGATATGCGTCTGTGCTTTAGTTCTCTGTTGACTCAACGCTGTGACTGTGCAATCATTAAAGGACTTCCTAATTATTTTTATCAGAAAACTTTTATTGCAAGGGATGTCATGTTTTCATTCTATATTGGTATAATAAAATCATTTTTATTTCTCTAAACATATTAACAATTCAACCATTAAACAAATAGTTCAAAAAAAGTTTTCTATAGCACATATATCATATACCCACATGTATGTATATACATATACATACACATATACACACATAAACATTTTACTGACTTAATACGCATTTGTATTGAAAATAGCACAATTTTTTTAATTAACGAATACCTATTGTGTTATTATATGAAATAATTAAGTATTATTGGTACTACATGATTGAGGTTTTACTTTATATGTTTCGAGAAATATTTATCACTTACGTAACCAATGAAATAATGTTATTAATTCTAAATCTAAATTTACAATACCGAGAAACATTTTAAGTCTTTGATCTAATTACTCTATTGAATTTCAATGCATTTCAACATATGACAACGTTTGAATAAAGTAACAAAGAGATTTGAACAAAAAATGTTTAAATATTTTTGAAATATAACATTAGGAATTTTATGAGAATGTTATTTATATTTCACATACATGAACCATGTTATATGTGCCTATTTAAGATTTCTGTATATTGAATTTCGAAAAACAAAAGCTGGCTTATACAATATGCTTCTATAATTAAAAAAAATACGACGGAACAATAAACTTATTTTATTACAGATTTAATTGTACACATAAATGTTTTAGTTTTGGTTTGAAGTTACATCACTAGATTCTAGATTACATCTAGATTCATTAATACTAAGTGACCCAAATAATATCGATTAAAAGTATAATAACGTTTTGTAATTTATTATTTTTTAATTTAAATTCTTTAATGATTTATTACACTTCAGTTAACTTTTAATTCTTTATTTTATGATCAATTTGTTGTTCTTACTATTTTTTTTCTGTATATATTGTATGAATGTTTCACTTTGGCACTAATACTTATTGCCATTAAATGTGGTAGAATATGTTATTTCTCAATAAAAACAGTGTAGTAAAAAATGTAGTAAATAAAATATTATCAATTGAGTAAACTGAGAGAATTGAGTAAATTGAGAATATAGTGTTTCCCGAAATCCGTCTAGGTCTCGCGCTTTGCAAGATCGAGACAAAGACTGAACAAAAAAAA
This sequence comes from Nezara viridula, assembly GCA_928085145.1. NCBI lineage: Eukaryota > Metazoa > Arthropoda > Insecta > Hemiptera > Pentatomidae > Nezara > Nezara viridula. The sequence continues at coordinate 94,308,866 of OV725077.1, forward strand.
AATTGTTTTTGTCATTAAAAATTAAGGCAAAATAGTTACTAGTACTTGATAATTTTATTTATTATATGTCAAGAATTAGTATAAACAATATACTTTTGCATTTTTCTCTTCCAATTTTTCATTCGGGCTTAATTAGGTTTTCCCCATCGGAAAGATTACAGTAATATATCTATAGTAATAATATGATAAGTAATTTGGGGTTGCCCAAGAATAAATGTTGGCTTATTCTCAGTTATACATTAGTAGTGTACTAATATTAGTTAAAGAGCGACTTACATTTTATTATATTTATTTACATATCCATTTTCTGAAGTAAGTGTAAGTCACCTATCCAGATTCGTTAAAGTCTCTTAGCTTCTAATATCCACCGTTAAAGTCTCTTTATGAAATCTTATTATTTTCTTCTTTATTCGTTATTTTAGTTAGTTATCCTGCCTTATTACTTATATTCCTTTTGAAGTCGTAATATTATACTAAAATAAATAGTTTTTTACAAAAAATAAAATAAAAAAGTCAGATAACTTACCTGTTACTTTAAATTTTTTTCTCTCTTTTTTCATGTAAATAAAGTTTAATAAACTGAAATAGATATATAAGTATACCTTATCGTTATAAAATGTAAATTAGTCTATGTCTTCATCTTTTTTAAACTTATTCTTGTATTTCATGTTACGTAGTTATACTAATAAATTAATAGATCGTATTTTCTAAAGTTCCTCTTCCAGAAATATTCTCCTGGAAATCGGATAAATGCATTCGTTTCATTTCTGAGTTCAAGTTACTGTTCATGTTAAATTTCTGTGACAAGGATATAGTTAAAAAATAAATAAAACGGCAAGTTATTTTTATTTTTATCTTATAATCACATATTTTTTAAAACTTGCTCAAACAGCCTTCACCCAGAGCAGCCGTGTGTTCCCTGGACTAGGTAGCTAACCTACTTAGGGCACACTTCTTCCATTAAAGATCCAGGAACAGCTTGATGATTATAATGTTTAGCTGTCGGATTGGATCTAGAAGGTAATTCGTCTACTGTGTAATTTTCCGGTGAACGTTCGTCCTTGATGCGAAATAACTTTCTTATACTGCCATTTAAGTAAATCGATTTCTGCATTATTGTGAAAATTCGTTTTTCCTTAAATAATAATCCAACCTTCATAAAATAATCTGACTCATACTTGTAGGTGATCTAAATTATCATGATGTAATATGCCATAATCATTATGTGGTCATTGCCAATGACCCCATCGCAATACATGAATGAAATTCCGCACCTAATGAAAAATAAATTTTAAACCCGCATCTTTATCATTTGCAGATTTTTGGTACTTTTTGTACCAACTTAATTCATTAATTTTATTTTTAATATTCTTTGTTTTAATAAATTTTTAAATATAGCAGTAATTTCAATATTTTTTAATCATTAAAATGCTCATGGATATACAATTGGTGGTGATAAAAAGATGTTTGATAGCTTAATTTAATTATATGTGGTTATATTTGATATGTAACATGACAACTTGTTAGACAAATTTGTTATGTGTTTAGTTGGTATAACAAAAAATATTCAAATCTAAAAGATCCTGAATAAGGTTCCTGGTGATTTTACATGGAATGCTATAGAGTTTGCAACTATTTACTGAATAAATTAATGTATTATATATAAATATTATTGGCTGCTAACTAAAGTTGAAACCATATTAGTTTTAACATATATTTTTGTAAAAGTTAGTGTTATTAATTTAATTTAATTTTTTTAACTTTATTTTTTTACCCAAGCCTGACAATTAACTAGTCTGCTGTTGGAAAAATACTAATAGTGGCTTGATCGGCGTGAGGGAAAGGATGGCCCAGCGGGATCCCTTCATGACTTGAATTCGGTATATTTTTAGTTAAGAAATCCCTTTTAGGTGAACAAAACTTATATCGTTAACTTTTTTTTTACGAATAAATTACTCTTTCTCCCTCAATGTAAACGTTCTTGGTACCGGACGGTAAAAAGGATATTGGTGAAGATCAAGACGAGAAATACAAACCTCGGATGTTTTGTTGCCTAGGTTAACGATAACGTAAAAATAACTCCGTAGTGATCAACCCTTTAATTACGTAACTATGGAATAGGAAGCAAAACGTTTATTTCGTGACAAATGGCGCCCCTAAGACTAATGTTCTAAGCTGACATGAGGAAAGATTGGCCATTAATCCTCTTAAGTTTTTAATATCATTTAAATTAGAGCTAGGCATCTGCTTAGGATAACATGCAAGCTTGGAATGTTTTGAATATGTTAATGTTCGGTTGCTAACTTAATGGCATTCTCGTAGATAATGTTTGATAACAAGGCATATTTTTGTAAAAAGTAAATTAATAATTTTCTTGGACATGAATTTACTTATTACATTCCTACTCATACTAGGTAAGGAAACTACTGCTATCGAGTCAAATTTACAATGCTCGGTTTTCGACGGATCTGTACGTTTCAGCGCCCTCCGAAAAACACATTTTTAGCCATTGGTCCGTCTGTACCAAGATTATCTCGAGTATGAGTAGAGCAATTTTGTTGCTTATTTTTTTATTTCGTTGGGTTTTTACTACTGATGAAAAAAAAACAACATATTTTTCTCTAGACTGTAGCGCAAAAATGGCTCTAACGATTTTTATGAAACTTTTGTATAATATTCTACTTAATGTCCTTTCAATTTTCATCCATGTACTAAATTCCGGAGAGAATTCTGGAGAATAAGTTATAATGCAAAGAAAAATGTTTGGGGGTCTAACTCATACAAATATAATCATATAAATAAGTTTATATTCAATGGTAAAATTTATATACATACTTTTGAAAGGTAATTAAATTACCTACTAAACGAAGAAAACATTCATTGGATTCGAAGCATTATTAGATTTATTACTTTCCTACTTTTACTCGGTAAGGAAAGTATTACGATTGGGTCATATTTCCAACGTGCGGTTTTCGACAGATCTGTACGTTTCAGAGCCCCCTGGGTCCAACAATTTTTTTTTTATCCTGGGTCCTATCTTGAATTTTTAAAGGCCTGTCTTTTTTTTTTTTTTTTTTAATGTGATTATATTCTCTACAATACTATACAAAATTATTCATTTCGGGCAAATATTAACGAAGATGTATTCTATTAAATTTCTTATGTACGATTATGTGGTCAAATCCCGGTGCCAGAAAGGGCAGAGAAAAATAAAAGCAACTAAAAGAAGAAAAAATCTAGTACCCTAATATAGCATCACACCTGTTTTACTATTTGCACTACCTTTATATAAATTATTGTCTGATGAAATTGGGTTATGGCAAAATGTTTTTGATTAGCGATATTAGAGTGTATTGAATTTTTTACTCTGTTATATTACATTAGTTCATCAATGAAATCTTACTCAAACCTTTTCTTTGATCAATTTTCAGAAAAATAAATCTAACTCGATTTTTTTGTTTCTTAATTAACATATTTAAAAATATAAAAACTTTTCTGAAATAGGTAAAAAAGTCTGAGTGGACACAATAGATTTTATTAGTTTGGAAGGTATAATTTCAGTATCTATGACTGTTTTATTTGCGAAAAATTTGGTATATTTTAAAAATAAAATGCACACCTGATATTAAATACATTATGTTTTATATTATAAACTTCTGTAAATATTGATCTATTTTATTTCGTTACAGTTTAATATCGGTGTAATACAGCAAAGATCATAAATATGCTTTCTTCAGGTATGCCAAGCATTGTGATAAAATAAATGTTCATTCATTAAATTTTGATCGTATGTCAACTAATTAACCCATTAACATATTAACATCAACTTACTCATACTTTCTAAGAAATACACCTTTTATAATTTCAAAGTTGACCATTTTGAGGTATAATCAATATAAAAGAAATTTACCTATCCATATGGTTCTATGGTAAAATTATATAATATTTTTTTTATTTTCATGTAATGTTGTGGATTTCTTGTTTGTGGGAGCTATCTCTAATTTGTCCTAATAACAGATGGTCTACGCATCCATACTGGTCATTACGAGGGATTTGTCCCGGCATGGCTGTGGAATCTTGACTTTTCTTTTTAGAAGTGAATTGGACTTAGAAGATAACAATTAATGCTCCAGAAATATTCGGGCCAAGGCGGAGTGTGGACTCGGGCTTCGTGTGGGCGCACGATCTGGTGCTGACTAATTCTCCTTATCTGGAGTACACCTGGTGATCTATCCTCAACTCACTTTATGGAGTTGTTGAATCATGATCGATTAAGATATGATAGTTATTTCATGTTAGTCATTATTCAATAAAATGAAAACGGAGTCCCTGTTTTATTCTTCATCAACACGTGTGGGACACACATGTGACACAGCCCTTATTTATTAAGCCATCATGTTTTATATCATATATCAATGTCACATATGCAATCACCTACTTTTTTGGAATATGGGCTGCATTAGTATCTGTGAATCATAGCATGATGCTGACCTGAATCTTAAACACTATTTATATATGTTATGAAAATTCCTTAAGTAACCAACCAAATATAATTTTAGGCTAACTATTTAAATCTTTAACAAGTATAGAAAACCAGAAAAAACTCAAAGAATCTTAAGTTCAAGTATTCGTAAAGACACTATTATCTTTCAATAACGGGTAACTAAAGAATTTTGTCATCAAAATTCATGCTCAACTGCCTGGTTAATTTATTCCTTATCTCAAACGCCCAAGTCGATCTTAGGCTGATATAACGGAAAGTAAATTTTCTGCTACAACCTGGATTCAAAACCGGGAGTTGATTACCTCTCCCCACCCCTCTATCACCCGAGCTATTCCACTGTATAATACACTCCTATAGAGTTTTTGAAATATTTTAAAGTGACATAAAGAAATTTTCCGAGCCACAGTTTACAAATTACCCCTAACTAATATTTTTTCATTTAAATTATTGTTATTTTCTTGTACAAACATAAAAAATATGCACATTGTAATGCATAAAGGTGTGGTTCTATTTAATTTTTAAGTTCCTTATTTAACAATAGATAATCGGTCATTAAATAAATATAAAATATATTGCAAATATAATTGCGCGTTCCATCATCTCTGAAATTGGATTTTTTTTTTTTCTCTCTTGGATGGAGGGGGCTATTTTCATTTCCATTTTATTAAAAGGGATTGCAACTAAAATAGAAGAACATCAACTAAGGTAACTCGGATATGTTTCTGGAATGTTAGAAGAAAAACTAGCACTTACGAGACGTGGATGGATGGTAAAAGATTTAGATGGTGAACTAGAAAGATCTGGAAAAGTTATATAAAGGGAGCCTTTGACCGGTGAGGAATGGAATGGATTTAAAGAAGATAATTTTTAGAAGTACAAACGAGCATATTCTAACCATAATATGAAGGTTGAGATACATTCCGTGATTACGCAAAGTAGATTTCAGCCTCACCAGACCGGATTTGAACTGGTGTTATCGTTAGAATTCTCGAGAGCAACGATAACTTTTAAAGCGGGTAACGTCTTACACAACGCGGGTACACCTTTGGGCATCGCATTAGAGATGTCTCTCCTGTAAAATTTCTTTAATACACCTTCTTGTTTTCATGACTATTTAATTATCCTTTCTTGAGCGATTTTCCTGAGCACCTCGCCTCTTCTTCTTATTGATCATAGGTTCAAGTGATTCGGTCTTACAAGAGTGATCTTCCATACAAGAGTGAAATGTTTAAAACTTCATGGTCTGTTAGCTGTCTAAAGGAACTCCTCCTTATGAATAAGTAAATCGTCGCAGTTCTAAACGATGTGGCCCTCAACGCCTTGGAAGAATTTTTAATCTGCCCTTCCCAACCAGCTTTCAGTGAGATACGATTTGCCTGTTGAATAAATCTGCACTCCCGCCTACTATCAATTCCTAATCAGTTGGCATGCATCTTAAGCGTGGACACAAATCTGCTCTGGTCACAATGAAGGCCATCGCAGGCTAAAAATAACCTTAAAAAGAAGCAGGAAGAAAGAAACAAAAAGTAGAGAAAAAATTTAAAAGAAAAGCGTACCCCCTTTGATGTGACAGTTGGAGATATTGAAAACCTCTGTGAAAGAGTTTTTTTTTTTTTGTTCTCTGTGACGAATGGCTTGGGATTCGGTCTGACGGTGTCCCTTCACTCCTAGCTCAACCTGGAACGTGATTGGCATTTCTCTTATGCTAATATATATCACTGGGCTCTTCACTCGAATTCGGCTAAATTACAATTAGATCGTTGTAATAGATCAAGATTTCAAACAAGAACTCCTGATTCCAACAAAATCAGATTAATAAATTCGAAAAACTAGTTATAGCACATCTCATTTTGGTCCAGCACAGATTTTTGGTTCGATTTAAAGTCATAAACATTGCGCTAGAAAAAGACTGCTTGATTCAAATAAAATGCTTGCTTCTCTAAGATCACCTAAACATTTTTTAAATCGTTTAATTGCTCAAACTTATGCTACATAAGTTAGAATTCATAGTGAATTCATCATGCAAAGAAATCCATGTTCTTTTTTTTCTTCACACCTCGCCCATCCTCTCGGAGAGTAGTGTGTTCTTCTCCGACCACTTCTTACCTGTGTTCCTCCTTTCCACTACAAGGACCCTCATTTTGTTAGCTTATTTCGTGAATTCAACCCTATCCAAACAATTCTGGCTTATCTCCAGTTTTGCTATTAAGTCTTTAATCTGTTGTGGATATCCTTTATATTCTTGAAGCCGAGCGCTTTATCAGAAGTAATTTTTTATTTAATTTTTTTTTTCTCGTATGCACCTGTCACAAAGTATTAACAAGCAGCAAATGCGGCAGAGAATATGGTTGCTGTGGCATGCCAGGCATGGAGAAGAACAGTACCTCTCCGTGGTCATGATTTTTTTTTTTTATATATATTTGTTTATTTAGAAATATTACATTCTGTCACATCAAGGACATTTATAATAGTGATCAGAGAAAGCACACTCACACTCTATTTACAATAAAAAATAAATAAATAATACAGAAACTTAATAATAATAAATACAAATAAAATTAAAATAAATACAATAAAATAAAATAAATGTATATAAACAAAAGAACTAACCTAATCATACACACTCGGGCTTGAGTGGAGGATCTGGCCATTGCCAAAACTCCAATAGATGCTTATTTACAAAAGGTCTCTGGGCCACTGCCGCTTCAACCTTCCAGGAGGATTGTAAGGATGGGTGGTGCTGGATAGAGATTGTGCAAGGGGATTTGGATGATAGGTAAGGTTTTGGTGAAATTTGGAGAATTTTTCTGGAATAAGGTCTAGGACAAATGGGATATTAAGGTCATGGTGTAGGATTTTGTTATTTACATAGAACGGAGCATCAACTATTGTTCGAAGGACTTTAGATTGAAAGGATTGAATACGTTTGATGTTAGAAGCTTTTGCTGTCCCCCACAGTTCAAGTCCGTATGTCCATATAGGTTTCAGTATTGTCTTGTAGATAAGTAATTTGTTTTCAATAGAAAGTTTGGATTTTCTGTTTAGTAGTCTGTATAGCTGGCCGTATCGTCGGTTGAGTTCTTGTCTTTTGAGTCTAGTATGTGGGTTCCACGTTAGTCTTCGGTCTAAGTGAAAGCCAAGATACCGGATTGGGTCTGAGTAAGGAAGCTGGATGGAATTAAAGTGTACTGGTGGACAGGGATTGCGTCGGAGTGTAAAGGTAATATGTTGGCATTTAGATTCATTAACTTTAATGCGCCAGTTATTACACCAGTGCTCAATCAAGGTGAGGTGGTTTTGGAGATTTAAGGATGCTATGTTGGGATCAGAGTTGGATGATAAGATTGCGGTGTCGTCAGCGAATGTTGCAAGAAAAGTATCGGGATGAACAGGGATGTCAGCAGTAAAGAGGATGTAAAGCACGGGACCCAAGACGCTGCCTTGGGGAACACCGGCTTTAACGGAGTAGATATTGGAAAACTCTGTTCCACAGCGAACTCGGAAGGAGCGGTCAGAGAGGTAGGATCGGAGGACTAGGTACAAGGACTGAGGTAAATGGATTTTAAGCTTGAAGAGCAGTCCGGAGTGCCATACCCGGTCAAATGCCTGTGCAATGTCCAGAAATGCACCCGAATAGTATTCCTTGTTTTCTAGGGCTGAGGAAATATTATCAACAACTCGGAGTCCTTGTTGAACAGTAGAATGTTGGGAGCGAAAACCAAACTGATGGGAAGGAATATTTTGGGATTCTATAATGGGTAGGATTCGTTTCAAAAGGATCTTTTCAAAAATTTTTGAAAGGATTGGGAGTAGGCTAATTGGTCTTTAGGATATTGAGATATTGGGAGGTTTGCCTGGTTTTTGGAAAAGGATAATAGTGGAGTGTTTCCATAGCAGAGGAAAGTGGGTGGTGCGTAGGATACAGTTGTAGATATATGTAAGGAATATGACTGCTTTGGATGGAAGTTGTCGAAGGATTTGAGGGGTAAGGAGATCATGTCCAGGAGCTTTACGGGGGATTAATTTTTTTAATTAAAATTTCACTTCGGAAGGATGAATAGCTTTTGGGGGCAATGAAAGTGGGATTGGTGATGTAAGGAGTTCTTCTACTGTTACGGTGTGGGCAGGATGGGATTCCGGATGTGAAATAAATGTATTGGATAGGTGATTGTCGAACTCCTCAGCCTTATCTTCGTCAGATGCTGCCCAGGAGCCATCATCTCGTCGGAGGGGATGGGAAATGCGGTGAGGATTTAAGATTTTGGTAGTGGTTTTCCAAAGGGAATTGTCGCGAGAAGAAAGGGAGGATAGGTAGGAGTTGAAGGAATGTGATCTGAAGGTGGCTAATTCCAGTTTTAATTTTTTGCAGTAATAATTATAGGAGCAGCGGTCGGTAGGATGTCGGGTACGTTGCCACAATAATCTGGCACTGCGTTTGGTTTGGATTAGGTCAAGGAGATGTTGGGGTAGAATAGTCTTTTTAGGAATTCTGGAAGAGTCTTTTGGGAAGGAAGCAGTCCAGGCGGCTTGTTGGATTGTGGTAGTAAAGGAATTTACGGCACTATCAAGGTCATCGGGAGTTTTGAGGGATATGTTAAGATCAATTTTATCGGAGATGATTTGGCGGAAAAGGTCCCAGTTAACTGGGCCCCTAATAAATGACGGTGGAGAAGGTTTGGGAACGGGTTCAAGTGAAACATTAAGGATTAGAGGACTATGGTCAGAGGAAAGGTCATTTAGACGTGTAATGGAACAATTGAGGGGACTTAAGCCGCTGTGGATAAAGAAATCAAGAAGATCAGGATTACGGTTGGGATCTGTAGGCCAGTAGGTAGGAGAGTTGGGGGAAAGGAGGTGAAAATGTTGGGAATTGAGTGCAGACAGCAGGGTTCGGCCACGAGTATTCGTGGTTCTGGAACCCCATTGTTGATGTTTGGCATTTAGGTCTGCACCCAAGATGAAGTGATGTCCTAAGGAGTCGAGGAGAGAACGGAATTGGGCATTGGATATGGATCGGTTAGGAGGGCAATACGCTGATGCAAGGGTAACCGGAAAGGAAAAGGTTTTTATCACGATAGCGGTGGACTGTAGGAAATCATGTGTAGGTAACGGGAGTAGGTGATGGGAGAGGGATTGGTGTACAATGACAGCAGTACCCGCATGTGCTTTTCCGTCAGGGTGGTCAGTACGATATGTCAGGTATTGTGGTATTTTGAAGTGCTGTTTAGTGGTTAGTCGAGTTTCAGTAATTAGTGCCACGTCAATATTTTTGTCAAGTAATAATGTAGTTAGTTCGTTTGTGTGATTTCTAACACCATTCGCATTCCAAAGGAGAATGGATAAAGGTTTATTGGAAGTCATTTAAGGATTTTTCGCGGGAGGGACAAAATGTGATACAAGATTGGTGAGAACAGATATCAAAGGAGTAACAAGAGATCTGAATTCGGAGAGGAAAGATGTAAGTAAACTGGTGAGATCTGTGGTATTTGAGGGAGGAGGAATGCGGGGAATTTGGTGTTGATAAAACTGTTGATTAGGTGAAGTTTGATTAGGATGTTGAGGGTGGGGTTGAGAATTTTGAGGTATGTGTTGTTGTTGCGGCAGGGTCTCACAATAAGTAACATCATTCTTACCTCCTAATAAGTGTGCAAAAGACACCGTTGGGTCAATTTTTTTTTAAGGTCCTCTTCTTGATGCGTTAGGTTCTCTTCTTGATGCCTCTGCTTCTTCTTGGGTCCGGGATTTTTGATATCTTGATTTAATATTCTTGTAGATCTGACAGCCTTTGTAGTTCGCTGGATGTCCTTCAAGGCACAATGCACAAACTGCAGGATCCCGTTTCGGTTTTGTGCACTCCCCGGATTTGTGCTGCTCTCCACATTTCACACAGCGCGGCAGATGATGGCAGTAAGTCCTGGTATGGCCATATGCCTGGCAATTGTGACACTGTACGATTTCCCTCTTAGGATATGGCTTCGCTACTATAACACTTGTGTAGTATATTCTTCTTATTTCGTATATTTTTTCGATCCCTTGATTTGGCTCCAAATCTACGAAAAATAAGGGTAGAGGAACTTTTACTCCTGGCTGTTCTTTACTCTCCTTCTGTACATTTGTAATCTGGCGCACTATGAAACCTGAAGTTTTCAATTCTTCTTCTATTGCTTCGGTTGGTGTTGAGGGGTGTAGATTTCTTATGACTACCCTCAAAGCTCGATCTTACCGTAATTGGTACGTATGAAATTCCGCGTTGGTTTCCGTTAGATACTTCACAATTTTTCTGTAGGTTTCAGCTGTATCTGGTGATATCTTCGTGTCCTTTGTTCTGCTTAGACATGAATAGCTTCCAGAGCCTGTTATTTTGTTCAGTTGTGAGCATAGTAACTGAAAATTGTTTATGTTTTTAACGTATATGGGTGGAGGTCGGGAATCTCTTGGTATTGAAGCGGATTCCATCACTTCTTTATCATTCTGAAACACCTGATAGGGGTTAGGGGTGAAAAACGGAGATTGTTCGGTTATCTCTTGTGAAGATGTGCCTGGTTGATGCTGAAGTTCTTCAATTGTTGGTTTTGATGATGTTCCTGGCTGGGTTTCATTTTCTCTGGAGCTAATTGGCGTTACTGCAGGTGTTTGACGACATTGACGAGGCTTTTGTTTGACAGGCGAAGAACAAGGTGTTGAGCCTAACGGCCGAATTCTCTTGATAGAAGCTCTACTAGACATGGATATCGCATATAAGGGAAAAAAAAAATGAAAAAAAAAATAATAAAATAAAAATAACCCTATAATTTATAACAAACAATAAATATCAATTGTTGTTATGTATTCTTGACTTGTTTTGAATAAATAATCTCAAAGATTTCACTGCAAAATAAGCAAATTCTGAGAGACGATGTAGAAACACGTCCTTTCGCATCAGCTGATCAACTGCCTTCGTGGTCATGATTAATTTTTTTAATTCGAGAAACGAGATCTCTCACCCAGCTCCTTTTTTTGTAAACACCTAATGAACATATCAGCCTTAATCAGTATGTTATTTTGTCCATGAAGTATAATAACGAAAACGGGAATAAAATATTAATGTGTTCGTCTATTTTTTATTAAAATATTAATTTGGGTTTTTATTGTATGCCTTGTTATCTGCATCCAAACCACTTATTCATTAAAAAAAATAAATGTGCCAGATTCTATAGAACTCATTTATGTATATCTTCTACAACATGCCATTAGAAAGGTGATAAAGACCAAAAAATGTTTAAACCTGGGCAGAACAATATACTTGCTTGGATATGCTGATGATTTGGTATTGTTAAGCGAAGTCATGGAAACAATTAAACTAAATACAACAACGTTCATGAAACCCGGTAAAGAACTAGGACTAGAAATAACTACGGATAAGAAAAAATATATGGTTAGCTGCAAAAACAATGACATTTTCGGTGATATTGATATAGATGAGAATGTTTTTGTACACATACAGACTTCTAGGTATCTAGGCTCTACGATATATAGAAGTAATAATCCAAACTTCCATTTACCCAATAACAGCAGTCGCAGCATGCTCCCCGCCTAAAATACCCATCTCAGAATCCTAATGAACTTGCTTCCTTAACTCCTTAGGACACCACTTCCTTCTAGGTACAGATTTAACTGCTAAACACCAGCAATGCGGAGCCAGAACCATAAATTCCCGAGGACGAACATTGCTGTCTGCACATAATTCCCATTACAGCAACATCCTCTCACCCAATTCTCCCACATACTGACCAACAGATCCTAACCGCAATCGCGATCTCCTAGATTTTTTCATCCACAAAGGTCTAGGGTCTCTTAATTATTGCATTTCAAGACTTGATGATCTTTCCTCAGACTATAGTCCCCTAATCCTAATGGTCTCCTCATCACCAATTCCCAAATCACCTCGACCTTTATTTATCTGGGAGCCAGTTAATTGGAACCTCTTCCGTCAAACCCTGAATGATAATATTGACCTCAGAATTGCCTTCAAAACACCTGCAGACCTAGATTAAGCAGTATATTCCATGACTACCTTGATCCAACAAGCAGTTTGGACAGCATCTTCACCTGATCCTTCTAAAAAATACCGCAAAATAAATCCTCTACTCCAAGACCTTATTAAGACCAGATCGGAAATTATATAACCATTATTCCAAGCAGGTAAAACAAAAACTGGCTACGTTTAGATCCCAAACCTATAATTCCTATCTTTCCTCACTATCTGCAAGTGATAATTCCCTCTGGAATATAACTAAAAAAATCCTTAAATTCCAATCCATTTTCCACCCCCTCCTCAGTGATGATGGTTCCTGGGCTTCGTTAGATGAGAATAGAGCAGGAACGTTTGCTACACATCTATCGTACACATTCACTCCTCATCCTGAACTCCATCCCTCCCATACTGCTGAAGTTAAAGAATTCCTCTCTTCACCGATTCCTCTCACCTTACCTCCTACAGCCGTCAACCCCTCTGAGGTCAAATTCCTTTTAAAGAAACTAAAACCTCGCAAATCTCCAGGACACGATCTCCTTACTTTCCAGATCCTCAGACAACTTCCCAAAAAAGTAATAATATTCCTTAGATACCTATTCAACTGTATCCTCCGCAAAACCCACTTTCCTCTGGTGTGGAAACACTTCATAATTATCCTCTTTCCTAAACCAGATAAACCTGTTAATTATACATCATGCTATACACCGATAACCTTAATTCCGATCCTTTCCAAAATATTTGAGAAAATGCTTCTCAAACGCATCCTACCCATACTCGAATCCCACAATATCCCTTCCCATCAGTTTGGATTCCGCTCAAGATACTCCACTGTCCAACAAGGCCTACGCGTTGTGGACCACATATCCTCTGCACTTGAAAACAAGCAATATTGCTGCACTGGATTCTTTCTGGACGTAGCTCAAGCGACCGGGTGTGGCACGATGGCTTGCTTTTCAAGCTCAAAACCCATTTACCTCAACCCTTGTACCTAGTCTTCAAATCCTACTTTTCAAATCGCTCCTTTCAAGTCCGCGGCGGCACTGAACACTCCAAACATTATCCAACTGAGGCTGGTGTTCCACAAGGCAGTGTCTTGGGCCCAGTTCTCTACATCCTTTTCACCACTGACCTCCCTTCAAGTTCCTAGCAACATTTGCTGATGATACTGCCATCCTATCCTCCCACTCAGATCCTCTAATAGCATTCCGAAACCTGCAAAGTTTCCTCCAGTGGTGCAACAACTGGCGCATCAAAATTAATGAATCAAAATGCAAACATGTAACTTTCACTCTTCGACGCAGATCCTATCCGCCAATCCTTTTTAATTCAATTCCTCTTCCCTGCTCAGACACAGTCCGATACCTTGGCTTCCTTCTAGACAAAAGACTAACTTGGAACCCACATACGAGACAAGAGCTTAACCGACGATTTGTTCAGCTATATAGACTACTAAACATACCATCTCATCTCTCAAGAGAAAACAAATTATTAATCTACAAGACCACACCGAAACCTATCTGGACCTAAGGACTTGAACTGTGGGGGACAACTAAATCATCGAATATTAAACGCATCCAATCCTTCCAGTCTAAAGTCCTTCGAACAATAGTCAATGCTCCATATTATTTATTTACCCTACACCATGACCTTAACATCCATGACATCATCTCACCCAGATTCTCCAACTTTCACCAGAACCTTATTCATCATCCCAATCCTCTAGCGCAATCCCTATCCAGCTCCAAGCATCCATATCATCCCCCTCGAAGGTTGATACGGCAGTAGCCTCGAGATCTTTTGTAAATATGCCTTTGGAGTCCTGGCAATGGCCAGCTTCTCCACTCATGTCCTGAGCACCTGTGGCTCTAGTGCCCTCTTTTAGTCTCCATTGGCTTCTAATACTAGTGATGCGGCTGGAGAAGTGGCACTGGGATCTTCTGGAGTGTTGCTTTGCCTTCCACGTGCGGTGGAAAAAGCCTGCCTCGGAAATTCTTGGGCGAATGTATATATTGTATATAGTTATGATTGTGTTTAGAAGTTTTTATTTTATTTTATTTGTTTACTTTTTTTGTTATTTACCTTCTTCATCAGTATTATTTATTCACTTGTTATATTTATATTTATTTCTTTGTTATTTGTATATATTGTATGAATGAGAACTTTTAGCTTGCTTCACAATTGATAATTTCTGCTTGGAGAATTCTATTTCAGATTACATATGACGTTTACGTATTGACTATTGAAAATAATAATAAGTATTTCTTTTGAAAAATGACTATGGAAAAGAAATAGTCTATTGGAATGATTTCGCTATATGAATGGTTTATCTTATTAATATAATTTATTCTAACTCTGAAATTAAGTAAAAAATCAAGAATTTATATTTTATATGCTCTAATTTTTAATTCATACAAAAAAAAAGTTGGATCAATTAATTTCTCTTTTAATTAACATAGATGCTTGCATATCCAATGCAAAATACAAAATATTTCTTAGCAATCGACATAGCTGAGGACTGTGTCCAATATTAAGGAGCTGCATTCTTGACCACCACCCCCGCTCCTCCTGCACCATGTCCAATCATAGTTAAGGGAATTACCTTGTTACGGCGAGGGAGAAATTCTCAGCATTCCTACCTTTTCCAGCTTTTTGTTTAAAACAAGCTGCAATTTAAACATTCTACAGGTAATCTTTATTTGGATAGCGTTGTTAGGTCTTCTGAAGTTCCTCCGCGAGTTATTTTGTGGCGCTGTTTTATTTAATTCTTGCCATCCGGGTTCTCTCTCTCTTATTTTTCACTTTTTAATTCATACATATATTAAATTTTGGAATTTGAAATCTTCTTCTGGAATAAGAGACCATTTATTTATTTTTTTTTCTTAAATTTCTCCTTAAAACAAGCTTGTATTTCTGTAATGCCTCATTTCTTTTTATATATTTAAACATGTGTATACTGGACCACTTGGAATGATTGCCGTTGAATTATTATATAATTTTAAAATAAAGTATATCTGTTAAAGAAATTTTATCAATAAACCCACAACTAATTTAATATTATGAAATTACTACAAAATTACATTAACTATAAAATATAAACTACAAGCATAATTTATATTTATTAACAACTAGAAATTTTCGTATATTGTTAGCTTGTTAAATAAAGAAGTTATTATTAGTTTAAATATTTATTACTTTAATATGGTCTTTCATCTTTAAATTCATTTTATGTTAAGGACAAATTTTCTTATTAATGTGAATAACAGGGTGCCCATCCCCCTCCCCAAGGTCGACCCTCCTCCCTCCTCTCAAGATATTTTTAAAAATGTCAAAAAATATCTCCCTCAAAAATCCAATATCCTGTAAAAACGTGATAAGTAGAGACTCTGATATTATTATTGGCACCATTATGAGGCCTTTTTAAGTTCTATGGTTTGAAAAAGAGCCAGTTTATTAATTTACGGCAACGGATTCTGAGTTGCCATTTGAAAGAAGATATACTAGCTCAGTTTAGAGCACAAAAAGCCACGAAGAATGAGATTTTCAATCATCAACATATAAGCGTGATCGTTCTTTTAATGTTCACATCACAGTTGTATGTTTTCCAAAGTGATTAAATGTAAGTTAATCAAAATTTACTTATTATTTATTGGCCTCTTGCAGTATATAACTCCGACATACTTTTCTCTTCCGAGCTACGAATTCCACCTATGAACCCCGTATCGCCGGGTTATATCCCGAGAATGGAACTGTGTCTGTAGGCCACAAATCTCGGCGTAGGAGTTCTGCGTGATGGCAATGTATGTCAGGTTTGAGGTTTCTCTCGGAATGGCCTTGCGGTCGAGCTTCCTCAATCACTTCTGATTTATGGTCAATCCTCCCAAGTCATCTATATCCCTGGGTTTCATCTCGATCCGACCCCAGGAGGTGCTGGTACCTGCGGATGGCCGATGTAGAAAGTTGCTCCGGCCGGTCGACGAACCCGAGCATCATTAGTCCATTTTTGGCCAAGAGGCGACAGTTGCTTGCTCATTGTCTTCCTCTGCATGTGCTAATAGCTTTAATGAATTATGGTTCGCCATATACTTGCCATTCCATTCTACGGAATGATTTTGTCACAGCAGTGATTAAGATATGCCAAGGTTAGGCAATATAATTACAATTAAGTGTGTTATTGAAATATTATTTAGAAATTGAATTAAAAGTAATTCTTTGTGCATATTTTGTATGAAAATTTAGTTTTCATTTTCAGAAACTTTTTTCTATATATACCTCTACACATTTCAAAGTTAACATTTAAAATAATTTGCTTTTTATCAATCAATAAATCATTGTCTTGATACAAAAAATCTATCTGTTGAAGAAAATGGACCCGTGTCAACTTTACCTGAATGAACTTCTAATTGAAATCCTCATACCAAGTCCAATTTATTTGATCCATACCAGATACCTATCCTTCCATAATAAACTTCAGAACTATCCAAATGAGGGTTTGGAGGGCGTTTCTAACCTTGCTTCCTCTTCAATCACTGACAACCATCGGATGCGTCTGAAAAAAAAATGAAAATAAAAATTAGGGCTCGGGAACTTCTAATATAGTGGAGCTTTTATTAAAGTTCGACCAATAATTGTTTTTCTAAAAAATTTTTCATGTCTATATTTCTCTTTCCTCATTTATTATTTGTATTTTAATTGTAATACAGTTGTAAATTGCATGAATAAAAAATACTTGAAATGTAAAATAAAGACAATAATATTCTCTAGAAATAAAGTACCCTCTTCTTTGTAAGAGATTTGACTAAAACATCACAAAAAACTGAAATCACCATATTTGTTTAAATTAGATCTAAGAATTCCCAAGTCCATCTCCATGGGATGTGAAGTATAAAATGCATAATCTGAGGAGATCATTGAGCTTCTCTTCCTGCATCACTTGTAATGTTACTTTAAGAAAGTAGGCTTACTGATAATGCCGAAGAACGGGAAACGATGAAGTGTAATTAATATTGAAAAATATATGAATGGGTCATAAATATTCAGGACGCAATCATTTTTAAGCTTTATATTGGTGTCGACGTTTCAACCCAAGCATGTGGGTCATTATCAGGGTGTGTTTTAAGCACCGATGGTGTTCAAATACTGGCACTTAGGTAGGTAAGTAAGTGCCACTATTTTTGGTCACAAATGCCAGTAATTGAACACATTCAGTGCTCGAGACACGGCCTGATGATGATCCACATGCTTGAGTTATAACGTTGGTACCAATAGAAAATGATTGCGTCCTGACTATTTATCACCCCTGATATTTAGATTAGTCTACTTGCTTCCTTCAAGTATTCAAAAATAAAAGAACATTCGTATATCAACCTTCCGCCAAGCGATAACAATTCCTTTTGATCTGTGATATAACTCTCAGTCTGGTATAATTAACGCTTTGCAGCCTCCAGCGCCGTATCATTGCAGGGATTGCACAAGCCTTCGACTTACTCCCACTGCATCCTTGTCCTCATCGAATTGCCATTATTCATTTAGAACTAATCCGCCGAGGATGTAATATATAATCCTTGCTGTTCATTATAATAGGGCTGTGGTGATGACCTTTCGCAATACCTGCACCATTCGCGACTCCACCTTGGTCGGCTGTTAGATTACCTGCAGCACATAGGGGAGTCATTAGAAGCTCTATACTTAGCGACTTAGTCTTTGGAAAATGTCAACATCTCTTCTGTTGTGGATGTTGAAATGTCTTTCTTCGTGTAGTAAGTTCTCTTTCAAAAACGCATATCTACTAGAAGCTCAGCGATAAATTACTTCTAAAATCTTTTCAGTCCAATTCACTATTATTCTTAAATCTTTAAAATAGCTAGTGCTCGATCAATTAATACTCGTTGTGTTTGGTGTTACATTTTGGTTTCTTGTTAAATAGTAGAAACAAAAGACAATCAATATTTTAACATATGACTAAGTATAATTAAGTGCTATGTCAAAAAAAAAAAGGATTGATGCTGTGTATTGAGCAACTCTATACAGTTGGGCAGCACTGCTTTAATTAAAGTATTTCTCTCTTTGTATATAATTTGGTTATCTTGTGGAAAATGTATTTTATGGACTTACAAGATCTTTGAGGTGAGACATCGATATGTTACCTTATCTTTAATTTCTCCATGTTTGAAATAGCTCATATCCATCAATTAACGTACGCCTGGTACGCCAGCTACAATCCGTGTAGTCCTATGAAACGAATGCACTGAGGAAGAATTTTCAGATGGTGTATTAAAACATGGATTTAGAAATAATGGATTTATCTCTCATAGATTTATCTGAAACTACGTTGTCAAAAATAAACAAAGGGAGATGGACATTAAAAAAATGTTTTAGATCTTCTCTGTTATAATTCTATATGGTTACAGAAACAGCTGGTCTAGTTACGAATTTTACAAATTTTGAAAATGGACGTATTTAGAAACGTAACTTATTAACCTTTCGAATGTAGAGAAATAAGTTTTCTCAGTCATAAAATATTACACATTCCCCATATTTATGTAATTATTGTGTCCAGTGCTTAACCATTCTTCGTTGTCTTTCATTAAGAGAATTTTAGACGAAACACCATAACTTTCTTCATTTTTTAAACGTAAATAATTTTTTTAATAACGTGGCCTGTTTCTTATTTGAAATAAAGTTTTAAAAGTGTGTAAATATAATTATTTAACGTAAACAAAATTATTCGCACATTTTCATTGTTTATTCGTGTTATTTATGTCTCTTCCACATTTAAATTCATGTTTTTGTAGCAATGAAAATCACATTCCAGAACTAGTAAAATTAGATATAGAGACCACGTAAAAAGATTTTCATAAATGCTATGATTGGAATTATTTAACATTTAATTGTATTGTAGATTACAGCGATATAAAAATTAAAATTTGTATGTAAACCAATGCTTACACAAATAAGATTTCTACAATGAAATATAAATAAATATGGAGGTCTTTTTATCAGTTCATAAAAATAAAAATAAAACATTTCTTGGCTCTTAAATATTTATTATAATCAAAATGTACAGTCGTAAAAGGAAATAGTATTATTATTGTATAATACATAAGACAGCTGTGAAAAACATTTGGTAATTAATTGTTTTAAATAATATTTTATACCGTCTTCTGACAAAAAAGGGGTTTTAAGTGAAAGTTGTGAGATGCGCGCACCGCACACGATTTTTTTGTTCACATATTCCATTTAACGTCCTCCTATGCTCAAGACAGAATGGGTGTAATATTCTACAGATTATCAACCTTTTTTGCTTCAACATTTTCGATCGCTTCGATCTTATTGAAAAGATTTATCCGAACCAAAACTCTCTTTTTTATCGATTCACAGGAATCGATTTAAAAATAGAAATAAAAACTTTTAATTTAAAGGATAATTTGAAAATTATAATAAAATTTAGTATCTCTCTCAGTAAAGAGATAAATTTGCTAGATTATGTTTCCCCACCGGAGTAAACACACTTTATAATGAGACATCATGCAAGATAGCTGAGGAATTTTGAGGTCCTGATCTGGAGACTAATTTACTAACCTCAACTTCGTGACTTTCGTCACCAACTCTTGCTAATGCTATCAACATCACTCACACGGAAACGGTGGCAATCCGTCAGCGATTACGCAGCCGTAAGCATCAGAGCACTGCGGGCTTAGACAATCTACTTATTTAAAACGTTTGACTGAACAGTTGCAGATGCATAATGCTAAATAAAATAAATAGTATTTATTTTTTACTTTATTTGAAGCATGGATTACTTGTTGTTTGCTGTATGAATTTTTACTATTTCATTCAATAACAATTATTACTGTTTCATATAATAACAAGCTAAGTTGGGTCACTTGATCACTAATCATATATTACATCTGATTGAACAACGACGCAACAGTAAAATATTTGGAAAATATTTTATCAGGTGACATTGCCAGAAAGACGTTTTTAATCAAATCGACTATATTGTATGAGATAAGGAAAATTTTAATAGATAAAAGAATTACACACAGATGTAATGAGTTTTTTAAATTATCTTATACAAGGTGATCCAGTTCTTAATGGCCAAACTCTGAAAGGAGGTGATTCGTGATAAAGTGTCCAACAAAAATGTTCATATAATGGTGCGATTCCGAATGGAAAATGAGTTAACTCCAATTTGCTGATCCTTCAAATTCATGTAGAGTTTGTCTTTATCAAAACCATTAAAAGAGGACATTTGAGTGACTAGGCTAAAAAAAAAAAAGTACCATAAAAATACAGGTACTCTCTGTTGACAGATTATCAAATCACATAATTTTTCACACAACTAGACTTGAATTTCAACAAGGGAGTTTTTATAAAAATGCTTATAGTTTTCAGTATGATAGGTTTCGAATTGTGATTATAAAAAGAATCAAAATATAAATATTTTATTTTACTATGGCAGATAACCATAAGAATATTTTTTAGTATTCCAAATCCTGAATGTTGTTGGTATAAAAATTATTTAAATTTTATTATTATAATAAAAATAATCTGGGGTCAAGTTCATCTAAAATTATTTTTTCGTTTAGTGCTTTTGAAATAATTTTATTCAAGTGACAAAACTAACTATTTTTAGTGAAGTGATTTCATTAAACGGGGCCACCTAGATGTATTCCTTTACAAAAACACGGAGATTTATTAAATTATAGTCTCTTCAGTGTAGAAGCAAAGATAGTGAACGAAAATATGCCTTTAAATAAGTCAAGATTAGCTCTTTCTGTATATTTCGAATTATATAAGTCTTATTACTTGAATATAATCAACTAATAAATAGTGAGTGTGATCTTTTGTTTAATTATCCCATTGTTTACAGCTTACAATCCCTTCTCTACTACAAATATTGAGTCATATTAACAGATATTTCGGCATTTTGCACAGCATAATTTGATGCATTAAAAAAAAGAACCAGAACTTGAAATTGATATTAAAAACGAAGTACTTGTTTCAGTTTTTAATGAATTAACTAATTAATTCTTTCAACTCTCAACTCTCTTCTTTTTAATTTATGTTATGTTCCAAAACAAGAACTATCTAAAAATACTAAGTCTGTACCAAATAAGTTTTCTAGGTCATCATAGTAGATCTGTGTTTGAATTAATTATAATTATTTGGAACTTAAATAATACACCAAACTAATATGGAAAATACTACAAAGGAACCAGCATGTAACCTCACCCTGAATTAGTTATATAACGTGAATGCACTTTTTGCATAAATGTATTGATTCTTGATATCTGTATCACTTTTAAGCTCAGGTACTTGAAACGATAGCATTTTGTATAAATGCGGTCATATGGAATATGTGGCAATAAAACTACATCGCCATGACAGTTCGCTCTTCGTTTAAACGTTTTGAAAGCTGACATTTAAAAATTTTAAATCACAGTATATTTTTTGGCTCACTGGGTCAAAAACATATCTAAAGTCCAAACTGAATTTATGAATAATTGCATTGTTTTCTACGTCATTAAATTTAAATTACGCTCGAGATAAACTTGTCAACAATAGTTTTATTGCATGCTTCGGGAATATTGGACCTTCCTTGGCTTTCCAGCACAATGGTAGATCACGGGAGCAGGTGCCGTCACAGTTGTGAACAGCTTCCTGTGCTCCACCGACCGAAAAACATCTTGGAATTCCGATAAGCTCTTTAAAAAAATTCCGATATGGGAATTTGTAATAAATATATATATATATATATAATATATATATATATATATATATATATATATATATATATATAAATATTGGCATATTTTTATTTATCATCCATGATATGTAGAACAATCGACTAACTTCCTCCAATTTTTATTTATTGTTCTATTTTAAACTCATTTAATAACTCATCATTTTCAGTTCATTAATAGTTGACACGGGTGTAAGCAACGCTATCAGTTTCCAGCTGATTGAACTTGAAATGTCAAGTTTACTGAACAGGCTTGCCAATTAAGGGTAAAGATACAGAACCAGATACAAAGAAGGCGGTAGTTCTTTGTAAGCTAGTGGAGTTGTCTTTCATTGCACAATTTGTGAAGGTGAAGGTGAGGGCGACTCAGCAATCGATCCGAATCTCCAATTTATCGATCATTTATTTAGTCTTTAAAGCTTAAATCTTACACTTTTACTTTGAATACAATGAATAAATCTTTGTATTTTTAGATTTCTTAAACTTAACCAAAGTACTGTAAATTTTATTTCTGATATCATGTCAACCCCATGATTCGAATGAAAATTCTACTACAGCTGAGATCTCAAAAATGGTAATTGCTAATTTAAAAAACATAAATCGGTAGTTATAGTCTCTGTAAATGCATTGAGTTGACAGAAAAAAAAATTATTAAGATTATTATTTTTAAAATTATACGATTTTGATTAGTTTAATTATTTTGTTTATATAGATTTGTTTTTAGGTTTATTATTTTTCTGTATTATTTATTCTTATTTATTGTAAATAGAGTGTGATTGAGCACTTTTATAAATATCCTTAATTGTAACAGATTGTAATATTTCTCAATAAATAAGTTTAACAAAATAATAATAGTAATACTGGTCTCGTAATTTCAGGGGTATTTAATAAGTTAGTTAATGTTTATATTAAATAGTTTATATTTTAAGGTTATTCATTTTAAAATCAGCCAGTAAGTTGACAGTGAAAACATAAAACATATCGCTATTGTTAGTGCAAAAAGATGTTATGTGATAATTTTCCATTTTTTCTTCTATTTGTGCTGAAGGTGATATTTTGTTGTTAGCTAGCCACCCATTGCAACCCCATCGATTAACTTCAGTTCAAAGATAATAAGAAAACAGTCTGGATCCACAGATTATGATTGTACAGATTACGAGGAATGTTCTTCTCTCTAGATAGGCCTCATAGGATGATAGTCATATATACACTCGCGATTCCGAATTAAAGTACATAAAGTAAAATAACTTCTACGTCCGACTCCAGTAAGTTACTTCCAGTAAGTATGTAGGAGCTTAGGTTCAAAGAAATCGCTACAGGATCCTAAGGCCGAAATTTGAAAGAAAAATCGTTGGATTTTTAATCAGTTACAATTTTGCAAGCGAGGTTATGAAATGATGGATTGAAAAAAAAAATTAAGTCATTTTCTCCCACGATTATGAAATAAACGATCTAAATATTAGTAAAATGTCTTTCTTTTCTAAAAATCATATCGATCTAATTTTAAAGATTGTAATTAAACATTATTAACCACTCTTCGTATATATACTCTTTGATTCGAAAATACACATGCAATAACCAGGAAACCGACGAGAATATAAACAGTTCAAAGTTATAAACAATACAATAAAACTATATTACACGAATTTAGCAATAAATTAAAATTAATATATTATTGATAGGTTTTTTATTTATTTTTTTATACATATAAAAATTAATGAAAACCACTTAAAATAAGAAAAATAAAAAGCAATACAAAAAAGTAGAACTAATGCTACGATATTTGTTTACATGAAAATGAAATTATTTTTTTTGGAGTGATCAGTCAAAAAAACAAATTATAAAAATAAATAAGTATATTTATTTTTATTTTTGCGGCCCAAAGTTCAGGCCTTTATCAGGTCTAAGAAAAAAACAGATAACAATATCGTTATTAATCAGACAAGAAATTTTATCTGTTTTTTTCTTAGTCCTGATGAAGGAATGAACTTTGGACCGAAAAGTCGCCATAAAGGAAAATAAATATACTCATTTATCTTTATAATTTTTTTTTTTTTTTTTTTTACTGATCATCCCAACCATTTACTAATCTCTTCAATCATTCTCTGTAGTCAACCATCAATCCCCAATTATAATTTTGATAGTTATATATATATATATATATATATATATATATATATATATATATATATATATATATATATATATATATATAGTTAAAAATAGAGTTAGAAGTAGAGTTAAAAGTTGAGAACAATAAAATTATTGTATAGAGTTTAAATTTGTGTGAGAATTGAATAATGAAATAAACAATCGCCTAAATTCAATTAAGTTATCTTACAACTCTAAAGAAATATTATATAAAATAAACATCGATTAATAAAATTAAGTGAACAAGCTCAATGATAAGATTAAAAAAAATAGATAAATGTAAATAAAAATAGCAAATATACTAGACATATGTGCAGAAATATTAAACATAAAATAATACTGAATTAATTCATTGTAAATCAATATAAATAAAATACCGGAAAGTAGAAAAATAAATATATTAATAAAAATACAAAAAGTAAAAGTATACTTACAGATTAATATTTAACAAACGACGATATATAAATTTGAAATAATAAAACTGTACATAGACGTTAATTAGGATAATAAACATAATAATAAACATTTAACAAAACATACAACTTCAGTCTGTTCAATGATTCGGGTTTGGATTTAATTTTAGTTCAATCTTGGAAATCAGTTCAATTTTATATCTTGATTATATTTTGTCCCCTGAAAGTAGGCACGTTCGTCCTTGCGTTACTTATTATTGACAGGTTGAATTAATAAAATATATGGAGAATAACTAAGATAATTTTGTTTGAGTTTATAACGTCTGTTGAAAAATTCTTGAATGCAAACCTCTTCAAGTAGGTACATTAAATGATATCATTTAGTTTCTCTTGTGGTTTTCTTAGTTAAGACAAGGGTCATTTTTCTTCTTAAAGAAGAATATTTTATGTCAGTTAGTATTTAACAAGTCAAATAATGTACAAAGTCATATAGAACATATGTGATTGTGTTATCTGTCCTTCAGAGTTACATTAAAGCTTGCTATCTACACCAAACCGTTTAAAATAAAACCTCCACTATCCGTTTTCTATAATTGAACATTACTTCCTTGCTCAGCTCCAGGCCGCTCATCTTTTGCATTATTCATGCAAATGTGATATTTGTAAAGAAACGGATCCCCGTTCTCCTCTCTCCTCGTTATATCGCTAACGTAACTTTTATTGAAGAGTTGAAAAGCGTCCGCTATATTTTGATTAGTTTGCCGAGCTCTTCTGCTAACTAACCTATCCCCGCTCTGACCCATTTTAATTAAAATAAAAGACTCGAAAGGCGTAAATATAATTGATTCCTGGTACAGTGAAGTTTTATGGCCCACACAACATATCGAATAACGTTATTTGATAACCTTATACAGTTAAAGTTTATGAACGAGTAAATAATTTTGCTGAAGTTTTACAATTCCTATTTCGAAATTTTGTTTTTCTAATAATTCTAAAATCTTCTGTTGTGAAGTTTTTACCTGAGTATAGCTGTTAAACATTTAGTTACAAGTTTCGAGATACAAGTGTTTAAATTTTTTTCCCATGAACCATTAACAATAACCCATAGTTTTATAATTTCAATATCGATTTTATGATGCAGTGCCTATAGACAGTTATTAACCATGATCTGTAATTACGGATATAGTCTATGTCATAGGTGGGTAAACTTAATATTATCAGAAGCTGTATTATGGTTAGGATGTGATAATATTTGTTGTATATTTTACTATTCTTGATTTTATATATATATATATATATATATATATATATATATATATAAAATCAAGAATAGTAAAATATACAACAAATATTATCACATCCTAACCATAATACAGCTTCTGATAATATTAAGTTTACCCACCTATGACATAGACTATATCCGTAATTACAGATCATGGTTAATAACTGTCTATTAGTCAATCAAGATATATATATATATATATATATATATATATATATATATATATATATATATATGTATATATATATATATATATATATATATATATATATCTTGATTCTATTAATTATCGTATCCTAAATAACTGAATATTAATTCGCGCTTGATTATTGATTAATATTTAATTTATTAGGTTTTGAAACTATGAAAATTAATTTAATTAAGTTGAATATATGTATATATGTCTGTATTTACTAATAAATAAAAATAAAAAATCAACAATATAATATAAAAAATATTACGGCCTCCATTATCGAGTCTTAACCTTACTGTGGGCTTTGGTGTTAAGAAGGTTCTTCACCTATTGGATAAATTTATAATAAAATAAAATAAATCACATTTAGTTTGAAAATAATAGAACCGCCCATTGTCATATATTTACTCCCCATATTATTTCTCTCTTATTAATTTTAATTGGTAAAGAAAAACTAAGGAAATTGAAACACGACTATTTGTACTTCCCAAATTTTCTTCAATATTGTGCCATACATAATGGGTCCTATTTGAAATAAATCTCGAGAGGAAAATACGTTTGTACACTCGTGAGCGATAATCGAGTTAGAGAAAATTTATTTTGAATCTTAGCTTCACTTATCCCTAACTTTCCTTCAATTTCGGGTCTAATTGAAAAAAGTAATTAATTTAGTTGCCATTGGATTTCTTTATGCAGCATTATAATTGTTGGCTATAACATGGAAATTATTTTTGAGTTACTAGGAAATATAGATCAACGTGTTACGAATGCAGATTCAGTCATGCAATATTCAAGAAGCATTGAAGCCAATTTGAGGGATTTGGTTTAACAAGACTACTTCGTGAGCTACTTCCATTGTTCCATTCCTCTGGCTAGATTTCTTGTTATACAATACCAAATTACAAGCTTGTCGCTGTCTAGATCCCTTGTAAAATCTACTGTAGAATTCTCAACATCGAAATTCCTACCTCAGCCTCGGGAATACAAACAAC
Organism: Nezara viridula; assembly: GCA_928085145.1. NCBI lineage: Eukaryota > Metazoa > Arthropoda > Insecta > Hemiptera > Pentatomidae > Nezara > Nezara viridula. The sequence goes on from OV725077.1 coordinate 94,336,160, forward strand.
ATTAGTTTGTGGATTTAGTACAATGCATTTACTAATCTTGTTCATCAGGTTCCATCCAAATTATTAATAGTAAGCAGTGACTTTTAAAACGTTCCGAAAATTATTGAAATAAATTATTTAGATTTTTAAATTATCATATCACTTCTTTTTTTTTTTATTTTGCCAAATAAAATGCTCACTAACATAACAAATTTATTATTGGTATTTGTCAATGGATGGTTTTATGTAAACTTAAAAATGATGATTATAGTAAAATTCAAATAAACCCAGGTATATATTAATAATTTATAAGCGATAAGTGGTATAGACGCAGTTATTTTTAAGGTTTTTATTGAAAATGAACTAGTGCCGACGTTTCAACCCAAAAAGGTGGGGCATCATCAGGACGTATTTCGAGCACTGAAGGTATTCAAGTACTATAATTTTCAAATACTATGATTCAAGAACTACGAATTTTCCCTTTGAAAGAATAGCCTCAATCGTTCGTTTTTGATGAATAGTGGTTTCAAGAGGGGTTTTTAGGTGTAAGTTTTCTCTTCCCACAAAGGGTGACATTTATTTTTCATGTTCTATTTTATTTTCAATGAGTTATCATGGTCACATATATAAATTATAACACAGCGTTCTCTTTTGAAATTATATGGCATGTATTGTAGCTATTTAATATAAGCAATAGTGAAAAAAATATATAAAAAACTTTACGGAAGCTATAATTACCTTTAAAAAATGTTTAGGTAATATTAGCCCGCATATGTCCTTTAATGCTCAAATTGTTTACTAGACTGGGGTTTTTTTTTTAAATTAATTTATTTTACATGTTAAAATTTGGGAAGTAATTTTAATTTAATTTTTTTTTATTTTCAATAATATAATTTCATTCTCAAATTTCACATTGTTTTTTTCCTAATTTATTTATCATTAATAACAATAATTAGTTAAACTTACTGGCGTTACTTAATCAGTGTTCTTAAAAAAATTCAACTAATCCAATAAAAAAAAAATGAACTAATCCAGTTTGATATGGAGGTTTCGTATAACGACGATATAGATGCTGAATAGGAAACTGGGGTCTTGCAATTTAGTGAGTTTATTAAATTCTCCTACTTTTCAATATTGCCTGAAAAATTTCGATGTGACTCCATTTATTATTTTTAACATAAGGTAAAAACATAATTTAAAATAATAGTTGAGGAACTTGTGTCAGAAATAAATAATGTTGGAAATTTATTTCGTTTTTTTTATTATCACATTTGAAATTATAACTAACTTTACAATTTTCTATTTTATATATAAATATATATTTATATTTTTCATATTTTAAAGTTTATATTTTTTCTTGTTCTAACAACGGTTTCCCTCCTCATATTTTAACTATGCATCTCTTCTTTATTCTCAATGTATCTTGGTAATGTTCTAATCATTATTTACAAATATGTAAGTTGTTTAAGGACTGTAATCTCCTTCTAGAACCACCATTATGACATGAAAGTGGACATCATTGGGGCCTTCTGTGCTTTGTCAAAATAATGTTTCATCGTTATCAGCTCACAGATAGTGATGTTGAATTATTTAATGGACCCGAATTTACTTGCAGTATACTTCTTTATAACAATAATTTTCTATTTGTTTTTAAAACTATTAATTATTATTTTTTACATGATTTTTTACTTCACTGTTAATTGTGTTTTCCTACATCAAACAATTCACAACATAATAATATATACCAACAAAAAAAACTTAGAAAATATCAATATACACTTACAGATTTTTTAAGATTTTATCACTTGAGTCTCTGTCGAACTTACAACACTACTAAGAAGAATTCGGCATACATTTTTTTAAAGTGGTCCATTTTCCTATTGGCTTGAATTAAATTAATTAAGAATTAGTATTTGATTGCAAATTTATTTCTGACCAATAGGCAAATGAACCACTAAAAAAAGGTCAAAAAATCAAATAAAAAATAATTTTTAAAATTCATTATACACTATCCTCTACATTTAGGTTAATAGGCAGTTTTGCCAATCAATATGAATGTATTTCAGGTGGTTCGGTTAATTTTTTTTTAAATTTAACGAGTGATATATTTTTTAATGTTATTTTAAAATTATGAGGTTGACAAATAGTAAGAATTATAGTTTGCTAGTCTATCCATTGTTTCGGCCAAAGCATGTGGATCACACACACAAATAACATCGCTAAACATTATATCAGGAATATATTTTGTAGTCAGTTGTATATAAATGAGCCAAGATAAAAAGATGGGAAGTAAATATAAGATAATAGTAATATATGTTTAACATAGTATTAATATAAACATATTTGTACACCAAGAGAAAAAATAACAAAAGAAATAAGTATATAAATAGTACAGATAAATTAACTATATGATGAGTATAAATAAATTAATTAAATAAGTAAGGAGCATCCATAAAATATATGAAGACTTCCACGGAAATCCGGCAAATAAATTATATTCTCAAAATTTAAATTATTTGTATTGTTTCTATTATAGATTTTAGCATCTATGAAAGCACTATATCCATTGTTACAATAACTACACTACCACATTTATATGTTACCATTATTATCTATGTTAATTAAATTTTGTTCGTGAACGTTTTATTTAATATCCAATCTAAAAAATTTAAATTCCAGAGATAAACAAAGTTACTACTGACCTCCGGAATAAATCTTCTCATTTGAATCTAATTTCAACATATCTCACATTTATTTGACCCCTCTGACCTTATTAGTTATTCAAGAATTTTTACCGAAGATTACGAAAGAGCCGCGCCCTCGAATTCTCCAGTAGTTCTCCAAGACTGAGAGGATTATATCCACAGCATTTCGTCCATACGCAGATTTTAAATATTTACACAGCTGTAATTTTCTCACTATTAGATGATTTCCTTCAGTAAAAAAAAAAAAACACTGACTGACCTAGATACGTTCAGTCGTTACCTCAATTGCACATGATAATAAAGCAAGGAGGTTTATATAAATGTATTTACTTTTGTGTATAAAGATTCCATCAAAAGGAGTTGGACATTTGAGCTTTAGGATTTGAGGTAAGCCACTTTTTGTTAGACCCATTCGTTCTTAAATTCTTAAACCGGTTTGGATGGGTTTAGAGACATTTTTTATGAATGATGAAGGAATATAAACAAAATAAATTTAAAAAAAAAAATTATTTTCGCGATATATTTTGATTTTCCTTTATTATTTAAATTAGTAGAGAGTGTGGCAACTCAGTGGTAGGGCATGGGCAATCCCAGCTCATGGACCAACAATTATATTTATTCTGTTTTATCAGCCATGGGGGTGACCCTAGGGTCAGGAGACCCTCCTGAGGCACATCCAGCCTCTATAAAGTTGGTATCCTTCATTTAATAATTAGTTAAAGGAGAAAACCTGGCGGTTGAGGGTGATATCAGTTAACAAGACAAACCTCTATATTAGATTGAACTGGTTAGTTCTCTGGTTTGTTTCTCTTTTTTTTTTGTAACTAATAGCCTTGAATAGTTCACAAAGATTCCACGGTACATCGACATGGCGATGCAACCGCTTCGGAAGTAATATTCTCATAAAATAGCTTTTTGGCTGGCCCTTATCCAGTGAGGCAATGTTGCCTGAGTGTCCATTGTCTCCCTGGGAGAATCGAGATGATCCTTGTTCGCCCGAGCATTTCCCAACCTTCTCTCTCATAGTTTCAAAACTGTTCGGGAATTGCTTACACAGCAACCAGATATAGCCGATTCTTGTACTGCGATTATGGAATAATGGACGGGACAGCTTCAATTAAACTATGGATGGTATTAAATTTGCATCATTAAGAATATGTGCAAAATTTGTGTAATATTGAAGAGCCAATAGTATCAATAAAATCATTGTTATTGATCATATAAATGCTTCAAGCTTTAAAACTTTATGTGGTCGATAAAATGTCCATAATAATTCCTTGAACACATTCTTAAACCTTTCAGTTCAGTATGCAAGTGGGAAGGTAAGTTTCCATCATTGCTGATACGGCTATTCCTCCCTCTCGATTTCCAGCGACCAGATTCCATTCGAAACCATCTGCTCCAGCCATTTCAAAACCCACTCGTTTCATTGGCCAGCCCACCGCAGTTTGCCTATCTTCCACCCCACGCTGTATACCACTTCCTCATTCCTCCACTTGTCCAGTCAGCTGAGTTAAAATTGTCTATTCGTGTCTTTATCATCCTTTTAGTTTAAAAATTAACTCAATTTTTGGTACCACTGAGGATATTTGAATGCACTTGCATACCTCGATAAATCCCTTTATGGTTATTATTTTAGGAATAATTATTCGTAAAATAATTACTTCTTCATCAGAACCTGGTAAAACTAGTTTCCAAACTTTCTTCAAGATACGGAAGCAATTTTAGGTTAATAGTAGTGTTGCCCAAATGCGAGACAGAGACGAGTCTTGGTCTTGGAAACTCAGTCTTGGTCTAGGTCTTGGTCTTGCGCAAGACTCTCTTGCAGTCTTGCAATTACTTATTAGCTTATTATTAGAGAGTTATTACTGTATTTATTTAGATATGAGAAACCTAACTAAGTCTGAATGAAAAGTTTTTTTTTTTTTTTTTTTATTATTTTAATGGAATTTACAACTGTATTACATAGAGAATACAATAAGTAAATGAGAAATTTGTAACATGGCATGTACAACATGAAGAGAAACTACCCATTGGTAGAACTCAAATTAAAGTTCTATATTAGAAGATCCCGAGGCCATCTTCTTTTCAGACGCCTCGGAGGGTTATCAGGGATCGAGGAGGAAGCAAGGTTTGAAACGAGAGGATTCGGATGATTCTGCAGTTTGTTATGGAAGGAAAGGTATCTGGATTGGGCCAGATCGGAAACATATGGAATATTAAGGTCTTTATGGATGATTTTATTTGTGACAAAGTAAGGAGCGTTGAGGATTTTACGAAGGATTTTGGATTGTAAGGATTGGATACGAGAGGAATTCGATGGTTTAGTGGAACCCCAAAGCTCAATTCCGTAAGTCCAAATAGGTCTTATTATTGTCATATATACGAGTCGTTTATAATTGATTGAAAGCTTAGATCGTTTGTCTAGTAAGTGTTGCAGTAGTCGAAAACGTCGGGCGGTTTCTAGTCGTTTCAGTCTGGTATGGGGGTTCCAAGTGAGTCGTTTGTCAAGGTGGAGTCCTAAGTAGCGGATTTGCTCAACAGGAATAAGTGGAGTATTATTGAAGGATACTGTAGGACAAGAGGTCATAGGTTTACGACGGAGGGTAAAAGTGATTTGATGGGATTTGTTGGAATTTATTTTTATTCTCCAATTTTTACACCATTCTTCAAGGCTTGTGATATGTGATTGAAGAGTTTGGGATGCAATTAAAGGATCGTTATTAACTGATAGGATACACGTGTCATCGGCATAGGTGGTGATGACAGTGTTGGATTGGGTTGGGATGTCAGCTGTATAAACTGTGTAAAGGATAGGACCTAGGATAATACCTTGAGGGAATGAAAAGTTAGACGAGTTAAATGCTAAAGTATATTGGTTACTCCAATTCTTTACATATAGTAACTAAAAGTGTCAAGGTATTAGTAACTATTTTTGCCTCTCACTATTTTAGTGTAGAGTGAACGAACGAAAAAAACTTTTTCGTATCATGATAGGTACGATGATAGAAAAAAAAAAATTATTTACGATTACAGCCATTCCCCCAAATTATGAAATAATAATAAGAATCGCTGAATAAAATGATATAAGAATTATGATCGATAAATTGAGGTATTGGATAAAGGATTGTCAGATAAATATAGGTATTGTACGATGATACAGCTTAAAATAATTGGCTTATTTATAAATGGTTAATTTATTTAAATAGGAAAATATAGTTTTACTTTGATGGAGGTAAAAAAAAAATCAGGAAGTTTCAGTCAGCATTTCATCGCGAGCGCAAAAAAAAAAAAATACAAGAGTGGCTCGTCTCCTGCCAAGAAAGGGAAATGGTTTGTTTAAGAGCTACTGAGTTTTTTATTGGATGTAACCAAATCAATATTGTCATTTTCTGACATTGATGACACGAAATGCACTTGCTAGCAACCAAAATGAATTTTGCACTACTTTTCGAGCGTGTTATATTAAAAATATTTTAATCTAAAAAAAAATCCGACTACAGCAATTGAAAAATTCTATCCACCATAAGGGAATGTACTTCCATATCTGCTGAAATATTTTGGTAGATTTATTGGGAAATTGACATCTACGAATATTTAAACTTAGTGTACTTCCTTTCATTTCAAATCAATTAATAATCGAGATACTTAAACTATAATTTTTTTTTTCAGTATTTTAAGCTCAAATTGTTTCGAAACATTCACGAGATTTAACTGAGTAATTACAGCCGTCAAAGTTAAAAATCGATCATGTCATCCGTCCAAAAAATCTTTACGTGCCTTTTAGCGAATTGATTAAACTCACTTTACACAGTAATTAATAATTAGGCTCAAATTATTTCAAAACACTAACGGAATTTCACCGAATAATATGAGACACCAAACTGATAATAAACTGATTCAGTCGTTCGCTCAAAACAGCGTAACAAACTTTTTATTATATATTGACTAAACACATCATATTTAATAACGGGTCAGTATCATCAGCTCAAATTATTCCAAAACACTCAGGGAATCTCACTGAATTGTTTGAGCGATCAAACTTAAAATTTTATCCAGCCACTCTCTCAAAACAGCGTTACAATTTTTTTTTCAAATTAATAATATATATTTCATTTAATAACGAGTCAGTATTTTTAGCGCAAATTGTTTAAACAGTTTTTAAAAAAACTCGTTTGGCTTCGCTTAATCGGGTAATTATACTTATAATTTCTTGACCATCGATATATAAATCTCTTCTCTAATATCCTGGTGTTTTTCTTTTCCTTTTACGATTCACAGCTATTAGCAAATAAGCAGCTGCCGCGACTTTTTGTAATGACATGATGTGCCATCCATTGATTGCCTGAATGGAATCGCTTCAGACCCACGTTTCACTCGTCTACGGCAACGTGGGGCGACTTATATTCCGCATGCGACATTAATTGAATTTTGTGCCACATAGTCGGACGGCTACAAAAGGCAACACTAGGAAACAGATATCAAGCAACATGTCGTTCGGTGTTGCCTCAGTGGAATTGTGCCTTTAGACAATACATGCTGGCACAATTTTGCTCGCGCGCTCAAGGGTTGGAACCCCTAAGATAAAGGGAGTAATATATTTTTTCTTGATTTTTCACCGATAAAGCTAATTTACAACTAAATTACAAAATCAAAAATTCATGGAGTGTCTGTGATATCATATTACACATAATCTAAATTACAAATGTATCTAATTCTCATTACAAATTACAATTACTATTTCAATCTCTATTTGTCACCTTCTATTTCTTCTGTATTTCATTATACATTTTTATGGCTCATAAGTAATTCATTAGCTTTGCGGCTACTTTGTTTTTTTTTATATGACATTTTATATTGCCGCTGTTAGGCCTGTGGTTAAAATAAAATAATTAGTAACATACTATAAATAGCATATTACGGCATTTTGAAAGATGTATTTCCTTATATATAACAAATTTAACTTCATTTGTTGTATTGTTTAGTGTAAATTTTATATATGTATATTTTACATGAAAAGTGCAGAAAAAAACCAAAACCTTACGATGGAGTACTTTTAAAGCATAGTCTTGCCCTAATGAATACGATCTTTTTGTTTAATTGTTTTCTTATCTATTGAACTATAAAACTTGTTATGACTATTATGATTATCGAAGCATAGTAGAAACCATTAACATTTCCCATCTGATTGCAGCTTTTTTAATGTCCATCAAGTTTATTAGGTGTATATTGCCCATAAATAAATAATGAATTCGCCATTTCCTCTTCGTTTCCCTTTCTCAACTCCATCAAAAGTTAACTTTACTACTTGTCATCTATAGGTCAAGAGGGCTTAATTTCATTTATTCATTTTTCTAAAGGAATAAGAATTTCTCATGACCTTTCACGCCTATTAATATAATAGTCCATTTCGTAGAGATCAATAAACTTCAATGCTTTCAGAATCATAAATTCAAAGCAATAAAAGATCAGCATTTATTTCATGTTGAAATGCACTGAAAGGCGTGGGAAAGGGAATGGAGATAATTCCGAGAATTACTACCTTCTTATATCACTTTGTTTAAAGTATACAATATTAGGGAAAAATTAAATAAAGAGTAGATAATTGGAACGAATATCATCAAACTTTATAAAAAAATAACAATATAAGATTTATTCTCCTCTGATGACAGATATAAGAAATTTACTTATTTCTTTTAAAGAAAAGTTATATTATTCAGTAACGAATCGTTCGGTTTATTAATGACAATACTTATGTACTGTCTGGTCTAGAGATAACAGTACCAAGGTGTGATTCATAATTTTTAAAAAATTATGAATGACTGAAAATATCAGATTATATTTTTCACGCCATATCTCTGTGAATGCCGTTATGAATAATTTTAGGAACCGGAATGAGACACGTCTGGAATCCATGGAAGGATGTTTTCAGTAGTAGAAGATCTATAGGCACCATTTCTTTTAGATATAATACACTTTAATTTAAATGATCTTTAAAAAATAAAATGTTATGGATATGAAACACAACGGAATGAAGTTGAATTGGAGAACGATATAACTGAAATTCTGAAAAATACCACCAAATTGGCAAAAAAAAGTCTTTAGATTTCTTCAAATAACGCACCTATACAACAAAATTTAAAATTTGCTGACCCTTTTTTTTTGTTTTAAATATTTTATGCTTTCAATTTATTGTTAAATTTAATTTCATCTGATGTAAAATAAATATTTTGTAAGGGCTAAAATGACCCGTAAGAGGTTGATCAGACCCGCCATTGCTATAAATAAAATAAAATATAGAATAAAAATATATCTTAAACGAAAGAATATATATCCATTAAAATTTCTCACAATTTAATTAGCATATAAAATCAATGGCCGTCGATTTCTTTTTAAATATCAGTCAATATTTTGATTTGTTTTTAGAGAAAAGTAAATAAATAAATAAATATAAATATATATTATGATATTTTTTTTCGAACTTGAAAGATAAAAGATCGATTAACTGAATAAATAATGTCAATACCCGCGATTTGGTTTAGAAAGGAGCGATAAAAAGTAATTCCAGTTATTGGACAAAACATTACTTTTTTTAATCATTAGTAATATGCTAAAAAAATAGCATTAAAAAAATAATGTTTTGTCCAATAACTGAAATTACTTTTTATCGCTCCTTTCTAAACCAAATCGCGGGTATTGACATTATTTATTCAGCTGATCGATCTTTTTTCTTTTAAGTTCGAAAAAAAATATCATAATATATATTTATTTATTTATTTATGTTTCTTACTTTAGTAACACAGTACTTTAATAACACATTCAAAAATCAAAAACCAAAACAAAGGATATAACCTTTGCAGTATAACATATAAAAAACATCTAGATACCATATATTTGCTTCTAATTGTTCGATTCTAACTTTTTTTTTGTGTGTTTTGTTTAGGAAATTTCATAAACTTTTAAATAACCATAACAAAAAAAGTATATACTTTTTGAGTTATTCGGAATCTAATTTTAACGTCCTTCATAACTTTGTTTCCAGCTTCTTTTGGTTGAAGTATGTTATACAGATAAATTGAAAGGGCATCGAGAAGACTTCAGCGAAGTTTCATTGAAATCGGTACATTCGTTTAGGCGCTACAGTCTATAGCATCCCAGATTTTTTGGTCGCCATATTGAAAGGAAAAGGAAAATAGAAATGTCGAATAAAGAGGATCATCCTCGTGTTACCTCTAATTTTAAAGCAAAATTTTAAAAAAAGAAAATCGGTCCAGTAGTTTCGGAGAAAATGGCGGACGGACAAAAAAAAATTGTTTTCGTTTCTCGAATTCTACGTTTCCTGAAATGTAAAACCCAAAATTTTGAGAGGGGATTAAGTTTTTGAATTTTTTGTTCCATCATAATGGTTCACTATTGAAAATAATAAACCAAAAATATTCCAGCGCTGTTAAAAATGTCTGTATTGAGGTTAGAAAAATGATAATGTTAATTGGAATTTGAACCCAAACATTTTTTAATTTTGTTTTATTCAAGAAAAAATTAAACTACATTATTTTTTTCACAATATGATATATTGCTGCTAAAAAGTACAAAATTTATTTAAATCTACAAAAAATCAAATCGAAAGGTAAAATTGTATTAAAAAGCTTCACTCGATACTAATAGAAATTCTTTCATGTCTCCATTTACAGGAGATGGTTCAAAATTACCTATAAAATAGGTAACTACAGATTTTATTATGAAATAAATATTTAGGATAAAAATATGAGTGACATAATAGATAATTATTCCAAAAAGTCTATAGTTGTTTTTATTTTATCTTTTTCAGTATTACCTGCAACATTTATCAAATTACTTTAAAAACTCTAGAGGTTATAATAAACTGTTTCTTTGTGTAAGGGGATAGAATACTTGAGCATACATGGGCAGTGTACCCTATTAGTATTCAGGCTTCGCTCCATCGGTAGCAAGAACGCAATATAATTGGTCTACGCGGGGTCGTTCTAACAGTTCACCTTATAAAAATTCTTCTGTACTCGTATACCTTCACTATATTTTATATTCCATATTTTTATTTATATTGTTTGGGTGAATATATAATTGAAACAATTATTGTAGTATTGTATTTGTGCCTATCAATTTTTTTTAAATCGATTCTTTATTGAGGAATATTACAATCTGTCTTATCCAATGACAATAATAATACTAAAAGTAAATGTACAATGTGGTAAATTTAAATGTAAACTAAAAGGAGCTAATGTAATAGGAACTAAACTAAACATAAAGAAACTAAACTAACCAAAAATAACTACTTATATACATACATGCTGTGTGTATCAAAAGTATTTTTTATTGCTATAATGTCGGTCAGTCAACCCTGTAGATTAATTTACAGAACTTTAGTGGCTTTCAATGAAATAAAAACTTGAATTTTAAATACTAATATGTTATCATAACTTTCATCAAATCTTTAAAAAATTTAGATTAAGATGAGAATTGTTAGGTAGAAAATTAATTTAGGGAGTCTGGAGGAACGGGGCAAATGCCCCCCAAGTGTGGAAGGAGCCCAAACAAAAATTGTATACTAAACCATACGATTCCTGTCGTATCCAATCCTTCCAATCCGTAATCCTTCGCAAAATCCTCAATCCTTTTTACTTTTTAACAGATAAAAATATCCACAATGACCTTAATGTAACATATGGTACCGATATTGCCCAATGCAGATACGTATCCTTCCATGATAAATTTCTCTTCATTATTATTCTCAACAGTGAACCATCATTCCACAATTATATCTCATTTTAATTGTTTAAAAATGATTGGCTAATTACAAACAAACAAGATTTTAAATACAAATAATATTTCAAACATCTATGAGCATTTCAGTTATCAGTCTTACTTTAATAAATGTTCGTGCAATCCACCATTGACTAGTAAACATATTCAACTTCGTTTCCGAAGGGCGGTAGTTGCTCTCCATTTTGTTACAGAATCGCCTATCAGGATACCACTACTTAATTCTTTTACGATTGGAATTACGAGGACTATTTCAAAATGTTCCTCTGAGCATCAGAATTCAAATGCACTTTCGGCATGACGGAGATTCAAATTGTGTACTTCATTGTTCATTGCTATTTAGATTTTTGTAAAAAAGAAATAAAAGATAAACAATTATCATTCTTTTCAAGTTGGAAATAAGTAATAAAATTAAAAAAATGTAAATTTGTAACTGCAGACAAGTCGGTCATAAGTTAAAATAAAATTTGAGATTGCCTAGTAAAATAAATTAGCTGCTTGGTATTGTTATTTTTAAACTTGTTAATTCATGTTTATTACTAATCTTAATTGATAAATTTGTAATTTTTTTTTTAACATCCGAATTGTTAATATTAATTTACTTACAACCCTAAAGCTAAATACGGACTGCCGCATAGTGTTTTATTTTTATTTTATGTTTTAATTTTAGATTTTAGTATTTAAATTTTTTTATTTTCAACTCTTACTTGTAAAGTTATAAATAATTATAAACTAATACCCTTGGTGTTGCCGCTTTTATTATTTTACTTTTTTTTCTTCAATAAAATCATTATATATATGTTTAAATTACAATCACCTCCTGATTAAATTGCATCATACCTGCTGCTGCTGAAATGAAAATCTCGTCATTCTATAATGATATACTTCTGATACTTATGAAAGATAATTTTTATTTTATAAAATAAACTGTTCATTGTAACGAATAGATTTGCTTTACTTACCAACACAATTTTGTTAGATTACCAAATAATATTTCAGGAGATATTAAAATTTCTCAAACACTATCATGAGGTCGTTTTTTTTCCAATATTTTTCTTTTGAAAACCTAAATTAGAATTGAAGCGAGAGTTCAAAAAATAAAAATAATTAAAAGAATTTAAATTCAATTTGTAATTCATGAGTCTGACGTACGTTGTAAGTGGCAATCACCAGTGTAATTTTCGGTCAAGGATCGTAATCCGTACAATTAAGGCTGCGATTTTTTACTTAATTGCTACCCCTTAGCTCATTTGAGTTATAAATGCAGTTAAGATTTTTTTTCCCCTTCCAAGACGCGACGGTGTTCCCATTATCATAAAGAAGAATTATTTATTCATAAATTCACTCACTAATTTAAATGGATTATTATTATTTTTATTTGTTATGTTGTTGGCTCGTTTTTGTTAAGTAAATCGCTAATCGATTTTGTTGAAATTAATTTCTCTTGAAGTAGGCCTAGTTGATATTAATTTATTTTAATAATCCCTATACTTTTTTAAATAAAATAAAATAGTTTTTTCAGTCTGAAAATATTGTGCATTATATATTTCTAATTGTTCATGCTTAAAAAATGTTGATAATGTATTCATTTAATTCTTACGAAAATTCCATTCGGTTATCATGAAAAAATTTAATTTTCGTTATATAATTTAAAAGTACTCCTCATTGATTTTCTTATTTTATATAAATCTTATGATAATCTTGATATCATTATTTAAGTTTCAATGATTTTAATTACCATCGAAATAATTAATGTTTTTTCTGGGAATATGCACCAAAAGGGATTTCTTAATTTTTTTTTTTTAAATGTTGGTATTAAAATCATTCTTGGGATAGAAAATAGAGCTGTTAACGTTTCTTGAAAGTTTATCATCATGGTCCACTTTGGTAATAAACGATTAGAAAATTAGTTTTTTCTAGCTAGTTCAGGAGGAACGCTGTGTATACTATAAAGATTTGCGGTTTACTTTTTTTCCTAGCAGTGCATCAGTATAATATACAATATAACGTGGTAAAGTAAAAAAAAATGCTGTTACGTTAGCTTCGTATTCATTAAGTATTACAAGATATAGACAACGGTATTTCTTCGAGTCAAAAGAAGCTTGTGAATGGATTATTAATTAAATATTCCATCGAGCGCTCTCACCTCTTTTACGATGAAGAAGAAGTGTATTATTGTTGTTATTACATACCCAATCTATTGACAGTCAAGATCTTTTTTTTTTATCCTGATATAAAACTTTATTTCTTGTAATCAATTTAAATTAAAACAACCCGTTGCATTACATGGCTCATTAATTCTAAGGTGGTAATTAATATTAATATACCCGCACCTGATTAGTACAATGGCTGAATAAGAATAAGCCGTGTTATAATTACAACACCCCCTTGGATATTACAATGGACCCACTGTTACGACACCGGGCTGTCACGCGACCACTCACTTCACGGAGGACACCTTGACCCTTAGAGAACTAGAGCAGGCTACCGACTCATGAGATAATTACACCCTAAGGCCGGATCTTCTACTAATAGCTCAGTATAATCTTTATATATTCTATTTTCTAGGCTCCTCCTTAGCCTTTCAGGTCGCCTTTTGTTCGAGCCGGAACTGGTAGTGTAACCTTTACCCGATTACCTGAGCAGCAAGAGCTCCGAGAACAGCCTTATCAAGGTGGAAGCGTGCGTGCTTCTCCGAGGATCAAGGAGCCGCCAGATTTGTTGTTACGAGGTGCAACATTGTTAGGCTTAATGCGGTCTTTGCCAACTCCGTGATGTCATTGGATCTATGGCCTAGGGCTTAGTCACTGAATTCGATTTCCATAAACGTTGCACGATAGGTTAAAAATTCGATTTCCATTCAAGTTTAAATGAAGTAATCGATTTCATGATATCCTATTATATGCATAAGATTGAACGATGATTCATCCAATATAAACTAAAACACATAATGGAAATATTTCATCCTATAAGTAAATAATCCGAATTTAGATTTTTTTTAATGCGCTATAATTCTTCCTAGTTTTTATGATAATGCATGTTATATTTGTTGTAACATTGCCATTGTTTTATTTCTGTTTACCCTTCGGGGTTTTAAGGTCGATTTACGAAAATTCTATATTCAGTGATATAATTACCAGAAAAAAATAGAGATAAAACTGATGTTTTACAAGTAATAATGTATTTTATTCCCGCTGAAAGTTGACGTTGAAATTTGTGCCAACAAACGTTTTGGGGAAAAGCACATGTTGGGAGATTTTAAATTTTTGAAGGAAATTATTTAGCAGAAATTTCAGCTAGAAAACAATTTTCCTACTAACACGTTCTTTTGCACTACTCTTAAAAAGACGAGAGCAATATAATCTCTTGAGAGGTGAGCATGTGCCATCGATCTTAAAAGAGGAAATGGACATCTCTGCTTTGAAAAAATGTCTATCTTTCCACTCTTGTTTAGAACAGATTGATAATCTGAAGTTAAACTGCCCTCTCTGCTTTAATTGGAGCACTTTCCTTTCTTTCTTTTTTTAACCCAACTTATCGATGAATATTTTATACGGAGTACTTGTACACCTCCAGTGCTAGAAACACGCCCTTATGATGATCCATACTTGAGTTGAAAAGTCGGCACCAAAAAAAACTATAAAATTGCTGCTTCCTCACTATTTATAAGGGAGCGGGGTAGCTCAGTGGTAGGGCATTAATCTTCCAATGCCCAAGATCCCAGTTCGAAGCCGGGCAAAAAATTTATTTATTCTGTTTCATTGGCCGTGGGGCAAACATGGAGTAGGGAGACCCTCCTGTGGGTAACCTTAATTAAATAATTGATTAAGTTTGAAAATCTGGCGGTTGAGAGTGATCCAGGCCCAATCCCCTCCCTGTACAACCGTTAGCCTTGTAACAGTACTTTCCCTAAATAGTACTGAACACAAGACCATAAGTTGCAGTGGTACATTATGTTTTTTTTATAACTTCATACATTCAAATTAAACTAATCAAAACAACGACTTAAATACAGGCATACGTTTATACAATAATTACGAAATTCATTCACTGAGGAGAACTCAAAGCCAAGTCTTACGCCCACTCGTGGAAGGAAAAGCAGGACTCTAGAAGATTTCGGCGCCTCTTGGTCAGCCGCATCACTTTTATTGAGGACCAGTAGAGGCTGAACTTTTCATCTTCAACTAAGCAAAAATATCGTTTCCGCGTAAGCTAATTAAAAAAAGAAAAAGTTAATAAAGTCCGTAATTGTATTTTCCTTACTTCCTCATCCTTTTCTTAGTTTTGGTATTAAATGGTTTCAGGGTTTTAGTAAATTGGGTTTGGCTTTACGGCTCCTCAATGGATTGCGAAATTATGCGGTACCCTTATTACTTATGTACTATAATTATTCTAATATAATTCAGCAATGTGTACTAACAGGATTGAAACTGATTTTTATAGTATGATTTGTATTACTTGACCTTAAAACCTTTTTCTGGACCGTAAAACATGATGTATCTTACTTAAATTTCTTGAAAGTAGCAATATGAAATAATTTACGTAATGGCTTCGTGCCCTTATTAATAGTTTACCATCCCATCATTAATATTCATAACAAAGCAGTTTATCGATTATGTATTTATTGTTTGTAACTCGATATATGCTCGCTCCGTTAATGATTCCTCGTTCTGAGCATTAAGGGTGGGAAAAGTTAGTTGTAACTAGGTTAGAGAGAAAAATCTGTGGGATCCAGAAAGAGCGTCATCTCTGCCATTGTTCTATTGCTTTCGCCACTAACGAAAGCTGCTTCGTAAAATGAATTCTCTTCGTGTGATCGCTTTTCTAAATCACTCTCACTTCTAGGAGATATGATTTCAAATCCTGAGGCAAAAGCTTGAATTATTTCCAGAATATGAAGGCTTATTATGGTCTATACTCCTTCCAACATTCCCAACCTTACGCACAACATATGACAGCATTCCGCCGTGCTTACGAAACCGATTACCGTGGGAACGTGATTGGGTCAAGGAAATGCTTTTGGTCCATCAGCGCTGTAAATGTCAGTAATAAATATAATGCTTAACTCGCCGAGTAGAGCCGATATCTTATTCTATTTTTTATTAACTTACAAGCCTGGAAGTTATGTAGAGATAGTATAAAGTTATTTCTATACATTTTTTTAAATGTGACTAGTCTGATATTTATTTATGTGCACTATAACTTAAAAAAAAAAAAAAGTTCTCACGAATTATAGTGACAACGTTGTTTTGAATAACGTAATTTCTTTTAGGTATTATTAATAACACCTAACAAAAATGCTAAATCTCGGTCAAATTCGGCCTTCACCAACGATTTTATACAAGTATAAACGGACATTACAACTGATTAATAAGAGACATGGGAACAGCTTCCATGCCCAGAATAAGAAAATGAGACAAAAAAGGCGCTGGATGAATGATCTCCTTCCTTAAGTTTAGTAAATGTCCATGTTTGCATTTAGCGAGTTGGTGAATATATTTTATATTTATAAATTTCCGTTGTAAATATTTTAAAGGACTCAGGAATACGGTTGGGACTAACATGTACACACATGCAAGTACCTAACATTCGATAAAACAGAACATTAACCTAACTTAAGTGTATGTTTGGTTAATACGGGAATGTGTATCCCAACTTATCATCTGATGCTATATGGTTTCATCAGAACAGATGGGGAAATAATAATTTAGTTAAAAATATTTACATCAGTATTGGTTTACTTTTTTTCTACAGCATTATAATATGTTATTTTTAATTCTTTAATGGACAGAATTACTTAAAAAATGATTCACCATAATCATTAAAGAAAGCTTAAACTTTTCAATGGCTTACAAACCTTAGAAAATGCTCATGATGGGGCAATGCCGATCTCTGATACTCATATCTCTCTTTCAGTTTCTTGTTATTTCAACCTTTAGTTTCGACAACGGAATGGTGGGATATTATGTATAATGTTCCGAGTAACTTATCATCCTCATATTATTCATAAATAAAGTCAAATAAATCGCAACAAAGTTTCTTAATACTCAGGACAGACCGCACTTATTATGTACTGTATCTACTGAATGAGTTAACATTATGTCAATCAATGAAATTTTCGAAACACGGAGCATTTTGTACCTAATATCAGTGATATGACTTGTGTTTTAGGAAATAAGTTCCCGTTTAGGTTTGAAAGTTATCTCAATATTTATCTTTTGCTCAGAGTACCGAGTGTAGATTTTGCATCCTCATACCCTGACAACTGGGTACTATGTACTTGTACTGAAAAGGGATTCTTCTCTCCAATTCAAATAGATGCGATGTTCTGAAGAAAGACTGCCTGTGTCAATCTGTGTAATCCCGAGACATCTCTAATCACGTTGCGACACGAGATACATCGAGCAGACACGCTTGCTCATGCTGGAGGACATTTCCTTGCTGTTCCAAGGTCCTTTTGCGATTTTTTTTTTTTTTTTAACTGAGTTCGTTTGGAAATTTAAATGAGCTATCTTGAACTTTAGACTTTAGCCTTTTTTTTTTTTTTAGTTTTTTATTTTTGCCCCTTCACACAATATCTTCTTTAAATTATTCACTTTATTAATTACATTCACTTTGTTACTTACTATATTTATATTATTAGGTGTTAATCTCGAAATCAATGAAAACTGATTTTATCTTCTCTTGCCTTATAATCTAAATTTAATTTTCTGGTTGACAGATTAAGAATCAAGTTTTTAATTTTTTTTTTCTAGTCAGATTTATTTTCATGTAAATTTAAAATTATGTGAATCTACGCTGTTTTTTTTTTTTTTTTTTATAATTTTGAGTTTTAAAATCTTAAAACACTTAAATAACAAGATTTCACTATTATTATATTTTTAATAAAAATAAATTTGTATTAATTTACATTTTGTATTTTTCAGGTATGGAAATAACAAAACAATTGTACCAAGATTAACAAAAAACTATCAGGTAATGTTGTTTCATTGTTCCTTATTTTCAGTGGAAGCGTGTATTTTATAATAGAATTGAAAATTGAACTTTATTCTGGGACTAAGTCCCCTTAGAATAACAATGATGAAGTAATACAAAATAAAATACAAATCTGGCCAAAAACTAACTTATACAAATTCTAATATTATATACATTATTTAAAAAGTAGTATATAACCACTAAAAAATAAAAAATAAATAAAATATATATATATATATATATGTATGTATGTATATAAATGAACATAAACTCTTCTCAAAATTACTTTCTTATTTCTTATGATTGCAGTAATGCAATAATGAGTTTTTTGTTTCAATCAATCTTGTACTTTGAAGAAATATGATCAATAGGAGGCGCGTTGGCCCTAGAGACATGTTGGTTCAGTCAAGTCAGTCAAGTAGGAAATATTTTTACCGTTCTCTCCCAAAAATATAACTGATGTCAAAGCATAGTTGATGGTCTTTTTTATTTTTTTATATGCTTGAGTACATTTTTAACAGTTTGTTTAATGAGTTTGTGTTTCTCAAGATTTGAATGTACTACTTTAAGTATCTACGAAGTCTTGCAATCTGACAACGAGTACTAATTTACAATTTTATTTTTTAGGCAAAAATTGTTTGAATTTAATTTATTATCTTATTTTACTTTATTAATTATCATCTTTATTGATAAATAACCATTTAAATGATTACATTTATGTGATTTTTTTTCTTACAAATTAGTGACATGCAAAAACATCTTAGATGATATATTTCAGACACTTTTCAAAATTTGGTTATATTTAAGGGGGGAAAAAGGTTACAAAAAAAAAACTTTAAGGCGCCTAAATAATTACTGCCTGTTTCGGAAATTAGAATCATTAGCGATTATGTTGAAAACGAGAATATCTAAAACAAAACAGATTATACAATGGGCTAACGAGAACCATCAGACATTTTTTCTACCTAAGATTCTGAATTCATAATAAATTGGGTGCATTATCTTACTCAAAGGTCTTATAATTATTCAAAACTCTTGGGTCCGATTTACCGTCATGTCGAGCAGATTTAGTTTTTTATTTTTATTGTAGAACACGTTGGCGTTTTGAGGAAATCCCTCTCTATGGCAAACCATCAGATTTACATAGTTATTTTTTATTCAAATTTATAATAACTAATTGGCCATTAGCAGGCATCTTTTTAATTTTTTCCCTAAATTGTACTATTACTACTGCGTTAGAAATTATTATTATTTTTAAAAAAATAAATAACATAGGTAGTAAAACTAATATGAATTTAATATATTTATGTAGGTAAACAGTAATAGTTGATTAAATACTGGAATCCATTTCAGAAGATTGTATTTATTTATTTAATAAAGAAATTCAACAATATATAGTAATCCGAGGTCTATATGTGTGTATATATATATATATATATATAGGACGCCCATAGTGTTATTATAATTCTAAAAGTTAGTCTGTGTTAGTATATTTATATTTTCAATGCCCTCTTGTGTAATTACTGGAAATTAATGAAGTATTCCACTTTATGTTGTCAGTTTCATTCGTTACTATTATTAATATAGAAATAATATAATTTCTAAAATGAATTGCACCAAAGTAAAATTCTTCTTTTCGTTAATATTTTGGCTATATTAAATGTACTATGACGTCGGTTGACTCGATCAAAAGGGTCTATGAAAATTTAAGGTGATAAAACATGTTTCTTAAATTTAACAGTTCTATCCGATGAGGGATATGCAAAATTATCATAAACTAAAATTCAGAGAAAAAAATCACAACATATTTATTGACAAAAATATTTGTGAGTATTAACATTGAGTAATGATAATAAAATTCTGAAAATCTAACAACAAAAATAGATTATTTTAAAAACGCTTTTCCTACAGCGTTTTATGTTAAAATGGAACTTTTTAATAGTTCCATAAAAGTTTCAACTACTGGTTAAAAGAATATAAATTAGTCTTAAAGAAATACAGGCAATATTTTATGCGGTACTAATTTGCACCGTAATTGGTTTAGAACAAAAACATCAATTCTACTAAAAATACGTTCGAAAATAATCATATAAGAAAGAGTCTCTATTAATAATGTTAATATTTTTAATCTTTTAATATCGTCGGCGTCATATTTAAGTAACGATAGTACAACGTCAAATAGACACACAATCGTTAGTTTAATCATGGTCCCGTCGATATATATTTCCTTTTCTTTTACAATTTTAAAGATATTTTTTCGTATTAATTGCTTTATTTTATTAATTGATATTTTAGCAGACAACTTTTGCCTCATTCATTAGTATATACAGCTTGACTTCTAACACCCAATTCAAGTCCCATCACGAAGACTGCCCTGAAGATGACCTCTCCTGACATACTCCGACTAACCTGGATGAGCGGGTATTTCTGTGCCGATGGATGTTCTCCAAGAGGTTGAGGACGGAGCGGTACCCCCAACGGTACAGTCCGATTGTCCCCTGAGCGGTCGCGTTTTTACCTCTGTCCGCCATTTACCGGCTGTTAGCCGCTCTATTTCTACTCTTCTAACACGACACTTTATTTTTTAAAATCGCTTTAATGGCATTTGACCTCGGAAACCGTTAGCTCATACGAAGAAGAAACGTCCAAGAACCTCGAGAAAATAAATTACCCGTTAATTAGAAAAAATAAAAACTGATTACTAGTTAATCAAGCGTTGCGTTTTAGATCAGTGGTCGTAGTAAATACCAGATAGTTTAGTTTTAGATGTTTTCATGAGAAATAATCTATAACAGTGTTAAGTGGCATTAAACTCAAATTAATTTTAAAGTGAGGTTTTGAGGTACGAGCGTGTTGGAGCAGTATCCCTTCTAAATTTTCAAGTACAGCAAAGTCGATTCGAATCCGACCAAACGGGTTGAAATTTATTTTGTGGCGTACCAAAGAAATGAATCTCGATCTTCCTATTCTAGGTAGAATAGGTTTGATTGCACCTCTAAGAACACCCCATGTCCCAGAAATGGCGAAGTAGTTGGTTATTAAAAAAAAAAAATTAACTGTCAAATAATGAAACTTAGGTAAATGTATAATCTTCAAAAAGTGACTTAAGCAATTTGTGTTTGCTGGTTTGCTTGCAATCGCTCATAGCTTTCGAGTTGACAATTCGATTCATAATATGGATTTTGTCTCTGATCTCAAATAATCTGTAAGTGTCCTATTTCAATTGGGAATATATTTGAACCATTTGGACATTTTTAAGAATGAAAAAAAAAAATTTATTTTTATGTTTAGTCACACAAGAGGAGTTAGTAGGTTAACATATAGTTGTATAGTCAAAGCGAGTTTGTAGTATAAAGGATAACATAGCATAAAGGATAATATTTTATTTTTATGAAAATTAAATAATAACCTTAAGGGGCGGAATGTCACTGAATATCTAGTTCAATACATTATTGAATTGTTAAGTTTGCTTCTATGAATACTGAAACTTCATTGCATAGTCGAGTCCCTTTCCCTCTCGAAAGAAACTTAAGATTCTTCCGACAATGCATTAATTAATACAGTGTATGTCGACACGCTCGGATGCTAGAAGCTCTATGTATGTTGATGTGTATAAATGTTTGGAACGGAATGTAATTGCAACGAACCATCGCGAGTTGTGGAAAAAGGCATCCGATTACTTCACTAAGTTTAATTTTCCATGAACTATTGTAGACGTATTTTTTTTAGTAATTAAGTTATGTTTTGGGGTGGCCGAACGGGCTAACGTGTTGCACAGCACCGCCGTTGCTTGGCAACCTAACACATTAGATAACTGGATTAAAATAGTCAGGAGTCCAGGTGCCGGGGGAGTCTTTTAAATCCCCATCCTCATCCTCTGGCCTGGGAAACCCTCGTATTTAAAGGCGAGGAAGGGTAGGACAAAAAATAATAATAAAATCAAGTCCATTAGGGGCTAAATGAAAAAGTGCTTATTGAAAGATCCCCTTTCCTGAAATAAGGAACTAAATCAAGATAGAGAAGAAAGGCATGCTTCTGGATACTTTTCTTTCTCACACCTGAAATGCCAAAACAAAATTAATCATTTGCTGAACATATTTGTTGATTGTCACACACAGAAATGAAGAGAAAAAAATATATTCGTGACGCAAAAGGATATTGCGATATTGGGCAAGGTTCTATATTTCTTACCGATATCGATTTTAGTATATTATCGATATCGCCAATATCGAATGATGTTGATATTAAAATGAAATTTTAGAGATGCTTAACAAATATATGGTCGGTTTATTGCAAAAAGTCATAAAGTAACCTTTCATACCATTAAATCTCCAATAACTTTCATGAATTTTCCCTTTGTGAAATAAAAAAATTGTGCGCTACTTGTAACTTATTTGAAGTATAAAAGGGTTTGGATCATTTTAGTGAATTTTTTTATCGATAAATTATGGAAAAATTAACAAAAATATTCTTAAAAGTACAGTTCATCTAAAATGTGTCTTCTAACTTTTCGCAATAACCCGATTATATGAGCTGTTTACTTTGAAAGTATTTTAACTCCATTTTATAATATACGGAGATATTTAAGCGTTTTTTTATGGTCTAAATTTATTAGTAGGTATATGTTAATACGTTAATTTTATTTTTTTTTTTAAATATTAAATTGATTTTTGTTTATAATGCGTTCGAAAAAAAAACAACCGAAATTCGATGTTGGCATTTTTCTTTCGTTATTACGATAACATCGAATCCTTTGTTTCGATACGATATCTCTAATCGCGCAAGATACAATATGAAGCCAACAAAAAAATCGTAATAATAATTAAGATAGTAATAATTAAAATATTTTGACTGTAATTTGATCTAAAATTATTTCAACATACTTATGGCATCTTAAGATGCTTTAAAATTGGTTAAATGCCTACAAACGATCATATTAAACACATTACTATGTGCCTTTGTCTGGTAATAATCGCAAAATCAAAACAGTTTTTAGATCAGTGGATTCGCAAAACACTCTTTTTCGGATTGAACCAAACTTGACCTCCATCACTACGTGCTAACCCTCTCAAATATCGTTTCATTACATTATTATTACAATTATTCCATCGTAATTTATGGTTGTTATTATATTAAATTAATTTTATTATACTTATTCTCTAGATACCAAGTAATTGATGAAGTCCCAAGTCTCGAAGATTAATAGGCATTCAATTGGACCTAAAAAGTTCATTGAAAGTTCAGATGTTCTTTTCCCAGTCAAGCAAATGGATTAATGTTAGAGATTGCCTATCCTGAGGAGGTAAGTAGTGGAATGTTGTTGGACTCCGTAGTTGTTGTAGCTGGCCTGGTATAATCCACAGATAAATCTTGCCCTGAAAACAAGCCAAGGCTGGAGTAAAACTGGAAGCTCATTATCATACAAGAGGGAGTCTTCTCCAACGTTAGCATCTTCTACGGCTCCAGTGGGCTTCCTTCCTTTCATAATTTATATTGACTTTTATATGAGAGTGGTTTTATTAGAAACATGACATCAGCCTTTATGTGTTACCTTCGAATAAAATCGATGGTCATATCTTCAAAAGAATATGTATTACTGTAATCGACGGTTTCTCTTGACAATAACACTTACAGTTATGTCGAAAAAATTATAAGCTAAAGTTACTTAGATTGTTTTTATCTGATTTTAATATTAGTTCGTGTTCTTTTAAAAAAATGATGAAAGATAGTCTCTCACAGTTATTCAGTGGACAAACGAAGGATTGAAAGTCCTCTTAAATGTTGGGTGGATAAAATTTAAAATGACTAAGATATTACATGGATTGGATAAGCTCAAAATACAATTGTATGAGACATGGGTGTCCATCCCTTCCCCTCTCCCCCAAGTTTGATGCCGTATGCTCCTCTCATGTTAAATAAATGTTAATGCTCACTTTTTCATAAAAGCAGTATAAGCGAAAGTATAATTGGAAAAATCGTACACTGGTTGAAAGTAAGTTTCTCCTATATTTAGTCGGAACTCCACAAAAATATGATTCCCTCTAAAAAATTATAACCCATCAAAATTTGCTCTCCCCCCCGCAAATTAAAAATCATGAAAAATGCCCCTCAATAACGATGGCGCGATGTAAGCCATGCAACTCTTTTCTAGTCATCCTAAGAATACATTAAGCAGGGATATTTTGCTCTTATTACTCAATTGTAAAACGAAGGAATGTGCCAGAAAGATTAAAATAAATAATTTTAAAAAAATTTACTTTATGTGAAATGCATAATAATATAGCTGATATATAATAAAATGTGTATTGTAAATATCTAAATGGGTACAAATCAGAGGTTTCTATTAATATTATTTGATAGATTTTTTTAATTGAATTTTTTGAAAATTAAATCATTAAGTAATTCAAGAGAAGAATGGTTGGGGTGATCAGTCAAATTAAAATTGTAATTTTTTACATTCGCCGACGTTTCGGCCCGAGTTTCTTTTCTTCTTGTACAGCAGGCATGATGAAGGCCTGACCGTCATAACGAAACCTCCACCATAGCGTAAAAATTATTTATTTTTACCATTTTAATTTGACTGATCACCCTAACCATCCTTCAATTATTCACTACAGTCAACCATAAGCCCACAATCATTAAGTAATTTGATGAATTTTTTCTCTGTGTAGTCAGAATATTATATACTTATGGTTGTGAAACATTTTTTGATGATTATAGAATTTGTGTTATTAAATGCACTTTATGAGTTTTTGCTTTCATATTAGCTCTACCTTATAACGTACTTCGGGAGCAAGGTAGATCAGTTGGAAGACTGTACTGTGTTTCTTCTATTCTTTTATATTGCGCGTCTCAGATTAAAGTTGTCTCACCTCTTTGGGCACACCCAGCTGAGTGATAAGTGTGATCTTGGTCAAATCATCTATTTGCACAACAGTTGTCCTACATAAAGTTCTTTTCAAATGTATTAAATGATTTTATGCAATGAACCAACGATCTATTCTTTTCGTCTATTGGTTCGATCCATTTAGGCTAATAATTCAAATTCTTATTCGCAAAATCTGAATTTGTATTTTTCTAACTTTATTTCCTTACTCACACCTGTCACAAGTACTAACAATTAGCAAGTCGGAAAAAATACTGATAGTGGCTTGATTGGCTTGATCGGCATGAGGGAAAGGATTGCCCAACGGCATCCCTTCTGGACTTGATTTTAGTATATTTTTAAATGAGGATATCCCTCATCCAGCTTCTCATGAGTCTCTGAAGCGTGTTTTCAGGCATGTTAATCGTTGTCACGTGTTGTATCAGTGTATTACATGTTCATGTAAGTTATCGTGAATTTTTTTGTAACTTGTCCGTATATGGTCGTTCACTGTTGGCATAAAATCCGAGTTCAAATTTTAAAAATCTGGTACGCGCAACACACAACTTTTCCTTGCCGCTCTACTTTGAATATAAATTATTTTCTGGCAATGTTGGGCAATTATAAATTTTTTGAAGTTCATTTTTAAACAAGCTAAAGTTTAAAGCTTACAGCTAACAAAACATTAATAGCATTAAAATAACAAAAATCCAATTTATTTTATTAACGGCTGATTATGGATTGGACGATTCTTAGCTATTAAACTGTTATTTTTCATTACAAAGTTTACTAAAATGGAATTAAGAGATTTTCATTGGCTGTCATAGATAAATCAAAAGTTGTCACACAATACTAAGTTGTCAAGTTGTCAAAGTTGTAACTAGATACCGTCTGAATATCACAAAGGGAAAAATCATCAAATTATACTCTAATTTAATCTTCTAAAAGTTTATGATGATTTTTCGGAATAAACGGACGATAGATACCTAATTATTTAAATATAATATCTTTCTAGAGTTATTACTCTACAGTAAATGTATTTAAGATTATAAGCATATGTTTTACACCTACTATAAAATATTTTTATATTTCACTTCTTGATTCACCCAAGTATAATGAATTAGTATTTTAACAATGTCAATGCCTTGATGCGGTGGATTTTAAATACTTTTTTCGAACTTAAAAAAAAATTTTAAAGTTTAAATTTTGTGAGAAAATTTCATTTAAATTCCTTGGAAACATGTGATTTACGGTAAATAACGTTAGTTTTCAGAAATTATTATTTATATTTTTTTCGTCACTCTCTGTTACCTTCTACTTTATTTATTAGATATTATTTTTTCTAAAATTCTCTGCTTTCCTACGATATTTTATACTTTAATCTTCTGACTATTATTTCTGGATATTCTTTTTCGACCTGGATAAGCATTTTTAGGCAAGTGAAAGTAAAATGAATACCTTGTCAGTTTTTTATCAGTGATGTTTACGGGTCCGATTCCTCAGAGTTTATTTGAAATTAACCATATTGATCATCTCAGATACGTTAATGAAAGCAATCTAGAATTATTCTTGTTTCGAATATAGCGGTTTTTTTTTATTTGATCTATTTTAGAGGATTCACTTTTAGTTTGGTATATAAATAGGAACGTGTAACACAGTTTAATGCTGCAGATACAATACTTTAATAAAACGAGTTTGAAAGTTGATCATCCTATCATGTTGCTTGATTTACTCAAAAGGTTGGTCTAGTTGAATAGTGAAGGATGGGGTTTCATTTTAGCGACTAATGACATGACTAAAAGGGAAGGATGGACAATCTGTGCCATTGACAAATAGCCCCGGCGAGATAGGAACTCGAGACTGCACGACTATCTGCCCAGGAATCACGCTTAGCGAAATGAATCAGCCATGACGAAAAGGTTGAAAGAGAGAACTCTCTGGTGAGAAGGTCCTGTCGTGCCCTCATCCTGGAAATATCCTTGGAGTCCTTTGCCTCCGACCTTCCTACCCCAGGGCGGCCGACTGCATTAGCATACTGAGCAGTGGTGACCCCAACCTCCTGTACTCAGTCGATGACCTGCCCGCCTATTCTCGTCTAACCTCGGAAACCTCTGTCATTGCGTATGGAAGGGAGGGAATGTGCAAAGAAACGTCATGGGGCCTGAAAAAGAAACCCACTCAGATCGTGAGCAGTTTTTCTTTGAAGATCTCAACGACAAAGCTTTGCGGAATACCACAAACCAAACGCATTAGCAGACACAAGGCTAAAACAATGAATTCACAAGTCATAATATTTACAGGTAATTATTCTTTACAATTATATCGACGTTTATGTCGCTAGTTTTCTAGTGGAGGCTGATTCCTTGCTATTTCGATGATTAATTTGTGAGTCATTAAAATCTACTTAGGATTAATGACTTGTATCCCGTGCAGCTCTTATACAAGTAGACTATATTTAAATATGTAGTAACTTAATATAAATATAAAGAAAATGATTCTAAGGTATAACAAATATAATGCTGACCGTTTTTACATTATATCGTCAAAGAACTTTGTTCAAACACTTTCGATATTTTTTTTTTTTTTAATTTTGACATAGTATTATGGCTCTAATATTAAATAGCAAATTAAACCAATTATTGTTTCGAATCATTCAAACAAAAACATTCAGAACAATTAAAAAAACACTCTGTGCGTTAGCAACACAACTTTAAAAACTAATCTTCGCGTACTAACTGTTAACGAACACATTTCATGAGAAAATGCCAAAAAAAAACAACCTTAACTTGCTCATAAATGGCGCGTTCACAATATCCTTGCCAGGTAACGTATGTAGGAGAAGAGCCTGGATGAGAGACATCCTCGTCTAACAATTAACGTAGATATCACTCCAGGAGGAGGTACCGATGAGTATTGCCAATGTATCTTATCGTGTTCTATTGCTCTGGTTAATAATATATTATTGTTAAAAGATGTGAATAAAGATGGTTTAAGTTAACTATGAATGACGATATATATATATTTGACATAACTAGAATCAGTATTCTACTGATCCTTCAACTAATCAGAGATATCCTGTATAATGAAATATCCATCAGTTAGATAAATATATGATTACAGACTTGTGTTCTGTTCATCATATATTTACATTTATAATCACGAAATTCGCGACTTTAAAGTTCGAAAACTAATATCTGAGAATTTCGTTGTTTAAGACATTTTTTTTTCCTGGTAGACTCACGAAGTTACAATCGCTTAAATATTTAGAAAATAATGTATTAGTATAATGTTGTTATTTTTAATTAATCATAATTTAAGATTCACCACTGACAAAAATAAAGAATTTTCTTCAACATCTTAGCAATGTATCAATAATGATAAATGGATATTATATTGTAGAAAAACTTCAAATAAAAAAATAATTTGCTGTTTATGCACACGCTTGACTTTTTGCCAACCAATATAAATTAAAGGACACACCTCTCATAATTAACTACCATCCCTTCCAAATGTTGAGCAACATACCCCTGACAATAAGGTACACCAGCACGTAGTATTATAGAATTCTGGAAAACAATGAATTATTAAGAAGGTACATTGTAAGCAGAGGCTCATACTCCCCCTTTGGTTCCATCGGCGAAGGCGGAAGGCGCGTTGCTCTGTTGTTGTACTTCCGGCCGCCTAAGAATTAATCCTAATGAATACGAAGCTGACGACAAAGAGACGAAAGTTGGTAGCATTGTCAACTGGACAAAGGTGGCCATCAGCTCCTTCTGCTCTCACTCCCTATCAGCCTTTAAAGGCCATGTGAAATCTTATCCTTGTCTGCGATTTCTGTCTTCTAATGCATCTTGTATTTAGTATATTTTCAGTGATCTCTTGACGATATATCATATATAGTAATTGATCATAAATATAGGCAGATCTAATTTTATTTATTTTGGCTAGGAAAACTATTGTTGTTGTACTATATAATGTTTGGCTAACAACGTTGTTTATGATTATACCACTGGATTTTTTCTAAAGAAAATCAAAATTCTCTAAAATATAAATTAATTCTATATATCGAATACTTGATAATTGACCGTTGTATTATTAAGGAAAAGGATGGTCCGGGGTGGCGGTCATAAATAGACTAAATAGTGGCAAAACTATTTTATTAAAACCCAACATTTCGACCCGACTTTGCAGTTCTTCTTCAGTTAAATAAAAATTGATTTTATTTTTATATATATTTTTTTCTTTTCTTTCTCCACATCCCTTTATATCCATTATTTCATATTATATCCTTTTTTCCTTTTCTTCCAATGACTCCTGTAGATCTGTAGGAGTAACAATTTAATATATTATACTACAACTATTGTTACCATATATTTACTTCAGTTTAGGATCACGTTACTTAGCTTACTCTGTTTATACAACTTATTGTTTTTAATATTTTAAAGTACTAACTGTTTATAATTTTAATAAGTTTATCCAAATTGTTTATATATTTTTTATCCAAATATAATGTAACTTCCACAGTTTTCTATATCTTTTTGTATCTTGTCCGTTCTAGCCTTGAAAAAGAACTGCAAAGTCGGGTCGAAACGTTGGCTTTTAATAAAATAGTTTTGCTACTATTTAGTCTATTTGTGACTGCCAACCCGGACCATCTCCTTCCTTAATTCAATACACACACACACACACACACACACACACACACACACACACACACATACATTTTTTTTTTTCTGTTGGCATTATAGACCTTGTAGATCTTTTGCCGATTTAACAAGTCTGCTCCATCTCTGCCTGTCTTTAATTCTACTAAAAATATTTTTAAAAATATTACATCATCTAAATTTTTTTCTACAACCATTTTATTTTATTTTAAAGAGAACAGATCTTCATAAATTATTGGATATTTCGACAAAAGACTAAAGTCTTTTCACAATCCGCCTTCTAACTTTGTTTAAATTTAATCGGAAACGGTTAGAAAAAAGAACGAGGAATATCAAGAATGAGAGAAGAAAGATAAAGGAAAACGGAATCGACGAATTGTAAATTTTTTTCTTTACCTCTAGTGCTAGTAAACATATGAAATTATGATGTTGTGGGCGGGGTGGCCGAATGGGCTCACTTGTGTGAACTTCACCGCCGTTGCCCGGCAACCTGATATAGTTATTTCGTTAGTTGTTTCGTATAGATAGTTCGTGTCCCGGTGCGGGGGGGGGAGGGGTTCTTTTAAATCCCCGCTCACACCTCCTGACCCGGGAAAACCCGGTATAGTCTTAACAGCGAGGAAGGGAAGAACAGAAAAAAAAAAGAAAGAAGAAAATTAAGATTCAGTAAAATTTACTGAATACTAATTCCAAATGCACTATTTGGTTGTTTCACATCTCATGAAATTTATCCAATCAAACTAATATTAAAGCTCTTATTTAAATAAATATATATATTTTTTTTTTTATTCGTGGGACTATTGGCGTTAACATCTCAAGGCAGTCTCGATTATTTTTTATGGGACTGGTTCAAAGATAGAGTATTTTAAATTCATTTCATTCATAGTAAAAGTAGACACTCCCGGTGGATTAATTCAACGTATTAAAAATGTTGCAGACGTCATTACAGAAATATACAAAGCAGTCGGGGGCAACTGTCATTCCCTGAAGACGAAGCCGAAAATGTTTAGAAGTCAGTTGTGGTAATTTCTAACATTTATTAAAATAAAATTCGATAACCTAAATTCTGATATATGTATGAAATATTGTTTATTCGGGAAATTTTATTTATTTATAGAAAGCCAATACAATTTAAACAAATGAAAATCGGATGTGAACATATGAGTTTTTAAAAATTATTTATAAACAGTCAACCCTGAAGTGTGGCCCGTTCCTGTCAGCTCACCATGTATATATGACTAAATATCTGTTTATATTTTTTCCGAGTAAAAAGTAAAAGGTTCCACACGTCATTATATAATTATTTATAAAATGTCTGCTTGAATTTATTATGTCGTCTTTTCGACTCATATTTATCTGTGAATATGACAGGGCTTCATTACAAAGGTGTGCTATGTTATCCGCAAATCTTGTATTAGTTGCCGAGTTCGATCCATTTTCTCGAATTCATCTACTACTTTCAGCTCATTAGACTAAATGATAGCAGAGTAACGACGGAAGGATGTCACGTAGGGATCCTCCCTCAGAGCGTAGATATTTGGCAGATGGGCTGCGACGGAGACCTTGGGCAGTGTTCCCCGTGAACATTCAATTTTCTCTGCTCCGCCGTCCACAGTCCGCTGCGGATCTATTTCACTCTCTCTGCCCTTTGTCCATGTGTGGCGTGGCTTGCAAAACTTACCCACCACCTTCTTACTTATTATTATCAAAATGATCTGCTCTACAGAACTACTTTAATTCTTCAATTGGGATTCCGTACTTCGATTCAAAGTAGGCTACTCTTTTAAAGAGGTATCTATGAATTCATATGATCATATTTTTTAATTTATTTATTTCATTCTATGTATCGTCGATTGCAAAAAGTCACCAACAAGAGAAGGTTACGGACGTGGGGTCAGCGATTTCAATATAACTTTTTTTGGTGATACTAACTCCTCCAAAGTTGGCTTTATATTTAAAAGCAATTCATATAATTGATAGTAAATTTTATCTTCTTTTACTTAGTGTATAATAATAATTGCCATAAAATGCATAGATTCGGAGTCATGTCCAATAAAATAAAAAAAGTTCGGTAACTTTGCTGTTTTTCTGCATAAATCTCCGAACGTAATAGAAAAATTCAGATTCAGATTCAGCATTCTAAAGGAAAAAAAAAAAAAAACCGAAGAGAAACCTACTATTTGAATTTTTGTTCTTATCAACCTACCATCCGATTGGTCAAATTTGATGACTTTGACATTATCAGTTTTCGAAATGCAACTAAGTACATCGTCAGTCTAGATGAATTATCTTTTAGCGACATATGCAGTTACAATAAGTACGTTTCAGCTGTAGCTGAACTTTTAAATACGTTCTTTTGTGAATTTAGATCTAATTTATCAATAAAAAACATGATATTTATCAAAAAATGACAAAACCATTTCATAAATCAAATTTAGTTCACATAAGCACCCGATTTTCCTATTTTCCAAAGAGAAAATTCATCAAAGTTTTTAGTGATTTAAGTTTATGTTATGTTCCTTAAAGACGTTTTGCAATAAACCGAAGGTATATAAATCTGTTCAGTTTTAATAATCAAAGTTTGAATTGATTAGTTGCAAGGCATGAACTTTTGGAATAGGTTTATTGTTTTTAATATTATCACCTCCATGAACAAATATAACACGATCACATAATTTTTAATGTATTATTGAAGGAAGTTAGTTGACTGTTCTACATACCATAGGTGATAAATAGTCAGGGCGCAGTCATTTTAAGGTTTTTATTGTTGCTGACGTTTCAACTCAAGCTTGTGGATCATCTTCAGGCCATGTTACCAGTACTGAAGATGTTCATCTAAGATTACTTAATCGAACACCTTCAGTAGGCAGTACTTAAACACCTTCAATAGGCAAGCCTCGAACATCTTCAGTATAGGGAGATGTTTAAGTACTGCCTACTAAAGGTGTTCCAGTACTTGAACACCGTCAGTCCTGATAACATGGCCTGATGATGACCCATATGCTTGGGTCAATACTACGGTAACAATAAAAATCTTTAAATGACTACGCTTTGGTTATTTATCACATAATATAATTTTTAACTGTTTTTTCAAGTTGAAATAAACCAAGCCAATTAAAATATTAATGTAAGATAAAATTTGGGCGAGGAATAAATTGAAACATTTCATCCTATTTATTAGAAAAACAAATTTAGAAGAGCTAAATTGTTATACCGAAAGAAAGAAAAATAATGTTTTACCACAAATTACACTATTTCGCACTTGAGCTAGCGGATGCGGCAGCCAAACAAGCACTCACCCATTCAGGCCGGGGAGCTGCTATTTTAACACCACGTGATACAAGCTTTCCCCTCAAAAAGGAAATAGCTCTTAGCTGGCAATCCATGTGGAACTAGAGCTCTCCGAGCAAATTGAAAGAAATAAAAAAATCAGTAAAATCATGGTCCACATCGTACCGCTCTATTCGTAGAGAGGAGATTGCATTGGCGAAACTAAGGATAGGACATACGAACCTGACACATTCTTACCTGATAAGTAAACAGCCAACACTGCTACAGTATTCTCACAGTCAACCACATGTTTCCCTAGTGTCCCTATTATGTATCAACCACAACCAAGTTAGCACTCATGCCAAAACTTTTAAATAAGATATTTTAAATAATGATGAAGTTAAAGAAAGGTCAGTGATAAATTTTCTTAGAGTTAATCTTTTGTTGAACAAAACCTATTTCCCCTCCCAAAAAAAAAAAATAGTATTGAGATAATTGTGAAACAAAGAATAGATAGGCGTTAATGGCCTCAGGGTTTTACTCCTCTAAGCCCTTAACAACAACAACTATTTTGCACTAAAAATAAAACTATACTTTGGGATCTTATATTTGGAAGAGTAGTTGGGTACTAAAGGCTACTGTTTAGTTACGTGAAACAAAATATACTTACAAATGATGCTTCTGCTTTATAATGTTAAGGTTATGTATGAAAAGATTATATAGACAAGCAACATCTTCGGTCACAAGGTGAAACCCCTTGGTTACAAAACGGTTTTGAGGTAGATGTTTTGTCACCTACTGAATTTTGAAATTAGGTATATACATATCATTTTATGTATTATGTATTTTAATGATATGTGTAGAAAATACATATAAGTATCATTAAAATACATTTACAAAATATTCACATTATATACATCACCATAATTTTAATCACTTACATCTTGATATATTTTTACACTATTAAAAGAGAAATGTTATTAACATTTTGATGAGATTCTTATAAATGAAGTCAATCGTTTTTGACATTTTTGAGGACGAACTTAAACAATTACTGTAATGATCTTAATAACTCATGTTATCTCCGATGTAAGGTGCAAGGTGGACAAGCTTACAAACGTGGGAAAGCAGAAAATTTTGGCTAAGTGAATATCGCCTGTAATATTGAAATAAATTTTAAAACACAACATTGCTCGTCTTTTTATCTTTGACTGATATCCAAGAGATTTCGGATGTATTTCAAACCTGTATTTGTAGGGACGGGGTGGCCGACCAAGCTAACACGTATAAACAGAGCACCGTGAGTTGTTTGGCAACCTGCTAACCGAAGTAGAGATGAAAAATAATCACGAGTTCGTGTCACGGTGCTGGGGGTGGCTTTTTACTCTGGCATTAATCCCCCACCCTCACTCTCTGGCAAAGAAAAACTCCTCTATAGCCTAAAAGGCGAGAAAGGGGAAGACAAAAAAAAAACCAAAGAAAAAAAAATAGTTTTTGTTTTTATTTACTTTATTGGCCGTAGATCTAATTTAAGAAGCTGAAGGAGAGTGTTCACATGATAAGTAGGTTTTATATTTATTGATTGTTTTACGTACTTTACTTATATTTATCTTATGCACTTCATTTATTTGTCAAATGACATATAATCAAGTAATTTATTATTTTTATTTTCAATTCGAAACCCTTGAATATTTTTATTTCCTTTATAAATTCTTATTTTATTTATATTTTTTGTTTTGTTTTTCTATAGAAATATGTCCTTCATCTTTTTCTCGTTAGACCTAGAGGAGCGTTGAGTTCTTGGTACCCCTTTCATGAAGGAGCCAAGCAGTCCCACAGGTATAGAGACTACCCTTGTAAAATACCATCGCCCTAGTAACGGTCTCTGCAACTTTGTCGAGGTTTTTTTTCCACTCTTTCACCCTGTCAGCAGTGGCTGCAGGATAATGGTCGACCATTGCCTCGTTTTCTTCTTCTTCTTCTTCTTCGGTACTCGATTTAGAAAGCATTTACCTGCTCTGTACGTCGTACTTATGTATTGAACTTCTCACCTGTTTCTGGGAAAGGTGCAACTGGGTGTCAGTCGTAACAAATAATGGTGTTTTAAAAAAGTTGTACAACATAATTGCTTTCGCGATAAGTCAAACAACTGACTTCTTTGGGCGGCAACATTGAAACATGAGAGGAACGCTGGGAGCAGTAGGCCTCGGGCTCTTTTAGCCTCTCAAAGGAAAGAAGTAGAGGATTTTTTTTTTTTTTTACATTAATTTATAGCTTAATTGTAAAATCTTTTTTTAATGCCTTCAAATAGACGAAAACGTTACGATTAGAAATTTTCTTTTCGTATTTTTATTCAATTAATTTTATTATTAACTGCGCACTAACTGATAAATATTAACATAAAAATACGTTTGTGAACCTAAGTATAGAACAGAAAGGATATTTATATTTTTTATTCCCACACTTCATTTGTTTTCAAAAATGCCTCATTTTTGGTATTCTTATTCATTTGAATAATTTATTAACTGAACATTAAAAAAAAAAAAAAAATGCGATATAAATAGATAAACAAAATAAAACAATACTTTTTTTTCCACAAGTGGAAATGGAGGAATGTAGATATCCAAAAATATGTTTCGAAAAGCTAAGAAATAAATGCCACTCAGCTAATCCTGCTCTATCGAAATATAACTGGTGTTCTCAGCTAAAAGTAATGTCAGATACTATTGGGGAGCTAAATCTAGTATATGAAACCAACTCAACCATATAAATACAATAATATAAATAAATACAAACAACATTTGCAAGACGGAGGCACGATAACATTGCATTGCTCATCTTATCGTGAACATTTAAATATTTTTCTTAGTAATGATCAGATCCCCCAGTATTTGTTGATACCAACTAATTTCAAATATACTAAACTGTTAATGCAGATCCGTCACTCGAAAAAATATGTGAACAAGATTTCTGTTATTAATAACCTTGTGAAAATTACTCCAAAACTTGAGTGCAAAATGTGCAACACTAAAGAAAAGAAAATATTTCATCATATATTATTAAAATGCTCAATTTATAGTAGTTTAAGGGTAAGAATTTATCAGGGTATGGAAAATCTTGATGGGATAGAAATATTTAAACCAACCCCTGCAGAAGATATGAGAGAATTATATTTTTATCTTAATTATATCAAATTATAGAGAATTGGTAGGGTAATCTTGAATATTGTCCTCCGCATAATATGGCAAAAAATCCATATTGTACATCGCCATGTAATCTGGCCGGGTATTTTTCTTGTCTGTTCTCTTAGGTAGGAATAATTTTTTTATTTAATTTTAAAGCATAGTTTAATATTAATATTTTTTTTTAATGTGTATTTATTATTTTTATTGTTTTGGGTGAATTTATTTATGTATATTGTTGACAATTTTAGATTTTATATTAATTTGATAATTGGAACTATTTTAACTGTCTGACCTTTACTGAATATAATTTTTAATTTATGATTAAGAGTGTTTTAATGTCTGCTATGTAGTATAGAAAGCAATTTGTATTTCCAAAAGGATAATAATGTTTGTTATTTTGTGATAGGCTCCATTTTTATAGGGTTTTTTCCCTTTAAAAAAATAAAGATTGATTGATTGATTGATTAAGATACTTTTTTTTCAATTTTAAATAGAAGTTTTTTTGTACTGCTTTTCGAGTATCACTCTACTCTCATGGGTCGCAAAAGATCTCATGATTATACTATAAATGAAATCCTGAGAATGGCCGAGTTCGTCCGATAGTTGATGGGAATGGCCGAAGCTGATAAGCAGACCCTACACGGTAATTCATGAACGAACGTCACGAGAAGTTCCAAGATTGCCCGCGATCGCTTTGATCATGAAGACCCTTACACGTTCAATCATTACTGTTCATTACTTATCGTTGCTGATACCAATTTAGCTCAGTTGTAAACAAAGAAACAGCATAGATATGCTTATTTGGACATTGCCATTTATAATATTGGACATCAAGAGAAAAACGGAGATATAATAATTACTTCCTAGTGCCTGAAAATCATTTAGACCAAAGTTAGAAAAATATAAGTCAACTACATACAAAAATCTAGGAAAAGTATTGCGAAAATAATCAATTTGTTAAGAAAAGTTGAAAAATTAATGGCAAATAAACACAACAGTTAAAGATTTTTTTTCTATAAGTAAACTGTGAAGTTCCCACTTTTTTTTCTCTTCAATTTATTGTTTACTTGACTATTTAAAGAAAAAATAGTTGAAAATGGTTAATAATAATATAGACTAGGGATATAAACAACTATTTACTTAATAACGAGACCTAGGTAAACTAACCTATCTAGTAGTAGCCTCATAGAAAATCGTTTTGACAAAAGTTGGTAAAATATAAGTCTACTACTTACAAAAATTAAGGAAAGGTATAGCGAAAATAATAAATTTGTTGAGGAAAATGGGAAAAGAACTGATAAATATACACAACGATAAAGTTTTTTTTTTTCCTAAAGTAAATTGTAAAGTTTCCTCTTTTTTTTTTAATTTGTTGCCCACTTGCCTATTTAAAAGAAATAGTTGAAGATGGTTTAAAATTAGAAACAAGGGATATGAAAAATTATTTAACTATTTACATATAATGAAGATCAGAAATTTATAATGGTTGTGAGGCCTAGGTAACCTAACCTATCCAACAGTATGGTTGGTCTCCCCAGCCCATATGTTTAGTCGGTCTCCCCTCCACTTCTCGTGAATGAATCTTTGATTTCCGGATGTTCGGAAATCCGCAGCGCACCACCATCAGTACTTCATTCACTACCTTACACGACAATTCGGAACGTCATTAGTGCAATTCCAATTGACTGTGTAGGGTCCCCTTTAAGGCCCCGACTTCCGAAGTGAAAAGAATCCTTCGGAGGTTTGTTTTTCCCTTTTGGACAAGCTTAGCGAGGCGAAGCCTAAAAGCAGCGATGTAAGTAAAGGTATGAAAGGTTCTAATTTTAACTGAAAAGGGCCAGTAAAGATGGTTTGCCTTAATTCTAAATCGTATATTGTAAACACGTTGACAATTCTCGGCTATTCTCCGAATTTTATTTATAGAGAGATCTTGTCATTTTTGACTTTGATGTTCAAATTCCAAACGATGATCCAAATTAATGTTTTTATACAATTGATAGTCATAAATTATATACAGAACATATATTATATAAAAGTTCGTCCTTGCCTGACTAGAGAAGAAATAGATATCATAATTAATCAATCTGTATTCAAAATCATAGGTGGAAAATCAGCGACCTCCAATTGTTTTTGCACTATATTTATAAATTAATGTTTAATTATTTAAGTAACAAAAATTTGAAAACTAATTGAATTAAGTAGAATGTATGTATATGGTCATATGCATTTAGTGATATATAAAAATAGGAACAGTAAAATAAACAAATTGATGCCGTCTCCATTAGCGCCAACTTTAAACCTTTTTAAACCTGAAAATTTGTTTATAATATCAAGCTTTAAATAATAATTGAAAAATAAATTATGGTTAATTATCTAGAAATACTAAGATACCAAGTCAAGTTTAACAGTTTATATATGGATTTTAATACTTTCAATATTTTACTTTATTATATTCAGTTTAGAACTAGCATAAAAAAAGCTCCTCCTTTTATACTTTTTTTATTTTTATGGTTTTCATCTTACATAGAAATTGATAACAGTTTAAATAGAAAATAACAGTTAAATACACTGAAGATTGATGAATAGTAGGTTTCTTGCGCTTGACTGTAATAAACAAGCAATTGCTTTTCAACTGTATCTTATTGTTTTTTGATTTATGATATTTACAACTGTATTCAGAAAAAAAAATACATTAAGTAAAGTTGATACAGAAAATAATATCATGAAAACACTTGTTGAGAAACTATCCACTGGTAGCACTCTAAAAAAAAAAGATGTGTGTATGAAGGCCATCTTTTCAGAAGTTTCGGTGGGTTATCAGGGATCGAATAGGAAGTAAGGTTAGAAACGAGAGTGTTGGGATGATTCTGAAGTTTATTATGGAAAGATAGGTATCTGGATTGAGCCAAATCGGAAACATAAGGAATATTAAGGTCGTTATAGATGATTTTATTAGTGACAAAATAAGGAGCATTGAGGATTTTATGAAGGATTATGAATTGCAAGGATTTAATACGTGAAGAATAAGATGGCTTTGTGAAGCCTCAGATCTCAACTCCGTAAGTCCAAATAGGTCTAATGGTAGTCATGTATATGAGTCTTTTGTAATTTACTGAAAGCTTAGAGCGTATGTCTAGTAAATGCTGGAGTAGTAAATGCAGTAAATGCTGGAGTAGTCAGAAACGTCGAGCGGTTTCTTGTCGTTTCAGTCTGGCATGATTCCAAGTTAAGACGTTTCTCCAAATGGAGTTCAAAGTATCGGATTTGTTCAACAGGAATAAATGAGGTTTTATTAAGGGATGCTGTAGGACAGGAGGTCGTAGGCTTACGACGAAGGGTATAGGTAATTTGATGGGATTTATTTTAATCCTTCAGTTTTGACACCATTCTTCAAAATCTTATTTAGTTTTATCCGTTATCGTTTACTCATTAAATTATTAACTATTTATTGTACATGTTTGTGAGAATGACTCCTCTTTTTCATTTTTTTACTATTTCTTTCTTTTTTATGTAAGTAAATGTTTGAACACAGTTCTAATTTTTTTTTTATATGAATAGGAGCGATTGCCTTCATGTTACCGTTAAACGGTTTAAGTCATCTGAAAGCAATGCAAAAACCCCATCCAATTATTAACGGGGATAAAAAATTCGTGTCCTCCCCCTCATTTTAATATCTTTACTTATTGCAAAGAAAAAGTCTATTAACTTTGTCCTTCAAGCCTTAACGGTATAAACTATGTTTCGTATATCGAGTGTATGTTTTGCCTTTTATCTTCAAAATGACAAGAAGTATGTTATAATATAACGTTCAACTATTACATGATAAGGTTTTATTATTTGAATGACAACTATTTTGTTAGTATAATTTTTTTTTTCATAACCTCTAATCGTTATTAGATTATTCTCCAGTTCTTTTCATTTCCTTTTGTTCTATTAAATATCTATTTGTTGATTTTGTAAAATTCATTGTTTTAACCTTCTAAATAATAAGAAGTCGTCAATGAGGGCGATAGAACTCACCTTATCATTTAATTTCTTTTAAATTTTTCTATATATATTTTTGGAAATTCATTTTAAAATACAATTCTGAAATTGCTGAAGTATATTCCTTATATTCTCTGATAATTGAGATAAAAAGGAGCATCGTAGAGTAGAGAAGGATGAAGAATGCCTTTATGAATGAGCAGTTTTTTGCTGGATCTAAGATGTGGAGTTGTTAGTAGATGACGAAACTTCCTGGATTCAATAACCTTTATTAATTTGGAAATAGTCGAGTTTCATTCTTCAGGTAAACCAGTTTTTTTTTTTTTTAGATATTTTGTTGTGTTGATTTATCAGCTCAAGTGTTTTTGATAATTTTATGTTATTTTTTTCAAAGAAAATATTACGAAACTGTTGTAACTTGGTTGTTTAGTACATTTTGAATAATATTAAAGGCCTTTCCCTCTTGATTCACTGATTTTTTTTACTTTTAAACAACTACTTAAATAATTTTGCAAATTATTTCAAAATGAAGTTGTTGAAATAACCGCATCTATAGGTACATTGAGACCATGTCCTCGAGAAAAAAACGCATACTTGAACAGAACTGTTCTGGGTATTGTACAAATTTCAGATTTTAAATTTATAAAGAATGCGATAAAAGTCAAAGGCTTCAGAACAATCTATCGAGGAGTTCGCCGCAGACTTAACGTTCCGTTTTAGGTTGTGAGTCTTGGATATATTTCAAGTCTTTTTTTTTCTTTTTTTTTTTTTTTAGAGTGTGAAAGTAAAATAATTGAACGGTAATGCTCAGGTTTATTTTCTAGACTTCAATAACGAAAACATTGTAACGTGTTTTCAAGGTTTAGAAAATGTCTATGGCTGATATGACTGTTAGAGACATGAGTACAAATATTTTCTTAGACACTTTTCACAATGATTCGCTCGTCTAATTTAGCCTAATGTTGGACATAGACCAACGGGGAAAATCAATTTCATTGAATTCCATGCTCTGCATTTGACTGATTTAAGCCCAGTTTTGCAGGTGCACAAAAAGTGCACCTTTTCATCAAATTCTGTTAAAATGTTTATTAGTTCTTTTTCCTTATAAATTTGTTGTTTTAATTTTTTTTTATTTTTATATCTATTCGATAAAAATGTCGATGAAGCAATATTAACCTAAATCCCAAAGGCTACTGAACATCTGTACTTTATATTGCTCGTAAGTGGTTTTTCAGAGACATGAAGACAACGCCAAATACGATTAAGTAGTTCCAATAAGAGTGTTGAGTCATTGAGTTGGTGATTTAAAAAAAAAAAATTGTTGTAACAACCAAATAAATCCAAGTACATCATTTTCTTAAACCAAAATTGATGTCAGGAAGTTTCATTTCTTCCGGAATATGTGTTGTCTATAGGATGTAAATGGAATAGTCCTCGCGTTGGATGTTTTCATGCACTAAAAATCATTCAAAACAACACCAAATATTTATTTTCCACATGTCTTACGTAAAATAAATGACCAAGCAATTTAAATATCACTTTATTAGGAATACCTACTGTGAATATATACTAATGTACTGAAGATGTTTGGAAATTTTCTTGAACTTACTGGTATATTGAAAATATACTTCAAAACAACATTTCTCATCAAGATGTTGTTTTATTATCTAATATTATTTATAATTGATCATCAGAATATTTCACTTCCTTTTCCGTTATTCATAGGTCTGGAAGCAAGAGACTTTTTCTTCGCAAAGTTCCCGTTAGGATATGTTCTTGGAGGAGAAATGGGGCATGTTATTAAGTATGAATGAGATGCAAAGTAGCACATGATCATCGATCTTGGAGCGGATAAAGAACAAAAAATACCGCATCACCAAACGTCATTCGATCCTCGGTAGGATGATACAATCGAAGAATGTATGAGAAAAAATTATAAAAAGATGCCGGCTTCACAAACAGTGATCATTCATGCGGGCAGCTTGATATTAAAACCTCTAATAATAAACACCCCTCCGATAAAAAGACATCCTCCCGTTAGCTGGAAGTAATACTCGGCAGATTTGCCTTCGGCGCGTCATACTTAAACGATGATGTGTGAAATGAGAAGGCATAATGTGAAAAAAAAATATGGCTCCGTTAGCTTTAGTAAGGTAATGTCATTTGTTTTTGGATTGACTTGGAATACACATTCAGTTTTTCACTAGCGTATTTGAAAAATAAATTAGAATTATGACTGTAATGCCTCATGCAAAACTTAATATTTCAAAACACTATGAGCTGCTCATAGAAGTTCAGGAAATAAAAACCTCCATTTTTCAGGTTTTTTTTTTTTTTTTTTTTTTTTTTTACAAGTAAATATTGTTTAATCTCAGTTAGGTATTAACCTAATTCAAATCGTTCGATAGGGGTAAAATGCTTAATGTTAAGACTTTCTTCTTCTAAAGTAACTTTAATTTTGTTAATTTGAAATAATGAACTATCTCTCGTTATTATTAATGAAAAAATTACTATCAATAACCAACTAAGAAACTAACTAACTAACTAACAGAGAAAACAAATTTATTTTTTTTTTAAACAAATTTTAAGAAATAAGAACAGTTTAAATATATTTATCAAGTGTTCGAATACTGGCACATAGTTAGGTAAGAAATAAGGCATAATATGAAAGAAATAATCGCTCCGTTAGCTTTGGTAAAGTTAAAAAGTCTTACTTACCTACCTAAGTGTCAGTATTTGAACACCTTCAGTGCTTAAAACACGCCCTTATGATAATCCACAAGCTTAGGTTGAAACGTCGGCACCAATAAAAACCTTAAAAATGACTGCGTCCTGACTATTTATCACCTATGATATGTGGAACTCCTAGATTTGTTGGGAGAACTAGAAGAGATAGAATTAGGAACGAAGACGTTAGAGAGCAACTAGGAGTAACCGAACTTAAAACCACTCTAGAAAGATGGCAACTCCAATGGCTTGGACATATCTGCTGCATGAACGAAAACATGAATCCTATAAAGATATTAGTGGCTTGACCCACTGAAAGGAGACCACGCGGACGCCCCAGAATTACATACTAAGGATATATTCAAACAATTGGAAGTAAAAGAGAAAAAACCCTCAATGAGATAAAGCGGCTAAGCAGGGACCGGGAAGAGTGGTTACGCTGGATCGAGGCTCCTCAACGCTAACTAATTGTATAAGAGGAAGACAAAGAATAAGAAGATATATAGAACAGTCGACTATCTTCCTTCAATAATTCTGTTATATATTACAGATTATAACATGATCTGCGTGGATTCTAAGTCATTCCCGAAAGTAGACAGATCAAATACCTCGGTCCCACAATAACCTCAATAAATGATCAATAGATAGGATAAACCAAGATACGGCTGAGCTTCATGCAGCAAACTAGAAAGCAGTAGCCCAAGATAGGCAGAGGTGGAGAAGGCTGGTTCAGGCGGCCAAAGTCTATAGAGCCAACCGAAAAAAAAAAAATATATATACATATCTATATATATATATATATATATATATATATATATATATATATATATATATATATATATATATATATGTATATATATATATATATTAAACTAATTAATATATAATATATAAAGTGGTAGAAGGAAATAGAAAAATAAATAAAAAATAATAATTTCTGAAAATTAGTTTTGAACAAAGACTCGAGGTTTCCGTGAAAAATAAATTAATTGCCAAACTAAACGCAAACTTTTAAAATTAACTAATCTTGACTGGCCAAAAATATGTAATGTACCAAATTGTCATTCGACCGATAAGTGAAGACTGGTCCGAGTGGTCTTCTTTATCTATCCCTGATGGCTACAGAGATATAGCCACAGCATACTACCCTGAGTGGAAGTGTCAAGATGCATTTCTCGGGGCTGCAAGAAGTAAATATTAAATAACTCCGAACGAAATCGAATCCAGAAAGTTTCGGACCTACCATCGGTTTCTTTTAGTAATAATTTTTATTCCTTTTATTTTTACTTTTCAAACAATTCAGAAATAAGTTTAAATTAATTCAGTATTAGGCAATTTATCTATTTTGCTTATTAGTAGAAATATTCTACATCTTTACAGGTTTACTGTTGAAAGGTTTATGCTTCTGTTACGTAGTATTTAATCTTGTTTAAATGAAGTAATTATCCATACTTTCTGGCAAATGGGAAACCAGTATGAACGAAACAACAATTCGTGCTAGATACTCGACGCCCTAAACTTAACGGCTACTTTTTTCACCCGTCGTCATCATCGAACCCTTGATGACATAATTTTCTCTCCCCACGAAGCGAAGAGTTTTGCTTTCACAGGAGTTGACAGATGCTGTTCTACTTCGGAAACCGCTCCGTCACACACATTCAGAAACTGCACGCTAGGCTCGTGCTCGTCTGGAGGAGACAGCTTAAAAAACC
Source organism: Nezara viridula (assembly GCA_928085145.1). Classification (NCBI taxonomy): domain Eukaryota; kingdom Metazoa; phylum Arthropoda; class Insecta; order Hemiptera; family Pentatomidae; genus Nezara; species Nezara viridula. Next base: position 94,381,025 of record OV725077.1, read on the forward strand.
CTGAGCTCTCTACAGTGCACCCTGCTCTACAGACCTGGATTCCAGCTGCAACTAACTGATCCTTCGGCATGCAATCGCCGTTATATCAACAGAGCTGGGATCAGCTTCTTGAGGGATTAATAGTGCTAATTAACAGAAGCTTCGTACCCGCCTTTATTCTGACTTTGTCATTACACGAGAATATAACATTGAATATTAATAGTTGACCGTTGCATTATATAGGAAGGAGATGGTCCGAGGTGGCGGTCATAAATAGGCTAAATAGTGGTAAAACTATTTAGCCTATTTATGACCGCCACCCCAGACCATCTCCTTTCTTTGGGAATATAACATCAATGTCTGTTGTATGAATCCCTTGGAAATCGACTAATCCTTCCAAGACTCTTAGTGATGCCACGGCACCCGAAGGTTCACTGATTGAACGACCAGTCAGAGCAGTATAATCCATCAGCTCTCTTAGCCGCAGATTGCCTGCCTGACTTCCAATCCCCGGTACCGGTTTTCTGAAAACAGGCTGCTCAAATTTTAATTGAAATTTTAATTGGAAAATTGGATGGACGTCGTGAAAACCTTCTCTTGCATTATACAGTTTCTTTTATTCGTGCATTCCAATATAGTCTAGACTCGTACAAGTTATAAACGATGACCACATTCGATAAAAAGTGGTTTGAACCCAGTTTTCACAACGATGGACCTGAAACTACAAAACATTATTTTAAAATAAATTATAAAATAATTGCCCTAATATCAAATGAAAATATTTATTATTAAAAGTGGATTTTTATATTTGTAGCTATTAATATTAATATTATCTCCATCAAACAGTTGCAGTATGAATTATTCGAATTACCAAATCCAATCTCGATTGATCGGAGGTCCCTAAATACATTGCATGTATGACTTTGTTGAGAAAGTTCAGAAACAACTATATGGTTGTATTAAATTTTTGGCAAATAATTATGAATAACAGCCTCTTTTTACTTCTACTTATCTATATACAATATAAGTTAAGTATAGCGATCGTGAAATCTTTCACGGTTTGAAATTCCTTGAATCCTATCTAAATAACCAAGCATCGCAGAATATGCTGTATGAATGTTTGTGTGTGTGTGTGTCAACAGCCTAAAACAAAAACCAATGTTGCACGAAACTGAAATCAATTTAAGAAACTTTTCCCATAAAATCGACCTACCGAAAGTGGCACTTTTTTTTGTATATTTTACACATCTTTAAGTTACATCTCGAAAACAATCTCTTTATATCAAGGTGTAATGAAATGGCTTTTAGTATCATACTAGGCTTATTCTCATTGATATTGTCTGGCTGGTTTTAAATGAAATGGTACTTAAAAGTTATGTGATACGCGCACCAGCTTATCTGCACCATTAATATATGCAGCATACCTTGAAAATCATGTATATCATTTTAAATAATAACAAAAACAAAAAGTAAAATAAAAATGAAAACGTTTTGTGTCAGACAGTACCCCCCATAATTCTCTATCACGACCCTCCTAAATATAAAACCTCTTTATCTCCATTTAAATTTTTTTTACATCTCTGGCTTGAAATCATCAAAAGTTAGTTTTATATTCAAACTAACATTTCCTTGAACTTTGAGCTGTACAGTATATTGTAAAAATCAATATTTCTTTTCTTTTTTTTCACTGCTTAGTTTGTTAAAGAAAATCGACTTATTTCTTGCTTTCAGTTACGACGTGTGTCATAATTGATAATATAATGTTCATATTTCGGTCCAATCATGAATTTGCTCAATTTTAATTAATAGTGAGTCAACTCTTTTCATGTATTTAGTTAAAGTATCACCATTTTTTGTTATATTTATAAATTTATCTTAATTTTATAATAAACTATTTGTTGAGCCAGTGGTAGATTTTTTATTTTATCAAATTTGATTACAAAAAAACTTATAGGAGTTTGTTAATTTAAACGGAAAACTGTTCTTGAACTAAATTGAATCCCTTAAATGGTCAGATGCCTCAATTTAGCATCGAGAAATAATTTAAAAATTAAATCACCATTTAGTATCCCAATTATTTAAAATGTGATTTGTAATGTGCAAACAATTGTATTTAATGTAGTCGTCATTAAATACTGCATTTATTTCGATTGTTATTTATCGCCAGGTGATATTTGTAACGAGATTTATGTCGTGTCTTTCCACAACTCTATTTGTACCACATTAATTATTTAAATTAGTGTTGAGGGTTAGAGTTAATTTAAAAAGTAATATCAATCTGTAAAGATGTTTTGCACAGACATTTATTGAAAAATTAAAATTGTTGTTTCGGTTATTTTTGTTGTGTCAATATAAAAGACGAGACTTAAACTTATGATGTTCCTACACAATGAAAATTTTATAAAACATATATATCAAGTTTATAACTATTGATCCTTTGCAGGCTTTTATATATATATTTAAAGTTCACTTATTTAATAATTTCAATTCATTTATTGATTTTGTTACTATTATGTTTTTAAGTTGATTTATTTATCTATTTTATCCTACAATTATTATTATTTTTAAGTGTATCTATTTTATATTTTTTTAATAATATTTTTTATTCTTTTTATTATTAACTTATTTTTATTTTTTGTACCAACCACTTAAATAGTCTAAGAGTAGAATTATTTAGTTGATCAAGTGCTGATAACCTAGATGTTTTGCGCCTAGACAGCAAAACAAACTAACAAAACCTTAAAGCAAAGCTAGGTACCGAAATTAAAGCAAAGTGGGTATGCTGAAGATGATTCGGCTCGTGCTGAGTGACACGTGGAAGAAGACCATTGTTTCTTCCCTATTACCATCTTAGTGGTTGGATGTGGTGTTTTTTACTGTTGGAAAAAGAAAGTTTGTCCTTTTCCCAGTGGCAGTTGAATTTCCTCCAGATGTCATCTGCTACCTCTTAGACTAACAGCCTGTTTAGCATTGTAAATCTCTCCTTACCATATCCTCTACTTCCTTGTCGTCGGTGGCTGTCTTCATTAGGCTAACGAAGGACCCCTGTCGCTCCGAGGGGATCTCTAACTACTGTAACAGTCTCTTGCCTGTCACAACACTCTGAACTACTTCTCACTTCTACATTTTCCTAAATAATACCTCAATTTTGTGCGTTTTGTAGTATTTCCATTTTTTTTTTTATTACCTATACGCCATAGGTTGTAAACATTTCCTACGCAAAACTTTTTTCTCTTCGTTACCATCTAATGCCAGTTATAGTATTTATATTTATTTTATTATATAAGTATTTATTCATTATTGTATTTATTCACTGTAGACCTTTGGTAGAGCGATATTATTTCCTTACTGATATGTGCCACTCACGAGAGAACAAACAGCCCAGAATGGACAATCACAATCGAATAAGAATCACCAGAAATCGGGTTTAGACATTTCTGTATTTTCAGAAAACAAACATGGCAGACATTGGTAATATCATTTGCCTTATCCTGTTATATAAATCATAAAATTATACCGAATATAATTTTAAAATGAAACCAAAAGATGCAAAAGAAAATGAGCGAAGGCGTAATATTCGTCAATTGAAATGGTGGATGAAGAAATTGTATTTAAATCGGACAAGAAGGAACCATCAAATTAAAAAGTATCCCTCATGCAAGATAATCAGTAAACAAATGTCTACAAACAAAATTAGCGGTGAAATATCAACCGCAGGTGGAAGAGGCACAAACAAGAAGCAACAGTACTGGGCTATATAAAGAACCTATTTAGACATTCTTGTTTCCTATAGTTTGTGAAATGTCTAAACATGCCTTTTTATTGCTACCAACTAAGGTTTTCATAACACAACAACAGACTGTCCAATCCTTTATATTTGGGTGTATACTTGCACATGTACATACAGAAAAAATTCTTATTACCAGCATTTTTTTTTAAACTAATTTTTAGTTAAATGCATACCAGCCTTCGATACATCCGTTAATAAAATAAGTAAAATATGTAGCTTATGAAATATTTCTTTCTTAAACATGTATTCTATTTTTAACATCAGCTATTCCGTTACCATTGCAAAAATGGGTCTTGGTATTCTTTTGTTCATATGTAGAACGCCTCGATTTACCCCTTAGTCATTAGAAGGCAGACAGACATCTTTGTGTGATTAATTGCTGAGGATACTATTGAACAATGAACCCAATAGCGATATCATTCCATCGCCATTATCTGACAACGAAATCCGCATTGACTATCTCCTATGGGATCGCATCAATATGTTAAAGAGACGGACCTCCGATTATTCTATCTGCGTTCGTTGCCATATTATTTCGCTATTCTTTGGCTGGGAACTGACTCTGGAAAACAATCCCACATTCTAATGCGTCTTTTCCTTTCTTCTGGTTCACAGTTCGTCATACACCCATCTGATGATTATTCATATTTTGCATATTTTATAGTTTTAATTATATTTAGCGTATTGTATGCATTCCTTAAAATGTAATGTACTGATTAGTTGCTAGGGTTTTTAAATATTGATGTACGCCGGACAAAGGAGGAAGGAAAGGTTATCCGTAAGACTGTTTAAGTTAACTGTTATTAACATATTATAGTCAATGCTGCAAGTTAGCGATTTATTTCGTGGATTCGCTATAAACGTCAACACTATCAGACCGAATTCGATCCTGCGCCACTCCTGACCTGAGAATGCTTATGTTTCGCTTTAACGTGCTCGGCCACAAAGACTTCTTTGTAGGGATTTTTGTTAATAAGCATTAAAAAAAAAAGACATTTTTATAAATCCTTGGATTTTGCTACTGATTTCCTTCTAATGTTTTTTTAAACTTATTTTTGGAAGAGAGCCAACCACCCAAAATATTTATATCACTAATGTCATTTTGTTACTATTAACGCATCGTATCTTGATGTACTGTAATGTATTATGAGAAGGAGTTGATCGGGGGGTGCGGTCAAATAAATACTAAATTAAACAAATAGTAATTATTTAATTTTTGCCGACGTTTCGACCCACTTTGCAGGTGTTCATCAGGGCGTAGGATGTAGCACGGGCGGCAGTTGAAACACTGTAATATATTATGTAGAGAATTATTTATTTTTAGTCATAATACGTGCAATCTATATACCTGCGACTATAATTTTACAGGTAGATGTTTCGTTTAAGGTTATTTTAAAGTTTCGAATTAGGATTTTCGGGGATGCCCAGCAAGTTGCGCCATCAAAATTTCTGAAGGGGACATATTTTGAGGAGGCAAATTCCTATGGGGTTATGAATTTTTGGACTAACGGACAAGGAGAAAACATGGAACAGACTGCAGCAAGTATAATTGTACATGATTTACGATGTTCCTAATTTCACCTTAGCTTGTTTTGTTTTTTTTAACAGAAAGTGATCTATAAAATATCTTGGGAGGAGAGAGTTAAGATTCTTGCGGTATCAACCTTGGGGGGGAGGAGGGATGGGCACTCCTGAGAATTTTACAAAAATTATTCTCTTTTCTATCCTGAAATCACTGACGAAAATAGATTTGCTTGCAACAGCACAAGGTTGAATTTGCGATTTGTCATCATTGCAGTGATTTCAAAAGATACACTTTAACTGTCAATTTAAAAATGATTTCTTTAATATTAGTTGTGGATCAACTCTGGTTGTCAAAAGAACATCCAACAATATGAGTTTGAGTTTGGATAGTGACTATAGCAACGCTTTGAATATCTGTTGTTTTATCTGTAAGTCCTTAGCAAGTTCTGAAGGATGCATAGGCGTCGGTGATGCAGGGTCAAATTTAATGGGCTTCCTTGGCTGAAAACCATTTCATACATAAAAAAACTAAGCATCCTGAAAGGTTTCCGATGTATATTAACCGAATTGTTTCCATTTGTAGCAACTAATGGTATTATTTAATAAATAATATGTTGATGGTTAGCTCACTCCCCCCAAAGAAAGGATCCAAAACAAATTTCAGAAGAAAACTGATACCAGAAGCCAAGATTTCAGTGTCGGATTTCATGTTAATTAAAATAACTTTTCTAAAAATATATTCAATCAATGCCTAAAAACGAAATAGTTTTCGTATTGGTTTCTAATGTTTCCACTAAATTGAACGTAAAATAATTCATTCACTCTTCTGAGATCATTCACTCTAAACACGGGATATGGTATCCATTTCTTTGTTATAATAATATGGGTGATAGACGCAGTCAGGGCACAGTCATTTTGTTATTTGAATTTTTATTCTCAACGTTTCAACCCATGCTTGTGGGTTATCATCAATATATGTTACCAGCACTAAAGGTGATCGATCAAGTACTTGCGACAGCGTCTTGACTATCTATTACCCACGATGTATAGAACAGTCGACTAACTTCTTTTAATAATAATAATAAAAATAGTAAGCAGACTTAAGAAATACAAAGGTTCGATGACAACATTAGTAAATCGCTGTCTACATTCTTCAAAACCCCTCCCCAGATCAGACTTAAACAATCCTTCCATCTTCACTTCGCTTTATCTCTCAGACAGCATAGCGTATATTAACATTTTACCAATTCTTTCTTTACTAAACCCAGCAATTTCGCATGCCCATTTTATTTACCTCAATTATATTAACTTGAAACGCTTAACTCAATACGGTGTTGTGTAAACTTTTTTTTTTCCTGTCCTCCCCTTCCTCGCCTTTAAAGGCTATACGGGGTTTTCCCGGGCTAGGAGTGATGGCGGGGATTTAAAAAAACCCCGGGCACCGGGACGCGAACTCGTGACTATTTTTTATCACAATCTTATATATCAGGTTGCCGTGCAACGGCGGTGTAGTGCAAACGCGTTATACACGGTGGGCCAGACCCCCTAACCGTGCACCCCCCCTCCTCCCCCACATCCCTATAAATTGCATATCGTTGTGTTCCTTGTGACAATTTATTAAAAAAAAGTCAATGTTTCCACAAAAAAAGTGAACGAACTGCCCCAAAATGGCGTCCAAACATTTCGGATTGACGACTCGGACTTTAGTTAGTTTTTTTGTTACTGAGAATCAGCATTTGGCTTAATTTCATCATAGTTTGTCTTTTATTAAAGCTGGTTAGTCAGAGAATAATAAAACATGAAAAAATATTAAAAACTAATTGGCTTAGGCATTAAAACAAATCGGTAAAGTCAATTTTTTTATTAAAAAAATTTCAAGTTGAAAATCAAGCGTCGTTTGTAATTAAACGTTCAACAATAATGCAAATAAAACATCTGGAGAATACATTTCTCTTTCTAAAACACTGATTACTTTTTAAAATATTTGAAGTAGTTCCGCAGAAAATGTACTTAAGCGGCAGAAAAGCGCTACTGCCGTAGGTTCCTTCAGGCCTCTACACCACTCAGTTCTCATAAATAGCTTAGTTATAGTGCTATAATAACGTTTTTGTTATATTATATTGATTGTATTAACGAACAAATATTAATACAATAATTTAATTGTCAAAATTTTTTTTTTTAATTTATTATTATTTTTTTTATTTATTATTATTTATTTTTTTAAATTTAATTTCCTTTATTCTATACGGAGGTCGCTTAAGAAGGCCTCTATTATAAAAATTATATAATTATAATAATAAAACTTAATTCAAAAATACTTTGCAGAATATCTTGAATTTTTTATTTAATGTTTGCAATTTAACATTTTGTTTTATATATTTACTAATTCTTAGAGGTAATTTAAATTGTATATACTTCTCCGGAAATGAGTCATATTAATATCTGTTTTATGAACTAAAATAATATATACCTAATCTGAACTACATTTAATGAATAGGTGATGGATTGTTTAGTAAAATTCATATATCGCTATTAAAAAAGTCATTTTTATTTCCTTTATTTTTTTCGGAAGTTGGGCCATATCATAAAAAATAAGAACATTTAATATTAAATGCATCTTAGAAGTATCTTTTTATGACAATAAGACAACACATTTTTATAATTTGTTTTTTTATTAGGTGCTGCGGGGACGAGGATGGAGGAGGAAAGAGAGGATCTGCGATGACAGGGGAAACGGCCACTTCCAACGGACCCTACATACTCAACACCTCACCAACGGTAAGTTTGTCTTCACAATTTATTTAATAGTAATATAAACTTTAGGTCATATAATTTATTTTTTCAAATATACGAACATATCTGTGCCCCGCAGGTAAAGGACACTATGTCCATTTTTTAAATAAAATAATTTAATAAAGAAGAAAAGGATAGTTGGGGTGATCAGTCAAAAATAAAAAATAATTCCATCAATCTTCGATCAATAGCGATCAGCCCTGATGAAGGCCTGAACTTCGGGTCGAAACGTCGGCAATTTTAAAATAAATATTATTATTTATTTTTGCCATTTTTATTTTTGACTGATCACCCCAACTATCCTTCTCTTCATTGTTCACTACAGTCAACCATCAATCCACAAATAATTTAATAACTAAGAAACAAATTTTAGTTGTTCAAAGTTATGGAACATTGACTTCCCTGAACAAATGAAAAAATGAACATGGTGTTCCTCTTTGCCCCCGGGGTACAGATATATTGTTATTTAAAAGCATTAAAAATATATGAAATGAAGAAACTACCCAGCGATATCGCTTCGATTTCAATTTATTGCTTAATGATATTGACAACTGTATTAAAGAAATACATCTAGTTTGTAAATTTGTACGAATAGATATAATGACGTGAAAACACTTCTTGAGAAACTACCGAATGATAGCACTTTAATTTAACTAATTTATTAATTAATTAGAAACCTCAACGAGTGTTATATTTTTGATGTTATATTATAATATATTGTTATATTTTTCTGATCAAGATTCGGAACAGCGTAACTGATCGTATTCCTTTGGTTCTTCCATTGCAAGTATTATCCTTAACAATATCTTATTTCTCCTTTAGTTAGTTATCTCATTCTTTCATACTTTATATTTAACTATTTTTGTATCAAATATTAGTGTGAAATGGTTAATTATTTCAAATTAAAGGTACTTTAGAGGAAGCTGATATTGAAAATTAGCCATTTAAGCCCTGTTAGAGAAAATCAATAAGAATAAAACCTAGATTATATTAAAAAATGCTTAATAATACACTGATATATTGAGTTTAATCAAAATTTTTGATTAAATCAGAGTCATTTTTGAGAAAATCAGAGAAGTAAAAATGTGTTAAAACGATTAAAGTACCATTTCCGGTTTGCCGATTTTGACGAAAAAGTTGTTCATCCAAGGTTTATGTAATCCTCAAATACACTATTTCAGTTTCGTACGACTTTCCGTTTTTGTTCACATGCATACAACGACACACGCACGCACGCACGCGCGCACACACACACACACACACACACACACACACACACACACACACACACACAAAAGAGATCATTTTGTGATACTTCGTTATTTTGACTCGTGGGACCTCAAAACAATGTAATACCATAAGGATAATAATGTGCGTTATACTGTGATAGGCTCTATTTGTATGGGGCTCTATCCTTAAATAATTGTTTTTATTGTTTTAAATTTAAATTAATTTCTTAATAAAATTATATATTGGTAAATGTATACAATACAAACTTTGTTTTGTTTTTTTATCTCTGATAACAAACATCGCAAGATATATAGACCATCTTATATATGTATATATAAGATATATATACATATATCTTTATTATATTTATATATATACACACAACATATAAAGGCGTCCAGCTCTCCATTTGCTGCAGCTCCAGACTGCAATGTACAGCGCGCTGTTGGAAGGCGCAGGCCTTGACGGGATCATTGTAGAGAAATATCGGCCTTGTTTGACAATAAACCACGGTGGTTCCTTCTTTTTTGCATTCCTTCCCACATCCATCCCCTCCAATAGAGACCTCTTTAAACCGCACCATTCCTGCTACCAGGTACGCTACACTGTCATTTTCTCTTATTTCTGTTCTTTCCAATTATTTATTTTCATTTTCTTTGTTTCTACCTAAACTAAGATAAACCTTTAATTTATAAGGATTGTTTTTCTGTATAATTGCTTTTACATATTGAGAACCCTTAAATTACGGCTGATTTTGGTGTGTGAAAGTCTCCAGGAATTCAGTGGGATTCACGGTCTAATTATTTTCAATTTAACTTTGGTTTTTAATACTCGATAGTTTTATAACTCTTCCAGAGTGATGGTTTACACTTGCTTAAACTTAATTACTTTTCGTCTTTGAACTGTTTTCATAATATTATAGTCTTGTTGAAAATAAAAAAAATGCTTGATACATATATTTATATCGAGATTTAGGGAACATTTGGGAGGGGGAGAGGAGGGCTAAGGTTAATGTTATATGATAACATGGTAGGGGGAGGAACATAGAGAATACAAATGGATACTGATGTAGTCCTCGAATCAATTTTTCAGGTGGCATAAATACTATGGTCCATTAATTAATTAGCAATCGATGAAACTTCGTAAATAGCTTCAACTCATCGTAGCCTACAACTATTTTATTTATGAAAATTTTCGGAATCGGAGCGTTTTAAATCTAGAGATCGCCAAACTTTATCTATTTAATTAGGTACTAAAAACTCGTAAATGCCCCCTTGCATTTCACATGAACCGTAAGATAATTTGAGCACAAACTCGAGAAACAATATGACCTTCAAAAATATTGAGCTATTTAGCTTGACCTACACCCCCAAAATGTCAAAACGACGAGATTGTATTGGCCAAACGACTCAATATTTTTGTAGGCCATATTTCTCTCGATTTTATGATCAAATTTTCTTACGATCCAAGTGGAAAGCAAATGGGTATTTACTAGTTTTTAGTACCTAATTAAATAGACAAAGTTTGCCGACCTCCAGATTGAAAACGCCTAATTCTGAGAATTTTTGTTAGTAAAATATTCCTATATTATGATGATATGAAGCTATTTACGAAGTTTAAGGTGGATGTTAATAATTTGCTAAAAATGGGTATGTACTACGGGCTAATACTTAGTGAATGATTTTGTAATATGCCTGTGGAAACCTGTAGAACTCATGTGGCCCCTTATATAATTTTATCTTAAAACTCTTTTAGATTCCCTAGATAATTTTGTTATCTTTATTCAAGTTCGCAATATTTCTCTAAGAGAACAATCAGAATTACAGTTATGAATGCTTCCTAGTAGTTCACTGAAGTGTAGATGAATTCGGTATTGTCTGATCTTGAGAATTTGGGTCATGATCTAGGTCAGTGTTTAGGAAAGGATTGTTGGTATCCAAATGGGTTAGCAAAGCATTTCTTTGCGTCCATTCGTTTGGTTTTGAGACTTTTACAATATGAATATCTCTATGAGTGAAAATAAGAAACAATACAAAAAATAAAATGTATACTGGTTTTTTAGTTCCTCTGAGACATGTAATACAAATAATTTATTAGATGTATATCTTTAATAGTCGTTTAATATGAAAATTAATATTCTCAGTCATTAAAAAAAAAAAAAACTGTAGTAAACTCTGCTTCATTAATATTCTTGTTATAATCGATGAAGGCGTTGGATTAGTCCTCCTTTTATAATGGAATAACATAGGCCTTGTACAACGAATAATTGTTGGGTATCCATTAAGTGCAGCCCATATACTCTCAGCTGTACCATAATGTATAGAGTCGTTTATGCTGCACTATCTCAAGAATTACATTATCTAGGCTCCATTAATTACGTATGTAGTGTAAATTAATTCAAACCTGAAAGGTTATGTTATGGTAAGTAAATACTTTATTGAAAAATAGAAATTTTAGTTAAATTTCGAAAAATGAATATAAAGTATCTTAAAGTACAAAAATAAAAAATGAATTTTTTTATTTGTTAAATAAAATTATTATAGACGACTCTTCTTAAAGCTTTCTAATAGCAAACATATATTTATTTGATTTAAGCGATAAGTAAAATAAATATTTCATTTAATATAATTTCAAATAAACTTTTCAGAGATCGGATCAGATCATAATATAATACGAATAAATATATGAAAGTCATATTAAAGTTTAAAACAAAAACCATAGAATTTTTAAATAAATGCAAGAATAAAATTAAAAACCAATTCAGCCATTGCATAATTATATGGAAATTCACGAACGAAAAACTGTTTTACAACTGATAGTAATAACAGGAATATATCTAGAAAACCAAAGACTTTTTCGAAACGTTTTCTGTTAAATTTAATTTTAATTTTAAATTTCAGCCTTAAATCGGTGAAATGCCAAGTAGAGAAGTAACCGGTAGAATACCATATATTATAATATGCTGAAATATTATTGAAAGTTCCTTAGCTAAAATGTAATTATTAAATAGATATAATTATGTATTTGTTTATTAGAATTGGCGCAATGTGACAAGTTAAAGTCCATTGTGTGGAATTATACATTTTGTAAACGTTTTTGGATACCTCCATGTTACCTTAAAGAATATTTTACAATGTAGAATTCCAATGAAATATTCTCGGAGATGACATCTTGACACTCTAGAATTATATTGTAACTAAGCGGACTCTACACGTCTTCAGATATGAAAGTCTTAAGACGCGAGTATGGCTTCTTTCATTATGGTCTCTAAACGTATTAGATAGACTGACGTTATTTTAACTCTGCTGACTTTAATAATTATCTTCTAATGCCCGAAAATACTTTTGATAAAAATTGGAAAAATTTAAACTTACCTATTTACAAAATCAAAGAAAAAATATTGTTTAAATAATTAATATGTTAGAAAGAAAGACAATTAATTATCAAATATCGTACTTAACAGTTATTTCTTTCAAAAGTAGGAGTAAAGTTTTCCATTTTTTAAAATTTATTGTACATTTTACTAACTGATGGTCCATTAGTTAATCTTCATCTTCTTCATAGATTGAAATGGGCTGGGCCCACTGCGGTTTTCCACCTGTACAAGGAATCTTTGTAGGACGGGTAGTTTTCCGCAGTGATCCCCCAGTTGGATAACGATCCATGCGATAACTCACGAGGGAAAATTTACTTCTTAGAGTAAAGTTTTCCTATAGCTACTATTCCTTTAGTTTCAAGTTCTCGGTACATAGAGCACAGCTAAGAACAACGGCTACCGGAGAAGATGACCCTGGATAGTTACCTAGACCGCAAAGGTCACGAGGACTCGAGAAGCAGTCACTATAACGGTGACAGGGTGTGGTTCCATTAATAACCTGTTACGTAAGGCACCACACGACCTGCGCTCTACCTGTCTTCTCTTCGCCATCCGAGGGGAAAAAAGTCTGACATTAAGTCAGTGCCCAGTTCGTCATTTTTTTTCATATCACAATCCGTCATTGTGATACACTCCCATTCCACGAGACGTATTGTTCTCTCCCTGGCGTCAAGTCATTTGAAATATGATTCGTAAACATACAGAACGTTAAATAGTCCTATCATCTGTCATCATTATCTTTTAGAGCTGAGTGCAAGATATATTGTGGTTTCAGAATAAAAAGAGAATGTCTTAACATAACATTACAAGGTCTTGAATTTCGTTTCCCATTTTATTATTTCGACCGCCCTATCTTAATCCTATAATGACCATTGGGTATGCAGTCCCATTTTACTTTTTATTATAAAACCTCTCCAGATATCCTAGCATTTTTTTTCGAAGTATAATTTTTACGTTCTTATTAATTCTCAATTAAATGCTTATGTAGTATGGAAGGATTTAATCTTAAAATATAAAAAAAAATACTAATAATAAAATCGATAAAAATAAAACAAGAAAATAATATAATTTCTCCTTTTTTATTATTTATATAATAATTTATCACACCCCAGAACATCAGTAATAGTTACAGAAGATTGGAATGCATCCAACGACTTAATTCCATGTATAATCCACCAAAGTTTAAATAGATAAGCAAATAAATTATCTTAGGATGGTTGAGATTTGTAACCTAACATCTTTCAACGGTTACATTAGATATTTTTTCTAATTAAATTATTCACTATTCCAACTTATTTTTGTTTTTAAATTATTGATAATTTATATTTAAGCATTCAAATTCTAAATAATAAAATTCTATGCTAATGATCATCTACGGATGAATTTGCAAAGTAAATAAATTCATATGTAAGCACATAAGATCACGAACTTAAATATGATATGACTCCAACAAAATTTTGAGAGTAAATAAAATTTATTTAAGATATTCTTTTTATTATTAAGAACTCAGATTGTATAAAAACAACCCCATGTTTTTCATTAATCATTTAAACCATCTAACTTGAATCGATCGACCCATTCACACAAAAAGTCATTACGTTCCTTTTAACGGATACAGTGTTTTGAACCTGAATTGTTTTAAAACAACTCTGAGCTCTAACTAGAGATGGGCAAATGCTACTCTGATTACTGAGTCTTAAGTATTTTACTCAAATACCTTTTTTTGAGAACTAAATAATTTAAATACTACTTCAGTTGATGGCGAACGATGAACTTAAGTAGTGATTGGATTCTCAATAGTGATTCAATTTGAGTAACATACTTGGTACTCGGTAAATTTTAGAGCAGCATTTGTCCATCTGTTTCTCACTGAATAATTTGAGCCAACATAATTAAAAATCAGTTTAGCCGTTTTCTCAAAGTATTGTTACATGCCTAAAAGTGGTCACCCCAAATACTTAACTCTGTTGCTTCGCCATAAAAAAAGATTTTTTTTTTTTTATAAATGTCATAGCAACAGAGGTTAACCGCTCAGGTTATTTAATTCTATTTTAAGCGTTTATTTGAATCTTTCATTGGTTTCTCAACGTTAAAATTTAATTGGGTCTTATTTCTACTTTTGGTATAAGTTATTCACATTTTGACTTCGAGCCTTGCTCCAAGGCTCCATCTGGTTCTACGAACAAACAATAAATTTAAAAAGAGGATACTTATTATTATAATTTTATTGAGTATGTTTGTTTGGTGTTGGAGAGTGGAGGCTGAAAATATCTTATAAATTTCCTGCGCTATCGTCTTTCCTCGAACCGGAGCCCGCTGTCGAAAACCGGTTTGAGGTGGAAATATATCGAATTTAATGGGCAATCCATTTTGATATGTAAATATATATATTTTAATGTGTCGTTATAATTCATGAGTGTTACTTATACATTTTATGTTCCGTAATATTTATTATTGGTCCGAGTATTTCATTGCGAGAGTTAGAGTCATTTTAATTTAAATAATGCCATATTTTGTGAAGTTTTTATGTTCGTTTATCAAATCAATGTATTAAGGATCAGAAATATAATTTTCAAAATGTAAAATAAATGTGTATACAAATATGTAGTTTTGCTCTGTCTTTATTAGAAGTAATTTTGAAAAGCGGGTATTGTAGAGTGTGCAATCTGAGATGATAAGTAAAACAATTTTTATTGCATGGTTAGGACAGAGATGTGATGTTATAAATTACGTTTTTTGTTTGTATTTCTGAATACTTGCGAGGCCGAAATCAGCCATAAAAACTTAAAACAGCGATTTATGATAAAATTGTTCCAACATATATTTTCAGTTTGATAATAGTATATTAATTAACACTTATGGCTGAAAAAAATTTAATTATTATAAATAAACATAATTTTTTTTTTTTAGTTTATTTATACACCCAAAATATTTTATTTCTTGCTTACAACCGTATATTATAAACTGTCCATACCAAAAATAAACTTTTCTTTTTATTTTATATTAAATACTACGTACAAATTTTATACTCATTATTTTAACAATAGTTAGTTAATTAACAATTAATAAATAGTATGTTTTATTACTGTTTATTACCTAAGATTTCATTTTTTCTCGAATTAAAATAAAAAATGTTGATTTTTCTTGTATTGTTTTTTATTTATACAAGAATATATTTATATATTTGTGTTTTAGGTAAAATTTCTTTATGTAAATTGAAATTCTAGACTTAGGCGATGAACAGTTATAAATGTTACATATGAAAGTGGTTAAAATAAAGCTGATAGGTTACAGATAAATAAAATTATGATTTCATTTAATAAAGATTTTTTTTGTTAATAAGAAGTTTTATTGTTCATTTCTTATGTTATTATTCAATTTACATTTTATAAAAATGAGACATTTATGCAGGAATGCTTATCCCCTTACAGACAGTGGTGCATGAACTTTCGCCCAAGCCTCCCAATATATTTTATTGCAATCCTCTTCTTAAAAGCAATGCAAGCGGAAGTAGAATTTTTAAAATTGTAAATTATATACTATTACACATCCTGCAGTATTTTTCATGCTTTTCCTTCTCTTCTTGTTTGAAACTTTTCATTTTGAAAATTTGTAACTCCGTCAAAATGTGCCCTCCCCCTTGAAAAATTCTGATGCCACGAAGTGTATCTTGAAACCCCCTTCTGTGCATCCCTGCATTTATAAAAGCTAACATAATTGGGGAACAATTTATAAAATAGTTCCCATAAAACAAATTTTAAACAAATGTTAACCTGTCATTAAAGTGTAAGCGAATTTACATAGAAGATATTTAGGATTTATTTTTTATTATATTTTGCTATGTAAAAAAGATACAACGACTATTAATTTTATAAGTGATTCTGTTGGATCTAATGGGTTCAAAAATAAAATAATTATACGTGATTGTGCATTCGCAAATCAGAACCCAGAAAAATATCTCTGCTTTAATTAAAAAGTTATTGTTCAAAATTTTCTTTAATTAATTACATTTTATTTGTAATTAATTTTAAATTATTAATCGTTTACGCGCGGATCATTTCTGGTTTCATCGATGAAAATTTGTCTATTTTTTGGAATACAATTTATCCTATCGAAAAGAGATTGTATGGTGACATTCACTTAAGTGTATATAACCTTTATCAGTTATTTTTGGAGGTCTTTAAGACACTTTTTAATGGCTGGCAATAGTTCAAAACTTCCCATTTTTTTCAGTTTTAATAATTGAGAAAATTATTTTAACAACCATATGCTTGGATTCTGCTTTTCAGTGCGATATAATCTCCTTTCAGGGGATAAGGATCGGCAATCTTAAGTGAACCATTATTTACAGGCTATTAAGAACAATGTAGAGGAGGGTGACAAATGGAACGACACCGAGATAGGCGATGGAGATGACTCACTGCAATACCCTCCGTTCGCTCTGACCTCCCGCGACCCCGGGTACCTGAGGATTGAGTCATTGCGTCCTCTGCACAAGAGTTCCTCTGCATTTAATTACCGTCTTATGTCCTAGTAAACTGGAGATTGATTGAATACCCCGTATTCTCTATCCTTTAAGAGGCATTTTAGATCATCAGCCAGGAATTCAGCATTCCTTCCAGATGAGAACAGCAGAAATCGTTGCGTTTTTACTACAAAATCTATGAGTTGCTGACATGCCAAGAGAAACAAATTAGTTTCACTTTTTTATTTTATTCAGGAACACATTTTATAATCTCATAAATGAGCTTTGCGGATGTCATTAACGCTTGTAAATGTTATTTACGGATATTATACATACATACATATATATATATATATATATATATATATATATATATATATATATATATTATATATATATATATATATATATATATATATATATATATATATATATATATATATGTATGAATATGTTTTATTTATTTATTTTATCATTGTTATTATTATTATTTTAGCCTGTTAATTGAGAAATATTACAATGTGTCTCAAAGGAAAACGGATAATATTAGTCTCTTATTGGCAACTAAACTAATTTAATTGCTAGATGTCTTCCATCACAACTCTTCAACTTTTTCATAATGGTGTGGAGATGGTTGGCCGTAGATTATAATTTCAGAAGATAGACGTGGGGTGCGGTCAAAGTATAGTACTTTATATACTATACTACATAATTCAATAGAAATACTACAATGTAATATAGTACTTTATATACTGACCGCACCCTCCCCTCCCCCCAACTAACTTTTTTTGAAACTTAAATATTTTCCATCAATTTTAAACATCCATGCTATTTATCATCTGCCCTTATTTACAGTTCAGGGTACCAACCTTCCAGCCTTAATAAGGAGATCGAGGTTTATTATGATTGTCATCCGCTACCGATTTACGGATTTAAACCAGCGCTCTGTTTGACGATCAGAACTCTAATCTTTCTAATAGCTACATATTGAGGCTCAAATTTTTTTGCAGCATTGTATGTTTAGCAGGCTATCTTTCGTTCCCAAAGTATATTCCCCTCACTATAGACCGCCTATTCCACTATAGGCGCTGGCACTAGAAAATATTAGAAGGGTGGGGTCGAAGGTCAGTGTAACATGATAACAGTTTTCAATAAAGGGTAGGAGAGAAGAGGATACAAAAGCCTTACATAAAAGAATAGCGCAGTAATTAGTTTATTCTCTGTAAAATTATATAATTGATGCACATTTAATACACTTTTTAGTGTGGGAGTTCCGGCCGTCAAAACACTCAGTGTCATGAAAATCAGATTCTCCCATAATTTAAAGATAATGCCAGGGGTTCTGTGTAAATTTTCTTAAAACCTCGTAAACATAATATCTTTTTTTGTACAGAAGACTAGGCCGTTACAGATTAATTAAATGACAACTTTTTCTCGCGAAGTTGTTGGAATGTGGTCTGATAACCATATTCTCTGACTATTCTTCTTTTATAACTTTACCTAGAACCAATTTGCTTTTAAATGGTATCAATATTATACGCACGTTCTCGAATAAATTTAGATATCGAACTTCTTTAGGAACCTTGAATTTTCATTCGATAAAAGTTGTTTGTATAAATTGTACAAAAGATTAAATTTAAAATATATAATTTGTAATTGCCATCAAAACTTAAAGCCTTAGTTTACGGTCATATGAATATATACAAATTTAATGAGAAAAATAAATAATTAGCACAGGAAAACAGACGATATCAATTAAAAAAAAATCTTGATTCGTTTATTAAAATGTTTTTGAGGAAATCGGAAAGATTTATATCAATAAAGTTTGATCAAATAGTATTAAAAAGTAATTCCTGAAGCCCTAAAAAATTATGAAGTTTTTATATACACGAATTATTTTACTCTATATTTGATAAATACAGTTGAACTGCATATGCATCATTACACCTAGAAATTATTTCCATTGCAGCTGAAGACGGTGATGGAGCGAGAGAAGTTCCTGCCGGGTGTCGACAGGGAAGGCAAGAGCCTGGGTGAGCCCGACTACACCATCCCCTCGCCACCCGAGCGGGACACTTCGCACCTGGATACCTTCACCAAGTACACCGAGATCCGTCTCTCACAGGTAAATCATTTCATTTTCTCGTGTTGTGGGAAACGAGATATTTCAATTGGTAAGGCACTATGATCCTATTCTCTGGATCCCAGGTTCGATTGAGGCTGTGGCAGGTAATTATTTTTTTCTGTTACTTCAGCTGTGGGTCATCCATGGGTTCCGGAGAGCAACCTCCTGGAGCATACCCAATCTCTGTAAGATCTGATACTGTTTATTAAATGATTAATCAATAAGAAAATACAATGTGTTGAGCATGATTTCCACCAATTCACCCTCTCTTACATTCATTCACCAACAAACAGCACTTTCTTACAAAGTACAGAGCAATACCATCTTTGGGTTTTAACGCTCATTTTTTCACACACACATATATATTTATAAATATGTGTTGTATTTGTCATTATAATTAATCTCCTTGCACATATTTAAACATATATAAATATTTAAACAAATAAGGAAATTTTTTTAAACATTGATATTGGTTTCAAAAATTAAGATGGAATAATTTATTTATTCTAAATGATATCAATGAATACATATTTTCAGATGATTGTGCAGAAAATCATCAATGAAACAATAATTATTTAAATGAGTGTTAATGATTCTCCATTAAAAAGTCCAAGAAGTAAATTGAATTGGAATGTTTGATAATAATAGAAATAGATAATATAGGCAGAAGACAAAGTACTTATTTTATTATTTCCTGTTTATTATGTTTCTATAGAAATTTAATAAAGTTTTTACAAGTTTATATATTAAGACTATTTTAAAGAAACGTATTGGCAAGGACCCCTCCTTTATTAAAAACAAAAAATTTTACTCTAGACATCAACACCATAAGCATTATAACAAAAACTTCAACACCATAAATATTAGAACAAAAACACCAATACCCAATAATTGTTGGGTTTAGACTTTTGGAACTAAGAAAATTGCGCCATGAATGACACAAACCCCACTTCACAAATACAATGAAGTAATTTAGGAGAAGAGGATGAGGGTCATGGAGGAAATCGTGTATTATCTTATATTTGAATTTTACTTCATTCTGTATGTCCCTAATTCAGTAACTTAATTAATAGGGTAAAATTATTTCTTTTTTTATACCATGTGGGGCTCCCATACCTCTGATCCTTAGGCCGGTACTGACCAAATGTCAAGTATTCTACCTCACATTATCTACCTTTTAAATTAATTTTATAAATAAACAGGGCATTTTTTTTAGAAAAAATTCATTTTTCTACCTTTTGAGATGCACGAATTTATCTCTAATCAAGCAAAATAATATATTATAATACCAAATTTTATTAAAAATATTAGTTATGCTACATTACAGCTATTTTGGCATTTACTTCCATCAATGTCACCACATGGAGGTAAAAATTGCAAGATTTTATAGTTGAGATTTTATTGGTTGTTAAAAATTAAAAATACTATATGATTGATATGTTTATGATGAAAATTTACTGCTATTTTTTCTGATTTATTTTTTTAAAATCTATTTGAAATTCATGAAAATAAATGCCATTATGATTTCAGTTGAGTATCGATGGGGGCTATGATGGATCTCAGAGTTCCCTGACAAGAGCTGAATTGGAGCAGTACTCAAGGGCATATGAAGAAGTGAGGGCCCCATCTCATAGCCAGCAGCCTTCTTATGCCCAGAGTGAGGGTTACCATAGCTATGTGTCCAGTTCCGACTCGACCACCACCACTCCCTTCTTGGACAGGTAAAGTATTTTTACATTTTGATTAAAAGTTAATATTTCTATACATTTTATCTGTTAAGTTAAGTTTTGAATAACTACTATATTCTGATAATTTGTGTTAAGTCTATCTGTAAAGTTTCAGTATATACTATGTTAAGTTTGTGTGAAATTGCATCCTTAGTCTACCTAGCCCTCTAGTCTCTGACTCTGGCTAGTATTCTCAACTCCATCATGATACATCTTGCTGTTCCCAATTTTCCTATGTAGCCTTAGGGCTTTACCGACATATAAAGTTCAGAATCCATATTATCTCTTCCAACACACATTACTGCTTTTAGTTGGATATATCCAAAATCCTTTTAAATTTGATTCTTGAACCTATTCCACTAAAAAAGATGACTGAAAAGCTTTCTGGGAACCAACTATCAGACCCCGTCATCCACATATATCATGGCCTGAGCCAGTGCACTGACTTTAAATTTTAGTATCCAACTAGAAAATGGGTCAAGCAACCAGGGCAGCCTCCCCGTTCGGCACCAGTAAGTGGGAGCCTTGGATCAGCAACTAAAATGTAAAGAATGTATAATATTCCTTAAAATAATGCTACTTCTATCGACATTCCAATAAAAAAACAATGAGTCTTAACCTTGATTGGCAGAAGGCATAACATGCTAAGGTAAACATGAGGAAATTGGCTACTGGTCGATTCAGCAATGTGAGAAGAAATAGATGATGAATGATAGTGTGCCTGAAACCCATGCCAGGACCCTCCTTGGGGTTTTCCTTTATCAGTCCTCTAATATAATATTCATATGAAGGATAAAAACAACAAGAATAAGATTATTTCCCAACTTTAATTCTTAAAGAGACTGAAAATGTTGTGACATTTGATTATTGAGTGTCAATCCCCTTTGGGATATTGGTAAATGTATTTAATAGTATTCACTAGATTTCTTGACAACCCGTATAATCTTTGCATGTCATAAGTTCTGTCACTCAACTATATCAAAAAGCTATCTCCCTTCATCCAGATCAAAAATACCAGATAGATTGACTTGCCACAGACCTTTGTTTTTTCACAATAGTTTTAAAGAGAATATGTGATCTTAGATTTATCTTCCATGTGTAAAAGTAATATCCCACAGTCGTCGATCCAAAATATTAATAATAAAAAAGTATTAGCCCAAGATAATATGAGATTGATGAAACTATTACGGATTAGTGGGATTGACGATACAAACATTCAGCCCTACTCCTTGTCGAGACATCTCTCAGTGAATGCATTGATGCTAGTGTCTAAACATTTCTTCTTAACTCCATATAATGCAAAGTCCACTAGACCTGGTCTAACCAATCATAACAGATACTCTATTTAAATTATAATGTATACACAGCTACTAAAGTTTGTATCAAGAAAAAAATATAAGAAATTTAATTAATTTTCTACCTTCAAGGGCCGACCTCTTAAAAATTATTTTGTACAGGTAGTTTTTTCCCTCTTTTTCTTCCAGAATAGTTACCCTAATAAATAGAAAAAGTGCTACCCGGGATTCTGAATCACTAGACCCCTTGAACCCCAAAATTAAATCTTGGATCCCTATTGCTTTTGGGTTAAGATTTAAGGTTTAATCCTATTCTTCAGGTATCTCATTAAAGTTAATGTTTTTTCTTCATGTTTTGGACAAATAAAACTAGATTTATATTTGAATGTCTATACTTTGAATTCTAAGTTGTGGTTTTGTTCTTAATGATTTTCATTTGATGTGATTTGTTTTATTTTATGAATTATTTAACTTTTTTTTTGTATTCTTTGTTTATTATAAGATTATGATTTTTGTTAGACAGATAATAATACTAAAGATAATTTCATTTCAATTTAATAATAATAAATTTATAACCAGTTGATATATATATTGTTTATTAACCCACCCCCCTCCAAAAAAAAAACATACATTTTTTTTTACAAAATTACAATCAGCACATCATAGATAATGATTGTTGCTATTTGATTCAATTTCCAGACTTCGACGGGAAAATGAAACAGGGAGGGAGTCATCAGCTAGCTCCGGCTCTTCTAGTGAGACGCTAAAGTGGCATGGGTCTCTCTCTGATGTGAGCAGCACACCACAGCACATAGCACATTCTGCCAGGGTTCCTATGCCTCAGCGACACCATTCGGAATCCGTGCTTTACCTTGAACCATGGCCCCAACCAGTGAATAATAACAACATGAGGCGGCTTTTTCCAGTCAGCACGTATGAACCTACAGCCCCAAGGTATGAAATGTCTTTATCTACTTTTATGAAACTACTCTAGATTCATTAATATCTTTAATTTTATTAAACTAAAAAGATCATTTTTGATGTTTCTTTAAGCTGCGTCTGAATAAGAAAATAGTCTACACGGTGGGCCAGACCCCCTTACCGTGCACCCTCTCCCCACATCCCTATAAATTGCATATCGTTGTGTTTCTTGTAAGTATTTATTAAAAAAAAGCCAATGCTTCCACAAAAAAAAAGTGAACGCACTGCCCCAAAATGGTGTCCAAAGATGGTGGATTGACGACTTTGACTTTAGTTAGTTTTTTGGTCACTGAGAATCAGCATTTGGCTTAACTTCCTCATAGTTGGTCTTTTATTAAAGCTGAATAGTCATAGAATGATAAAACATGAAGAAATATTAAAAAATAATTGGCTTAGGCTATGAAAAACACCAGTAAAGTCAATTTTTTTAACAAAAAAATTTTCATTTGTAACTTGAAAAAAATTTTCAAGTTACAAATCAAGCGTAGTTTGTAATTAAACGGTCTACAATAACGCAAAACGTGCTGAAATAAAACATCTGGAAAATATATTTCTCTTTCTAAAACGCTGATTAATTTTTAAAAATTTTAAAGCAGTTCTGTAGAAAATGCACTTATGCGGCAGAAAAGCATACTGGCGTGGGTGCCTACAGGCCTTTACACCATTTAGTACACATAAATGGCTTAGTTATAGTGATATAATAACATTTTTGGTACATTATATTGGTTTTATTAACGAACAAATATTAATGCAATAATTTAATTGTAAAAAAAAAAATTAAAATTTTTTAAAAAATTTTTAATTTTTTTTTTAATTTAACCTCCTTTATTCCATACGTAGGTCGTTTAAGAAGACCTCAATTGTAAAAATGATATAATTATTATAATAAAACCTAATTAAAAATACTTTGCTAAATATCTTGATTTTTTTTTTATTTAACGTTTGCAATTTAACACTGTGTTTTGTATATTTACTGATTCTTAGAGGTAATTAAAATTTGTATATACTTTCCAGAAAATGAGTCATATTAATACCTGTTTTATAAACTAAAATAATATATACCTAATCTGAACTATATATAATGAATAGCTACCGGGTTGTTTAGTAAAAGTCATGTATCTCTAATTAAAAAATTAATTTTTGTTTCCTTTATTTTGTGCAGAAGTTGGACTATATCATAAATAAATAGGAAATTTTAATATTGAATGAATTATTCTCTATGCACAAAGAAAGATAGAAAGGGTGACGCTATAAGTTCTTCTATAAACCAAAATTGATTGGATTTGGTCTCAAAATAAAGAATAACGCGAAATTGAATCAGAAAATTGAAAAAATACATTAAGCGAAAGGAAGTGCCAAAAAATCGGAAAAGATAAAAAGGATCAGTATCCATTATATAGCTAAATGAATGTATAGTAGACAGATGAACAGAATATTTCAAGATGCTGATAAAAAGGGTCCATTGCAGTTTGGATGATATTAAGTGGACGATGTAGGTTTATTATGGTGAAAACCACTTTATTTTCGATTGCTGAAGGCGCACATCGGGACTAATTTCAAATTGAAGCAGGATATAGAGAGGTATATCGAGAATGTTATAGCTCATAGCTGGAGAGCTATAATGTACTAAACAGAAGAAGTTCTGTTTAGTGCATTTGCAAAAGATTTTTTGAGGAATCTAAAAGAAAAACGCGCTTTTGTGAAAGACAATTAGATATTAGCATAATCCAAAGTGTGAGGCACTAAGCAGATAGAGAGCTATTTTTCTTTTTATATGGACTTCTCTATAACCTGCCTTAAAGTGAAGACAGTCCCAATTTTCAATTTCTCTTCCAATGTGCAACTTGAGTTTCTCAATCCATATTGTTCTGGCAATCGACAGTTCTCCTTCTGTATAGTGCATTTGCAAAAGATTTTTTAAGGTATCTTATATTAGTTATAGCTCGTTATTGTTCAGAAATTGCGGAATAAATTGTTTGGAATTGGCAGAGCTATATGGATTGAGAAACTCAAGTTGTACATCGGAAGAGAAGTTGAAAATTGGGACTGTCTTCACTTTAAGGTTAAGCTCTGCCAATTCCGAACAATTTATTCCGCAATTTCTGAACTATAACGAGCTATAACTAATATTTTTTAATTTTAATTTTTTTTAATAGTATTTTTAATTAAGTTTTATTATTATAATTATATCATTTTTACAATTGAGGTCTTCTTAAACGACCTACGTATGGAATAAAGGAGGTTAATTTTTTTTTTACAATTAAATTATTGCATTAATATTTGTTCGTTAATAAAACCAATATAATGTACCAAAAATGTTATTATATCACTATAACTAAGCCATTTATGTGTACTGAATGGTGTGGTAGAGGCCTGTAGGCACCCACGCCAGTACCGCTTTTCTGCTGCATAAGTGCATTTTCTACGGAACTGCTTTAAAATTTTTAAAAAATAATCAGCGTTTTAGAAAGAGAAATATATTCTCCAGATGTTTTATTTCAGCACGTTTTGTGTTATTGTTGGCCATTTAATTACAAACTACGCTTGATTTGTAACTTGAAAATTTTTTTGTTAAAAAAATTGACTTTACTGGTGTTTTTCATAGCTTAAGCCAATTATTTTTTAATATTTCTTCATTTTTTATCATTCTATGACTATTCAGCTTTAATAAAAGACCAACTATGAGGAAGTTAAGCCAAATGCTGATTCTCAGTGACCAAAAAACTAACTAAAGTCAAAGTCGTCAATCCGCCATCTTTGGATGCCATTTTGGGGCAGTGCGTTCACTTTTTTTTGTGGGAACATTGGCTTTTTTTAAATAAATAGTTACAAGGAACACAACGATATGCAATTTATAGGGATGTGGGGGGGGGGAGGTGCACGGTAAGGGGGTCTGGCCCACAGACTAGTCTACATTCTATTTGAAAGTATTCTTTGTAATGGCACAATTTTGTACATTTTAGTGTTATTATTATTTATTTAATTTAAAAATGATGCTAATAGTTGTCATGAATTATTTAATATTCTTTAAAGCTGATAAAGAAACGTAGCTGTTATAACATATTTTACTTGTCTATAGCTGTTAAAAAAAAAATTGTCTTTAACTTATATTAATTTTTTTAATTTGCTTAGAAACAAATAAATAAATAAAGAATATTTAAAAAAAAACGCTGCAAATTATTTCACAATGGTTTATTATTTCCAAACAATTATACATCTAAAGTAACACTGCCTTCTGAGTTACAAAGAAAAATAAACAAAAGGTGATTCCAATTGTTGGACTAAACTTTTTTTTTCTAATCAATAGTAATATGCTAAAACAAATAGCATTACTTCAGTAACACATTCAAAATTTAAAAACCAAACCAAGGATATAACGTTTGGAGTAGAACATAAAAGAAAAACCGGAGACCATATCTTTGCTCCTAATTCTCCGATTTTAATAATTTGTTTTTTGTTTTTTAGGAAATTTTGTCAACTTTTAAAAAACCATATAGAATATCCACAAAAAAGTATAAACTTTTGGTTGATCACAATGGTTTATTATTGAAAATAATAAACCAAAAATATGTGAAAACCGCGATATCTCTACTAATTAATAGAGCTTTGATTTCGATGAAACTTTCTTCACTTTTTAGGAAATTTAAATACCTTTGAAACATCTTTTCACAACATCCACATAAAAGTATAAACTTTTCGAGTTATTCGGAATTTAATTTTACCAGCCCTCGTAACTTTTTTCCCAGCTTCTTTTTGTTTGTGTTATATAGATAAATTTAAAGGGTTTCGAGAAAATGACTTTAGCGAGTTTAATTGAAATCTATACATTCGTTTAGGAGCTCCAGTCTATAGCAACATAGGTTTTTCGGCCGCCATTTTGAAAGTAAAAGGGGGGTAATAATGTTGATGAAGGAGGATCATCCTCCGGTGACCTCTGATTTTATATCAAAATTTGAAAAAAAATCGGTGCAGTAGTTTCGGAGAAAATGCACGGACGGCGGATGGACAAAAAAATTTTTATTCGTTTTTCGAATTCTACGCATCCTGAAACGTGAAACCTCAAATTTTGAGAGGGGGTTAAGTTTTTGAATTTTTTGGTCGATCACAATGGTTGATTATTGAAAATAATAAACCAAAATAATAAATCATAAACTTACAGTCAAAAGTAATTGCACTAGCCAAACTTTGGTTTAGGCTATTCATTCAAATTGGAATGAAATATGATTACAAAACTTTTCTGATGGAATTATCTTTTATGTAGACAGCTATTAAACTGTAAATTAGCAATTAAAAATCTTAGTCTTTCCAACAAAAAAAAAAACAGGTACATTTCAAAAGTATTCGCACATGTGTTCTTTTTATAATACTGTGTAGTCCAGAAAATAATGTAGGATTTTGGTTTAAAAGAAAAAAAAAATTTACAGCTGTTTTTTTTAAATCAAAATACTTTCCGTTACTATAAATACATTTCTGCTAATCAAATCAAATCGTTGGCAATTTTTCCAGTCCCTCATAATATAATTTTCCATGTTTAGAATTGATAAACTCCAAAAACACATTTTCTAATTCCCTTTATCTATTAAATTTTTGGTCACTAATGTAGAGATTCAGGTGTCTAAAAAAATGATAATCCATAGGTGAGAGGTCTGGAGAGTAACATGGATGTGGCAGAATTTCATATCCAAGCTCTTACAGTTTTGTGAAGTCACACATAATTCACAGTGGGCCAGACTCAGCTACTGTGCACCCCCACCCCACATCTCTATAAATTGTATATCGTTGTGTTCCTTGTAACTATTTATTGAAAAAAGCCAATTTCTCCACAAAAAAAGTGAACGCACTGCTCCCAAATGGTGTTCAAACATGGTGGACTTTGTCTTTACATAGTTTGTTGGCCACTGAGAATCAGCATTTGGCTTAATTTCGTCATAGCTTGTCTTTTATTTAAGCTAGATAGTCAGAATAATAAAAACAATTTAAGTTAAAAATCAAACATCGTTTGTAATTAAACGGCCAACAATAACGCAAAACTTGCTGAAATAAAACATCTGGAGAATATTTTTTGCTTTCTAAAACAATGATTACTTTTTAAAATATTTGAAGCAGTTCCGTAGAAAATGCACTTAAGCGATTCTGGTGTAGGTTCCTACAGGCCTCTACCACACCATTCAGTACTCATAGATGGCTTGGTTACAGTGCTATAACGTTTTTGGTACATTATATTGATTGTATTAACAAACAAATATTAATGCAATAATTTAATTGTCAAAAAAATTAAACAATTTTTTTTTAATTTATTATTTTTTTTTTTTATAACTTCCTTTATTATATATGGAAATCATTTAAGAAGGCCTCTATTGTAAAAATGATATAGTTATAGTAACAAAATATAATTAAAAAATACTTTGCTGAATATCTCCAATTTTTTATTTAATGTTTGAAATTTGCCGCCTGAAACCAAAATTTCTTAGAACCATCTCTACATCATCTATCCATTGGAGTAGTGGCCTATCTCTTCTTCTTCCTCCTCCATGTTGTCCATACATCAATTTTCTTGGTACTCTTCCCTCTCCACATGGTCTAGCCATCTTATAAGGGATGCCTTGATGAAGGTGACAATGTCAGCCTCACTATATAGTGTGGCTTTCCAGACTCTCTTCTAATCCTCATGTAGGCAGTGTTCTTTTCATTTATGCCCAGAATTCTTACTGCTGCTGTAGCATCAAATTCATCTAAAGCCCCTGCCATTGCTAGAAGGGACCTGGTCTCAATCTCCACATCATCTGCATATGCAAGATGCTGTGTGAGGTGGTTAAAGATTGTGCCTACCAGATTTGTCCTGGTGGTATTCTCAGTTTTTTCCAAGCTCATATTAAAGAGTGTGGTTGCCTTTGTGTCTCCTTGCAAGATTCCAGCCATTATCTGAAACTCCTCAACTCTCCCTGCATTTTCACGCGTCATCTTTTTATTTCCCAATGTCATTCTTACAAGCTTGGTCGATTTCCTTGAAATACCCAAGGTTGAGTTTAAGAGGACTCTGAGCAATGTTGGCTGGTCCATTGAATCATAGGCCTGTTTGAAGTCTATGAAAAGGTGATGCAGATCAACATTGTACTCCATAGACTTCTCCAGCAGCTGGTAAACAGTAAATATTTGATCTATTGTAGACCTTCCTTGCCTAAAGCCGCATTAGTACTTCCTGATTTCTCTTTCCATATGAGCGGGAAGCCACTAGTTATTGGCAGTAGACAGTATCTTGTAGGCCACACTCAACAAGGAAATTCTTCTGTGATTGGAGACAATGAACTTGTCACCTTCCTTATACATAGGGCAGATGACAGCTACTTTCTATTTCATTGGGATCTCTTTTTCTGACCAGATATTATATATGAGCTGGTAGTGCTGATCCCATAGTTTGTCTCCACCATATTTCAGCAGTGTTGCTTCTATCCCAGAGGCTTTATGCAGCTTTAGATTGCTCATAATCTCAAATAAAAAAGAGGAGTAAGCCCTATCAGTAAAAAAAAAGAAAGAAAAAAAAAAGCAGATTGACCATGTGCTGGCTTATAAGAGTCATCAAAGCTCCATTCAAGACGTAAAAAGCTATCAAATATGCTAAACTGAAGGTATCGAAAGATAAGATACTAAGTATATGCAAAGAACATTTCCAGCAGCTTATCAAGCAAAAGACCGCAAACAAGGTAGATGACCTGGACCATCCTGAGAACCTTGATCCAATAGAGATTAATATTCTGGAGTAGAAATAGCATCTGGAAATTGCTGCTCGTATCTTCAGACCTGTTCAAAGATGGGGAGGAATATCTGAGAGCTAGGAGACTAACCCAAAAAATATTGGAGGAAGGAAGGATATCAGGAACAAATGTCTAGTTCTTCTTATTTTAAAGAAAAGCTGTAAGTTTGTGGTAATTACAGAGGCAAAGCATATCTTTTTGTTCCATACTATAAAATATATTAGTTACTCACTATGCTCAATTCAGATGGAAGAGGAATGGGTTCATAACAGGTACTTGAAAACTGATAAGAAGAAGCTGAGGATGTGCACACCTTATTTGTTGCTTTTGAATCAGATTATGACTATGTGGAGAGAAACTATTTTTGAAAGATCATGACTGAACTAAGAGTTTTCTGGAATTCGTGACATTGTCAAATGAGTAGACAAATTATACTAAATGTCAAAACCTGAAACAAGGAGTAATTGAAGCTTTCATGGTTTTAAAAGGTTTGAGGCAAGGTGATGAACTTTGTTAATGCAGGACAACTTGCTGAAAAGGTGAAAAGAACATAACTTGTAAGAGAAGGAGTGCATGCCTGAATTGATTATTGGGGAGGGGGAGGGCGAAATGATATTCTCATTATCAGAGAATGGTTATTATGCCTGAGGTTTGGTTGTCATAGAAACACTGATTTAAGATTTTAATATTTCTAATTACCAGAAGTCATGTGAAACTTTGATGAAATTTCTTATTTTTAAATTTAAATAAAAATTTATTTCTATCTTTTCTTTTAAAATGAATAACTCATGAATAACAATGTATTTTTTTTAGGTACATTTTAAGTAATGATCGCTCACCACCTAAACTCTCGGTAGCTGAGAGAATTTGTGAGATAGAGCGACGTGGAAACAATGAAGATAAGAGGAGAGGAATGACTGACCATGCTTCTCTCAAAGCAATCCAGAAGAAAGCACTACTTTCCTTTTACGAAAGGCATGCTTCTGCTTGGAAGTCTGAACCTCAGCTTACTGCCCCTAGCATTCCACCCCAACCACCACCTCGTCCTCCACCTCAAACCAGCAGGAGATCATCTTCAGCATCGGATTATGCTGGAGCCATGAAAAGAGAAGTAAGTTGCAAATGTTTTGTTTAACCAATTAGTTCACTCTGATAAGGTAGAAAAAAAGTAAAACTTCAGAATGAGAGATATATAGTTGAAAATTGAGACCAATTTTAATTTTTAATTTCTAAATGTTTGCTAAAATTCCCATGTAAACTCATTGCTGCCTCTCAAGTTATAGTTGGCTATCAAAGTTCAAAAAATGTGGCAGATTGTTTTCTGTAAATATCTAATTTCCCATGCATCCTATAGTCATTGATTTAATTGAGCCAAATTCAATTGATATTTATAAAGTATTAAAATTGTTAGAAAGAAAAATAGTTCTAATGTTTTTATTATTACAAAATATTTAGTAGTGTTGGATTTGAGTAGAATTGATTTCATTGTGGGTTCCATTGACTTGGTAACGATGTAAAAAATTTCAATGTGTTAACTGAACTTTTAAATATCGCAATTCACTATTTAAATAAATTAATACCAAGTATATTTATTTTTATTAATCTTTTCCATTTTTTCAGATTCCTCGAAATAGCTTAGATATGTCAAAATCAGAAAGTAATGGCATGAGAGATTCAAAACATCAACATAGGTATATTCTTTTCTAATATGATTATTCCCTTGTAGTATATTAAAAATATAGTAATATTTTATAATATAATTTTATAAATCTTGTAATAATAGTATAATATAATATTACTTGTAGTATATTAAAATGTAAATTTTAAATTTTACTTAGAAAAATAATACCCCTATAAAAAAAAAATATAAGTTATTTTAGAGGTTGGAAGTACTGAGATGAAAAAATCTTCTCATCAGTAAAATGTTTAAACTATTTTTTCTGTATTGTTTCATGAATAATTTAAACCATTTTTAGTCAAAAATTAATAAGCTATTTTTAATACTTCCTACTCAGTTTTTCCATAAAAATTACTTTATAAACACATATCTGGTCTAAAACCACATTTTTTGGCCTATGAGTATTTATTTATGCTTAGAGGACCATATGTTCCAGAATAAAATTTACATTCATTCATCTTCACGAGCTGTTTCTGTCTGATTTTTTGAAGATTCATAATCAAAAGAGGAAATCATGCTCAATATATACTGACTTCCTTGAAAGTGTAGGAGTTAATGTTTTTACTGTCTTCACTACACTTTCCTGAATGCCTTACTAAGGGCGTAATGGTTCAATGTCCTTGCCAAAGCGATGTAAGTAAAAGTATTCTAAACTGTATATAAAGTTGTGAGACTGAGTATTGTGGAAGTGTCCATTTTGTCACTAAAAAGACCTTGCTGCTGAT
The DNA here is from genome assembly GCA_928085145.1 of Nezara viridula. Lineage (NCBI taxonomy): Eukaryota > Metazoa > Arthropoda > Insecta > Hemiptera > Pentatomidae > Nezara > Nezara viridula. The sequence goes on from OV725077.1 coordinate 94,413,465, forward strand.
AAAAATATTTCTCAAGGTCACCCCTTTCTGGATTATCGATTGCCATTGGTTCCATTTTATGATAATGTCTGGATTATTTGTTCTCACTTGGTAGCATTTTTTAAGTATTGTGGGATTAAAAGCCATCTTCCCCTCACCTCTCCCTAAGACATGCACCACTACATAAAATTCATTCTTATAGGTACGGTTTACAGGGTAAAACAGAGATGGGCATATTTATGTTATAAAATATAAATACGAAAATACGAATACCATTTATATTTATGACACTTTTGAATATAAATAGCAATACATTTATATTTATAAAAAGAAACATGAATACAGATGATACCTATCCACAGCTGTAAATATAAATACGGCCGCATACACCACTTAAAAAGTGGATATGGCTGTAATTACAGTTGTATAAGTAAATACAGCTATATTCACGTTTATTGAAATGAATACGCTTAAATTTACAGAAGTGTATGGAAATATTTTCACACAACTTTATGAATGAATACTTTTATTTATTAAATAAATTTTAATTTATTTGTTACTTTTCCAAGTTACTTTTTATTTTGTTACTTTTTGGTATTTTCCAAAATGAAACAAAAAGAGTTAATCAAAAATTAAAATAAAGTTCTGGACAGTTTATTAAATAAATATCTTAAAAAATATTGGAATAATGTTGGTATTTGCTAACTCAAAATGATGTATTCATAAATGTTTAATAAAATTATAATTATGAATATGTTAAGATGATTTGAATTGATCTAATGAGAACAGATTTGAATATATATGTAAATGTATGTATGTATGTGTATATATGTGTGTGTGTGTGTGTGTGTGTGCGTGTGTGTGCGCATGTGCGTGCGTGCGTGCATGCATGCGTGCGTGCGTGCGTGCGTGCGTGTGTGTGTGTGAGAGTGTAGAGTGTGTTAAAATACTTCTGTATATCTAGGCATTACCTTAGTCATCTAGTCGACTTTTCCAATTTCCTTAATTGATTTTAGTTTACAAAATTAGGAATCTCCTAAGATCTTGACATATAAATAATTATAATTTTATGTTTAATAAAAGTAAACGTTTATGTATACATCATTTCAAGTTAGCAAATACCAACTTTTTAACATTATTCCAGCATTATTTAAGAAATTTATTTAATAAACCCCTGACTGTACAGAATTTTATTTTAATTTTTGTATACTTTTTGGTTTTATTTCAGAAAATATATAAAGTTACAAATAAATTAATATTTATTTAATAAATAAGAGTATTCATTCATAAGGTTGTGTGAAAATATTTTCATCTACTTCTGTAAATTTAAGCGTATTCATTTTAATAAACGTAAATACAGTAATATTTACCTGCACAACTGTAAATACAGCCGTATTCACTTTTAAAGTGGTGAATACGGCTGTATTTATATTTACTGCTGTTAATACGTTTCATCTGTGTTCATGTTTCTTTTTATGAATATAAATATATTCATATTTATATTCCAAAGTGGCATAAATATAAATGGTATTCATAATTATATTTTTGAATATAAATATGCACATCTCTGGTGTAAAATAATAAAATCATTGCCAGCCTGATTTTCTATACCATTATGTTGCTAATTTAAATCGCTATTTTTTTGTATTAAGATTTGAAGAAGCTGAGTATCTTATTGTGGGTACATAGCAATGAATGTTTTCTACTTGCAACAAAGTAATCATTGTTATCTCTGATTAATATTCTGGTCTTTAAGTTGTTAAGTGCTTCAGTTACACATTATAGTCTGCAGTTGGTACTTTATTACTAACACAATTTTAACAACTAATACAAATTAATAGTAATGTTTCTTTATATTCATATATGCCATCCATCATACATCTCCAAGCTCCTTCTGTTCAAATCCTCTGTTCATTCTCACAAACCCAGTTCCCATTCTTCAGATTTGTACGCAAGGGCTCACTGAACCGCTGTTTTCGACAGATCATTCATTATCCAATCCTCTTCGCTATGGAACTCCATCACTTCCTACATATGTCGCTCCAACACCCTCCCAACCTTTAAATCTCATCTGTTCATTCATTTCTTACCCATTCAGATATTATTGTAAATATGCATATAATTTATTGGATCCTCCTTAGTTATTTTTACTTCATGTTTTTTCAATTTTGCTTCCTCACTATCGAAGGTGAAAAGCTTTGTATTCATGCAAGAGGTTAAAAAAAAATTTGTGCTCAAAATTGAAAATTTTCCCTCACGTTTGGCGTTTCAGATATCAAGGATCAAATTTGGTTCGGTTTCTGTCTTTCTGTCTGTCTGTAGTCAAATTGATGTGACAGGTATACCACCTACTACCTTTTATCCGATTTTCATGAATTTTTCAATTGGTTGGTGTCTAGATTATCCTATATCAATTTCATAAAATTCTATTCAGTACTTCTGGTTGTTTATGCAAAAATGTATAGGTACACCAATATTTCGGAAACAGCTTGTTTGATTTGGCTCAACATTGAAAGAAAAGTAGGCATTGGTAAAATAATGAAGCTATATAGATTTTATTAAATTCTGCACAGTACTTCCGGCTGCATTTGCCCAAATTTATTTTCTAGCATAGCAGAAACAGCTTGGTCGATTTGGCTCAAAGCTAGAAAAAAAAGGTGAGATTTTGTAAAAGTAGTGTTAGTAGTAGTAGACCTTGAGATATAGGTAAAAGCGGAACCAATATGAATGGTGAAGAAGCTATACTGGCCTAACTCGGTAGACATTGTTTTTTTGTTATCTGATTAGAGTTAGAAATTAACTTATAATTTTTTTTATTATGACTATTTATTTACTTTGTATTTTCATTTATATATCTCTGAGGCTCCTCAGCCTACATTTCTGTCATTCTGTATTATTCTAAATGGACTCGTCCCAGAATAAATAAAGTATTATTATTTTTATTATTCCAAGATCCGAGCAGATATTTTGTGACTTATATAAAAAAAATATTTTTAGCCAGTCACCAGTATAGTGTCCATCCTGAGCAATCAATTTTCACTAGTCTGTCATCTCTATAGAGCATTTCAAAATGGTTCTCGTTTAACAAGTGAACCCAAATGTGTAAAAGCTGTATCATTAGATCACTTATTTCTGGCCAACATAAATTGTATCATTACAGTTTCATATGGCATCATCCTTAGATGCCAAAAAACGTTGTATGTTGACTAGTGGGGTCCATACCAGAAGAAAAAATTCAAGATCCATTTTTACTCCCCCGATTTTGCATTTTTGCAAATATCAAGGAATCATCTATTGCTTTAAAGATACTTAAATAATAAACTACTTCTTAGTACATTCATTAAAATATCATCTTTCGTTTTGAGTCCTGATAAAGCTATTTTGCATTCAATAGTTCCAAAGAAACAATTTTTCAAAAAACCATCTTGTTTAAAAAACTAGATAAATCACAATTATGAGATTTTATTTTAACCAATATCATGGAACCTGTTACTCCTACGTGCAGTTTTTAATCATTACCTTTGTTTTAGTAGTTCTATTGATATTTGTTAAAATAAAATCCCAAAATGGAGATTCATTGTTTTAAAAAATGTTTTTTAATGATCATTTCTCTAGAAATATTGAACTTATTGAATTTATTATTATATCTAATTTATTATAGCTCAAATGAAAGCTGGTATAATTAACTATGTAGTAGCTTATGATAATTATCTTTATAGGAATTATTGTTTTATTAGTATATGTAAAACCGCACGAACTATTGGAAGGATAAACTTGGATTTTGAATTTTATCTTCCATTGTTACTGTCCCGTCTGAATTCAGTAAACAATGTTTTTTTGACACATAAGGATGAACAGTTTTATGTTGGCTTGAAGCAAATGACCTTCAAATGTTGCAAATTTTACATTGATGTCTTCACTTCAATGACCACCATTTTGAATTTCTCTCACTTCGAACTGGCAGACTAGTGAAAATTAAATGTTGAGGATGGACTTTATAATGGTGTATGAATATTATTTTTTTTATTAATTCTTCAAATAAGTCACAAAATTTTAATTCGGCTCTTGGACTATTATATACTAACCTGTTTTTTAAGGCTTGATAACATAATTATGTTACATCTCAAATTTATATTCTTATCTAATGCAACAACACCATAACTAGAAAATCATGATTTTTGATGATCACAGGGATCATTGCAATGCATGAACTTGTAAAGTTTTATTTCTGAGCCCCAAAGCCACTTATGCAATTTTTTGGGTTATTTTGTTTTATTATTTGATTGAAATCAATGTAATATTCAAAAATATGTCCTGAAAATTATGAATTTGGAATGATGATGCATTAAATAACAATTATCAGATTTTTTCAAGACTGAAATAATTCTATTATTTTGTTTTGTTTTTCCAGCTCAAGTTGTGGATCATTAACAACAGCATCTTTAGGCCCAATGATTATTGGCCCATCTATTTGTGTGGATGACTGGGTTCCTGCAAGGCCACCCAAAAAGCCTCACTTGCGAGCTGCTTATCCACACCCTCCTAGCCCATCAAGCCCTGCAAGTCCTAACATACTATGTAGGCCTGATCCGCCATATCCAGTGCCTAGGCCTGCCAGCCCAGAACCACCGCCTCCATCTCCACCACCACCTCCAGAAGCAGAAACTTATCCTGATGAACCACTTCCTCCGCCACCTCCTGAAGTTCAGCAGGGTTACACTTCACGGCGTTATGAAAGAGCCATGAATGCTTCTCTTAGTCTTGATAATCTGACAAGGTCAGATAAGCATTCATTACTCCACTCTAAATCTCATGATTCCTGTAATGATGGATTTTACGAAAATGGGATGGAAATTAAGAGAAACGAGCATAACAAAAATGGTTTTACCTATGCTGACAAATTTAATGAAAGGTTTGTCGAAAATCGGATTGAATCTATGCAAACAAATTACTGTGATCAATTAAATGAATTATGGGATAAGAAGAATTATTTAGATATGAGAAAATACTCGGAGAAAAAACAGCCTGAAGCTCAAGTAAGGACTAGTATTCTTTCTCCCCCATTACCCAACAAGAAGAGAAGCCATAATGAACAGCCGAGGTCATTAGATAGTAACTTATCTTTGGTAGAAAGCAATAATGAGGTAAATAAACCTGGACCTCAAACTCCTATTCACAAAAAATACTCTGCACAAATGAATATTAATGGACATGAAAAGCAAATTAATTATAAAAATATCAGAGAAAACTTTTTGAGGGCAGTAAGTGTTCCAAGTGAACCACAGCTCATGAAGAATACCCCTGAAAGACAATCTCTGAGGTTCACTACTTCTACTCAAAAACTTCTGGTCAATGGAAAAATAGCAAATGCCATTCACAATGGAAAAATTTCTCCACCTTCACGAAAAGCAAACTTAGTGCGAACACCTAGTGATGTTGTAAGGCGAGTTGCTGGTATCCATCATGCAGAGCCACTTGGGAAAAATGACAGTCTTCCAAAGCCTACTCTTCCACCGCACTGTCCACCTACCACCCTTCAATTGTAAGTACCCATAATTCTCTTCTTCATCTTCATAAAATATAACTAAAGTTTTTTTGGTGCTTTATTTTCAATTTTGGAAATAAAGTAGTACATAAGCTTATTAAATACACTTAATCCTCATAAAATTACTTCAATTATATACACAAAAAAGATTCTTCTTCTGCATCATTGGAAAATATTCCTCATTCTGACTTTTTAGTGTTTACATCACTAAAGGCCATTGTTCTTTTTTATTACATGTAAGATTGATTTTTTACAATCTCATGCCAGACCTTATCCAATTGCAACTGTTATGTAGTCCGTGTGTAGTCTTGCAGCTTCAAACTGTTTTTAAAAGGGAATATCTTTCACATGATATAACTCTTTTTAGATAATAATAAAAAAGCTTAGAAAGCATTATTTTCTATAATGTTTAATGAAGGAGATCAAATATCATAATTCTCTTTGTAGATTTTATCTCCTGAATTCAATTAGGTATCAGTACTTTTCAGAAAAAAATGGATAGAATCAATTTTTCTCAATAACATTTGATTGTTTTTTACTTGTTTTCAATGGTCTGCCTTTATTAATAATTACAGGTGTGAAGTATAATATTTCAAACTTCTCTGATGCCATTTTTTAATTTTTTTCCTAAACATTGCCCTATAATCGCTTAAAACATTGTTAAAAAAAAAGAGTTAATAATTAACTGGAAGTGGAATTGATAATTAAACACAACATGTTGGTGTTATAAGTATATTGTTCACTAATAAATAACAATTATTTGTATTCGGGATTTTGGGACTTATATTTAATGATGCTTAATGCTTTTTAAGTAGTAATTTGTTGTATATACCTGAATAATTAACTTTATCTTTAATAATGTATTGTTTTTATTAGTAAATTTCATTATTGTAGGTTTTATGATCACTTATTTACTAACCTTTAGTTTTGATTCAGTACTTTACCAATTATATAATTAATATAAATTGTGTTATATTACCAACACTGTATCCCTTTGTGCATGCTGGCCCTGGACGACTGCAATTAAAGTTCAATAGGAACTTGAGGTAACAGTATATTTTAAATTAGGTTGTTATGTCCTATTTTAGTATTCATTCTTTAAATTAGTAGATCCTAGACATGATATAAACTTTTTTATAATTCACCATATTTAGATCAACTTTTTCCTAAAAATATTTCATTAGATTCGTAGGTCTTAGTATACTAATTTTTTTCTACCCTGATTCCGAGTACAAATATGAATGAAATCACTTTTAAGTGTATACTATTATATTAACTATAAAATACATACAACCTTTTTAAATGTTGACATTTGCATTAAGATCACATACCTTTAGTCATTTCTACATCTATTGTGTTTTAATTAGTTCAGCCAGTTAGTATCATTTTAAATCTAAATAATTTAGTAAGAGATAAATAAATATTTAAAGAAAACAAAGAATATCAAGCTTTTTATTTGTCTTCATTAAATCTTCTATGTGTGGTTTTACATGAGATATAGCAGACATTATTTAACATACAACAAAGATAGTGCCAGGGACACCTCCCAATGGAAATTCAAGCAAAATAAACATTTTTACTACCAGTAAAAGTTTGAAAAGTAAAATTTAAATGTTAGTATTGCTAAATTAAATAATATTGTTTTATTTTTTATATTTTCATTTGTTTTGACCTTAATTTAGTTAATAAAATTATCTAATTTTGTAGCATTAATTATAACACTTTTAACACAATTATTTTTTCTTCCTTTTTGGATGGGAAGAAATGAGGAGCGAAAAAATTGGCAGCAAAATTTGCTTACCCCCAATTCACCGGCGGATCTACGGGGGGAGGAGGGGGGGGAGAGAGAGGCTTTGGGGCTGAAGCCCCCTCCCTCTCCAAAATGATAAAATATAACCATGTTTTATGGAAAAAATATAAAAATATTATCTCTTAAAGTTTTATTGTTCGTGCAATTACATTTAAAAGGACTTTAGGAATCACTTAAACACCATTTCATATAGGTAGTTAGTTTCTCTCTTTTTTTCCAAAGCAATTATCGTTATTTTTATGAAAAAAAAAAGCTTTCGAGCTGAAGCCTCTCCCAAAATTAAATTAAATCCTGGATCCACTAGTGTCCCAATTGGCAAAAATAGTTCTAGTCCAGACAATTCCAAATAACTATATTTTTCTGGGCTTGGAAGAAGTTAACTAGCCAAGTTCTCATTTCCTTTTATCCAGAAAAGAATAAAAAGAAATTAACAGCATTATGGTTAATGCTACAACATTAGGTCATTCAGCCTTTAACTAAAGCCTCTCTTAAATAAAGTATTACAAAAGCTATTCATAGTGATTGGAAGAATTATTATGTTAATAGTTTAGGTGTTAATTTTGAAATCAAAGTTCTTAGACATTAGTACTTAGAAATTAAGATTAGTGATGAGGACCTCCATTAAAAAAAACAGTTTTGTTCCGAATATTTCTGCAAGGAAACGTCATAATGGTGTCCGCAGTCATCAACATGGGAACTGTGGCATTTCGCAACATTTCTTCTCAACTCGGGAGATCTACCACAGATGTGGGAACAGCACATTATCAGAGCGGTAGTCTCCCGTCTATTGTACGAACGCTCCGAGCATAATTATATGAAAGTCACTGGGAAAAAGGACTTCTTTTGTTATGGAGGCTCTTAGAGCTGCTTGTGAGAACCACGTGGTCTTCTAATCATTGGCTAGGCATGTGTAAGAACAATCAACCACTTTCATGCGTGTGAAACCATCAAGGTCGAGCTGCTACTATTCTTGTCTGTATTGACGATTCTGAACGATTCTTTATGTTTTGAAGGATCTCGATTTTCCGTTTAATTAAGATGTAATTTTTAATTTCGTTAAAATCAGTATCACAATGTGCGTTATCAATATCTATAACAAAACTATTAAAAATACTTCATTGACCATCACACTTCAGGAACCATTCATTCCATATCATTCAAACTATTTGACGAACGTTAATAATAGCATCCTGTTGCGCTAGACGGTTGCATACCCTGTAATTCGTCATGTAGCAAATCTACCATCTACCACCTTAAGACGGGTCATCTTACTTCGGGTGTAATGCCCATATTTTTTTTTTCTTTTCCAATATTAATGTTATTATGCATTGTATTAATACGTTGCTGAATCAAAGAACATTCTCCAAGTAATTACAAACAAACATAGCTTTTTTTTTTTTAATACATATATATTGTTATATACATTTGTACGTAATTACTTTTGTTAAAGAATCTTGCAGAAGTATATTATTTTTGTTTTCCGTGTCGTTTGAGATCCTTGTATGGCACATTTCCTTTGCTCACAAAAAATAAAGATGTGTTAGTGTTTTATCACCAATTTCTCACTTCAACAATCTAAATCCAAGCGCCGTTGTATTCTGAATGTACTTTTTGTGAATACATATTGATTTTATTTGATCAGATTTTATGGACCACTGCATTCTTCATATCTTGCCAAAATCATACCACTCTCCCATTCCTTTCATGAAAACTGTTCCGAATCCACTTCAAGGCTGATTGCGTTACTATTTCGAAAAGACAGTCCATTCTTCTCACTTCTTCCGATAAAGACGGAGAACAATCAGTAATTATGAAACGGAACCGGGTGGAAAGCAATCCGGATGTTGGTTTGCCACGGTCGCATACCCCGCTCATGCATATTGCATCCAACTCCACTGTTCATCCTTGGTATCGCCATCCTCTCGTAGTAGTGGTGCCTAGAGGCTCTCTTTTGGTTCAATGTCCAGAATTATTGAATTATATGTTTCTTTTTCTGCACAAATCCTTTAAGTTTCTCGAAGTTAAAAATTCATTCAACGCCCTTCGGTGCACAGTAAATTGTTTATAAACATTATTTTTTACGTAACTGTTGTGGACATCTAATACGTGTCACTCTATACTCGTGACTCTCTCTGCAAGGTCAGGTGCCATCAGGTTGGTAGTCAGTGTTATTTCATTTTATGCTAACTGGTTCTAGTTATTGGGAATGGTATGTAACCCTATCTATAAATAAAACCATATTACAATCAGAGTTTCTACACAAATCAAAATAACACTGAAATTGTATTAATATGTATTTAAAAAAATATATTTTGGTGTAAAAATGTTGAACCTGGTCCAGATTCGAATATACAACCGTCGACAAAAATGTGAATCTATGTATATCTAGAATTTAAGGTTTCAAAAATACACAGCATCCTTTTCAATGGATTTGTTTGTTTATTTGGGTTTACTGAGTGGGTTCTTATGTTATCTATTAGGATTGGAAGGACAGTTTGTCCTAAAGGTCAACACAAAATAATTTTCAACTTACTCAGGCCAGTGTAAACGTTTGTAAACATTTTTACGATTACTTTTAAAATCACCATCTTAAAAACTTTAGACAGTATTCAGAGTTTTATACCCATTATCGAAGCGTTTTCGCTGTTTTCTTTACCGTAATCTCCTTTTCACTCGTTAAGACTAATCGAAATGACCATTTAGAGATGATTTTCGCAGTACACTTTCAAGAGCGCCTCTTTAATTTCATTTTGAAGTGCTCCGTTTTTAGCAGATAATTTAAATTTGAAAAAAATGAAAGCTGCTACCTTTTGACTTATTTAAGTAAAAAAAGAAAAAAAACTGCCGTACACGCTCCCGCCATTACCGTAATCATCTTTTTAGCACAGACCTACTCCAAGATTTCAAATTTATTTCATAAAATAAAGCTCTTAATTCCTCAATATGAATCGTGTACTATGTAAACTTACCTCGCAACAACTAAACTACATTATGAAATTTGATCTATCGGAACGGATTAGTTGGAAAAATCGACCCATTATAAACTATGCTTCTTTTTATAAGGATATTATTTAGTTCACTCTTTAATAGTTATTTCATAGGTTGTCTTATTGATTAGAGTTCATAATATGCCCTGAAAACGATACAAATAAAATGACATTCAAATGTAATAATATGTAAGATCGGTAACGATATTGACTCCATAATTACAGAAAGTAGAAATGAAATTAAAGAATAATAAAATAATTAATTTTTAAAAAAATTAGAAAATTTATAGTAAAATAAAATAAACTACTTTAATATAACCCTATTTATATTTTCTTTAACCCAGCTTGGTACACTCCAAACCAAGCCTATCCTCTAAGCAGTGGAAAGAAAATCACAACTCCATAATTTGGCGCTTTAAAACTGAAACTGTAAACAATATTATTTACTATTCATTTATATCATGCAAGAATATATTTTAGAGATCCTATGCAGTCAAGCGACAATCTCGTAAAATATTATTGAATAAAATTTGGTATGTATTTTACTTTTGTAATAACATTTTCAGAATGTACTCTTAAAAATTTAATATATATTTATTTTAAACCGATTAATTCATGCTCATTTAAAATAAAATTAGTAGGGATACGATTAACGTGAACGTTTTCGCAGTGGTATAGCTTAGACACAGACTTGAATAAATTAGTTACTTTCTTTCTTTTTATGAGTCATTGATATATTATTATTTTAATCTACTTTACCGATCCTGCAGCAAAACCTTCTTTATCTGTTCCGTATGACGTTTCTCAACTGCGGCCTCAGGACGAGAGACAGCTCCTGACTTGAAGTGGACTTCCTGGAAGGAGCAAAGACCATGATGGCCCAAGGATAAGTGAGCAATAGATCGCCAACTATGCCGACAAACAGAAGACAACTGGCTAAAGACGGTAGTGACATATGAAAAAAGAACCCCTCCTGGTTTATTATGTCAATCTATACCAAACCTGGAGGAGACGCAAGTTCTTCATTCTTTCTCCATTAGCTGCAGCCGAATACTTCTTCTGATCCCTGGACTATTTCCTCAAGAAGATCTCCTGTCCGTGACTTTTTGTTCTATTTTTCTAGTTTATATTCTTCTAACTGTCGACGACCTAGCTCCTTCGAGCTCCGCCAGCCGTGATATCAGATGAAATAAAACATAGATAAATTGTATTTTATTTTAATTTTTTCACACAAGCATCCAGACAGAATCAGCTCAGATGTTATAAAAGTGAGATACTACAAAACTTTAGATTAATACTAATAATTCAGAACAACTGAAATGTCACCCTGACGAAGGCTTACAGCTGAAGCTGAAATGTTGGCGCACATCAAAACATTAGTGTACTTACTCTTTTTTATTAACTTACTTAACCAATTTCTTCTTGATTATATTTAGGGAAGAGAGTAGGCAACATTATGGAGAATAATAAAAAATAAAAAAAATCATAATTTTTAATTATTTCGGAATATATACAATTTGGATAATATATAACTGAAACGGTTGTTACATAATAATTTATCTTCATGAAAACTAAAGAAAAAATACTAGTGATTACAACACTTATCAGCTTTATTTTGTGTTGTCAAGATTCCTAAAAATACTCATAAACTACAGTATTTATACTCCACAGCGATTAATTTAACTCTCGTTTTGCCAGTTCCTTTAAGCATTTTTTTGTTGTCTTTAAACATTAATTTTCCCTTCTCAATTGTTGTAAGTCGGCAATAAACAATATTAAATCTCATATAGAAAAATATTACATTTCACGATCGCCGCCAATAATTTATACTGTGCCTTCCTCATCCTTTGTTAGTTAAGTTACGATAATTTCAGCATATCTTCTGTGTTGTTGCTAATTATATGTTAATTTTACGCGTTACTTTTATGGATTGGTATTATTTAAGAATTGACATACATAATTATTTTAAAAAATACATTTCTAGTTACTTAATTGGTTACTCAACAATAACGACTGACATAACATAGTATCTGAACGTCTATCCATATTAGTTATTATGTTTGGTTTTTGATCGCATCCGAACTTATATTACATTTCGCGATCTGGAAGATCGAGATTAATTCCGTGGGTCTGCCTCGAAACGAATTTTAACCCGCCCAGAACGGATTCACAGTGCGCACCGACACTGTGGCGAGCTTAAGGTTTCTTGGACATCAGTTCTAACTTGCTCGGAAATTGCAGTATACTGCTCGAATTTTGTCAGTTGATATATTTGAGGGTATTGACTTTGAACTCAAGCCATTTAGGTGGTCAGTTGCATGTAAACAAGCATAATAATAAAATATTAATTTTTTGATGAATTCTTGAAGGAAGTTAGTCGACTGTTCTACATATCATGGGTGATAAATATTCAGGACGCAGTCTTTTTTAAAATATTTATTTTTGCCAACCTTTCAGCCCAAACATGTGGGTCATCTTCAGGACGTGGTTTGAGCACTGAGGGTGTCCATGTACATGAACCACGCCCTGAAGATGACTCACATGTTTGGGTTGAAAGGTTGGCAAAAATAAAAATTTTAAAAAAGACTGCGTCCTGAATATTTATCACCCATAATATTAATTTTTATTTTATCTTTGTAATATTTTTTTGTTTAAAATTTATGTGAGTTCATATAAAATATTACTGATGTAGCATAAAATAATTATAGATCATATAAAATAATATATATATTTATGCATATGGAATTGCACAAAAATAATTTTCTACTCACTTTGTAAATCGCTTTTAGAACGCAAACTTTTCTCTTCTTGTGATATTGTACATTTATCCTGTATGATGAAATCGGAATCGATTATCGAATTTTTAAATATATCTCTGCTATTATCAATCATTGACTAGATAGATCTATATGAACTAGATAAGATCAACCTGTCTGCTAATATACATACTCATATCAAAAGTAAAATATTGTATTTATTCAAATATTAGCAATATTTGTGATAAACAATTTTATTTTTATTCTAATTCTTTAAAACAAATATTTTATGAACGATATATTTGTTGACATTGTTCCTCTATATTATCAATTGCTATTCATATGGGGCATTTTATGTTACATAATAAGTGTATCGTGCAAAATAATTATTCCGTGCAATATAATTATTTCACGCCAAATAAATATTGTAAAAATATTCGCGATAGATATCAATAGATTGTTTAAAATCTATGTCTTTTAGTTTGTATTGTTAACATTACATTGTTCAGATATTGTATAATTTATTATCTATTTCATAACGACATATTATACTAAAATATAAATATATGAGGGTACATAATAAATAATAATATATAAAGTATCTATAATAAACAATATATATATATATATATATATATATATATATATATATATATATATATATATATATATATATATATATATTAAACTTAGGTATTAAACTCGTGTTATGTCTTTAATTTGGCCAGTATTGACACGGGAACTCGACGAACTGCACATGTATCAATTAAACACTTTATCTAGTATTTGGATGTATAAAAAAAATAAATGAATAAATAAATATATATATATATATATATATTTATGGTTAAAACCGACGTCTATCTCGACCTCTCACTGTTAGAGTCAGCTAGTACGATCGAAATTAGAATTTTTTTCGTGGGGGAAGTTTAATTTTGCCGCCCTTTTAAGCTTAACTTAATTCATAGCCATTCTGATAAATATCTACGCATTCCTCCTAATATATATAATATAAAAAAGTTTTCAGTTGAAGTATAATATATATATATATATATATATCTCTATATTTTAGTGACGGTGTCATATTTTATTTTACATAAACAAAGCGAGACAGACCGTAACGAAGACATCAAAGTTCTTATTCCCAGAATTATTTCTCCCTTATTATGGTTACCAATTGGTAATAAGAATAATTATAACTATATGATAATATAAATTGGCAATATGGCGCGATATATTATATAGTTTTATATTAACAATTTGTCCGAACTGTGGTTTCGTTTCGTTTATTTTATGTTGCCCAAAAATAATACATTCTGAACTACATAATACATGTAAATTACTAATTTATAAATTAAAAAGTTATACAATTTGAGCAATAACTAATACAATTAGATGAAAAGTTGTATAATTTGTAAAATCGGGGATGGTCCGCCATTTGGCGGACTGGAGGTACATCCCTAGTATATATATATAAAAGATTACTATAGTTATATTTCGATTTCGATTTCGATAAAATCACTCAAATATTCTTAGGTATAAAATCTGAAAATCAAAACTTTGCTTAATTTTAATAAGGAGTACAGTACCATTGGTCCTCAAGAGGCGGATGTGACATTTTCATAATTTTGACTTCATCAAGGTACTGCGTACCAAATCTATATCTTCATGATTAATATCCAGAAAAAATAATATCTAGATCTTTATAAACAATGGTTAAAAATATTCCTTAACCATTTTGTGTTAGTACAGCCGACATTGTAGTACTTCCCTTCACTTTTTTCTTTTACTTCAAAAAGAAAGTAGTGCATGTTCTCATTTGCAAATCAGTTTTCAGCCTCAGTCGAGAATACAAATAAATAAATTATAAGTGGGATCCCAATTTCGGCCAAAAACACTCGGAGATGTCAGGTTATTTGCATAGATCACTAGGAGAAATGGGGCGATAATTTTCATTCCGAACGGAGGAGGCGAAGTTAGTTTTTCTGGAGTCACGTTTCTCTTCACGGGTTTTCCTCTGGTGTGGCCTTGTTCGGAGGACAGCACATGTTTATGTCTGCCTCCGTCTGCTTCCACTTCCTCTTCCAATCTTGTGAAGAATTTGTAAATGTGAACTTTTTTTGGTAGTAAAAATCACAAGTTATAGAAATATGTTTACTTAGACATTTTTATTTTAGAATATGTCTTATACATATAGTGTTAAAAAAAAGTGTGTTTGTCGAGACATTGAAAGTAATTTAGTGAAATGGATAGTTAATTCTATAATGTATAAGAACGCTGCAATTATTACCCAATGGTTTAGTTATTTCCAAATTGTTATATATATAATACGTGAGGCATGTCATACTGCATTCGTTACTACTTCGGAGGGAAAAAAAAACTTTATAAAAAGTGCTTGCAGACATCAGCTCGCTAAAGAATACTTTTTTCGTTGTTTATTAAGAAATGTGGAAAACTAAATTAGGCTTCAAATGATTTTCACTGGTTTATAATAAATCAATATTGGTTTAGTAGATGTAATGTTTTCGAAAAATTTATTTATTACTTAAAATTGATTATCGAATTAAATTCGCGATTTGCAAACTGTTTTGTAATGAGCAAATTTTTTGGCAGCTTCACAGCGTCCCATCATATATTCAGGAAATAGATCAGTTTTTGTGAATTTCGTAAACTTTCTAAGAAAAATATACATAATCCATAAAAAAAGTTTGTTATTTTTGTCTTATTTGTGAATAAAATGTTCCAATATCGTAATCTTATTTCCAGCTGCTTTTCGAAGACGTATCTTATATACGTAAATTTAAAAGGCTTCAAGAAGAGGAATTTTGGCAAGTTTCATTAAAATCTTTACAGCCTTTTCGGTCCTATAGTATGTAGCGACACAGGAATTTCGTCTCCATTTTGAAACGAAAGGGCAGATGGTAATGCCGGGTTCCGATGAAGCTCCTCGGATGACCAGTTATTTTAATACCAAATAGTAGTAGTATTGTTAATTGTCATTTTGTCATATTGTCAATTTTTATGTTTAAATTATAATTGAGAACATTAATACACGAACGTTTTAATCCAAAGCAATTTATCGCCCTCAAACTCCTATCCTAACTACTCATTCTCGAAATTTTCGAAAAACCGTTTTTATGCATTTAATGGCACAAATTTAATATGAAAGCTGTACTGTTTGATAAACAACTTGGGAAAGATGGCATTATCGGGCAATAGAAAATGTGTTACTTGTTGCAATGTATTGCAATGTGTTGCAATGTGCAAGAGCAATGTATTTTGGGGAATTACCTTATTTTCTACACCAATGTTAATAAATGCAAACAACTATTGAGTACAAAACTAGATTGTTCTGATTTAGTTAATTAATGTTGGATTTATTTGGATCCTTATTTAATTTCACACCTTTCTCACCTAAAATTAACTTTTTCATCAAGAGCTTCGAATATGAATTCGTTCTAACAACTGACATGCTAAAAAAATAAAAACATTAAGTTAACTTAATGTGAATAAATACAAAATTTCTGTCGGCGTGATAAGAAATAAAATCGGAATAATGGTTCGTTTATCTTTTGCATAAAAATAAGTTTTTCTTAGTTATAAATTAGGTGATATAAGAAATCCGACTTAAGGAAAGTGTGAAATAGCTAGATGATTTACATGATAAAAACTCAACCTTCTGATTTTTTATTGGGAATTTTTCTTCTGATCATGTAATTTCGTAGTTTAAGTCCTTTTTATTGACTCCATATTTTCTCCAATTTATTTTATATTCGTACTGTCACTCTTTACAAAAGGGATGGCATATAATGAGTTTATCATACCTCGAGGAATTCGTTATTAGTCCACTCTCCTTCTTCTGTATCAATGTGGCCTTGTCCATCTCATGTTCATTCAGATCGCTATAATTTTACACGTTATAGACAAGTGGAAGTACTAGAATAATATTCCTTCTACTTTTTTTTGCCATATTATTAAATTTTAATTGCAAAAAAAAAAATCTTTTTTTTAATTTGGTGTTCACATCACGCCACAGACATAATTTAGATAGTGTCCTAGTGTTTTGAGACTTGTTGGTGAATCTCTATTAATGTGTTAACTTTTACTTGGTGTGTTTAGACGTATAAGTTGGAAAGTTTCGTTTACAAAGATGATGCCAAATTTAAACTTTATAAAATTTGCTTGATGTATTTATGTAATACAGTTTTAAATGTCATTAAGAAATTTAAAAAAAAAAAATACTTTATAATTGAAATCACAAGCGGATCCAGTGGGTGAGAAGGGAAAGGGAGACTTCCGTGCTGAAGCCACCCAAATTCGAAGTTTTTTTTTTTCATTTTTCTTTCTTTCTTTCTTTCTTTTTTTTTTTTTTTTTTGTTAGTTATCTTAGCTAAATACTTGAATAATCAAAATATATAATATCTTTAAATTGTGTATTTTTTTTTTTTTATCAACGCCTCCAGGGAACACTTAATCATTATATTATATACATTCTTTCTTTTTTCTCTAGACTTATTACCGTTATTAAAAGTAATAAAATAATAATAATAATATTTAAAAAAAAACAAGCCTTTTCCCAAAATTATACTACCGGAACTGAATTTAGTTGAATTGCCTCCTCATATATTCTATTTAGAAAAGTTGAAAAAATTTAAATAAAAAATAAATAACAAGCTAACAAAATAAAAACTGTTCTCTATTTTTGCGACATACGACAAGTCTAACATACAACTCATTTTCATCGCGTCGAAAGGCGTCTTCGTATGCAATTAGTAATAAAATTAAAAGCTGTAATAATTCTTTTACAAAGTGAAACTTCGAAAAATGAAATGTCTTTCAGGCTCGTTGATTTCCTCTCAACCTTTTTCCTATCTGACCAGTTCTTGTCCATTTGCAATTTCTCTTATCTTGGCTCTTGATATCTGATTAATTTGATTTCAGATAATAAATTTTTTATTATATACATATTTTTTTTTTTTTACATTTTCCTGCCAACCACACCCAAGAATGGTAGGAGGCCGTATTGATTTATAAATATAATAATATGTTAAACTTGAATAAAGAATAAATATAAAAAGTAATATATATTAATTTATCAAGTGGGATCTGCCAAAGTATATTTATTAAAAAGATATTATTTTTTAAAAATAAAAATCTACCTACTAATTTGTTCTCTTATTACTTCAATTTGATGCTTTGAGTTAAAAATGAAAAAAAAGATATAACGTCTTAGAGGAAATACACAAGTACTTCCTTTGATGTTTAAAAGCGTAGAAGAAACGAAATTGCCATGAAAAGTATTTTGGAGGTAAACAGATAAAGAAAAGGACGAGATTCGAAAATATATAAAATGTTTATTGCTGAGCAGATTACGCTATTCAGAATGGTTAATATTTAATTAGAGACCAGTTTTTTTCATTTTTTTATTTAAAGCATTTCTTAACTTTTTTAAAACTAAGTATTATCATAAAAAAGTATGGAAAGAAAAGTACAGCCGTATTCTT
Source organism: Nezara viridula (assembly GCA_928085145.1). Classification (NCBI taxonomy): domain Eukaryota; kingdom Metazoa; phylum Arthropoda; class Insecta; order Hemiptera; family Pentatomidae; genus Nezara; species Nezara viridula. Next base: position 94,432,046 of record OV725077.1, read on the forward strand.
ATTAAAAAATAATGTATCAAGAATGATTTTTCAAAATTATAAATAAGTGCTTATTGCTACGATAGATGTTTGTAGTTCTTAATATGCCTCCATTTCTTCGCTCTTCTGTTAATAGAACATCGGGAAGTAGAGTCTAGGTTCCATGAAAATCGACGACTTTAATTGAAAATTGACTGATGTTGGCTACCAGACGTGTTACGAAACGTACCGACTCAACCAAGCTCGAAAAACGTTTGCTGGAATAAATTGTCACAAAAATATATAATCTTAGGCTGGAAAATTAGATCTGATTCTATAACTCTCTGTAGCTTACCGCACAGTCCATTAAATGCTTTCTTCTATTATAAATTATTCCCTCGAATAGTTTTAGAAATTTTACATTATTTTATTTAATAAAATATAATAAAAATAAAAATCTTACAATAAAAAAAAATTAAATTAATGAAAAATAAACCATAACAATCAATACACATATGTGTGAAACTGTGGTTTTCAATCCAGATGCAAAAGACAATATGATGGACTTCTTTTTGAGGCTTTAAAGCTGATTTTTTAAGTTCTTCATATTTACCATTACGATTATAAAATTATATTTATTTATTTTTCCTCCTATTAAAAAGAACAAACCCGAATTCTATTAACATTACCTACGAACATTTCAAGTTCTATGATTTGTCATTTGGGAACAAATTTACTGAAGAAGCAGTTTTCAAAGTATCGTCTGTTCAAAATCCATAAAAATATCATCAAATCAAGTATGATAATAAAAATCAATATACTAAGAAATCGGATGTGTCCACTCACACGACTTTCCTACCCATTTCAGAGAAGTTTTTATATCTTTACATATGTCCATGAAGAAACGAAAAAAATTGAACTAGATTTATTTTCCTGAAAATTGTTCAAAGAAAAGATTTGAGTACGATTCATTTGATAAACAATGTAAACCGGCTTAAGGTAGACCAGTGTAAAAATTTCAATACCCTCTGATCAAAAACTTCTTGCCATAGCCTAATTTTGCCAAACAATAATTTCTTTTAAAAGTAGAGGAAATAGTGAAGCTTGTGTGATGCGGGCAACAGATTTCCTTACTTTCACTTAGCTATCTTTTTTTTCTCATTCATCGCTTTCTGACACGAGGAGACGTACCTGTAATCTTACATTGGAAATTGAATAGCTGTAACTTCGTTAATAGATGTGCGAAATGCACAACTTTTTTTATGGTTTTGTTGTAAATTTCATTACCTTTGAAAAAAAAGGCTAAACTCAAGAGGCTCTAAAAAGTATAGATCCGTCGAAAACTGCATATCGGAAATTTGACCCGATCGGAATAATTTCCTTACCTAGTATAGGCTGGAAAGTAATAAATGAAAACATGTGTAGAAAATACAATATGCTGTATCATCGCTAATATTGGTTCGATTCCGATGATTTTTTTTTTTTTTTTGTGTTGTTGGTAATTTAATTACCGTTCAAAAGTTTTATTATAATTTTTTCTATAAAATATATACTTAGCGAGTTAGGCCACAGAACATTATCCTTTTCTTTATAAATTTTTTTGGGGGAATTTAGTCCATGTACGAAAATTGAAAAGACAATTATTATACATAGTAGGAAAGTTTCATCAGAATCGTTAGAGCCGTTTTCGCGCTACAATCTATAGAAAAACATGTTATTCATTTATTGCGCATGAAGCATCCAATTTGTGTCACAGGCACCAGTAGTCAAAACCCTACAAAATAAAAAAAGAAACAACAAAATCGGTTTACTAGTTTCTGAGAAAATGTTGGTATGGACAGACCAATGACTAAAAATGTGTTTTTCGGACTCAATCTGAAACATATAGATTCGTCGAAAACCGATATATATATAAAATTTGATCCGATCGCAATACTTTCCTTGCCTAGTATAGGTAGGAAAATAATAAAAAGAAAAATTAAACTCATCCATTGATTGCTTTTAGCAACTTTCCTCTGTGAAAGAACCCGGAGCGCTTTAAAATTCTTTTCTATTCGGCATTTGTTGGCTCCAAATGATTTATTTAGGAAAGGCGAGCGTATCCTCTTGGAGAGTATTCCCCGAGAAGGAGAGCACTTTCGGAGGCTACTTAGCCATGCCGGGGGCGTGCTCTGGGTCCGCCCTCGTTCACGTAGCCTACACCTCCGGCTAGCACAAATACAAATATTATCTAAAGAAAATTGTATTCTTAACACCAGCTTCTGTCTCTATCCCCAGTGTCAGGGAAAACTGACCTAGATGTAGAGCTGGAAATTTCATTTCCTTTCTCTGTCTTTTGTCTTATTTTCATGGGTTTGTCAAAAAGTAAATAAAATAATGCACTGCACATTCATAAATTTATTATTTAAATACAACAAGTTCAACTAGTCGGTCCTTGCGAATAATATGCTTAGTATATCAATTAGCTAACAAATGACAAAATAATATGACAATAAGTTCATTCAGTTATGACATGGAAGAATAGATTTTTCTTTCTCAGGTCAAATCACAATGATTCATTCATCTACGCCAGGGGTTCCAACCCAGTGCTCTAGAGTACCACTGTACCCGTGTGACGTCACTCGTGCCCGTGAGCAAACTTGTGCTCCCCTATGATTAATATAGCATTTATCGGCGATCACTTTGGTAACAGATGAACGAGTTTTCAATTCAAACGTTTTACCGTTGTTTTTTTTTTTTCTCTTAAATATATGTATATTGAAAAATGGAGTAAGATTTTATAGATATAAAATTTAAAAGTATAAATGAATTATTTGAAAATAATTCATTAACAGCAATAATATTATCACTATGGTTTTGATTAAGTTAAAGTCTGTTATTACCCGTATACATTTCTTTTTATTGATAACATTTACATTTTACGATATTTTTAAATATTACAAACAGTAACCCACATGCAATTCACATTCACATGAACAAAAACACAGTGCCGTCTCACTCAGTAACAGGTAACCTATAATTGTGCCCTGCAGGTGAAAAAGGTTGGGAACACCTGATCTAAGCTATACACAGTACGTATAGATCCCTTTTCCGTCTCTTAGAAGCGATTGATTTTGATGAACTAGGTATCGAACGAAACTATATTTCATAGAGAAATGACGTTTGTTTGTTTGTTTAGGCTTTAAGGTGTAAAGGCCTAGCGTCATAAATTTATTATTGTTCTCTGGAGGTGGCTGTTTATTGGTAAGATATAAATGAGTCAAATTTGTATGATCTATTCTTAATCTAGTCACGGCAACCTCTCCTCTGTGATAAGAACAGTTTGATGTGGTCCAGTGCCTTACTGATGTTTTGATAAGGTTTAATTCCCTAGGTGGGTTATCGTTACAAATGGACTTCCATGGAGAAGTGACGTATGCCAACTTAAAATCTTACTACAACTACAATAAAATTCGTTGAAAAAACTGTGAGGTACAAAACTCAGACGGTTTTAAAAGTTGGGGGATATATGGATATACAATTTATGGGCAGATAAAGTGGGGATAAATTATATATTGAAGCCCAAATTTGTAACGTTTTCGAGATAAATCTTAACTATTGTAATACGCCTCTTAGATGCTATGGTTAACTGGGATACTTATCACATGATTAGGTTTTAAAAATTAGATTATTGCCTTTTATGATTGTAACTAAAAGCTATTGAAAAAGTGAATCAAGAAAAATAGTTTTGATCTCTTGGGCATATCGTATATTATAGAATATATTTTGTGATATTTTTAATAAATATTTAACATGTTACATGCTGCTTGTTGACGGCTGAAAATATTATATCCAACTATCCAAAAACTAAAGTTAGCTTTATACGTTATTCGGAAACTGTTATAGTTCTTTTGAAGTGAAAACTTCATTAGGCTCGCTTTGCATTTTGTGTTTGAGTAATGAATGATATTGAACCGCCACATTCGGATATGTAACGCTCATTCAGGTATGAGGGGTAAAAAGGGGAAAAAGATAGTGTCGAAAACTAAATGATAACTAATTTGGTTGAAAATATCTCAAAAACTAATTCGTAAACCTACTGTGTCATTTTCAAGAATGATACAAATCAGGATCGGTCAGATCAGAGTAATTTATACTCAACTATAATTGTATATATTGTAAATGTTATTACTTTGAGAATATAGAACAAAGAAAAAATTATGTTTCATGCTATTAATCTTGCCTTGTTGATGTTTTCACTTCTATCGTGTGGTCTAAAGCAAACGCCCTATTTTTTTTTTTTTTTTTTTGTATTTTTTAGTTTTAGATTTTCCTCAAAAATAGTTCTTTTGTTTCGAAAAAAATGTTGAACGAGCCTAACAATATTGGGGACTAAAGAGGTCTTCCTTCTTTGTTGAGAAAACCTTTTTTCATTAAACTATTCCAAGTTTTACTTTATAATTGCGGTGATATACGCTTTAAGGCTGTACTCTTTCTCAGTGACGCATTAGACGTTGATCAATTCTCTTCTATGACTTAGTCAATAATTTTATGGCTGTAATTTTTTAGTAATTTCTTCTCTTTTTAGTAATTTTAAATTACGAATGTACTCTCTGAACACTATTATTAATGTCCTTAATTGTGACTAATTTTAATATCCCTCAATAAATATGTATAAAAAAGTAAAGTTTTCATTTAAGAACATTAGATTAAAAAAAAAAAAAAGAAGGATATTTATGATTATGTTTTTTTCTGAAGATTTGATTCTGTTGTTATTAAATCACTGTTATCATCACATTCCTCATTCATTTTCTATGATTTATTTCCAAGTCTTGACTTCTGCAGATATTGCCATCCGATATCTGGAATATATCTCCTATCCTTTGTAAAGCATCTTTATTCTATCGTGTGATGCACAGTGTAGATGATAAGGTATATACCGTCGGTTGGTCCGAAAAAATCATCAAATAAAATAATAATAAAAAAATATTTCGACGGTCTTTATAATTTTTTGCATCAATAAATACAATAAAAAATGTGTTCTTTAAGGTTTAAGCTACATCGAAAATGTACTTCGAATACTTCCTACTTACAGTAGAATTGTAAAGGAAAGTTGTGTGAAACCCGAACCAGATTTTTTGTCCATTATCAGTATCGCCTAAAAACGAACTTGTTCTTGTATTTTCGCAAGATCTAGCGCACCAAATTTTACCTATACTAAAACTATCTAAAAAAAAAAAAATACTGACCAGCGAGACTCTTGAGACTTGGAGATGACTGAGTATTTTGTTTCAACATTAACAGACGTTCCCTAGTATCGGTATCATAACCGCGATTTCTTCTATCCAACATCAAAGTTGGTTGTTTTAATTTAATTTAATTTTACATAAAGTTGTATTGATTATTATATTTTGAGATGTTGTACGATGTTTTAAGATTTTAACTCTTAACACCGTTTTTTTTAATCGTTGAATTGTGTATTTGAGCCTGGTTCTCTTTATAATAACAAAAATTATACATGTGCCAGAAACGATGAAAGATAAAAAAATGGATTTTTGTGAATACGTTTAGGAAAAAATAGTGAAGGCAATTTTAAATTATTGTCAAATCAATTTTAGTAATTTGGTTGGACTTTTCTATGTCTCTGTCAATGTAAGCCCAAAATGAACCTCCTCAGGTGTGTTGTTCCAAACCAAGTGCGTTGTTCTAAACCAACGTATTTAATAAAAATCAATAGGCTAATAAATAATTGGATGACTATTGGTGCCAGACCGAGATCAAGACCAAGAATGTGTGCGCAATACCAAGACCAAAATTAGGTTGACGCCTAGATGCAATGACTAATACCAAGAACGGCTGTCTCACCTTGGTATTGAATTTGGACAACACCATCCATTATTATTTCATTATTTTATATCTACATATCATAGGGAAATTCTATACATTAAAATATCAGTCACATATTTACCAAGATCTTCATATCACATTTGTATCCGTATATTTTCATTTTTATTTTGTATGACAACAAAATAATTTCCTTTTTCAATGTGCGTCCTAGAACGACGGTATGCTTCATATATTTCACGATAAAAATTCAATGCCAACTACATGTAGACGACTGTAACCCTAATGGTAATTTGGGTTCATAATTAGCTGTGCTGATGTTCCTTCAAGATGGATGTTTGGCAACCGATGAAAGTAAACTCCTGGCAGTAGTAGGGACCTGGATTGATTACCCTCCGAAGGTAGATAATGTATTCCGCTCCGTAGGAACAATGCAATGTAAATTCGAGTCCCTCCCATGCGCTATGCAGATTGGAGCACAACGGCTAATAATAGATATCCAAGTCTTATTGCGCAAGTCAGCTCCAAATTAACACTGCGGAACAAAAGCTCATTCAAGGAGGGGCAATCTTAAAAAGTTATTACTGGGACCGTTCGCAATGGGAGGTATTATGTATTTAGTTGCGTGCCAATTACAATTCGGCTACAGCTCGGTTAAAAAAAAAAAAATCGTTACCAATCGAAACTAATAATTTTAAATCGAGTGTTTGGTGCACAGCAAGTTTATAGGCGATAATTCTTTTTTGGGGGAAGGACGGGCATTTTGTTTTTTGGATATAACTTTGTACGTCTCTAGGATCACATTAGAAAACTTATACACGAATTATTAATTATAATTTTATTTTAATTCTGAATGCTGATGTACTATCGGGATGAAACAGTAATGCATTGCTTACTTTAGCCCATGGCACAGACCCCTTTTTATCAAATTATTAATATCCACCTAAAACTTCTTGAATAACTTCTTTTCATCCTATCCTACAACCAGGGATGCCTTGAATGGAGTTTAATGGCGCATTGAGATTTATTAAATTATTGAGACGGATTTTAATATTTCTCAATAAATAACATTAAAGAAAAAAAGTGTTGATTGGAGATGAGTTTAAATTAAAAACCTTTGTCAAGTAGGATACTTACTCATCATTCCTATCCAATAAATTATTTTAAAAAAATATATATGTGAGAAAAAAGTTAATATTTTGTTATGGTGTCGAGGCGTGATTATAATTTGAAAATTATAATGTTATTAATGTTAATGTATATCTCAACATGTTTAGGAAAAAATATGAATATATTTATGGCACTTATGCAGGGGTGTACAGAAGAGATTAGTAAGTAAAAAACTTTTTAATGGCCAGTGTGGTTTAATGATGAGACATGGTTTCAAGTTGAAACTTTCAACAAACGAATTTACTTAATTAATATTGACTTGATAGAATTTCTTTCACCAACACTTATAGAAACTAACCCAAGTATCTCCCTAAAATGAGAAAAATATAAGATTAACAATTTATTATTTTTCTTTAAGTTCAAGGCTAGTGCTAGGCTAAAATTAAAATAAAATAATATTCATGCTCAGTTATTCCACTAATTTAAAAATAATGAAATCCGATAGCTGGAAGACCAGTAACTCACACCAGGGCCACCTGCATAACAACACCCTGGCAATGGAACAGATCTAAAATATCATCATCGTGGCGAAATACTGCATATGGTTTACCGCCTCTCACCGGAGAACGAAGGACTTCTTGACGAAACACCCTTCGGATATCGAGTTCTTGAGGGAGAACGAACAGAAAAGGGTAGGCAAGCGACCATCAAGCTTCGCGGGGGTCCACAAGAAAGCAGAACGAATCTGCTGAAAGCAGCCAGGGTTTAGAAAAACCTATAATAAACTGTTTACTTTCTTAATTTAGCCCCTGGTGACAGAGCTATACACAACAGCATCATCTCAGCAGTATCTCGTCCAGGTCCAGTACCAGAATGTAAGATAATTCTTTGAGCAGACAAAGATTTTTTAAACGTCTAATACAGATAATCAAAACATTTCAGAAATTATTGTGTTAATCTACCGATCAAACCTACCGATACATTTTACTTAAATGAGATAAGAATATATTAGAAAAACCGATTTTATATTGAGGCATAATAAGACCAACAATAATGTACAGACAAAAAAAGATTAATTCTGTCCATAACACCATTGAAATGAATGAATACTATAAGTATAAGTACGTATATAATTATCAAAGATGCATTGCAAAGAAAGAAAGAAGAAGAATATGTTTATGCTAACAATATGTTTGCCACTAAAATATAAATAAAAAAGAGTCATTAGAATAAGATGAATTAATTTTATAAGCAAAATATCTTTTTAATAAAAAAAAATATATTCACATATTTTTGATTTGATAGTAAAACAATAAAAAAAGTAACCTACTTACAAAGACTTTGATTTAAAAAATACTTTAATTCTTCTAGTAATATGTATGTAAATAAGTATATACATTCATTCATTCGTTGTTAGGCTCTACAGTCCTTGAAGAAATTCGGGTTTCCATCGAGAAGTTTTCTCAGCATTCTTGTAGAAGTCCATCCTTTGCGCATGCCCCAACCATTGCAATCTGTTGAGTTGAATGACTCTAATAATATCATGATCACCATACAGCTCTTTTAGCTCTACGTTAGACCTAATTCTCTATTGACTCCTTTTTGATTCTGTCTTCTTGATGCTTTCTGTAGTCATGCTCCATGTCACACTTTCATGCGTCACAACAGGCCTCATAATTTTTTTATATATTATAGTTTTTATCTTTCTTGACATATTTTTGCAATTCATCAGTTTCTGTACTCTGTACAGACATCGAGTACAGCTATACGGGCTTTATATGTGTGTGTATATATATATATATATATATATATATATATATATATTAATAAAAAAAAATGGTTAGAAAAGTAAAACATTCTTACATAATACATGATTAGCGAGCATCTGATTGATTTGTGAAGAGGAATGGGAATAGAAGGATTTTGAATGTGGATAAGGAGGGATCATGGCGGACTTTAAGAAAGTAGTATTCCAAAAAGTTACGGAATGGGCTATAAAGAAGTGCAGAAATGAGATGTTAGTGAAATGTGAGAAACTCACTTATTTATTTTTAGGTTTTTTATTAATATAAAGTAATGTTGCCCAAAATGGTTCATTCAAAATTTTAAATAAACCAGCAATTTGACAATAAACATTATCCAACTAAATACATGTATTTATTTAAATGTAATTTGGAATATTAAGACAATGGTTTTCTTACATTCATTATAATAATATAAGATGGATAGAAGACCATTATCAGTTTCAAAAATTGTCTCTGAGGATGGGTATACAGCCCGAAACGTTAGACAAAATAAATAAATACGTTTATAAGGAAGAGAGAGAAAAAATAATAATATAAGCATTTATGAACGATATGTGCGGATCTAGCATATGTGCTAAAATATTAACAAATAAAGTCATATTAACATATGTACTTACGTTTCAAAGAATATAGTCTATTTAGGGAAGTTTAAAATTATGTCTATTACTTTTATGTTACGAGATATAATATTACGAAGTAGAATCGTAATTCGCATATACCTACAATTGTTATGGATTCGCCGTTCTCTTGAAATTATATGTTGCCGTATTCATAGCATTTTAAATATAATATTTAGAGTTACAACAATTTTTTTATTTATTTTTTATTTATGATATTTACAACTGTATTACAAATAAAAAATACTTCAGTAAATATGAACACAAGAATATAATAACTTGAAACCACTTGTTGAGAAACTATCCACTGGTAGTACTCTAAAAATGCATTTACAAAAGGAGATCTCGAGGTTATCTTCTTTTCAGACGCCTCGGAGGGCAATAAATAGTATTTAAAATTTTACTACTTTTTAATTGCATTTTATGAAGCATAATTTGACCATTAACCACTGCATAAATTAGAGACATTTTAACTCCCCGTACATTACAGGCTTTAACAAAAAATAGAATATCGTATGGCTCAAGTATTTTTTTTTTTTTTTTATATTTGTTTATTTAGAAATATTACATTCTGTCACATCAAGGACATTTGTAATAGTGTTCAGAGAACACACTCACACTCTATTTACAATAAATAAAAAAAAATAATAATAATACAGAAACTTAATAATAATAAATACAATAAAATAAAATAAAAATAAATACAATAAAATAAAATAAATGTATATAAACAAAAGAACTAACCTAATCATACACACTCGGGCTTGAGTGGAGGATCTGGCCATTGCCAAAACTCCAATAGATGCTTATTTACAGAAGGTCTCTGGGCCACTGCCGCTTCAACCTTCGAGGAGGATTGTAAGGATGGGTGGTGCTGGATAGAGATTGTGCAAGGGGATTTGGATGATAGGTAAGGTTCTGGTGAAATTTGGAGAATTTTTCTGGAATAAGGTCTAGGACAAATGGGATATTAAGGTCATGGTGTAGGATTTTGTTATTTACATAGAACGGAGCATCAACTATTGTTCGAAGGACTTTAGATTGAAAGGATTGAATACGTTTGATGTTAGAAGCTTTTGCTGTCCCCCACAGTTCAAGTCCGTATGTCCATATAGGTTTCAGTATTGTCTTGTAGATAAGTAATTTGTTTTCAATAGAAAGTTTGGATTTTCTGTTTAGTAGTCTGTATAGCTGGCCGTATCGTCGGTTGAGTTCTTGTCTTTTGAGTCTAGTATGTGGGTTCCACGTTAGTCTTCGGTCTAAATGAAAACCAAGATACCGGACTGTGTCTGAGTAAGGAAGCAGGATGGAATTAAAGTGTACTGGTGGACAGGAGCTGCGTCGGAGTGTGAAGGTAATATGTTGGCATTTAGATTCATTAACTTTAATGCGCCAGTTATTACACCAGTGCTCAATCAAGGTGAGGTGGTTTTGGAGATTTAAGGATGCTATGTTGGGATCAGAGTTGGATGATAAGATTGCGGTGTCGTCAGCGAATGTTGCAAGAAAAGTATCGGGATGAACAGGGATGTCAGCAGTAAAGAGGATGTAAAGCACGGGACCCAAGACGCTGCCTTGGGGAACACCGGCTTTAACGGAGTAGATATTGGAAAATTCTGTTCCACAGCGAACTCGGAAGGAGCGGTCAGAGAGGTAGGATCGGAGGACTAGGTACAAGGACTGAGGTAAATGGATTTTAAGCTTGAAGAGCAGTCCGGAGTGCCATACCCGGTCAAATGCCTGTGCAATGTCCAGAAATGCACCCGAACAGTATTCCTTGTTTTCTAGAGCTGAGGAAATATGATCAACAACTCGGAGTCCTTGTTGAACAGTAGAATGTTGGGAGCGAAAACCAAACTGATGGGAAGGAATATTTTGGGATTCTATAATGGGTAGGATTCGTTTCAACAGGATCTTTTCAAAAATTTTTGAAAGGATTGGGAGTAGGCTAATTGGTCTATAGGATGTTGAGATATTGGGAGGTTTGCCTGGTTTTGGGAAAAGGATAATAGTGGAGTGTTTCCATAGCAGAGGGAAGTAGGTGGTGCGTAGGATACAATTGTAGATATATGTAAGGAATATGACTGCTTTGGATGGAAGTTGTCGAAGGATTTGAGGGGTAAGGAGATCATGTCCAGGAGCTTTACGGGGGATTAGTTTTTTTAATTGAAATTTCACTTCGGAAGGATGAATAGCTTTTGGGGGCAAGGAAAGTGGGATTGGTGATGTAAGGAGTTCTTCTACTGTTATGGTGTGGGCAGGATGGGATTCCGGATGTGAAATAAATGTATTGGATAGGTGAATGGCGAACTCCTCAGCCTTATCTTCGTCAGATGCTGCCCAGGAGCCATCATCTCGTCGGAGGGGATGGGAAATGCGGTGAGGATTTAGGATTTTGGTTGTGGTTTTCCAAAGGGAATTGTCGCGAGAAGAGAGGGAGGATAGGTAGGAGTTGAAGGAATGTGATCTGAAGGTGGCTAATTCCAGTTTTAATTTTTTGCAGTAATAATTATAGGAGCAGCGGTCGGCAGGATGTCGGGTACGTTGCCACAATAATCTGGCACGGCGTTTGGTGTGGATTAGGTCAAGGAGGTGTTGGGGTAGAATGGTCTTTTTAGGAATTCTGGAGGAGTCTTTAGGGAAGGAGGCAGTCCAGGCGGCTTGTTGGATTGTGGTAGTAAAGGAATTTACGGCACTATCAAGGTCATCGGGAGTTTTGAGGGATATGTTGAGATCAATATTATCGGAGATTATTTGGCGGAAAAGGTCCCAGTTTACTGGGCCCCTAATGAATGACGGTGGAGAAGGTTTGGGAACAGGTTGAAGTGAAACATTAAGGATTAGAGGACTATGGTCAGAGGAAAGTTCATTTAGACGTGTAATGGAACAATTGAGGGGACTTAAGCCGCTGTGGATAAAGAAATCAAGAAGATCAGGATTACGGTTGGGATCTGTGGGCCAGTAGGTAGGAGAGTTGGGGGAAAGGAGGTGAAAACGTTGGGAATTGAGTGCAGACAGCAGGGTTCGGCCACGAGAATTCGTGGTTCTGGAACCCCATTGTTGGTGCTTGGCATTTAGGTCTGCACCCAAGATGAAGTGATGTCCTAAGGAGTCGAGGAGAGAACTGAATTGGGCATTGGATATGGATCGGTTAGGAGGGCAATACGCTGATGCAAGAGTGACCGGAAAGGAGAAGGTTTTTATCACGATAGCGGTGGACTGTAGGAAATCATGTATTGGTAATGGGAGTACGTGATGGGAGAGGGATTGGTGTACAATTACAGCAGTACCGGCATGTGCTTTTCCGTCAGGGTGGTCAGTACGATATGTCAGGTATTGTGGTATATTGAAGTGCTGTTTAGTGGTTAGTCGAGTTTCAGTAATTAGTGCCACATCAATGTTCTTGTCAAGTAGTAAAGTAGATAGTTCGTCTGTATGATTTCTAACACCATTCGCATTCCAAAGGAGAATGGATATGGGTTTAGGGATGTGAGTCATTTAAGGATTTTTCAGAGGAGGGATGAGGTGAGATACGAGATTCGTGAGGAGTGATATGAGTGGAGTAACAAGGGATTTGAAATCGGTGAGGAAAGATGCTAACAAACTTGTGAGATCTGTTGCATTTGAAGGAGGAGGAATATGAGGAATTTGTTGTTGGTGGTTAGGTATATTAGGATGAAGAGGATTTTGAGGTTGGGTTTGAGGTTGTTGTGGCAGGGCTTGACATTTATCGGTTAAAGTCTTACCTCTAAGTAGTTGGGAGAATGATACATCATTGTTTACAATTCTGGAAGGCTCTCTCTCTCTTCTTGTTCTTAGTGCTTCATCTTGAATCCGGTTTTTCTGGTGTCTGGTTTTGAGATTCTTGTAAATTTGGCAGCCTTTGTAGTTGGCCGGGTGTCCCTCCAAGCATAGGGCACATACTGCTGGATCTTGTATAGGTTTGGTGCACTCTACAGATTTGTGCTGTTCACCGCACTTCACGCAACGCGGCAGATGGTGGCAATATGTCTTCGTGTGGCCATAGGTCTGACAATTATGGCACTGCACGATGTCTCTCTTGGGATATGGCTTCTCAACTTTCACCATTGTGTAGTATATTCTTGTGATATCATATATTTTTTCGATACCTGGTGATGGCTCCAAGTCCACGAAAAACAATGGTAGTGGGATCCTATTTCGTAATCCTGGCTGCTCCCTGTCCTCCTTCAAAACGTTTGTTACCTGGCGTACATTGAAACCAAGCGTCGTTAGTTCTTCTTTAATAACTTCAGTGGGGGTTGAGGAATGTAAATTTCTTATCACTACTCGTAAAGCTCTTTCCTGCCTCAGCTGGTAAGTGTGAAAATTCGCATTTGTTTCTGATAAGTACTTCACTATTTTTCGATAGGCTTCTGCAGAATCAGGTGTTATTTTGGTGTCATTGGTCCTGTTAAGGCATGAATAACTGCCAGAGCAGATTTTATTTAGTTGGGTGCAGAACATCTGGAAATTTTTTATATTTTTCACAAATATCGGAGGAGGCTTTGGTTCTCTGGGTATTGCTGCAGACTCCATTACTTCTCTGTCATTTTGAAGCACTTGGTAGGGGTTTGGAGTAAAGAAAGGTGATTCTTCAATCGTTTCTTGTGCAGACGTACCTGGTTGGGGCTGAGGTTCTGGTTCTGAAGTGTTTATTTTGGTCACTGGAGGTATTTCTCGTAGGCAGCGACGAGTCCTTTGTTTGGCTGGTGAGCTAACTCCGTCTGACCGAGACCTCTTGGGCACCTTACTGGCCATCACTTGCTGATCATACCGCATATCATAAGAGAAAAATAAATAAATAAATAAAAAAAAAAAAAAAAAAAAAAATTTTTTTTTTTTTTTCTTAAAATAACAAAAAAAAAAAGATGCCAACAGTAAATATCAACTGCTCTGATATACACTTAACTGTATCACGTGAATAATCAAAGAGATTCCGCTATAAAATTGGTAAAAACTGAGAGAGGAGTTGAGGAGACAACCCTCTCATCAGCTGATCCACTGCCTTGGCTCAAGTATTAGAAATAAATTAATGAATGTGTAGCTTGCTAATATGATACGTTAAAATTTATTGCTTGTAAACTTAAAATCGGACTGAGATGGTATCTTTAGCTTAGCGTTCAAGTCATAGAACACGAAATTGACCTTTCACAGTAAAGTTTTGACACCCCTAACCTTTCAGTATCTATCTATAACCGACTTGAGTCTAGCGATGTCTACAGAGTACATAAGATAAAATTGTTTCATATCGATTTCATATTATCCAAGAGATAATTTTTGAAAATATTTAATTTAAAATGAAAAGCAGTTTTATACTCTTATGTAAGTTTCTGTTATGTAGTCTGGACTTACAATTAAGAATGAGAAATGTATGTTCATATATATAGTAGTTCACATTATTTAACGTAAAAATATATGATAAATAAAACGCATATTTTTAAACATTATTTAAAGTCATGATGTAATTTAGATGTAATATGTAAATTAAATACAAATTTAGGAATTATTGCGATCTTTAATTCATATTTATATATTAATGTATTGTAAACAAAATTGATGATTTCCATTCATTGCTTTCCAAGGATTTATCATTGCGATTGCATTGAATGGATTGTTTTATTCTTCACATGGACGCTTTGGCGGATTGATAAAAACTGACATGGTTCCCAGTTTGATTACCTTTGTTAATATGGAGTTTTTTGTATATTTTTATCTGATATTCTCATACTGCAATGCGGTAATAAAGATCAGTTGAGGTAAGACCTACTGTAACAATTTGAAACTGGTTTCACACCTTGGTAGAATGTTTCATTGTAGTTTAAAGATCGTTGCTGATATGCTGTTAAACCTAGTAGAAATTATAAGTAGTAAAAATTTGTAATGTATGTTTTATGTTTATTAGGTATTTATTAGAAGTATTTCGTTTCACTTAAATAAAAAAAAAATTTTAGCCCTTAGGAATGAAGGATTTTTTGGTAGCTGCAACGTTTTATGGACGTGACGGTTTTATTGTCGTCAGTAATTTACTTAACAATTTGTGAGTTTTTGAAGCTGCGGTTGTGTTTTTGAAAACAACTAATTTGTTGAGTAATTGAAAAGTACTAATATACATACTTGACTATCACGTCCCATATTTTGATATTTATCTTAAATAATTTATTAGATGTTGACTAGGACTTAACCAACTTCTGCCGTATGATCTACATCGTAAATTTTCAAAAATAATCATAACTTAGCTAATTTTCTTAAACTTACTTTCGTTCCGTTTTTATTTATTACAATATAAACATTGCTTGATTCAGTTATTTAGTTAGTCTCGTTTTAGTTCCGAAATTATTTCAAATATGGAGTAGTAAACTGATTGTAGGTTTAACTTTTAATGTTATACTTTGTATTATTCTTTAAGATCATAAATTGTTTCTTGTTGCTAACATTATATTTAATGTGTATTTCTAGAAGTTGAAGTTTGGTGTCGAAAACTTGAATATAACAGTTTGCGTATATAATCAATTTTCATAAAGATATACGATTTATGAGAATCTACATTTGTTTTATCAGCTATAGGGTGCTATTATTTTATATTATTCTATTGTGTTAATTAGGCAATATTTATTTTAGTTGTATTATAGCATTTTTATTTATTACCTACATATTTTTTGTTTTGTTTTTTAAATTCAATCGTTTCGTAAATAAAAAGAAATAATTGATCTTATTCATCATTTTTATTTATTACCCACATTTTTTTTTTAAATTCATTCCTTTCGTAAATAAAATGGTCTTGAATAAAAAATTAAATTAATACAAACATAAAGGATATATAATCATCATAGAAACATAAAATCCTTTCCTTTTGATGTCCAAAATTAGGAATTTGTCAATGAGTAACTTAAACAGTTCCTCGTTTTATTTCAATGTTCTTTTTAATATTTTTTTCTCACCCTCAATGAAATTAAAAACATGAGTTTGTACATGAAATGTTTTGTAAAATTTTTCCGGTTGCTTTGCATTTATGGCACTGTGGCCGAGGAGTGTTTCTTTCTATCCTCTTTCACAACTGTTCGGCGATAGCTATAATTATAATAGATCGTTTAGTAAACCATTACCTTCACCATCGGAAAAGGATAATATGGGGGCCTGAATATATATGGACCAACTCCAAGAGGTTGCGCTTGGAACGGAGCCCAATATTTACCTAAACACATGTTCATTACTGACTGAACCTGTTTTCGAGACGAAATGGTTGTTGCTTAGGATTTCTGTATTCACATGGCTTAGTTTATTACAGATGTAAAATATAGAAGAAAAAACAACGGAGAATTGTTTGAGTATAATTTGAAGAGAAAAAGTTACGAAAGAAGTTGCATGGTAGTGAAGGACAAGTCAATAGAGAAGCTGAGAGTTAATGCAAGTGGAGAAAGATTACAGTCAGTAAATTCTTATTGCATCGATTTACGATCGTTCTTACTCCTTTATGATTGATTTCTCTATCTCAGTTATTAACATTTTAAATGCTAATAGGATAAGGTCTCCCTTCGGTTTTTCCTTTATTTAGACTAATTTAAGCTATATTTAGATAAAATAAATATCCTATTAACCGACCAATAGAGTTATTTTTTTCATTTTTCTGCTTAATAATATTTGTTTACTAATTTTCTCACGACCGATGGTAGGAAAACATTGTGTTCTTTAGGGAAATAAAAAAAATTGCTTTTACATTAGTAGTGAAAACAATTCTGTCCTCTGAATCCAAATTTTCCTTTCGCGTTTCCTTTTACATTTTATGTATCACCAATTTCGGCCTACCAATGACTGACATTACATCTATTATCCTTAATCTCAATTTATTTATTTTTTTTTTTGGGGGGGGGGACATCTTACTTTTCCTAAAATTACTCATCCGATCTGTCCCGAATAGAGTGTGTTTAGGAATGTTTAAGTATAAAATTTATTTAATATCAATATTATCAAATTCTATTCGTTACTTCCGATTGAGCATGCTCCAACGTAAATCCGTTCCTACATGCTTACATTTAAAAAACGGCTCTATTGATTTAGCCCTAAGTTAAATGAATATTGGGGACTAGTGTAAAAAAAAAAAATGTAAATATTGTACATAGGTATAAATATTTTTAAGAAGATTTATTATATTTCTAATTATTTTTCTTATTTAGCTATTTTTTTTTAAATGTGTATAGTTATTTCTCTATTTTTGTATATATTGTATGAATGTAAAATTTTAGTCTTAATATTTATTGTTCTCCAAAGTGGTAGATTCTATTATTATTATTCAATAAAATAAAATATAGAAAGTGTAAAATTGGTCCATTATCAACTTCATAGAATTCTCAAAATATGTAGATTTTTATGAATTGTACTTATTTATTATTAATTTTCCGGAACAAGTTGAAATGAATAATTAAAACATTAATTTGTTGTTCCTTAAACATTTGTTATCAAAAGTTGTGCCCAATAGAATTAGTAACTTAACTCACCTAATTGGATACATATATATATATATGTATATATATATATATATATATATATATATATATATATATATATATATATATATATATATTTAGATGAATAGTTGCATATATAAATATTTATATGATGTTAAATGTTAGGTGGAAAGATACCAAAACTTAGTCAGTGGGAGGATTTTCTATTTATTTATAAATACTTTCATCGATTAAAATAACATTAGAAAATTATATATAAAATTGTTTTAATTAAAATGAGGTAATTATATTTGTCACAAAAAATCTGATGCTGGAATTTGGAAACTAGAGTAAAGCCTATTTTATTATTTTTTTTGACCCAAATTGATTATGGCAAAATAAAAATAAATATGTTAAGCTAACTGAAGTAATTATTTATTTAAAATTTAATTATTAAGTGACTTCAGTGATTTTATAAACTGTCAAATTACTTAATGTCATGAAAACAAAAATCAATAAATCAGATGATAATTATAAATTATAAATAATAGAATAATGCTATAGCAATAAAACTTAGCATATTTCACTGTCAAGAAAATTTAATTTTCCTTATAGCTCATAAACATCAGAATACCCTTATGCTATTCATTTATTAGGAGAACCTTTTGCTTGCAAAAAGATGGAATGAAATACATTAATTTACTCAAGGTATGTACGTAAATCTTTGTTATTTATGAAGTAGCGGACTCAAGAAGGCAGACCTGCCCTGAAATGGTGTCAAGTAATTCTGGTCTTCGTACTTCTTTAACGTCGCCCTTGATATATATTGTGCTGTTTTTTTTTATTATAAAGTTGAAGAATTTATAATGTTTATCACCTTGATTTAGAACCATTAATAAGAATATATAATTTTTAATTTATTGTGTAGGCCGTAAAATAATTCAAGAATAGGTGCTCTAATGAATTAGCACGTTGTAGTCCGATCAGCGAATGTTGTGTTGTAGTAGTTAAGAAAAACAGAAAAATATTGACTGAATGTAATATTGAATAACTGAAGTGCTAAAATGTGATTTGTAATCGTTTTGCCGGAATTGAAGATTTGTGTAATCCAAATTAAAAAATAGTCATCATAGACGAGTTTAAAAATTGTATATTGTTCCAACGTTCATATCCAAACAAAGTAAAATATTTTTCCTTTAAAGCTTTAAATTCCATTACTTTTCGTAGTTGTGTAAATGAGACCTTCCATATCACTTAAGTCCAATTTTTCGCATTTTTTCATAAACTGTTGCTGCTTTTCCTTATTTTCGCCTAGAAAGACATTTGTGAATTGAAAAGTAATTATAGACTGACGAATCTAAATTTGAAATTTTTGGTGATGGGAGAAGACAATATGAAGCGGGGCAGCATAAAAATTCTTGGATGACGACTGCGAGCACACAAGATTGATAAGGGTTGAAGGTTATTCTTCTTGTACCAGAGTGGGAGATCTTAGAAGAGTAGGAGGGGAAAAACGACCTGGTTGGAGGTTTGTAGAATTGACTATACTAAAAAAGACCCAGAGAAAAAAAAAAAAAAAAAAATTGACTAGAAAAGAAATGAAGTGCAGTCAAGTTGTATGGAACACCCGGCTGAGAATTTTTATTCATCTATGGATTACTTGATAGAAAAATTATCGAAAGCCAACCAAATTCTTTAGAGGATCTGTGGAGACCCCACTAAAAAAAAAATGGGAAAAAATTTTCTGGATTATTCAGATTTTATGTTTTTTCGGATTTATATGAGAAATTTATGGACATACTGGCTATTATTTTTTGGCTTATATTGTATAGTTATTGAATTTTTTTTTTCACTATTATATTTTGTAAATATTTTACGCTAAACACAAATTTATGATTTGAAAGTTTTTAATCACAGAGCCTTGCCTAAAATGCAGTTAAGATTAAAATAACCCTTCAACGTTTCGCCAAATCAGGCATTATTAGGATAGAAAAGAAAAAGAACCTATGACACATACCCACCATCCCATGACATCCAATCCCATACTGGCGAAACGTTGACTGGTATTTTATTCTTTACCTTCATTACAGAGAAACGAGAGTATTTGTAGTTGGAATTTCCAATATAAACTGGCATCCTTTTTATCTTTCTTGGTGAAGCAATGTAATCTTGCACTGCTACAATCTCTAAAGCATCTTTGATTACTTATTTCATACAGATGTACTGTTTCTTGTTCAGCAGTTGTACCAACATATTTGACCGAGGTCAAGCTCAACCGTCAGATTTTTTTGCTCTTTATCTATAAATTAATTAATCAAAAATATCCACTTTATAGAGGCTGAACGAGTATGCTTCAGGAGGTTCTGTCTAGCTCAGGATCGATTCATAGCTGATGCAATAGAATAAATAACTACTTGCCACAGCCGGATTAGAACAACTTACCAGGAGTATAGGAACACAGTGACTTACTCACTGAAACTCGAATATAAAATAAAAATCTGATATCTTGAAAATAGAAAATATGTTTGAATAGGTAATTTTTTATCTTCATATGAAGTTTTGTTTGAAGTAGGATTTGGTCATTGCCAGTTTTATTGTATGTATTACCTTTCTGCATATCATTTCCTGTTACATATTTAAAACCATTCAATATCAAACATTGCGATTAATATGACCATAATATACATTTAGTTTTGGGAACTATACAGAACGACATCGACTTCGTAAATTCAAGACAGTGGAGGGCGGAGAAGCGGTGGGGAGAAGCGGAGAGGGACCTGGACCCAGGGCAGTCGGTAGTCGGCCTCCGTGGGGTACAGTTCGGGATAGTGTTAGTGCCGTCTGTGATGTTCAACTCCGGGGGTTGTCCTCTGCTGTTCTGATCCGGCAGCATGTTCAGTTCCATCATGGTCTTCGGGAGTGGAAACAAGTTCAGGATCAGGAGGTAGGGATATATACAATATTATGTCAGTGTTTATTTCGGACCTGTCAACTGTTCTGTTGTGTTGTGTTGATCAGAGGAATTCTCCCTCTAGGTATTGATCCTTCATCAATAATCGAGGTCTCCAAAATGCTCAAGTTTTTTAAATTTATTTTTCGCTGCAATTTGATGACTTTCACACTTTTTTGACAGCTTTGTTGTCTGTCAGGCACCCACATCACTCATTGCCAAAACCAATTATAAGTATTGCGTAATGTGTTTAAAAAAAAAAAAAAATAGAAAGAATATTTCGCTTGTTTCCTGTAAACACGGAATGGCTTACGTCAATGCTTAAAATGACCTGTCATGATGTGGGATGGAAGTTGTTTTGTTTAATTGGTGGCTAATGTTGTACTTGACATATTGAAGGGTTTAACTATTTACCAATTTATTTTTTGAATATCAATCTAAGTTTATGGCGGTACTTCAATTTAGAGAACGGCTAAACTTTTTTTTACTCATAAATGTGATCGCAGGAACAATAATGCTTTGAGGGATACAATTTCTATATTTTTCTTGACATGTGCTTAAATTTCGTAGCTGAAAGATATGCGTTTTAATTTAAAAAGAGAACACGTTGTAATTGATTAAATGATTGGTCCAAACCAGTCATTAATCCTCTTTCCTCTCTCCTTAGACTCGCTAATGTTGTAAATGTTTAAAATTAACACAGATCAAATGATAAACATTATTAATTAATTCATGACAGTGGGTAACTAATTCAATATTTTGCCAATAAAGTCAAGGAATTTTGTCAGTATTTCTTTGACTGTTAATAAAATATGTGCATTTATGTGATCTCGTCGTTTTCAGTCCCGATGATTGTTATTTAGTGCTATTTGCAATATTAAATGATTGGTGTTGATTTTTCTCCAATACATTGGAACTTAACATATTATTTAAATAAATAATATAAATTGCTTTTGCAAAATTTATTGAAATGTAATCCGAAACGCAAAGCAATATTTTAAGTCTTTTATAACTTAATAGTTATAAAAGACTTGAAATTGAAAAAAAAAAAAAACGTAATATTTAAAACTAAAGTAGGCTTATATTTTATTTATATTAAAAGGTTTATATTTAATGTTATTGAAACCTTTCGATAATATTCCATATGTTTATTATTCTTTCTAGGGCCTTTTGGATAACATTAATTATGAATAAAAGGAAAAAAAAAAATATGTTGATTTACTTTAAGAATTAATTTCCTAAAACCGGTGAACTAATTATCCTATGATAAGTACGAATATTTATATTTCAAAGGAATATGTATCAGGTAGCGTCACAAAATCATAATCAGTCGATAAAAATAAATATAATCATGAACTCATCTGTTATTAATTATCTTGGTACAAATAACAGTTAAGAACTGGTAAAAATTTTCCGGAAAATGAACGGTAACAGCTACAAGGAATATGTGACCTCGATAAGAGGAAAGAACAAATTATCCTTTTCTCCTTGGGATATACCCCACGATCTAGCTGTACATCTTAACAACAAAAGAACGGAACATCTTACCATGAAGCCTTCTCGACAATAGCATCCCCTAGGACCGGTCTAATCCATACCTTGTCCAAAATATATCTTTTGTAATAACTCTGTGCTTTATGTAACTGCGAATGTTTTGTTGGATCGTGTCGCTGTTTGGATCGATCAACTTTGCATATTATTATTTTTTTATTTGACATATCAATTACTACTTAATGTGTCATATATACTTTCGAAATAGACTAACAACATCAGATGCTGTATTAATCTTGAATATATATTACTTATTTCGCCAATTTAAAAGGATGAATAAAATATATATATATTTTTTTTGGGGGGGGATAGGTGTTTGTATTTAATTATAGATGTATTGTTTTTAATACTTAAATAGTGAGGAAAGATTTATGGAACCAAAAACTGTTTTGAATCTCTCCCGACAAAGTTGATGTTATTGAAAAAGTGTGTGGTAGTCAATTTAAAATCATTTTATTCTTTCTCGGTATAAACTTATTACGTTTTAGTTCTTAAACACTAATTGGTCTAAAAGTATTTTATTTATTTATATATTTGTTATCCATTATTATTATTATTATTATGTATAGCTCGCCAACAGTTGCTCGAGAGCGCACTCACGTGGCACTTCTTTGAAACTAACTTTTTTATTCTGACATCCGATTTTATTTTAAAAGATTTACAATTATATTCTTGTATTAAAATGTAATTATTAATTAATTGCTAGGCGAGGAAGTCTCTTATCCAGCTCCTCTTCAACCCTATACGGACATTGTCTGACATGTGGGTTTTGACCATTTCATTTATGAGTATGTTATGATGTGCTTGTAATTTGTTATGGAAAATTTAAAAATTGACACTAGTCATTAAATTGTTGCTTCTATTAAGTCAAAATATTGTAAAAATGAAATTAGGCTTTAATAGAACAAGGCCTATTAAAACGACCTAACCATTAGTCATAAATAAATTCATCTCATTAATTAAGAAATACATTTTTGTATCCTAATTAAAGAGAAAATTATTTGAGAATTTAAAAAAGTGTTGTTATTTAGATTAGAAAGATAAAATATTTAAATATGACATTTTATAATTTTCCAAAGTTTGAATAAATAAATAAATTTGAGATGTTCTATTATGTCCTGTTAGTTCTGTTTCGTTGTTGGCAGATTTGCATTGTGTATTATGAACTCTAGTCCTAGACTTTATTTTAAAATTAATTTCTAATCGATAAACCACATAACTATAATCAGTAATTTTTTTTTTTAAGCTCAGCTATCTATAGAATATATTTTATTGTCAGGGATGCTTGCCTCAAACGATTCTTTATTTTTTGTCTAACTTATTCTACGTATAATTGAAACTCTCCTTTTAATATATTTTATATAACTGTATGTATTTAGAATATGTTTTACTGGTTCATCTAGAAACGTTCGGTAATATTATGATGATGCAATAAATCGCTACGAAAATTTGAATGGTATTATTGCAACGCATTGCGTTAGATTCGAAATCGACAATCGTCAATGAAAAAATATTTATACTTCGGAAGATAAACACGATTGCCATTGAATTAAGGTTAGCCTTACTATTGGAAATATTTGATTACCACTTAATAAGCAACCGAATGTTTTGACATTAATATTTTCGAAATCATTATTATGTATTCGAAAGAACTAGTAATAGAAGGGAGAATACTGGATAAAATCTATTTATATTTCACACTCGCTAATTGTCGGAACTTCTGACAGGTGTAAGTTGAAAAATTAAATAAAAATAATAATAAAATATTTCTATTGCGATGAAAATTCGTATTCGATGTGCGAAAAACGAATATGACTTTCGACATTGTCATAAAAAACAATTTAATGTCATACTGCTTTGTATATTGTTTATAATATATACAATACGTGCTTTGTTCTTATTTTCAGGCCGAATCTGAACAACATATCGAGGTTTGTGCATATATCCTTACTCTAGAAAATCGTTTGGTTTAGAAAAACGTATTTGGCATACTGCCATAGTATGACTACAACGTTGAAACAATTTTTACTGAAAGAAGGAGCAAAGTGGGTTCAAATATTGATTTTAAAGATTAAACAATATTGTGTGTTTGTATTTAATACTTTGAAAAACCATTAAATACGGATTTTCAATAAAAAACGAAAAAGAATTTTTTTAAATTGTCTCAAAAGGTGGAGCCTTAAATTAATCTCGAAAATCACATAATTGTGGTAACTTAAATATGAGTTCGATCCACACAAAACTTAAGGGTTTTAGACTCTTATAATATATATGAATTGGTTCTTAGTAACGTTGAATCATGAAAAAATCCTGAAGAGTTATGAATGCTTTAAACGACATAAAAAATTGTATTCACATAAAATAAAGTACATAATTCATATTTAATTACACTGAAATAAAAGTGTTTTAAAGAGTGCTAGAAACGAATCTGAATCGGTTTTTCACTTACTTGGCCTACTTCACTGGAAGTATAACTTTGAAATGTATTCATATTAATTCATTTAATACAATCAGCAATTCGTTTTTCTTATCATACAAATAGATTGACATATTGTAACTTTGAAATCTATGCCGAGCAAAAAAAAAAAAGAATAATAAAAAAGTCAAATTTTATAAAAAAAATTTCTCGGTTCCTTGGGCGCACTGACAAGAACCTTTGGAAATATTTTTCGACCAAGTATCACCAAAAAATGTTTCATTGAAATTGGTGACCCCACGTTCGTAACCTCTGTTTGTTAGATAAAATTTGTAAATAGTAGAGATTAGCTCTTCTACATTTCTTTGCTGTGCTGTAATATTATTATTTCGGGTACACTCCAAAGGCGATGGCATATGACCTTCTTAAAAATTATACTGCCCTATTTTTTTAAAAAGAGTGCCAATTAAAGTAGAATTATAAAATTGTAGTTCATTCAGTTACAATTGATATAATTCGTTTCAAATTCTTTTTCTGGTTCGGAAGTTTCCGTGAATAGAAACTTCATACAAATAATATACTACGGAAAAATTCAAAACTTTTTCTCAAATTTGCCACCTCAAAAATGCATAACCTGTAAAAATGCCCTCCTTTCAAATATCTTGATGGTACGGCTTGAGTCATGAAATGTTCTTCTGTGATATATATAGATATATATAGACTTAAGAAATGGAAATGGAAATTACTGTGATTTTGTTAGTTCAACTTAATAATTCTACTTTTATACAGCTTATTCCTTTGGAGTACGTGAATTTATTACCTTGTCGAATACCGAGAGATACATGTTCTTTGGATTTTTCCAAAGTGTTTGTTGTGTAAGAACATTTTTTTTTTTTTTCTTGGGTGGTTTGGAACATGGTATTGTGTAACTCTTAACACGGTTGTCTTCTTTAGATATCGCCCATTAAAAAGAATGTCCTCTCACTTCTAGTGATTTATATCGTGTCCTGAAGATTTTATATGGGGTATATGACACTATGATTGGTGGTTTAGTAATTTTATTCGTGGTGGGTTTTATTTTGATGGACCTTTTCTATTCCTTAGTGCCTTTAAATTTTCTGATTTATAATTAAAATTAGTGCTACCAATGCGTAGTTTCACAAGAAGCTTTTCTATGTGATTATGTTATTTCTTTATACACATTTACTAGATGTATTTTTATATTAATACATTTCTAAATATCATGAATAAATAAATAAAAAAAAATGTAATTAAATTAAAGTATAATTAAATCTGTTACCTGTAAAAAAAGGAAGGGGCTTATAAAAAAAAATTACAAATATCGAATAAATACTTTAAATTAAATAAATAATAATAAAATGTTTGAAATTATTTATATCCAATATTTTCTGATTATTTCTTGGTATTTTTTTATTTAGTTTCTTTTTATTCTCTTGAATTATTAAATCATCAATTTTTTTAGTTTGGTCGATTTTGAAAACAAAACTTAATTAATTAATTATATTTATATAGTTATTATATTTTTTCATTATATATTTGTTATTATTATTTTAAAATAATTAATTTGCTATTTTACTATATTTCATTCTAAATTTAGATGTTTCTTACCTTGACTAATACATGATAAACAGTATTTAAACTGTTACCGGTGAGGGTAATCAGTATAAGTGGGCCTTCTTGTGGTCCTTTATCTAAATTAATTAATTTATAATTAATTCCAAATTCTGATCCATAGTAAATTTTAATTGATTTAATTTCTAATTGATAATTTGATTTAATTTAATAATTAATTTATAAATTATTTTTAATTTCTAAAAATGTGACTTTAGGTTACTTAGGAGACTAAATTGGAGATACATTGCTCTTATAAACATGTCTTCTAAAGTAGTACTAATTGCGCCGATATTTTTATTGTCTCCTTTAAAAAAAAAATTAATACCGAAGAATAAATAATATTAAATCTAATTATGATTTGAAGTTAATTTTTATAAAGAAACTACATAATTTGGTTCTATCTTCTTTGGAAAATATATTTATACTTTTTTTTCAAAATTATATGTTTTTATTTTATCATCTATTTGATGCAGACAGCTTTTAATTACACCAGTTTTTGGTTCAGGTGTTTTAAGAGTTTTAGAATTACGCGATTTTTTTCCAACACTACACATCCCTACACTTTTAAAACTTTATAACAACAAAAATATCAACAATTGGTAAACCAGGGACTTTTTCATTCATTCATACTTAAAGGAAACTGAGATAAAAACTTCAGCCATTTCTGACACTTACAGGTAGAAAAAAATAATAATATTCCAAAACTATAAAAATTGTTGTAAAGTAACCCACTTTAACATAACTTTTTTTTTTTTTCTTTTATAAATTCATTCCAGTATAAGAGATCCTTCAAGACTCATTTTGAAATTTCGAAATTAACGTTTTGATAGAATAAAATATTCTTTCATAACAAGGTAAGGATATAAAAGTCGTCTCTACTTGTTAGCTATAAATAATTTGCTACAAATATACGTGACTGTCCAATCGGATCATTTACGTAATCAGTACAACCTTATGATTTCCTTGATGATCGTACTAACAGGGCTCACTTGTTAAGATTTTCAATTGGAAGCAAACTTGAGTCCAGCTGCACTGCTCCTTGTCTTTTTGGATCTTTGACAAGTTCATTTGAATTCATTAATGAATTTCCGTTAAAGTGTTTTATACATAATCCTCCGTTTTTTTTTTTTGTTTTTTTTTTTTTGTATTTTACTTTTGTTTGTTTTTTTGTTAATTTACTTAAGTCGTAGTTACGGTATCATTGTAAAATATAGCTTTGTATTATACAAACCTTATTTTTATTAATTTCTATTTTCCCTTTTAGATTCTCGAGTTCATCCCATACGATGATGAATGTGACAAAGTTGCTTGAATATTTAAACAATTCTTTTACTGTTTGATTCAACTTACAATTAGTTCATTTCAGCTTGGGCGAGTCGGTGGGGGACCACACACACACATGTTTTGTTTGAATAGTTGCTAGTTTTGAATGCTAAGAAACCCATTCCGACCACCCACAGTTTTCTGTAGTTTGGTTCATTAAGCTATGAAATGTTTATGTATTATAAAGTTTCTTAAGCCTTAATCTTAATATTGTTATGTATATGGATGGTACTCATCTATCCATGACATATAATGCTTATTTTATATATATATATATATATATATATATATATATATATATATATATATATATATATATATATATATATATATATATATATATATATATATTATTATTATTATTATTATTATTATAATATAAGTGTCCGAGGGTTCTTACAAATGTGCCCTAGGAGCTGGAAAAAAAATAATGATAAGAAAGGGTTAATTTTTTAACATGAAAAGTATGTAAACGTGCTTACATTCAATTGCTGAAATACATGGGTTATAATTTAAAAATAGTATATATTTTGAAAAACTATTTAGTAACGACTCAGATTTGGACCAATAAAAAATTTTTTTTTTTCTATATGAGAGGGAATGGATTTCCAGACCTAAATACCCGTCTTCCTCACCCCCCCCCCCCACTCCCTCTCTGAATCCGCCTTCGAATATGATGAATAATTTAATTTTTGCATTAATTCGATATAAAAAATATTATTTTCAGTCATTTAAAAATTTGTTTGTCTAGAATTTTATTCCAAAAAAATGTATAACTCCTACTAAGTGTTTTAATCAACATCAAATGGACCATGTAAGTTTTCTTTTTCTCCCTAGAGATCTCGTTTATATATTTTTTAATTTATAGCATTGAATGCTTCTTGTTTTGTTTTGACCTCAGGAATTTTAGGGTGCAATTAATTTTACTGCTCAAACATTGCTGAACACGCCAACAAAATATTTGATAGCGCCCATTAAACAATTACAGTCCCGTAGAGATATCCAATGAGCATGCTGGTTCCGTGGCCGTCCTTGCCCAGCTGAAGGAGCACGTAGACGATCCATTAGCCGGTGATCCTACTGACATTTCCTCCAGGTTCGCCTCAGATTCGGCCCGACTTTTCCTATTTCCCCACCACTTATTGAACGTTTCGTTATCGATCCATTCCGAAAGGTCTCCTTGCCCGGTGAGGCAATATTATATTTTTATATATTAAGAAAATAATGGCATTCTGTTACGTTTCCGAGAATGTGACTTCGACCGGTCAGGGGTCACCTTTCCTCGTGGAAGCTATTTTGTTTATTCACCTATGTAACCTGGCAGACCTGTTTCAATCTACTATAGGAAGGAAAATGCTACTTTTGGAAGTAATGATAGTTGGAAGAAATTATTTATTTATTATATAAAATTTAAATTCATAACCAGAACTCCTTGGTTTGGTTTGGTTGAACGTAAAACTTTTAGTTCATAACTTTTCATCCTAAACTATTTCGTACAACCCGTCTGAAAAGAATATGGCCAGGGATCTCGTAAATTAAAATATGCATTGAAGTGCTGCTGATAGTAAATTTCTTTCATGTTTTATATTCTTATAGCAGATTTACTTATTTTATTTATACTGTTGTGGGATTCAATTAAAATAGCATCATATTTTATTAATAAAATGTGCTTTACAAGATTTATTTAGCCAAAAAATGAAACTCTATGCTAGTACTTTCTTCTCTGGACTTTTGTAAATAGTGAGGATCCTAAACTCAAATGTAGGGGTGCCAATTCCCTCCAAGGTCGATAGAGCATGCCCGTCCCCCAAGAAATTTATTTCTTTTCTCTTCTTAAAAACAGTTCAACAAAAATGAAAATTTTCACACACTTGTTGTGATTGGTTTCATGTTTTTTCTACTAATTTCTTGATGGAAAAACTTCAAAAATATTAAAATTTTCCATCATCAAAAATTTTGATACGCCACGCCTCCTCCTGGGCGTCTCTGGCCACATGTGTCGGTAATTTTTACTAAATTCAACCTTTCTACATGGTCACATTATTGTAAAAATATTTTTGTTTATTTCCTTCCCTCCGATTCTTCACCTTTTTAAGTATGTAACTAACAATAGTCTCAAATAATCATTATACATGACGAAAAACATAATGCAGCGGCTTTCATTTACTTATATATTTATATGACTTGATCTCTCATGCATGTCGTTTTCAGTCTCTTCCTGATATTTTCCAAGGTTTACTATAATGTCCCTTCAATCTTATGATAATTAATCGTTTATACCTAAGTACGAGAGTGAATTTTTATTGTTTACGATGTATATGTGGCTAGGCCTCAATGCTTTAGATTGGCAGTTGAATAGATTTTATTTGTGACTCATTATATACTATAATGTAATATATAGTAAGGACAAGTATTGCTTTTTTAAAAGTTCATGGAATTTTCTTAAAAACCAAAAAAAAATTGTTAAGATCGGACAATTAGGAGGAAAGATATGTTCTCTAGTTTTTTCCCCTGAAGAGGCGAAAATTTGGATAAATTTAAAATATACTTTTTTAATCGTTGAGACTAAACAAACCTTATTTCTACAGAAATTTAATACAGTATCTTTCCTAAGAACATTTTTCATCAGAAATAAGTACCTAAATTTATACCTTTATTTTCAGTTCTATATTTCAACACTGCAATCACCACCTTCGGAATCGACTTATTCTGCATTGATAACTTTTTCAACTAAAAATATCACTAAAAATGTTTAATTTGGAGTTAGTCATTCTGAGGTTTAGAAATGCAAAGAAAGTTATGTGGTTTATAAATGCAGATGGAGTGACTAGATTTTTTATTTTTATTTTATACATGAGAGGGTTATTTCCAAAATTAACCCTAATTCTTATCGACAATTTTTCAATAAACGTGAAAAAATATACCTTCTGTTTCAATTATATCACAAACAATATTAAAAAAAAAAGTACTAAAGTTTTAATTGTCTTCTTTATTATCAGATTTACAGACTACCTCTATTATAATAAGATTAACGGATGATATCGTATAGCACACCCTTTATGGAACATTTCAGAAAGAAAAAAATTGTAGAAAAAAATCTGTTCATTGCCGTGGGTATGTTCCTTCGATAGGTTTTCTGATAAAGGTTTCCTCCGGTTTGTAATGTGAGAATCTACTCTCAGTTCCCAGTGAATTACTACGTACAGGTAATAATGTGTACGTAGCAACCATATCGAGAACTAGTTCCGATTTATGCAATTTGTTTGTGATATGAATATTTAATGTGTTATTTTCACTTACACTTAATAGTAAAAGTATTCTCGTTTGGTGACTTGAGAGGAAAGAAATATAAATATTGCTTATATTCCTACTGTTAATGCAAAAGGAGGTATGTGAAAATTGTATGTTTTTATAGAAGAGCATATAAACTATTTCTTTATGATTTTATTAGTTTAATTTCATTATTTATTCCCTTCTGCTATTTAACGCAAACAGAATAAGTATGCAAAATTGTTACATACTATCGTTTGCACCAACATTAGCAATATTCTTGTACTTACAATTTTGTATATATTTTATATTTTCGTTAGATAAATATTTTCATAAAACTGTATATTTTGAATGATCTTATATTAATATACTTATATAATAGAATAAACCTAGCAAGAAACAATAAGAATTTCAAAAGTAGTTTAGTTTAAAATATAAATTAAATTAAGGGTGATAAATATTCAGGACGCAGTCATTATAAGGTTTTTATTAGTACCGACGTTTCAACCCAAACTTGTGGGTCATCATCAGGGCGTGGTTCGATCACTGAAGATAGACTTCAGTACTTGAATATCTTCAGTGCTTGAACCACGCTCTGATTAGTGTTGCCTAAAATCGGTCTTGGTCTTGCACTTAGCAAGACTAAGACCAAGGCCACCTAACTATTGCAGGACCATGAACAGGACTGGTAAAAAAATCGATTTTTAAAATAAAAATCAAGGCAAAATAGTTACTAATACTCGACAATTTTAGTTACTATATGTTAATAATTGGTATAACCAATATATTTTTGCATTTAGCTCCTCTAATTTTTCATTCGGGCATAGTTAAGTTTCAACTATCGAAAAAAGTACAGTAATATCTCTATAGTAATAAGCTAATAAGTAACTGCAAGACTTTTGCGAGACTTTTGCACCAGAAGAAGACTGAGTTTGCAAGACCAAGACGAGTCTCGGTCTCGCATTTGGGCAACACTAGCCCTGATGATGACCCACATGTTTGGGTTGAAATGTCGGCACTAAATAAAAACCTTATAATGCCTGCGTCCTGAATATTTATCACCCATGATATGTAGAACAGTCGACTAGCTTCCTTCAAAAATTCCTTAAATTAAATTACTTAAATCAATACAAAGAAAAAATAATAATAACAAAATAATGATATATATATATATATATATATATAAAATTTTTGTTAATCATTCAACCAGTTCGTGTTGGTCTCACCGGAATAATTCCCCTGATAATGCTATCCCCATCCCTATGACCAACATTCTTGGGTTGAAACATCGACAAACCTAATAAATAGCACAAATGGCTGCACATATTGATTATTTGTCATACTCTTAATTTCATCTATTGTTCTTATATACTGTTTTATTATTTATTTTGATTTGGTTCGTATTTCAACTAAGATTTAATTCATTAATTCATACTTATTAAAAAATATTAAAAAATAAAAATTATGCCAGCCTTCAGGAAAAACAATACAATGAACTCTATAGTTCAATAGAGTAGATCTCTCAGTCATGTCCTTTTCAATCTCCTGTGTTCTTAGGCCGAAAGGTATACATGGTGGGCCAGACCCCCTTACCGTGCACCTCCCTCCCCCCCCCCCACATCCCTATAAATTGCATATCGTTGTATTCCTTGTAACTATTTATTAAAAAAAAGCCAATGTTCGCACAAAAAAAAGTGAACGCACTGCCAAAACTGCCAAAAGTCCAACTTCCGCACAAAATAAAGGAAATAAAAATTAATTTTTTAATTAAAGATATATGAGTTTTTTTTACAATTAAATTATTGCATTAATATTTGTTCGTTAATAAAACTAATATAATGTACCAAAAAAGTTATTATATCACTATAACTAAGCCATTTATGTGTACTGAATGTTGTGGTAGAGGCCTGTAGGCACCCACGCCAGTACCGCTTTTCTGCCGCATAAGTCCGTTTTCTACGAAACCGCTTAAAATTTTTTAAAAAATAATAAGCGTTTTAGAAAGAGAAATATATTCTCCAGATGTTTTATTTCAGCACGTTTTGCGTTATTGTAGGCCGTTTAATTACAAACGACGCTTGATCTGTAACTTGAAATTTTTTTTGTTAAAAAAATTGACTTTACTGGTGTTTTTCATAGTAAACCAATTATATTTTAATATTTCTTCATGTTTTATTATTCTATGACTATTCAGCTTTAATAAAAGACTAACTATGAGGAAATTAAGCCAAATGCTGATTCTCAGTGACCAAAAAACTAATTAAAGTCAAAGTCGTCAATCCGCCATCTTTGGACGCCATTTTGGGGCAGTGCGTTCACTTTTTTTGTGGGAACATTGGCTTTTTTTTAATAAATAGTTACAAGGAACACAACGATATGCAATTTATAGGGATGTGGGGGGGGGGGATCCACGGTAAGGGGGTCTGGCCCACAGACTAGTAGTAATCATTGTTTCTACGAGCTAGTTGCTTTGTTGTAATAACTTCAAAAAGTCGTCCTTAGTACCCATATTCAGTATAAGCCCATATCATTGTTGCTAACAGTAGGCACATCTAAGTCATTACTTGAAGTTGTATTTATCGTTTGATATTTGTACGTACTTTCTTGTTCCTAAAATATGATAATTCGATGGCTTTTCTCATATGGCTATTCTCAGAGGACTGATTAATATTAAGATTTCAATCCGTTCTTATGAAGAGTTTTAGTTTCCAGTTTTTCCAAAGCTGCAGCTCATTAACTTCACTTCTCAATTAACATGTCACCATTTTTCTTTCCGTCTTTTCCTTGAAAACTGATGATTGTAGTCCTTGGCTTCTTATGGCTGAAGTCAACAACCCAAGTGATTGCATAAACTAAGAGACCCACTCATATCGCCCGTTTGTCATCTGTGACGAGGTGGTGATATTGAGATGTATTTTTTATTGAAGTGACTAGTGAAGTTGTTCCTGGTCCATGGGCTAAAGGCAGGGCACGTATGGTGGAGAGTTTTTGCCTAGCTTTTGTCGAGGAGCGCTCTCGACCGCTGTCACGTCGGAGCACATAACCGTTTACGCTCGGCCAAGGGTAAACGACCCAAAACTAGATAGGCCTCCACGTCTTGAGGTTTTATAGAGCGGCAGTCCTAGTTTATTATGCAACACTCCCGTCATCGGGAGCTCAATAGGACAATCCCTGTCAGCGGCGACAAAGACGATACGACGTGATCTGGAAGTCTAATCGCTCCTCGGCCATTGTGCCCTCTGCAAATATAATCCTGTCCGCTTCCAGCTCTGGTCACTTCATTATCAACCTACATTTGTCAAGGCTCTGCATTCTTCCCTCCCATTCATCTGCATAGATAGGATCACATCCTCCCTTTCAGCTCTGCATCTTCATCTTCTAAGGAGGTGGAATGCACTGCTTCAGTTCCCTATAATAAGAACTACCGATAATAAGGGTTTTTCCTCCTTTAAACCAAACAACCGTTAATGCTCCATTTAAATGGGTCTACAAAGAATTATTGATTTAGGTATTTTAGGAGTTATTGCTCTTTCAATGAATCTATTTTGTTTACTGAAATATGTTTTAAAAAAATGGAACACATTTTGAGTTCTAATCATGACAATTTTAGTACGAAATTGTATGTGAGAATGTTTTTTCAATATACTGAAACGATAAAAGAAATTACTTTTTACTTAATTTTCTGCTTAGAACAAAATCAGATATTCAGTGATATATGTACACCTTATGGTTGAGGAACGTAATTTATTAGGAATTCTTGAAACTTGAAATAAACTCCACCACATAAGTCATTAATTATCTTAACGTTTCGGGTTTCATGCCATCTTCAGTTGATTTGGTGTCATCAATTGGAGGGGCACTGTCACCATCAACTCATGTTAAATTTTAAATTGAAGAATGTCCTGACAACAGAAACGTCATGAAAAATTAAGTTTGAGTTTTGAATTTGTGTAAAGAACGTATGTTTCTAACATCTGAAACATACAATGGATATATAAGGGACTTCACTATTTAACAAGGCCCTATATTTCTGGTACATCGCTGACCTTTTTCAATTATACCTCCATTTTAGTCTTATCATACCGTTTTCCTTAACGAGTTCTTTTGGATACTAAACCTTTGTTTGTTATATACCATGTGCAGATACACCTTTTCCAAAAAACTAACAAAATATGTTAGTAATACTAATCCATTCTTTGTTTCATGACAACTTTTTTTAGAATTAATTGGAAGTATATTTCTATTCCTTTAGCTCCTATTCCTAGGCGTTTGATTGCAAGAATATACCACTACTACGAATTATGTCAGAAAATCTACAAATTCTCAGGGGTCAATTTAATCCAATTAGTCAAATCATTTGATTATTTGTGAAATATGTTTCTTAAATTAATTCACCTGCTAGCTCCTGTTCTTTTCCGCTTTTATCAGAAAACTGTCATAAATTTCCTTTATGATCTTCACGTTTATGTTTTGTTTTATTCATGGTATATGTTCGAAAATTTCAATTATATTTCCTATTTTGGGATTTATCGAGAAATGTTTGTAGAAAAGAGATACTGTAAGAAATACTTGAGTAGTATAAATATAGTCTTAAATTATAAGATAGAAAATTGCAATACATTACATATGATTCCGTTCGTATTTGTTTATATTTCTGTAAGAATCGATGTAAATTTTTTAATGTAAAGGGATAAGGTAAAATAACTGGGTTGATTTGAATGATTTTGAAATAATATTTATTTATCATTTCATCCTTATAAAGTCTTTTAAAAAAAATTATTTTATGAAAACTTTGACGTTTCCTTGAAGTCAAAAATTAAGTATATCATAAGTTATATATATTATACTATCATTTAAGTCCATAATTCTCATTTCGGAAGTGAAGATATGGTTTATATCTCAATCTTCAACTAAAGTATGAATCTGCTTTTTATTTTCTTCTTCTGGCACTTTGGAAACCAAGTATATGTTTTCGTTTTAATCGATGATTTTTTTTAATCCTGATGTAATGTCACCTCCATTTCATCGATTAGTTTTTAGTGTCGATATAGAACAAATTTGTAAAATGGAGCTTGGATCAGACAGGAGGAGAGATAAAGCTCTAACGGTGAGCAGTGTCACCAAAGGCGGAAGGTTCCAATTAAAATATGGTGAGCGGAACTAACAGGCAATGCTGTTTTATTGCTGACTGCGGATCAGCTGTTCTGGTCTGGGGTTCATTAGTGAGTGAGATATTCTTGCCTGTGGAATGCCTTGGCTCCGTATTTCTATGTAAGTGATTTAACTGTATATATATATATATATATATATATATATATATATATATATATATATATTGCGGAAATTTAACCCAGTGTTAATTATTATTCAGTTTATAGAACAAACTTTTTGGAGTGATTCTATTTTTTCTTAATATTTACGAACATAACTGTATAAGGAGTCAGTTAAAAATAAATTTGTCTCAATAGGGGAGAGGTTATTTTTAAATTGGAAACATCTTTAGGCGTGTTTTGTACTTTTTGTTTCTGGAGAGTGAATTACATTGCACCGTCAGATATCCGATGTGTAACGCTCGGGTAAAGTCGACTGGAATCAACTAACTGCACTGTTGTATATGAATTAAAATCTCCCAAAAACTAACAATCGGACCTGCATATTGTTAGTGAGGTAAATATTCATCATTTTATCCTCTTTTTAATGAGCTTTAATTCAAAATTGTATCTTAATGTGATGCCGTGTTAGAGAGGGGAAAAGAAAAAAATAGTGTCGAAAACCAAATGATAACGTGTTTTATTGAAGATAAGGATTATTTTTAAACTATTTATTCAAGATATTTACAACTGTATTACAATATAAATACATCAAGTAAATGTGTACACAAGAATATAATCACTTGAAAACGTTTGTTGAGAAACTGCCCACAGATAGCATTCTAATAATATGTCTACATAAGGAGATCATGAGGCCATCTTATTTTCAGACGCCTCGAGGAGTTATCAGGAATCGAAGAGCAAGGTTAGAAACGAGAGGGTTTGGATGGTTATGAAGTTTATTATGGAAGGATAGATATCTGGATTGAGCCAACTCGGTGACATATGGAACATTAAGGTCATTATGGATTATTTTATTTGTGACAAAGTAAGGAGCATGAGGATTTAGGATTGTAAGAATTGGATACGAGAGGAATTTGATGTTTTAGTGAAGCCCCATAGCTCAACTCCGTATGTCCAAATAGGTCTTATGATAGTCATATATATCAGTCTTTTGTAATTAATAGAAAGTTTAGAGCGTTTGTCTAGTAAGTGTAGGAGTAAGCGGAAACGTTGAACAGTTTCTTCTTATTTCAGTCTTGTATGAGGATTTCAAGTGAGACGTTTGTCCAGGTGGAGTCCAAGATATTGTATTTGTTCAACAGGGATAAGTGGGGTGTTATTAAAGGATGCTGTAGGACAGGAAATCATAAGTTTACGAAGAAGGGTAAAAGTGAATTGTTGGGATTTATTGGAATATATTAGGATTAAAATTGAATTCAAAATCTTAAAGGGACACCGTGTTAGAGAGGTAAAAAAAGGAAAAAATGGTGTCAAAAACCTAATGGTCCATTAAAATCATTTATTAGTTTATTTTTATATATCAGACAGCGAATCGCTTCAGTCTCATAATAAAGTATAATTCGCTAAACCATAACCCTCTGCATCATCCACCTTCTAAGCAGGGGCTTACCGCTTAAGTAACGTACAGGATACCCAGAGGAGAGTACTTCTAACTTTCCAAAGTCTCAGAAAGTGCTCTTAAGTTCCAGAGTTCACCTGGTGAAAGGGGAGCGCAGGATTAATGCACCTGGAGCTGGAGTTTTGATTCCCTGGAAGGGGTTAATAACCCACTTTCCCAAAATTTTGGAAATTATCGTACGGGTTTGTAGCCATATTAGTAAATTACTGGTGAACTTTGGAGCTCGTCATTTAACTACCTCTTACTGAGATTGATCAGCTTGCAAATTTAAAAATTAGTTGATCTCCGTTTCACTAATTTCTTCTGAATTGTTTTTAAAAATATATATGCGCATTAAATAATGTTTCAATAATTATTTATGTACGGAAATAGATTTGAATAGTGTAAATATTAATATACTTATTTAACGTGGATAACTATTTTTATATTTTAATTGCTAGCGTGAGGTTTGTATTATTTTATTTCCTTTTCACTGTACCTACGCATACGCACAATGCTCTAGAATTTTTAAATATTGCAAAACAATGGACTGTTTTTGCAATCTCCATTGTTTTCTGTGGCACTGAATTGCTATATTTCTTCCTAGTCAATGCTTTTGCTGTTACATTATCAAATTTTATGAAAATATTGTTGGTTTCTGATTTTTAAAACAATACTATGTGTTTAAAAAAAAATTAACGATGATTTAAATAATGATTTGCAGATTTTCTATATATATTTCTATCTAAGATTTTCTATATATATATTCAGATTTTCTATCTATTTTATGTTATGATACACATAATCCATGATATATAGATGTGCACTTTTTTTTTCAAATATTAATATCTTTTTAAAATTTCCAATTAGTTTATAAAATGCAAAATATCTCTATTTTTTATTTATTTGGGGTATTTATCAAATATGTTTCTACTTTTTGGTTAGGAAGATGGCTGTGGGTGGCAATCGAAATGAAATATAAAAAAATGTTGGTTTCTTTGTGACGACGCTTCGACTTAAGTATTGGCCTTTATCAGGAAGGAAGACAACACCGAAACAAAACATATAAGCAAGCAACTGAAATGATATATTTTATGTTTATTATAATATCCTTTTAGTTTTTGTTAATATGTTTTGGCTGGCTGCTATCTTGTCTTTCCTCATCTCTGATCAGGCGTAAAGTTGTCGCAAAGAGAACCGACTTTACAAAAAAATCTACAGCCAAGTATTTATTTATTATTATTTCTATTCTTCATTTATAAAAAGAATTACCATTAGAAGGGCTTGTTTACTTTAATGCCCAATAGCCGACTGAGGTTACAATATTTTCTATTATTTCTTCCATAATGTGTAAGATGTAAAAGAATAATGTGTAATTAATAAGTTATAGTAAAATATAAATAAATGATATAATATGATACATAATATCATATTCTGATCAATTACTAAATCTATGTACTATATATTTTATTCAATAATAAAATAAAATGAATTTCTTCTTTCGAAGTTATTTCTATGAGATTATTACTAATTTTTATTTGTATTTTTTAGGTAAGTTATTACATCAATTTTGTGTAAAGAAAACATTTTGTAAGTATTTAGTATTTAATCACCCCTATATTGGCATATCTTATATTTTTAGTAATATCGAAAAAGGTATTATGTATGGCGTTGAACCAATGCCCAACGAAATTGATAAGAGATAGATAATTCAGCCTATTAAAATATATTTATATTTAATGTGTTATTTATAGATTTTATTTTATATTTAACTTCCAACTTCACATCCTAGTATCAGGGGTGCTACAATTAGTTTTTTATGTACATAAATATTTAGTTATTACATTAATTTTTAATTATGCAATGTAGGGTACCGAGGAATGCGCCTAAAAATATAAATGTAATTTCTTATCTATCTTAAATAATTTAATTTCAATTTTGAAAAATTATTTTCTTTTAAAAATTTAGGGAGGGGGGTTTAAACATCACTGCCCTCCTTCTTGATTATGTCTGTTTCGTTTTAGGTGTTTTCTACGTCTTACTTTTCGAAACCGGGACGCCATACTTAATTCGTGTATCACGAAAAGTGTTGATCACGAAAAAATTAATATCCTCTAAACGACTAAGAAAGCACGTTTTTAGAATATTATATTCGAAAGGATTAAAAAAATTTATTAATGGCATAATTTTGTGCGGTTTCAAATCGAATTATGTCTGAAGAAGCCTTCGGAGAAAGTCATGTTTTGTGTTTAATTAGCTCATACGTTAATTATTTTCCAATAAAACATAAAAGTGGTCACTAATAATATGTAATAGTGATAACATTCTTGTTTCATTAATCAACAAAAATATGCGTTGTATTAATTTAGGTTGAATCGAGATTTGAATACAACATTATTAATGTTACAAGTAGAAGGTCTATACTCGGATAGAAGTCCGAAACGTTCTCTCCTAATAAATCCCATTCGTAAATGTAGCTGGGTTGTCTAAAAATTCATAAGTAGTGTAACAATCTTACTGGGTACAATTAATTCAGAATAAAACGTCTATTTATGTAGTTTTCTCCCCTCGCATTTTTTATTTTACATATTATACACATTTTCATAATTTATATTCTGTAAATTTCCAATACAATAATTACTTGCTTTTACGTTTTTTTTATTACATATATGCATAGATATATAAATTTACTAAGTTACGAAACCAGATTTTTCGTCAAGATGTACAAGAAATCACATAAATAAACTCAGTTTCTTTCTGCCATTCGGCATTGGCATCTATATATATATATATATATATATATATATATATATTTTTTTTTTTTTTTTATTGATTGTCCCGGAGTGTTGAAAGTCTTGTGAAAAACACCAGTTTAAAAATAAGCATGGAGAAGGAAGGGAATTCCTTCGCCGTTTTCTCCATCCTAACGAATCACATGTTTTTATATACCGACTCCATCCCTGACGTTCTCCGTCATCAGATAACCATGGGATTGCCTACTACTCGTCTTGCCGACCATATATGGATTATTTTTTGGATAAGGCTTCTTTTCTCACGGTTCTTTGTTCCTTGGTGTCCGTTTAAAAATTATGATAACTTCACCATTTATTCAATGACTTATTTGTTCAGTGGATTGCTGTTGTGCGGAATCATCAATTGTTTATTAAGAAATATTACATTCTGTCACATCCAACGACACCAGTAGTAGTGATAGAGAAGCTCATTCACACTCTATGTACAATAAATAAAAATATATTAAACATCAAAATAATAATACTAAAAGTAAATGTATATAAATAAATAATTGAACACTATTTGTGAACAATAAAAACGATTGTTGGATTCAAAATTAACTTACAAAACTTATTATCATTATATCTAATCTTTTAACTTACATTATTTTACTCTTCTATAGATACATTTTCTTTTAGAACTGTCAATTGAAACATTGAATACAATAAGGTATGAGAAAATGTTGCAAATTACACAATGGTTTATTATTTCCAAACAATTATACAACAAAAGCAACATTACTTTCCTTGTCACATAAAGGAAATTAAATAAAATGTGATTCCTATTATTTTAATATTTTTTATTCACCATTACTTATTTGCAATGAAAAATAGACAACATTGCTTCAGTTTATATAACACTATCCAAAAATATAAAACCAAAACAAAGGTTATGAGCTTAGCGGTAGAACAAATGAAAAAAATTTAGAACACTATATCTTTGCACCAAATCCCATCTCGATGATTTTTTAGAAAATCTCATGAACTTTTTGATAACTATACATCATCCACAAAAAAGTATATACTTTCAAGTTATTCGGAAATTTAATTTTCCACCCCTTGTAGCTTTTTCCCAGTTATTATTTCGGTGAAGTATGTTATACAGATAAATTTAAACGGCTTTGAAGGAGGAGATTTTAGCCAAGTTACATTGAAATCGGCGTTACAGTCTACACCAACACAGGTTTTTCGGCCGCCATCTTGAAAGAAAAGAGCGATTAGTAATGTCTAAGTAGAAGGATCATCCTCGGGTGACCACTTACTTTTATTCCAAAACTGAATAAAAATGGACCAATAAGTCGCAGTGAAAATAAGTCCGCGAAAAGCGGACGGACAATATTTGTTTTATTCGCTTTTCGAGTTCTACGCATTCCGAAACGTGAACCTCAAATTTGTACAAAGTTGTACTCAAATTTGAGGTATTTGAATTTTTTGGTCGATTTAAATGGATCATTATTGACTATAATGAATCTAAAATAAATGTATTTTGAAATTGATGTTATCTTTAGGAGCTCTAATGATTGTTACTGACCTTATTAAAAAAAAAAAGTAATAATAATTTAAAAAATAGCGTGCGTTTATTTCTTCATGTATTGAAAAAACTTTTTTTTTATTGCTATAAAACCTTATTTGAAAATTATTCTTAGTTGTGTAATATTATTATTACTTATTAGTCATAAAATACTTCTTGTATTTTTACTAAGTTAATAAATTAGCTTTCTGTTGAAGATTTCAAAAGTTGCTAACTTGCATCTGTTAATTTACTAGAGTTAATGCTCTAGTCATTAAATAAAAATTGTACTCTCCTACTCAAGTTGTAAAAACTGCAACGAATAAAGTTTTAATGGGATTCTAAGATGGATAGCAGCGGTTGCGATTTCCTTGACCAATAAAAAGGCAAGGTTATTTACAAATGGACATTGCCAAGCTCTGCCTTTTTATTTTATTTTACTTTCACTCGACAATCGATCGAGGAAATGAAATGGTTTTTGTGGTTCAGCTTTTCGCTAATAGGTGCAAGAACGAGGCCGATCCTTCCTTACAATGGCTCACTTTATTCGAATTACTTTAGTTTGGTTTTGCTACAGTTGGCCACGGATCATTTATTGTGTACGGTGGTATATTTCTCAGTTGTTTTTATTTCATTTTTTTTAATGCAATTTTTAAATTGGTACATAATATGTAGGTTTTTCTTATATTTTGAACTCGCGAATACGACTGGACGAATTTACACGAAATTTTTCACAAAACAGTTCTTTGAAGAGTCTCAGCTATTGGCCAGTAGAAGAGGGAGATACAACATTGTAAAGCTGTTCAACTATGTTGAGTTGCTAAATCACACAACATACTCATCAATCAATAGACAATACTGTAAAAAGAATATGAGAGAGTTAGGTTAGACCATTGCAATACATATCTGATATGCCAAGAACGGTTTACAGAATCTAATAAGCGGAGGCTTAGATCAATATAAGTAGTCGTAGAGGATTCCCAACGAGTCTAAAACAATAGTTTTTGTCATAAAGTTAAAAATATTTTAAACTTTTTAAAGATTTAGATAAATATACCTAATAAAGTAAAATTGTAATATTGTTCTTTCTTCGTTTTTTATTCGCATTTGTCACTATCATAAACAATAAAAGCCAACTTTACAATAAGGAAATTTGCTGGCAATCATTAACAACCTCATAGAATTTAAGCATGGAAAATAATTGTATCCAGCTGCACATCTTACTGCAGCTTGTTTACTTCCTTAATTCAATAGAGGAAATCTCTCATCCTGCTCCTTTTCATTCGCCTTGTGATAGAAATATCCGTCTCGACTATGTCGTTTCAAATCTGTTGTGTCGGTGTAGTGTTCATTATGGAATCGGACATAAAGAATACGTATATATTGGTTGATAGCCAATTTGTAGAGTTTTGCTGTTTAAGTACCTAGGAGGGTCTAATGGTAGTCTTAAATATTTGGATTGAAATTATTGTAGTTTTTGATAGTGCTTCTTTTTTCTGAACTATTACCTGTGAAGTGCATGCCCATAAAGATCTAAGTAAGTACGTATGTGTATTTAGTTTCTGTAGAATTTTAAATTTTGAAGTTTGCAAAAAACGAAGTTCAATAATTTGTCAAGTGTTATTCTTTTCATTTTAACATCTGGGGCCCACTAAATAAAATGATAAGAATGACTCAAAATTATTCCACCAATTTCATACATTGTAGCCCCACAATATGTTCTGGAATTGTATGTAGTTAAAAATGTGGAGGAAACGACAAATATTAATCGTCAAACACATCCAAGAAGAAACGAAAAGAGAGAGAAAATGAAACTGAAAAAGAAACAGTATATCAAAATTTATTGCATATGTATCTATATTTAATAAGGAAATTAACGAAACAATCTTTACCAAAATTTAACTTGCTCATCCTCATTTCACCGGGAGGTTTAGCAATAATAAAATCTGATTTAGCCGGTACATTTTAAAATTAATTTTTGGAAAATTAAACATCGATGAGAGCTCTCCTTGTTATAATCAAGATGAGGAAAAATTTGTTCTTATTCTTAAAACCAAAGTATGTTCTAATGTTACGTCAACTGACAGGTATCAAACTAAAAACATATAATTAAAAAATTAATAAAATCGAATTTAATGTAAAAAAAATTAAGAAATAATATAGATACGCATAATTTTATTACTTCCATCCAATTATATTGACAAAATCTTTGCTGTTAAAATAATCCTGCAATAGTTCTTGTGTACTGGCTCCTAAAGGTAGGAGGGAGGCAGGAGGTTAGTTAATTCATACCGGAAGTAGTTATCGACCACTCCATGAAACCTAGCCTATCGATCAGTAGATGAACGTATACTTCGTTGTTTTAAAAACCAAGAGTGAAAATCATAGTTGTACGCA
Source organism: Nezara viridula (assembly GCA_928085145.1). NCBI lineage: Eukaryota > Metazoa > Arthropoda > Insecta > Hemiptera > Pentatomidae > Nezara > Nezara viridula. The sequence goes on from OV725077.1 coordinate 94,476,376, forward strand.
AATGGAAAGTTGTAAACTAAGCGCTGAGCTCATCAATAGTATCAGAAGTCTCTAAACTAGGAGAAACGATTCTATCGATGATTTCAGCGCTGAGTTTAAGAACAGACCCAAAGTACATGGTACATAATAATCGATTTCGGTAAATAATAGCAGTATGATAAAATTGTCTACATTAAACATGCTCCATCGTTAACAAAGAATGATGGCTGAACATTTCTTATAATGAACGCTATGTTTTTCCTCCGATACTTATTATCAAACCTATCTCTTTCTTTGTAATAATTATTTTATTTCGACAATGGCTATTCGGCAGCCTGAGGGCGAACTCATGTGACCCAAAGTTGAAATTAATAATTTGTTTTCCCTAACTTTCCAACATTACCCTCAAAATATGTACAAATGTATACATAAATTAGAATATTGCGATATTATCTTTCATTATGTGTTAAAATTAAAATGTTTTGTCATTAGTATTGGAACAAAATGTGAGTTTCCACTCTCTTAAGTTCGCTTTCCATTCGACCTTCTAACTAATCTCGGTCGAACTATAATATGAATCTTGTAAACCGAAATTAGTGTATTAATGCATTGAACAGTTTACGGTATAAAGTTAAGAACTTGATGTCTTAAAAAAAAAAAAAAACGGAAGATCCTTGGCTTATCACTGTTTCATCAATTAGTGGATTCGTAAGTGGTACTAAACAAAACCGAACGAGTCGATATTTTAATCAAAAGAAATATGGATCTGTAAAAAAAATGAAATTATTAATCATATCATCTAACAAACTATTTTTTGCTGAAATGTGGATGTTTAATGGATTTACGATGCTATTCAATGATCTCAGGTCTGAGTTAAAGAACTTGATTTACTCCCTAGATTCGAGATGATAATTTTAAATCTTTTCTCAATGATAATAATTATAAAAATTACCCAATTCTTGCCCAAAGCTTCATCTAAATTGGCTCATACATATTATTGGCTAACGGCTAACAGAACTGCCCCCGACTATCAAGCTTCAGCCCGAAAGATTTTTTTTTCAAATATATTACGATGATTAATTTAAAAAAAAAGAAAAAAAAAAAGAAATTAACTATCTATATGAAATGGTGTTTAAGTGATTCTTGAAGTCCTATTTAATGTAATTACACGAACAATAATGCTTTAAGAGATAGTTTTTAATATTTTTTTCTATAAAACATGGTGGTTATATTTTACCGTTTTGGGGAGGCTTCAGCCCGAAAGCTCCCCTCACTCTCCCCCCTCCCCGTATCAGGCGGATCAGGCGGATCTGCCTGTGGTATGATCTGACCTAAGATCATACTATTTTCCCTGTCCATCTCAAGGCTGGTTCGTCCGAAATCCAACTGAAAAAGACTACACGCTCGTTGTTCGAGTAAAATTCCACGGTGTTGCTTTCTGCATTCTGGTACTCGTCCTTAATAAACCATAATATTTTATGTAATGCTTTTCGAAAAATATTAGTATCTATTCCTTCCTTAGACGGTCGTGGTTGATATTCATATGAATAAAACAGGAAATTAGTAGTACACAAAGGTTTCTGGACAGCATTCCTGAACTTCCGGGATCCTTCTTCCCGGGATCAGGTCACGAAATTAAAGTGATATAGAAGTGAAAATTTGTTATTCAAAACTAGCTTGGGGCTAACGCAAGAATTACGCAGCTTCTTTTAAATAATTCTTGTTCCTTCAATAACTTCCTCAATTTCATCGTTTTACTACTCTAAACATTGTAAAACTTCAATCCAGGTCTTGCCTAATCAATTGCATCTTGCCTAATCTAAATATTCGGATTCGGCCGAGTTCATTTCGAGTTCACCGAATAAATCTCGACCTTCTTACACAGGTTAGAATAATTGGGTAGCTATTTAAATAAATTGTCCTTAGTATTAATTGAATGACGTTACACTAAATAAATACCAACTATGTAATCATATTTAAGATGTAGTCTGTGAACATTTTTTTTTCCTTTGCGATTGTTTGTAATAAACGTTTTGACACATTTTTGCGATTGTTATTTCGTCGTACGACCCATATTCTACTGCACGATAAGATATTCCGTTTCGCGATTTTCTTACTATCAAGTGAACGGTTTGATTTCGGTTGTCTGGATCCGGTGATATCCAAGTATAAGCTCCTCTGTTATCGACAATAACCAAACATGCAAACACCAAACAACTTCAAAAGATGTTTTTATTGCTTAATCCAACTGAGGTGTAATATTATTCTTCCAGAACTGTTTCCTGCGGACCTTTGTATTCCCATATATTTATATCAGTTTGATAGAGTATCGCTATTTATCTTCCATCTTCTTTAATTAATTTAAGTATTCTTATTCTCCCCTTCATCATCGTTATTTTCGGGTCATTTATGTTTACTATAAATATATTAATTGACATCGCTGATATCACCAACGTGCTCGGTAACTAACACCCTTTCGTTTTTGTTTTTTTTTAATAATCGTCGATGCTAACTGAACGATTATGAATAAGGACCTCCCACCGTTCGCAAAAGTAATGTTAAAGCAATCTGATGTCAGAACTCTTCACCCGGATCTAATTACCTATTGCCCTGAGGGTAATAAGACTCTTCTGGAATGAATGAGATATTCAGAGCTAAATGTACCGGGAAGTAATCTGGGAACTAGATGTTCTGAGTTAAGGAATATTTTCAAGCTTAGTACAAAATGACTACAACGTCATTCATAATTAAACAAGGTACAAGCTTTTATTATTATTTTATATGTGGTATTATTTATTACTGTTTATCAGAAACAGATATCTATTAGTGTCTTGTACTAGCCAGACTCTTAATACTTCTTTTGTAATTGTTCACTAATTAATACAAAACTTGTTTAGCTTCTAATTCCGAAATTACGTCAATCCTCTCAGCTGCATACGTGTATTGAAACAACTGTTATATTTAAAATGAAGGTCAGAAATGTATGATACAATGTTATATTTCATGTTATTGAGGAATAACTGTTAAATTATTGTTTCTTATTTTAAATGATTTTCATAATTTTTAAATATTGATTTCTTCGAAATTATACTGTCTGTTAAATCGCTATTAATTTAGAATTTTAATATTACTCACTCAAATCGGTAAACGATAAAATTAGAAGGAATAAATAATTACATAATAATATTTTAAGTTTTGACCACATTTCGCTACCAAAAATGTTCATGGTCTGTAGTGTAGTCTGGAGTTACTTTATGAATTGTACCGCGTATCTCAATTCTTCATGCCTTATTGAGCCATTATGTAGTACCAGCTTTTGGTCGTATAAATAGTAATTAAAATTATTAATAAATTAGTTGGTATAAATATTGTGTATTTATAAATGAAATTCAGATAACTGGAATAAATTTGTTTTTGAAAAACGTTTTGTCTAAATGATGTACCAAATTATTTAGGTTTTGTAAACATTAATATGAAATATTTAATCAGAATCTCTCACCTGTGTCGTAAGAGCTGTTTCTAAGATCACAAACACTTGAGAACTATGTTAAAGTTTCTGGTCGTATATTTTTGGGTTTTTGTTCTCCTACTAGGTTGAGAAAATGTAATATTTGATATCAAATAAAAAATTATGTGAAAGTCTTCGTTCGATACTTTGGACATATTTCTTCGTACACGTTTTTACCGTCAAAATGTTAAATAAATAAAAATAAATATTATGTAAATTCTTCTAAAAAGTTTAAGGTTAGGACGCGGTTGGATGAAAGTCTGTGGGACATTTTTAACTGGAACAGTTACTGGTCTACAATATAATCGATTTTACGGAAAAACATTTGAATTATTTTTTTAGTAAAAAAAAATTATTTTAAAAATAAAAATAATATTGAAATGTGAAATCTTTCTTAAAAATTTTTAATTTTAGAATTCAGTTTAGATTGTTACCAAGAAAAAGACACGAATAAAAACTATTTTTGTTAAGTTTTATTATCGCCTCATGTTGTTAGAATAATCCTTGTTGAACCATTCTAACCACTTTGATCAGTACATAATTTGTAGGTGAGGTGAATATTAAATCAGTCTGAGCACTCTGGTGACTATAATATCTCCCAAAAAAAACTACGTCTCAATTCACCCACTTCTTTCATCTTCATAGATGTTTCCTCTTTTGGTGGGATGTTATTTAAAATAATTATCGATTAATTGTCGTCATTATGTTCAGATATTTAAAACAATATTTATATTAAACCTTTCCATAATCATGACCTGATTACTGTGTTACTGTTTTTTTTTTAATCTGTGTCAAAGATCTTTTTTTATCTCAATTTTAATATTCATGAATTATTCATGATCTAAATTTCTATATATGATCTGCAGCGGAAAAGGGTCTTACCGTTTTATTGTGGGTCTTTCATAAGCGTATAGTTAACATACATAAACAGTTTAAAAAGGAAATCTTGATCGAATATTAAATTATTTACTCGCCGAACCTTCTTTAGTCTTTTCGATTATATTGGGCAATCTGACATGAGTTTATTTATTATATACATCAGTGAAACTAAAAATGACTTCAGATAGTTCTTCAACTAAGTTTCGACATAGGTTGTAGGCAGAACTTTAAAAGTATAAATATAGTAAAATTTCATAGAAAATATATTAAAAAACAAAATAATATACAAGTAATAGCACTTTTCTCTATTGGTCGTATTTTTAAGGGCGGAGGTAGGAGGGCCAGTTTTCCGACCAGAATCGGTTGCCGTTGCTAACGGTACTTGGCTTTAGTCCGCATTTTCACCTCTCTCTAGCTGAGGTGTTCGGTATGACACTCTTACTTCATATCTCGTATATACGTATAAACACATATGTAAGCTGTTTTTAGTATATCACTGTATTAACTTTCAAAATACTTTTCCAAAATACTTAAAGATGCATTGATGAAGATCTGCATATTTGGGTCGAAACGTTGGACTAAAAACAAAATATTTTTCACTATTTTAAGTTTTTTTTATTTATTTATTTTTTTTTATGTCCTTCACCCTGGATCATCTCTTTCCTCAATAAATACTTTTTGATTTTTATTTACATTTAGATATGTTTTCGTAATAATACACACATTTGATCCACAAGTATTAATTTATTTTACCAGTTTTAAAGCCCTTTGGACATTTCCAAGGGAAGAAAACTTAATTCTAAAATTAAAAATATGGTTCTAATTTTCATATGTCACATTTACATAATTTTTCATGCAATAAAATATTAAAATTAATCGTTTATAATAAAAGATTTGTTATTTTCTTTTTTTTTTACAATTTTTGTTATTTTTTAAAAATAAATACACTGGTTGGCTTACGGTGAATCTATATTTAAGGTATAATTGCTAGTACTTTAAATACGGCTCAGTCCCAAGTTTACTGCCAAATTATTTTCGTTGATTATCTCTTTTACATCACATCATAATAAAAGGGGACAATAACAACCAGGGCTGTCATGTGGAGCGGAAATTGTGAAACGAGAATGATGGAATATTATGACTTCATTAAACAGAATATTGTATATAATATTTTCATTTACTATTTTGATACTGAATAAAGACCTCATGAAAACTTTGGTTTAAAATTGTTCTACTTTTATTATAAGACACAGGGGTACCCATTATCTTCAAGGTCGATGGCGATTTTTTCGTTTTATCTCTGACCTCAGTTTATTTAGTTATGTTTTAATAACACAGCAGATATATTTCTGGACTGAAGGAGCTTTTTTACGGAATCTTTTCAAAGTTACACATTCCACATAAAAAATTACAGCTTGGAAATTCTGTATCTTCACCTTTACATTCAAGGAAAGCTTAAATGATGAGCTTTTTTTTCTTCTTCCAAAATACTAATATTTTATTTCAACCAAAACTAGTTTTCCTACCCATCCTATCCGTTTTATACTCCTGAGGTGACATAATTCGGCTTATCCCATTTAGGATTGTGATCGTCTAGGATGAAACGGTTTTGGCCGACTGAGAGAGCTTCTTTTAGATGAGTGACGTAAAAGCTTCCTGAAGGCGGAGCCATTATCAGCTGGACGACATACTTTAACCGACTACCCCGATTTTGGTTCGAGGAAGGGAGAGAGGGCACATCTTGAATAATCGAGGACCCCCTTGCGTAATGTTGGCCTTTGGGTAGGAAGTAAGAGAGCTGCTTATTGGCCCGTCAATCGGCGTCGTTAAGGACCTCAATCTAAGTTACGTAAGGATTCGTTTGGTTTCCGCACACATTGAAAGTTGACAAAGGTCCTCACATCGAAAGCATCCAAGGGTTGCGAAGCAATTGCTTTTCGGATTGTGTAGCTACCCGAACGTCGTCTTTATCATTTGTATCAAGAGATGTGTATTAGAGGAAGAGAAGGTATTAGCATCTTGCGGAGATTGTTTGACCCGATTCTGCTTATGTTTATTGTGACAATTTTCTTTAAAACGAGTCCTTCAGTTATCCACTTTTTATACACAACGAATAAATACATATCCTGCCATAAGCCTTTATCTTGAAGGATTTTATCTCAAATAGGAATCCATAGATATTCTCTATCTCTTTTATTACGATTAGTTTGTATTTAACGGAATGACATCTTTGAATGATAACTTTTAACCTACTTTCATTATTGATTCTTCTGGAGCCTTCGTCAGTTTTATTGTGTTCGTGGCTGATAAACAATAAATAAATCATAACTATAGAATATCCAATTCGATTACAACTTCATATTCTTTTTTTGAGCCTTTAGCTACTACTCCACTATTTTTTAGTTGATGTATTATATTTAATTATTATTGCTTAGTTAAAAAAAAATCCTTCAACAGGTGCTTATTTGTATTGCCATCAGATACCATGTTAGGGAATTCCAGGGGATTTAACGGTGGCAGTTTAGCATTCCCTCCTTTGCCCTGCCCAAGCTTTTATAGCTTAATCCTTTTGTCCGCGTTCGTGTGCGAGCAGCTATATGTCTTTGTTACCCTCTTAGAAAGTTAGTGCTGCTACCAATGGCTCTTTCATAATACATATAAAGACCCTTTTAGAATTTAAAAGCAATCTTCCTCTTTAGCGAAAATATACCCGAAGGAAAAAAAAAAATGTATCCTTAGTTATATACACAATAGACAGGATATGTGGGTTTGGTGAATGTTTTTCAACGTGCCTTCATTAAGACATTCATTTAATTGTTGGGGAATTGAATTTCATCGAAAATATCATGAGATTAAAATAATTTCAGACATTAAGTTTAATTTTATTGATAAATTATAATATTATTAGCATTTATAAATGCTTATAATATACATTACAACAGAATTTCTCCATTCATAGAAAACAGAAGGAGAGAAAAAAAAAAGGAAAGATATTTCTTAAAGCTGGAAACACTTCTTATGTTATGGGGGGTGGCCCTGGCAGTGCATGATGTGCTGTCTCACACCCATGACGTAGCTTTGCCCCTCCAATTTTCTTTCACATTGGTTTCTTTATAAATATACTCTAGAAAATTATTTTTATTGCTATAATTATTTTCTTCTACGGATAAAAATTGGAAATTCACTTAAGTACCCTATTACAGAACTTTTCTCGTGTAATTTCAACTGAAAGAGCCGTATTCTTTGTGTGTTCTAGGTTTTAGCAGTTACTAATGTCCGCTCCCCTATGTCATTTTATTTTTAGTAAATTGTGTTCGGAATTAATTTTTCAGTTAAAGATAATTTTGAAGGTCTGCCTAATAACCTGTAAATAACGTCTAATGACCATAACGTCTGTATAGTTTTTTCATTTTAATCCAATTATCGATTCTGTAAGTGAGTATCCTTTCCTTTTGAAAATCTTAATATCTAATTCCTTCCTAATAACGGATATGGGTATCTTGATCTTGATGTTAACGTATATCCAAGAGGCAAAACCTTTAATTTAATGTGAATACCGTAACCACACCCTTCCTCTCATTACTTTCTAGTTTTTCATTTAAAAGAAAATTATAATGTTAAAATATTGAAGGAAGCTAGTCGACTGTTGTACATACATGGGTGATAAATAGTCAGGACGCAGCCATTATAAAAATTTTTTTATTTGTGCCAACCTTTCAACCCAATCATGTGGGTCATCATCAAGCCGTGGTTCGAGCACTGAAGGCTTTCAAGTACTTCCTTTGGTTGAAACGTTGGCACCGATAAATTTTTTTTTTTTCATAATGACTGCGTCCTGACTATTTATCACCCATGATAATATTAAAATGTTTCAGTTTTTCACTGTCATCAAATTTTGAGGTAATGTTTTCATAGTTTCTGAAACTTACCTATCATAAGAATGAAATACATTTCCGGTGTTTTATTTAATACAAGTCATTCAATTTAGAATGCTATAGGACGAATGTCAGTTAAATCATGTTTATATTTGCCATAAATTGTATACCATAAAATAAGTCGTTAGGTTCATTAATTGATGCTAGGTTGCATCAGCGGAATATTTGACGGTTCGTTGGCCCCTGAATAAGAATTGAGATGATCTTATTTGTATGGATGGCCGTGTTGGTCTAACTGTATTGTCCCAAACTACCGATCTCAACAGTTTATGATTATCTTGCATTTTATTCCTTTTCTTGGGAGTTAATTTTAAATTAAAACAACATTCTTATTCCTATTTTACACATATACACGTCTTCTTCTTTCTTCTGTCTTTTAAAAGTATCAGATACGTTAATTAAAAAAAAAACATTAACGTTAATTCAGCCAAATAAGTACTCTTTTACTAAACAAATAATATCAACTTGCTAATGATCGAAACTTTGTATAACTCTAAATAGATAATAAAAAATTATGGTCACCCATTTACATCTTGTCATTCTCTGCCATTTCTGCATTATTTCTTTAAATGTAATGGATTTTTTTTTCTCTTGCTATTATGCTGCTATAGTTGGTAACAAGGACCAAAGAGGGAAGTCAATGGGTGTTATTTTTTTCGGCTACTGTAACAAAGTTGGTATTTTAAAAAAGAAATCAATAATTTCTCCCTTTGTTCTGTAATTTTTTTTCCTTCAGTCACAATATAGATTGGTGGTTATATTTTGTGTTTTTGTTTTTAAATTTACTTAGATCAATATTTGTACTGAATTCTACTTATATAAGCATAATTTATTATAGTGATTATGTATGTAATATTTTTGACCATTTTAATTATATTTAAGCGTTTAGTTACTTCCTGATACGAGCTGTACAAATTTTAAAGATGGAGAATGATCTTTAAATTCCTATCCTTTTCAGACTTCTAGAATTCCTGTTCCTCTTCAGGTCCAACCATCTCAGGCATGGTCTCTCTCTTCCAAAATTTCCAGCTGACCAATCCTCTACCAATTGTTTGGGGATCGCGTCTCGGAGCATACGCGCCACATAGCCCACCCATCTGATTTGGTTTCCCTTCACAATTGACACCAAATCCGGTCTCGCATAAATCTCGCGCAGCTCTTTATTTGTGCAAATTCTCCATTGTTACAGAGAGTAATTTTTTATTTATTATTATAACTTTTGTACTATTATCTTCGTAATCACAATATAAATACGAATTGTTTGTACGATTTCAATTGTTAGTACGAATATCTTTGTCGTCGCAGTTATGAGTATGAATATTCTATGGGCATTTGTACCCTGAATACTAGCTCCTATGAATACGAATATCTACATTTATGTCTCATGTAATTATGAATGAATTCGTTTTAATGAATTGATACCCTCATAATTACATTCATAAAAGTAAATATGCTTGTATATTTAACAGTTGTGAATGCGAATACAGTTCTAATACATTTATGTTGTATTTACAACATATATGTATATGAATTTATCTCATTCAAACCCATTTATATTTTATTTTCAAATCCAGTTTATTTTATAAATACGAATGTATTCATAAGTGCTAATACGAATATGTTCATATACACAGAAAAAACTGTTGTTAAATATATTCTTTTTCATGTTCGTGATTGTCAATATAAATATTTCTAAGTAAAATTCAATACTTTTGATTTTTTTATGTAAACGGGCTCCAGGATAGTTTTATTATGACTCTGATTAATCCTGATAACGATATTTTTTTTAAAATTCTTTTTGTCATCTCCAAAATCCCGATCTTTAAATGGCTTTTAAACATTGGCCCCGTGCGGCGGCGGCACCGGATTCGGCTGCCCCGGTCCTGTTGAACGCCGGCCAGTACTCCAGATGCCCCCTGAATCGGGAATGTACTCTCTCCCTTGTTCCGCCCGGTTGTCTCTTTCTGTACCCGTATGTCACGTAGCCCTCCGACAGGAGATAGAAAGCCTGCTGACCTGCCTAGGGACTGTTTCATTCCGGTTTTATTAGTTGTTCGATTCCCGTCCTCCTTAGCCTCGTAATCCGCATTTCTAAAAGGTAAAGATGCTAGTGTCCGGCTTGTTGATCTGTCCGTCCATTAGTGGACAACCGTTTCAGTTTATCGTGTATGTTGTTTTTTTCGTATTTTTTTAGTCTGAATTGACTCTTTTATAATAAACAAACAAATGATACTACAATATGTGAAGAACAAGGTTATAAAAAATTATGTAGTTGTTATACCATTGCCACATCGCATTGTCTTATAAAGAATCTACGTATTAATAGAACTGCAAATACAGTTCTATGCTGAAAAGCCTCGAAGCCTTTCAGATCCCTCGAAACGGTTAATGGAAATATATTTGATGCAAGGTAAATATAATATGCGTTTAGGCGCGTTTTGATTTTACAATGGTAGAAATGAACAAACAACAGTTGGCCATTGAAATATTTATACAAAACTTTATTCCGCTGTCTTGTGATTTTCAAATGTAAGTAAATATCTGATTATCGAAAATAACGAGGGATGAGCTGGCTCTAAATGATGTTTTTTATTTTTTATTTTTGGTGTAGAATGTTTTTGTAAAACGGCCAAGGAAAATGAGAGTCCTGGGTGGTAAACATTTTATGATCCTCAAAAAAAAAAAAACTGGATAACAATTTAAAATGTAACTTGAGGTCATTTCCAGGTTTCTATGTTAAGATATTTTAAGGGTCCCCGAGGGGTTCTTAAGCTGTAGTACTGTCGTTTATTTTGCATAATGCTTAATCTGCTCACGTTCTTTGGTCTGCATTTATGTGATATGTTCTCTTTAAGTCCTGATAATGCCTTAATCGGAGAAACATTGACTGTTTGTTATTTGATACATTGGTTTATTGAATCATTTAATTGTATTTAAACAATGGTTGAAACTTTTAAACTTATTTTCGAAAGTACATTTTAACAGTTTTAAAACTTTTAGGAATAAAAAAGTTTAGTAATTAAAATTCTAACGGCAACAATCCAATTCCTCAGACGGACAGTATACGCTACCTCGGACTAATATTTGACAGAAGGATGACCTGGGACCCACAGGTCAAAATGAAAAGAAAGAGTTTGAACAAGCGACTGAAAATACTATACTCACTGTTTTCTAAATCAAAATTGAAAATTAGACAAAAACTAAATACATACACTTACCTGCTCAAACCCATTTAGACATTCGCCTCACAGATTTACGGTTCAGCAAAAAAGACTCACTTACAAAAACTACAATCCTTTCAATCTGAAATTTTAAGACTAATAACTGCAGCTCCCTGGTACGTCAACAATAAGGCTTTACATACCGACCTAAGACAACCAACCATTGACCAGCACATACGTACTCTTTACTCCCGATTTCATCTAAAACTACACGGACATCACAATGGACTTATCAACGACATGAAATGCTCATCAGGAGGCGACTAAAAAGGAGCTGGATGAGAGATCTCCTTTCCTGATTTTAGGATATAAACAGGACAGGGAAGAGGTGCTGCTGGGCTCCATTCTTCGTCATGCCCATTCTTCGTCATTTTCGACTTAACAGTAAATCTGCTAATTGTCACTACCATGACAGGTGCGGATGAAGATTTAAAGACAAAAAAAAAAATTCTAATGAACCGTTTTCTATTAAATTTCTAGGTTTATGTTAAAAGTATAACTTTTGTTTAATAAGTTCTTATAAAAAGTTATGTTAAATAAAATATAAACAATAATTGGGCTTAGATATTACTTTATTTTAATGTGTCAATTGTATAACCAGCAACGATTTTTTTGATCGACTTTATTGTGAAATCGACGGAACTTTACGGAATAAATACACTGATTAAAAATATAACTTCTGTAAAACCTTTGCTTCGAAATTTGCGATGAAAAAGTTCTGGTTCTGAAATAAAAAAAAAATAAAAAATGAAAATAATGATTCCAGTTAACCGAAAATAATTTAAAGTAAAAAATTAAAATTTCATTCCGAGCACTGATATTAACAGGTACTCCTTAGTTTTTTCTGTTTATGGTGTTTTTTACTTCATTTACTGCATTGTGAGACCCTGGTCCAAATGTAATCTTAGAAAAAAGATTATCTATTCTAAATTATAATTCAGACTTCATATATTTTTTTAACTATAGATATGTAATACGTTTAGATATAAGCAAATACTTTTTAAGAGCCTGGACTCTCATCGACTGATTTACCATTCATTGAACATAAGTTTTGTTAATTGTTATACCCATCGAAATTATCTATTGATTGTGGCTTACTGATGAACTAATCTTTGACATAATTTGAAGAAATAAATTGTCTCGATAAATAAAGAAATGAAATAAAATTAAATAAGAATTTCGATAGTTAAATAAGGAATTATCTCTATTATGTTTTTATTAAGTAGGGATTTTGGAAAATATTGATATATCGAAGAACGTAAACGAACTTTTTAAAAGTGAACTAGGGATGTGGTTTCTAAGTGTAGCTGTCTATAGTGGTTGTGGTCAAGACAACCAACGTTCTCCTTTTTCTTGTTTGTATTCGTTAGCGTATAGTTGTTTGTCTGTATCAGTTTTAATGTATTTTAGGAAAAATTATATTTTTCGTCATGCGGTTTACTTATTTATTTATGCGAGAGGACGTATAAAACGAGTGACCATACTGTTTGTTCAGTAAGATAATTTTTATTTTACTGACATATGTGAAATGCCTTATTAATAGATCATTTTTATGATGGACAGTGTATTTATTTGTTGTTAATGCTATTAATTGTTGTTATTGAGGCTATTACAAATCTAATAAGATAACCTAAATCTAATAACATAGAACGTCTATGTTAAGCACCTTCCACTTCTTTTCTTTCCTTTTAAAGATTTATCGAGCACGAAATATTGGTATTTTATTGATTTTTTGGTATTCGCATCGCTACTAACAAATTATGATTTTGATATAAAAAAAACAACAAAAAACAAAGGAACTATAAATAGCTCTTGATATTTTCAATATTTACAGCTCTATGGCAAAGTATAGAATGGTGGTTTTTGTTTATGATGAGAAATCGAAAATCTTCTTTTGTCTCAAGGCATATGAATATTATCTAAAAATGGTTGTCTATTTCTTAACTAATGTGAACATCATCGAAACATATGGGATATATTCAGAGAAACAGACCTCTGAAGATTAAGGATTGGACATTATGAGTTCTCACGTGCCTACCTACTAAGAGGATTGGACCCACCAGCCTGCAAAAATTGTAAGATTCAAAGAACTGTCCAACACATCAGTCCAGACTACATTATATTGAAAAATATTTAACAAAATTGGGTATCGGACAAAACCTAAAAGAAAACTTAAACTATAACTAAATAATAGTAAAAAAATATTTGAATTTTTAATAATAATAAAATTCTTAAAACAGAGTGTAAATAAAAGGTGTTGCGTATGACTCTGCATGGTAGATGCAAAAAAGCAAATAAAAATAATAAAAAAACCGATTTATTTCATACGAACAATAATGCTTTAAAGATGTAGAGTATTTAAATTTTGAATAATTATATAATTTGAATTAAATCTGCTGATTTGTTTTTTCTGATGTTAACAGTTTTTTATTAGTCCTGAAATTATAACAACCCTTAAATAGAATTTGATAACGCTTAATATCACAAGAGAGTTAGTTTTTTTTCAAAACCTCAGGATTTATACGTTGATATCCGCAATGGCAATTAAATGTGCTTTTAATGTGACTAGTAACTGAATTTTTCACCGCCTTTATGTTTTGTATTTTATATAATTAACATATATTTAAAAAAAAAAAAAGAAACTTTAAAATTTCTTTTTATGACTTAAGAATACTTCAATTGCCTGCACATGATTAATGTTTCGCTAATAATTCCTATATGTTATAATAATTTGGTCATTAAGTTCAAAAATGGTATACCAGTTTTTATCGCGCTATTACTGGCTACGCCTTATGGAGCAAGAGAGAGGCATTGCTGCTTAAAAGGTTCGCAAAAAAGATTTATCCGAGAATAAACGGCGCTGAAGAGGAAAATTGGATTGTATAATGGTTGAATCACGAACTTACCTTGGGTTTTGTAACAGATCCACCTGAAATAGAAAAGAGCTGTGATAAAAAAAAAATTGTTTCAATTCCTGAAACATGAAAAAAACACTGCCAAGAGCTCATTATATCATGGCCGGACTGGGTGGTACAATAAGAGGAACCCATTCTTTACGTTATGAAACAGCCAAGGTCGTCATAGGATACGTAGATAATGTATCGATGGTGTTATAGTTTATTTATTTAGTGAATTCTTGAAGGGAGTTAGTCGATTGTTCTACATATCATTCGTGATAAACATTCAGGACGCAGTCTTTTTTAAAATTTTTTTATTTTTGCCAACGTTTCGACCCAAACATGTGTGTCATCTTCAGGGCTGAAAATGTTTCTTTAAAAATCACAATCATGGATCAATCAAATAAATGGATTATATACATTATTTTTATTGTTAGTTTGTATAACTATAATAATATTTAATTTTAATATGTGTATTACAATACTAGTTAAGATTCATGTGCCATCAATCACTATAGTTTATTATTTATAATTAGCGGTCGCATACTATTATATCTCTGATTGTAATTTAAAAGTAAACATTTTCAGCCCTGAAGATCACCCACATGTTCGGGTTGAAACGTTGGCAAAAAAAAAAAAAAATTAAAAAAGACTGCGTCCTGAATATTTATCACCCATGATATGTAGAACAGTCAATTTCTTTCGAATATTTTATATGTAAAAAATAGTAACGACAAGTACAGAATGTTCTGGTTTCACTGAGAGAAAATTCATCGAATTCTTTGTAATTTTATTTTATGAAATGTTACAAAACGACTTTTTTAAAATAAATTCACGATATCATGGGTGATAAATATTCAGGACAAAGTCATTTTAAAATTTAATTTTTTATTTATTCCAACGTTTCAACCCAAACATGTGGGTCATCTTCAGGGCGTGTTTTGAGCACTGAGGGTGTTCAAGTACTGAAGTACTCAGTAATAATTTAACAACCTCAGTGCTCAAACGCCCTGGAGATGACCCACATTTTTGGGTTGAAACGTTGGCACAAATAAAAAATTAAAATTTTTTTTTAAATATGCTGCCTTATGAATATTTACCACTCATGATATGTAGAAAAGTAGATTAGCTTCCTTCGATAATTCATAAATTCACGATACTTGATCTGATATAGCTATAAGGGAGCCTATTTTTTTTAATCATTAATATTTTTAAGATAGCATCTCTTATTCTTTAATGATATCACTCGGCGGTTGGTATAAAAAAACTGAGTAAATCTAGATCCATTTATGTTATGGGAGTCGAATCCGCTTCTGTATTGTCTATAACAAGCGACACTAACCTTAACTCTATCAATACCACACAATATCTGAGATTATTATTATTTTTAAACTGCGTTTAAATGTTATTGTTCGTTGCTTTGTGAATTTTATTGAGTCTATCAACAGAACGAACAGTCCTCTGCCGATTAACGATTGAGTATTGCCGATTAACGGGTATTGTGAGTTCTCACATGCCTATCTACCAAGTACCCTATGAGAGCCCTAATGTTTAAAGAATAGTTCTACGCAATATTTAAAATTGTAAGAAAAAAAATAGATACTGCACCAAGTCTAAAAGGAAACTTCAATGGCTGAAGAAAAACTCTTTGAATACTTAAAAACAGCCTAAACTGTACAATAGAGTGTAAGGAAGACGTGTTGTCAATGACTTAGCAGAATAGAGACTAACGAAATAACCCAAAATAATAAATAAAATAAATAAATTTAGTGGGTTATTCTACTTATTTTTCTGAAACTTCTCGCTGGCATATTTAAATTTAATAACCAAAATAAATAAATAATGAGCTTATTATTATTTTAATCATTACTAAAACAACTGAAGATCTCTAAATCGTCCTTTTCATTTTCAAACTTTTTTTTAACACAATAGTTAATTTAATTTATTTGAATGGAAGACTGAACACTGTATTTCATCGTGTATGTATCAGTAATGGCCTGGGTGAATTCTTTTACTGCCCATGTCGACGTCTTCGTTCCACACATCTGAACCTTCATGGGTAAATACTCGAAGGTCTTTCAATGGTCGTTCTATTCAGCTCCCCTTTCCTTTCTAAATAAGGGGCTTAAATAAATGTTCCTGTCATGACTGTACCTTGGCCTCAAGACTACCCTTTTTGTCTGATCCTAGTTCCAACATACAAGATACAGAGACCTCGTAAGGATGAACTCGTGTTAGTTTTAACCCGGAGGAAGGAAGCTTGTCGTAAATTTGATAAAGGATCGTAAACCTCCTACGATAGCGAAGAGACTAGTGTGGTTAGAGCCTAGAAAGCGTGAAAACTAGCGGAACTTGTAGTTATTTATGTAAGAACGCTTAAACTTGTTGCTCTCTTTTTCATAATTTTGACGTAATCGCTTAACATGTGTTGCTTAGAAGTATTACGAAACCGTCCTCTTGATCGTCACTGCGGGGACTCTAACAGATATTATGGTTCTTCTATTTATTTATTTTTTTACGAGAAAATGTAACAACAGTGATGATTAGCTGTAAATCATAATGTGGCCATAATACACAACTATCATTGACCCAATATTTGGTGTAACTTGCTCACTGTACTTTGACATTTTTTACAATGCATTTCAATCGATATTAATCACTTTTTCTGTACGTGTATTAATTTATTTTTCAACTACTGACATGTAGTAATGTTTTGACTTAATGTTAAATGGCTATGTCTTGCCTTAAATCTAGTCAGAAAGGAGACTGGTCAGTTGTTAATTTCTGGATTAAGCCTCAATTCAATAATTCTAGAGAAAACAAATCAACTTAATTAAAAGTTTTTTTTTTCTTATTGAATTATGCACTCAATATGTTTTTTAAAATATTTTAAGTTTTTTTAGATTGAGTTTAACCATGATGTTTATTTAACCGAACTGATAAAAGTGTTATATACCTCCTGTATGCAATACCTCTAATAAGTCCGGATAGGCTTGAGGATATAATGGACGGAGAAATATTTGAATTGGCTCAAATATGCAACATATGTAACATTATGATCATTATGAATAATTTTATTTGTAACAAATTAAGGAGTGTTGAGAGTTTTACTAAAATTTTAAGGACTGGGTTAGAATTTAATTAATTAATTGAATTAACAAGAATTAATTACTTAAATTAAGAAATTTTAAGAATTCCTTATGTACCGTAGAGTCAAAGCACATAACACCAAATAGGCAAGGTTAAGGCGAAACTTGTGGTCAACTTTTGCTCAATGTAGCGGCCTCCCTACTAAGCCAATACAAGCTATTGAACACTATGGTAAATATTTACAATATGTGACAATACCTATATATTAATGCAAGTGAACCTTTTATAATTAATTGGACGCCTTTAGTGCTTGCCAATTAAATGTTAAAGTAGCCGGAAACGTCAAACAGGTTTCTTGTCGTTTTAGTCTTGTATGAGGATTCTAAGACGTTTGGCTTGGTACAGTCTTCTGTAAAGGATCTGTTCAGCAGCGGTAAGTATAATACTATCAAAGCTGTAGGACAGGAAGTCATATGAATACTGAAGTACTCAGTAATAATTTAACAACCTCAGTGCTCAAACGCCCTGGAGATGACCCACATGTTTGGGTTGAAACGTTGGCACAAATAAAAAATTAATTTTTTTTTTTAAATATGCTGCCTTATGAATACGAAGAAGTGTAAAGGTGAATTTGATTCTATTATTTTCAGATCATTCTTCAAATTATATGATATATGGAGTGTGTGAGATGCAATTCGTGTATATGATAGCACGTGTATGTCATCAGAGTACATATGATATTGCCAGCAATTATTAACTTATAATAGTATTATTGTATAATTCTAAATTGGTTCAAGTTTAACACAATTACAATATGTTTTTTATATGCGAGAAAAAGGCCAAACCAAAGATCTATTTGTTGTGTGATTGCTGTTGATACATTTTGCAAAAAGGTGGATTTTGATCGAATTTAAAAAATAACGATTATGCCTAGAAGTTCTTTGATAATCATGATCTATTTAATTTAAAAAAAGAGGTGAGGATTAGGTGGTTCTCGGGTGAGATTTGAAGATATGTGAATTATATGTAAATATATGAATTTGCAAAAATAAACAATATATTCATAATAAGAAAATTAAAAAAGTTCAGACCTATCACAAATGATTAATCTGAATTTTAAACTTTCCGTATAGTTATATATCATCGTTTAATATTATTACAATTTGTTTGATATTTTCGACTTAAGTGTGAACAGTGTATCTATCAAATCCTTTTCATGATAGATAAAAAATAAATTCTTATCTCCTTGGTGTTTTTTTTTTTTAATAGGATGTATGTATGCTTTAAAGAAAACAAAATTGAGTTAATTCTTCTTTTTTTTTTCCTTTCGTCGACCCAAGACTCCCACTGAAGTTCTATACTGTATTAATTCTTTGGTATGATAAATATGAAAAAAAAAATAATAATGTAATCCTTAAGCAAAACTTATCGGACTTTCTGGTTTCACAGTATCGCCGACTACGATGAAAAAAATATATTACAAGTCTTTGAAAATTCTATCACGTACAAAGGAATACAGACTTCTGTTAAACTCTCGGTAGGAAGTGTGGAGCCCCCTCCAAACATGAGGAGTATATGTTATGGCAACTTAGCCTGTAACCTTCTCCTCTCCCTCCCTTCTCCGCTCAAGCGATGGAAAACACTGAAAGATGATGTGAATCATTAAATATGACGTTAGTGAAAGCAACAAGATCCTTGCTTTGAGAATCGCCTGTTATATCTGGTAGCACCAATGAGTTATCATAATATATTTTCACTTTTATTTTTAGTTTGATTCATTGCCCGTTAATTAGAAAAACACATCATGTTTCTCAGGATTCTTTGCTTATGAATCGTGTGAACGAACTAGTCTACAATGAAATAGGGAACGAGGTAACGATTGTAACTGACCTTAGCCTGAATGTAGTTTACAATATTTTATTTTTTAAAAAACTGTTATTTTATAAGTAAGAATAGTATTTTAAAATGACAGTTATTTTTTGGAATATTCATTGCGTAAGTGTGCATTAGGGATCCAGAGCGGGGAGGGGCGTCTTGTAAAGAAAAAGAAAAAAGAAAATGTCAATTTTTTGGGCAATCTTATATTGTAGCCTCCTTATTTTGTTTTATTTTAAACAAACCAATATTTATTTCATAAAGTACTTATTTTATATTTTGAAACTCATTTCACTTAAATATGTATACTTCTTATGGAAGTTAAACGATATATAGAGCCTTACAGGTTTTTTTTATGCCTTTTAAAGGTGTCAACCACCAGAGTTATTATTGTCTGATTTCGTTAAGTGTTGAATTTCCACAAGATCCTGTGCTTTGCACGTTCGTCCATCAATTCCTAAATAGTTTTTAATATATATATATATATATATATATATATATATATATATATATATATATATATAATTAATTTTTCACTATAATGTTGTTGTTTTTTCCCCGAATTAATGGTTTTACAAGGCTATTTTTTTTTTTATTTTTTTTTTTTATACATATTTATTGAGAGATATTACAATCTGTCACAATTAATAGTGTTCAAATAGCACATTCACAATAAATAATCCAGACAAATAATAATACTAAAAGTAAATGTATAAAAACTAAACCAAACAAAAAGAAACTAAGCTAATGAAAATAACTACCCAAATACATACACGCTTTTATACAATATCTAAACAAAAAAAAAATTCAGTCACTCAAGATCTCCGAGCCAATCCTTTCTCCCCACTCGTGGAAGGAAAAGCAGGACTCTAGGAGATCCCAGCTTCCCTTACTCACACGCATTACTGGTACACAAGGCTATTAAGTAAATAATAATATATCAGCCCCAAAATACGTAGTGTCTATGACAAGAAAAAATTCTGAATTCCATCACTGTTATTGAGTGTTAGCATAATAATCACCTCATCTATCTCGTGGCTGATGTCAGATAATTATTTTAGGATTATGTCGAACAAGGAAGCGTCAAAGCGTCATTAAAACCAAGGTCCTCTTGTTGAAAAGACCAATAGTTAAGTTTCTTAAGAAAATATATTTTTAAGATTCCTTCATATTATTAGCTAGTTGAATACTTCATTTCATGTATATGTATATGTATATTTATTATCAACAATGTTTGACAAAACTTTGTTAAATAACATTATTACTTGCATACACACAAATACATATTTATACTTCGCAATTGAACGCATTCTTTAACTTATTATATTTTTATTGAAAGATTTTTCCTTATGCCACCTACTCTTGGTCAAATTGGTCATTACTGTTGGTATGACTGTCTTAATTCAGTTTCCATTGAAACCGACGTATGATAGTAATGCTCATAATTTTTTAAAACATTGTAATATCCCAATAAATGCTGATCCGCCCAAAGATATGAACACAAAAAAAGCTCTGTCAATTTTTAATTTCAATGTTTGTCGTTTGAGAATGAAATAAAGAAGTCCTTTTTGAGATATACGCTAGGTGATCGACTTTTTTGATACAATTGACGGATGATCAGTTTTTTGATTCCCAACTTTCCTTCGATTTGAAGTGAAAACAAACCAGCAGTTTTTGAAATGTAGGCGTGCATAAGAAAATTCATTTAAGGGAATCAAATGTGGTATATGGAATTTGATGATATCGATATGGGATCAAGTTACTAACCCGCATGACCTTCAAACATTTCATGAAAATCAGCAATATGCCCGTAAATGGAATTTGCTACAAACAGACGCCGAGCCAAATTTGTTTCTTGATTTATAAAATTTAAAACACAAATAGGAATATTCGATGCTGAGGGCACCTCATGACATACCTTTACGAACATACAGCTCCACTACCTTCGTTAGTGAGGAACCAAAAACAATATTAGTAAAGACGACAAAAGTCTAAAATACCAAGCCTTCTATTAACTCCCAAACATGCATACTTATACGTGATCGATATAACGTTTCAATATTTATTTTAAATATGCCTGAAGCTCATTATATATGGAAGTATATATAATGTAAGTATATATATGTGGAAGTATATACAACAAAGCCCTGCCATGTTGTATTGTGCACCTCTGGTCGATCATATCAGCAAAGCAACGTGGAACAGGTTACAATAATTCCAAAATGGAATAATCTAGAAAATAGTAAGGCGAATCTCGATGCAGAGATTGCAAACATTAACCACAAGCAGAACTAAATTTATCTGCAATTAAATAATTTCTCACTAAAGGTAAAAAATCATTTTTTGAAAAAAACAGTTGGCAACCCTTTCTAGCAACTTAACATCGCAAAACTTTGGGAGCATATAACACGAGATAAGTTTTTTAATATAGTTGTAAGAGCAAGAGTATAAAGTCAACTCAAACCTCAGGCGAGCCCCATCACCGATTATATATCAGATTTAGACAAATGTTCACTGAAATGAAGAATGAAAGCGCAATAGACCGTTCAATGCTTCTCAGCGGAAAAAAACTCTTTTAAGTGGGCAGAAAATTAGAGTAAGCGCACCATCGATGGACATAGCTAAAGAAATTGTTGGCTTATGTCGCCGTAATTATTATAGTTATAAACGTCTCCATTGGACATTTAGAATCTCTAGCGACTCTTCTATTTAACGTTTTAAAATTGAAAAAAAATTCAATTATGCAGATATAAAAAAAATAACACCTTTTTGCATTAGTGATGGATTAGTGATTAACACCCTGAAATTCAATTGCTCTAGTAATGGGCGGTGATCGATACCAGTAATAGACATACCTCAGAAAAATTCTAGAATCTTTATTTAACTATAAAGATTACCATAACGATAAGATTACATAAATGCTCAACTTATTCTTAGCTAAACTGTTAATAGGAAGGTATGAAACACACTAATCTCAAAAGCACCATAGAAACACCAATGAAAGGTATTTAATATTTTCTTTTGTGAACTTTCTTCGTGCAGTTAGAAATGCTCTTAATAGAGGGCATCTTTCTTCAATATAGAAAAAACTGGAACCTTCAAATCAACAAGGAAGCTTATTATTTACATGTAAAGTCCAAACTGTCCATCACTGGGTCCCCTGTCTATAACTGGTGCGTTCGCCCTACCAGGATTCAAGACAAAGATATTTAAAAAGATGCTTTGAAAAAAAAAATTCAAATACATATAATATTAAAATTTTATAAATATAAGAATAACCTAGATCTTTGATGTGTAAAACGGTAGATTAAAGACTAAACTTAGAAAACAAATGCGGATCAATGCATAATGTTATAAGTAATTATAACCTATTCTTGTTTATGTTTTTGACACACTGATAGGCGTAAGCGATTCAGAAATAATTCAAAATATTAGTCTGTTACTGTAAGTTGAATAGGATCATCAGTTCGATGTGATTTATGGTATCAATTTAGTCGCACTTCTGAAGAATTTGCTTGAGTGAGTGATTTCTAGTTACTTAACAATTTGATACAGCACGCCTAATCTACTTACCATGTTTCAAAAGCGCCAACCATTTCCATTATTTTGGCAATCTGTTAAGAAAAGAAGCGTATAAAAGGTTAATTAGGCCTGAAGCATGGTTTGAGGCCGCGAATTGGTCCATTTGGGTCCACGATTAACCTTTCATGTCCCAGCCATAGGGAGCATTCGCTTCCCTCAAGATCCCTTCTAATGATAATCACGGGTATGTTGTAACAATAAACGAGAAGCTTCCCCTACAGATTAGCGGTTGATTTTGAATAAAATCCCTTTTGTTTTTAAATTTGTTTCAACATCAAATCCATCAAGCCTTCTTCAAAATGACTACTTTTCTTTCATTTGTATACTGGGCTCTTTGACTAATTACAGTATTTTTTATTTTTTCTTACTTCTTTATCTTTAATAGGTTTTGTTCAGTGATACCTACAATTTTAAGAAAGTCAAACTCAAATGAGCTGTATGATTATCCTTGAATAAAATCTATTATACGTATTTCCGATATGAAGTATTATTTTTTCAGTTTCTCATAGTATTCCATTTTTTTAAGACCTCTTAGGAGATATTATTTCAAGGAAACTATTTTTTCTACTAAAGATAATATATTTTTTTTTTTAAATTTTAACAAGATTATATTTCTGCTGAGATCCATAAATTATAAACTTTGTATTTTTTCAAAATAATTTATTGTGTTATTTAAACATTGTCATTAAAGAAAACAAAAAATAATAACATATATTTATCACTAAAAGTAAATAATGTTACTGGTTATTTAACTCAAAATATTGTTATTTAGTTCTGAAATTTCTACTTTATTTATTTATTTTTATTCTACTTTATTTATTTGTTTTTATCTACTTTATTTATTTATTTTCATTCTACTTTATTTATTTATTTTTATTCTATTATTACTACTATTTATATTTTCTTCCTTCACTATGATATTATTTTATATTGTTCTTTTATAGCTTTATATTATTTGAAATTAGCTTATTTATTTATTTTTATTTTGCATTTGTAAATAAGGTGTGAATGTGCTCTCAGAACTCTATTATGAATGTCCTTAATTGAGACAGATTGTAATATTTATCTATAAACAAATAATACATTCAGTTCTGAAATGTATCTTATCAATAATAATCTTTTATCAATAATTTTAATTTTTCAGTACTCTGCTGAGATTTCCATATTGACGACGTTTAGATCTTATATTAAGCGAAATATTTCATTATTTCATTATAAAATAAATTTATTTTATTTGTTTCAGGTAAGTACCTCTTCAAAGACTTATTAATGTTCCTATGATAGAAAGATGAGGTGAGCTATCCTATATATTTTCAATAACACGATATATTGATTAATTACAAATATAACTGAATTAATTAATCGATTGTTTCAGTTTGATTTAAATCTATGTTTTTGTGGTTTCCAATAATAGTAATTGAATTAAATCCATCTCTCTAGCTTTGAAGGTGAAATAACATTCCGACGCTCATTTATGAACCAATATTTAAAGGATATCTTAGTAAAATAAAATTTAAAACTACAATAAATAAATTTAGCTTATTTATTTCTTTATAGATGAAAGTTAATTTCTAATTACCTCTTAACATAAAACAGCCTTTCTCAAACTTAGTTAAAAAATATAATCAAAATATTTTATAATTTCATAAGCTGTATTAATAAAAAATTGAAATAATTAAAAATAATACCAACAAGTACAGGAAAATCTGTAGAGTATTTTGATAAAAAATACCAAAAGAACAGATCAAATCTTACGAAATATTACGATACTTTTCGTGATATTCAATGAAAAATATAGAATAATAATGAAAAATATATTTTACTTGGCATTGAATAACATTAATATAAGTAGTTGTATATCTAAACAAAATAAGATTATGTTGAGTGAGTAAAAAAAAACATTAAAAATTCTGCTCCGGATTTTAAACTCTATAGAATATTATTTTTCTTAATGATCAGGTTTTAGTTGAAAAAATTGGACATGGCTGCGCCCGTATTGATACTTTTCCCTTTCCTGGAAAATCTCCCCAACCTTATTGTTGGAAGCTTACTGGTGAGCAGTGAAACGGAATCCACAGACAATCTCGTTCAGATACGATCGCTCACAGTTGGAAAATATATTTTCTTTGAAACTCAATTCTTTGGAGAAATCCACTCTTGCTTTTTGTTGCCGACGCTGTGAACATCGGGCATGTTTTTAAAAAGTTTGGAAAGCTTGATAACTAAAGTTGCGAACTATTCGGTGGCCTACAAATCAATAACTTTTTGACGATGTCAATATCATTCATCTGAAATCAATGCTTATTTGCTAATATTTTTAATCCTTTATGGTCGTTTTTGGTCATGCATGCTCTATATATTAGTGTCAATACGAAATTCGTCGATTTAGAATCTTAGTATCTTAGTATCAATCCACATTTTGATCAAATTGAATTGATGATAACCTAAAATAAATAAAAATCCTGTCATATTCATTCGACCATAGAAAGATATACAGTTTAAGACTTATAGATAACAGTTATAGACCGATTACCTTAACCTCTTCTATTTGTATATTGATGGAGAAATTAATAAGCAATAGATTATTATGGTATCTTGAAACCAAAAATGTATTGCCATCTTGGCAGAGTGGTTTTCGGCGAGGGAGCGTTTCGAGACTGATATTTTAAATGCCTTTGAAAACAAGAAAAAAATTTATACGTTAGGCGTGAAGAAGCAGTATCTGGCAGGCCGCTGATAAGGACAGGAGAAGAAGATGGAAGACGATAAAATAAGAGACAAAATTATGAAGCAGACAAAATTATGTACACAGCAATGTAAAAAGATAAACTTGCAACAGTGATTTGTTATGCAATGTATATCAAGTCACTGTTGTAAACTCCCGTATTGTCTTAAAGGCAGGGTAGAGGAAAACAAAACAAAATAAAATAAAATAAAAAAAGGTCATACACTCCTTATCCATGGATACCTGACGCAAAATTTGATGCTCTACAACTTTGATTCTATGGGTTTTTCCTCTTAAGGAACTCATTTCCAAGTTACAGAGCCATTTACAGCAATTTGTCTCAGTTTTTGACTAATTTGATAAAACCCAGCATTGGTTGACCGTAGTTTTATACCTTACCGCGTAACCAAATTTTAAAGTTTATGTACTCGTTTGACGCAAAATTCAAAGTTCTTAAATTTATTGAAGAATACATTTTTCGCTTTGATGCATCGTTTAGGAGTTATAGGCGAAAAACCCAAAAAATGTCGATAAAATCTGACTTTTTTGGCTGTAAAAAGTTTTCTCTTGGTGGCCAGCGTTTTTTTTTTTTTTTTTTTTTTTTTTTTTTTTTTTTTTTTTTTTTTTTTTTTTTTTTTTTTTTTTTTTTTTTTTTTTTTTTTTTTTTTTTTTTTTTTTTTTTTGGTTCTTCCCTACCTCGCCTTTTAGGCTATACGGGATTTTCCCGGGTCGGGGGGTGAGGGCGGGGAATTTAAAATCCCCTCCGGCACCGGGACGCGAACTCGTACGTTTTATATCATCTCAAATCTCTGTTATCCGGTTGTCACGCAACTAGCGGTGCTGTGCACACGCTTTAGCCTATTCGGCCACCCCGCCCCCCGGTGGCCATCGTTAGCAATTATGTTTTTTACATGTCTAAACCCATATATACAAGTTAAAAAAATAAAAACTTTTCTCACATTTTTCGCAACGGATTTCCCGTTTGGATCCTCAAATTACAGGCCTAATATTCTTTAAATCTGCCGCCATTTTTGAAAGCAGCGGCTCTAGAACGACAGACAAGGTTTTTTTTTTACTGAGAATAACATATACTTTCGTAATTTACAATCAACCCTACGCCTGCGATCAGGTCGATTTTTGGGCCCTGGCATGTTAGCGCACCTGTAAACGAAAGTATTTGATAAAATTTGTATTCAATCATTTTTACACTAATCCCTAAATAACTATTAAAATTTTGCCATCTAGGAGGTGTAATTACAAAATAAATGTGTTTTTCCCGAAAAGTGTTAGTTTGTGCATGCGTTAACGAAAGTAGTATCTGGTTTCAATTTGATAAAATTGATGCTTGTGTCTGTGACCGGTCTAGCTATAAAATTGGTTGTTACTGTTACTTTTTTAAGTAAAATCTAAAATATTACTGAATTTAATCTATTTTACACATTTAACCTCTTTTTAAAAAAAAAACAACTAACGATTTGGACGATTTAGACTAAATTCGTTATATCGATGAAAAAATAAACAGTTCTTAACATATGTCAAATCTTATTCTCATTCAATCAGTATGATAGGGCTTAAATACACAATACTTTAAACTAGACCTGGGAAAAATGTATTTTAAATATTATTTTAAAATACAGCGTATTTTAATTACAAAGTTTTTAATTGTTTTTAGAAAATGTATTTTTTAAATACATAATATTAAAAGAATTAGTTATTTTAATTATAAAATACCTTCTAGTGGACGATCAGCAAATAATGTAGGGAATAATTTTATATTTTTCTTGTTAAAATACAACAAATGAATTTGTATTTTATTTACAAGATACTAGAATACAATAAGTGTATTTTATTTTATAATCTAAAATATGTTATTTGAAATACTGTCCAAGTCTGTACCATACTATATAGACGTATAGCATACCATTGGAAAGCTTAGGATTTTAGAAAAATTGTTATCTTATAATAAAGTTGTAATGAAGAGTGAGGAAAAACTCTAGCTTAGCTAAGACAAGAAAAAATTAATTCTTGATATTCATTCAAAGTATATTTTTTTTATTTTTTTTATTGATTATTTTTTATTTAGAAATATAATAATCTGTCACGTGGACTATAATTATAGTGATATAATTGTGTGAACACATTCACACCATATATAAAGAAAACATAAAATTAACAAAAGTAAATAATAACTAATAAGAGAGGCCCAGGTTCTTACAGGACCGTTGCGCCATAAATAATAACTATGTATGATAATCAACAACTATGTATGATAAATAAAATAACCTGAAGATAAGTAAATTTAAAATATATAAACACAGTCATACCTATCCACAATATTTACAATCAGGCAGGGAACCCCAAGCCAGGCTTCTCGCTCCAACTATAGAAGGAAAAGCATGACTCCAAGAGATCCCTTCGTTACTCTCTCAACCGTGTCACTGGTGCAAAAGCCAGTGGAATTTGAGCGAGAGGGCTTTAGCCACATACACTCATGTCTTTCTGTGCCACTTACGCATCCAGTGACGGAACAACTCTAGCATAAAAAGCTTAGCTGAGACAAGAAAATTTAATTCTTGATGTTCATTCAAATTATTAATGATTTTTTTCATTTCTAAGCTAGATCATTTATTTTTTACTTTATTATTATTTTTTATTTAAGTACACTATCATATATATATATTAGTTGTGAAAAGGGTGGAGCCTTTCTATTTCACTGATGACTTACTGTATTCCGAAAATGTTACACTTATCATTTCGCGGACAGCCTAATTTCGCTATCCGAATTGCATCACTGTTCCGACCTTTTAAAATTAGGCTTGTTGAGGAGCCGTCTAATGAGGGACCTATTTCCTAACTTAAGACTGGCTTCATCATCACTGGGAGTTGTTTATTCTTAAGAACTCAGTAATTTGTACCGTATACTAATAGTTTAGATCTTTCAAGGAGGGTGATTGTATGCAATTAGGATAGCTATTAGAATACAGGCTTTAAAAAAAAAATAGATCCCCTTTTTTTGCTAAGGACGGAATATGGCATATTAATTATTTAAATTAGTCCGAACAGTAAATGATTCCCATATTTATCAGTAAAAAAATATCATCAAGAATAGTGCAATAATGTCTTTCCTTAAAATATCATCTTGCCATATAAATATAAAGTGCATGCATGCATATGTCTCGTATCTTCATGCTAATACTTTCTCATATGTATTAATTTTTTTTTCCTTTCTTCTCTACCCATTCCCATGACAGATGGTATGTGGGAACATCGCAGTTTAACGTCCCAATGTTGGATGGTCTACCTTACAGACCACAAATACCTTTCACGCGTCGCTGTTGAATGTTGTCTTTTTTAGATTTTTCAAATGTTTTTTATACATAAGTACATCATTCTCATTTTATGCAGTTTCTTTACGTTGTTGTACCATTTCAAGACTCAACTTTTAGCCAAGACAAGCAGTGCATTCAAATCATTAATAATTTCAACATTAAAATTACCGCATATAATGACGTTGATATCTGTTTCTACAATAAAGTTAATACTGCCAACCATTAAAAGGCTGTAGTAATGAAGTGTTGCTTACGAAATCACAAAATTATTTTCAATTAATTAATAATTAATGCAATATTATCATGATTCATCCCTAAATATTATGAGTGAACACACACACACACACACACACACACACACACACACACACACACACACACACACACACACACACACACACACACACACACACATATATATTTATCATTGATTGCAATGTGATTAAATAAATATGAACTATTTATTCGAAATCTACTATAGTCGTATATTTCTTATCAGTAGTTAACTAGTCATTCTGCTATGTATCCTAAATAATATAACTTTAAACACTAAAACCTAATATTAATATTGTGTGGCCAATTTTATTATTTTCTTCTATAAAATATATAATTTATTTATTCATCTAGGTAATATGTTAAATATTATAGGACTTTAGGAGGAAGGAGGTGGGAAATCATAAAAGTAGTTTAAATTTAATATTTCTGGCCCATCAGTGGGAAAAATATTCTTCTCATTATATACAAATGAAGTTTTTTTTCTCCAAGTTTGCGTAAATTATTGATAACCATTTACAGAAAATTAATTTTTTTTTAAATCCTTCATCTGTTTATTTAAATATTTTACGTAATATTTAATTGTGTTCATCATGCGTTGACTCCCATGTAACTTTATCATGATACATTTATTCAGTTTTTTCTTTTTTTAGACTTTTCGATCTTCCAGTTTTTTTCCTCTGAATTAAATTCATAACATGTAGTAGAGTTGCTTGGACCACCTACCTCAATACGTCCTCTCCTTGACTAAATAATTGTATTATTTTTTTAGACATGGAAAGGTTTAGGAGATGATTTGAGGATTGGTTATTAATGTTTATAATTCAGAATTTGTGTCATCAACCACTAACATGATGAATGGATTTAATGCCGAAATAGACAAATATGTTTTATTATAATTTTTGATAATTAGTCATTCTAATCCATATTTTTAAGACTGACGGTTCTTACTAGACTGATTGTTATAATATCATCATCATTACCCATTTCAATCTATATGCAGTTCTATCTATTAAATGGATCTATGAACATTTAATTTGCTCTCCCCTTTGCAATACTGCTCTGAGTTATATATAGAAGTCTAATAAGAGCGACAAGCTAGTGCAAGTTCCTATTTACTACCTTATTAAATCGGCAGTAATGTGTTGTGTAAGGGAGAAAGTGTTTAGCAAAGTTGAGTATGTATGCTCTGTAAGGCCGTCGAATTATTTGCTTTACTGTTAAGTCAAACTTAAAGCCTGGTTTCTAATTTGTTTTATTTAATTTTATCTCGTTGTGGTGTATTTTATTTTGTTTTTATGTTTAATTAAAATTTAAGTGCAGCCATCCCAAAAATTAAGAAATGTACTAGAATATGGATTTTTATAAGTACTAGATACGATGACAATTTATGGAAACATCAACTTACATAACAACAGTTGAGGTAATTTAGAATCTAGGTCAATTTAGGACCCTCCAGTGGCTTTCGACACCAATGATGCCGCGGAGAGAGAAGAGATGAATCTCCTTAACTTTTGATTTATCAATTTGTATTTGAGGGATAGACCTTGATCTTAGAACTCCAAATATTAGTATCAATATAATTCATAGTTATGAATCTTTTGAATTATAGTTTCCGGTATCTAAAAGTAGTCTGGCATAAGATAATCGCTTCCTCAAAGAAATATTGTTTCAAATGTTTCTTCTTTTCCAATTAAGAAGATAGTTCCATGTATAAGATATTTATTCATAATCTTCAAGAAATTATTAATTTCAAAGAAACTATAAATAAATAGTAAAAATATGTAGGCTTTATGTATTTAATCACTTCTTTATTGATTTTTTTCTACTCTGGGAACATTTCGGTTTAAAACGCTATTTTCAACCATTTAAATTAATGCTGTGTCTAATTATTTCATCATTGTACTTATGGTAGTTAAACTTAATATAAATGAGTATCATTAATTTAAATAGTTAGCGTGGGCGATACATAGCTAGAGTAGAAAAAATATATAAAGAAATGTTGACATACATACAACCTAAATATTTTTATTACTAATTAGAATTTCACATTAAAAATTATATATAAATATAAATAAATGTAAAGAAGCACAACAATTATTTAATTTTATTTATTAAAATTAAAATTATACTTCTGTCAAATTTAAATTAAACTTAGCTCGAGATATATTAGTTTGAAATTATTTCCATCATTGCAAAATTGAACATCTTAGTTTTCGACGGTCTTATAGTAATTAATAAATTGCAAGAAAATACCAGTTTTTATGTACATTATTCTAGGCTACACCATTCTAAGTACATTATATTGTATCGGCGGCCAAAGTAGTGTTCGCAATATTAAAACGAAATTATATTTTGTTTGAGGATTTGTAATTCTTCTTATACAATGATATTTAGTTTTCTGCCCCCTGGGTGCCGATAGCAGGGCCACAACACGAGAAAGTTACTACTTCAAAAGGCATCGAATTATTCAAATGACTACATATGATATTAGTTCCGGACTGTTCTCACAATTTGTATCTATATTGATCAACTTGAAATTTTATCTTTGTCAATCAATAAGGAAGTCAATCAATGGTTTCAGACTTGTTTTCTCCCGTAACAGAAAAAAATAGGTTCTCCGTTAAAAATCTAGGTTCGATATTATAGCGCAACAATCGTTCCTCTATACGAACCTAAATCCTCATAGTCAAACCTCTCACTATTCAACCATATTTTTATTATTCATAATGTTTTACATGATGAGATAATTTTTTAAATCATAATAAACCCAAGGTACTCAAATATAATAATAATGATAACGAAATATTGTCGGTTTTGGTATTATGAGCTACACGAGTGTAGATGAGTAATTTTGGGTACTTCGGCACCTACCACGCCTTGTTCTCCTCCCCAAATATTTGAGAATGAAATACTATGAAGTACTACAAAAAAAATAATAAATAATTATTTTTACCAATCAGTGCCAAAATAATATTAAATATTAATTAAACTTTGATTAAAACTAAAATTGAATTTTGTTAAACTTGTATACTTAGTTTGATAAGGCACTTCCTTGACACTTTACGGTCTTCTCTCCAATTCCCCAGGAAATATGGATAGCTACGCCAATTTTAGCAATACGAGCATTATAATGTCATTACTAGTTACGAGCATTGAAATTTCTTTATTTTTCAAATCAACTACTATAGCATTCAATACTTGTATGTCAAATATTATATATCTGAGTCATCTCTATCCATGGACAAATTTTTGGTCTGGATTAAGTGTAAATATATTGATTTTTATTGTTTTATTTTCCACTCTGAAATTAATTCCGGTCATTTAAATTTCCTCACGTTCTTTTACTATATCCCACTTCATAAAAAAAAAAAAATTAAACTAATATATTACTTGACATTTGCCTTTTTTTTTTTTAGCTCAAGGACAATTTTTTATTTTACTAAAAAATAAATTGTTACCGATTAATAATATGATAAAAAGTACTCTTGTTCCTGTATTCACACCGCTAGGAGCGTTATTTTAATTACTCGAAGAGATTGATTCCGTTAAAAAAAAAAGCTGAAGTAAAAGAATGAAAAAAGTAAAACAAAGATTCCTTGTAGGAGGACGAGTAGGCATAAACCACGAGCGAAGAACGAACAAAGACGCTGATGGTACAGTTATAAGAAGCGGCCTTGGTAACTGGAAGACCTCCTTTTTGTCCAGCCGACCCCAAAAAACTGGAGCACGTACAACGCCAGGACATCTTCCTCCTCGATATCTTCTCATCAGCAAAAAGTTCTCACAAGTTTCTACTTATGAAGATAATAATCCCTGAAATATGATGTTGGCTTTTAATTGTCACTAGAAATTAAACTTATCTTACAAGGAGGACCCATAAGAAGAGTATCCTCGTTTACTTCGGTTCAAAATGTCAAAAAGTACTTAATCAAGAGATGGAGTTTCTAGGTTTACCACATGAATTTCACTTTAATATGAGATCTGTTTTTGCTGGTTCGACCTTTTTGAAATAGCGAATTGAAGAAACCACATAAAATTAATTGATCAGATAGTCATAGTTGGTCGCGTCATGTATGCATTGTTCCCAGGGATGAGAAATGTCATTTCAGCTATTGTCTTACCGATTGAAGTAATTATAAGTTCTTTTTTGTTGAAAGTCTAGGTTGTGTTTTCTTTCTAATATATGTAAAAACTTTTAAAAGAAGTTGTTATAGAGGGAAGGTGCATCCTGTTAAAGAAAGACCCAAATAAACATTCTTATTTTTATGTGTACCGACGTTTCGGTCTAGTTGTCTTTAATAGGAATTCTATTATTGAGATTATATAATTAGTCAGATATTTATAAGGCAAAAGATACTACTCCCATCAAACTTCGTGATTTATAAAATTTATGGGACATTTTGAGTATCTTTATTCTTGTATGCATTAAATTTTTTTCTTGTAACTTAAAACTTAAAAATGATAAAAATAGATTTTTTTTCGATCCAACTTGGTGCAATTAAACTGGATTGATTCCGACATGTCATTACAGTTGGGCAAATTCCGCTTAAATTGATGATTTAATTGTATTAATATCTATGGTATATAATTTAAACTTGGTTTAAACGAGTTAAACCAAGAAGTATATGGTTGAATGGTGAGAGGTTCGACAATGTGGGTATAGATTCAAATAGAGGAAGGATGGTTGTGGTATAGAATTGAGCCTAAGTTTTTATTCAATAACCTAGTTGTTGCCTATTGAGTGAAAACAAGTCTAAACGCATATTTACATTATGATTGAAAATATAAAATGGCAAGTCGACCAAAAATGATAAAGTTGTGAGAATCAATTTGCAAAAACTGAGTAGCAAGGAACTAAGATCATATGTAATCATTCAAATAATTCGATGCCTTCTGAAAGAGTCCTTCGAAATTATGGTCCTGCTAAATGCATCCAGGAGGCAGCAAACTAAAAATCATTGTATAAGATGAAGTACAATTTTTCAACCAAATCGGATGACGTTGTAATATTTGAAACGCTGCTATACTCGCATTTATATAAACATATTTCTTTCTTTTTAAAAATAATAAAAGTCCTTCTAACAATCCTGAAATAAACTATTGGGCTGGAATAAATGTATTATATTATATTATATAATTATAATATATTATATTTTTATTGCTTTGTAATGGAAGCTAGTCTACAAAGATCTATCTATAAGAAGTTTGTTATTGATTTTATTTTCCACATTTAATGTTATTTTCTAAATTTTCGTAGATCAATTGATATCAAATAACTTCTATCGAAGAGCAGAAAACACCCCACGTTTATGCCCAAGATTCAGGTCTTCATCGGGGCTATGAAAAGGCAAGATAACAATATAAATGAGAAACTAGTCAACGGTAGAAACATATAATTATTACGTTTCTACATGGAAACATAATTAATATATTTCTATCGTTTACTAGTTGCTCATATTTATTGTTATCTTGTCTTTTCTTAGCCCTGATGAAGACCTGAAACATCGCCAAAAATAAATATAATTTATTTATTTTTACTTGTTATAGCTCACACCAACTAGCTCCTCTTCATTATTTTCACAACAGTCGACTATTATTAACCACAACCATTACTATTAGATTGTTTATTTTTTTTAAACTTATTTATTCGGAAATACTACAATTAAGGACATTTATTATAGTGTTCAGAGAGCACAATCAAACTCTATTTACTATAACAATAAATAATACAGAAATACTAAAAGTTAATCTACAGAATATAAACAAAACACCTAAACTAATCAAAATAACAACTAAAACAAGACCATACTTGTATGCAAGATTTACAGAATTCATTCACTCCGGAGAACTCCTAGTCAACCCTTTTCTCCCACTCGTGGAAGGAAAAGCAGGACTCTAGGCGATCCCAGCGCCTCTTACTCAGTCGCATTACATTATTTTGGCGTCTTCTGATAGTATAAAAAATAGCTTCTACTATGATAATTTCTTTATTTAAAGTTCTAACTTAAGATAGCTATTGATTTGATGGTAAGATGGCTATGTTTAATACAGCCTTCCTGAGGTTGCTAAATCTCAGAATCCTCTCCTTTGTCGCCTTTTTAACTCCTCAGGAAGTCACATATATAACTTCACTAACCGCAGTAAAACTAATGCCCTCCTCCTTCTGCTCCATTGAAATTCGTTCTCGCCGGCTCTAAATTATCGTAGTTCCAAATCAGACCAGAGGAACATAGTGGCTAGAAAGTGTTGGCGAATCCTGTATCAAAAAGGAGGCGAGAGAAACGAGGAAGAACCTGTAGAGCGGTTTATTGGAAGAAAGTTCACTTGGGATAACGTAAGGCCTAAGCGTTCCCAAACAGCCTTGCCATACGCTCTACGCTTCTTTGATCCAAAAGCTCTGTAACGCCAAGATTATAAAACTTCAAGCCTGGGTTCCTTTGGTCAGGCAAACTATCCCGCCTATGATGTCCTGATGGCTGTACTGTGTAGCTGATATCCTCAGCTTGTTTTTATTTTACATCCCAAATACTTGATCTTATTCAGGTTGAAAATAAACACACAAAAAAGAATCTTAAAAACGAGAGTGTAAAATGCTATATTTGATCTCATACATTAACTACGTGTAAGTCCATGTTAAGAGATCTATGTACATTTTACTTATTACTTATTTTATAAATATTATCAATGACTTAATAAATAACTATCATTATTTTGTCTTTTTTGACATTTCCTCCTGTTTTAACTTTAATTTCCAAAAATCTAAAAAAAATCAATTATGAAAGTTTGCTGTGAACAAGTAAAGGCATTCCCACTCGATATATTTATTAAGCCAAAACCACTTGGAATTTGAAAAGTTAAATATATATATCGTCGATTTATTGTAAAAAGTCATTAAGTAACATTTTAGTGAATTTAGGATAATCGAATTCAAAAGTTTCTAATTTATTTAAAAAAATATTAAATTCCAATTTTATTAATCATCTGATCAATTAATCTAATGAAGAAGTCATTAATTAAGTACCAGATTGTTACTTTTTCCTCTGTAATGTTAGAACATCGTGCACTTTATAATCAAACTACTTTTTACCTACAAAAGGATTTGTATCATTCGTATACACGTAATAAGTCATGGTATCAATAAATACGATCGAAATTTACTACTAAGCACTTACAGATAAAAATGGACCAAAATTTTCATAGCGACTTTTTGCAATAAATCAACAATATATATTTTGACTTAGAGAATTTGAGCGTCACATGCATTTTTTCCCGAGTTCTACTACAGTCCTTCACTGTAGACTCACTGTTCCACTCATTTGCAGTTTTACGTAAAATATGAGCGCTACTAAATTATCCATATGAAATCAATAAGATCTATAAGAAGACAAGATTTCCTGTCGTTCATCCATTTCTGCTAATGTCACCTGCGCGCGGCCCAGTGAAATTATTCAACCTTTGTTTTTTATTGCTTTTATTGTTAAAACATTAAACTTTAAGAACTTAATAAAAATAAAATAAAACTAAGTTATATAGGATTTTGACCCAGTTTCTGAGTCCTTCAGTATTTCTCTTATTATGTCATTCATGTATTGTTCTTTTTATAAAAATAAATACAACGTCAATGCTCGGCTGCTGAACTGTGTTGAGTTGTTAAATAACTCAGCATACTAATCTATCAATAGATAATACTGTATAAAAATATAAGAGAGTTAAGTCGGACCATTCGA
Source organism: Nezara viridula (assembly GCA_928085145.1). Classification (NCBI taxonomy): domain Eukaryota; kingdom Metazoa; phylum Arthropoda; class Insecta; order Hemiptera; family Pentatomidae; genus Nezara; species Nezara viridula. Next base: position 94,513,399 of record OV725077.1, read on the forward strand.
ATCATATCAGACATGCCAAGAACGGTTTATAGAATCAAATAATTGGAGGCCTTGATCAATATATGTGGTGATGGAGGATTCTTAACAAGTCTGAAATAATTGTTTCGGTCATAGTTTACATCTGTTCCCTTCCAACACGTAACCTCTACAAGAAATTATTTGTACTAAGAGGGATGCTCTTCCTCTGCTTCCGAACCAAAGCCATTTAACTGAGAATTCCCCTACTGAAGAAATTAAAACTATTTATACATTAATTAAAAGAATTTAAAATTAATTTTATTGAATATAAGATTGAAATTATTTCTATTATTTGAAATTTATTTTTATTTAATAAAATAAGTTAACCTGCTAGCGTTAACTTAAGCACTCTCATGAGGGCGTTAACGTTCTCATCTTCAATTTCTTCATTTATTGTTTTGCATTATTTTTTTTTAATTAATAACTGTTTTATATTATTTTCAATAGCTTTTTAAAATTTAAAATAATAAAAACCAGAATTACCGATGATAAAATGAAAGAAAGTTATTAATTAAAATAAATTAATTCAATATAATGAATAAAGAAATTAACGTTGCCAACATTAACAAAGTGTAAATATAAGTTATTGTCAAGAATTTTGCTGTACTCATGTGCTGTCTGTACTAATATTTCCTATCTGTACATAGCTATTTTAAATCTATCTATCTATCTATATATATATATATATATATATATATATATATATATATATATAAACTTTTTTTTCACTGACTAATTTTCATAACCACCGTGTGAGTTAAATTAATTTCTTTGTATTTCTTACGTTTCGTTTTGTGGAAAGCAGCGATTACCGACAAGAGAGGACAGTTAGTATCGAATCCGGTGCGCCTCAGACATCAAATTGAACTCTGGAAAAGGAAGGACACAAAAACTGGCGGTTGATATTATCTAATAAACGTTTGTGATATTGCGCACCTCCGACAGATCCTTCTTCAAGTGGAGTACAGTTACCCTTCGGTTCCAACTAATTTCATCCTTTAAACCATCAAGGTTGCGATTACACGGTTCGTCCTAACCCTACGGCCGTAACGGGCAAAAGGAACCGTAATTTCTTAATTAATTGTCAATGAGATAAGCATTATTGAATTATTTTTCATGCAAGTTTCTTAATAAGAGAAAACAACTACTGTCTTTATCGCAATGTTTAATCGATATAAGTTAAGCCTGTTTGGAAATCGATCTCGTTGCTTCAATGCGTGAAAAGGTTGTGCTAATTATTACGTATTAAATGCAAAATTTAATAACCTTTAGAATGGAAATCGTATTGGTTGTTTACCTCTAAGGGAAAGCGGAAGTTTGTGAAAGATGAAAAGTCGAAGTAGATTTGGCGTGGGCCTTCCGGTCACCCGTGGGCGACACCGTTAAGCTTTCCAAAGATCCGATTTGGGAAAACTACCTTTAATAACGCGGCCTACTTTGATCCAAAAATAAATCCAACTAAAATATAGCGCCATGATTTTCATTATTAACACACTTTTTGAAGTAAAACTTCTTTAGGCGCGTTTTTCACTTTTTACTTTCACTTACGTATAGATGTAATATGTAGTAAGGGTAAGTATTGCGATCGAGAAAATTTTTGAATCTGATTTTTCAACGGAATACACGTTTTGGGGTATCCTGTGTCGAAATAACCAAATCCCGAAAAACGGTCTGTGTCTCTGTTTGTTTGTATGTTAGCAGTCTAGTTCAAAAACAAAAAAATCATACGAAACTGATATTACGTATTTAAGATAGGTATACGCCTTAGATGTGACGGCAACTTTTTCATTAAAATCGGCTAAGTGATCGGAATTGCCACTTTATATCAACGCTGAAACACATTTTCACAATTTTCTCAAAAACGGCTCTAAGGATTTTGATTAAACTCGGTTTATCATTTATAATTAAGTGGTCTTTCATATCAATCAGGTCTTATCCCCATTGATGTCACTTTACAGGGTTCAAATGCCCAATGTTCATATACGTCTTCCTCTAAAGTATCTTTAATATGGTTTATTTTAAAAAGTTAATCACTTCACATTATTCAGAGTCACGAAAAAATGCTAAATATAACTTTTCAAAGAATTTGATAAGTTAATAAAGGAGAAAAAAAGAAAAACCTGCGTCGTTATACACTAGCGCCTAAACGAATGTACTGATTTCAATGAAACTTTGCTAAAGTCATTTTCTTGACACCCTTTAAATTTATCTATACAACATACTTCAACGAAAAGAAGCTGGAAAAAAGTTACGAGGGATGGTAAAATTAAATTCCGAATATCTCGAAAATTATACAATTTTTTGTTGATATTGTATATGTTTTTTTTTTTAAGTTTACGGGATTCACTAAAAACGAAAAAAAAGAAGTTAAAATCGGACAATTAGGAGAAAAGATATGGTCTCTAGTGTTTTTTTAATGTTCTGCTTCAAAGGTTATATCCTTTGTTTTGGTTTTTGAATTTTGAAGGTGTTACTTAGGTAATGCTAATTTTTTTTAGCATATTACGAATCATTAAAAAAAAAAAGTTTAGTACATTAATTGGAATCACCTTTTGTTTATTTTCCTTAGTAACTAGGAAGGTAATGTTACTTTAGATCTATAATTGTTTGGAAATAATAAGCCATTGTGAAATAATTAGCAGCTATGTGAAATATTTAGTGAACAAACTCTAAATATAACTTTTGAAAGAATTTGATAATTGAGGAGAAAAAATTAAAAATGCTTACACAGGTCGAAAATAAATCTCCGGAAATACAAGTCAGAAGGTATACTTATAATATATCGTTGGAAAGCGGAGAATTTTAGAAAAAAAAAACAATATCTAATACAGAAAGTTGTAGAAGGTAACAGATTGCGGCAAAAAAATTATAAATAATAATTTTTGAAAACTGATAACATTTAACGTAAATCACATGTTTTCAATGAAATTAAATGAAATTTACTAACAAAATGTAAACTTTAAAAAATATTTTTAAGTTTGTTGAAAGTATTTAAAATCCTCCTAATCAACCAAACGGAATTATTAAAAAAACTATTTCATTGTACTTGTGTGAAAGAAGAAGTAAAATATAAAATCATTTCATTCAAAGCGTATGTTTATAACCTTAAATAAATTTACTGTAGTTTAGTGATTATAGATCTGATATTATATTTACATAATTAGGTATCAACGTTTATTCCGAAAAATTGTCATGTTACTTTTTAGAAAATTAAATTTGTGAAAAATTTGATGATTCTTCCCTTTGTGATATTCCAACAGTATCCACTACTATTTCATTGTACTTGTGTGAAAGAAGAAGGGAAATATAAAAATATTTCATATATACGTTTATAACCTTAAATATATTTACTGTAGTTTAATAACTCCATAAATGTACATTTTCATAAAATATTATGAAACAATTTTTCGGATTTTTTTAACAGATCATTAGATTATAAAAATACACCTTTTGGCCTCGATGTTATAAAACCTCTTTCAAAACTTACTCTATTATACGTGTTCGGGTGTTCCCAAAATAAGGCTCAATAGCGCAACTAGCGCCATCAAAATTTTGAGGACATATTTATGAATAGGACGGAGTTATAAATCAAATTTTTATGGACTTCAAATAATGGGGGGAACTTGTTAAGACATGGAACAGATCAGAGCAAGTGTAATTGTTCAAGATGAACTACTCAAATTCTTCATTATCTTTGTACTTTACAAATTGGGGAGAAATATAAGTTCTTAGTAGATGGGGAGAAAGAGGAGGAAGGGTCGTGTAAATTGACTTTAAAGGAGATAGTCAACCCTGAGTGTGTCGAGCGAATTCATGATCTCTGTACTGGGTGTGAAACCAGAAAAAACATTATGTAAAGATAGCATTCTGGTAATTAATGAACTGTAATCCATCTCCACCTGAAACTTTAGATAAGTTTATTATAATATAAGGGATTTGGTGTTGTCATATTGTAAGATTTATTGGACCCTCATAAATAAAGTAAATAACTATTGCATGCATTTCTACAGCGATGCCTAGACTTAGTTCGACCATTTTCCGTTGTAAATATAAATGTTGTGATTTATGACAACTTCGAACCATCAATGGCATCTGAATGGGTCCTGTTTTACTGACAGTTTTCTGAGTGATTCCACGTGGTAGATTTTCATATTCTATTCGGAGAAATGCTATTAAGTAGACATAGGAAAATCGGATGTTGATATCAATTGGCATTTAAATTGGTCCATGCTTATTTCAAATGATTGCTCAATTAACGGTTAAATTGGCTTCCTCTCACAAATTACTCTGATTGAAAAAAAATACATTAAAAAATCTGAAAAGAAACTTAATTTAATTTAGTCACCATGTCTGATATGTCATTCATCTGATATGTCTGATATTACATTCATAAAACCATCTGCTGATTGTCAACAGTTTGTCGATTGGCGTAGATAAATGCTTGAAGACAAAAAATTAATCGTAAATAATTGTTAAAAACTAATATATTAATATTCAGCTGGTCATTCTTAATCTAGGACTGCATAATGAACCGCAAAGATCAGCAATTAAAAGAGGTAATATGTTTAAAATAATTAATAGCTATATAAAGCTAGTCGGACAATCCATCTGCCCTCAACCATTCGATTTGCTATTTAGCTCAAAATTTAAATAAATGGAATCTGTGGGTTATTTTCATTGCTCTGCTCCACAATAACCTCAATTAAATGAGCAAGTGTCAGAAATAGACCAGTATATAACAAGCGCAAACAGACCTCTCTACTCTCTTAGAAAGGTATTGAAATCCCGAACAAATTCTGTAAATCTCAAATTAATGGTCTGCAATGCTAAGCTCGTTCTGATGTACAAGACCTGTACACTAACAAACATTCTAGAAAAGCTTTGAAATACTTTAGATAAAATCTTCCTCCACACGATATCCACAGCGATTTGGGGTCGGGGTACTAATACATAGAGAGAATTTGACCCTTCCCTAAAGACCTGCTTACGGAAGCTGTTCAAACAATATCTCATGATCTAATGGTTAAAAGGATAAGATGGCTTCGACGCATGTAGAGTGGAGTAACCCATCAGGGTGCTCAATACTAGGCAAGAGACCACATGGAGCGTCAAAAGACATATGGAAAGATCGAATAAATAAATATTCTAATAACTCAAAAGAAATAGTCATTGGCAGATAGGTAGAAGGCTTGTTAAGGTAGTAAAAGATTTACAAGCTCTATACAGCCATGAAAAAAAAAAAATCAAACTAAGAAGAAGGTAAATTACTGCTAAAATATTTAATCTTGGATATGAAAAATAGTTAATCCAATGGTGAAATATATACAGGTATCAATAGAACCGAAATACACGGATAATGTTATTGATTAACAGTCGTTATTTATATAATTATTCTTTTACCACCATATATACATCAAAATGTACCATTACAAACATATAGTTTTAGCTACCAGTCTACATTTCTCCTCGTCGATGACTCTTTTTCTCAGAAGGAAAAGAATAAGGTATAAGTTTATAGATTCTTCTGTATACGTTCATTTCTTTACCTCACTTCATAAGTTGATTCGGAAATCCTTTTGTTTATCAAAAATGGTCCTTATGGTCACCTTGTTCCCATTTAATGTATTAGTGTTTGCTAGATAAACTAAATCACTTTCTTGATACTCACATTCTCTTCTATTTCGGTGTATTCTCTTTTTGTTCCATTCTAATAGTTTTTTCTGCCGTTCCTTCTCTATTCCGTTCTAAATCCTATTATTGTTCTAATAACGAAGGAGTGATTTCATCTCGCTATAAAATGGTAACTTGCCGGTGAAAACTTTGTTGTGTTATGTAGTGTATAATTGTATTGATTCAACACTTCCCAGCATTTTTGGTCCGTGGTTGGTATCTTATTTTAATTTAATTTATTATGAATTCGATTCGCCTAAGTTTGATTTCATAACATTTTGCATCAGATTTCCAATCTGTATACGGTTTTACCATCCGGTTTACAAATTTACTACATATGTGTATATCACATTTGAATTCTATTCAAAGTTATCGTTATGGATGTCTAATTAGTATTTTAAAAGATATATATTTATTCCCTCTTTACTAATATCTTTGTACTTTTTATTAAGTTTAGTTCCATGAAATAAAGAACTTCTATTCTATCCCTTGGTAGCTGACTTAATGAGATATCTGTTGTGGTATAACGGAGGCAAGCGGCAGAGCAGGATGGTGATGGCCGTAGGCTGCAGCTGGTGCAGTAGGAAAGGGGCCCGGTGAAAGGTTCCTGCTATTCAAATGAACTTCGTGATTATAACTTTCCCAACTAGCCTGCCATCTACTCCCCATCTGCCCCCAGCGGCCGATCATCCTCAGTTCGCATAATGTGCACATTTCCAATCTTCGCAGCTCCTTTCACTGACTAGTTAATATTCCTTGTCAGGGTCTTCCTCCGTCGCCCTGCTGATGGGTCCCAAAGTAGCAGTTAGTGCAGTGTCATAACTAACAGGACCATTAATAACGCTTACTGTGTTACATCAACGTAGACATTAATTTTTGTCTGTAACGTTCAATTTATGGATTTGTGTTCTTAGATTTTTCTCTGGTACCCAATGGCTGAAAAATATAGAACGCTATGATTGGAATGAGAATCTAATTTTCTCATTTAGAACATATCAACTAGTGGCACTATTATGAGTATTTTAATGTTTTAATATAAGAGAATGGTGTAGGGAACGATGGAGAAAGAAGCATTACAGACTTATAAGCATGAATTGCTGTGTTAATTATTTCATAAAATTTCTTTGGTTAGAATTTACCTACAATGAAATACTAGGTACTTATTACAATCAGAATCACAGGATGGGTTGAACCAAAATTATAGATCAGCTTTTCCGTAACCTGATCATGATTAGGTAGTAGTTCCCTCTGGATCTTCTCCCTAAGTCGATTCCACCATGTTTATAAGTTTTTTTTCATTTATTTCTTCTTTTAGTGATTTTTTTCGATTAATTAATTGAGTTAAACAGATGCAATTTATAATTGTATCAAATAAGTATATGTAGTCGTAACTTAAAGGTAGATGGAACACAGAGATTCATATAATAAGTGTAATCTTGCTGAAAAGTTCGTATTGTTAAATTCCTTAAGCGTATCGAACTGGGCTCTGAACATGGTAGACGTTATGTTATACTCCTTATAGTCACACTCTTTTGTTTCTTCTTTTTACAAAGTCTATTAGTAAACGGTCTATTCAAGGCAAAAAATTTTTTTTTTTTTTTAAATTGGTCAAGCAGTTCCTAAGATTAAAGCATTGAAACCTACACATTCTGTAGATTTATGCAATATTATAATCGATGATTTCAAATAAATAAAAAAAAAATGTAGAGCTCGTTAATACAGCAATATCGTCGTTTCTGTTTCTGTATAAAGAGGATTTATTTTACACTGATCCTATTTGACTTATAAATCAAACGCAGATAATATCTCACTTATTTCTTAGTGTTTGAACTAAATGTATGTATACCGTAATTGATTATGATTGATCATTTTCGTTCAGTTCTGACATGTCTATTTACATATCCTCCATTGCATTGACTCACTACCTGTTTACCAATGAATCATTTAAAAAAAAAAAAAAAAATCGTGCCTATAATTAATATTCTAATTCGCTGCCGACGCGTGACGATCCATCGATGAGAGATATCTAAGAGCACACGTGTACCGAGGCTGAACGCTCCATCAACACGTGCTCAAGAAGGACTCGACGAAGTAACTCAAGTGATGCGACACGCACGTAGCTTCTCTCCAGCGCGCACTGCCTTCTTCACATCCAACAGGATGTCTTTCTCTTGGTCATCGTAAACAACCGATGTCTTCTTCGTCATTGTCCTTCGCCTTCCAGTATTACCCCTATTTTGAATCTAACGGTTGCTTACAATACTCATACCCCATTATAGTGGGGTGTTGCCTTAAATTTTGCAATGTATGTTGATGTTCTTAGTAGTTGAATACTTCATTTGTTATCTTATATTTTTTTTTATTACACAACCATTTTTGGGAGTTTTAGAAAATTGATGTTTTGTTTATTTCTACGTAATTGTTATTCTTAGAGAATTTCGTAACAAAACCATTCTACAATCTACACTCACAAGTTAGTGTATATTGTATATATTTAGTGTATAAGTAGGTGGCCTGGCGGACTAAACCGTGTGGAAAACACGTTGCCTGGCAACCAACCACATGATAAACCTAACTATAAAGTTAGAAGATACAAAATAATTACAACTTCACGTCTCAGTGCCCAGAGAGGCTTTTTAACACCATTAATCTCCTCTTCCTAATATAGGAAAATCCGGCAATACCCTAAAAAAGATGAGGAAGGAATTAGAGCAGCAGAACCGTCGCTATGGCAATATTTCAAAATGTCGTAATTTTATTATTACAATAATGCTTAACAAAGAAAATTCCATAGAATTTTAAAATAAATTGGTTCTGAGTTTCTATCTAATCTCATTTTTTTAAAAACATTTCATAACTTTTTTCTAATTTAATTTATCTAAATGGCACTTATCTAACACTAATATAAATTCAATTTAATATTTCAGCTCTCTGTTTTTTTTAGTGGAGATAGAGATGCAAAATCTCGCTTACCGAATACTTTTATATTTTTTTTAAGGGTATACAAAAAAATTAATGCTGTACACTAAATTTGAGTTATAATTTTAGTCCACTTGAAGCATATAATTACTTATTTCTAAAAATTGCTACTCAGTAAACAAACAAGGAGGAACGTCGAGGTATCTTCTGATACCGATCTCTTGTGATTTATATTGCCCTTGTTAACCTCTGGAAGTCTTACCAGAATATAAATTATTGTATGCTAAGGAGTGGCCCAATCATCCCAAGTTTAATAAAAAGCAAAAATTGATTTGAACTTTTTAAAAAAGAAATTAACCGCAATCATCCATGTCCGACCGATTTCGTTCATAAACATGTTTTTCATTATTTTAAATCAGGGTGTAATAAATTTAAGTAATTAGGGGTCGTTAGTAATATTGCTCCTGAATGTTATTCTTATAATTTTTTTTTTTTTTTCAAAATCCACTTATTTACAGGTTGTAATACCTTGAAGTCCAAAATAGTATTGTTGTTTTTCTTTTAATAAAAAAATTGCTCGATTATTGTTTTTGTTACTTCTTTTCAATACCTTACTTTATCACCATGTTCTCAACTTTCTTATGAGGACATTGCATGAATATGAGCTTGCAGACATCCTAAATATTTGTTTAAAAAACATAATGATAATGCATTGGATAACTTAAAAGAATTTGAAGTGAATTCATAAAAAATAAAATTCAAAATATATATTTTTTTTTACAAAAACACCAGAACTTTTAAACCTAAATTGATTGTCATTTTTATCACTTTAATTTATTTTTTACAACATACATAAACTTTTACTTCAAACGACATATGTGATCTGCAAAAAGTAAATTTGAAAATAATAAAATTAAGTCAAAATTAATCCAACTTAATGACAGTTTTGAAGTAATTAGTTAAATAAACAATATATAACGAGGTAAAACTTATATAACGACTAGCTGATGTGCCCGTCGTTGACGGGTGTATAGTTAAAATTTGAGATTCTTTTTTTGGGATGGATTTTGTATAATGGAGGTGAGGTACAAATTAAATTTCATGAAATTGGATGAGGGGGAGGGAGGGGTTGTTTTGAATTTTTTTTATGGGGGGCTTATGAAAGTCAAGGTTTTGCAATAGTCATAATAAAACATTGTTATTCAGCTATTTGTTTAGGTGCCACACAACTAAACCGATCACCACCGATCTATAATAATAAGTGTTTAATTTTCATTTATGATGAAGCGAGGATATTGTGGAGTCGATTGAAATAATCAAAAAGATATTGATTTAAAATTTAAAATCTATATTTGAATAAAAAAAAGTTTACTTCCTGACAATGAATGTGATGGTGGACCTAATGACTGAACAATTTTATTCGAAATTTGGGTCATGTATTATATCTGTGAAACGGGTAGTAACCTATGTGAAGGCGACTAAGCGAAATAGCATGACTTGGGCGCTCAAGTGTGGGAGAATGTGGGATTTTTCCTGGTAGAGTAGCTTGAAGAATTTACGCATTCTATAAATGTAACACCTAGGGCGAAACTTTTTTTCTACCATTAGCCATTGCTGAGTTTATCACTGGCAAAATAACCAAAATAACATTGGACATAGATTCACCTATATCCGTGTAAAATTAGAACTTGATCTGAAAATTGTAGCAGGCGGGGTGAAATTGTTGTTGGGAGTTTTTTTCTTCCAATTTCCGGCTAATCGGTTCCGTTAATCCTTAAAATGTATACGAAAACATTTGTTAGGCTCGGGAAGTTGAATCGAATGATACCTTGAACCGGACGATCGAACAAAGTTCAAAAATGAGTATGTTTTACCCGTGTTTTAAGCGACAACGCGTTACAGATGTTTAGTGTTTCGGATTTTCCCGTCGAGTTGTGATATTTTTTTCCATCAGTTGAATAGTATAACTTTAAAAGAATCGAAATAAGTAACTGGCTAACCGGGATATCCATACAAAATTACTCAACAATTTATAACTTTGGTTCTACTCAATATTTTGTTTTCATTTAGAGCCTATGTTTTAATTCAAGCAAACATAAATATAATGTCAAAATTTCAAAAGTCTACCATTAGCCATTGCTGAGCTTACTCCTGATAAAATTCTGCGGACATACAGACAGACAAAACATTTTTTAAAAGTGGATTTGGTGTCTGTAATGTATGAAACGGAAAGATATCATGAAACGGGTTGATTCTATTCAATGTACAGATAAAACCTTTATTTTATTTATATAGATAATGAAGAAAAATGTTTTACAGTATTGCATGATATTACATACTTATGAACGTCTTAATTATATTTTTTCCTACAATTTTTAGGATTGATTAAAGATTTGTTTGGAAAATGACAGGAATTGAAAAGTACCTACATAAAAATATACCTATATATAATTAAACTCATGTAAACCTAATGACTGCAATTATATTATCAAGGGAGCTATTGAGATTTATATATAGTTATATTATGTTGTGGAAAAAATATGTCGGTGAAAAAAATAATTTATATATATATATATAAATTATTTTTTTCACCGACATATTTTTTCCACAACATAATATAACTATATATAAATCTCAATAGCTCCCTTGATAATATAATTGCAGTCATTAGGTTTACATGAGTTTAATTATGATTTCTTCAATTTTGCAACATTACAGACTCGTTCTCGTTGAAACCCACCTCAGCCCCAGTTTGGTAGTAGTTGGAAGAGAATGATGATACGCGGCAATTCCGTGTGAATTAGGTCGCCTGTTTTCTTGTGAAGCATGTATAATCCTTGTAAAGAACGAACCATCGTTTTATAACCTTCAGGTCGTTATAGGCTTATATTTCATTCAAGTATTTAACGTAATTAAATCAATTAACACGGGATTCAGGCTATTAAAAAAATTAAGTTGTGAATTAATTTAACCGATTCCTTCTCCACAGGTGCATAAAACTGCAAAATAAATCATATTTTAAACATTTTTTTCATGTTCGCATTTCTTTCCTTGAACCAAATAAAATAATTCACTATAAAAGATTCCTGAAAAGAAATTAACTTAAGATTTAAGAATTCCAGATAAGAAATAAGAAGTGGACTCTGTATCAGCATGAAGTCCACTGCCATTGTTGTTCATTATATTTTATTCAGAGTTCCAATTTTTGGAAATCTCTAAAAACAATGTTTGGAGAGCTGTATACATTTTTAGCAAAATATAATAAAAATTTAGAAGCAACGATTTTTTCTTTCTTGAAACTACTTAATTATATTTAATAAAAATTGACAATGTCACCTTTAATATTAAATGTTGTTACCGAGAGATTCAGTTCGAGAACCCTGGCCTTAAACAATGTCTATATGAGCATTAATACTTTATAAGTTGTCAGTATTTTTATGAGTTAATGACCGATCAAAATTTTAAAGAAGTAATATAATGTCAATTTATTTTTAAGGATAGTATTAATTTTTTTAATAATCTATATTTCTAATGGTGGTTTATTAAGAAAATCTTAGATTTTGGGTATAGTAGCTCAATTGCCAAGATACTGAACTTATCATTATCCTTAACTTATCCTAGGCCCTAGTTCAATCCCGAATAATAATTAATGTCAGCAAAGAAACGACGAGTGATCTTCATGGAGAACACTCGGTGTCTAAAAGTCAGAACTTAATCCTTCATGAGGTAAAGAAAAACCACGCGATAAAAACTAAAGATGACGACACCCCCTCTCAGTATAACCGTTGTTCAAGAAACAGCTCTTCCGAATCATTTATTGATCCCACGGCGTCTTTCACTCATTCATGTAAATTCATACAAAGCAACTCCAGCAACAACTTGCTCATCAAGAGTTGGGTTGAATGTAAGCAGTGGCATCACACGTTTGGCATCCGACGAAGACGTTACTTAGAATAAAGACGCTGGCGTATCGGCGCCAATATGTACGGCGGTTCCTCGCCAATTATTTGTCTGTTGAGGACCATTGTGGCCACTGGACAATGTCGGACCCGCTAGTCGTCCCACAACCTCAGGCTTGTCTTTGATCTGTTAGCACAGACTTACTGCTTCCTCCGGCGTCCAGTATTTAGCAATTAGTTTCATTTTGAATTACTGATATGTGATAAAACAGCTGATGGAGTTTTATTTACCTGTCTGAACTATTCCGACAAAGATCTCTTCTACGCTTTCTTTATCTGTTTTTATAATAATTACCTAAAACTATATTCATGTGAGAAACAACAATTACAAGAAATTTATAGCTCTCGATCTCACTGTTGAAGAAACCTCGAGGTTGATCCTTGTCGACGGTTGTAGGTAGCTTATTATTATCCCATTATAAATCCCTACCAAATATTAACAGCATGTGATAAAATCATGATGGGATTACGTTGCTATAGAAAAGGCAAGAGTTGATCATTAAAAAAAAAATCGAATTACTTCCTTAGTTTTCTGTTTTGTGATAGTCTAGAATTTGTGTACAAAATAAAAAAAATGTTTTCTTAAATACTTCATCATTTTTTTGCAAAAATATACTAAATAAATTTTGATGAAGTTGAACTTTTAAGAACGTTTTTGTTGATTTCAAATTTATTTATCGATAAAAACATAGAACAAGCATTCGGTTTCATTTAAAAATTCATCAAAATTCTCAGTGATTTAAGGTTACGAAAATATATCTTAATGACTTTTTACAACAAACCGACTATTTGTTCTGTTATTTATTTATTTTATTTTGATAATTTTTTTTTGCCGATGTAATTTCACAAATTCAGTAGCTTTTGAGTTTTTTGTGTAGTTCTGATGATATAAGAAATATTTCGTGCAAATAGATACTGGTACTAGTGGGGAACTAGTCCGGCAAGTAGGCTCCGCGACCATTTTGCCAACGCCTGAAGATTACCTTAAGGTTGCCGCCGCGTACTTACAAGATTTATTTCCCAGAACCGCCGAAAAATAAAAATTAATTGACCTAGGTGGGAATCGAACCCACCACGTTCAAAACCAGGCAATCCAAGACACACGCCCCATTGTGCACGGCCATCTGTCCTCCATGCAAATAGGTACCTGAGTACTTAAAATTATAAAGTTGAGTTAATCGGTTATGATAATATTTGAAATGAATTTCTTTTTTTTAAGGATTAGTTTCATATCTTCCTGTTGTACGTAGTCCCCGATCTTACACTATTTTAACTGTAAGCAGGCTATTGACCACAAATAAGTGTATTCTAGTTTTTAAATATCATAAATATATTTTTATTCGAAACCTGCTAATCTATTAGCCCAAATTAATAACCCACGGTGTTGGAACAGAGTTTTTCTTTTTTTTTTTCTCTTAATGCCATGGGAGGCAGTCATGCTCAAACAGTTAACTATCAAACCGCAGGATCATAGCGTTACCTTTTACCGTTCTACCCTGATTGACAAATGACGAAAAACAACAAAAAAATTTGTCATCCTTAGAATACAAAAGAGATTGCTTGATTTTATGCAAGATATTATGTTTATAATTACTTTGCCTATAATTAAAAAATAATAATAATTAATTAATTTAATTTAAAAAATATATCTTCGTCATTTGTTCAGTGCTGAACTAAATTAAAATATATGTAAATTATTTTTATTAATATTGTTTTGTGATAAATTATTTATTTTTTTATAACTCATGTAAAATTATATTGAGTTTGTCATAACAAAATATGAACCTATTTGAAAAAAAAATTAATGATACCAATTTTTACATCGGTTTACATAATTTTTCTACTTTATTATTTTTTTTTTTATTGTATATATGACTATTTTATTATATTTGCGAAATTCTCAAAGTTGATTAAAATGATGAGCATTTAAGTAAATATCATTAATATTTATGTACTGATATCTTAAAATTATCCTAAGTGCTCAAAAGATATTTTAAGATCATTTTACCGTTACTTTTTAACATATTTTGATCTTATAGAATATATTATTCTACTTTGCGCAACAGTTTTTTGTCTTTAACAGTATTGACAATCAACAAATGTGTTTTGATGGTGAGGTTGGCATTATAGGCATGAGGAAGGATAGTGCCCAGCAGTATCCTCTTCCTTGTCATTACTTTGATCTAGGTGAGGAGATCTCTCCTCCAGCTCTGATGAGCATGTCAGTCGTAGCCATGTCGTTTATAAGTCTGTTTGTGATTCCGAGTAGAGAGTACGTATGTGTTGGTCGATAGTTGATTGTCGTAAGTCTTTATGTAAAGTTTTGTTGTTGATGTAACAGGGAGCTCCTGTTATAAGTCGTAAAATTTTGGATTGAAATAATTATAGTTTTTGTAAGTGCTCAACATTTTTAAAATCGATTTTATATCAAATTCAAGATCATTGAATAATACATTAAAATTTATTATTGCATAAAAATTAACTATTTGATTTATGTCACACATTTCCCATATTCGATGATTTCTATTTGATTAGCATACAATTTAATTTTGAGTAAAATTGTCTGTATTATATGCAATCTATACATGGATTTATATAAATATTTATTGTTTTTAATTCAACATATATATTAACAAATAATTAATTAATAATAATAATTTAAAATCTATATTCTTTCTTGCTTGATTTGATTTTATTATTTGTTTTGTTTTGTCCTCCTAATTATCAGATATATCAAATTATATCATATTTTCTTATACACTAATAGATAGCTACTTTATGCTAGTCAGAAATATATTTATTTTATAAATAAGAAATATTTTGTTTACCTATCCTTTTATGATAAACTCCAGTTCCATCAGAATGTACTTGTTTCCAGCCTTGCTTCTTCCTCGATTTCTGATAATCCCCCTAGGCGTCTGAAAAGAAGATGGCCTCGTGATCTTCTCACCTAGAATTAAATAGGGAGTGCTACAACTGGGCAGTATCTCTTCAAGTCTGTTCATGTCATGATTTCTAATGTGTGCATTTTTACTAGTTTTATTGTTTATACAGTTGTAAATTTCGTTAAATAAATAAATAAAATATATTATCTTTTTATTTCAAGTAGTTTTCAATTAATCTTAATTTATAGTTGAATAAAATTTAGGTTTTATTCACACATTACTACACGCCATATATCAGGAACATTACTACACGCTAAGGTATTTCAATTGACATTCTGTAAACTCTAACAGAAGGATATATATTATTGTGTTTTCTGCACGATTTTTAGCATTGCATTGCACAAAAATCTGGTCTTATGAAACCTGGGAGGTAATCTAAAATATATATAAGATATTCTCAATAATTCATATATTTGTTATTTTTAATTTTAAAAAAAATGCAATTCTTAAGCATAATTTATGTAAATTCAGGTTCTCTGAAGAGTGCCGCCTTTGTTTCGTTTAAGAACGTTATCAGTCAGTTGTGTTTTGCATAGAACAGTATCTGGTAATCGCTACCGGAATTTCAATTTCTTCTTTTCCATTTATTTAGACGAATTAACATTTATTTGCAAGTCAAGTGTTATTTTTATGTATCCCTTAACCCCTTTTCGCTGTTGATAAACAAGTTTGAGGTATGATCTACTCGGTGTAGCAACATCAGAAATGCTACCGCGCTGTCCAAGTTATCGTTCTTTCTCTGCGTGGTATCGAACTAGGACACCCTTAATAGCCGTTCCTATTGTATTCCTTAATGAAGGCAACGAGGCCGATATTCTCAGAAATATTTGGCATAATATTTATTTTTTTTACTTTCAATAGCAAACCTTGCAATTATATAAACATAATTTACCCAGTTCACGAAATATCACGTAAAGAATTACATTTATTTAAATTTTTAATCTAGTGTTTTATTTGCAATTTCATCAGTTATGTCTAATTATAGCTATTAATTATTAATTATAGAAAATCGATATAACATATCTACTGAGCAATCAATATTGTGTTAATTTCAACATTCTGGATAATTGATTAGATGATTAAATGTATAATGGTCACTTTTAAAATAATATTAATATATTTAATTTAGAGTATAAACACCTACAAAAATTAACAAAAAAAAAAGACAACGTAAGAAGAATAAGTAAATAATGCCTAATATCTTAATCATGCTATATATTAATTTTATTGTTGAAATGAATAAATAATCCATCAAGATTTTATCATTTCTAAGTTGTTTTGAGTATAAGAACGTATTGTTATGTATTGAAATAAATATAATAAGTATATAAATCGCCATTAATTCGAATTTTAGAACAGTTTTTTTTTAATTCAATATAATTTACATAATATGAACAACCTAAAAAATACCACTAATTGTTTAAATCCACGAATAAAATGTGTTAATAACAAAACATAGTTTAATTGAGTTTTATTTATATGGTACAGAATTTTATATCAATATTCCAAGACATTCGCAGATCACTTCATGTAATTTCCGTATTTAACATTCCGTGTATATACTAATTCAACAGTGTATATACTAATAGGATTCAGTGTAATCTCACTTATCCGAACTGATTGCTGTAAAAGAGTTTTCGAGAATAGTGCGTATTGTAGAATAAATGATTAAAACTCAATAAATATATATAACGTTACGAACTGGATATAAACTTGTATACATTCTTATAAACATTGAATTTCTTATAACTATAAACAATTATTGCTGTCATCCTGTCATTTTTTTAAGGAAGAAGGCTAGTGAAAAGTAACTTACAGAGAAGGGTTTTTCGTACCTTTTATTTTTCTAGACGAAACTTTTCAATTACCACACACTTTCCTTTTTGAAGTGTTGAGATTACTCAGATTGCTCTGTCTGTGTTCTTATTATTTCGTAGTTTTAACCAATTACAATTAAGCGTTTTAATCTTCTTTTTTTCAAAATTTCATTTTCTTTTTGTGAATAGAAATAAAAAATAATATGTAAAAATCATACATTGTTTTTAAACATTTAAATGATCGTTATTATTAATTATATTACAGTTTTGTCGATATATAGATACTTTCCAGGTTTCACTTTCATATTTTTTATTTTTATGTTCATAAATCATAATAAGACAGTTATTGATAATGTACAGATATTCTGTTATAGTTTTATTTTAGCATTTCTGCCTTTCTTTCTGTCCGTAATAAATTTGTCCGTTAATCGGGGTGTCCATTAAGTTACTCACTTAGCGTTAATAAGATATGCACCTCATAAGTTAAATGTACTCAAAACGAAAACGGTTTATAGACTTTAGATAGTGGGCTGCCGGTGGTTTCTGATTTCTAACCGATGCGATCATGTGTGTCTCTCACTCCTGCCTTACACCTTTCCTTTGCTTTCCAATCCGTCCGGAGTGTCTCTAACACAATTAAGATTTCTTCTCATGTCTTTACTCTCACGAGTATACTCATTACGACTATTAATTACCATAATTTCAATTTGGATCCTCCCTGTATCTTATTTTTTCTATTTCAGTCGAGTTTTGGCAATGCAACAGTGAGTTCTGTAGAGTTATTTATATTGTTTGAAAATAAATCTATTAATTTATAACTAAATCTTGAAAAGTTTGATTCAATGGTCACTAAAAGCGATTCTCTTGTTAAAAGTGCTCTTCTTAAAGAAGACTAAAAACATTGTTTTTCGCAAAAATACGCATCTTATGATAAAAGACAAAACTGAACTTTATATTAGTTTACACTGGAATGCTTTATCTCAGCAACAGATTGTAGAAATCGATACTATTAGTTTTTGATGTTTTAATCGATTATAACTTCTAAATATCTGGTTTCAGTTGTATGTATCGTTAATGTTCAACAACAGATGAGGAAATTATTGTAATTTTTATATATATTTTCTTTTATTTTGATGAAATTTAAAACTGTATTACATGGAAAATACAACAAGTAAATGTGACATTGGTAACATGACATGTACTACATGAAGAGATACTACCCATTGGTAGAACTCAAATTAAAATTCTATATTAGAAGGTCCCGAGGCAATCTTCTTTTCAGACGCCTGGGAGGGTTATCAGGGATCGAGGAGGAAGCAAGGTTTGAAACGACAGGGTTCGGATGGTTCTGCAGTTTGTTATGAAAGGATATGTATCTGGATTGGGCCAAATCGGAAACATATGGAACATTAAGATCTTTATGGATGATTTTATTTGTGACAAAGTAAGGAGCGTTGAGGATTTTACGAAGGATTTTGGATGGCAAGGATTGGATACGAGGGGAATTCGATGGTTTAGTGGAGCCCCAATGCTCGATTCCGTAAGTACAAATAGGTCCTATTATTGTCATAGATAAGAGTCGTTTGTAATTTATTGAAAGCTTAGAGCGTTTGTCTAGTAAGTGCTGCAGTAGTCGAAAACGTAGGGTGGTTTCTAGTCGTTTCGGTCTGGTATGGGGATCCCAAGTGAGTCGTTTGTCAAGGTGGAGTCCTAAGTATCGGATTGGTTCGATAGGGATAAGAGAGCTATTGTTGAAGGATACTATAGGACAGGAAGTCATAGGTTTCCGACGAAGAGTGAAGGTAATTTGATGGGATTTATTTTAATCCTCCAGTATTGACACCATTTTTCAAGGCTTGTGATGTGCGATTGAAGAATTTGGAATGCAATAGATGGATCGTTATTAGCTGATAGGATACACGTGTCATCGGCATAGGTGGTGATAACAGTGTTGGATATTTTTGGAAAAATAATTAAGAAAGACCTTCATTATTTTCTTAACTTTATACTTCATTTCAGACAATTGGCAATGGAAAATGGGACCTTACTAAGTTGGCTGGAGGAAATGGGATTTTAAGTCTCCCTATAAAGTTAAAATTTTTTTTTTTTTTTTTATTTATTTTAAATGATATTTACAACTGTATACAAAAAAATACATCTAGTAAATTTGCACATTGGTATAAAGACATGGAACACATGTTGAGAAACTACCCATTGGTAGCACTCTAATAATATGTCTATATTAGAAGATCACGTGGCCATCTTCTTTTCAGACGCCTCGGAGTGTTATCAGGAATCGAATAGGAAGCAAGGTTAGAGACTAGAGGGTTGGGATGGTTATGAAGTTTATTATGGAAGGACAGAAATCTGGATTGGGCCAAATCTGATACATAAGGAACATTAAGGTCATTATGGATAATTTTATTTGTAACAAAGTAAGGAGCATTGAGGATTTTACGAAGGATTTTGGATTGCAAGGATTGTATGCAAGAGGAATTTGAAGGCTTGGTGGAGCCCCATAGCTCAACCCCGTAAGTCTAAATAGGCCTTATTATAGTCATGTAAATCAGTCTTTTATAATTGATTGGAAGGTTAGAGCGTTTGTCTAGCAAGTGTTGAAGTAGTCGGAAACGTCGAGCGGTTTCTTGTCGGTTCAGTCTGGTATGAGGATTCCAAGTTAGACGTTTGTCCAGATGGAGTCCTAGGTAACGGATTTGTTCAACAGGAATAAGTGAGGTGTTGTTAAAGGATACTGAAGGACAGGAAGTCATTGGTTTTACGACGAAGGGTGAAGGTAATTTGATGGGATTTATTGGAATTTATTTTAATTCTCCAGTTCTGACACCATTCTTCAAGGTTTGTGATGTGGGATTGAAGAGTTTGGGATGCAATAGATGGGTCGTTATTGACTGATAGGATACATGTGTCATCAGCATATGTGGTGATGACAGTGTTGGGATGGGTTGGGATGTCAGCTGTATAAACTGTGTAAAGGATAGGACCTAGGATACTACCTTGAGGAACACCTGCAGACTTTGAAAAACGGGATGTATATACATTGTTGTGATTTACTTTAAAGTATCTATCAGTAAGGTAGGAACGGATAATGAGGAAGTATGTAGATGGTAGGAATTTTCGGAGTTTGTAAAGCAGTCCCGGGTGCTGAACTCTATCAAACGCCTGTTCAACGTCGAGAAAGACTCCCAACGCCCTCCAATGAAGAGGATACTACGTCTACCACGCGATGGCATTGCTGTATAGTGGAAAGGGAGGAGCGGAATTCAAATTGGTGATCAGGGATTATGTGATTAGAATCTAGGATTGGGTACAGGTGTTTTAAGATTAGTTTTTCCAGAATTTTTCCCATGATGGGTAACAGAGAGATGGGACGGTAAGAGGATGGATATTCTGGTGGCTTTTTGGGTTTGTGGATCATTTTGACAATAGATATTTTCCAAGGATCAGGGAAAGTTAAAATTTTTTTTTTTTTTTTTTTAGTTTTGTTTAAAATGAGTTGCTAACGATATATAACTATGAAAACTTAGTTCTTTTAATTCTGTGAAGTTAAGAACCGTCAGTAATATATTATACATAAAGTATTGTATATTACATCGTACTTTAGTACATTGCATGACGTTACGTTCCATTAAGAACTAAACGTTCCTCCATTATTATGCTTCTCTCTGCTTTACCCATAGTCTTGGTGCGCCGTTCTCGTATCGTTTCGCTAATATCCTCTAGGTCCTCTTGCGCATCATCCAGCCATCATTTGCGAGGCCTACCTCTCCTTCGATAACCTCCGGGATGACCGTACAGTATTTGTCTAGGTAATCTCTACGTTAGCATCGTTTCCACATGTCTAACCCAGCCCAGTCTCCAGCTCAGTAAAGAACTTTCAACTCGGAGTTCGTTCTTATCCTACATTCATTGTACTCTCGCTCTGGCCCAAATATTTCCTGCATTGCCTTTCTTTCCCATATTCTAAGCCTGTTCTCATTAACCTAAGTCATCAACCAGTTTCACTACTGTATAATACTGTGGGTTTAATTACATTTATGTAACCAACAATTCTGGAGAGGTTTTTGAATGTTAGGGCTTTACACATAGTATAAAGCCACTTAAGTATAGAGATACTTATTACCAGCAGCTATTCCTATCCTCATATTCTCTGTTGTCGGGTTATTTCGCGAGGCAACCCCTCTAAGGTTGTGCATGCCGAGAAGTACTCTTCATCTATCATGACCTCTTCTTCCTTAAAAATACCATCTCTAGTGGTCGTTAGGTATTTAGTTTTGTCCTTCTTAATAGCCAGGTCAAGTTACTTAGCTTTTTCGAACTCTTCCCGATCTAATGCGGGCAGAGATCTTGCAGAGATTACATCTTCGGCATATGCCATATACTAGAATAATCTGATGAAGATGTTTCGTCCTGCCTGATGGCATATACCAATGCTAGATTAAAAATTAACGAGGAAAGAGAATCGCCTTGACGTAGGCCAAGTTCCACTTTGAATGTGCAGGACATGTGCGAATGGACTCTGAATTTCGGGAGTAAGAGTCATTTTTATCAGACTTATAAGTTTTTTGGTAATATGTATCTTGACCAGTGCCAAAAGAAGTTTTTTTTCTGTCAATATTGTCCTGGGCTTGCTTAAAATCCATAAATAAGTGGTGAAGTGTTACTTTATACTCATACGACTTTTCTTATATTTCCATCATTTGTCTAGTGAGAAAAGGGTGATCTTCCAGGCTTTAAACCACTTTTGTATTCCGCAATCGTTCCTTCGGCCCATGTACTCACTCTTCGGGATGAGGCTATTGAGATAACTTTACATGTTGTGTTGAGGAGGGATATAGCCTGGAAATTATCCCAACGAAGTTTGTCTCCTTTTTTTATAAATAGGACTGATTATTGCTTCTTACCACTAACTTGGTAACTTTTCATCATAGATTGTAATACTACTGTATTTACTTTCTGAAGATTTATTCTTCTCAAATAACCCATCACCCCTCCAACTTCAGTCTCATTTATTACATTAAACAGGTGTATAAAAGTGCCATTTTAGCTCCGCAGGTAACACGCACAACAGGTCATTTTATATCAGTTAGAAATATTTCGGTGTAAGAATTGTGATTACTATCATTTACCAAAAAAATGAACCAACTTTCTTTTAAGTCAAAGCACAATTCTAAATATACCAAAAAAATAAAATATATCTTTCACTTTAAGTAAAAATTAATGTAATGCATTTATTTATTACTAAATTATCCTTTATTAAATATATCAACTTATTCTTTGATCACTGGCCGATATACTGTGCAAATTATTCGCACTGGCCAACGAGTTAATGTTTTTTTTTTAAATATTATTCATGGTAATTATTTATAATGGATTTATCTTAGGATAAATTATTTACTAAAAATAAATAAAAGTAGTGCATTTTTTTTTCTTATTTTTTTATGACATATCTAATTAGAGAGACGAGAAAACAAAATCTCAACCAAGGGCTCATTAACTTCTTCTTTAAGGCATAGCACTGCATAAGAATTTAAAACTTGATCTTTTCTCTAATATAAAAAAAAAAAATATTGTTGGGTCAGTAGCGGCTACCTTATTTTCCAAGTAAGTGGACACTAATAGGAGAAATTGCCGGCTAGGAATCGACTAGTAAGATTGAGCAATTTCGACGTCACTTCTCGTCAAAAAATTGACTCTCGTGAAAAAAGAGCATACTTTGGAAAGTTGTTTGGAAAGAGGGCTCGTGACGCGTGACACACTGTATTAATATCACGAATCTTATAATAAGTTTAGTCTCTTGACCTTTCGCTTCACTACTTCGTGTTTTAGAACTTTCCTTAGTTAAGTATTACATTGTTTTGATGCCCCGTACTCGGATAATCTTCTGTAAAGATCGATGGCTTCTAATCTATGATTATTTATTTCTTCTTAGTTTGCTTTATTTAGGACGTTCCAATTTGAAATACTTTGATTAGGCATTTAATTTTTTTTTTCTCACAACGATGTTTTGAAATATTCATATTTTGTAAACAAGTAAACATAATTCTGACTCAGATTGTTAATTTATGTTTCAAATAAAAACTATGAATCAGGAAAACTAGTGTTGCCCAAATGCGAGACCGAGACGAGTCTTGATCTTCCAAAATCAGTCTTGGTCATGGTCTCGGTCTTGCGCAAGGGTCTCGCAACAGCCTTGCAGTTACTATTAGCTTATTAATATAGAGATATTACTGTAATTTTTTAGATAGAGGAAACCTGACTAAGCCCGAATGAACAATTAGAGGTTAAATGCACAAGTATATTAGTTATACCAATATTAACATATTATACCATTATTAACATATATTAACTAAGATTGTCAAGTATTAGTAACTATTTTGCCTTAATTTTTATTTTCAAAAAAATCTTTTTTTTGCCAGTCCTGATCTTGGTCTTGCAATAGTAAGGCGGCCATGAGCGAAAACATGGCGAAATTTGGCTGTTTTCAGTGGTGTCCAGACAGGTATTGCCATGACGCAAAATGTGCCATACAAATTTTAGAGGGGAACCGATTTTTAATGGGCTATGAATTTCTGAGAGAGCAAATTTGTACATAGTTATGAATTGTTTTACTTTCTATAATTTTTTCGTTTTATGATTTCTTTCTATTATTCTATGTTTTAATGTTCAAAATTTCGAAAACATATGTAAAAAAAAATCTTATTTTGGGGCTTTCATGTTATAATTCAACTGGAAGCCCACATTAATAAACTTTCTGGACTACCGAAGATTCACCTATCACGGCAGTCCGATATGAATCTGCAACCATTAATGTAAACAATAACATGGCGAAACTTTTCTGGGTTGTCAAGAAACACATTACGAGCAGTTTGAGCAAGTCAACAACAATGTAACTAATATAAAATAAATATATTAATTGGAGTCGTATAAATCAAGGAATTTCGGGAAATTCAAATAGGATGCACTACAGGTAATTTAAAAATTATATACTTAATAATCGAATTATATTTTATTAATCATTTGTTATAACATTTACGGATCAGAAGAACCCAAAACTATTTCATCTATCTTCTTGAGATGAGCATTAATACTCACAGAGACGTTTTGTGATTGGATTATTCACGAAAAGGTATGCAACGATTTAAGTTTGATAACTCAAATTATTGGATGTGGAAGTTCGCCTGAGAATCTCTGCTCGTTTCATGGCAACACTGTCTAGGGGTAACACTGCCAAGACGAGACGACTGCGCGGAGATAACAGTGTAGATGTAGCATGGACAATGTACAAAATAATTGTTTTTAAATAGTGAACATTGTGCTGTTTTTTTTATTGTAAATACTTGTGTAATAAGGTGCAATTTAATTATTTATTAAATATTTAATCTTTATCACGATTATATAATATTTTCATTGATTCAGTATTGATACTCGTCGATATCGTACAGTGAATAATAGCTGCGTTCACTAATTCAATATTCGCTGACGAAAAGTCATGAATCTCGGGTGGAGCGACGGTCATTTATCGATTTCTATTTTGATTCGCCCACAGTTGTACATTAAGTGCTTTGTTTATAGGCCTATTACGATGGTACAGATATTTGCAAGGTAATGGTACCTTCTAGCAGTAAATAGGAGCTATGAAATTCAAATGGACCGGGCAATATAATAAGAGGAGAGTACCGGAGCCTTGAGGCTGTAATGAAGGGATACTTTCTCTTCCGGGGAAATTATTGCAGATGTGGAGCGCTGTCTTAAAATTGTCGAATTCAACTTTCCTGTGCACTTGCTCCTGATTATATCTCTACAAGGCTTCATTTGTCTCAGGATTTAATCGCAGGTAGCAAGTGCCATCTTCATCTTCCTGGCAATATGATATAAAACACTAATACTAATTTTTTTTTCATTTATTAATCTGCTAAAGAGTCAATTCTTATTAGCTAATGGCGGCGATTTCGTCGGGTAGTTCTTAGCTTAGTTGACATAACCTATTCACAAGGAAAGGTCATAGTACTTGGGTCACCGATTTCAACCAAAACTTATTTCAGTCGTAAAGTTAATAGGAGTGCAGAAACGCAAAAAAAATATATTTGAAAAATAAATTAGTCGAGAGTGCGGTATGTAATGGCGTTTCATCTAGCAGTGCCAGAAGAACTTAGTAGACAGCAATGTAAAATAGGATTCGATACGTGCCGACGTTCCGGATTATGTTCCAGACCTTTATCAGGGCGGAAAGAAGACAAAGATGAATAACCATTAATCAGCTATTTTTAATAGATATGCGAAAACAAAATACATGTTATCTGCCAATAAATAAATTCTTAGAAGTGAATAAAAAATATATTACATATTTTATTCACATCTTAGAATTTATTTATAAGCTATATACCACATATTTTGTTCTCATAAGTGTTTACAAGAGTTATTTAATAATTTTTGGTTGTTATCTTGTCTTTCCTCTGCTCTGATCTGAAACGTCGGCAAAAATAAAAATAAATTGATTGTGTTTCTCGCTTACTGCACCCCCAACTAACTGCCCAACCAAATAATCTACATTAAATAATTTCATCACCAAATTTTATTTGAGTGATACTATAACAGAAGATATTGCACAAATGTACCAGTGCCCGTTCCAATATTCCTTAGAAACCGAAAAAACAATTATTTTATATTACTTTTGACTAAAATGTATGCTGTTTTTTTTTGTTTTTTTCCCTTTGCTTTCCAGTTTAGAGTAAAGTACAATTAAACCTCACTCTGATTGATATCTACTTTAGGCGAGTAGGTCCCTCATCCAGCTCCTCTTCAGTCTCCTACAGACGTTACCTGGCATATTCGTAGTGGCCATGTTATTTATAAGTGTATTAGGATGTCCTTGTAAGTTGTCATGGAATCGTTTGTAATGAGTTCGCATGCGTTCGTTAACAGTCGGCATATGGAGGTCAGTATGTTAGGTTATGTTGCTAACGTACCAAGGTGCTTTTGTGATTGTCCTGAATGTTTTTGCTTGAAAGGTTTGAAGTTGTTTAAGTGAGTCTTTTTAGCAGTTCCAAATATTTGTGATGCGTAAGTCCAAATAGGTTTTAGTAAGTAATTGTATGTGTTCAATTTCTGTCTAAGTTTTAATTTTGAATTTTTCGAAAGAAGTGAGTTCAGAATTCTTAATCTTTGATTTAGAGTTTTTCGTTTCTTGGTTATATGTGGGCCCCACGTCATTTTTCTGTCAAATGTCAGACCAAGGTAGTGAACGGTGTCTGTCTGTGGAATCTGTGTATTGTCAAGGAAAACTGGAGGGCATGTTTCATGTCGAAGCGTAAATGTGATATGCTGTGATTTTTCTTGATTTAGTCGGATTTTCCAAATTTTGAATCAGTCATGTAATCTTGTTAAATACTGTTGTAGGGTCTGTGAGGCGTATGTTGCATTTTTGTGTTTTCCTAAAATTGCTGTGTCGTCTGCATATGTCACTGTTAAAATGTTGGGACTGCAAGGTGTATGGGTGTATGTGATATAGAGTAGTGGAGCGAGTACTGAACCTTGAGGTACTCCTGCTGAGATAGACCTGATGGAAGATAGTTCTGAGCCGTGTCGGACCGAGAAAAATCTATCGGAAAGGAAGGATTGTAGAATTAGATAATATGTAGGTGGGAGTATTGTCTTGAGTTTAAAGATAAGACCCTGGTGCCAAACTCTGTCAAACGCTTGAGCAACATCCAGAAATACGGATAATAATATATTCCAGAAAAATTAAAATAAATATATTTATCTATTTTTATTTTGACTGATCACCCATCAACCATCCTTATATTCAATTATTCAATACAATCAACAATCAATCCACAATTATAATAGATTTGAAATCATTGAATACTACCAACAATATCTTGTGCGCTCAAAAAAAAAAAAAAAAAATGAATCGGTTGGTATATAATAAACCTAGAAAGCGAAGGCAAAAAAGAATAACACAAATTTTGTTTAGAACAGGATAAAATAATTGTTTTTCTCTTCTCTTAAGGCTAATTGAAACGAACGTCCGAGCAAGTGTGGCATCTTTTTCGGTGTAGAGGCACTGTGACTCCATGTTAGCATGAGTACTCGACATTCGGTGTACAAGTAAAGAGTTTATGTTTCAATTCTTAACAGTTTTTATTATAAACAGTTAAGTAAATATATAATATATATAATATACAATAAAGCTTTAATTTTCTTTATCCTTTTTTTTTTCTCGCTTATTTCTTATACCGTGTTAAACGTGAACTTGTGTGTGTTGAATGTGAGTAGGTAAAATTTGTTTTTCTTAACTTCTAATTTTCCTATTCATGAGATAGTAGATTTTCCTATTCATGAATAATTGAATACAAGGATGGTTGGGGTAATCTGTCAAAATAAACATAGATAATTATATTTATTTTAATTTTAATTTAAATTAATAAAATAAATATAAAAACATCGAAATTTAAATAAAATATTGAATACTTGATGGTTAAACGCGGTATATTATTGAGTAAGGAGATGTTCCGGTGGCGGTCATAAAAAGTCTAAAATAGTAAAAAACTATTTTATTTAAAAACAAAATGATTTTCCTATTCTTTGAAATTTTATTTTCTACTTTTCTTCGACACACTCCTCTCTATATGCGTATATGTATATATATATTTTTTTTCTTCTCCTAATCTTTACCTGTATTCACTTAAGCATCTTAGGGAACACCTATGTAAATCATTTTTTTTTTACAATTAATTTTTTTATACATCAACTATTATTTTTTTTAAATTTTTATATTAAATCACTACCATACTTTGCTTATAAACTTGATTTAACATTCCTTTTTAATTCAATTTAGTGATTATTATGTTATTGTTTTAGCTCCAATATTGTAATATTGCAATCCTATTACTTGACTTAATTCCTTAATATATCCTAAGAGCTATTATACTTAATTTATTACCAGTACTTTAGTTATTCTTTATTGTAATTGGTATTTTGGCCAGATTTATTATTAATTCATATGAACAATACAGTTATTCTTAAGGGACCTAGTCCCGGAATAAATATGATTTTCTATTCTATTCTATTCTAAACAGTTAGTAAGATGAAATCTAAGAAACATTAATTTCTAACATGTATCCGCAATCGTTAAAGATAATTCAGAGTGCAGAAAAACGTATTAACTGATGATATCGATAATTAATTATTTTAAAATAAAATGTTATATCTATATTTTTTAGTTTCTCTTATCCTATAAATGGAAACATAATATATTAGAAATTGAAATAATTTCTACTCTTAGTGGCTAAGTGAAAGCTGTATGATACACTGCGCCAGATTAAATCAATTATGCAATTGCAAACCTACAAATTTGATACTTCCAATATAGAGAGCCAAATAGACTTTTTTTTTAATCATTAAATTATAATATTAAATATTAAATTATAATTTTATTGCAAATAAATACAATAAATATTCTTTAATCAGACGTACTTTTTTTAGTGGAATTTTATCTTTTGATTCTATTTAATTAATCATATTAAAAGGCTTTTACCAAGCCTCTTATAAAATATGAAAATATAAATTTATTTTGATGTGGCTTCTCAAAAATCATGATAAATTCACAAAAAATTATTATGACTTTTAATTTCGTTGAAAAACGGTTTATTGTTCGTAATTAAAAGTAGTTGTTTTAAGATAGAAGGAATCACTCATTAGCCATTAAAAAGATAGTAATGTTCTTCTTCAAATTTATTATCTCTTAGATAATACGATTCACTGATTGGCAGAAAATATTTAATTTTCCTTGCCTTAACGGAACATTAAAGGAAAAAGGATTACTGGTTCTTAGAATCTTTTTAAATGTGTCATAAAGCAGGCCACGATAATTATATCGATGCCTCTAGGGAAGAAGAATGTTTTCGTGTGAAACATATGCACCTATTATGAATGACGTACTATTTCCGACAAACTGAAGTATGAATACGTCCGGAAGTGCCCTGGTTCTAACAGGTCATCTTCGAAAATATCAGAACATTTTCGAATATGTTATCAAACTAACATTTCCCCTGAATCATGTGCAAAAAAAAAATAATACCTACCATTATTGCCAAAACGGGTTTTCTTAACTTTATTCCCATTACTATACCTTTCCCATTATTTTTTTTATTTATTTCGCTGATTTGGCGCGGGGCAGATATATATCATTCCATGATTAACTCCAGCCCTGTCCAAACCGACTTTTCTACGATTCTTAATAATCCTCCTAGGCATCTGAAAAGAAGATGGCCTTGTGGGCAGTATTGGGTAGTATGCCAGTATTCCTGATTGTTCACAACTAATGAATATATATCTTCAATACAGTTGTAAATTTCAATAACTAAATTTAAAAAAAAAAAAAAATTGTTAGGACTAGCATGAGGGATTCTTCCTAAAATTATTCGTTATTTCTTGCAAATAACCCTACTATATCGATTAAACTTGGCCTCTGGCTTTCCAACCGAAGTAAGGACGTAAGGTAAAATAGCAGGCTGGACTAGGAGCGGCGTCGGGGGTAGTTCTCTTGAAATAGCCCCCAGCAGCTGGTTAGGTAAATTTAGAAACGTTGTGCTGGGTTCCGGAAGCTCTACCTAACCTCTGTCTCCTCAGCCTTAAAGTACAACTTTCTAGATATATATGTTATCATAAATTGAGCCGGTTTTTCTCAATGTGCTGTAAGCTTATTTTTGACAAGAAGTTAGTTTAATCCATAACCCATTTAAAACAAATTCCTTGGTTCAATGCCAACATGAATTTACTTAGTTATTGGAGACACAAAAACAATTGCTTTGAAAGTAGTGTTGACCGATTTTCCGTATAGTTGGTTCTAAAATTACAGTACATAGCTTCATTAAATTTCGTAATTATGTTTGTGGCAACACTGTTATTAACGTGAACATTTTCGTTTGTTCATTGAAATTTTCTATGCTTCCTCGTTTTGTTGTAGAATACAAAACTCTGTAGTAGTTTTCTTTTTTTTTTTTCACTTAACGTAAAGTAAATACGATAACCTATAAAATTACTGTTAATTACATTAAATCTGTGGTGCCTGTGAATAGTTTGTTAAGTGAAATTTTGTGAAATTTGTGACTATCACCAGAACGCTAATTTCTCTCTATTTTTTTGTGTCTAATGGGCTAAGTTACGCGGCTATTACAGAAATGAATATTCCTTAGTCAATTGAGGGATGAAACTCCAAAATTGAACTTGCACCTCTGAAAATATCAAGCTTTCATTGCATTTTTTCCCGAAAATATGATATTTGCACTTAACAGACTATTCACCTTCTGGTTTGGGAAAACCCCGTGTAGCCTTAAAGGCGAGGAAGGGACGAACCCCCTTCCCCTCCCCCCCAAAAAAACAAAAACTATTCACTGATCTCACAGAAATATCAATTTCATTAATTAAGACTTGATTCAATTGACATCCTGTATTTAGTATTTTTTAAATGTATGATTTTTACCTATTGAATTTGAAAGTCAATTTGAGGTCATCATTAAGGGCTTTAAAAACGATCAAATTATAAACTCAAATCAATTTAATAAGTTCAGAATGAAATAATAGAAATTACAATATTATAATTTGATAATATCGGCTAAATCACAATTGTCTTAAAATTAATAATTTACAAAATTATTATTTAAGAATATCCTTCTTTTTTTTTTATTAGTTAAATATGTAAATATGGTATGAATGGATTCATATGTCACTATTACTTGTTGTATTTAAACTTTATAAAATGTTGCTATTGTAAATTAATGAAAATAGACATATCTCTACTGTTTTTAAGATACTTGGATAACTAAAAATGTTGTTTTTAAAGTTAATAGTGTATAATATGTGACTCCTAGAGATCAGTTCAAAATTGTAGATTCAGGATTTTTAATGTAATGTAGTTTTAGGATTAGGCTGACTAGTATAGAATTCGATCCATAATCAAAGAGGCACAACTCAAAAAAAAAAAAAAAAAAAATTAAATGAACATCAGCAGACACAGGTTCAGTTCTACATAGAAGCCACAAAAGTGTTTTGATTTAAATTAAATAGCTGATGGATCAGCTATAGTGTATTTTAGTTTGGTCTGATATTTGAGTACTCGCTGGTATTTGGGATAAAAGGTCTTCGACCGATAAATTTATATGTTGTGAAGTATGTTGAAATTTTGAGTTATGCCTCTTTCATTCTGGATGTATGATAATAGAATAAAATAAAATACAGGTATTTTAAAATATTCATTTTTATAATTCTAGTTAGTTTTATCTAATGGAAATTTTAATTTTTTGTTTCAGGTAAGTACTATAATTGGCCAGTTGAATTTTCTATGTGAGTAAACAAAATTTTATGTGTTATTCATTTTTAATTTGCTACGTTCTTTGATTTGGTTTGCTCCAAATTAAATAGCAATTGATAAATGATTGACAAGATATCTTTATTAAAAAACAATCTGGGGGGGATGTGAGGAAAATTGTGGTGGAGTATGAAGGGGAGAAGAGAAGAAATTGATGGGTTGGGAGGTTATTAGTAGTTTTAGTGTGTTGAGGGTGGTGTTGGGGGTTTTTTGGTGTGGGTTTATATTGGTAAAATAAGGGGGGAATGGTGTGTGGATGAGTAAGGGAGAGTGGTATTAGGGTATAGTATTGGTTAAAAATGAAAACAGGTTGTTATTTTGTTAAATATGTTTTGATTATATTATTTAATTTTTGGGAAGAGGAATTTTTTGGGTGTGAAATGGTTTGGTGGGGATAAGAAATTTTGTTTTGGGATGTAGAATATGGTTGTGTATTAGTGACAAATGGTTTGATTGAATTATTATTGAGTTGTTGAAAATATGTGGAAAGATATGAATATAGGAGGTATGGTTGGTTGGTGTAGGTGGATTGTGATTGGTGTGTTAGGTTGTGTGTGGGGTTATATTATAAATTTAAGGTAATGTATTTTAATTTTATATAGATGTGAGTGTGTGTATGATAAGAATTAATTAGGGTTGGTATTAATTATGATGGAAATGTATGGTTTATTTTTTTAGGATTGGAGGATTAGTTTGGGGTTGGGTGGGGGA
The DNA here is from genome assembly GCA_928085145.1 of Nezara viridula. Classification (NCBI taxonomy): domain Eukaryota; kingdom Metazoa; phylum Arthropoda; class Insecta; order Hemiptera; family Pentatomidae; genus Nezara; species Nezara viridula. The sequence continues at coordinate 94,545,827 of OV725077.1, forward strand.
GGAGGGGGGTGGTTGAGGAGTAAAATGTTTTTTAGTGGTGTGGGTGTGAGTGGAGAAGGGGGTGGAAAGATAGGGGAATGGGGGGTGGGGATTTAGTGGATGAGTAGTATATTGTTTTAAATTTAATATAGAGGAAAAAGAATTTTTGATAGTTAAATAATATTAGTTGGATTTTTGTTTTTAGGTGTTTGTTAATGTATAATATGATTTTCGGATAAATTGGTTTACATGTAAGGGTAAAAGATATGTTGGTGGATGTTTTTGATTGTTGATTGATGATTATGATTTGAATAAAGATAGTGACTCTATTTAGATGAATTTTTTGTTATTGGGTGGTTGTATGTTAGGGAATAGAGAAAAAGGGTGGGTTTTTTATAAGAGGTGATTGGGTAGTGTTTAGAGGTGGGAATAGGAGGGATAAATAATGTCTTGTTTACAGGGTAACATGAGATATATATATGGTTAATGTTGGATCGAAATTTTTATTTAACCAGCAACCTTGCTTTGTCAGGTTTAGTTAGTGATTACATCCACACAAACAAATATATTTTCCTAAATATGCATTGCGTTCCCCAAAACATTTATCATTTAAGCAGTTAACCTACTTAAACCGTCTGTATACAGATAGGGTTCTGTAAAAACAAGGGTACTGGTTATAACCCGAGAATCTGGGTTGTGTCGTTACTGTGTGACCCTGCATTATTTAGGTCACGGTAAATATGTTTTCCAAACTATACTCATTACTCGTCGAAGGCCTTGTCAGTTTTCCCAGACCATTCTTTTTGTTTTTCTATTTTTATTATGAGTTTTCTTTATATATATATATATATAATAGAAGAAAAAAACGGATGGCTAATTAGTATATTTTATTATGTCTATGTTTACATTTTTGAATGAAAACAAATGTCTACATGTAAACTAAGTGGAATTTTTGTAGAAATTTTTTTAATTTATTTTAAGCTTGCTAAATAAAATTAATATGTATTTGTATTTATATATGTTAATATGTATATAATGCACCGGATCGAGGCAATACCAAAATACTGTCTTATTGTACATTTATTTTACGCCCCCGATAGCGATTTTTATAAATTATATTTTCGAATTGGGCGGATCTTGAAATGTAAAATTTAAAATTTTCAAGAAGGGTTAAACGTTTCTATAACTTAGTGGAAATTTGATCTATTACAAATAATTAATCAATTCGAATTAATAAATTTAAATATAGTGTAGTTTCTACTTTATTGAAATAGCGGACTTGTAGGTAAATAAAACATATGTTTACTTACAGAATTATTTATAACTACAGTAGCTGGTAAAAATAAAGGGTACAGTTATAAGTAAACTGTATTCTCAGCCTATTTTTATAAATTTTTTTTTTTAAATTATTAATTCATAAACTAAAAAAATAATTCGAAAAAGAATCCATCTTCAGTTCCAATCGCAATTTCTTTAAAAATATATCCTTAAAATATAAAAATATCACAATTAAAAAATAAAATTTAAATTTAAAATAATATATTTTTTCATACGTTTGTCTGAAAAATTGGGTGAGAACATATAACAGAATTAGAGTATATTTATGATTAGAGTATATTATGATGGGATCGTCATCCTTTACCTCTCTAGTCATAATAAATTGTTAGTAAAATGGAGTAGTATTAGTAGCAGTAGACCTTGAGATATAGGTAAGTTTGGAACCAGTGAAAATGGTGAGGAAGCTATAATGACCCCAATCGGCCGCCATTTTTTTTTTTATTTTACTCAATGAGATTTATCACGGAATACAATAACAACATGACTGATCTTCTATCAGACCTATATCACATATGCTCCTACACCTCGTAGCCCTACCCCTTCCCTTAAAATTTAATTCAATCAACACATCAAACTCTCAAAACAAATTACATACACTACTCACAGAAACTTGATACCATATGATTCCGTGGCTCCCCGTTTCCATGAACCCTCCAAAACATTCTCTGTGAAACATAGCCAATTCCTACTTCCATCCTCACAATTAACCCAACTATTACAAACCATCATGACAGACGAACATATTAAAAATATATCGAAAGTTATTTATATTATCATCAAATAATATATGTGAAGCCTCGATTGAAATAATACGGATAAGGTAATTGACTTTTGAAGAACTAAAGGAATTTTGACTTTTACCTCATAAAATCTCTGATGAACGCTCGAAAGCCTGATGAGCACATAATTTATAGTCCGTGGTACAGAACCATTTTTATCGAATATCCGCCTGAAACTTCGTAAATAGTAATAATATCTCATCGTAACCCACAACTATTTTATTTACGAAAACTCTTGGAATTGGGGCGTTTTCAATCTGGAGGGGGACAAACTTTGTCTATTTAATTAGGTACTAAAACTCGTAAATACACATTTGCTTTCTACTTGGATCGTAAAATAATTTGATCCCTAAGTCGAGAAAAAAGGTGTCCTTCAAAAATTTGAGCCGTTTGACGTGACCTACACCCCCAAATTTTCAAAATAATGATGTTATATAGAACAAACTGCCCAATATTTTTGTAAGCCAGCTTTTTTATCGATTTTGTGATCAATTCATCTTACGATCCAAGTAGAAATCAAATGGGTATTTATGAGTTTTTAGTACCTAATGGAATAGACAAAGTTTGTCCCCCTCCAGATTGAAAACGCCCCAATTCCAAGAGTTTTCGTAAATAAAATAGTTGTAGGTTACGATGAGATATTATTACTATTACGTAGTTTCAGGCGGATGTTAATAATTCTATTAAAAGGGATCTGTACCATGGACTATTACTGATTTCCGTGTTTTGAGAGATGCCTAATTTAGAAATATTTCTTTGTTGCGTTATTTTTTATTGACATTATCGTTTATCATACACCCGTTTGTATTTCGAGACTTAACCTGATGTCGATAGACACCTCTTTGCATTTGACTAATGAATTTTTCAAGATAAAAGCGTTTCATAATGCCTACCTTTTGATCTAGTGCTAATAGAGGTAAGATAGTTTTTCGGAGCCTGTAATTTTTCAAAGTCAATCATGACAAACCAGTAGGTTGGATTGCCCACTCTAGTTCATGACAGCATTGATACGAGAGCGATGCCTCAGTAATAAATGATTGAAATGACCTCTGACGGAATCGAACCCCGGATGGTGTAGCCATTCTGTTTCGTTGGAATCCACTTTTGACTCGAGATCTGACTTTCACTGATCCCTGGTCCAGCAAGTTCTCAGCTCGCTTTCATGTCTGTCTCTGATTCCTATCCACATGTTGTGGTTCGTCCGCTGATTTGGATTCCGATAATACTGGCCTAGTGCTTCTGCATCAAGATCAGAACGCTGTCAAGATCATTAGATTAATTATTTCGAGCAGATTAATCTATTACTTAGAATTCATAGTAAAAGTAGTTCTTAATATCTCACTTTCCTGTTCAGTATACTCATAAATAAAGACGAATGCTTTAAAAACTGCATGCTGTAATATATTATAAATCAATGCTGTCAATTGAAGCCTATCTTGAGCGACTTTTATGCCTTTATTTTGCTATTTAGTTGAACCGTGTATTTTTTTGGTAGTTTTCGGTTGATTTCTGGTCATGTAAACGTAACAGAAATTTTAAACTTTTTTTCGCTAGTTTCCAGTTCCAATCATTACTTAAAATCAACTCAACACTAACATTGACACGGCTTAAATAATAATTAAATCAATGTATGAATCATGAAACCGTTTATGGACTTGTTAACATTTTACCTTTCTTACTCTACGCAGTAAGGGAAGTTATTTTTCGCTATATAGATAATTAAATCATTCTTCAAATTCAACGAAATTTTTTTGGGAAATATATAGATTTTTTTAATGAGCTTTGGTATAATGGTTTCAAACGATGAAGAATCAAGAAACGATCATATGAAACCTCTTATCAATTGTCATTTCGCAACGAAATACTAATATAATTATTAATTATTTGATCATGTAGAAAAAAAAGAATAATAAATAAAACTAAAATAGAAGAGGGAGAAAGAGGTTTATGAATAATTACCTACTGATTTATTTTTATTTATTTAATCTAGAAATCATTATATCTAAATAATAAAATAAAGATTAAAGTAGACACTAAAAAGATTTGCATTCAAATCCAAATTTTCATTTATTTGAATGGACTTAAGTTTTTTTTTTATTTTGCATTTTATATAAACAATAAATTGTTGGCATACAATTTCCATTAAATTATAATATCTGTTTTATTTACGTTTTATTTTATTTAATGAGTGATAAATATTCATGACGCAGTCATTATAATTTCTTTATTTGTGTCAACGTTTTATTTATTTATTTACTATACTTCTGAATTACAACCCCTGTCCATATTTACTTATGTATTATGATGTGGGACGATAACATGTATTGCTATGTTGATTTTTTTTATTTGTTGTCCAAAGGCCGAAGATCTGATACGGTATTTTTTTACTTACACTTTCCTATATATGTAATGTATAGTGAGGGATAGTATTGCGATCGTTAAAATTTTCGAATCTGAGTTTTCAGCGGAAATACACATTTTGAGGTCCCCTTAGTCTAAATAACCAAGCCCACAAAGTGGTCTATGTATGTATTTATGTGGTCAGTCTAGCTCAAAAACGAAAAGTCGTACGAAACTTATATTACCTATTTAAGATAAGTATATGCCTTGGATGTGATACGAACTTTATCGTTAAAATCGACTCACCGGAAATGGCACTTTATAGCAACGGTTATACACATTTATATAATTTTCTCAAAAACACTTCAAGGATTTTGATTATACTCGGTGTATTATTATATAATTAAGTGGTATTTAATGTCATTGAAGTCTTATCACCATTGATGTCACTTTAAAGGCCTTAAATGCTTAAATGTTAAACATATCTTCTTTTAAAGTACCTTTAATTTGGTTAATTTTATATTATTATCTATTTATCATTATTAAGAGCTACAAAAAAATGCTAAATATAACTTTTGAAAGAATTTGATAATTCAAAAATGAATAAAAAATGGAAAAAGTTGATTTTGGTGATTTTGGAATGAATTTCTGAAAATTCTAGTCTGAAGGCATCCTATAATATATCGTTGGAAAGCGGAGGATTTAAGAGAAAAAACAATATCTAATATAGAAGGTCGGAGAATGTAATGGAGATTGGCGAAAAATTATAAATAATAATTTGTGAAAACTAATATTAATTAACAGAAATCACATGTTTTCAAAGTTCGAAAATTCAAAATTCAAAAATTTATGAACTAAATGTAAATGTTTTTTAAGTTTGAAAAAAAAAATAATTTAAAATCCACCTAATCAAGCAATAACATTGTTTAAAGAACTATTTTGTAGTACTATATATAGTATTTATGTGAAAGAAGAAGTTAAATATAAACATATGTCATGTATGTATAAAGCATATGTTACATACCTTTACTGTAGTTCAATAATTCTAGATATGATATTATATTCAAATAATTTTATATGAACGTCCGTTTATTCCGGAAAATCATTACATAACCTTTTAGAAAATTAAATTAGTGAATAATTTCATGGATTTTCCTTTTATGAAATAAAAACATTATCCACTTAAAAATTAGTGTGACAACTTTTGGTATATATATGCCAGGCAGTGAAAATATCGTAATTTCATTTTAGTAAATGGATATAGAGTGTGAGTGTGCTTTCTCTGATCACTATTATAAATGTCCTTGATGTGACAGAATGTAATATTTCTAAATAAACAAATGAATGAAAAAAGTAAATGGATACAATTAGTACAAATAGACTACCGAGGCTTTTATTGTCTACCATTGATTTAATACAAGGACTTTTTTTATTTTAGTGGTCTTAATGATTTGTTAGCTGTAAGATTTAAGCTATAGATAACTCCGTTAAAAGTGCACTTTAATTGTTCAACATTACCAGAAAATAATTTATGTTCAAAGTAGAGAGGTAAGTGAAAGTTGTGTGTTGTGCGCACCAAATTTTTTATCGAATGTGTATGAACATTTGATTCTTATTAAATATTCAAGGTAGCTACCGAATCCGGTAAAGACATGAAATTTCGTGCTGGGAAATATATGAATTAACTCCGGAAGTCGAGGCATTTCACAAGTTTGGAGACACAAGCACGAATCCACTTTTTATAATTGAGAATCAGTGGTGTACCTTAAAAGACCCAGCAGTCATTACGGTGGACAAACACTTGGAGTTCATAAAGACAGGACTAAAAGAAACAGCTAAGGGTGTGACGATGTATGACGATAAGCAAAAAGCTAAGAAGTGGTTCACAGAAGTTTGCGAAAAGGCAGCGGACGATAGAAGAAAAATCCATTGCCTAGCCAAAACTGAAATAACTTTTATGTACATTTTGTAATCTAATCAATGCTTTTTTAGGGATTACAGTTAATTTTAAATCTCCTTCGTTCTTCTTCATTACATTCTAACGATCTGTAATTGGCCTTTCCAATTCTTGACCATGGCGAGAATCCATAGTTGAACCGAATTCGTGATCATCCTCACGCTACGATCGTTCTTCTTAAATATAACTTATCAATTTTATTTTTCGGATATACTTCACCGTTTTTTCAATTCCAGTGTTTTCCTTGTACGGTGCCTTGTCTTCTTGAGAACACTCTTTTGATGTCAGGTGTTTTGGAGGATACCAAGCTCGATTGTCGTCTTTGGTCAATGAAGGAGATTGCGCGGCAGTAATCTCCACTGTGCGTTCCAACTGTCGTTCACTTTCTTTGAAATTTCTCTTCTCCATTCGTTGAGAAACATCGATCCTAAAACAGGTGAATCTGGGCTTTTGGCGCCTTCCTTTGCTCCCTCATCGGCTCGTTCATTGCCAATTATGCCAATGTGTGAGGGTACCCAAAACAATATTATTTTTTGACTATTTTTATTTAGTTTCAAGTTCATTAGCTGATTTTTTTTTTTGTGTGCAATGTGTTACATGTCCATGCATTTTGCAGTCCCTTGATTATAGATAAGGAATCGGTCACAATTACTGATTTTTCAATATTGGTGTCGATTACGTATTCAAATGCCTCGAGAATCGCCCACGTTTCACTTGTAAAAATTGAATTATTGTTATTTAATTTCCATTCTTTTATATTGTTTTGGGTTACTATACAGCATCCTACACCTATCTCTGATTTTGAACCGTCCGTAAAAATTATGTCATTATTATGGAATAATTTATGGACAATTTCATGATAACTATATCTAATTTCTTCTGGGGTAGTGTTGTTTAAAAGATTGTTCAGTCCTAGTTCATTTTTGATTGGTGGAATTGTCCACGGAGGGGTATCTCCTATTTTCTGAGGTATAATATTTATATGTGTTGTAATTTCATACTCAGTGGTGTATTTCTCAATTCGACTTTGAAGTATTTCTGAACCATTAGGAACATTTAAATCACCTTTATACAGAATATCAAAATTATTGTGTTCTGACATACTCTGAATTTTTGTTGCATAACGAAGAACGAGAAGTTTTCTTCTATGGTCCAAGGGCAATTCTCCTGTTTCACTCAGTAAGGCAGTTGCTGGGCTTGTTCTGAATGCTCCAATTGAAAGTCTCAGTGCAGTGTTCTGAATTGAGTCTAGCTTATTTAGGAGGCTTTTGCAAGCTGAAGAATATATGATGCTTCCATAATCTAGTTTTGACCTTATAAGGGATCTGTATGTAGTTAGCATAGTGTTCCTGTCTGCTCTCCAGTTTTGATGGGAAAGGATTTTTAGGAGGTTCAGTCTTTTATTACATTCCTGTTTTAATTTTTCTATTTGATATTTCCATTTTAGTTTACGATCTAGTATAAGACCTAAAATTTTGATTTCTTTGTAAAATGCGATTTCGGAACTGTTTATTGAAATATTTCTTACGTTATCATATTTCTTTTTCCTTGAGAAAACGATAGCCTGTGATTTTCTAGCAGAAAATCTGAAACCGGTTTCCCTCCCCCATTCTTCTAGTTGGGATATAGCAGACTGCATTATCTGTCGTGTAAGATGAAGATCTTTCCCTTTGCAACAAAGCAATAAATCGTCAGCATAGAGGAAACTTTTTACTGGAAGACTAATTCGGTCGGCTATATCATTTATAGCTATGAGAAACAGAGATACGCTGATTACAGATCCTTGAGGTACCCCATTTTCTTGTTCAACTTCGTCGGAGGAGACTTCGTTTATCTTTACTTTCATCGCCCTATAGCTGAGGAAATTTCTAATGAAATTTAGCATATTTCCTCTTACTCCATTATGGTAAAGTTTGTCAATTATACGTGGTCGATAAACCATATCGTATGCTTTTTCTAGGTCTAGACTGATTTCAATCAGGTTCATGTTTTCTGCGAACGCTGAAAGTATTTCATTTGTAATATTAACCAGATGATCTGTTGTCGAATAATTACTCCGAAAACCTGCTTGCTTTTTATGAAAGTATTTCTTGTGTTCAAGATACCATATGAGCCTTTTATTGATGATTGATTCCATCAGTTTACACATTGTACACGTCAAGCTATGTTTTATGAAATAAAGAAAAGTTAAACAAAATGTTTTATTATTTTATACATGTGTATTTTAATATAATACGTCGTAATATATATATATGATAAATGATATATAAATACATTAGTATTTATTTATGTATTTAACCTCTACCCCTAAGGGTCATTGGCTTAATGTCTCGATTTTATATTATTTCATAAAAATAAATTTCTTCTAAGTATTTTAACAGTTTTTCTATTGCATTTTCCTCATCTTGCAGGATTTCTTTCATTTTCGTTCCAATTTGTAGACTTTCTCTAATATCAGTGTACCTCCTTCATTTCAACAATATATCCTTCACTGCTCTGGGTACTTGGCAATGTGTGCAAGTTGGGGCTTCTAATCCTCGTAGGAAGTATCCTTGTGAAATTACATTAGTATTAAATACATAATATAACAACAATATTTCTACGATAGATTAAATGTCATGTCAAACAAAAAATAGATTTATCACTTTTTAGTTCTTGTAGTTCTATGATGAAAATTAAAAACGTATTCTACCTAAAGTCATCAATGCTACACATAGATAATCAAGACTGCAGTAAATAATTTCACTTCTAATGCTGCCATAAAAAGCATAGAATTCTATTAAATCGTAGATAAATTCATTAAAAATTAAAAAAAAAAATTTTCTAACATCTCCTACCATGAGTATAATTTGTCTCTATCATTATTCATCGTAAATAACATATGCTTAGCCAATTGTAGGAACCTAATCGTCTACTTAGTATTGTTTGAAAAATGTATAATAAAGTGAAATTACGTAATTCATCTTATTATTATATTATATTCGTTTGAAAAATGTGCTCTTTATATCTGAATTAAGACCAAGGATTTTCTTTGTTGTTAAGACAATGAAAACACTTCTATTAATATTAATCAAGAATATATGAACATTGATGTTTTACTCATTAATGTACTTAATGAACAAATATAATTAATTGAATTCCTTATAAGATTGTGCTATCCTTTAATGGAGCTGGCAGCAGCTCTATCTAATTGATACCAAACTATTCTAGGCTTTTCTAAATTAGCTAACTCTACCATTCTATCAGGCTGAAATCCATAGTAGCGACGGTTTTCATCTTAACTGGTTCGCGAGAATTCTGGATTTCGTAAAGCAAAAAAAAAAAAATGCTATGCCTACGACGTAACTGAGAACCTCGCTTAGTGAAAGGGGAGCAGGGAGGGTTACCACACAACTCAGGTATGTGATATCTTTTTAATGGGTCGATCTGTCAGCTGTTTGTGTATCTTTGGTCCTCCGCTGTCTTCCTCTGTAGCCGCAGATCTCAATGGGATCACCGCAACTACGGAGTACGGACCGAATTACACATTGTGAATTGCTCCATCACGTGGAAAAAAAAGAAGGATTAAAAAAAAATGGAACCTAATTAACTTCTATTTCTTATTCTTCCTGTGTTAGGTTTATTTTTTTCTCCATTACTCTTATCTGTACCTGTCAGCTTTATTCTGACAATCAGCAAACAAGCTGACTATTTCAGGTATTACTGAAATATCAGGCATGGAGAAGGGACAGTACCCTTGAGGCACTTCTTCCCTGGTTTCATTGAATTACTTTAGTTGCATAAACGATATCTCTCCTCCAACGCCTTTTTAAAATTTTAATATCAGTTAATTTAAATATTTTTTAATAATGTGTGGAGTACAATAAATTCACAAAAAGTGCAGAATATTGGTATACGGTAGCATGAAAAAAAAAAAAAAAAAAATTCCTAGTTAAGTATTCGTGAATGTCTCACTTTTGCATTCACATATAAAAACACTGGAAACAAAACTAAAAGACACCTTTTTTTCGTAATGTAGATAATAAAGGGAATCTAAATAGATGAATGTACTAAATTACACGACCAATAACATTGTTCGCCACAATTTATTTTTTTTAATTTTACAACGTTTTAGCTATCTCATAAAATACTTTTAGTTCTTCTACAAACTTTCAACGGTTTTCTTAAGACTCTAGAATTAATTCGAGTCTAGTATCGATGAAATTGCATTGCTATATTTTCTACCTTTAACGCTACCTAAAAAATCTGGTATGTCCACTCGCACGACTTTCTTACCGGTTTTAGACAAATTTATACAACTTTAAACTTGTCCATTAAAAACAAATAAACAGACAATAAAATTAGATTACTTTACCTGATAACCGATCAGAGAAATAACGTGGGTATGATTTATTTTATAAAATGAAGCAATGTTAAGAGGCGAGTAAGCAACCATTAAAATCAGCCAAACAAAATGAATACACTGTAACTTCACTAAAACATCCGAACTGGTCCTTTCTTTAACATCGGAAATTTGACCCGGTAAAACGTAGAATAAGCTGTATCATTGCTTATTCTTATTCAATTTCTATGAATTTATTTTTGTTTTGTAGTGAGTTTAATTAATTACTTTTAGAAGATAAAGTTCACTATAGAATGTATACTAGAATATACCATACATAGAATGTATTGTGTGTTAGACCTGAAAAAAAAATTTCTTTATAACTTTTTCCCTTAATTTTCTCGGGAATTCAGTACATGTACAAAAATAAAATAAAATAAAAATTTACGTGGCCGAAAAGTTTAATAATAGGAATAAATAAACAGTCATATTTTGATAGTTTTTTCGAGTTTTCATTCACACAAGAAAAGGCTATACATAAAAAAAAAATAAAAAAATAACATTAACTATATTATATTTCAATAGTTTATGTGTTCTCAAATAATAGGTACTTTTGATCTTTAATAATTATTTTCTGGTAGAATATTCCCAAACGCCTGTTTTTTTTTCCACTGTTAATAGATAATAAATAAGGAAATAATAAAGTCTGAGAACGTCACTAAAATATTGTTCTCCTGAACTTTTGCTAGAATGAGGCCAATTCTTTTTATGAAGGGAAATATCCACAAGACAAATATAAATTACATTTATCTGTGAAATACTAAATAGAAAGAATACAATACTGTACCTGACAATTATATAAAAAAAGTAAATTTATTCTGACATTGTTTTTGACAACCTAATTAATACCTATGTAGTTCATAAAAGATTATTTTTATTATACTTTGCTACGTTGGTTGATAGGTATGATCTCTCTCCTCGTTCAGTGATCACAAGCTTATATAAGTTTGACATCTCCATCTTTTCTTCTCTTCTAGTGTTCTAGTGTTCGTGGCCATTACTGTCCATCCCCTATCGGCTGGTTCGGTGCCGGATGCTCCGCCTCCCGCTGATTGTGCCCCGTCGGAGTTTCCCGAAGCGGACTGAATGAGGTCGGAAAAGAGAGCATTTCCCGAGGCAGTGAATGGGACAGCGAGGTGACAAGGACCGTTAGCGCTCCGTTACATCCAGCAGCTACCCTCAAGGTCTTCGTCATCGGCTGCATCATGTCAGCTGTACGGATAGTGTCCTTGTCTTATTGAATCTATCATGTAGTATCATTTACAATAAGGGTTACCTCTAGCTTGAAACAGCTAAGCCTTTCTCAGTCCAATGGAATCACAACATGTTAAGGAATTCATCTTACATATGACATTTCAATCATTCTTGAACTTTTATGTTAGCAAGGAAATGATTTCTGATCTGGGACAGATCGAGCAATAAGCGAACTTTGCTGATTTCGTAGAACCCTGCCTGGGCCGAAAATTTATAATCTATGAACACATGCTAGGATTCAAGAGTTTTTGTTTCAAACTGTGGGATGTAGGATTTCGATCGATTTTTTTTTTTTATTTGTGATTATATGTCGAAAAATATTAAATCCATCTCCGTGGGTACTTGCAGATTCACCATAGGAGCCGAGAAACAAAAAATATTCTATAAATCTTAAACAGTTTTGAAAAAAAATTGTCTGCATTAATTCTGAATGAACCTCTAGGTTATGATATATCGATCCATTTTTTTTTTTTTTGTGAATATAAAAAAAAACATATTTCTGATTCTATCAAAGCAAATCAAACGTATACGGAAATTAAATTAAAATTAACTACGGAGACCAATTAACACCTCCAGTAAAGTAACCAAGTAAATATTTTTCATGAAAAAGCAAATAGATTACTTTCTAGCTTCCTGTAAGACTCTTAAATACGAATTTGTTCTTAAATAAAAAAATATAAATTGTGTGACTCTTTTTTCTAAGTGCTCATAATTCAGGATGGGTAATTGTGAGCGACGCGGCCTCTATGGACTCGTATCTGCAGTTATCCTTTTACTTAAAGTGTTGTTGTTGTAATTTATATTTCTTATTATTAAATTATAACCTGAACACTGATAATTGTTATAAGGCACTGATAATCCCTTTCTTCATATGAAATTGGACTCTAAATAAGAAATGTAAATATATTTGGTGTTGCCTCTTTTTTTATCTGTTTCCTATTAATATATATATATATATATATATATATATATATATATATATATAATATATATATATATATATATATATATATATATATATATATATATATATATATATATTAATAAGAAATATAAATAAGAAATATAAATATAATAATTTAATAATAAGAAATATAAATAGCAACAACCTTTTAAATTACAAGATAACTGCAGACAGCAGTCCATTGAGGCCGCATCGCTCAAAAGTACCTCAGGGATGTTTTCCTAATTCAACGTCACTACATCTGTTGAAATTCTGGATAATTGCTCTTCTCTTGTCGATAACTTTTATATTTTAGGCCATTTTATGGAATAAATAAACAAACACTCCTCAAAATCTTTCAAAAGTTTTATTTTATAATATCGATATTAATTTGTTCACAGAGGTCTGGTTTGTATTACTTTTAGGTCCCTGCTAATTTTCGAGTGGACAGAAAATGTCGAGTCATGTTGAAGTAATCACAACCTGGAACCAAGGCGAAAATTTTGGGCAGAAAGTGTGTAGGCTAAACATTTTTCGATTGGTATGGAGATTTGTATTTGAGCGTTTTTCCAGTTACAAAATACAGATCTGAACTCTGTTTTTCCTTGGTAACTACTCCCAATTCCTACAGCAAAAATATACTAATGTATGGAGTCTCAATAGCAAATAATATATTATAATAATCTTCCTGATTTTGGAAGTAATAAGTAACTACTTAAGAAGATAGCAAAGTTGAAGCATGATTATCATATCATGATCCTAGTCATCATTATCGACTTACTAATTGATACAGATTAGTCATAGATAATGGTTTCTAGATACGTTTCCTATTTAATACAGAACCTTGGTATGTCAAAGGAATGGAAAAATACTATTGCGACTCTCAAAGATAGTGCTTATGTCGTTCTAATAGTGCTTATACCAAACTATGAAATCTATAAAATGGTCTTATAATATATTTCTATACATCACTTCAAATTTTCAAATTTAAAAAAAAATTCAAAATTTTTAAAATACATTAAAATATAAATATTTTATGTTACACAAAAAAATGACATTTTAAATATCAACCGAGATAAATCCTTACCAAGCAAGTTAAAAGATGAGTTTCAAAAACGATTACATATCGATTGAGTACGGAGATGGTTCTGGGTGGCGATCATAAGGATTATAAAATAGAGAGAAAAAAATATCTTATTTCAAGCCAACGTTTCGACCCGACTTTGCAGGTTTTCTTCAGGGGGGTGTATGCAGCAGCATGGGATTTCGGTTAATTTACTCAATAATGTACAACGGTCAACCATAAAATATTCAAGATTAAATTACGAATCAGACAATTTTTTCTCTGGAACCATTTCTGTTATGAAAATCGAAAGAACTCGAACTGGTTTCTTTTCCGGAAAAACTTGGTATTTCATAAATGAATATTACAAAATTGTTTAAAGGAAATGTGTTTGACTAGGGCAGCTAACATTACATACCTCGACAGCAGGCCGATAGTGCCTGGATAATGACGATATTGTCGTCATTGTACAAACATTGTACGTATATCTATATATATATATATAGATTTTAAAAAATAGAGCTTCGATCAGGCCAGGGACACATTTTTTTAAATTTTTTTTTTAAATTCTAGCTTTCAAGAGGATCCCATGGTTGACTAATAGAAGGAAGATACCGGGATCGAAGCTTCAATGAGCAGAAGAAATGAACATTCAATAGTTTATTAAATAATAATTGAATGGCCTTATTCCTAATTAAATAGTTAAGTCTATATATATATATATATATATATATATAGATATACGTACAATGTTTGTACAATGACGACAATAATTATTTCACAACATTGAATGATTCCGTTTTTATCCCTCCTTTAGCACTCAAGCGCTCGAGATATTGATGCGAGCATTATAACAATGTCTCTTGACAGTAAAATAAAATCTCATTTGGTTTGCAAATGCTTCCAGCTGATATTCCTGCTTTGAGTTAGGTATAAACAGGATTTTTAAACTTTAGAGACACAAAGCCTTGTACATTTTTACCTAAAAATGCTTTGTTATTATTCTGCGGGCCAATATTTTAATTATAATTTATACTGATTCTGATTGAATGTCACTGACAAAGAGAAATAATTATAAATATAATTTGTCCCTGAACTACTTCCTTCTTTTACTATGTTGTCTTTGTTTCTTGTTTGAAATGTTCCTTACGAGGTCGTTGTTGGCTTTACCATTTCCTCTTGGTGATATGAGTAATCTTTAAAGTTATGTATCAAGGAGTCAATAACCATAAAAAAAATGTTGGCCAAGTAGGGTCAGTATAGTTTCCTCTTCAATTTCGATTATAGTTACATATATTTTAAGATCTATGATTTGTCTTTTGAAAATAAAATCCACGGAAGAGAAGGCTTTTTGAAATACAATCTTACAAAGCAAAAAACACACTTTTAAGCAAATGAAGTAGAAGAAATTTCACTTATCAGAAAAGTCTAAATTGGATCATTCACTACCAGCCCTCATAATCCCTGAAATTTTTCCAAATCAAATTTACGGCAGTTGGTGATATTCCTCTCAAGTTTCTCTATAGAATGAAAATGTTCAATAAATCTGAAAGGAGATTCAGAAGCACCAATAATCCCAGTTTAGCTAATTATAACATAATCTCCAAATTCGGGCTAATTATAACATGAGATTTTTGAGATACATGCGTATCATTGAAAATACGTTTGCCGTTATGTAAGAAGGAGCAATAAATGAAGTTCTATATACTTCATAAATTATTTTTTAACCAATTCTCTACACTTCACAAAATTTTAGCTAAATCAACAAATCTTTTCTGAAATATAGGCATTTCTAAGAAAGTACATTTACGCGTAAGGGAAGATATTGGATGGGATTCGATGAGATTTATTGAACCATCTTAACAGGGACCTATGAAAATTGAATAAACAATAGTTGATATATCTACCAGATGGGTTAAACTACAAACAGATACGGAAACAGATTTTCTCTTCTAATTTTTCCTCAAGTCTAATACGTAAACGCGAATGGAAATTTTCGATTCTGTGAGCATATTTTTTATCTCCCGCATGAATAAAAAGCTCCTCTAATTTCGATAGTGAGGAAGCAATAAATAATTTATTGTGATGAAGTAAAGTTAAAGAAAGAAATATATTTATTTATTTACGCAATTGGGTTGCCTTAAAAATTATAATATACCTTTACTACAAAATGAATATCCCTCATAAAACAGAGCACTTCGTGTCGTCTTGATACTCTCGCTGAAGATTCTGACTACGTCAACGTTTAGGATAGCATTGCTTAAATTGTAAATTTTCAAATATTTTCTGATAAGGACACACGTATGACATGAAACATTTACCAAATTGTTCATCAATTGACCGAACAATGTGGCAGCTACTAGACGAATGTTTCTCATATTTGTAGCCGTTTCATTAGTCGTATTACAATTGGAAATAATTAAACCGGAGGTTAATTAATTTTCATTAAATATTAGAGTGATATGTTATCTACGTCACCATAATCTCTACTGTTAGCTACTTTCTCGTATTCATAATTGTCACTTTTATTTATGTATATCACAAATAAATATTGTGATCATACATTTGACTTGAATCTGATTGAACTGTTGACAGCGCTGTAAAGAAAAAAAATCAGAATACCATGACCCAGATTAATATAAGCTATATAAACACAATTATATTGTTGGTTGTAAAACATCACATTTTATTTTATTTTTTTTATTACTATTGTAATATTTTACTGTTTTAAAATATGAAATCATTTATTATTATTTCAAAATATAGCTCTTGGTATAATTTCCATTACTTTTAAACAAATAAAATATAACTAACAGGTGAAATTTATATTTATTTTGTTGAAATGCTATCGCGTGATTTTCTTTTAGAAGCTTTTTGTCATGAAGTAAAAATTCAGCCATAAACCCGTTTTCGAAACCGCGGTTGAAGCTTCTAATGCAACGCTATCCTTTTTGCACTATCGGCCTGCTGTCGAGGTATGTAATGTTAGCTGCCCTAGTCAAACACATTTCCTTTAAACAATTTTGTAATATTCATTTATGAAATACCAAGTTTTTCCGGAAAAGAAACCAGTTCGAGTTCTTTCGATTTTCATAACAGAAATGGTTCCAGAGAAAAAATTGTCTGATTCGTAATTTAATCTTGAATATTTTATGGTTGACCGTTGTACATTATTGAGTAAATTAACCGAAATCCCATGCTGCTGCATACACCCCCCTGAAGAAAACCTGCAAAGTCGGGTCGAAACGTTGGCTTGAAATAAGATATTTTTTTCTCTCTATTTTATAATCCTTATGATCGCCACCCAGAACCATCTCCGTACTCAATCGATATGTAATCGTTTTTGAAACTCATCTTTTAACTTGCTTGGTAAGGATTTATCTCGGTTGATATTTAAAATGTCATTTTTTTGTGTAACATAAAATATTTATATTTTAATGTATTTTAAAAATTTTGAATTTTTTTTTAAATTTGAAAATTTGAAGTGATGTATAGAAATATATTATAAGACCATTTTATAGATTTCATAGTTTGGTATAAGCACTATTAGAACGACATAAGCACTATCTTTGAGAGTCGCAATAGTATTTTTCCATTCCTTTGACATACCAAGGTTCTGTATTAAATAGGAAACGTATCTAGAAACCATTATCTATGACTAATCTGTATCAATTAGTAAGTCGATAATGATGACTAGGATCATGATATGATAATCATGCTTCAACTTCGCTATCTTCTTAAGTAGTATATATAACATTTTATAGTTGCAGATTAAGAAGCTTGCCTAAAGGCTCTTAAGTCAGTAATTTTTGTATCAAGTTAGTATATTCTGCTTGTTAAATTACCTGCAAACTGTTAAAGTAAAGTTAGCCAACTCGAATATTAGGTTCTTATATGTTAAACTTAACCCCCTTATTTAGGACATAGTAATATCTTATCTGAATCGCGTTTACAAATCAAGAAAACAACAAGTTCTTTAAACTATTGGTGGATAGGAAAGAAACAAACAAAAACAATAGACCAAAGACAAAATACTAGTTTATGACGTTAACGATTGATATTTAACCATGCCATTCATTCCATATGATTCGAAATCTTGCAATCGCTTCTTTATAAGTAAACGCAACTTAATATTGAAAAAAAAAGTTAGTGGGTAGCAATGTAACATCCATGGTTGCCGATGATTTGAGTATGATGTTACTTGGAGATGCATAAACCATCAAATTAACAGCATTGTTAGATACGTGCATCGAATTAGGTGTTAAAAAAAAGAAAAGTGAATTAAACGAAATGGTTATGAGCTGAAGCCATGATGATTATAGATATTAAGTATAACGCATTTGAATACTTTAAGATATTTAAATCCAGGGGCTTCTCTTCTCACTCACCTTCTACGTAATTCTTTATTCTTTTCTATCATGTAGATTTTTCTGTGTGTGACATGACTCAGGTCTATACTCGATTCAACCAATTTTAGACGTTGTACCTCAGGGTATAACAAAACCTACAATACACATGATATTCCCGAAAGTATTCAGTCTCACAGCCACTTATGCCAACGACACGGCTATCGTAGCCACGAAAATTCTATACACATTTAACCTTGCCCTAACAAAACATATTTGATTTGCAATTTATCTAAACGGAATTTATGACGAAATCGAAACAAAATATTAAAACGGAGTTATATTTAATATTTTTGAATATTTAATAGTTGACCGTTGCATTATAAAGGAAGGAGATGGCGGTCATAAATAGGTTAAATAGTGGTAAAACTATTTTATTGAAAGCCGACGTTTCGACATGACTTTGCAGGTCTTCTTCAGGTGTGTTCAGCTAGGAGTTTCACTTAGAACTTCAGTTCTGAAGTTCTTTATTATTTTTTTTTTTCTTCCCTACCTCGCCTTTTAGGCTATACGGGATTTTCCCGGGCCGGTGGGTGAGGGCGGAGAATTTAAAATCCTCTCCGGCACCGGGACGCGAACTCGTACTTTTTATATCATTTCAAATCTCTGTTATCCTGTTGCCAGGCAACTAGCGGTGCTGTGCACACGCTTTAGCCTATTCGGCCACCCCGCCCCCAGTTCTGAAGTTCCTGAAGAAGACCTGCAAAGTCGGGTCGAAACGTCGGCTTTCAATAAAATAGTTTTACCACTATTTAGCCTATTTATGACCGCCACCCCGGACCATCTCCTTCCTTTATTTAATATTTTTCTGTGTCAAAACTAAACAATATATGAAGTTTGTATGAAATTAATGCAGAGTTACGAAGTTGTTGATCTGCATCTATAGGAGAATATCCACACTGTTCGATGAACGGAAAGAACTAGGTAAACAAAAAAAGATTTTTTTTTTTCTATGGGAGCACTAAGATTTGAGGATTGGAAAGTTCTCTCCAACTGTTGTAGGATGGTTTATCGCAGGCAGTTTCGAAATCGGACTATCTACTCCGGCCCGGCTGATCTCCATCAGTTGAGTTCCCAGGCGGGAGCTCTTTCTCGCTAATTATGGAACATGGCGTAGTTACGTCCAGTTCGAACTGTACCCTGTCCATCATCGCCATCCTATGGAACGAAACGTGTCACAATTATTTTGGTACAGTGCCTTCCATTGAAGACTTTAATATAAATTCAAGAACTTTGGTCGTTTCAAAATAATAGTGAATAAATACTTGTATCTATATTTTTAAGAATACATAGATCTAGTGTGGCATGGAATGACTGTTATTCTCTAGAGTGGTCTTCCATTATCGGATTGGTGGGAGCCAGGAGGGCCTAGAACAAACCCCGTAGCTAGAGCCACGACACCTGACGCCTATCTAACAATGGATCTTAATTAAATATTGTCCAATCTCATTCTTATGTCTTGTAGCTCTTGCTCCTCTGATTATCACTTACAAAACTATCCTGACTGTATCCATTGATATACCACAAGACATTCTCTAATGAAAATCGAGCCATTAATTTAAACATGTTGGTCTCTTGATAATTTTTTTAAAATTTGTATGGAACAATTTAAACTAGAGGTTCAACTAAGATTTCTAATTCAATACACGCATATTTTAGGCAAAAGTATTTTGTGCAGATTACAAAATTGTGAATAATATTAATAACAAGGTCTAACGGACCACAAGATACGAAGTCAATATCGCCAATAATCTTAACGTAAATACCTTTCACTACCAAACCTCACCAAAACCGAAATATACAAGATTACGTATATCAAACACAATACTCCCAATTTCGTCTCGGTCTGCCAGTTGAACGGTTATTCCCTTGTTCAGCTTTCTATAGATTCCTTTATTATCAAATCCAATTATAAATGTCAATAGCGATCTGTATTTATGTTTATATATTTTATAACTCCTGCTTTTATGATTAATACAAAATGTGGCTTAGAATAACGTGGGTCAGCCTTTTTCAACTGTCACCTGAATTAAACCATAAATTTACCTTTTTTTGAATCCAATAGACCTCTGAGATAAAACAAGCAGCGAAATTCTGAGAACTAGCATGAACTTACAGAAACTAAGAACAGTATTAAATGAAAAATGAGAGTTACTCACGATACTTGTAGCAACCTCTATTGAGATACAGGAGTATGCCAATAAAGAGCTGTTATTTAATATATAATTACCTAATGTTGAAAGTTCATATTTTATTTTTAAGATGCTAGAGCTATTAAGGATATGCTACTATTCATCTGTGTATTTCATCCTTCCTGCTATATATTAACAAAAACTTATTGTAAATATGTAGTTAAATAAAAAATAATTTGTCAGAAAAACATATAAATAAATTGGTTGATGTACAACTTTTTATAGAGATATTTTCAGCAGTCATCAGGCGCATGCGCTTCATAGGCGCAGACAACGCGGGATGACATTTTGTATGGAACGTCATGGATCGTCTCCCCAATAAAAATGTTGAGGGAGCGAGAATATTGTTTGCTTTCCCTCTCCCTCTCCTCTAAATACAAAAAAAATTGAAATTGATAACAAATAAGCTACCTGAATAAATGAAATATGTAATCTAAAATCGATTAAGAAAAATCGATAGCCAAAAGCCTATAAGTAGGTACTTAACTATCAAGACCTAAATATACCTACTATTTAAATTTTCATTAATCTTTGGATAAATTAATATCGGAATCATATCCTTGGATTTTATGATTCATTCACCTGTTATTTGGACACCTCAATTTTCACGGAGTTTCTTATAAATTTTCTACGATAAAGTTGGAAGTAATATATTTAATAAGTACAAGTACATATAATATAAGAAATATACGAAAACATAAGAAATATTTTTTGTGGAGAATGTATTTATAAACATTTTTACTTAGACTGTGAAAACATTGTATTTTTATTTTAACGTTGTGCAGCAAACTAAGAAATTAAAAATATTTTTCAGTTTTTTTATATTATATATTTTTAGCTGGAAATGAACTCATGTTGTGAAGGCGGTCCCGCGTTCGATTCATAATATTTATGTTGAGTTTTTCTACATGGTATAAACTACGGCCACTTTTTTTTTTTTTTTTTTGTCCATCACCTTTCCCCTTCAATCAAAATAGAATGTCTGCGCCTATAATGCGCTTTATTGTAACAGAATATCATTATCACCAATTCCTACACCCATGGTTTCTCAGTATACTTCAATAATCATTCTTTAAGCTTGGAATACTTGAAGAAAAAAAATGCTTCTTATGAAAATAGCTACTGTCTGATTAAGTCATATCACTCCTATTTTCTTATCTCTAAACTCCATATTTATATGTGAGCATAATTTTTCTGCAAGCTGCCTATAAATCCGTAATATAAATAGCTCCCGGAATTCTCTCCGATAAACGTTGAACGATGACAGTGTTTGGCGTGATGTATTGCCCAGCGATAAAATTCTTCTGGATCAGCTCGGGAGTCTGGTGTTGGCTTCTGGTTGGCCAAATATTTAATTTTTTGTTTCGTCTTTTTTTTGTATTTTTTTTTAATACTAATTTTAAGCTGCGTATTTGCTTGGTATAAAATTTATTCAATGAGGTATTTTTATGTCCATTTAATTATAAGAGGTATTTTTTATTTCCTACCAATTTATTTCAATCTTAGTTGCTAGAAAAAAAAATAAAATGAATTATTTACTACTTCATGTTATTTACCAATATCTTCATATTAACCTAGTAAATAAACAAATTTTCTATATTTTTAAATAATAAATTCGTGGATAGTATCATTTATTGCACAAAGTCACCAAACACATTTTTTATATAGCTGAACTTTTAAGAATGCTTTTGTGAATTTCGTACTCATTTATTGATAACAAAAAACCACAAGAATCGTGCCAAAATGACACGAACTCTTTTACATATCAAATATATAATAGTATAAGTTGACATTGTTCTGATGTGACAATTGAAAATTCATCAAAGTTTTTTAGTTTTTTAAGATTTTGAAAAACGTAATTACTTTTTGCAATAAACTAACGATATATTTATTCCCCCACTCTTTCTGTTTATTAATTTTAACGAATTTGAACGAAAGAGTCAGTTAATTAATTACTGAAATGTTTACATATTAACTTCTTCTAAGGTTATTATTAAATTTCTATATTTTCTCAGCTGTAATTCTTAGGTTATATACTTCTCTCTCTCTCTCGCTCTTTAATTAATTTTAACGAGCTAAATTTTAATTATTAACAGTTAATAATTATAATTAAATGTTGTTGCACTAAAACGCTTATTATCGAATAAAGGCACGTTACGCCACACTCTAATTTACCTATTTTAAAATTAATACTTTTCTAAATTTCTACAACTAATTTAAATTTAAATTAATGAATTTGAAATACTTTGTATCAGAAAATTTTAAAAATATTTCTTAAATACGAATAATTATTTTTAATAAAAAAGAATTATGTTATAATCCTTATGCCTCTTTTTCTAGCTTTATGATTATTTTAGTAATATTACTTGTGGAATTGCTGTGTATACACTAAGTTTTGTTAGGAATGGATGTTGTATATTACTTTGAGCTTTTTCATTTGATTTTGTTAATTTTTATTTTATTTTTTATTAAATTTAACAAATTTTTTATTATCATATTTTAGTTATAGATCTATTTTTTTCCTTGTTCGCGTATACATATATATATATATATATATATATATATATATATATATATATATATATATATATATATATATATTACATCTAATCAGTTGTTCAATATAACCTTCCTTAGTTGCTGTTAATAGAACCTATACTATGTATTTGGTTTGGATGGCTTTGTGAGATGTCAACTGCAATATTTTTTTTTCTTTTTGCTTATATGTGATTTTGTTTTGTTTTTTCTCTAATGATGCCTGAATTAGGGAACGCTGGCATGTTAACTATTCACTTGTATTTAGGAGACTCATGGCTTTTTTGTTTGAATTTTTCATTTATAATATAATCACCTTATGTCTCTTATTCAGCTTTATGGCTCTTTTAATAATAAAAAATAATCTTACTTTTATATTAACTATAACTAATAAAAAATTTAACATTCTTAAAGAAACAAAAGATCAATAAATTATTTTTGCTTAGGTTAGCATGCATAGAAACCTCTCCAATATCCCAAAATTGAAGCTCTCTTCAAACCACAACCAATAATTTTGTTTTTCATAAAATCTCTCTTGAATAAAAATGTTCTCTTTTTTGTCCTGCTGTAATATTTGTTGAGAAGGACATGCTTACTGAACTTTTTTAGGTGTATAATATAAAATTTAGCAAAACTATTTTCCATTCAATCAAATAATACCTTTGCTAAAGTTATTTTTGCATATAAAATTACTTAGTAAAAAATTGAACCAGTTTATATATATATATATATATATATATATATATATATATATATATATATATATATATATATATATATATATTAAACTTCATTATTGAGATATATTACAATCTGTCACAATCCATATTATTAACTTTTAAAAATGTTAATTTAGATTACAAACGGTTGGTCTATTCCTGGTTTTTGAAATGATTAGTGATTTAATGATGACATTTATTATTATCAGCTAAGACCTTTTATTTGTTTCCACTATTTAGGTACTTTAGTTATTTTTGCGCTAAAGTTCGTCGATGTAGTTGATATTTTGATAATTAATATCTTGGGGATGTTTTGGCAAAAGTTAGTTTAAAGTAAACAGTTATGATAAAATTTGTAAATTATCGAAATTTGTTAATATTATATATTCGAAAAATGTGTCGGTGAAGGAATCATAGTGTAAGACATATCCCGGTATTATGTATCTTGTTTCTCCTTCATTACGTACCCCGTTCTGTGAGAGGCTGTACTTTCTAAGGATTTCTCTAAACTAATATGATAGCTAGAAAAGTAAACAGCTAAACTACCGTGAACGTAAGGATTTTTCTCACCACTTTACGTGTTTCACAATCATTACTTATTAGTGCAATTAATTATAATTATTAATTGCGTGAGTTATCTCATGTTTTAAATCACAATATTACTAGATGTTCAATGAACCTGTCGATGGGTACTCACATGACTATCTATGATTTCGCAATACAAATTACATTTGTTTGTTTGTTTCGATGTCGAGGCGCAAAACATCCAAGTCAACAGCGCCCGATCAACTAAATAACACTACTTTTATATTGTTCAGATTGTTGGTTCAAAAAATGTTTTTAAATAAATAATGGTAATAATAGACACTTATAGATGATAAGATAGAATAGATAAATGAATCAACTTTTTAAAAAGTCAATAAATTAATAAAAATAATAAATAAATCTGCAAAGGATCACTATTAATGAACTTGTTTTATAACTTTTATAATTCATTCATTGTCTAGGTTCTTCAGAACTTTGGTAATGATTTCTTCTTGAATTCCAAGGAATGCTGATATATTCCAAGATCTTTTAACCTTGCGGTGTAAAAAGAGCACTCTTCCAAAATATATATTTATTATAGCTTATTATTAATATTATATTTATTTGAATATTATTCATTCATTTTAAATATACTAGTATTCTCCTGAGTTATGATCAAATCAGATTCGTCACAGGATTAATGGATAATTAAAGTCAGAGGTCGAAACCTTCATACCTCTACCCAAAACAATATTTATTTTATGGTCCATTAATCAGTTATGACAAATTTAGTGCAAATTACACCATAGGAGGGAAACATTTCACGAAGTTATACATTTTTGAGGGAATCATATTTTTGTGGGATTTCAACTTGGGTGATCTTTTAATTCAGGGAACAGTGAAAAACACAGAACTGTGCCTAAGAAAGTGCGGTTGTGTAAATAAACAATAAAAAATAATTTATATAGCAAGACATTGGTTGGGGTTAGCATTCAGAGCGAAACACGCAAAAAAATAAGTTTATTTCTTTGGCGCTGAAGTTTCAGCCTAAGTTGTTAAACTATTATCGGGGCTAAGGAAAGAACTTAGAAAATTACATTTGTGAATAATTTGATGAATTTTGCCTTTGTGATATTCCAACAGTATCCACTTCCAATTAGTGTGACAATTTTTTACCTGTCTATCACAGGCAATGCAAATCTCTTAATTCCATTTCAGTAAACTTTGCAATGGAATATAACAGTTTAATAAATATTAGTCGTACAATCTATAATCGACGGATCGTACACCCCATAATCAACGGGTGATATAATAAATAGGACTTTTGTTATTTTAATGGTATTTATGATTTGTTAGCTGTAACATTTTAGCTTTAGCTCGGTTAAAAATGCAATTCAAAAATTGTATAATAGCCCAACAAACCAGAAAATAATTTCTATTCAAAGTTGAGCGGTAAGTGAAAGTTGTGTGTTGCGCGCACCAGATTTTTTTCTTTAGAATCGTATTTAAGAATGCAGAACAATGGAACTTCTTGGGTTGAGGGTAATGGGTTATATCCATTGGGGAATAAAGGGATGGACACCCTTCCAGAAGAAAGCAATATATTTTGGATACATAATATTTTTTTTCGATAAAATACTATATATATATATATCTATTATACATGGCGAAATCATGATGCTTTGGACATCGCATTGAGCCTGACCAGTTACTATCACCAATTCGAAACAGTCAGCTTGAAACGTGTCCTTAGGCTCAGTTTAACATCTTCATCGGTCCTCTCCTTGAAATCTGCAACGCTTTTAGTCTAACCGTAAAAATCCTTGCAGATTTTATCCAGTGGTGAAAACATGATTTGTTGCCTCGGTGATTATAAGGTATTCTTAGGAAATTCAAGCATTGTTATCAATATAATAAAAAAATCTTAGCGAAACTGAATTTTTTTTTTTTTTATTGAGAAATAATACATTTTGCCACATTTAAGAGCACTGAGTACTAAAGCTGAGTGAGGTCCATTCATACTATATATACAATGCAATAAAAAAAATAAAAATAAAAATAGATAAATAAAAAATAAAAATATATATCTATATAACAAAGGTAAAAACTATAAAGCCAAAGAAATGTAACTTGAAATCAAATTTTTAAAAAATACAGAAATTGGTAGCAAATTAAATAAGTCATAAGTAAAACAAATAAATATATAAAAAAGAAAAACATTCATACTTAATATATAAAAAAGAAAAACATTCATACTTAGCTCCGAGTCCAACCCTTTCCTCCACGTGTGAAGGACAAAGCGAGACTCTAAGAGATCCCGGCGCTTCTCTCTCAGCCGCGTCACCGGCAGGAGTCCAGTGGAAAATGAGAGAGGGCACTAAAGCAACAGACGCTCATGACGTGAGTGGAGAGGCTGGCCATTGCCAGAACTCCAGTGACAGTCTTTACAAAAGGTCTCGAGGCCACTGCCGTTCCAACCTTCGAGGAGGGGTGACTTATAGCTGGATAAGGATTGTGCTAAGGAGTTAGGATGCTGGATTAGGTTCAGATGAAAATTTGAGAATCGAGATGGAATAACGTCAAGGACATAAGGGATGTAAAGGTCATGATGTAAGGTTTTGTTTTTTAACATAATAAGGAGCATTGACTATCATACGGAGGACTTTAGACTGAAAGGATTGGATGCGTTTGATGTTCGAAAATTTAGGTGTCCCCCACAGTTCAAGTCCGTAGGTCCAGATGGGTTTGAGTATGGTCTTATATATTAATAGTTTGTTTTCTATTTAGAGATTGGATTTTCTGTTAAGTAGTCTGTATAGCTGGCCAAATCTTTAAGTTCTTGTCTTTTAAGCCTGGTATGTGGGTTCCAAGTTCGTCTTTTGTCTAAAAGGAATCCAAGATACCGAACTGTGTCTGAGACGGGGAGAGGTACTGAGTTGAAAAGGATATGTGGACAGGATCTGCGTCGGAGGGCAAAGGTGACATGCTTGCATTTGGATTCATTGATCTTGATACGCCAATTGTTGCACCATTGCTCAATTAGGGAGATGTGACTTTGTAGGTTTACGAATGCTGTTTCAGGATCTGAGTGGGATGACAGGATGGCGGTATCGTCAGCGAAGGTTGCTAGAAGGGTATCGGGATTGGTTGGAATGCCAGCGATTAAGAGGATGAAGAGAACTGGGCCCAAGACACTGCCTTGTGGAACACCATATTCAATTGGATAATAGTTGGAGAATTCAGTGCCGCAGCGGACTTGAAAGGAATGATTTGAGAGGTAGGATTTGAGGACTAGGTACAAGGATTGGGATAAGTGAGTTTTGAGCTTGAAAAGCAAGCCATCATGCCACACCCGGTCGAAAGCTTGCGCTACCTCCAGAAAGGCACTAGTGCAATATTGCTTGTTTTCAAGCGCAGAGGATATATGATCAACAACGCGAAGGCCTGGAGTCCTGCCTTTCCGTCGAGTGGAGAGAAAGGCTTGGCTCGGAGATCTTGAGTAAATGAATTTTATAAATATTGTATAAAAACATGTGTGTATTTAGATTAGTTTAGTTCCTTTGTGTTTAGTTCAGTTTCTTTTAGTTTATATACCTTTACTTTTATTATTATTATTTTGCTCTTTGTTTATTGTACGTAGTGTGAATGAGCTACTCTTCAATCACTATTACCATTGTCCTTAGATATTACAGATTGTAATAAAGATAACAGATAATTATTGCATCTCATTAATTTTCTCTTCTGAATTAAATGTGATATGTGGGAAAGGTCTAACGATAATATTTTATAGCGTGGGCCGGATTCGAACAAAAGGTGTTTTAATCGAAACTCCAGTTTATATTGACAACCAAATTTCTCAAACAGACACGGTATCTTTTTATCTTGTGTTTACATTTGACAGAATGATTGTATGGAGCCCGCATGTAAAAATGAAACGGTGGATAATTAACAAACGACCCAATCTACTTTATCTACTTTTTTTTAAATAATATATCATCGAAACTGAACCTGAATACCTATATATACTTACTTAAACCCATATCGACATAGTCACTCATACAGATATATATTATCGCCAAACAGACCTACCTACTAACACTTCGAAGCATCAAATCAAAATTTTTGCGATTCATAACAAAAGCACCTTTGCACATATCTAACAAAACTCAACATACTGACCTCCACCTTTCAACAATTAACCTACATCTAACAGCCCTTTTCAAGTATTTTATACAAATTTAAATGGACTTAACAACAGATTAATAAGAGACATACCCACTCCTGAAATACCCCTGAATATGAGGAGGAGATTAAAAAGGCCCTGAATGAGAAATCTCCATCCTTTAACAACCTACGTAATTGAATCAAGTCAGGGTAGAGGTGCTGTTTAGGTACTATCCATCCCCATGCTCCTACATGGCATTATTTCTTATATTTTTAACTCATTTGCTGATTTTCAATATACAGTTGACAGGTGAGAATATATGTTTAAAAAACGAACAAAAATTGAATGTATTTTTTTAATTTTAAACTGGTAATGATGATTGAAAAATCCTCTGTAATCAGGCAAAGAAGATGCAGCAGGTCCAAACTTGGCTAATTGCAATTTAAAAACAGCTAGAACTGGACGTCTTCTAGTTAAGCCTTATCCCTTCCAGTTTCTTCTTGCCATCCTCCCCCTAAGGCAAACTAATAGGTAGGATCTGCAATTCCCATGAGCGTTCTCATCGTTTAAGTGCGCCCGGAGATGTAGCAACCAGATAGAACTGTTAATTAAAGCCATTCAGCTTTTTGCAACCTGCTCGTACCGCATAAGAAGTACGAATACCCCTCCGATTAAGGAGAAACATTTGAATGAAAGGAAGACGTCAGACACAGCGTTTGTTTGTTTTATTTTCTATTCGATTCCTAAACATGACATTAAACCGAAGGTCGGCTTTTTGCAAAACGAAAAAAAACACTGAAAGTAGGTTCGTTGGAAGGAAAACAATTAAATCCTTTAAGAGAGCAGTTTCTTTAAATGTACCCAAATTTGTCTCTTCGTCCCCTGGCCTTCTTACCTCCTGTGACTTGATGATAAGAATCGTTGGTTAGTTATTCTGCTCGAGGTTGCACCTGTTCAGGTAGAATTGAAACTGTGACAATTTGTTATCATGTGACAATGTTGCTTATAGATAGATAGATAAAAAACCACATTATACAGGGACAAAGTCTCTTTACAATAACAAAATTGTACAAAAAGAAAATACTATTTCTGGCCTAAAACAATAAAGAAAATTTACAAAAAAAAAAAAAAAGTAAAGAACCCCTTAAGTGAACAAGCTATAGACAAAACAAATAAAACTATGTACAAAACATTTAAAACTATGTATTGTATAATGGTAGAACAGCATAAATATATACTTCTAGACATGAAAAAGTTAAAAAAATAAAAAATAAATTAATTAAGCATGAAAGCTGCATCTGTCAGTATAAACCTAATTATGTAAGTGCTGGATAATATGTAAATATTATCATAAGATCAGCGTGATCATATGTTATGGAAGATACGTGTAAGAGTTTAATTGTATACAAGAAAAAAATATTAGTGATAATAAATTTAAAAAAATAGATGCATTGAGTGGCGTGGAAAGTAGGAAGTTCATGGAATATGCCTAGCAAAGCACAGTATTATGATATGATGATAATTGATATAAAATACATAGCAGGTATATGACTGCTTTTTGGAATTGGGATATATTTTTTTAATATTATTAAATATCATTGTTTAAATTAAATATTATTCTTAAATTTCTTATTTAATTTTAAATTAAAATTCTTTTAAATATTGTTATAAGAGTATACTTATATTATGCTCTTATATTATAATAGGAATATAGGCTTATAATAAATCTCATCTATATAATATTGATGAATGTTGATAAATATTAAATAAAATTGATGATTTTTTTACATTTGCTCTTTCTAAATTTGTTGTAAATATTCTCTAATCGAACCAAAAATTATTAATTTCTTCTAAGATAGTCTTATTTATTTGTCAATAGGATAATTATAGAACCAATTTCGTGAACTTTTTTATTTTATATTATTTATTATTACTAAAGTAATTGCAAGATTATTTAAATCAGATTCAGTAGCATTCTAAAATTCACAATTTGTATTATTTTAATATTGGGCAGAATTTTTGCTTTCCATGAATACAATGTTTAGTTAAATTGTATTATATACGCCTTGTCCAAAATCAGCTCTCAAACTTCCTAGAGGAGCGTTCCTTTATCAACCCATGCCAATCTGGCTTCCGATCCGGCTATTCAACGCAATCTGCTCTCCTTAAAATAATCCATGACCTACAAAACTCCATTGAACACCATAACCTTACTATCCTCATCCTTCTAGATTTTTCCAAAGCGTTTGATACAGTTGACCATAACATCCTACTTACCAAGGTTTTGCTTCCTCTATCCATCAGTGTCCTGCATTGGTTCAAATCCTTCCTTTCCAATCGATCTCAGTATGTAGTAGTCCCTGATCAACCTCCTTCAAACACACTTCCCCTCTCCTGTGGTGTCCCTCAGGGTTCTTCTCTCTCTCCTACTCTGTTTGCTATTTACATCAATGATCTTCCCCTCCAGATCCGTCACTCCCGATACCACATCTATGCAGATGATTTCCAAATATACCTTTCCTTTCCGCCCTCCGACCTATTATCTGCCACAGAAAAACTTCAAGAAGACTTAGATGGAATTTGTGACTGGGCAAGAACAAACAAGCTGAAGTTGAATGCGGATAAGACAAAGGCAATCTTAATAGGCTCCAATCACCTCCTTAAAACTGTCCCTACTATTCCAACTCTGTTCCTACATAATAACCCCATCAAATTTCACCCCACCATAAAAAATCTTGGAATAACCATTGATCAAACGCTTTCTTGGAAAAATCATATATCCAATATTTCCCGCCGTACCATTTCCATCCTAAAACGTCTTAACTGCTCCCGTCACCTATTTACTTTTGAAACCCGTAGGCTCCTAGTCACTTCCTTAATTTTTCCCCACTTTGACTATTGCTGTACGGTATATGGGGGCCTCTCTGGGGATCTCGAGGCGAAACTAAAACGTTTGATAAATTGCTTTGTACGATTCATCTTCGGGATCCCAAGGGACGCCTCTGTTTCCCATCTTTACGCGGAGTTAAATTGGCTTTATCCTTCCTACCGTCGTAAGTATTTCCTGGCATCCTTCCTCTTTCAAGTCATCCAATCCCACCGTCCCTCATACATCTCCGAGCTCCTTCAATTCAAATCCTCTGTTCGTTCCCGCAATACTCGTTCCCGGTCTTCTGATTTATACATAAGGGCCCACCGAACCGCTGCTTTCGACAAATCGTTCATTATCCGATCCTCATCTCTATGGAACTCCATCCCTTCCCATATCCGTCAATCTAATACCCTTCCTACCTTTAAATCCCGCCTGTTCAATCATTTCTTATCCATCCAGTCCCCATAAAATCGTAAATAGATACTACTGAAAATATGTACATAACTTATTAGCTCGTTCTTCATTATTTGTTCTCCAATTTTTGTTTATCTATTTTTTTTTTTCTCTTTTATTATCAACTGATCAAAATTGGAAAGCAACTTATATGTATATGTGTATATATATATATATATATATATATATATATATATATATATATATATATATATATATATTATTTTTTTAACCAAGACTGTTCAATTACTCTGTATTTTTATTTATATATCTCTGAGGCTCCTTAGCCCTCATTTCTGTCTTCCTGTATTATTCTAAAGGGACTCGTCCCAGAATAAATAAAGTATTATTATTATTATTATATATAAAAAAAAAGAATAGACTCACACGTTTGCTCATTCTAATTATTCAATTATTTAATTACTTGTATGTAGATACTATATTTAAATTAATGTTACAATCACATATTCTAACCCTAAATTATTTTTGTTGCAGGTAAGTAATTTTCATCCCTTCTAGGTTTAGTGTGTTGATGAGTAAGTTATATCTTAAATAGTAAAGTAAAGCCTGTTTAAAATTATTGTTTTTACAATGAGACCTCACGTAATCACTATGAAAGAGTTTTTTTTTTTAATTATTTTAAAAATTATATTAAAAAAGATTTCAGTATTATTTAATATAGGAAGAATAAAGTAAAATTAAAATATTTCTTATTTTAAAAAGTAATAAATAAGCACTCGTGAACGATAGTTTAAACGGCCTAACTTTATATTTCATTGTCTCCTCTTAACAATATAGTTGTACGTTTTTTTTACTTCCTATTGAACCTAATTATATTTAAAACAAGGGATAACATAATCAATTTAAATTGTTATAACGGATATCATCCTTCTTTCTTCATACACCATTTGTAGGTTGTTAAAATACTGCAATCTGAAAACTAGTACAAAATGAATATACCCGCATTTCTCTCAGATGGTCCACTGACCTGATATATAGTGAACATAAAGGTAACTTGAAAAAATTCGATCTTTAGGAAAATTACATTTTATTTTTTATTTTTCGATCTAAAAAAATTAAAGTTGTGTACCGAATTTCAATACCAATTTATCGATTTTATTAAACTTTAAGAATTAAATTATTTGTAAATTGTCGAAGTGCCGTAACTCCCTACTCTTTTCCCTTAATTCTTCTTCCCATTATTCACTTATTCATTAATTCGGGCTTTTCTTAAACACATAATGAATGATATTTGTTTTAAGCTAAGACACGTTTACAACAAATAATACCAACTTAAACAGAATTTTAAATAATTTTGACTGTTCGCCACAGGAAAGATATTTAAATAATTTCACTCCTTTGGATACCGTAATTGCTTCGATATACAGAGTTTGTTATTACAAATCAGGTGTTGAAACTTGCATGAGACTTTCTGCAAATTGAAGTTTTCTGAAAAAGTTCCATCTAAAGATATTTTCGAATTATTGAAGGAAGTTAGTAGACTGTTCTAAAATCTTAAAAAATTGACTGCGACCTGACTATTCTTGAAATGTTACTTCAGATGATGTATCGGCTACAGCATATCCTATAATCGCACCTACAGCATTACGTATGCATGAAACACCATATAGCAATATGCACTCTTTACTTATTTTACAAATTATTTCTGTGAGATTTAATTCAGTTATATTTTTATTTTTTTATTTAATGTAGATTATCCCAATTTAACAGTTCAGCATATTCGCATATTAAACCGGATCTGCTACAGTGTCATTATAATCCGCGACCTTCACTTTCGAGAGATATTCGAGAAATTGTTCGTCCCCCAGCTGAAATGAGAGACCGCATCCTATAGAAATATTGGCTTTGAGGCCGTGTCACATATCCACGCTATGAAGACTTTCGATATTAATGCGGTCGGTGTCAACCATCGATTCGCAACCTTGGAAAGTGCACCGCTTGCCTCCCTGGAGACACCGTAGGCCGCAACATATCCCCTACGGTTATATTATTTTCAATAACAACAACTCCATTTTCTACAACAAGTCCATAACCTTTCTTGACTGGTTGATTGTTTAGAAAGCAACAGTTATCCGCTCCTTCCTCTTCCTGTGCTCTTGAGGGAATCAAATGAGAGATGGATTAAGCGCCCTCAGCCTGCTCTGCGAGTGTCCGAGTTCCTTCCGCCCGATACATCATGCTCTCTCACATCTTCTAGTAATATAGAAAAAATTAATAAAGTAAGAGTTTAACTAAAGCGTTCCTGGCTCTCTTGGCTGTCATCGAAAAGGACCATTTAGTATTCCTGCTAGCACTCATGAAGATAAATAAAAACCTACTCCCTGGGACACTTACAATTTCTATGTTTATTGCCAAGTAGCTCTTGGCTTTTTTTTATTTTTGTATTCATCTCTATTTCTTTCATCGTCGAGACAGAATGCAGATAATAGCTAATAATTGAGTAATAAATATCAGATAATTGTAAACTCGTATTCCTCTGTGAGAACCCTCAAATTAGTGTTTTTATGCTTCATAACGCTGGTTTATTTCTGTACGTTTGTCAATCATTGAAATTATTATATGTATTACAGTTATTTATATAATTAGCGGAATTTTCTGAAGGAGAGCTAGAGACACAGATACTTGTAGGCAGAAGAAGAAAAATAAATTTTATTCTGGGATAGTAAGTCACCTAATTTACATAGCTAACAATTAGTGGCTAATATAGGGTTTGGATAGTGTGAAGGACGGCGAGAGTATAAACAGGTTTTCACTCTTGCGTCTTCTCCTTCTGTTGAGGCAGGTGGTTTTAGTTCCATCTTTTGTGAACAATTGAGCAATATTTAAATGAATTCAATACCCCAGATAGTTACTTTATATGCACTGTTTGTGATGTTTAATGGTTTTAGGCTACTTTATATCTTGGGCGTATTGACATTCTTAAAAACACTCCCACTGAAGCAGCGAAGACTGGTTTATCTTAAGGTTGTCAACATTTTCTAACTTGGTTTCTTAAAGTTCTGGACTTATTATACGAAATAAACCGAACAAAATAGTATCCAAATCGATGTCTTGCATTTGTAATATGTCTTTTATTTCGTCTAGAGTTTTAAAAAGTTTTCGAACTACTGTATATAATAAATAAAATCTAAAACGTTTTACTCGCCAGATTTTCCTCCCACATCACATTTAGATGTTTAACCAAAATTAGCACTTTTCAATGTAAGTTACTAACCACTTATTTTTTTTTTTAAACTGTTACATGTCTTGTTGTTTCAGACCTTATGTATTTTTAAGTGAAGTATTATCTCTGTTATACTTCTGTAACTTTTAATCCATCACTTTTACGATTTATGAAATATAGATCTCTTTATTAATTTCGTCCTATTTTTTATGTCATCTAAAAAACATTGATTTCAATTGATAGGATCTTAGAGAGAAAAAAAAGGTTTATGAGAAAGCTGTAATGCCGTGTTGTAATATCTGTCCCGAGATATCGATCTAATCTAGCGAGTCCATCTATGAACTATAACGGCTTACAAGGTCTTAATCTTTTAGCTAAGATCTGTTTCGACATCTAATGACAGAGATATGTTTGTTCGTATTTTTAAAATAATTTATTGATCAAATTTGGCTGTTATTTCCTCATTGGTATAATTCCTTTTTTGGTCATTTCGACATCACTATCTACATAGGTCCATTAGTAAATATCTATGTTTCTGTAGCTTCCTCCTCACAATTGTGTCTTGTGCAGAAGCCTACCAACACTGGCTTAGGGAGATGGCGTGCATCTATGCGACTCTCAACCAGTCTTCGCGTTTGAGGTCATCCAACTCGTCAGCAACTTCTTGGGTACTTTGAATGCAGGCATCCTAGCCAAATTTCAATATCATCATATCTCTGTGATTATTTTATTATTGATTATTCTTTCAAAAATATTTATTCTTAGTTATATTATTAAAATAAGGGATGAGAAACTCTTTCTAACTACGAATTAAATATATCGATTTTATGTGAGGTAGGTCTCGATAGATATTATAGTTCTGTCATGTAAGCTTCTTATAAAGCACTAAAGCATGTAAGTACTATAAGTAAGCACTGTAAGTATGCTTCTTATGAATACCTAAGGAACAGAACCAGTAATATCTTCAGTTTTGTTTAGCACCTGTTTCAAATACTGCAGTTTGTAATAGACAAGACTATCACTTACACCATCATCCCTTAAATTCATCTTCTTCAGACAGTATTTTACCGAACTGTAACCTATTCATAAATGTAGCCCTCCTTGTTCTCTACACATTCTTTACCAGATTCAGATATAATTTAACCTTTCGCTTTGATACAGTGTTAGTGAAATCCGATTCTTTCAAGCCAAAATCCAGGAATTTTCCTTCTTTTTGTTTCCCAGAATTATATTTATTTACCTCAACTATCAGTGCACAAGACCATGCCAAATCTGAGGGTTCCCCCTTTCTCTATGTTCTTGTCTAGCATATGTTTGATTTAAGCTTTTTCAAATTAATTCTTTTTTTTTTTTTTTTTTTTTGGTAAAATCTGCCATACCATAATTTTATCATCATTATAATTCGTTTTAATAAATTTATTGTGTCTGTTTTTAAATACACTTTACTCTTTTTGAATTTATTTGAAAAATTTAAAAAAAGAAAATATGATTTGTTCATGATGTAGAGATGGTTGAACGTGATATGATATGAGAAGGAGTTGGTCCGTGAGGTGAGGTCAAATAAATACTAAATTTTTAGAAAATAGTATTTTTAATGTATTTTTATGTGGACGTAACAATTAAAAATATTTTTTTTTAATTTATTTATTTATTTGATGTTTTGTTGCCTCTACCCTGTAGGGTCATTGGCAACACCTTTGAATTACACTCTGTTGTAGAGTTTTATCACTTTTAAAAACCTTAATGTTTTTTTAACTGCACTTTCACTGTCTTGTAGGTTTTCTTTTAGACTCTGCGCGATGTCTAAATTTTTCCTTGTAGGTTCAAATGTTGGTCAGTCTTGAATAATGTGCTTTATTGTCCTTTGGACATTGCAGCTCTCGCAGGTCGGAGGATCAAGTTCGCTTAGTAGGTAGGAGTGCAAGAACTCACAATGTCGTCCAATTCGCAGTCTGCAAAGGGCCGTCTCCTCTTTTCGAGATGATCGGTGAGAGGTTTTCCATTTTAAACAGTGGGGTTTGTTTAATTTTGATTCTCCTTGTTCCCACTTGTTTTGCCACATGATCCACATTTAAAATTTAGTATTTATTAAATTAAAATTAGTAGACCACACCCCCCACCAAACCAACTCCTTCTCTCATTATTTGCTTAGTTTTGTTATAAAATTGTAATATATGTGTTTACATGTACATACGACCGGAGAGCATTCATTTAATAGTTTTGAT
Source organism: Nezara viridula (assembly GCA_928085145.1). NCBI lineage: Eukaryota > Metazoa > Arthropoda > Insecta > Hemiptera > Pentatomidae > Nezara > Nezara viridula. Next base: position 94,583,137 of record OV725077.1, read on the forward strand.
ATGGTAGTGTAACAATGTAAGAATTAACAGTAATTTTAATATACATCGTTTCTTAAAGTATTATTATTCCTTATATCTGACGCTAAAAGACAGATATTTTAAAACATGGTAAATTAAATATCGGTTTTACCATGACTTCTACAAACATCCCCGCCAGCTTAGTTTTTGCTTTTTCCATACTTTATTATTCTTCAGCGTCTTATCTCTAAAGCCTTGTAAGTTGATTTTAAAAAAAAGTTTTACATGAAAACAAAAGTAAAAAAATCTTATTTTTACTTAATTTTTGTAGCATGTTGCAAAACACCTGACGTTGTTAAAGAGTAAGGAATTATAAGTATTGAAGTAGTAAGAATCAGTTACTTACAAAATTTTAGTTGTAAGCCGTCGATATTATGATTAATCTTTTAGTTAACTAACATAAGCCAAATTATTTGATTACTTATAAATTAAAATTTGGGTTATTTCTGATATTCAATTAATTATGGAGTATCGCTGTAACGCAAACAAATCGCTTAAGTCAAATCAATAATTAATTGACCCATCTTGTTTTTTTGTTTTGTTTTTTTACAGGTAATTATACTGTCAATTACCGCCTATAACATGTTGTTCGTTTGCATTGTCTCCTCAAAGTGCAAAGGGGCTTTCTCTTTAAAACTGCCCTACACGACGTAGAGACAGTTTTACGATCGTTACTTTTATGTTGCTACCCATTTGCATTTCGTGCGGTCCGTAATTTTAACCTTTTTCTGCATCTGCTTGCACAAGATGAAATGACATTTAGAAAAATAGGTTACGCTTTGTTTCTATTGTCATCTAGACAGCTTTGACTTTCCCAACTGTCCTATCAATTCGAGGATTCGGCAAATATGTAAATTTACATCTTAGTTTTTCTGTAAGTACTATATCTATAAGTACTTTTCTCTATAATGCGTTTCGAAAAAAAAAATCCTCAAAAGTAAGAAAAGTAAATATACTTTTCTCATTTTTCAGAATATGTACTGAATACAGTACATTTTTTAGTTTATATTTTTTTATCTAATTAGAACTCTATTTTCTTCTTCTGAACTCCAATAAAAATCCTGTTTAAACATACTGCCAATAAGAAGAAAAAAAAAACATATTTACGTACACTATTTACAATCAGGCGATGGAACTCCAAAGCAGGCTTGTCCATCAAACTATGGAGGGAAAAGCATGACTCCATGAGAACCCTGCGCTACTCTCTTAACCGCATCACTGGTACTGAAGCCAGCGGAGATTCATCGAGAGCGCTTGATCTTAAATTTTATAGCAAAATAATTTGTCATTATAAAATCATTTTTTTTTTCAATATAACTGTATTGACTATTTTGTGCTGTTTCAGTATGTTATTTTTTTTAATTTTATTCTTTTCATTTAATCAAATTCGATCTACTTTTAGTTTTTGGGTTATGTATGCATGGATTTAACGAACATATATTCCATCATAGTCCGTTGTACAGATCCAGTTTTATAAAATTATTAACATCCGTCTAAAACTTCATAAATAGTAATTAAACAATTAAACCGTAAATAAACTTCATCTTATTGTAGCCAACAACCTTTTTATTTACGAGCATTCTCGGAATTGGGACCTTTTCAATCTGAAGATCGGCAAACTTTGGCTATTTAATTAGGTACTAAAAACACATGAAAAACCATATGCTATCCTCTTGAATCTTGAAATTGAATTTCATCACTTGAATCGTAAGATAATTTGATCACAAAATTGTTTTAAAAAGTTGGTATACAAAAATATAGGGCCGATTGGCTTAACCTCCTTCTCCAACATGTCAAAATAACGAGGTTATATAGGCCAAACAGCCCTATATTTTTCTAGACCATCTTTTTTTCACGATTTTGTTATCAAATTATCTTACAATTCAAGTGGAAAGCAAATAAGTATTTATGAGTTTTTAGCACCTAATTAAATTAATATACTTATAGCACTCCTGCAGTGGCTGATTGTATTATTATCCAATAAATAGATTTTAAAAAAATTAAATTAATTAATTTAATGAGAAAGGCCTCATTTCTGAGAATTTTAGTGGATAAAAAATTGTAGATTACTATAAGATGAAGCCAGTCACGAAGTTTTAGGGAGATGTTAATAATTTGATAAAATGGGGTCTGTACCATGGTCTATAACTTGATATTTTGTCATATAACAAAGTAATTAAAATAATAATAATTAGTAAATGATTAGTTTCGTCGGGAAAACACATGAAATTCTAACTTGTGAATTCAGTTAGAGTACGGTTAGTGAATTAGAAGAATACGGTTGTAAACCGTATTCTTCGTGCCATGCTAAAAATACAATTATATCACAAATAACTAAACATACACAATTTTTTTTTTTTTTTTTTACATAAGTTTTAGAAATTCAGTAATACAAAATACAGAAGTAGAGTTGAAACAGTGGGCACTAATGGGATGCTTCATTTTACATCTTACAGATTTGAAATGTATTTGGTCATTCTCAAATACATCTGATGTTTTATTCTGTTTCGAAATAGTTTCTATTTCAGTTTGATACATACCCACAGCGGACTTGTTAAGAATTATTATAAATGAGGACCTCTTCATCCGGCATTCCTAACTGTCGCTACTACATGTCAACGGAACCTCGAGGAGTTGAAGCGTAGTAAACGCTTCCTCATCCTCTTATTGCTGTTACCGACTTCAAGGTCCTAGTCGTTACTGGATCTAGGATTCGGTTCCTCTGTCATCGTTACGTTACTGTTACCCTTCGAGGTTATCCACCCCTGGAGTGGCCGCTTTCCTTTAGCATAGTTTCTGGTGGATCTAAAATTTATTTTTTGTTTATTTTGCTTACTCAGTAGGGAAGCATTGTATAAGTGCGAGAGGTTAAAAAAAAAATTGTGATCATAATCTAAAATTCGCACTCGCGTTTTACATTTCAGGCATCAAGGATCACGTTTGGTTCGGTGTCTGTCTGTCTGTAACTTTACTGGTATGACACTAAACTTTCCCACTAGAAACATCAATAAATTTAATAATAAAAAATATTGAAATTGTAGTTAGTCATTCTGTCAATTAAAAGGCTCATATATGAATAATTATTTAACTGCTATTAGAAACCAGACAAATGTTCCTGGAATTGGATATCCCAAAGAGAATACGTTTACCTGAATGAAAGAAAGTTTTTATTTATCTTTTATTGAAGAGAAGGGTGGTTGGGATTAGTGTTGCCCAAAATCGGTCTTGGTCTTGCACTTTTCGAGACCAAGACCAAGTCCGCTTAACTGTTGCCACTACCAAGACTAGGACTGATAAAAAAAATCAATCTTTTTAATAAAAATTAATTCAAAAAAGTTACTAATACTTGGCAATCTTAGTTACTGTATGTTAATAATTGATATAACTAATATACCTTTGCATTCAACTCCTCTAACTTTTCACTCAGGCTTCGTTAGGTTTCTCCTATCTAAAAAAATACAGTAAGATCTCTATAGTAATAAGCTAATAAGTAACTGAAAGACTGCTGCGAGAGTCTTGCGCAAGACCAAGATCATGACCAAGACTGAGTTTGCAAGACCAAGACTCGTCTCGGTCTCGCATTTGAGCAACACTAGTTGGGATGATCAGTCTTATAATAAAAATTAGCAAAAATAAACAATAATATTTATTTATACATTTGCCGACGTTTCGACCCAAAGTTTGGACCTGCAACAGGGTGATCGAAGCAAATGCTTGGAGAGATATGACTAACTTTGCTTTAATCAGCCCTGATGAAGGTCTGAACTTTGGGTCGAAACGTCGGCGAATGTAAAATAAGCATTACTTACATAAATAAAATAAATAAATATTTCACAGTAAATTTAAAGTAACTTTTAGTCTGAATTTGTAGAAAAAAATTCTTATTTGTGATTGTGTTTATTTCCATTGAAGTTCAACCAGCTCGTCGTGGTCTCGATTTTCTCCTTAAATATCAAAATTGTGTTAACTTCACTCATACTTTTATTTTCCAGCTTAATTAGTTTTGTTCAGACTGAAGAAAATTATTGGTCTTGTTAACTCCGAACGAACAAAAAGTTAATTTTTTCTTATGGATTTCCATGAAGTTCCATCCATTTTAAGAGTGAAAACATACCTATTAAGTATATATCACTACTGCTAGTGCAAAGGTCGTATGTTAAAGTTTTTAATTTTTATTCTATAGTTAACAAAAAATAAAATTATACTAATAAATCATAAAGAAATAATTAGTAAAACACTTAATTTTACATAAGTCATTTGCACTAACAGTATCGAGATACATATTCAGTATTCACTGGATTTTTTTTTAATACGAATTATCAAATATGCAATCTGCAAATGCGGAACTTTTTCGCAATTTAGTATTTGCTGATAAATCAAGCGCTTATATGTTGAGGGATTACTGCATTTCTGAAAACGGCTTCGTCTATAAATTTTATTATCATAAGAAAATGTTTAGACCTTTTAATATAGATATATTTTACCAAATGAAAACGGTGAGAAAGCTATACTGCCTTACTTGTCAGAAGTTTTTTTTATGCTATACCATAGGTTAGTATAAACTATAGATCGAATATCATGTTATTATGAAACAAATGCTCCATTTCTCTTGTAAGATGCCCAGCTTGCTAAAATATTTATTTCAGTGCCCTTGAACGTTACTATTACCTTCAATAAATAATAAAAATTCAATAAATCATATAAATTAAAATAATTCAATAAATTATACAAAATCGGATGAGGTTTTCTTTAAAAAAAAAAAAAAAAAAAAAAAAAAAAAAAAAAAAAAAAAAAAAAAAAAAAAAAAAAAAAAAAAAAACCTCAGTATTCACATAGTGTTAAGAAAATGCCCACCCATGCGGATTTGGATATTATTAATCTCAGGCTTTTTTATCATAAATTTTAAATCAGGCTGCAAGATATTCTTTCAGCGAAAAACGAGCTTTCCATTAGAAAAAAAGAAAAAGAAAACTTGAGGGAAAAATCTATTAAGTCCTATTGTTCGACTATCATTGGTTCTTTAACCCCGCTATTGTTCTTATTTAATTCTTTTTATTAACAGTTAGAGACGCTCTGAAATAACTCAAACAATTAGCTACAAAGGCGATTCTCGTTTCTTATCAATCTCAAGTCAAGGTCATTTATTTCTATTGTTTACAGGCAGCAAGGTCATCCCATCCTGTTCTCCTCATCTTGACTATGGGTATTGTAATGCCCTATAAAAAGCTCTAAATAATTTTTCTCCTCTGCCAAAGGGGACAATGCATGAGAAACTTTTAAGTTTTTATTGATTAAGGGGAGTTTTATACAATGGAGGTGCGACAGTATGATCTCTGAAAGGTTACTATAGTTTCTGGATATTATGGGGGTCTCCCCAAGCTGTACCTTGGCTCGGGTAAGCTTCGCGGTTAAATTGTGAAGCTGCCCACAAAACGTAACCGTTAGTCATGAAAAAGGATTCGTTACCGTTGGCTCTACAAGGATCCGGGTTTTTCTTTTTTTTTTTTTGTTATCGTCGAAGCAATTAAAATTTCATGAGGTGGGTGAAAGGACTAAAACAAAAAAAAATTATAAGCGGGAGGCTTGGAAATCCAGCACTTTATGGAATGGAATAAAAGGGACTTAAGGTTGATCACCGTAGTTAAATAGGGCCTATGTTTTATAACGGTATAAACTGTTAAGTTATAGACGGAATATATAAATATATATTAAACACATAAAAGTGTAAACCGAAAATGATATAAATGTTAAAACCCTTAATATAGAATAAAAAAACTCATAATGAATCCTCTACCATTTTTAGAGGTAACAATAATTATTTTGGTTTACAAGAACAAAAATCTCGGATGGTCTATCTCTTACATATTTATAGTATTTGCAGTTAAAGTAAGTCTGATTTTCTAATAAAATAAAAAATAAAGAAAAAATTGCTAAATGGCACACACACAAAAAAGGTTTCTTAGGGTGTGACGTAGGATTGAACGCCCTACTCACATATCTTTAGTTCACCAAACACCACAAAAAGTCATGGATCTCCCTAAGGTAAAACGCTCATTATCCGGAGGTAAACTAGTCCCCCGTTCGGGTCTCCGGGTGGGGACTGCTTTAGGGGATTCATGGCGCAAGTTGAAATATAGGGATTTAAATATTGGTACGTGGAACGTAAGGAGTTTAAACACAGCAGGGGGGCTAAAATCGGTCGCGAATGAGGTAAATGGGTACAATTTGGATGTCGTGGCTCTGCAAGAGGTTCGCTGGCCAGGGGAGGGCTCGATGAGGGAAGGAAAGTACACTATTTGGTACCGAGGAAGCGGGAATCATTGTTTAGGTACCGGGTTTCTAATTAGGAGTAGATTACTATCCACTTTGAGGGACGTACAATTCTTTAGTGATAGAATTTCGGTAGCTATATTTCAGGGACGTTGGTTTAAAATCGCTTTAATAAACATACATTGTCCGACCGAAGACAGTGACGGTGAAGTCAAAAGTGAATTTTACGATAAACTCGAATGGGTTTATGATAAACTACCGCGAAACTACATGAAAATGATTGTAGGTGACGCGAACGCAAAGGTAGGAACGGAAGAAGTTTATATTCCGACGATTGGTAAAGAAAGTTTGCACGAATATAGTAATGATAATGGGATCCGTCTGATAAACTTTGCCATCTCGAAAAACCTGATAATTAAAAGTACGACGTTTAAACATAAGGATATTCATAAATATACTTGGACATCACCGGATTCGCAAACACGAAATCAAATCGATCATGTCTTGATACAAGACAGCTGGAAAAGCAGTATAATCAATGTACGGTCTTATCGCGGAGCAGAATGTGGGTCGGATCATGAATTGGTAATCGCGAAACTTCGACAAAAACTTAATATAAAAAAGAGAAAAGAAAACCGGTTCGATTTTGAGAATTTTAATTTGGAAAAATTAAAAATCCATTCATTAGAACCCAATTCGAGCTAGATGTTAAGAATAGGTTTGAAGCTTTAGAGCTTCCTGACGAGGACCACGAGGATATTATGGGACACAAGTTATGGGTAGAGATCAGAGATAATATTAAAGCGGTCGGTAACTCGTGTCTAGGAAAAAAGGAAAATAAGAATAACAAACCGTGGTTTGATGAAGATTGCTTAAACATGTGCAAAAAAAGAAAAGCCACTAAATTAAAAGCTCTAAATAATCCTAACGAAGGTAATCTGGAATACTTCTGAACCTCAAAGATTGAAATGACAAAATTGCTCAAAAATAAAAAAAGGGAGTATCTTAAAAATAAAATAATTGAAATAGAAACTAATAGGTTCGAAAATAACATAAGAGACATGTACAAAGGTATAAACAGATCACGTAAATATGTAGGGCCCGTAACGTCTGGAATTAGGGATGATAATAACAATATTCTGACCGATCCGGTTGACATATAGAATAAGTTTAAGGACCACTTTGACAATATTTTAAATACGGGAAATTATGATCTGTGTCCTCCTTCTGAGTACCAGAGTGCTCAACCGTTAATAGAAGGACCAAGTAAAGAGGAAGTTGAAGTAGCTATCGGAAAATTAAAATCATATAAAGCAGCGGGAACCGATAATATTCCTACTGAACTAATTAAGGCATGCGGGGAAGCTGGAGTTTCTAAAATACATCGGTTTATTAAAAAGATCTGGGTGAACGAGAAATTACCTGAAGAATGGAAAGAATCTATTCTTATTCCGATTCACAAAAAGGGTCCGAGGACGGATTGTAATAACTATCGACGAATTTCACTCCTTCCGGTATGTTATAAAATATTCACTTTAATCTTAACCAGTCGAATCACGGAATACGCCGAGGAAATTATCGGAGAATACCAATGCGGATTTAGACGGAATCGTTCGACTATTGATCAAATATTTTCTTTACGGCAAATATTAGAAAAAAAGTTGGAGTATAACGGTATTGTTCACCAGCTGTATATAGATTTTAAAAAGGCTTACGATTCTATTGACCGCCAGAAACTGTATAATATTCTAATCGAGCAGGGGATTCCAAAAAAACTAATAAATCTAGTCAGGATGTGCTTGACGGAGACACTCAATAAAGTTAGAATCGGTAATAATTTGTCCTAAAAATTTGAGGTTCGTTCGGGCTTACAACAGGGGGATTCTCTTTCGCCTCTCCTGTTCAATTTGGCATTAGAACATGCCATTAGGGAAGTAATGCGAACCGAGAAAGGGTTGGATCTGGGCGGGACAACATCCGTGCTGGGCTATGCTGATGATCTGGTACTGTTAAGCGAAGACGTTGAAACTATAAAACTAAATACGACAACGTTAATGAAAGCCGGTAAAGAACTAGGACTCGAAATAAACGTGGATAAAACAAAATATATGGTTAGCTGCAAAAATGGCGATACTACTGGTGATATCTACAAAACAATTGTCTTGCCTACAGTTCTTTATGGATGCGAAACTTGGCCGCTTACATTAAGGGATGAGCATTGTCTTAAGGTTTTTGAAAATAAAGTATTGCGTAGAATATTCGGACCGAAGAAGGATGAGTTAACCGGAGAGTTCAGACGGTTACACAACGCCGAATTGCGTGAGCTGTATCCGGGTAATATAATTGAGGTAATTTCATCGCGGCGAATCAAATGGGCTTGTAAAGTAGTTGGGCTTAGTAACGAGAGAATTCCTAAAAGGTTAATATTTGCTGTGCCGAATGGTAAGCGTCCGAAGGGTAGACCGAAGCGAAGGTGGGAAGATTGCATTAAAGCTGATCTGAAGGAACTGGGTTTGGACGGCGAACGGTGGAGGGAGGTGTGTAACAAGCGATTGGTGGTGTCGGCATCGAACCTTCGGTTCGCTAAGCTCTATTATTATTATTATCTAAAGAATACTAGTCTCAGAATAATAAAGGTATCTTTATTTCAAACAAAAAAAATATATATGTTTTTACTATAACTTAGCACTTTGTAGATAAGTTGTGTCTAGAGCGTTTTCTATCCGCATGTACCGTCCACTAGCCATTTCTATCCTCCTTATAACAAGAAAAACTGGCGAAAGCGCACACATTGTCGAGACCACATAGAACGATCCCTGGGAGAAAAACTCGTCTTGTTTTCTGAAAATCCTGTCATACTTTCCCTTATTTCCTCCTTTTTTACTTTATATATTGTCGTTGTACCAACATTAATTATATGTGTAAAATGGTAGGAAGTAGTTTTGAGTTAAGCTTTTGGGCTAATAAATGACTTCACATTTTGAGCGACTTCCTAAAATGATATATTTAATAAGTTATACGATTAGACCCTTGCAATTATACAATTGAAATATTGCATCCCTTTCTGAAATGATGCAACTACAATTATCTGTAAGAAAGAGCAAATTAAGTTGAAAATTTTTAATAAACGTTTTATATTTTATGAGAATTAGTTGGTCGGGGAGTGCGGTTAAATAAATAGTAAATTTTTAAAAAATGGTATTTTAAATTTTTTTTGCCAACGTTTCGATCCACGGCAGACGTTTCGACTCAACCAGTCTATCAACTGCTTCCTGCAGTGCCTGATGCTACGCCCTGATGAAGACCTGCAAGGTGGGTCGAAACGTCGGCTACACAATTAAAAATACTATTTTAAAAAAAATTACTATTTATTTTACCGCACCTCCCCCCTCCACGCCCCCCCCCTCTCCCCCCGACCAACTCCATCTCATATTGTATCACGGTCAACCATCTCCACATCGTTTTATATTTTACTATGGGCTTTACCATTTTCTAGGGAATCGATATTTCCAGCTCTTACCGCGCTTTATTTATGAGAGATTTATGAATGAGATAAATAAATAACATAGTTAAATTTATGTTGCAATGTACCATCGAACTGTATAGTTCGGTCCATTTCCTTCAACAATATAATTAAAATCCTTAGCTATCAGTTTCAATATTATATTTTATTTATTCAATATATTATTAATTCAAGTCATTATTTCAATTGTGAATATTATCATTCATTTTTAAAATGAAATTTAAAGGAAAAATAATCACATCCTCAGATAGACTAAAAACATATTTCGTCTTTTTTTTTTTTTAATTTTCCATTTCTCGTATCCAATCCTTACAATCCGAAATCCTTCGTAAAATTCTCACAGCTCCTTACTTTGTCACAAACAAAATCATCCATAACAACCTTAATGTTCCTTATGTTTCTGACCTGGCCCAATCCAGATACCTATCCTTCCATAACAAACTTCAGAACCATCCTAACTCTCTCGTTTCTAACCTTGCTTCCTTGTCGATCCCAGACAACCCTCCGAGGCGTCTGAAAAGAAGATGGCCTCGAGATCTCCTTTTGTAAATACATTTTTAGAGTGCTGCCAGTGGGTAGTTTCTCAACAAGTGATTTCATGCTATTATATTCTTTTGTTCACATTTACTGAATGTATTTTTACTTGTAATACAGTTGTAAATGCCATTAATAATAAAATAAAAAAAAATAAAAAAATTCCATTGTTACATTTTGCACTGTCGTGTTAAGCACATCGGCTCTAAATGACAAAGCCATACAGTATAGCCGATCAATGCAATTTTGGAGAAAAATTAAATCAGAATCAATCCTCATATTGAGATTTATCAATAAATGTATATTGTAAAAACCACATTATCATTTTCACAGGAGGGTCAGGAGATCTTCCTGGGGCACACCCAGCCTCTATAAGGTGGATACTCCTAATTAAATAATTTATTAAGGAGGAAACCTGGTTGTTGAGAGTGATCGTGATCCGATCACCTCTCGACACAACCGTTGGCCTTGAAAAGTACTTTGAATTGTAGTGGTAGACTTTTTATTTTCATTATCACATAAATGTTTCATGTCATTTTTGTTTTTTATTCAAGCTAAATAAAAATAATGGTCAGAAAAGAACAATGAAGTTTTTTTCCGTTTCATTACTTAAATAAATATAGTATAATATAATACTAATAAAATAATTAAATAAAAATAAAACTTTTTCACAGTCTGACTGTTTATGTAAAAATGTCTATTAAAACATTAATATAAAATATATTTATACTTGTACTTATTAAATACTAACTTTAATACAGAAAATTTATAAGAAAATTACGTGAAAATGGAGTTGTCCAAATGAAATGTGAATGGATCATAAAATCCAAGAATATGTTTTCAATTTTAAATTACCCAAGGATAAATGAAAATTTAAATAATAGGAATATTTAGGTTGTGATAAAATAGTTACGTACCTACATATTAGTGATTAGTTTAGCCAGCTTGTCGACTTTTCTTACTTTCTTGATCGAACCGACCAACTGTTAATTCCTTAAGTAAAATAATTTAAATTTAAAGTAACTAGATGAGTTACTTAAAGATTTTTGTCGAAAATAGAGTTTTAAAAAAAGGACAATCTATGAACACGTGTGTGGAAGTTTGGTGGACGATAACACTACAGGTGTAATAACAACTGACTTTTGAATCCCTAAGCTCGTGATTGTATTATCTTTTTTTTAGTTTGATCAAGGAACCGTGAACATCGTATTAGTTTATACGTCCGCAATTTTCTCTTCCTGAAGTCGATGACCTCTGGACCTAATGAGCGATGTACCTGACCGACGATGAACAGAAATGTTTTCAAGTCCATTTCCTAGGAAATTATCAGTATTCAAATGGTGGAAAACGTGTCTTCCTTATTTATAATCCAATCCATGTCACTCATTTTATTAGTACATTACAATAGTACGATTTTAGAATTACTGATAATTATGATCGTTACTGATTCGAAATAATATATATATTAAAAAAAATAAAACCTGTGCCACTATAACCCATGAAAGGTCTTTGGTTCTGTACTATGTGAGGAAGTACTGTTACAAGGCAAACGGTTTTGCAGGGAGGTAATGGGGCCGATATCACGCTCAGATTTTTTTTTTTCTCCCTTAATTGTTTTTTAATTAAGGGTACCCACTTTATAGAGGCTGGGTGTACCCTAGGAGGGTCACTCACTGAGCTAATTCCTCAATAATATATATATATATTATTTCGATTTTTCTTATCATCATCCAACTATACTACAAATACTCCGCATTTAGGCAAACTTCCTCTTTTAATAAGCTGTAAGTCCACAGTAATTAAGTTGAGGTTTATTTAGCAAAAACTTGAGACTCACCTTAAGTTGTGTAAAAAAATGATGGGATTTTTTTCCTGTCACCTATAAGTAGCTATGTTTTCAGAAAAACGTGACTGCAACTAACTATGGCAAAACTTTTATTTCTGCCTTTTGCTTCCCGACTGTCTGCCGAGTATCGATTGTATTTTTATTGATTCAATCAAGCTCAACAATTTTACATGCCTACTTCAACCGTCTTTATGTTAAAAACATACCGGACAGAGTTTTCAAATAAATATAGAAATAAGGTTATGTTACTATAGCAAATGAACTAATTTTGCATACAATTTGTTATAGTAATTAATACATGTTCATTTTATTTTTTTTTAACTAAAATATATTAATTGCACCTGTAAAGTATTACAATCAGCAAATGACCTAATTTACGTCAGTCATGGCATTCAGCGAAATTTGGTTGTCACACTAGGATGTCTCTCATCCCACTCCTTTTCAGTATTCGCCACGGTACATGAGGGATATCAATTGTTGTTATATATTTTTTTAAAATGTAGATGTAATTTGTCGTGAAACCGTTTTTAGTTTTTTCTAATGTGATTGAAATCTATTGTAATGCATAATATTTGTTTAATGGCTAATATTTCTATTTGTTATTTTTGAATTCGATATACTTTAACATAAGATATTCGCTTTTCTATTTAGATTTGTCAGACAGTGGATCATATTGGATTTCAGTAGAATTTCTTTACTAATACAGAATTAATCCCGTTTCATAGAATCGGTCGTATTTTAATCTTCCTTGAATGGATTTTTAAAATTGAAAAAAAAATCCTCTGGATTAATCAATGAACCGCAGATCAAATGAATACATGCGTTACTCTACTTTATTCTGTTGTTATTTCTTTCATGCCCTTCGAGAACACCGTAGCCAGAAAAACTTACACTGTTTTCCTGCTTTGTCACCCAGGCTGATAGATATCAAAAAGACCTGACATCGTTCCAGTTTTTCGACTGTCAAGAAGTCATTGTGTCTTGGATTGAGACACGAACTAAGACAGAGACGGAAGAAGGGAATAAAAACTGAAGGGCGCGTACTTTCGAATGGCAAACTGTGACTAGCATCTTCTACAGGCTGCCCTGTTCCCGGAATAAATGTGTTACATAAGTTCCTTTATTTGTTTATTATATTATATATACTTATTTGCCTTTACCACATCTAGGGACCGTGTAATAGGCGTCGTTAATTTTGATTATTTCAGAAAATTTCTCGCTTGCTCGATAACCCGCCGAATAAATAGATAAATACTTTTAACGATGAAGTCGTATCGCTTGTGCAATATACTTTATATAACTAAGATTATTATCTACTTCCGTATTTTAAAATAATTAACCAGATGACCGTTAAATTTGTATATTTATTTATTCCTGCTTGCAGTTAATATTGTTTCAGTATTATTTATTTAGAACAATTTCCGTATAACTGATGACCGTATGAAAATTGTATCACCCAGTCAAATTGGATTTTATTTATCAGATTGCTACTGCAAGATCAACGGATATTTCTTTGCCAGTTATCAAACAATAATCTAAAAACAACCGCACCATTAAGCGCTCAAATTCTTCGTTTGTTTTTTTCTCCTCCCAGGTTCTTTCTTTCGCTCCATAGTGCCGTTTTTTTTTTCAAAACTATGGCTACCGTTCATTAGTCTTACTCTTTTCCGTGTAAATTTCTTAACTTCATGTAACGTCACAATTTTAATGTTTTTTGACGAGGACAATTTTTGATACCCGCCATAATTACGGCTTTTATTCTGCCATTAGTTAAAACTAAACTCAGAAACATTGTTAAAATTTTCTCGTAATATTACTAAGTAAAGAAAAACGAAAACTTTCAATGGATCAACGTTATCAAAATAAGAATCAAAAATATAATTTAAAATTAGTGAAACTCTGGCTTCCCACCATAAAATATATAGGGAGCAGAAAGTGCTCCATGATTATTACGAATTACAAAATATTTATCAATATCTATGTCCTTACATTTTTTGAATTTATTAAATTATTAATTTTCATATCTCCGCTTTAATAGAAATAGAAAAAAAAGTTCAAAACTTAAGATCAGTTTTGCTCATTTTAGCAATCGATTTTAACTGAAATTGGTCTCTTTAGTTTTAAAATTTGGATAGCCAAACTGGAAGCCGCCTCCCAAAAGTGATAAAATATATCCATGTCTCAGGAAAAAAACTTTATCTCTTAAAATTATTATTGTTCGATAATTAATTTTAACTATGGTGTAAATGTGCTCCCTGAACTCCTTCGTTTCCTTAATCAAGACAGATTGTAATATGTTTCAATAAACAAGTAATCTAAAAAAAAAGCACATTTAATAGGACTTAAAGAATCACTTAAACACCCTTTCTTAAAGGTAGTTGGTTTCTTTCTTTTTCTTCCAAAGTAATTATCGTTATATACATATATAAATAAAAAAAGCTTTCGGGCTGAAGCTCCCTCCTCCCAAAATTAATTCCTATATCCGCTAGTGTTAAGGAAAATAGTAACGATGATAGAGTAGCTCATTCCCATTCCATGTAAAATTAATAATAATAAATAAACAGCAAAATAATGATACTAAATGTAAATATATATAAACTAAAAGAAATTAAACTAGACAAATAGAAACTAAACTAATCAAAATAACTACTTAAATATACACATGCTTTAATACAAAATAACCAAATTCATTCATTCAAGATCTCCGAGCCAAGTCTTTTCCCTCACCCGTGGAAGGAAAGGCAGGACTTTAAAAGATCCCAGCGTCTCTCACTCAGCCGCCTTACTGGCATTAAGGACCAGTGGAGGCTGAGCAGAGGCCTCAGGAGCTATTTAAAATAAATGGATATATAGAGTCCGTATATATGTGTTGGTTGTTGTTGGTTCATATGTATAGTTTTTATCAGTAAGGTGCGAAGGAACTTCAATTTATAGTCTTAGCATTTTGAATTATAGTGTATCTTCTTGAGTAAACCTTTAATTTCTGAATCACGTGCCTTTGGAGTCTAAATAGGTTTGTATGTATTTAGTTTCTTTCAAATTTTCAGTTATAACTATTATGAGAAAAAAAACCCTGTAATTTCAATCGTTTTCCTTTTCATTTTGTCGTGTATATTATACAGCACGCTTTATCTGCCTGATGGGAATCGGCTACTTAATAACCATCTAAATATAATTATATAATTAATTTAAATATAATATTAATAGTTTTATCTATTTTTGGAATTATTTCTAGAATTGCTATATAGAAACCTGATGATGGGTGAAACGAAGGTGCCAGGCGAGTTTCTCTTAAACACCTGCCTGCTTCAATCTCTGCCTACTTTTTCCTTTCCAGGCAAAGTCTAAGCTCTTACTTCATCGGTTTGGTATTTGCCATTTTAAAAACGTTATGGGTATAGATATCTGTTAACAGCTTTTTATCGAAATCTTAACTGTTTTAAAATTAATACTTTTAATATTTTAGAAATAAAAGTCGGATAATTAAAAACTTATTAATGTTGGCTGAAATCGTATCAGTATAAACCTAGGAGTGAAAAGAACTTAATTGCTTTTAATTATTACTATTTCTAATTTATGTTGATTAAGATAGAAAACTATTGAAGATTTGAAGCTGATGTATAACATTGATACTTAAGTAATATAGTTGGTTAGTTGATTCTCACGCTATGACGACCTATATACCATCACAAGCGTAATCATTTCCCCCAATCCTTGTGATTGTGATTCATCATTCGGATTGCAATTAATAAGTGAATGAGGTAACACCCCAGCCATCGTGTTGTGCTGGAATTTTCACCCGATTATTTAGTCCATATTGCGCAAGAGAGTTCAAAATTATTATTTTCCATAACTTGCTCTTTCTGCAACACCCAAAACTTAAATTAAAACAAAAATTCTGCACAGAACTTCTGTTAATCTTTACATTTAATTTACTTTTTATATTTATAATCTTAATACATTATTTCTCAAAGGTAGTTTTTAAAAATTCTTCATCCAATACAATTCTTGGGCCATCATTTGGAAGGTTATCTTCTCCATTAGGTGTGACAAATAAGCATATCGTCCGGAAAAGTAACAAAGAAAAGATAAATTTATTTGCATAAAACTCTAATATTTCAAAACTTATAGGGTGGATTATAATAACCACGATAATTAGAGAAAGTTTTTCAAAATTCCCTACGAAATATTTTCAAAAACAGCGAAATAGAACCATTTCGCAAAGTAAATGTCATCCCGTCCTCGTTATTAAGAGGAAATATAACATTTCTTATAAATTGATTATGTGCATTATTTTTTAGCTTGTATAACTTATTACATATTTCATTTTTCCATTTCATGTATCATCAATCACTATTTTTTCATTATTAACCATTATCTGTCTTATAATATTATATATCTGATTGTATTAAATATTTTTTCAGCCCTGGCAATGACCCACATTTTTAGGATGAAATGTCGGCACTAATAAAAAAAAACTTAAAAATGGCTGCGTCCAGACTATTTATCACCTACATTTCATTTACTTGTTTTCATATTATATTATTCGCTCGGCTATCTAGGTTTTACTATTACATTTATTATTTAACTTTACATTAGTTTACGTGAAAAAAAAAGTTATTCCATCATGGAATGAATCATTCATTAGTCTCTTTGTAACAAAAATGGCTATGATGCAGTACTAAAACTCCATTTAATTATTTCTATGACCTATTGCTTAGAAGCTTGATTTTTTAAGGATATTGCTATATCAATAAATTTGCAAAAATAAGTTTATTCATATTTCTGATATGTTGTTGTAATATTTTATGGCGATTGCCATTTAATAAAAATATTTTAAAGTAATTTAAAAATTATTGTAGTATTAGAAAAAAAACATTGTTTTTCTTAAACTTTTAAATACGGCACACAGTCGTTGGCAAAGGCATAAAAACGGTAAAAACTCTGAGACACTTTCAATTTAGGCAAGATATGTAAAAAACATATTTTTTTAGAGAATGTCGGGCCTTCTAAATTAATACAGAATAAAACCATTTTGGTAAGATCAACCGTTTTTATTATTGATATATTTTTTTTACTATTTAATAAAGTATATTTTCTATGTAATATGTTGTAAAACTAAAAATTTATTGTTTCAGGTTATTTATCGAATCAATTATTGAATATCTATTAGCTTTATTACTATAAAGAGGACATAGATAGACTGAAAAAAAAATTGGTAAGAGAAGCAGAGCAAATTAGCTTACCAACAAATGAGGATAAAACATAATACATGTTAGTAAGCTGGAAATAATACCGCAGTATCAATTTTGTGTCCCAAAATTGTTTAAATTTCTCTTGAATCTTTTCTTTCAGTTTTTTAGTTTTCATTCTTATCCAAAGTTTTCTATGGCGGAAAGAAATAAATTATATTAGGTATACATTTATTTATGTATAGGTGGGACTTTTTTCTTGCCCTTTTTTGCTACAGCTTTCTTGACTGAATTTGCCAGATAATTAAAAAAACCGCTAGTTACCTCGGCTGATTTTTTTATTAATCATTAGTGCAGATTTTAAAGAATATTCTTTTTATTACAGTGCGATATTTTTCCTGCAGAAATGCAAAATGCGAAATGCCGGGATCTGTTGATTTCATTTATCCTATGAATATACGAAATTTTTGAATTTATTAAGAAATAACTTATTTATGAACTTATTTAGCTGATTTCAACAAATTACACAACATAGCATTATTTTGATTGTTCAGCAAAATCGCCTAAAATATGCTTAATTATTTGTAACAAGTTACATGACTAACGTTGTAGAAACAGGGTTTTTATTTATTTTCATTGAATATCTTGAAAACTATCAATTTATTCGTACCTAAACTTTAGGTATATGTGAGTTAACTATGTCGCACATTAAACACATAGACATTTGAATTGTAAAGAGGGATTTTAGGCGCTCTCAGGCCGCTTAATTAATTAAGTATGAACCGTATTATGATTGCCTATACTCCTAATTAAATAATAATAATGATCATCCTGGGTATTAAAAATTGAATTGAACAATCTGTTTAAAATCAGAAGTACCATATGGCCAAGATTTTTCACTATATAGACCAAAGAAAAAGAAAAAAAATTTTTTTCGTCTTAACTTAATAACCATGCAAGATCCTAGCATTGTGAAACTTCAGCTATTGTTCTATGTTTTTAAGAATTCTTTTCCTCTGATCTTCATCTTCATAAACTGTCGCATTCCAGGAATTGTTTCCTGACATTGTCTGCTCTCGCATAAATTAGACAGTGTAAGAAATCATGTCACGAACATTTGTTAAGTTGACATCTGTAATTGCCGTTTTGGTATAGGTCAATAGACTACTCTACATAGCTGGTACCAGCAAAAGCAATACCGTACAAATTATGAACGGTTTATTGAAATTGAAAATTATTAGTTTAGAAAAAATGGGGTTTTTAGTAATACTGTTTCATAAATTTTTTTTTTAGATTAAATTATAATAAAACATAGTAGACCCCTGGTATTCTTAAATATTTAATATTAATATTGTTTTAGAGATTTTTATTTGATATCGTATTTTTATTTTAATGATTCGTTTCAACTTTTACAAGCTTAAATTATTGCAATCCTGTGAAAATATGGAAAATATTTCTTAACCGACCTTCAGTAATATAATTGGTTACTGTTCAACCTTGAAATCAATTTAATCGTGACCGCAATATCCTATCTAGAAAATAATTACAGCTACGGAATTGTGAGAAAAATCGTTAAAACAGGCAGATTCATTTTGTGATTCAAGGAATATACTAAGGAGATGCAAAAATTTTAAATTTTTTTATTCTTGATGAAACAACGATTTAAAAAAAGTATTGATAAATATATCGCGCACCTCAAAAAAACCTGTAGAAATGAGGAGAGATGTTATTTTACAAAAAAAGTGAAATGAAAATTTAAAGTGCAAAATATTGTGTTTTTAAAATTTATCAATCTCACTTTTTCACGGTTTCCCCGATAATTTTTAGAATTGTCACAATTTAATAAATTAAATACTAAAACGTTGAAAGGGACTGTTGCGAACAGCACAAACACAAGCAGTAACTTTAACTGTAAACTTTAAAATGAATTATTTTTAAAAAGTGTTACAGTGTAAAAATATAAATAAAGATGTAGATTTTTATTAACAAATAATTAACGAAATTACATCATTTTAAAATTATTTATTTTGAACCTTATTTAGACTTTTAATGGCATCCACCGAAAGCACAAGAAGAAAAGTTTATTCTTATATGAATAGTAAAAGTTGATTTTGCTCAGCATTCATCGCATGTAAACGAAAAAAAAAGAAACGGGTGCAAAATAATTTTGTTACATATTAGAGAATTTCGAAATTTGTATTTTAACATACTATTAAAAATCGAATTTAATATTTAAATTATAGATGAAAAGAGATACAGTATAATGTAAAACAAAAAAAAATTCAATAATGCAAATTCAAATTATTCGTATTAAATAATTTATTTAAAGTATGACTATAAATAGATGGTTATGGTCATTTACATTAATTTATAGTGAGTTGTTATAAAAAAATGTACAACTGCATTATAATTTATGTAATTGCATTTACTTTCCTTAGTCAGTTTCTAACAATTATTTTCTTTTTTCTTTCAGGTAAGTTCTATGAAAACTTTCCTTAAGTTGTCCGTCAGTGGTAATGTATGTATTTTTAAAAATATATGTGATCTTTTATTTTATTTGTAGAAATTGGACTTCTTAAAAGTGAAAAATGTCAGTGATTTTTTTTTTATTAATTTATTCTTATCATTGAACATTTTTGAAATAGAATAAGTAACAACATTTCAGTTAATTAGAACAAAAGACATGATACAAACATTCAATTTTTGTCATTTTTTTTTAATTTAATACTAATTATTCTAATTTCCTATGTAAGACTTTTTAATGAATTTAACATTTCAAAATTTATATGTTTTATTTCTTGTTATTTATTCTAAACAATACTCGTTGCGAAAAAATACCGAACTTTTTGCTCGAATATTTTTTTATTATTCCTCCTTTTTTTTTTTTTTTTCTTTGGCCAAAGATTGGGCAAGCCCTCAGAATTAGTATAAGATCTGCGTCTCTTTCTGATCACGGAATGATATTCGTGACCAAATAATTAATTACAAATGCTTTTCTAAGTCTAATTTTTACTCCCCACTTCCTTACAGCCTATCCGTTGATTATTATTATAAGTTCTATCCCTCCATCAGATTTTAAAGTTTGTATTTTTATGATCATTATAAAATCATGTTTGAATTTTCTTATAATATTGGTTTATTAAATTATTCAGGAGATGGGATGATATAAAAAGTTATATTAAGATAGTTAAAGTAAATACATAAACAGTTTGATGAGATAGGGAATTAAGTTTTTTGTGGAATTCAAAATATCATCCATTTCATACCTAGCATAAATCAGAATCTTAAGCGATCTGTCCAATATTTTTTATTGTTTTTTTCATTTTTCCCCAACTATCTTCCCAATTTTTTTTACGTCCTAACAATGTCATTATCTCATAATTGAAATAATTCCTCATAACATTTTTTTTTTTTAGATTTTGACTAGAAAAAAAAAGTGTTTAAATATATATATATATATATATATATATATATATATATAGAGGTTTATTTGTGTGTGTGTGTGAGTGAAAATACCTATTTTCATTTTGAATGTTATACTCATAAATTTCCTAAGAAAAAAAATGGAGTGATCATTGGATGATTACCAGGCGCCTTATAATTCACACGACGTGACCCTTATATGGTTCTTTCTGAAAAATTAATACAAGATAGAATAAAATGAAATTTGTTAACTTTTCCCGAATTTATGTTTTAAATTTCTTTACTCTGAATTATGATCAGAGTAAAGATATGGAGTTGTTTTTATACACAATAATAATTTTAATGGTCATATTTGTTATTCAGACAAATGTTTGCTTAACGGTAATGTTACTTACGCACAAAATGGCCGGCTTCCTCACTTAGCTTCTTATCAGTTTAATAGAGATCGCTACCCACATCCGCACTTAGCTCAGTTGTTATGACTTCCGTTCTTTCGTCCAGTAATGCCAACTCAAAAGAATATGTTGAATACGGTTCTCTCTTAAAGCTCAGGGTGAAAAAAAGAAAATGTATCTAAAACTTAATGAAGGTATGTTTACTACTATGCTTTGTAGATTATGTTCGGAAATGTGACGTTGCATATTCTTACGAAATTTTCTTTTACTTTTTTTCTCCTTCTAGCTGCTTAGAAAAACTACGCTTCCTCATATTGAATAATATTTCAAAGTGTGAATAATTTTGAATAGCATCTTGCAGTCCGTTTCTTATTAATGGCCGGTGAAATACATTTTTTTTTACTGCTACAATAGACAATGTCCGGGTAAGATAAGAATCAATTTACCCCAACGGTATAAAATTTATATAATACAAATTTTAATAGGTTATTATAACAAAGATTCTGTGCTTACACGATTTAAATAGGATTGGCAAAGTTTTTAAATTTGCTCTGTTTCATTTTGTATAATCTATCACTTAAACTATCTAGATAAGGAATTTTATGACCTATTACATGCGGATCAAATATAAGATGAAATAATCTATAAATAAACATTATTGTGCTGAAAAAAATCTTATGTAGTTTTTCAAAAAACGAATAAAACTTTTTTTGTCCGTCCGCGCATTTTCTTCGAAACTACTGGACCGATTTTTTTTTTTTAAATTTGGATTTAAAATTAATGGTCACCCGAGGATGATCCTCCTTCATTGACATTTCTATCCGCCTTTTCCTTTCAAGATGGTACCGAAAAACTTGCGTTGCTATTGACTGTAGCGCCTAAACGAACATAACTCGATGCCTTTTAAATTTATCTATATGACATATTTCAACGAAAAGAAGCAGGAAAAAAGTTACAAGGGATGGTAAAATTAGATTCCAAATAACTCAAAAAGTATACACTTGTTAATAGATATAAGATAAGTTAGATAAGTTTAGTCCAATAATTTGAATCACCTTTTATTTCTTTTTCTTTGTCACTAGAAAGGTAGTGTTACTTTAGATGTATAATTGTAGGAAATAATAAATCATTGTGAAATAATTTGCAGCGTTTTCTTATATGACGTTGTTTGCTAAATACCTATTCTAAATTATAAAGATTGTTATATAAAATTAGAGATACTTTATAACTTTAAAAAAGATTATCATTAATTTTGGTTTAGATGTCTATCGGAAGGCTACGGGACATGGGGTAAAAAGGGGGTACTTTTTGTTTTAAAAGAAATCATATTTAAAGAGTTTTAAAGGATGCTATTAAGGAAATTAAATTTTCTTTTTCATGACAAATATTTACTCGGCCTACTTTTCTGCCAGTATCTTTTGGTTTTTGCAATTTATTGCCCTTTTGCAACCTGCAACACGTTCTTCTTATTTTATACAAAAAAAACAACTAAAAAACAATCAATTGATGTATTGCAACCCACAAATCCATGCACAGCATAGAAAAAAAAACAATAATATAAACAAATGTTAACGTTTAATATTTTATTGTTAGGCTCCTAGGGCGTATTGTCAAGAACCCTCGGACATAGGTCTAATATTTTTCGACCTAGTATCACCAAAAAACGTTTCGTTGGAATCGGAGAACACATGTCATCTTAAGTTTTCTATATGGAGGTTACTATGAGATCGCATATTTAATTCCTAAACCATCCAAACAGCCTGGGTTATAC
Source organism: Nezara viridula (assembly GCA_928085145.1). Lineage (NCBI taxonomy): Eukaryota > Metazoa > Arthropoda > Insecta > Hemiptera > Pentatomidae > Nezara > Nezara viridula. Next base: position 94,606,109 of record OV725077.1, read on the forward strand.
ATCGTTGTGAGAAATCATTTTAATAGGTACTTGAGATCCTTCGTAGAGCTCCATAGCTTTTTCTTTCCATAGCAAGACTAAATAGGAAATAATATGTAGCCTACACAAGGAGATCCAAACAACTATAGAAAGTTAACCCATAAAGGGATTGGGAGCTTTTCACTTTCCGAATTACATATTACTCGGGCAATCTGACGCATCCTCTTCAGAATCCAAACATGACCAGTAACGGTGCTTCAAACTTTCCCTTAAATCATTATTGATTTTTTTGTTTTTTTCATTAGAATTTTAAAATATAGAGAAATATCAGACTAAAACTATATTTATATTTTTTTATATGATACCTTATGCATCTTGCAAATTTGTTGTATTTATATAGTTTTGGTGTATTTGCTTGATTTTTTAATTGATGTCTTTATTATAGTAGGTCTCTTTGCCATTTTCTTTTTAATCTGAGTCGTTCAGGTGACAGGGAGTAGGAAAAAGAAAGAAACAGAGGATTGGTGTGATTTTTAGTTGAAATATGAATATTAAATACAAAACAATGAATCAAGAAATTCGTTATTCAAAGCAGTTATTTCCTCATAAATTCAACTGTGTTTTATTGTTAATTTATATAATTTTATTATTAATGTTTTTAATTTTATTTGTTTGTTTATTTGTTCTGTATCTCGTTTTGTTTAGCTAAATCTAAAGTGGTGTAATTTACTCCTTTGCGTGTTTTTTTAGCGCCCTCCCAATCACCTTTGCTTTGTTAATAAAACGATTTCTTTTTTATCAATCATTCATGAAAACTATATGGTATTTATATGAAAATGAAATAAATAAATTCATCATAGGACTAATATATCCCCAAAATATTTTATAGGACATTGATACATTAGATATAATATTTCTGCAATGATCAATTAGCACAAATTATTTCCTTTTTTTTCAATACAATTTTTTATTGAGAAATATTACAATCTGTCACATCCAAGGACACTAATAATAGTAACTAAAGAGTAGCTCATTCACACTCTATGTACAATAAATATTTCCTCATTGAAATTTAAAATTGATATTTTTCTAATAGTCAATCCAAATTATGAAACAAAAATAAATATGAAAGTTATTTATTAAGAAATTATTAGCTAGAGAAATGTCATCACTTTGTTACTTCATCTTAACATACTAATTTTATCCTAATTTTTGTTGGTTCAGAGAAAATAATAAATGATATTTTAATTTAATTTAATTATTCGATGTGATTTACAATTGTATTGATGACATTGTATTTTTAATATTCTTAATAATTTATTTCTAAGTTGTGATTTAAATTAGTGAGTTTTATAAATTGTATACGTCTTACTATTAAAAGTGATTGTTGTTATTTACCACTTTCTCTTCCTCGTTTTGTGAAATTTTACTTTTAATTCGTCCATTAATCTATCTCTAAAAAAAAAATAATAATAATAAAAATAAAAGAGAGAATCCTCAGAAAATACGAGGACTCGATGAACGAAGTTCGCTGGACACATTACCCTTAAAAAATGTCCCGGTTACACAAAGAGGTAGAAAGCAGGAGGATGCTCGTTTGTTATGATAATAATATTACAGCTTCAGAAAGTGGTCGGATGAAAGTGAAAGAAGTGGGACGACCCGAGAGGTTAGTCCTGGCTCCAGCTGGTTTTCGGCATCCGTTTGACCTGCCGATCTTCGACGAGAAGAGCAGCTTCGGCTATTTTCTGTTACAGTATTTTAGGAAATGGAAAGACCACTTATGAGTAAATGTCAGACCGAAAATGGAACGGTGGAAAATTAACTTAGGCTTAACTCGGTTCTTAAGCGAATATTCTGGATGTCGAGAAAGCTACAACTTTTCAGTCTCAGAAATATTTGAATTCTTTAAAATTATAATTTTCGAATTGTCTTAAGCTTGATAAAGACCTTTAAATCTCTACATCTCGAGTGAGGTTCATTTTACTGTCCTGGAAATTGTAAAGATTCCCTCAGAAGGATGCCAGGCTGTTGAATTTAATCCGTCTAGCTGACCTTAGCCGCCAGCACTTAAGAAATGTTGGGGGAGGGGGACCGTTCCATGACAGAAATATATATATATTTTTTTTATATTATTTTAATGCAATTTACAACTGTATTACATAGAAAATACAATAAGTAAATGTGAAATTGGTAACATGACATGTACAACATGAAGAGAAACTACCCATTGGTAGAACTCAAATTAAAGTTCTATATTAGAAGATCCCGAAGCCATCTTCTTTTCAGACGCCTCGGAGGGTTATCAGGGATCGAGGAGGAAGCAAGGTTTGAAACGAGAGGATTCGAATGGTTCTGCAGTTTGTTATGGAAGGACAGGTATCTGGATTGGGCCAAATCGGAAACATATGGAACATTAAGGTCTTTATGGATGATTTTATTTGTGACAAAGTAAGGAGCGTTGAGGATTTTGGATTGTAAAGATTGGATACGAGAGAAATTCGATGGTGGAGCCCTAAAGTTCAATTTCGTAAGTCCAAATAGGTCTTATTATTGTCATATATATGAGTCGTTTATAATTGATTGAAAGCTTAGATCGTTTGTCTAGTAAGTGTTGCAGTAGTCGAAAACGTCGGGCGGTTTCTAGTCGTTTCAGTCTGGTATGGGAGTTCCAAGTGAGTCGTTTGTCAAGGTGGAGTCCTAAGTATCGGATTTGTTCGACAGGGATAAGAGGGCTATTGTTGAAGGATACTGTAGGACAGGAAGTCATAGGTTTACGACGAAGAGTGAAGGTAATTTGATGGGATTTATTTTAATCCTCCAGTTTTGACACCATTTTTCAAGGCTTGTGATGTGCGATTGAAGAGTTTGGAATGCAATAGATGGATCGTTATTAGCTGATAGGATACACGTGTCATCGGCATAGGTGGTGATGACAGTGTTGGATTGGATTGGGATGTCAGCTGTATAAACTGTGTAAAGGATAGGACCTAGGATACTACCTTGAGGAATACCGGCAGACTGAGTAAAAAGAGATGAATAAGCATTGTTATGATTAACATTGAAGTATCTGTCAGTAAGGTAGGAACGGATAATGAGGAAGTATGTAGGTGGTAGGAATTTATGGAGTTTGTACCTCAGTGCCAGACTCTATCAAACGCCTGTTCAACGTCGAGAAAGACTCCCGTGCAGTACATTCCGCGCTCCACTGCAGAGGAGACTACATCTACCACACGATGGCATTGCTGAATAGTGGAGTGGGATGTGCGGAATGACAACAATATTTAAAAGATCTATTTAACTCCTCGGTGCTGGGTGCTCTTATATATCTGACAAACACGAAAGGCTATGCATGTTGTTGGCTGGTGAGTTCTTGGCAGTTGCACTTCCTATCGATTCCATTCACTAAAAACATTTTCCAGTTTCTTTAATACCTACCATAAGAAAATTGAATTGAATTTTGAAATGAATCGTTCTGCTGAATTTCTTTCTAATATTTTGTATCCAACTTGACCGAAATGGCAGGAATAGAAGAAAATAGTTGAAATTATAAAAAGTCCTTTACTTATTCTGTCTAGAAAATACATATATACATATGTATATGTATATGTATATATATATATATATATATACATATATATATATATATATATATATATATATATATATATATATATATATTACATTTTTTAAATTCTTAGCCTCTAGAACGAAGTTTTGCAGTTGTCAGCGATTGATTAACTGTGATTGACTGCAAAAATTTGTTCTAGAGGCTTAGAATTTAAAAAATGTAATATATATATATATATATATATATATATAATATATATATATATTACTGTAATATATAATATATATATTATATAATTATAATTATATATAATATATATATATATATATATATATATATATATATATATATATATATAATATATATATATATATTACTGTAATATATAATATATATATTATAATTATATATAATATATATATTATATATAATGTAATATATATATATATATATATATATATATATATATATATATATATATATATATATATATATATATATATATATATAAGCGCAAAAGTCGATTTTCAGATAAATGCAAACCAAAAATTATTTACCATATAATCAAATAATGATAATTTTTATGCTATATAAATTAATAACTTTAATGTTACTGTGATTCCATCTTTGATTTATGAAAAAAAGTCACTAAAAATTAGTCCAATTTTGATAGAGCTTTACTTTCAAGAAAACGTTTATGAATTTCGATATTATTCTATGCGAAATCTCAATAACTGTATCAGACCCTTATTAAAGTTCAAAAAATAATTGACTAATTGCTAGTGCACCATTTTACATTCGGGAAATTCATCTAGCTACTTGCTAATTTATTTTTTTAAATGTTACTTAATATGACTTTTAAGAAATAAATTATATGTACTTCTAAAAATAAACCAAGCGGGGTGAACGCACCAATTATGGAGAGGAAGCCCAGTAAACAGGTTGGACTTTAAATGTAAATAATAAGCTTCTTAATTAATGATTTAAAGGTTCCAGTTTTTCTAGATTGGAGAACAATACCCTCTAATGACAACTATATGAATAAATTTCCCAAAAGGAAATTTTAAAATGCCTATCATTGTTGTTTCTGTAGTGCTCATGAGATTAGTGCGTTACACACCTTCCTACTAACAATTTGGCTGAGACTGCTAAGTTGAACATTTATGTTATCTTTTATTTATCCTTATCTCTATAGTTATATAAAATTTTAGAATTTTTCTGAGGTATGTCCATTACTGTTACCGATCCTCCGTTCATTACTAGAACAATTGAAGTTCGTGGGTGTCCATCAGTAGTGCAAAAAGGTGTTTTTTTTAAATAGAGATTACAGCTGCATAACTTCAATTTTAAAAAGGTAAAAAGGAAGTGGAGGCTCTAGAGATTCTAAATGTTCAATGAAGAAGTCCAAAACTATATTAATTACGGCGGCAATACCCAAACATTTAAATTTAAATTAAATTTAAACCTTAGCTATGTCCATCACTGGTGCATAAACCTTAGCTATGTCCATCACTGGTGCATAAACCTTAGCTATGTCCATCACTGGTGCATAAACCTTAGCTATGTCCATCACTGGTGGACTTATTCTACTGAAATCCTTTACAAATATTTATTTAAATAAAAATACTTGTATTAGCATAATTATATAAGAGCTTATAATAATTTCCTTATTTAAGTTTAATAATAACAAAAAAAAATCCTTTCATTAAAATGTTTATAATAATGTCATTAAAAAAAATATAATAATAAGCTATTATTATCGAATGATGTAGTATTAACTTTATTTTCGACTTCAAAGAGAATGTTTATTTCAATTTAATTGTTTTATTTCGTGAAACTCTTCTCTTTCCGAACGATTCAGTCAATAAACGGTATGTTTAAACATTTTTTTTGGATGCGTAAAAACAAAAAAATCCTGTGATCCTCTATTTAATTTAAAATTGGATATATGCGCGGTTTTTATCAAAAAAGAACTTGACTTTTTGGTGTTGTTCAATATAAAGGTTCTATGAATAGTTCGCAATCTTAGACTCGGGCCTGTAGGGGATCTGACGTCAATGAAGGATATAAATTGCTCGGTGATTTTTAGATCCTGCATTTCGTTTACTTTTTCCTCGCAATATGCAACAAGACGCGATGTCTTATTTAATTTGTTTTTCCGCGCGAAGAGAAATCAAATAACAGGTGTATTTCGACTTCCATTGCCAAATATTAAGATATGAAAATATTTTATTTGGAACTCAGACTGGTTCTTTTGTTCATTTATTTATTTTTTACATAAATCTTTCGAAATTAATATTTTTCTAGGTTTCAGGTAATATTTTTTTGTTGTCTTAACACTTATTAGTCCGCGGCTCAGACCCCTTCATATCAAATTATAAACACTCGTATAAAGCCTCGTGTGTGATTTCTTTTTATCGTGATCTAAAACTTTTTTATCTACGAAAATTCTCAGAAACAGGGACTTTTCTATAATTAAATTAGGTAGTAAAAACCCATGAACACACGTTATTGGTTTCCGCTCGAGTCGTAAGATAATTTGATCAGTAAAAATGAGAATAAAGGTGGCCTTCAAAAATATTGGGCCTATATATTCTCGTTATTTTGACATATTGGGATGGAAGTTACGCCAAACAGTCCAATATTTTTTTAGGCCACCATTTTACTGAATTATGTTATAATTATCATACGATTTAAGTGAACTATATGGTCATGTCACGCTCATGAGTTTTTAGTGCGTTATAAAATTAAATAGATAAACATTTAATTTAAAGTAAATAGATAAACAGTTTGATGAGATGGGGAATTAATATTTTTAAAATCGGTTGAAACTAAGTTTTAACTTTTAGTTCAAAACTCAGTTTCAACCAAAACGCCTTGCTGCATACAAGTCCCCGAAGAAGACCTGCAAACTCGGCTAGAAACGTGGGCTTAAGATAAAATAGTTTTTTCACTATTTTAGTCTTTTCATGACCGCCACCTCAGACGATCTCCTCCCTCAAAATATATATATATATATATATATATATATATATAATATATATATATATATATATATATATATATATATATATATATATATATATATATATATATATAAGTTTAAATGATAACAAATAGGGTTATTATTTTATATTAAACTTCTGATCTAACTATCGTTCTTTATAGCTTATCAATATGAATAGACTATCCCTTATGTGTTCATTATAATTTTATTAATCTAGAAAAACGTACCTGATTATAATACTTTATCTGATTATAAAAAATCTAATCTATTGGGTTGATTAGATCGTAAATTTGATTTATTCTGTAATGAAACAAATCGATTTTATTTAATGCAATAAAGAAGTCGTATTTTTTTCGCTACAATGATATTCAGGTCTATTAATTTTTACACTTTCTAAATAAGTGGACTCATCAGTCCTGGTGAGTTCCTTTTGTAGGTTGCACGAGTAAATTACTAGTTCCAGATTCTATTAAAATTGCTGCGTCATTAGCGAAAGTCGTCTATCCTCCGGTTGCCGTCTAACTTGGAGAGTTTCCGTTTCCATATCGAAATATTACCTAAACAACCTTTTTGGCAACTCTACGATGGATCCTAATCGTGCCAAATTATTATTTTTAAACTTTAATAACAGTCATCATGCTGCTCTCCATTAGAAGAATAATCAGAATGCCGATTTTCAGAACCATTATTATTATTTTTTTTTTTTTTTTACCAATCTACCTTGTCAACATCAAAAGTAGTAGTTCTTACTATAAAGGTTTATTCGATAGATTTTCTTCATAATTATTACCTTCAAAATTTATTTATACTTAATGCACCTATTGCAAACAATCGCTTATCAATTTAATAATATTTAAAGTAAGAAAAAAGAAATGTATTTTTTAATCTTATTCCATGTTGTTGAATGGACTGAAATAGGTGAGGTTAAGTAAGTAAATTAAAGAGAGTTAACAACTGAAGAAAAAAGTACTAAAAAGTTGTGTTAAAATAATAGCGAAATGCATTTTAATCTCACAGATAAAATAAACAAATTTTTCCCGCTGATTCAGCAAACATCAGAACACAAGATGTCACTTAAATTTAATTCTAACGTAACACATCTTAAGGTGCGTTTAGACATTTCACAAACTGTGGGACAAACAAATATATAAATGGTTATTTCACTATGCTAGTATTTTTGTTACTTGTTTTTGGTATTTTCCATCTGCTGTTGGTACCAAGAGAATTAAAATAAATAGTTTGGTTTAGCAATAATATACCTATTAGTCAAGTTAGAAAATTGTGTTTCAATTAGATTGTAAAATGTTGAAAACAAGACTATCCAAACATTAATAGCATATTAATCCTAGCCAATTTAATATTTTGATGTCTACTTTTATTTTGTATAAGAAGAAGGCAGCAAATGTTTGTTATAAACATTTTCATCGAATTGGTGTAAATGAAATCAAATGTTATTAGCAAAAATACTTGATCTCTTTAAAAACAATTCTAGTAACATATCAATATCCAATCTTATTAACGATAAAAACCCACTTTATCGTACACACGGTAGTTTCTACAAAACTGTTATTCAGGTATTTATTTATTTCAAATAACAATCGTTTATTGGCTTCATGTCTCATACAGTTATTCTACACGTATAATATTGTTAAATACTTGATAGTAGACCGTTATACATTTTTGAGGGAGGAGATCGTCTGAGGTGGCGGTCATGAAAAGACTAAAATAGTGAAAAAACTATTTTATCTTAAGCCCACGTTTCTAGCCGAGTTTGCAGGTCTTCTTCGGGGACTTGTATGCAGCAAGGCGTTTTGGTTGAAACTGAGTTTTGAACTAAAAGTTAAAACTTAGTTTCAACCGATTTTAAAAATATTAATTCCCCATCTCATCAAACTGTTTATCTATTTACTTTAATTATCTTGATATAACTTCTTCTATCATCCCATCTCCTAAATAATTTAATAAAACAATGTTATAAGAAAATTCAAACAAGATTTTATAATGGAGCAGTTTCACTTAAAACAGTAGTTTCTAGTGAAACGCCTTGCTGCATACACGGCTCAAACGAAGACCTGCAAAGTCGGGTCGAAACTTCGGCTTAAAATAAAATAGTTTACACTATTTTAGTCTTTTTATGACCACCACCCCGGACCATTTCCTTCCTCGTATAATATTGTTATTCAAATCATATCGTTTAATCAGATTCATGAAATAATTTTAATAATAGATATATTAAATTTTTAAGAACACCTTAAATGGATGAGAACACTAATTTAGAAAGTAATTTTTCAGATCAAGAGTGCGGACATTTATCAATGAATGTTATTTTAAGATACTATAACAGGTTAATTTTTTATAACGATCCGTCGTTAGAATGATTTCATCCAACACTACCTTTGTTTTGTTTTTTAGGGATAAGAAAGTATTTAAAGTATCTTAATTCCTCCAGTTATAAGGGGTTTTTTTCAAGTTTGAGGGAGAGAGGGAGGATTTCTTCAAGATTACTTTCAAAACTAAAATTTTTCGTTTTACTTTTTAATGAAATTAATATAAAGTTTATACAGATATGATGATTTAAACTGATGGGGCATGTCGAAATAAGGAAGTCTTGCCAGTTGACCGAATACATCCGATGCCTTAGCAAGTTTCTAAATCTTCCTCCTTTCTAAGTATTTTCTATCAGAGTCTCTTTAATTTAGAAAGCCCGATTTTCACACCGATTAGGTGAGTCGGGAAACCATTCCTATTAAATGGTCCGTAGAAAGTCATTAACATTGTTTCCAACCTCTTGTAGTTGCTAACGATTGATGCTAGTTTGTATAGCATTCAATGGAGGGAATTTGTTAACGAGAAGCTCACGTGCCACGTCTTCACTTCTATTGTACCACTTGACGTATATGATGAAAATCTTATGCTGAGATAACAGTTATGAATCATAGATCCAAATAATCCCAAAAACGGTTCTGTTTTCGGGTGAAAATTAGACGTTTAGGTCATATTGGTAATCCAATTGTCCCCCAAGAACACCTTTTACCATTTTCTAGGTGTTCAAATCATTAAAACTTACGATAATATCGAACTTGTATTTAGTTTATTCATATTGCACAAGTGGGTAAAGATTCTATTATAATACCGCTTTAAGGACAGGTCTCCTACGAAATTTCCTTAATCCTACAAGGGTTTTATTTTTTTGGACCAGGGTGTCGTATAAAAAAAATGGGAACTGCTGTCTCAGAACCTGTATATTTGGATGTCGCAAGGTGTATTGTATAATTATAATACACCAATTTTATTTTATTTATTGAAAAATCAGTACTTAATAGTTAATTAAATTTTTTTGTTTTTTTACGATGTTGATGTTTACGATGTTTTTTAGTACTGAATGGCTTGTTAGATAAATAAATTAATTTTGCCAAGAGTGGAACTATCACCAATACTGATCCCTATCTATGCTGGAAGAATTGTAGGAACCAAGTAACAAAATGCGGCAGTAACAACTTTTGTTGATGATATTGCTGTCACAAGCAGTTTGAACGCTGGAAAGGTAATGAAGAGCTCAAAGCATATTGCCCAAAAGAAGAATCTATGATCAGAGTAATTTAGACATTCAGGCTAATCATGTAACAACGTTTTATGAAGTGTAGACGAAAATACTATTGTTTAAATCTAAAAAATGTGAAAATAAACTTCCTAAACGTATTATTTACCTAGAAGTTACTTTTGGCAGATATTTAAAATTTTCGGCACTCTTCAATAAATCACCTGAGGGTATTATCTTCCACAAACCTTTCGATGGCACATCGTTTTCCAATCATTTTACAGTAGGCTTAAAAACAAGAGCAATCGTTTCAACATGGACTATTGCCAAAAATATTGAAAGGGAGAACGGCTGTATAAAGACTGTCTTTACGAGGAATTAAAAATACCAAAAGTAAAGGGATTTCATAGTTGACAGGAATGAGAAATTTTACTAATATGTAAAAAATGTAACAAATCCCTTATTTAGTCAACTTAAACCTTCTGGACGACCTCAATGATAGCAAAAGTTTGAAAATTAAATTTTAGCTTCAATTATAGTTTTATAAATTCAGCAAAAAAAAAAAAAAGGTGGGCTCCACCAAGTAATTTTCACAAATCAGGAGTATTAACTGAATTATTAATGATGAGATAGACCTCCTTAAAATGCAAATGTGTGGAAAAAGGAGAATTTTAAAACCTAGAAATACTTAGAAAAATATATAAGGAAATTCGAAATAATAAAATAAAACAAATTAGATATCAATTTTAACCGCAAATTTCTATTCCGTAAATTTCTTCAAAACTTCTCTTTAAGTTTAACATAAAAATTTTGCACTTTAAATTTTCCACCTAAGACTTCCTTAGGATTCTAAAATTCCTGTCATCGTAAGGCTTCCTTACCTTTTCTGAATCAAAAGAGCTTGATGAAAATTTGGACATTTCTAATTTAGTTACAAGTTTATTTGCCACTCTAATTTTTCCTGATAGATTGCATGAAGTATAGGGTGCCATTAAGCCTTTTGAGCTCCGAACGTTCCAAGACCTCTGTGATCTTAAAGCCAGAGAGTGTTTATTGGCTAAGGCTGGTTTTGGAAAGCGTTACTGATGCATCACAGACGTAATCTAGTCTTCTTATAGCGGCAGGCTACCGGAAGGCGATACAATTCTCCTCAGCCAGTTGCTGTGGAGCAGTAACATATGAAAAGTTGTCCTTATGTCATTTATATGTAATTTTGATATATATAAAAAAGATACAATAAAAAAAAACTTTAGACCACAGGATAGAAGTGAAAACATCAAACAGGCTAGATAAATAATATGAAATTTCTGTAAATAATAACCCGTTACAGAAGGAATGCAATGCTGAACGATTATCTCCCTTATAGTTTGCAGGTCCGATGTTTAGTTTCTGAGATATTTTAGTCCATATCTTCAATAAAACTAGTTTTAAATCGATTTTCGATACATTTTTCATTGTCGCCTCTCTAACACGTTAAGGTACAATTTTGAATAATAGCTCATTACAAAGAGGATGAAACGTTAAACGTTCCTCTCGCTTATAGTATGCATGTCCGATTTTTAGTTTTTGAGATATTTTAGTCCATATGCAAAAACACTATAATTAGTCGTCTCCAGCCGACTTTACTCGAGCGTTACACATCGGAAATCTGACGGCTCAATCTCACTCTCCACAAAAAAAGTGGAAAATGCGCTTAAAGAAGTTTTCACTCCAAAAACATATTTTTTTTCGATTCGGGCACAAAAAGTAAAATTGTAGGTATCTAGCAAGTTTAATATGTATATATATATATATATATATTCTAGTCACATCCTTCAGGTTTTATGCCATTTTCTCATATTTTTTTAATATATATTTTAGGCCAAAGGTCACCAAATATACACAGTTTTTTTTATCTCCTGTATTCTTTATTCAACGTTTCGGCTTCAGGAGCCATTTTCAAGATCCTGCAAAACTAATTTTAATTTAGTTTATACAATTTAAATATATCCTTATCAGACACATATTATTTAACAACCATCAGTAATACAAATAGTCCAAAATTTATTTTTAATTTTGAATAAATTTATATCATCCACCTACCATGCACCAGTCCGTAAAATTTTTAAAATCTATCATTGCAATTTGATTCGTGCTTTAGTCATTCTTTTATTTCAAAGAATGTCGTTTTTTAATTTCTAAAAAACTGTAATACATAAATAATAAATTAAGATAGATTTTTAATATTATTTTTAAAAAGAATATTATTAATTCTCGATTTATATACCTCTTTCACAGACGATATCAAGAAAATTGTTGCTCCTCACTAGGGCATTCATACAGGACTGGATTTAATTACAAAAGGAGTGGGGTGGAGGGGTTAGGGATCAGCTGTTTTATATCAGTATATTAAATATTAATTTTGTCTATTGTTAGCATAAAACGTGTTTAAATTATCAACATCTGTCTGTTTATTCACCGAATGTTTGAGGTTTTTAGTGGAAAACCTAAAATGGATTCAATTATTCTACGTTTCCCAATATTCTGTTCTCTATGCAACACGGAAGCAGTACCGAAATCAAATTTATGTCCATTTTTTATGGTATGCTGCTATAATTCTTTTTTAAAATAATATTAACAATCCATTTTAATTGATTATTATGTATTACAATTTTTAAAAAATGAAAAAACGACATTCTTTGAAATAAAAGAATGACTAAAGCACAAATCAAATTGCAATGATATATTTTAAAAATTTTACGGACTGGTGCATAGTAGGTGGATGATATAAATTTATTCAAAATTCAAAATAAATTTTGGACCATTTGTATTACTGATGGTTGTTAAATAATATGTGTCTGATAAGGATGTATTTGAATTGTAAAAACTAAATTAAAATTCTCAAGTTAATTTATTATTAGCCATATTTACACCAATTTAAAAAAAATGTTTTGTCACTTAATGACTTCTCATCAAAATGACGACGTTTCGGCTCGTCGAGCCATTTTCAAGTCTAAAATTTTTTTTTTCCATTTACAATCATATATTAAGTTTAACATATTTCAAATTATAAAGATACTTATTATGTACCTAAAATACCCATCATGTACCTGTCATTTTCACTTATGCGAATTGCAAGCGTCTACTCATAATAAAATTCCTTATTATTGTCATGTTCACCTTTAATTATTTAACAACATTATTATTACTCAATTCTTTACTATTAAATGATTCAAAATAAGTTAAAATTACCTTGTTTCTGAGTCACCCATATGTCATCCATCTCATTTCTATTCAGTGACTGGTATTATGAGTAGACGCTTGCAATTCGCATAAGTGAAAATGACAGGTACATGATGGGTATTTTAGGTACATAATAAGTATCTTTATAATTTGAAATATGTTAAAGTTAATATATGATTGTAAATGGTAAAAAAAAAAATTTTAGACTTGAAAATGGCTCGACGAGCCGAAACGTCGTCATTTTGATGAGAAGTCATTAAGTGACAAAAATTTTTTTTTAAATTGGTGTAAATATGGCTAATAATAAATTAAATTGAAAATTAAATAGTATGCACCGAAGAAGAATTGAGTAATATTGTGTAAATTAAAATTAGTTTTGCAGGATCTTGAAAATGGCTCCTGAAGCCGAAACGTTGAATAAAGAATACAGGAGATAAAAAAACTGTGTATATTTGGTGGCCTAAAATATATATTAAAAAATTACCATCATATATATATATATATATATATGATGGTACCATATATATGATACCATCATATATATATATATATATATATATATATATATATGATGGTATTGTAACAGATATCTCTTAGGCATCCAATAATAAACAACCGCATCCGGTCTACTCAGCACTGTTGAATACGTCAATATTTATTGTCAATTCAATTATTGATATTTCTTTTTTCTTTGAAGATGTAAGTATATATAGTTGTACAGGGTTATTGTCATGATTGTTGAATTCGTCAAATAAAATATTTACCTAGAACTGGGACATAAGAATATTCAGTTCTATAATCGTGCTAACAGACCTACATTTTAAAAATTGGAAATCCTTGTTTGATACAAAAACGCCAACAGTCCGGTAGAGATTAAAGATATGGTGAGTACGCTAAGTTTCTCTGGCCAAATAGAGGTAGAAAGCACGCCAACCGTCTTTCTCTTGTCTTAGCCTAGCTCAATGCATTCAATTCTTAAAAAGTAATCTTGGTAATTTTAAAACCATGCCTCGTCATTAATTCTACTTTTAATTTAATTTTTATTATACTATGTTTTACTCTCTCATTGCGTGGTGATTGATGTAATTATTAAAACCGAACAAAAACATTTATTGCGTATTCAAGAAAACAATATGGAATCTTATAATGAAATCCTCGATTGTTAAAAAGGTACAAATTAAATGGATTTGTTGTTGTTTATTTATCCTGTCTTGTTATAACTTTAATAGGCGGTTTAATGGTCCTAAAATAAAAATGAAAAAATATGCTCTAACAAATTAAAACATTGATTGAAAAAAAATTATTTTAGTTTTCCTAGCCTTTGTATTCTAGTAGTTGAGGCGAATAATTGTCCTTTATAAATAATCATTCTGTTAGTCCATGGTACAGGCCCCTTTTTATCAAATTATTAAAACGCGTCTGAAACTTCGTAAATAGTAACCTACAAATATTTTAGTTACCAAAACTCTCGGAATTGAGGCGTTTTCAATCTGGGGATTGTCAAACGTTGTACGTTTAATTAGGTACTTAAAAGCAAATCGATATTCATGAGTTTTTAGTACATAATTAAATACACAAAGTTAGTCGATCGATTGAAAACATCCCAATTCTGAGAATTTTCGTTAGTACAATATTTGTACCGTCCACTTCATGAACAACTAAAGATAATTATGACGTTAATGTAAGCTAAACCAGTTGTTTAAGTATCCCCAAAATTATTGCAAAAAATTGTGTTATTAGCTGAATGAGGGATGGTAGAAGTTGGAATATTTTTTTATTCCATCAACTATCTCTTTTTTTTATTTCTAAATTATTTATTGAATTTATCGATACTGAAAATAAAGAAGAAAAATTAATTTCGAGGGAGGTATTAAATAAACAATCAAGTCTATTTACTGACATTTTTGTTTGAAACAGAGTAAAACTTAGTAAATCATACAGAAAATAGATTTAGAAAAACTTGGAGACAATTAGGGTAGTATGATTCATATAGAAAAAAAAAGAAGTTTAGAAAGCAGACAGTTGAAGAGTAAATTAAATTACTGTTAAAAATCTCCTCCGATTGTCACCTTAACCTTTAGCCGCCGGAGTTGACAGGTGCCTTCATGGTACCATTTCGTAGAGGAGGCAAAGACGTTCGGATGCTAACGTAAAAGCTACATTACCCCACTTGAAATAGCAAGCGACGGAATCCGCCATAGTATGCTGTCTCAGATCCATCACATCGAGGTTCGGGTTATTAACCACTATAGCAGCCCTGGGCCTCCTCTCTCCACTGCTCAAGGCGGTAATCCTCGATGTGAGGACAAACCCCGTGACTATGTTCCCACGGCAGCTCGGTTCTTGAACCGCCATTATGTCGTATCGTTGGGAGAGAGCACGAAGTTCATCTGCCACAATGTGTCGGCGGCCCATGTTGAGCTGGAGGATGGTAAGCTTACTCATAGAAGGTTCTTTTAGCTACATCTTTGGCCCACTGTAGATGCACAGGGCATTCCCTGCTACCCGCCTTGTGTTTCCTTTGAACAACGGGAGCATTTGCCCGCGCGCAATTTATGCAGGTTGGGCTAGCCTGTTCTCTTTTCTTTGAACACTCTTTAATTACATGGCCACTAGCTGAACACCAAATGCAGACTACTGCATCTACTGTGCACGTGGCCTTGGTGTGACCGTAGCCCTGACATCTACTGCATCGAGGAGCATCGACATAATCTTTAAAGGTTATGGTCCACCATCCTCCATCTAGGCTTCCTATTTCGAGAAGCAAGAACCGGACTGTTGGATGCACCTCTTGTACCCAATTTTTAGTAAAACCGTTTCTGGCCACTGAAGAGAATAGTGGCCACAGGTCATCCATGATCAACGGAGTGGGGCCCGACTTCTCGGGTAATCGTTCCCATAAAAATCTTGCCAACTCAGCTGAATTCCATGTGTGAGGAACACCCCTTACTTCCAGCCTGGGTTTTTTCTTCAGAGCTAACTTGGCTTGCAGGCCATGGTCCCGCAATTCCTGCAATCCAATCACTTTCGTGGCATCATTGATGTCGTCCATACGAACCAAGACAGAACCTGCCTTGATCGCAAGGACTATTGCAGCCTTTATACTTATTTCTTTTGGTGACGGTAGCCCATTTATAATATCCACAGGACTCTTTCCAGTACCACTTATGGTGATGTAAGTTGGTCTCAGAGTCTGAGTGGGTTTTACTTTTAGGTTTCTTCTCATTTGATTTCGGTTCCTTCGAGCTATCATCTTCACTTTTAGCAGCTGCTTTTGCTTTTCTCTTATTTCGTTTACTCACCACTGTCTCGAAAGGCCTTGTATTTGCCAAAGACAAAGCTTGGTCAATATCTCCTCTTGGCATTTGTTGCTCTACCTCTCTGGAGCTCTCTCCAATAGGTTCACTAGCTGTAGATTGCAGCTCTCTAGAGGACCTAGGATAAATGTGCTTAAGCTGAGATATATCACTCGTAGCTGAAAGAGCCTCAATTATTTTCGGCACAGAGGCCTCAATTATAATTTGCGTAAGCATATCACGTACCTTCTGTGACAGAAGTGTCTCGTTAATCGCCTTTTCTACGAAAAATGAAACACTTCCATCTTTTCTTTCGTCTTCAAGGGTTTCTATCATATCAACAAGACATTTTGTTGCTAATATGATTTCGTATTGACCCAACGAGTTTTTTTTATTGTTCCGCTTTAAATAAGCCCGGAGACTCTCCTGGATTCGTCTAGCATCACTAACTAGCGTATTTGCTTTGCCATGTTTTGCATTTTTACTAACGTCAGGAGAACCATTCCGAGCTCTTTTAGCAGTACGGGTAAGGTTGGTAGGAGATTCCGAATCTTCCATTCTCCCTGGTTTAATGAACAATACAACGGTAATAGTCTTATTAAAGTAGAAAATTTCACTAACCTGTATAACCTTCCACTATAATTACGTTTTCTTTTCAAAATGTCTTATAAGTCTTTGTGCGTCTAAAGGAAACTTTTATATAGCAGTACTTACCTTATAACTACCAAGCACCGCAAGGAAAATCAAGACTAAGTTGCTTTGCACTATAAAACACAAGTTCAACCTAACCTACAAAGTTCAAGTCTATTTACACTTTAAAGTAAAAACACAAAAACTAAAAATGTACATAAAAACAACAAAACGAACGAAACTAAGACATAATGAACAAGAACGAAAAACATAAAACAATAATAAACACAAAAGAAAGCTGGTAAATAACAATCTCACATACACTGGTTAACACACTCGGTACTATCCTGATATAAATAGACATCATTATAGCGACTGACATTTTTTGGTCGTTCTAGGAGTTAATCAATATATTCGAAAACGTGTTATCCAATGAGGACATGTCATATCAAGCTACCCGTCAAAGCTGCGATGAATGAAGCTCAGCGAAAGTACTACGGACTTGCTCCTATAAATATTCAAGAGTTAAAAACAAAATGAGAAGAAGTTGACTAAGATCGGCGGTGATGGCCGGAAGTTACTCTCCGAAGGCCCGCCCAAATACCGCTTGGTCCTCCATCTCTTGATGGATTTCGTTAATGTGCTCCTGCGGACCCTTGATACTAATTAGGTCTGTAGTAGGTGTACCACACAATTCGTAACGGTTGTCTTTCCAAGTCTTTGCCTCCTCTACGAAATGGTACCATGAAGGCACCTGTCAACTCCGGCGGCTAAAGGTTAAGGTGACAATCGGAGGAGATTTTTAACAGTAATTTAATTTACTCTTCAACTGTCTGCTTTCTAAACTTCTTCCGCAATAACCAGCTCTTAAGTTACTTGACATTTTTTTATCCCCCGCTTTGTGTCAACTGCTTTCAGCCACTAACTGTATGTTAGTTTTTTGTTTTTTTTTCTATATGAATCATACTACCCTAATTGTCTCCAAGTTTTTCTAAATCTATTTTCTGTATGATTTACTAAGTTTTACTCTGTTTCAAACAAAAATGTCAGTAAATAGACTTGATTGTTTATTTAATACCTCCCTCGAAATTAATTTTTCTTCTTTATTTTCAGTATCGATAAATTCAATAAATAATTTAGAAATAAAAAAAAGAGATAGTTGATGGAATAAAAAAATATTCCAACTTCTACCATCCCTCATTCAGCTAATAACACAATTTTTTGCAATAATTTTGGGGATACTTAAACAACTGGTTTAGCTTACATTAACGTCATAATTATCTTTAGTTGTTCATGAAGTACAAACACGTTATCGTAACGTGAAACAAATTATATTTTTCAAATTATACAATTATACAAATTAATGTGATATTAATGTTTTGCGTTTATGATTGGAATCGTCTCTCTTTGTTAGGAGATATTAATATTTTTTTTATATTTACGATATGAGATATGACCACATATATGGTTATTGCAAAAAAATGCTTTGGAGATGACAAATTAATTCTTAGTAAAAATATATTTTATGTAAAGGAACATAAAAAATATATTTTGAAAGCAAAGGAATATCTGACACAATGTATTCTACAAATTAGGAACCACAAAGAAATTGCCTGAAATAATGGATA
This sequence comes from Nezara viridula, assembly GCA_928085145.1. Lineage (NCBI taxonomy): Eukaryota > Metazoa > Arthropoda > Insecta > Hemiptera > Pentatomidae > Nezara > Nezara viridula. The sequence continues at coordinate 94,624,980 of OV725077.1, forward strand.
AATCATCGGACGAAATATGTAATAATGTTTAAGTGAAAAAAAAAACATGAAACAGTGCATAGTTTATTCTTGAAAATGGCTCAAAAAACCGAAAAGTTGGCAAATAGAGAAATATAATAAAAACGTGTTCTATTGGTGAACTTTGGCATAAAATCGATTAATAATAATAATAATAGGGCTTAGCGAACCCGAAGGTTCACTGCCGACACCACCAATCGCTTGTTACACACCTCCCTCCACCGTTCGCCGTCCAAACCCAATTCCTTCAGATCAGCTTTAATGCAATCTTCCCATCTTCGCTTCGGTCTACCCCTCGGACGCTTACCATTCGGCACAGCAAATATTAACCTTTTAGGAATTCTCTCGTTACTAAGTCCAACTACTTTACAAGCCCATTTGATTCTTCGCGATGAAATTACCTCAATTATATTACCCGGATACAGCTCACGCAATCCGGCGTTGTGTAACCGTCTGAACTCTCCGGTTAACTCAACCTTCTTCGGTCCGAATATTCTACGCAATACTTTATTTTCAAAAACCTTAAGACGCTGCTCATCCCTTAATGTAAGCGGCCAAGTTTCGCATCCATAAAGAACTGTAGGCAAGATAATTGTTTTATAGATTCTAATTTTTAAGTTCCGGGACAATAAAATCGATTAAATTAAAATATAATAAAATGGTGCCGAACATGAAAAATATGAAAAGAAAATTTGATGTTAATGTTTTGAGTTTATGATTGGATTCATCTCTCTTTGTTAGAAGTTAATAACTTTTTTAATTTAAGATAAGGGATTTGAGCGCAGATTTCGTTATTCCAAAAAATATTTTGCAGATGACAAATTGATTCTTAGTCAAAATATATTTTATGTATCGTAAATTAAATGTATGTATAAACATTCCAGAACCAACTAAGAAACCATTATTCACATTTATTAATTCATATCCATACACCTATGTTTTTTTTTAGGATCAAGCTATGATAGAAAGTTTCTCACTAATTTAATGTGGTAGAAGTAAGTTTGAAACTAATAGAAATAAGAGATAGTTTTTATTAAAAACTAAAATTTGCTTATACCTTTTTAGATGTTGAATTTAATAGCAGACTTCTTTTATTATACTTTTATCTTATTAACAATCGACGATTGCAAATGAAGCGTATTATCTTTTAGTTGCCCCGATATCTGATTAAAACATTAATTGATGAGTAGTGTTGACGAAGAGTATCCATTTAAAAATTTAAGTTATAAATTCTGGAGACAAAAATACGTTGGTAATTTAATATTTACACATTGTTCATTGTAAATATAGTAAATTTAAATTTTAAGGGTGAGGTGTTATTTATTGTCTGTGAATACTATCACAACTAAATGGTACAATTGGAGGAGGCAGTTATATTGTAAATGTGATTGCTTGTGGTTGAAATTTTTGAAGAGTGAAATAATCTTGTTCAAATCTCTTGGCGACCACAACATATTATTCGGTCCATAGCATCAATATAAATGGTCCCCAAACACAGCGGTTGACATATATATATCATGTAAAATATATCACGTGAAAGTGTTACAGTCAAATCATTAGAATGGAATTTATGAGCTTTAACTTCAATATGACATGGTTGTAATAAACCACTCAGACTATCTTGCTTTACTATCTATACAAATAAAATAAAGGTTTTGTCTGTACATTGAATAGAATCAATTCGTTTCAACATATCTTTCTGTTTTATACATAGCAGACACTAAATCCACTTAAAAAAAAAATTTTTGTCTGTCTGTATGTCCGCATTCCAACGAAATTTTGTCAGGGGTAAGCTCAGCAATGGCTTACTTTTGAAATTTAAACATTATATTAAGGTTTGCTTGACTTAAAACATAGGCTTTAAATGAAAAAAAAAATATTAAGTATAACCAAAGTTATATATTCTTAAATAATTTGACTAGAGATCTCAGTTAATGTTGATAATAAATGTTAATAATAAACATATGTATATAGGTTAAAGAACATCTATATAAATAAAATAAAGGTTTCGTCTGTAAATTGAATAGAATCAATCCGTTTCATGATATCTTTCCGTTTTATACATTCCAGACGCCAAATCCACTTTTAAAAAAAATTGTTGTCTGTCTGGGTGTCCCCATTGTCCAACGTAATTTTGTCAGGAGTAAGTTCAGCAATAATTAATGGTAGACTTTTGAAATTTTGACATTACAGTTAGGTTTGCTTGACTTAAAATATAGGCTTTAAATGAAAACCAAATATTGAGTATAACCATGAATTCTTGAGTAATTTGTTTAGAGATCCCGGTTAGGCAGTTACCTACTCTACCGAGGGCCACATTTAAAAGTTGTACTACTCAACTGATGGAAAAAATTATCACAACTCAATGGGAAAAATCCGGAATACCTAACATCTGTAACGCGTTGTCGTATGAAATGGGTAAAACACAGTCATTTTTCAATTTTGTCCGATCTTCCCGTTCAAGACGTCATTCTATTCAACTTTCCGAGCCTTTTTAGGATTAACGGATTAGCCGAAAATTCATCCCGCCCGCCACAAAATTTAGATCAAGTTCTAATATTACACGGATGCAGGTGACTCAATGTCCAATGTTATTTTGCCAGCACTAAACTCAGCAGAGTTTAAAGAAGTGAAGAGACTACAACTCTTTTTGATTATTTCAATTGACTCCACAATCTCAACTGAAAATTAAACACTTCACTAATTTTAATGGATTGGTGCTGGGTCATTTTAGTTGTGTGATACCTAAAAAAATAGCCGAATAACAAAGTTTTTGTTATGACTATTGCGAAACCTTGACTTACTATAAGCCCTGCCATAAAAAATTTCAAATCAACTCCCCTCCTCCCGCCCGATCCAATTTTATGAAATACCCCCCATAATACAAAATCCATCTCAAAAAAAGATTCTCAAATTTTAACTATACAGCCGTCATCAGCTAGTTTTTAATAAATAGAAAAAATGTGCATATTGAATCTTCTTTATTCTATAACTTCTTTGTTTTGTTTTTTTATATATATCAACAGAAAATATTTAAGTGATGAGCCATCTTAATTTTTTGAGGGACTTCGAAATGCAATAATTTACTTTCTAAATACCTTTAGGTTATCAACAGAAATAAACAATTACCATATAAAATTTAAAAAGTTCAACATTTATTCGAGGTTTAATGCTTGATTTTTTTTTTTAAACAACAATATCATAAATTACTTATAATCTATATTAATAAAAACGTAAATGTTCGTTTGTTAAAAACCGCTTATCTCCAAAGCTTCTTCACCGATAGCTTTGAAATATTTACATAATGTTTCTATCGCATTCGGGAGTGTTTTTATATACATTTAATCACCCTCCGGTCTTTCGTTTCGAAATGGCGGTCCAAAAATCTGTGTCGCTATAGACTGTAGCGCCTAAACGGCTGTAATGATTTTAATTAAACTTGGCTTAAGTCTTCTCCTTGAAGCCCTTTTTATTTACACATATAACATCCTTCTCCGAAAAGAGTATGAAAAAAAAAGTTACGATGGGTTCTAAACTATATTTGCGAATAACTCAAAAAGTACACAATTTTTGTTTGATTATACGCATCGTTATTTGTAAGATTTTTTGATTCACGGCAAATAAAAAAAAACAAAAAAAAAACACTAAGATCGGACGATTTGGTGCAGAGATATAATGCTTTAAACATTTAGTAATTTTTCGTGGGAGATTTAGAGATCGATTGCTTCTTATATAGACAATTATATGTTGCAAATTCTAGAGTTGGAAAACCAGACAATCTCTATATCTTTACTAAGAATGGGACAACAAAGAATACTGCATATTCACAAGTATTGTTACTTAAAATATATTAGAAACATCTAATTTTTTTCTACTTCTTTTTTTATATAACCAGAATGGGTCATAGCAACGCGTGGCCGGGTACATCTAGTAAAATAATAAAAATTAATTAAATGTGGGCAAGTTCCTAAACTCAACGCTGGCATCGAATTGCCTTGCTTAGAGACGGATTAGATCAGATTCGAGCTCAGCATCGAGTTTAGGAACTCGATAATTTGTACTTCCAAAAGCACTACTTACTTCACAAATAGTCGTTGCCTTGTTTGTAAAAATAAATGGAGATAGTTTGTTTATATATATATATATATATACAGGTGCTTTATTGCGCGTGCAAATAATTATTTGGATCATTATATTATACAATATTTTATAAATTTATTTTTTATTCAAGTGTCAAAATGATTTTTTTTTTAATTCGCCTCGAGTAGGATACACGGCATACATAAATAATATGAGAATAAAAGTACCAAACTTTATATATTCTATACATGTCCCTCTATGCATACTTTTTCATTGAAATAATCGCGTGTTGGTCTCCCCCAAGAAGTCTACAACAGCCGTTGATGGTTTTTCGCAACACAGCGATTCTCTCCTAGGTTTAGTGTCCTCAATGTTATGCCCTTTCGCCAGGAATCTCGGCTTTTTCTGCCTTCAATACATTAGCGCATATCTCCAATCATCTCTTTGTCGCCGGCGGAAGAAAAACCATCGGACATCCTCTCCTCTTTATTTCGTAGCAGCACGAAGTACATTTATCTCGGACACTCTCCCCTCAATCACAGGCGACCTTCAGGAGGATTGGATTGGTTTATATTGATCGGGAAAACAACTCTGAGAAAATCCTGCGATGTTTTTAGGAACGAACGTGTTCTGTTTGTTGGATAACCGAATGCCAAGGACATATTTGCGTGTGTGTATTTTATTAATTAACCTATCCAATGCATGAAGTACAGTGTAGTAGTTGGTTTATCAAAGCCGTTTTAAAAATTTATTTGTTGTACTAATATAAGTCAGCTTATCATTTTATTTATTTTTCTCGGGTTGATATTAGATTAATTGATAATTATATATTATTTTATAAAATATTGTGTAAAGTATCATTATATATACTTTATTCCGAAAATTCTTTCTAAAAACAATAAAGAAAAAGAAAATATTTATTTTTATATTATAATTCTTGGATATTATTTCTTTAACATAATATTAATTACTAAATACTAATATATTTTTCTCGCTCAAAAAATGATCTTACTTGTTAGTAAAGGTTAATAATACAAAAGTATAACTTACAAAATAATAACACTGGAGCAAAAAAAAAAAATTATAAATAATACATTACTGAATTTCACAAAGATAAATCAGATAGGAGCTTTATTTGCCAGACAATTTGATTTAAAAATGAAAAATTAATCTTCGCACGTTTAGAAGTTTTTATTTTATTTTATTTGTTTATTTTTATTTATTTATTTTTTTTATTTACCTTCTTCATCAGTATTATTTATTTACTTCTTATATTTATATTTATTTCTTTATTATTTGTATATATTGTATGAATGAGAACTTTTAGCCCTAATGCTTATAGCCCTCCAGCAGTGGCTGATTGTATTATTATTCAATAAATAGATTTAATAAAAAAAAAAAATCTTCGCACAGATGAGTCCAATACGAACTCTCAGTGTATTTATTTATTGGCTATTCGATTATATTATATTTCAATTATTTTATTATTGATTTCCATTTATATTTCAAAAGCGCTGAAATTGCTACTTTTTTAACTTTTTTTTTTTTTGAAACGGGGTCAAACATTGTCTGTACACAGGAAATATTTTAAGAAATTATACTGACTACGGAATAACAGTTTTATTAATTATTTCCTTGGTGTACTCTTTTACTTTCAAAGATCTATAGGAAACTAATGGATTCTTGGATTGATATTGATTTAACTGGTAATTATATAATATTGTATAAAGTATTGCGTAATATATTATTATATTAACTTTATTCCGAAAATTCTTTCTGAAAAAAAGAAAATATTTATTTTTATATTCTTGGATTGAATTTGTTTAAGCGTAATAATAATTACAAAATACTAGTATATTTTTTTCATTCGAAAATGGTCTTACTTATTAGTAAAGGTCAATAATAGTAAAGTGTAACTTATAAAATAATGAAACTTTTATGAAACTAGGTAGAAAAATATTAGAACCATGTCCGAGGGTTTCTGCCTATTCGCCCTAGGAGCCGAGAAAAAAAAATTAATATTTGTTTATATTGTTTTCTGACTTTGATATATTATTTGATGAGTTTCTAATTTATTATACATCAGTCGATTTTTTTTATTTTATTTTTTTAAATAATAAAAAATACTGCTAATTGCATAAATACAGTAAAATAGAGGCAGTAAATTTTTGTTGATAAAACAAATGATCCAGATTATCTTACACGAAAGCTCTTATTATTCCATTTAAATTACCAATTTGTAGAGGAGGATTTTTTCCAAACTGCCCAATAAAATAACCACAATTCCTCTGGATTCACTCATAAGTCAATATTACTACAACCGTTGAAAAGCTTAATTATTGCTCTTATATTCAACAAATTTATAAGTGATAAATAAAGAAAAACTTCCCATAAGTTTTGATTGATTATCTTCAAGCCGCATTTATTTTTGGGCGTCTGGTTTGTGTATTTCATTGAGTTCTAAATTTATGCTACTGTTTGTTTCAGTAAAATTGGCTTTGAAACATTATCCAATTTATTCTATCTTAATGGATTCATTGTCTCTCTTCTTTTTTTTTTTTCTTTTTTTTTTGGAAACAAAACCATCTTACTCCTTAAAAATAAACGAGGAGCTGATGGTGTGAAAGCGAAAGGAAGACTGGTATCGAGACACTGCTGCCTCTTGGAACCCACTTTCTCGAAATCAGCTTATCTTGGCTCTAGCTTCAACTGCTGACTCTTTACTATATGTTCGGGGATGCCATGTTAGGGACAGTAAAGAGAATTGTCTTCTTTGGTTCCAAGCTCCTCCTACGGGTTTTTCAGTCCTCATTGAAAAATTGTACTTAAACAGATAAGTTTACGAAGTACTTTTATGTATTTAAAAAGAAAGTCTTTACTTTTTTTTACATACCAATATCGATATGTTTATTTTTCGCGCATTCACATATAATGAAATTATATATACATACCTCAAACGCTCATTGCAAGAACATTAAAATATAATTTATATATATATATATATTTTTTGTGCGGCATAATTCGATCCTGTCAAGATACTGGTCATTAATTCATCAATCGATTTCATTTGTTAAAGAGCAGAAACTTAAAAAGAGGTATAAATTAATGGTTAGTATATCATTGAGAACTTGTAAAAATAACTCTTGAACCTCCAAAATGCTGGTTAAAAATTAACTCACCGAATGCAACTTAATGTTTGTATTGTATTTGGTCTGCATGCATTGCGATTTGGTTGTTAATGGTTTGCCTGAGTTTAGAAGCTCGAGTCTTTGTGTTTGAAATTTCCTAATTATATTCTGACCACTTATTCATATTTGGAACATTTTTTATTTATTTATTGAGTGATATAAAATTCTGACACTTGGACAATGGTTTTAGTGAGGTAAGACTTGTAGTCTTGTATGAATGTATCGGAAGTTTTATATAAATTATATAAAATGAACTAAAACAAAATAACAACTAAATAATAACCAAAACGTATATAAAATAAATAAAAATAAAATAACTTAAAGATAAATCAATTTTTAAAAAAACACATATACATAACTGTATATACACTAGTGTTGCCCAAAATTGGTCTTGGTCTTACCAAGACCAAGACCACAGAAATTGTTGCAAGACCAAGACCGAGACCTGACCCTGCTAGTCTTGCGCACGACCAAGACCAAACCCTGCTGGTCTTGCAGTTCTTGCAATTAATCAAACTGAGACTATTTTCAGATATAGTACGGTGCTTAAACATTTTTATCTAATCTAGACAGCGTTGTTTTTTCTTGTGGTATTTTATATTTGAGTATAGCCTTTCAAATAATAATAAAAAACTTATCTTTTTTTTTTCGTTCTCCCCTTACCTCGCCTTTATGTTATACGGGGGTTTTCGCGGGCCATGGATGAGGACGGGGGATTAATACCAGAGTTAAAAGACTCTCGGGCAGCGGTACGCGAACTCATAATTATTTTCTTGTCTCTAACTTCAGTTATCAGGTTGCCGGGCAGCGCGCAGTTCTGTGCTTAATCGTTTGGCCACCCCGCTCCTAATAATTATTAATCATTTGCCAGGACAGGAGCAAGATAAGAAAACAAAACATGAATAAACATTAAGACTAAATGTTTACTAATACTAGCCCATTTAGTTACTATAACGAAACTTCTCAAAAGAAGCGGACACTCACAGGGAATAAAAAATTCCACTATAGAGAGATGTCCATTTTAGAAAAAAACAAGTTAAAAAAATAACAATTAGAAAACAAATTGTATATTAAAATTTATATCGTTAAAGTAAACTCGTTTATTCGGTCAAAAACATTTTTATTTTTAATTTTATTTTTTGTTTACTTAGCCTTTTTATTTATTTATTTATTTTTTTTTTTTTATGTCCTTCCCTACCTCGCTCGCCTTTTAGGCTATACGGGATTTTCCTGGGCCGAAGGGTGAGGGCGGGAAATTTAAAATCCCCTCCGGCACCGCGATGCGAACTCATACTTTTTTTAATCTTCTCAACTCTCTTATCCGGTTGCCAGCCAGCTCACGGTGCAGTGCACACGATTTAGCCCATTCGGACACCCCGCCCCCTTAAAAAAAAACAATTGTTTACTTAGCCTTTACCCCTAAGGATCATTGGCTTTATGTTTCCATTTTATATTCCTTGATAAAAGTCAATTTCTTTTAAATATTTGGGCGGTTTTCCTATTTCGTTTTCCTCATCTTGCAGAATTCCTTTCATTTCCGTTCCCATTTGTAAATGTTTCCTTGTATCAGTGGACCTTTTACATCCTAATAATATATGCTTTACTGTTTGTTAAATTACAATTTAAAAATATTTTTATGAGAAATTTAATAATATATTTTGCATAATAAAATTGCACATAAGAAACGTAAACTTTTTTTATATAAAAAAAAGATTAGTAATTTGTAATTCTTGTTTGGACTAGCGTAACTATTTTGTTTTCCAAATTGTTGTGAATAGATAAAATCGATACAATTGTTCCACTTCGTCTTTCAAGATGAAATTATTTTTCAGCCAATTAATTTGTGAGAAAACTTCTTTAACATTCACTCAGAGATCACGAAAGTGTATTATCAGCTCAAAGCTCCTCCGCGAGTATAATAGTTCGAAATGATTGTACGAGGGTTACGATACAAGCCTGGTGAAATCATCCGTTGATAATCACTTAAAAGAAATTATTTCTTTGCATTGACATATCTGTGTTTGGCCCGCTGTTCGCTGTATTCGTTATCTCTTTAAAATGTCTAACCACCAAGTTTTAAGCGAATTGCTAAATTGCAAGTACTGAACTTTCTGATACACGCATTAATTACATACCTTTTTCTTTGAAATTTAACCAGAACCATGTTGACACATTATAATCAAATTTGTGAAATGACAACAAAGGGTTAAGACTAAATTCTATTTCAAAACCGGATTCCTTGGCGAAACTAAACGACAGGAAGGGGGTTAATGTTCTCAGAATATGAGCTTCACAAGTTCCGTATAGTCATCCCTAACTGGATATTTTTGGCTGTAATTCTATAAATCCGTTATTTTTAATCAGATTTCCTTGTTGTTTCGTTTTGTAGCAAAACTATTATGTGAGCAATGAATATATTATCAGAAATAATATATGAAAATACAAAAATAAATGACAGTGTGTTAGATAACGTGAGATATCTTATTATAAAATTTAGGGTTTTTTTTCGATCATTAGAAATTCTTGTTTTAGCTTCTACATACTTAATATATATATATTAATATATAATAATATTAATATATACATAATATTAATATATAATATATAAGTAATATATATAATATATATATATATATATATATATATATATATATATATATATATATATATATTTCAAATAAGATATTATAATTTATGTTTTTTTGTTTTAATAAATTTGATATTTGGTTTATCTACTGAAAACACGTTCCTCGAAAACTGATGGATTTTTTATTGTAAATTTCAGAAAATATCAGTATTATCAGACTTTCCGCTAGCAAAATAATATATATATATATTTTTTTTTTTATAATTGTACATGAACACAGGTTTCAGAACTTCAACATAAAATTCAGTATGAAATTATTTTATCTTAGGTTATTTTATTAACGCTTTTTTTTTTACTCATACTGGTCAATTATCGTCCATTAATTGTTCTTTATTTTCCTTATAGTTCTTCATTCTTATAATTGATAATTTTTTTACTGTACATCCTACCGATTTTTTATCCTTCCTTCTGTATTTTATTTTGTATAACTTATGACACAGTACTGCATTAACGTTTATCGTTATTCTGGTCATAATAGTTATTATGATTTACTACTAATTTAATTAACCAATTAATGATTTAAGTTTACCTTCGAGTAACAGATATTGAGAAACGTCAAAAAAATATTATTATTAAAGCGCCTCAAGTCAACGGTGGCAACTATTGTTTGTTAATTATTGATGTGCACATTCCAATGAAGGTTTTCAAACAATTTTCAAAGAATTTATGGGATCTAAAAATTTGCAGTAGAAGGAATGCATAGAATTGCCATGGAACTTCCAAAATTACATGAACTGTGAAATGGTCCAGGATGAACAAAATAAATGTTGTTTTTTTTCATATTTCTATCCTCTAAAAAGTGGAAAAGCATTTTAGTGGACATTAACAAAGATTTTATAATAATTCTGTGAAAACTGAAATTATTGGTTACCCAAATTCATGCTGTATTGTACATATTTTTCAATACTTTAATTAAATTCAACAACCTGTAATTCAACGACAACAACATCTCGCCGTGAATAGCTCAGACCTGATTGGCTATTGGTAGTTTTAGTTCAGAGAAGAACATAAAAAGTATTATATCCATTTGGTACCACAGTGTGCAGTAAGTTATGGAGAAACGTTTCAATCAAAATTTAAATAATAAACTAAAGAACGTGAAGGATGCACGGTACTTGTTCATCTCTAAGTGCCCAAAATAATAATACCTAAGTACCTAAACTACTAATAAAAGCTTGTATGAATTTTATGTGCGAATCTAACATATGTGCTAAAAACATTAATCAATTAATTGTATAAACATATGTATTTATGCTTTATGAAGTTTAAAATGAACATTATACGGCTTTAACGAGTTTAATGAAACTTTCTCCTAATTTTCTACTTAAAGTCTTTCTTTAAATCTTCGCATTTTTAGTTGATTCTCTAGACAATTCCAGAAAAAAAGTTATAAACAAAAGAAAATTGTTTTGGGGAGCTAACTCACCACGTATACACCTATCGGTTTTAAACGGATCTAAACGTTTCTGAGCCTGTTTTGAAACTTATTTTTTGAAAGGTCATTAAATTTCTGATAAAATTGTTGACCAAAAAATCACAAGAATCGGTCCAGTTTTAACTGTTATAGTATATATTGTTTTTTATACGCTGATTTTAATGGTGGTTCACTTGCCCGTTTACATTGCGTGATTCATCTAAGGAATCGTACCCTAATGATTTCACTGATCAATTTTTAGGAAAATGAATCTATTCCAATTGTTTTTTTCTGATGGACACATTTAAAGTTGTATTTTTTTTTTAAATATACAGGAAAGTCTTGTAAGCGGACACAATAGATTTTTAATTAAAATCATTGGGAACAATATATGAATTGTCTTTACTCTACAACTCTTTCATTCCATATAATCGGAGGGATGGAAGAGGGTTTTTTTTTTTTTTTTTTTTTTTTTTTTTTTTTTTTTTTTTTTTTTTATTGAATAATAATACAATCAGCCACTGTTGGAGGGCTATAAGTATTAAGGCTAAAAGTTCTCATTCATACAGTATATACAAGTAATACAGAAGTAACTATAAATATAAAAAGTAAATAAATAATACTTATAAAAAAATGTAAATCAATAGGAAAAAATAAATAAATAAATAAAATAAAAATAATAAAAAAAATAAATAAATAAACAAACAAAATAAAATAAAAACTTCTAAACACATTCATACCTATATACAATATATACATTCGCCCAGGAATCTCCGAGCCAGGATTTTCTCCCCACATGTGGAAAGCAAAGCAGGACTCCAGAGATCCCAGTGCCACTTTTCCAGCCGCATCACTAGTATTAAAAGCCAGTGGAGGCTGAAGGAGGGCACTAGAGCCACAGATGCTCAAGACTTGAGTGGAGAAGCTGGCCATTGCCAGGACTCCAGAAGCATATTTACAATAGATCTCGCGGCCACTGCCGTTTTAAGCTTCGAGGGAGATTGTAGGGATGGTGGGAGCTGGACAGGGATTGAGCTAGAGGATTTGGATGATGGATAAGGTTCTGGTGAAAGTTTGAGAATCTGGATGGGATGATGTCGAGGACAAAAGGGATGTTAAGGTCACGGTGTAGGGTCTTATTTGTGACATAATATGGGGCATTGGCTATTGTTCTAAGTACTTTGGACTGGAAGGATTGGATGCGTTAGATATTCGAATGTTTAGCAGTTCCCCACAGTTCAAGTCCGTAGGTCCAGATAGGTTTCAGTATTGTCTTGTAGATTAAAAGTTTATTTTCATTGATTTTAATGCGCCAGTCGTTGCACCACTGCTCAATCAAGGAGAGGTGAGATTGTAGGTTTTGAGATGCTATTTGAAGATCTGAGTGAGAGGATAGAATGGCAGTATCATCGGCAAATGTAGCTAGGAAGGTATCGGGATTTGAAGGGATATCGGCAGTGAAAAGGATGTAGAGAACTGGACCCAAAACACTGCCTTGTGGAACACCAGCCTCAACTGGATAGTAAGTGGAGAATTCGGTGCAGCAACGGACTTGAAAGGAACGATTTGAGAGATAGGATTTGATGACTAGGTATAAGGATTGGGGTAAATGGGTTTTGAGCTTGAAAAGCAAGCCATCGTGCCACACCCGGTCGAAAGCTTGCACTACGTCCAGAAAGGCACCAGTGCAATATTGCTTGTTTTCAAGTGCAGAGGATATATGGTCCACGACACGAAGGCCTTGTTGGACAGTGGAATGTCTTGAGCTGAATCCAAATTGATGAGAAGGGATGTTGTGGGATTCGAGTATGGGTAGGATGCGTTTGAGGAGCATTTTCTCAAAGATTTTTGAGAGGATAGGGAGTAAACTTATCAGTCTGTAAGATGATGTGTTATTAACGGGTTTGCCTGGTTTTGGAAACAGCACGATTATGAAGGAGGGTTATCACTATCTTTCTTTATTCTTAATTTTATTGTACTTTACAATACTTATGTCAATAAAACATCTAATTGTAGTTATTTTGTAGCGTTTTTCTAAGATTTAAAGTACCATATTAATAAATAACAATAAGCTGATAGTTAACTGCAAGATTCTTGCGCAAGACCAAGACCAAGACCAAGAATAAGTGCGCAAGACCAAGACCGAGACCAAGGTTCGTTGACGCAAGACCAAGACCGAGACCGAGGCAGTCTTGGTCTTGGTCTTGCGTTTGGGTAACACTAATATACACCATGTACCTTCAACTTTAGGGGGAAAAGCAGAACTCCAGGATCGATAGTTAATACTAAGATTATAGCATAAAGTAATTAGATAATGTAATATATTATAGCTATATTTATTCAATCCTCTTTCTTGAACAATAGTCATACTCAAGAAAGAATAACAATATTTCAATTTATTTATTTATTCACTCATTTTAAATTAAAAGAACAATATATTGCAATTATTTTTTCTAGTATTAATCTATGTAGAGAAATTACGATTGTAGATCTCTCATTCAAGTTCTTTTCCCTCTTCTTGTTTTCTCAGACGAGTCGCTGTTTCCTTAAATATTTCTGATTTGCCAAAAAGCTGAAAATATATATTTTTAAATGATTAACCAACATTAAAACTTTTATCGTCTACTTTATAGTGGAGTTTTCCTGAAAATACGATTTTTTTTATTAGTTTTTTAATGACTCTGTTAACAGCATACGGTTTTATCCGTGTTTGTTATGAATAAAAAATGGTTGATTTTTTATGTATGTACGAAATTTAATTCATTTCAAGATTGCGATTGCAATTTCAATTACTCATTAATTAGTATTGTAAGAAATGGATAATCAAGGTAGTCCAATTGAGATCATGAACACTCCCACCGGAGCCATGTAGATCCCTGTTGCTAGGTTTACTCTTGACACCTATCGTGCTTCACCAAACTGCTATTCATATCAATCCGCCTGGGCCCCACTTCGGTTGTTGAGATCTGTTGACCTCAGAGTCCACTGGGAACCTTCAAGAACTTCATTGTCCGAAGGGACGAGGACCACATTGAGCTGTTAGTTCTACCGGCATTAATTGAACCAGATTCCTGTTTGTGCAGGAAGGACAGGTCAGGGCCTCCGGTTCAAGGGTATCGGGGCCTACCGTGCCCGTGGGCAGCCCTGCAATAATTATCTCCAGTCCCTGCCCGTGTTTGGTAACCTGCTTCTAGTTATATCCAAATAATGAACTATAGAGGCCTTAAGAGTTATAGTGCAGTTCTTATTATTTATATTATTCTTATATTTTATTATGGAATTTATTTAAGTTGATTTGTACACCGTCAGTATACATACCACAAAAGTCAGTACCATAGTCGGTGTACCACAAAAATATCAGACGAAATCAAATTAAAGTCAACATTGGAAGTAGTGAATATATATATACATATATATTAATAGAAATTCACTTATTGAGTAATTTCAAAAATATATATTTTTTTTTAAAATAGGTTTTTTAATACATAAACATTATTAACTAGGAACATCAGTTCGAAAATTACATCGATTTTTAGAAAGAAATAACATAGTATTAGTGAGGAAATGATATATAATTTTTAAAAGAGAATTTCTACCGTATCTACCGCAATTAAAAGAGTGTCAGCCAAATATCTACATATTTTGGTTTATTATTTTCAATAATCAACCATTGTGATCGACCAAAAACTTAACCCCCTCTCAAAATTTGAGGTTTCACGTTTCAGGATTCGTAGAATTCGAAAAACGAATAAAAATTTTTTTGTTCGTCCGCCGTCCGTGTATTTTCTCCGAAACTATAGAACCTATTTTTTTTTCAAATTTAGATATAAAATCAGAGGTCACCCGAGGATGATCCTCCTTCATCGTCATTACTATCCGTCTTCGGCGGCTGAACCTGCGTTGCTATGGACTGTAGCGCCTAAACGAATGTACCGATTTTAATGAAACTTCGCTTAAGTCATTTTCTCGACGCCTTTTTAATTTATCTATATAACATACTTCAACGAAAAGACGCTGGAAACAATGTTACGAGGGATAGTAAAATTAAATTCCGAATAACTCAAAAAGTATACACTTTTTTGTCAATATTTTTAAAAGTTTACGGAATTCCCTAAAAATAAAAAAAAAAACGTTCGTCAAAATTGAACAATTAGGAGCAAAGATATGATCTCTAGTTTTTTTTTTTTTTATATGTTCTGCTGCAAAGCTTATATCCTTTGTTTTGGTCTTAGAATTTTGAATGTGTTACTGAAGTAATGATAATTTTATTATCTTACTAATCATTAAAAAAAAATTAATCCAATAATTGGAATCACCTTTTATTTTTATTTTTTTCATTGTAACTAGGAAGGTAATGTTGAAATAGTGAAAAAAAACTATTTTATTTTAAGTCAACATTTTGACTCGACTTTGCAGGTATTCTTTAGGGTATAGATATAACGAACAAGATACAAAAGGATATAGAAAAATGTGGAAGTTACATGATATTTAGATCATAATTATAACAAACTTATTAAAATATTAATAAGTTTGTAACTTATTAATATACAATTTTGTTTAATTGTTTAATAACTTAAAAAATTGTTTAATGACTTACTAAAATTGTAATAAGTTTTTTCAGATTGTTTATAATTTGTATATAAATATCATGTAACTTCCACATTTTTCTATATCATTTTGTATCTTGCTCGTTCTAACTCTGAAGACGACCTGCAAAGTAGAATCGAAACGTTGGCTTGAAATAAAATATTTTTTTCACTCTTTTAGTCTTTTTATGACCCTCATCCCCGTTCCTCCATAACCATCTCGTTCCTCAAAAATATACAACGGTCAACCATCAAGTATTCAATTTATATTTTTTAATTGCGGTGGAGATCTGAATGGAAGGTTTGTTACAGTGTGTTTCAGAGTTGGGATAGGAACCACACTATCTATACATACTATACATTTATTTATATGAATAATAGTTTGTAAATTCTCGCATTAAATATTAAAGACAGATGTCTTCTACACACATAAAAGTTGCTACGTATATTTAAACAAATTTGTCGTTCAACATCCCAGTTGTCTACATTACTTTAAAAAAAAAAACTTGTTGATTTCCTAAACCTGGGTGTCTATTACTGGTGTAATATAGGCTGTGAGAATTTCCTATTTTTTTAGGGAGAATTGCTGCCAATCAAACCCATTTACAAAGGTTCGCCTTCAGAACTAAAGTTGCGATTCACATTAATGTTGAAAATTCCTCTAAATTGCCTATTACCGCCACATTTACTTCATATGAGAACAACTATGGTTGTTCGAAAAAAATATAGTTATCTATTTTTTTACAGAACTTCAACTCATCAGTAAATAAATATATTATTCAAATAATTTTTTTTTTAATTTAAGGCAATCTGTAAACAAATAAGTTCTCATTAGCAGAGGAATGATAGCCCCGCAATCCTTGGCCGCATTTCGGCTCCACTAGCGACAGAACGCTCGGGTAGCGACTGCCATCCCAAGGCCCACCGATAGCGCTCACTTTATCATTATCTCGACTCAACCAGTGGGTTAGTTGCTAATGATATCGTTTCAAGGAGCTAAACAGGATATCTTTTTCTGCCTCATTCCTCTTCTTTTTTTTTTTTTTTAATAGCTATAATTCTATTATCAATTTTTAGGGAATCAATCAGGTAGGTCTACCAAATATATTATTTTCAAAGATATCTGGATAATATATTACTCTACCAACGCACATATTTTTTTTCTCATAACGATATCATAATGAGCATTGAGAAAATGATGGCGATTGTTAGATAACACGGTTAGATCGCTAGTAAACACCAGTGATTCGGCCGGACAAGGCCTTACCCGTTAAAATGGCATATAATGATTGATACAAAACGTTCGCGCAAGGATATACTAAATTATATGATATTATTGAAACAATCAATTTCGAAAAGACCGACAACATGCCAACAATGTATATTCCATTAACACTACTGCCTACCGCATGTGTTGCTTTGCTTTTATAATGGCAGAAATCAAAAGAAGTATATTAGACCTTTTCCAAAGACAGTAAAGTTTCGTCATAGAGAATGGTACATCCTTGTTCAGAAAGGTAGTAACCATAGAATAATTTTGCCGGTATCAACATGTACTCTACGTTTCATAAACTGAAGCTTAAGTCCTGTTTTTGTTTATGGTGATCAAGAGATTTTTTTTTCCATTAAGCAACGTTATGGGTTGGGTTTTTAAATATTCTGTTGATAATGTTTGATTGATTTGAACAAACATATGTTTTATAAATTATGTGAACTATTTTGGTATAAATATTAGATAACATTCAGAAACGTTTGCCTTTATTGATGGCGTTTTGAAAATAGTTCTAACATCGATCGCGTATTTTTTTCATTGGTCCATTTGTATTTGTTTATATAGGTCATATACGCTAAATACTTAAACAGTCACAATTTGTATTATTTTTTATTATAAAAAAGTGTTAAGAAAAATATATAAAAAAATTATCCTTAAAAACGTTATTCTAAAAGCATTAAAAAAGGAAAATATAAGTAAAAGCATAATTATTCTTTTAATTAATGTTTTCTGTCTATTATTTTGTAAAGTCCTTCAAGGACCATTTAAACACCGTTTTGTTATCACCGTTATAATTAAAAAATAAATTAAATTAAATCATAGACTCGCTACTTACCAAGGGGCTATTATTTTTTCTATTTTTCACACATATTAGGAAGCCAAGCGATTTCAGTGGGTGCGAAAACTTTTTCAATTTTGGGCAAAGATTCGATTGTGGCTATAGAAAAGTAGTCTTTTCTATGCCCACGAGTGGTCCGTTGTCAACATTTACCTCCGGATGCCAAACTATCCAAGACATTCATTCACATATCGTGTGAGGACTTGAACTGTTTTATTGATTGGTTTTTCTTCAGACTTGAGTGATAGTTTTCACAGATAAATGTCATGTTAAAGTTCTTTAAATGCACTTAAATTTTCCCTTTTTTTTCAATTGGAAACCAAAGTCAGATGCAGTGTTGGTCCGCACATTTTTTTTTTTTTTTTTTTTTTTTTTTGGGTCCTTCCCTTCCTCGCCGTTAAGGCTATACGGGATTTTCCCGGGCCAGGGAGTGTGGGCGGGGATTTAAAAGACTCCCCCGGCACCGGGACGCGAACTCGTGACTATTTTTATATCTTTGTATTCATATGTCAGGTTGCCAGGCAACGGCGGTGCAGTGCACACGCTTTAGCCCATTCGGCTACCCCGCCCACTGGTCCGCACATTGTTCAATTTTAGCTTTAAACGCCCACAAACTTCCACAGCTTGGATTGGAGCTAGACAATTTAGATGTTTTTCCTTATTTCTTCTCCCTCTACCCTCTACCTTTCCCACACGCGATTGCTAAGTCAATGTTTTATTTTTTTTTCTAGGCACTGTCGAATTAACATCTAATTCTTAGCACTCAAAACTAATGTTTGCCTAACTTTCTCTCCTATTTTTCATGATTAGGATTACGTCAGATGTCGGCAGCGATCGTTGACTTAAACTAGCTTGTGTATTAATCAACGTATTAGGTTATTTAGGTTAATGATAATCGTCATTAAGATAGAATGAAACAGGCGTATTATAGAACCACTAGATCCGAAAAACAGTGGGAATAAATAAAATTTCTCTAACTTATTGCATACTTAATTTCTTCAAGTATGCAAGTGTTACATAAGGGTTTTACTAAATATTCTGGAAGAATTTGACTTTTATTAATTATTATTATTCTCACGAATATAGCTGGAAGGTAATAGTAATTATTTAGTTATGTTATAGCGATATCTTTACTTAATTGAAAACCGGCAATATTGTCCGAAACAATCGACAAACATCTTTTACATCTATCAACATTATGAACAACAGGTTTGACCTTTTCACTTTTTTTAGATTTATTGAACACGGAACTTATATTCCTTATTGTGCTTCCGCTCGGCTGCACGGTAAGCGAAGATTTACGATACCGAGATATTTGATGGCTCAGGACAAAGGCTAACCGTCCTTGGCCAGGGAAAGTAGTTTAGCCTCTTCACTGCCACTTCAGCCTGTCATGTCTTCATCGAAACTGATCCTATCTGTCTTTATGAGACGTATTGCAAACGATATCTATACGGGGGTGTATTGGAATCACATCAATAATTTACACGAGATACGATAGTCTCTTCGACTACTCTCGTATTCTAAAAATAAATATAGGATGTTGATTCGCTAAACATCAGTATTGAATTCTTGGCTTCAATCTACTTTAATTTATGTAAATCAAGAAAGGGTAAAATCCGAAAAAAAAAAAACATGCACTATATGATGATTAGATACCAGATATGTATAAATGTGTTTACACTTTTTTTTTCAAACCCTTGTCCAGAATTTAAAAAATAATAAATGAAGCATATTTTATTTTACATATTTGGAGAATATTTTATATTTTTATATATTTGAAGGATACCTACACATTATCGAAGAGGAGCCCATCTCCTCTCACCCCCCCCCCAGGTCGATGGCGCAAGAACCTACTCCCCTACCCTTCTCCCAAGATATTTATTGCTTACTTTCCTTAAAAACAAAGCAAGCTAAGGTTAAATTAGAAAAGTCGTAGGATCGTATACAATTACGCTTGATGCGGTCTGTTCCATGTTTTCTCTGGTCCGTTAGTCAGAAAATTTAAAAATTCGTCAAAATATGTCCCCAAAAGAATTTTTTATGACGTAAGTTGCGCCGCGATTCCTCCTTCTGTGAATCTCCTTCTATGAACCCCTGCATTACCGTCCGTAATAAGTCAAGAACGAAAATTCATATTTAAATACTTATTTTGTTAAATCTGTCAAGTGCCTAAATCTAAGCAACCTCTAAATATTTCTCATCCCTATGGTTAAAATATATTCGTGAATTCCCAAATGAATATTTTCCTGAAAATGAAAAAAGATCCTGAGAAAGGCCCAAACTCATGGGCGCAGACATCGGAGGGGGAAGAGGGGAGAGATGGAGAAAATGATTGCCTCGCCCTCCCCAATAAAAATTGAGAAGGGCTAGAATATCGTTTCTTCCTCCCTCCTCCCCCCTCCTCCCAATATTCCGTACAAGAAAAATAAAATCAAAATCAATAACTATTAATCTATTACCGAAATCAATTAAGAAATAGGAAAAGTAGACCAGATTGCTGAGCTATGGCCTAGATGTATGTTCACTAGTATTTTACCATGCTTCATGCTCCTGTATTATATTTCTTTCTAAAAGATGTTTTTTGTTGTCACCACGCCATAACTCTGTTGTAGGCCACAATTCTTCATTAAATCCAATGATTGAGAGATCATTTTAAAGATTTTCTCACCTTCAGGTAGGAAAAATTGTCACATTTCCCCAAATTTAAGGGAAAAAAGTTATGTAGGAAAAGCAACTTTATTTGTGAATATAAAACACTATGCATTTTTCTTGATTGTACCCATGATTATTAGAAAGATTACTAAGTTACTTACAAAACAAAAAAACTATTGTAAAAATCATCCAATTAATAACAAAAATACAGTCCATTAGTTTTGGTATACATAATAATTTCTTCCTCTTTAAAGATACTGCATTTAATATTCTACTACCCTTGTTTTCCAGGCTGATATATAGTTTATTACTTCTTAAAGGCATTTTTTATTAGTACATTTTATATTTTTTAATAATTTAGAAAATACTACAATCGAGACTTTATTTTGAATATTACCTTTTCAGTCAGTGTTTAAAAATAGGCCCTAGTAAAGCAATTTGAACAAATATTTTGGTTTGTTATGTTAAATAGAATGTTGTATTAGACTAAGGCAAAGCAATTAATTCCACCCTCACATAATACATAGGATCTACTTAGTTCCATATTGTTTTGCTATTTCTTCACTAAACAAAATTTTCTGTGAATTATTCGCATGGGCCAACTAGTTATTGGAATATTAGTTTATATTAAAAAATAACTCTATAAAGCAAAATATCTTAGGATTTTATGATTGATGTATATGTACCCTTTTATTTTTACATGCAAATTTTATCACATTTCGCATAGTAAATTTTAAGCATCGGAGTTCATCTCAGCCTCAAATCTATAAAAATAAATATTTATATAAATTTATTTTTATATAGTATTAATTTTTTTAAATTTACAATGTTTGCATTGATTATGTTAATTATCACTCATATATTTTACACATAATATAAACACACAAGACTTTTTTGGGGGGTCTATCGTCCTTCAACCTGGTCTATCTCCAGAATGACATCAATTTCAATTTTACCTTCCTTCATACTGAAAAGTATAATTAGTTGGGATGTAAAAAAAAGTTTTTCCCGGGATGGATGTACTTCTTCCTGATTTTTTAATATTTTTTCAGCGTTGTTAATTATATCATACATTTATGACTTTCATATTTGGTATAATTTTCAGTAATTTAAACATCTGTAAGTTATTAGTGTATGTAGTTTTCAAAATCTTTTATTGTTAACTATGTTTGTGAAAAATAATGAGATGTATTTTTAAAACTTTACAGGAGTCAGTCAAAGGCATCCTACCTGTCATACAGAAGAGAGCCGAAAGAAAAGGAGAAAGGCCTTCCAAACTTCCAAGGCAGTTACAAAAGAACCATGTCACCTTCTGGGGGAAGGATCATTGAAACAGCCTGTAAGTATAAATTATAATGAACTTTTTTGTCTGTATGCATATCTTCTTGAAAAAAATGATTTTTCTTACATTAAAATTTAAATTCAATCAATCATTTTATAAATAGAATTTAGTTACCTCATGTCAATTATGAATCTCGCTTGCATATAGTTCTACATCTAATAATAATTACAATAATATGCCACTAATAATGGTATTTACAGATATTCGAATTTTAGCTATATTTCATTTTAAAATATCAATTCTTGCTATAAATTTTTATTTGTCCTCCTAAGTAAGTACATTTGAAAAATTATTTTGAAACTTTCACTTACTGTAATGTACTTTTACAGTGGATAAGCCTATTGAAAAGGTACCTGATGCCTCTCAGGTCAGTGATGAAGAAAAGTTAATTAATGAAACACCTAAAGAGGAAAAACAGCCAGCTAAAACTGAAGAAGAATCTCCTTCACCTAATGTCGATTCTGTCTGTGAAAGGGACATTGGCTCAAAAACACTTCCCCGAGGTTACCCGATTGCTGGACCTGCTAAAAGGGGAGTGCGCACACCCCGTGCTCAATCAGATCCAACATGTTCTACTAAAGTCGAAAAGAAGACTGTATCTGCATCAACTCAAGATAATTTAGGTTTGTAACTACTTCATCAAAAATGAGTATTTTTTTTTCTTTTTACTTTAGATTATAGAAATATAGAATAACTATGTTTAAAAAAAAATCACATTTTCTGTTTTCAGTATTAATAAAGAAAAAGAAATAATATTAAAATGTTACTTACTTAATCCAGTCCTCTTTGTTACTGCTGAGCAGTGTGAGGTTCCTTCTTATACAGCCTCACCCAAGAATCTCTGTCCTAATATTAAAATGTGGAAAATAAAAATAAATAATGTATAATATACTTTATACAATAATAATATGTATATACTTACTCAATTAAAAGAGACAGAAAACTTTTTAGTAATCAATATAAATCATGTACATTAAATTATATAAGTAACATTACAAGCAGGTATAATTTTGTTGAATAAAGTTCTCTTCTATCTTTTAACATTTTTTTAAAAAATAAGCATTAGTAGTAGCTCACTAGTTAAAATAGATAGTTTTATTTTTATAAAATAAAATAAAAACTATTTAAAGGGTGAAGTGATCGCGTCCGGACAGTTAGTCCACGTGCCCCCTGGATAACCCGTAAACACGGTAAGTAAATGATCACATTTATCGCCAACTCAGTCTAATATACAAAGCAAAACATGCCCAGGCTCTATCAAAAATGGCCAAATGCTCGCAAGTTTTTTAAAGTCTTAGGCAAGGCTCAACTCAAAGCTATCTTTTGGAACGCAGGCGGTTTAACCAAAGATAAATTCACCGAATTGAAACATATTGTGACAGAAAGTGATGTAGACTTATGTGCGATCGTCGAAGCTGGAGCGGCAACTGAAAAACCTGAGATGCACCGAATTCACGGATACCAAACATATTTCCTCCCAAGAGCAAGACAAGTTGCATCTGGTATTATGCTAGCTGTTAAGGCATCCATCGTTACGGATATGAAAATTAGGAAACGGCAAGATGCAAGTGATAAATCCGAGGCTCTGGAAGCAAATTTGTGGTATGGCAAACGGCACTTCCGAATATTCGTAATGTAAAACCCTCCTCAAAACAGACCGGACCTCACATGGTTGGAAAGGAACTGGAATGGAGAGAGTATACTATATGGAGACCTGAATGCCCCTTCCACTATATGGGGATATAATAACACTGATACAGTAGGCAGAATATTTGAGGATTTCCTTAACTCAAACCCTGCACAATATATTCGAAATGAGACAAAACGTCCAACCTTTCTTTCTTTCACTGGCAGTACTTCCTGCCCTGATGTTGTATTGGCGCACACCTCAATCTCTGATAACATAAAGCATACCCTACTACCAGCTATAGCAGGTTTCGGACACAATATCCTTGTGGTTAACTTGAACCTGAATCAAAATAATAATAGTAAGACCAAAGAACCGCAACTGCCACGATGGAATTTAAAGAAAGGAGACTGGAAGCTTTTCAGAAAATTGACAGATGAACTCATCACTGATAAATTAATCATAAACGGTAACATAGATAAAACATATACTAATATAAAAGGAAATTTATATAGGTGTGCCCTGAAGACTATTCCCCGAGGAACGGTACGAAAATATCGTCCTTTCTGGAATGAAGAACTGCAAAAGCTAAAAGAAGAAAGAGATGATTTTAGAAAAAGAGCTGAGAGCTCCAAAAATCATGCAATTATAAGTTTACTTAAAAGGAAAACAGCTATATTTAAAAGAAAAGTTATTTCAGCTAAACAAAACTCATTTAGAACGTTTCTACAGAAAATGGACTTTAGAAAAGATGGAGTTAAGGCACATGAATTTCTTTCAAAAATAAATAATGAATCAAACTTAGCAAACCATCCAATAACTTTCGATGGGAAAACAATAAGCAAGCTAAAAGAAATAGCTAACTCCTTCTGCAAACACTATTCAAAAGTAAGCAATTACAAGCCAAAAAAAAAAACGGAAATCCAGTCACAAACTCTACACATTGTTGTGTAATGAGTGAAGAAGATTATACACTATTCTGGAGAGATATCCAAACGCAAGAACTAAATGATGCTCTTACTAAATCTAAGAAAGGTAAAACCGCAGGCCCATATGACATACTGTCGGAATTTCTTATACACCTGGGGGATATGGCCAAAGAAACAGTACTAAAATTTTTAAATGATGTCTGGAAAACACATATTCCGTGTGAATGGAGGAAAGCAAAAGTGGTACCAATCTTGAAGAGAGGAAAAAAAGGAGACATGCCGGAAAATTTCAGACCCATTGCATTAACAAGTACTTTCTCCAAGCTCTACGAGAGAATCGTTGCAGAAAGATTTGAGAAATGCATAGAAAAATATGATCTAATATCTTCTAAACAAGCTGGCTTCAAGAAAAATCAAAACACTATTGAACAAGTAGCTCGTCTAACACAAGAAATAAAAAACGGCTTCCAAAGATAACAGAGCACCCTGGCTATATTCGTAGATTTTAAGACGGCATATGATAGAGTTTGGAGAAAGAAGCTGGTGAGTAAGCTTGTTGACAAGGGAGTCACAGGATATCTGCTCAAGACTATATCTTCTTTCTTAATCAAAGGTTTATAAGGGTGCGATATAAAAACGTTGTCTCGAGATATCGCCAAACAAAACAAGGCCTCCCACAAGGCTCGGTGCTGAGTCCTTTCCTGTTTAACATCATGATTGATGATATCACGGAACTCACTGAAACTATTCCGGGTACAAATGCTCTGCTGTACACAGATGACCTCGTCATTTGGGCAACAAGTAGTGACTTTAAAGGGCTAGAAAAGCACATGCAACATGTACTTAAATTACTAGAGAAGTGGGCCAATGAAAACAAGATGATCGTTAATTCCGAAAAGACGGAATTCCAACTTTTTACCCTCTCTACCAAATCACACGAGATCAATTTGAACCATAATAATGAAGAGCTCAAACGCACAGAAGAAGCTACATATCTTGGAGTGAAATTGGATAAAAGACTCTCTTGGAATAAACACATTGAAAAACAAATAGAACAGGCTTCAAAACGACTTTCGTTAATACAGAGGTTAGGTGGCTCAAAATGGGGAGCAACGGGGATGTTATGGCTCTTACCTACAAAACATATGTCCGCCCTGTTATTGAATATGGAGCAGAACTTGTTATCACTGCTTCGGACGCGATATTAGACAAGCTGGACATAATCCAAAATCAAGCCCTTAGACTCGTGACAGGAGGGAGCAGATATCAACCCCAATATCTGCGCTAGAATTACAAACAGGCATAGTACCTCTTGAGACACACCGGGAGCAACTGGCCATTACGCTCTATGGAAGGCTAAAACGTCTTAAGATCAACTACTGGAGTACCTATGAACCCGCACCTGAACGCCTTAAAACTCAAATTACTTTTACTAAGGCAGTGGAAGATTTGATACAAAGAAAAGGACTAGAATTAGCTGAAAGGGAGCCACTCCCTTCATTGACACAAGTTCCATTCACCAGCCAATTTGTTGTTCACTGTGATCTTCTTCAGAATGTTTCTAAGGATACAACACCAATTTACGAACAAAAGGCTATAACCCTAGAAACCATCGGAAAACGATTTCCAGAGACAGAATGGCTCCATGTATATACAGATGGTTCTGCACTGGAAGCACGCAAACATGCCGGAGCTGTTGTTTATTCAAAGGAGTTTCAACTTGCCGCCCCGGTCGGAAAGGTAGCCACAAACTTTGAAGGGGAAGTGAAAGCCATTCTCTTAGGCCTTGAGATGTTAACTGAACGGAAAGACAAGAAAGTGGCTTTCTTTGTTGACTCACAGGCAGCCATTTTGTCCCTAAAAAATGGATATAGTATAAATCCAAATGTTCCTAAACGCCATCAATATTTGAACCAATTAAAGGAAAATGGGACAGAAGTCGCTTTCCAGTGGATACCAGGCCATTGCGGGCTCCACGGAAATAATGAAGCTGATAAACTGGCCAGAATAGGTTCTGGAATGATCCAACCCGATATTCCTCTGACCATGGATTCAACAAAAAGAATCATAAAGCAGACCCTCCAAAGTTCACTGAAAGAGAAATATGTACAAACAATTGAAGGGAAACGATGGAGTGGATTGCTGGAAGAAAGTGGCAGGATCCCTAAAGACCTCCCTAGAGGGCAAGCCGTGGCATGCTTTAGAATGCTCACAGGCTACGATTTCCTTCAGAAGCACCTCCACCGTATCGGTGTAAAAGATAGCCCGACATGCCCTCTATGTTCCTTAGACATAATGACAGGAGAACATCTGGATACATGCCCTGCATTACAGGACATAAGATGTTGCTTTAATGAAATGGACAGCTATTATGCTCGGAGAGCAAAATTGTATTGGACTGCAAGAGCAAGCATTGCTAACGAAGCAGGCGTTACTTAGGCGTAGGAAAAAAAAAAGTAGCTCACCCATTACATGATTTATCCAAGAAAACATACTATTTCTGAAATATCATATCGATTCAAAATTTGCAATTAAACTAAATCCTAGACCTTCAAAAAACAAAAATGTATATGGCTGATTTGTCATCAACCTTTATTTCAAATGATAAAATGTTCCAAAGAGGAAAGGAAATGTTAATGTTTTTTTTTTTCTGATTTATGAGTTTAAGTATTAACAACTTAAGGAATACAACCATTTGGTATGGAAAAACAATCAACTTATGAATTATTGTTAATGATTGCTAGAATTTATAACAAATCAAAGTGTTTTTAAAAATTGAAGATGTATATTTCGGTCACCCTTCAGTTATTAGCCTATAACTTTATTAAACAAGGCTACAATAGTTTTGTATGAATACCAATTCTTTTACCAGTTAACTTATAATATCTGTAAATAAAAATATTTCTGTGATCTGTTGAATAGAAACAAGTTAATCTTAGAAGTTTGTTAAATTTACCTCTTTTTTTTTAATACAGAGAATAACAAATAAGAGATACATATAATTTCTTTTGCTTCATTCAAATATAATTTCTCATGATTTATTTAATATTGTAATGAAGCTCCATGACTCCAAATCATCATAAAGATTATTTACTTATTTCAAAATACTTATAAGCATTTATATTCCATTTTTCTACCATCTTTACAGACTAGTATTTTACTATTAAAAAAAAAATTTTGTTCCTTAATTTTTTATGTGAAAAACATTTTTATTATGGTCATTCATAAAAAGTGGATCATTCTTCAAAACCATGAATGATTTTTTTTCTGACAATATTTATTTTTAAGTAAGTTTCACATTTTCATTTCATTTTTCACGTTTCAAATAATTGCAATAACAAATCTGATTTAATAATTTGTATATTCTTACAATTACAATTATTATTAGTCATTAGTTTTAGCCTTTATTATTATTGTTTATTTCATATCCATTAACATAATTCACCACTTATACAGATGAAATAGTTAGAGAAGAGAAACCAGCAGTTGTCGGACGATCGCAGAGTGATCGTACTGAAACAAGGGTGAGAGTCGAAGAACCTAGGGTTAGTGATGCATCTTCGCAAACAACCCCGACACCCTCCCCTCCTCCGACACCACCAAGAAGGCACCTTCAGGAGGAGATTGAATGTGACCAGCTCTCTCGGGATCTTGCTAGTCAACTCTCACCATCTCATAAACTGCATGGCATTTTAGGTACATAGAAAGTGATATATGACTTTTTAACAATGCTATTATAGAATATTCTTTGTTTTCTTTTTTGGTTACTCTGGTCAAGTTTTATGATAACGCTGCCACTAAAGCTTAAATGGTTCATTTGCTTTTGAAATTCAATAATAATGAAGATTAACATTTAAGATAAATATGTTTATATTTTGAATTCAAAATATCCTAATATTATTTGCATCCTAAGAACTATTCTATTAAAACTAATTATATCTTGGATGGTATTAATTTTACAAAATTATAAGTTAATTACTCGAAAAGATGTTGTTTTTTATATAATTCGAAAATTGGATACAAATTTAACCACAATACAAAAAGAATTTTTTTTTTTCCAATTTAGAAAGCTGCTACAATTGGCATTATTTGTAAACAGATTTCTTGTTAAGCCCTACCTTTTACATTATTATTCTTCCTACAAAGTTGAATATTATTATTTTGTCTAACAAAGACATTATTTGTAAATACATATCTTGTTAAGTCCTTCCTTTTATATTAATATTAATCCTCCAAAGTTGAATATTATAATTGTGTCTAACAATAACAAAGACATTATTTGTAAGCACATATCTTGTTTGTCATACCTTTTATATTAATATTATTCTCCCAAAGTTGAATATTATAATTGCATCTAACAGTAACAAAGACATTATTTTTAAGCACATATCTTGTTAAGTTGTCATTATTATTGTTTCAAATAAAACAATTTCTATCTTTTTTTTTTTAACAATGTAAATTTTTAATCAAATATTTATAGCACATTTATCACAATGTCTCCCTTTCAAAATATCATTGGTGAGATATTTGAAAAATAAAATTTTCAGTAATTTCAATATTTCTATGTCAATACTAGACCTGGGCAGAATTTATTTGAAAAATAATACCGGAATAAATCCCTAAATAAACCTCGATAGTTATTTCCGAAATAATTTATTTCATGAAATAACCTGACCATTATTTCAGAAATGATTATTTCGGGAATAAATTATTTCAGGAATAAAATGATATCTGAAATGATTATTTCAGAAATAATGTTGTGAAATAATCATTCTGATTGACTTTTCAGATATAATCAATATCCGGGTCGACTGTTATGTTTTCGGGGAAACTTATTATAAAAATAATGTCAAATTTGAGATTGCGCCCCCTCCCCACCCTCTCAAATCAACGTTTTGTAACTTTTCTGAAATAATCGATATCAGGGTCGACTATTATGTTTTCGGGGTAGCTTATTATGAAAATAGGGTCGAATTTGAGATTGTGCCCATCCACCCTTCAGCCCCACCATCCCTCCCCCCTAATCGACTTTTTGTCTTTTTTTTGACTTTGTTGTAAAAGTCGATTGGGAGGGGGAAGGGAGGAGCGCAATCTCAAATTCGACCGTATTTTCATAATAAGCTACCCTGAAAACATAATAGTCGACTCTGATATTGTTTAAATCAGAAAAGTTACTAAAAGTCTATTTTGGGAGAGGAGGAGGGGGCGCAATCTCAAATTCGACTGTATTTTCATAATAAGCTACTCTGAAAACATAATAGTCGACCCTGATATCGATTAAATCCGTAAATTTACAAAAAGTCGATGCTGGAGGGTGGGGGGGACGCAATCTCAAATTCGACACTATTTTCATAATAAGCTACCCCGAAAACATTATAGTCGATCCTGATATCGATTAAATCCGTAAATTTACAAAAAGTTGATGCTGGAGGGTGGGGGGAGCGCAATCTCAAATTCGACACTATTTTCATAAAAAGATACCCCGAAAACATGGTGCATATTGATAAATTTCTTGTGTTATTTCTGAAATATTCATTTCTTGATTTTTGCAATAATTTATTTATGAAATAAATAATTCTGAAATAATTTATTTCAGAAATAACTCATTTCGAAATAATTTACTTTATTCCAAAGAATGTCAGAATATTGAAATAATTATTTCAGAAATAAATTCAGCATTTATTCCATCGAGATTAAATTTATTGACGGTTTGAAATATTATTTCAAAAATAACCATTATTCCCGAAATAATTCATTCGTGGAATAACCATGTGAATTATTTCAGAAATAAATTATTTCAAGAGTGTCCAGGTCTAGTCAATACTATTCTTTGAATTTATAATTATTTAATTAATATGTTTTAAAACATTTTTCTTTTAAAATTACTTGGTAAGATGGACCAGTTTTTGATTTCCTCATATTTTAGTCTGCTGCTTGTTTGTAGCATTAATATGATGGTGATTACATGTCATTGACTTAGTACTATTTTCCAATACAAATATTCAACAAAAGAAAGTTTTATATCTTAAATATTTTATCAAATATAAAAAAATATATATTTATACATTTTTTTCTCTTGAATTAAACAGGTTTTTCGCTTAGAAGAAACAACACTAAAGAGTTTGACATTTTTTAAAAATTTAAACACCAGGAAATAAATAATGGCAATAAAAAACATTCAGTTATAACAGTGGTTGTTTTGCATCTAGTCCTTCTATTGTATAAAAAAACAATAGCAAAGACAAGGTTCTCTGTTCTAACAGTCACTAAAGAATATTCAGTTCTTTAGAATGGAAGTGCTGTTTTAACTCTTAATTTAAGTATTTTTTGTATATAAAGTTAAACTAATAAAGTTTTGTATGGTTTGATTACAATTGATCTTTGAAAATAATACCAAGTTTACTTATGTTATTAATATCTA
This sequence comes from Nezara viridula, assembly GCA_928085145.1. Lineage (NCBI taxonomy): Eukaryota > Metazoa > Arthropoda > Insecta > Hemiptera > Pentatomidae > Nezara > Nezara viridula. Next base: position 94,655,998 of record OV725077.1, read on the forward strand.
GTTTATTCACTTTTTTTTTTTTTTTTAATGCATGCTCCAAAGGGATGAATGGAAACTTTCATGGTGAGGAATGGATTATTACATAACTATTTAAAACAATTTGTTTTGTTTTTTCTTGAATGGTATTAAAATAATTTTGTTATTAATATTACTACAGTTCCTGGTCCGGACGTTAAGCGTTCGACTGATTATGTATCTGGGTTGTTCCGGATGGATTTCGCACCCAGATCTAGATCTTCCTTAGCAACCTCGCAAACTACTACTAGTATTACCACTAATACCACATCAGCAACTAACACAACACCTGTTAGCCAGAATAATGCAACACAACAAACATCAACCATCAAGTTAGGGTAAGTTAAAATTGAAGTTAAGAAAGAAAAGAAGTCTTAAGTCTGAATCGCAGTTAATTTATATATTTATTATCATTCTCTAATCCTAGAAATCTTATCTAATAAATCTTATTTAATATATAAATAAATGCCAAAAATCATGTTAAGTTTTCTATTAATGTGCTTTCTTCATAGCTACTATTTGAAATAAATGCTAATTGAAGATTTCCCTTCTAATTATCATGCTTACAAGTAGTTAAAACATGGTGAAAATATATTATATATTTATATTGCTGAACATACGGAAGGTAAAGACCACTACAATCAGTTTATACTACAAGTTTCTACGACTTTATTTGTTAATTTTACAAGATCCAAAGAATAAATTTTTGAAAATACACAATAATTAATACATTACTAAATAAATTAAATATAATCCTGTTATAAGGATTGCAAAGTGTTTTTACCAATTTTGATCAAGAAAATTGGTACGTGGTTAACATTAGTTAGCTTTACCCAACAATTTTAAAACAAGGTTCAGAAATTCTTCTGGTATTGATGACAATTCATGATTGTTTCACTCTAATTCATCTTATAAGTATTCAATGATTTTACATTGTATTCAATACAGCCAAAGATTTATTTCCTTCTTCTCATTTAATTTTAATATAAGTGTGGTGATCTATTTTAGATTTCTTTATTATTGTCTATATAAATTACTTGAACTTTATATATCAATACATTTATGACAAGAGCTGTGAATAATATATTAACTTCATGAATATGTGATGAATTTTCTTGGTTTCCCCTTATAGTTGTACGGAAACCATATGATTATAATCGATATTTGTCATTGTGTTAATTTTGAATAATAAAAATAGTTTTGTGAAATTTAATTCATATCCTTTTTTTTTATATTCAGGAAAGAGAGTGAAAGTCCTTCTCCCAACAACACGTACTTTACAACTCCAGAATGTAAAGCTCGTTTGTTGTCAACCACAAATATCACGCAAATAGATAACACTGCACCCTCATCCATAGGAAGCCTTCAGCAGAAAAAGGTAAGACAAAATCAGTATTTTTTTATGTTTATGAAATACTTTAATGCAGTTTCAATAATATCAGGGGTAAATTATTTCCGTAATTACTAACAAGATTCGCTCAACCTCTGCAGCATGAAGCATTGAAAAAAATTCTATCCTTTATGGAGTTAATTTACACATTTCATTGAGTACAACCCTTCCAATTGTATATACAGCCCATTAATCACACTCAATTTTATTTATATTTAGTAATATAATTGAGTTTAATGATAAAATCAGACCCTTTCTGAAACATACATCTGCAAGCTTTTGTTTTGTGTTTTTTATGTTAAGAAATTGTTTCTGTTACAAAAAGTTTATAAATAAAGTCTAAGTGAAATAAGTTTAAATCACAAAACGGTGAATACAAAAAATTCAGCTTTTTGCTTCTACTTCATCTCAGCTGTTAATAAGGATTCATCTTGTTCTTTTTTAAAATTTTCATTTCATACTTTTTTTATCTATAAAATGAATTACTTTTTCACTGGAATATGAAATAAAAGCAACTGCAAAAAAAAAAAAAAATACTCTTTTTCAGAATACTGTTTATTCTGTATTGTTTATATTAATAATTCATACTGTTTCAGAATTTTTCATTTTATGAATTGCAATGTAAAAATAATTTTTAGATTTGGTCATGTCTATATTTTCTTTATGTTCAATATCTCTATGGTTTTCAAAAAAAAAAATTGTTATATTCCCCTAGAAAAAAAAAGATTTTTATACCCATACAAGGTATCTGAAAGACTTCTGCAAAAAAAAAATTAATGAAATAATGAAAATATTGAATTTTTTCTCAAAGATTACTTATACTTAGAGGCATGTAAAACTTTAAGTAAAAAAATCTATTAGTTGATTATAATCTGAATTAATTAGTGTTTAGTTTGCCACTCGCAGGTCACTGTCTACCTTCTAAAATTGAAAATATGAAGCCATTTTAATGAAATTCCTATAAATGTAACATAGGTCATAAAAGTCATATTCTTTTATTATGTAAAATTGTTTAAAAAAAGAATATCATATTACGAATTGTTTTTCTTTTTTACAGGAGGAATTAATGATGAGACTTTCTCGGAAATTGTTAGTTTTAAAAGCTGAATCTGTTGCTGTAACAGAAGAAACAGCTGTAAATGAGGCCTTGGGCAATGCTGTGTGCGAGAGAGTAGAAAGGGTTGCAAGACCACACGAAGTTTCTAGATTTAAGCTACACGTCAAGGAAGTCGGTCACATCACATCATTACTTTTGTCCCTTTCTGGAAGATTAGCCAGAGCTGAAAATGGGTTACTTGTATTACCACCAGAACATCCAGACAGGGTATGTATTGTTCACTATTTTAAATATTAAAAATTTATACCATATATCAGTAAAATATTTTTTTTATATTCTTACCTCAACAATCATTACCAAAACATATATTTTATTATTAAATGTTTGTACGAAATTAACTTCTATTACCTTAGTGTTAGTTTCTCTAATTATCAATCATAGAGACATCAAACCTCAATTCAAGAAAAATAATTTTATGAGTACAATTTCATAATAGTCAATAAAACTATAATAAATAATAAAAGGCTTAGGGAACCCGAAGGTTTGATGCTGACACCACCAATTGCTTATTACACACCTCCCTCCACCATTCGCCGTCCAAACCCAGTTCTGAGCTAAGTAGTTTTGTCACAGAAAAATAACAAGCATTTTCCACCTTCAGTCTAACCTTACAGCTGATGAACAATACCGTTTTACTCTAATTTTTTCTGTAATATTTGCTGTAAAGAAAATATTTGATCAATAGTCGAACGATTCCCTCTCTAAATCAGCATTGGTAGTCTCCGATAATGTCCTCGGCGTATTCCGTGGTTCTACTAGTAAAGATTAAAGTGAATATTTTATAACATACCGGAAGAAGTGAAATTCCTCGATAGTTATTACAATCCATCCTCGGGCCCTTTTTATGAATAAGAATAGATTCTTTCCATTCTTCAGGTAATTTCTCATTCACCCAGATCTTTTTAACGGGCAGATGTACTTTAGAAACTCCAGCTTCCCCGCATGCCTTAATTAGTTCACTAGGAATATTATCGGTTCCCAATGCTTTATAAGATTTTAATTTTCCGATAGCTACTTCCACTTCCTCTTTACTCTGTTCTTCTTTAACGGTTCAGCACTCTGGTACTCAGAAGGACACAGATCATAATTGTTTGTATTTAAAATAATATCAAAGTAGTTCTTAAACTTATTTAATATGTCAACCGGATCGATCAGAAGATTGTTATTTTCATCCCTAATTCCAGACTTGGTGGGCCCTAAACAGTTACGTGATCTGCTTATACCTTTGTACATGTCTCTTATGTTATTTTCGAACCTATTAGTTTCTATTTCAATTATTTTATTTTTAAGATACTCCCTTTTTTTATTTTTGAGCAATTTTGTCATTTCAATCTTTGAGGTTCAGAAGTATTCCAGATTACCTTCGTTAGGATTATTTAGAGCTTTTAATTTAGTGGCTTTTCTTTTTTTGCACATGTTTAAGCAATTTTCATCAAACCGCGGTTTGTCATTCTTATTTTCCTTTTTTCCTAGTCATGAGTTACCGACCGCTTTAATATTATCCCTGATCTCTACCCATAATTGGTCAATATCCTCGTGATCCTCCTCAGAAAGCTCTAAAGTTTCAAACCTATTCTTAACATATAGCTCGAATTGGGTTCTAATTGATGGATTTTTTAATTTTTCAAATTAAAATTCTCAAAATTGAAATGGTTTTCTTTTCTCTTTTTTATATTAAGTTTTTGTTGAAGTTTCGCGATTACTAATTCATGATCCGACTCACATTCTGCTCCTTTCCTGTACTTTTCTTCCCTCATCGATACCTCCCCTGGCCAGCGAACCTCTTGCAGAGCCATGACATCCAAATTGTAACCATTAACCTTATTCGTGACCGATTTTAACCCCCCTGCTGTTTTTTAACTCCTTACGCTCCATATACCAATATTTAAATCCCCATTTTTCAACTTGTTCCATGAATCCCCTAAAGCAGTCCCCACCCGGAGACCCGAAGGGGGGACTAGTTTACCTCCGGATAATGAGCGTTTTACCTTAGGGAGATCCATGACTATTGTCCATCGGACTTCGCTGGGAGGAACTTCCAGGGAATTTCCACTGACCATCCCCACATCCTTCACCCGTGGGACGCTCCCCATACGCAGTAATGAGCCCGTGCGAGGGAATATAACTATGCATGTCTTAAATATTTTTATGAGCATGACGTGCAATGTGGCTTATGTTGATGACTTAATAAACCAGATTAATTTCCATCTTTTTTTTCTATTTTCTCTCCCTCTCTTTTCTTTTGACAATACTGGGTTTCAATTTTATTATATAAAACAATAAAATTAATTTCTCTTTCACGTTGATTTAATTCGAGGAAGTCTGTCATCATCTTTAGATTGCTAGAGCTCAGTCACTAACTGCCTTCATTTCTATCTTGCTGCCTCTGTGGAATGTTTCCTATAATAATGAGTTTCTACTTTGTTTGCTGTACTCTAAAGTTGTAATAAGCTACACCCAAAATTTTCACACATTAGCAAAGGCTTAGTAATACACTTAGTTGTACTTTTCAGTGGCAGAAAAGAAAAATCATCTTCAACAAGACTGTCGAAAAGGCTAGTACTCCTGGTTAGCTTGGGATCAGACCTCTGCTAGTCCAAAACTCCACAACTGAGACTTTTGAGGTTGACTAGGATCAAGACTATGCAACTTGGCCCAAAAGCCCCCATGCCTCATGGGGGTTAAAGAGATCTAATAGTTAAGTTGAACCGACCTTGCAACCAATTAAGACTAGCCATTGGAGAAATATTTCCTTCGAGTAGCTCTTGGTGATAATGACCCATCCCTTATTTCATTCTTGTACAGTGCATTACCTCAGTTCCTATCTTGACCAGATTTTTCTTCACTAAAAATTAGTAGGCTTTATATAAAATAAGAACAATGGTTTTACAAATGCTTCTTTGACCAGCACATGAATGAATAAAAGCGTATTTGAAATTAGTGAGGGAATATGAGGTTGCTAGAACAGATTGGACACTTATGAGCGACGCGGGCTCTGCAAAACCTCCCTTCTTATCTTATCTTACGTCACCTTTTTATCTTATGATACGTCACCTTCTTATCTTATGTTATGTCACGTAACCTGCCTTTTTATCTAGTGTGAACTGTTGCATGTGCGTTTATTTATTGTGCGTTATTGAAATGGATGTAATTACATTGTGGGAATTGCCGTTTTCACAAGAAGAGGCTATCAAATATTTTCAAGATGCAGGGATAATTGCAAAGGTGAAATATTGTGATGAAGGTCATGAAATGAAGTTCGACGGGAAGATGAAATGGAGATGCTTTTGTAAGAGTTGTAAGAAAAAGGTATGAATAAGGAAAGGGATGTGGTTAGAGTGGGGTCCATACTCAACATATAGAACATTTATGGGGCTCAGCTAAGTGGAGAAATAAGAAATAGCGAGGCAACACCTCGATTCATATTTATGTGAATTTTTGAATTTTTTTAAACTGATTTTTGTGGCGGCTCACTCACAGAGAAGAGGACCCGTTCCTCACTATTTTAAATAGCATTAAGCTATTTTGCCTTCCAAGATAAATAAATGAAAAGAATTATGTATGTTGTAAAATAAAAGTGTTGTTATTTAAAGTGTTGTTGTTATTTATATTTCTTATCATTAAATTACTATATTATTATTATATTTACATTTCTTACTAGCTTTACCCAGCCACGAGCTGCTGTGGCATAGCCTGGCAAAATGGAAAAGAAAGAAAATAGAATGCACATATGAGTGGATCAATACCAAAGCACATCTGTCTTTTTTAAAAAGTTGGGAAACAAATTTGTCTGTAAAATGGCTTCAATTTAAACTAATTCTAATGATTTTTTTCATGATTCAGCTTGAACATTCATTATCATCTGAGTGAATTGTTAAACACCATTTCATATAGGTAGTTAGTTTCTTTCTTTTTTCCAAAGTAATTATCGTTACCCAAAAATTAAATCCAGGATCCGCTAGTGTACAAGAGTCTAATTTCATATGAAGCTAGGGATCATCAGTGCCTTATCATAATTATCAGTGTTCAGGTTATAAACACTGGCAGATAGAGATTATCAGTGCCTTATCACAATTATCAGTGTTTAGGTTATAAACACTGGCAGATAGCAGTCCATAGAGCCTGCTTCCCTCACAAGTACCACAAATTGTAATCCATGTAGTCTTACAAGAATAACATATGGTCATTTTGCTTCTTTATATACCTATTGATCCTTCAAGGAGACATTACAGGAATGATTTATCTTGTGTTTATAAGATGGCACTAATTCGCATGGATTTTAGCTGTATCATATGCAAATTTAAGTATAGGCATAAATATACAATTATAAGGTACAGTGATCACCAAAGTTGGCCAACCAAACAACCAAGATTTATTGCCTTGATAACTCCTTCCTCTGTAAAACCTAGTCAAGACCAGGTAAGAATGTCTTCCCATCCATGTTTTGGATGGTCTTCTTTGGTCACACCTTGGTCTTCAGTTTCTCGTTAGTGGTCTTTTTAGTGATTCCTCTATTTTTCAGTCCATTATATATCCATTATTGAATTGTTGTTATACTATTATATTTACTAAACATTTTATTTTAAATTATTTCCTTAGTCCATTAAAAAAAAAAAAAGATCAATTTTATTTGTTTAACAAATATATTTCTCAATATATATTTTTTCCATTTCCTTTCCAGAAAGCATTAGAAGAAAAGCGAGATAAATTGTTAGCTCAGTTGAACGAAGCAAAGCAGTTGAAGAGTAATATCGACCAGCGAAGTGGAAGTGTCTCATCAATGCTGTATAACTACCTTACTGGTGAAGAATATACGGATTATGATCATTTCATCAATATGAAATCAAAGTTACTTGTCGATTCAAGGGAAATTGCTGAAAAAATTCAACTGGGTGAAGAGCAGCTGGCTGCTTTAAAGGAAACATTGGATCAAGTGAGATAGTTGATCGCTACTTCTCAAGTCATTTGTTTCAGCATGAATTTCTTTTAAATATTTGTTCGTTCCAGTTTGACTGATGACTTTATATTATTTTCACCTTTTCTTGTTAGAAATTGTTAATTGTTAACTTGATTATAAATATAAAAATTATTTGTGTAGTTAAATGAGTGAATAATGATGAATTCGCAAAACCCTGTCACTAGTCGACACTATATTTTGTTTAATTTGCCATTAATGTATTGTAATAAATGTGTTGTAAATAATAAATTTTATGTTCCCTGTCAATATTATGTAATAAAGATGTGTAAAACCACTCCCTTAAAAGGGAATCGGTGAACTGCCTTCTAAAAGGTCTCATAAACAATTTGATGAATACTTAGATTTTATTATTTTATCATTAATAATTGTTTAACTGCCTCTTAACTAGTTTTGTATTAGTAATTAATATTTAACAAGTCCCATAATATTGTCCACATATTTTAAGAACTGAAATATCAATGTATGTATATAGAAATTACGGAGAAATTGTCCTTTATGAATATGTTCTATTGTATTAACATCTAAGATTCTCATAAATTATTGATCTTTTACATAAAATAAATATTCCTTCACGATGAGTCGATTCTCGATTCTCAGGTGAAGTTTTAATTTCTTTTAATAGAAATTAACCTCTTCCATTTGGCACTGGTGCAAAAAAAAAAAAAGAGTCAAATGTCAAAGATGGTATTTAAAGTTTTACCTAGTGTCTTTTTAATAAAAAAAATGTTGCTTTAAAACAATTTTCTCCTGAAAAGCTTAAAGAAAAAAAAAATCTTAGGTTTCAAAACCTAGTTTAATGTGATAGGTCCATTTGGTGATTTCATTGGAACCATTATGGTTAATAAATTTTAATGAATGTGTATGAAATATCTTTGTCTATTAGTTTTTGTTTTGTTTTTAAATTGTAAGTAGTGCGTTGCAATATATATATATATATATATATATATATATATATATATATAAAATTAATTACAAAATGTAATTATACGAATTGTATGTTAATATGTAAATAAATTTAGCATTTTGGTGCTACAACATTAAATATTTCTTATATATGTTTTTGTTATTTTATTTTAACCTCTCCCTTTAAAGGCTCAGGAGCAAAGAAAATTATTTTTAATCTTTTGATGACTCATTACAATATATGACAAGATTGCCAACGCACCGTGGATAGAAATCGCAGATCACAAGTACAATCTGTATGCCTGCGACTTTAGGTATTTAATTCAAATTAAATGATGTTTCTTATGATCAAATACAAACTTAATCAAGGAGTTGAAATTTATCAATCAACTTGGAATTTAAATAACTAAGGAAAAAGAAAGTTTATATCTTATATGTTGGTTTAGCAAATAACTTTTCCTTTTTATCAAAACAAAACTAATTTTAAATTATAGAATAGTTTTAAGTTTATATTGACTTAATAATCTATAATCATCATCAGACTACCACTAATTCAGGCCCATCCAAAACTCCCTCAACGAAAAATCGATTGCGGATGAGTGAGAAATGAAAACTTACCTCATTCCGTTTTTCGCTTCTAAGAGCCAGATGTTTTACTAGAACAGATTAATGAAATTATTAGAAGGATGGCAAGAGGTCATTAATAAAAACGGCGAATACATTATTGAATTTATTCTTTGTATACAAAAAACGGGTTTATTTCACCCTTCAAAAACCAAATAGACTTATGGATCCACCCAATAAAATATTCAATGATTAGAGAAAAGGTGTTAAATTTTGTACAATTCACAAGAAGAGAGACATCTTAAAATGTGGCAATTATCATATTATTACTCTTCTACAATGCGTATATGAAGTTTTTTTGTTATCCAAAATATACTGTGTTCCTTAAAATCTGCATAAATAACATGTTAGTGTTTTTCATTTGGATCCCTGGGCCCTGCGGGATTAAGGACAGATAATGTAATGAGTAGGCAGACCAGGCAGCCAAAAAAGTGGTAACTGATGGGATTCCTTATGAGAGGTTTTCATTGCCATCATTAAAAAATACAAAAACATGTTTGAACAGAATGCCGAGCTTACGAACCACTTACAATATCTTATGACTTACCAAACGACCTACAGACCATTATACAAGACAATACAAGAGTTGTTGACAAACTTTTTTGTTTTCTGAAACTTGCAAAACTGGATAATAAAATTTAATACTTAATGAAATAAGATGATAATGACTCGAGTGGTTGACACCTTCAAAATAAATTTTAAAAAAAGTTTTTTTTTCACCATTCACTGTTTTTTTCATAAAACTCCTACTACTTGCTGAGTGAGAAACTGACAAGTATCAGTCAGGATTTAGAAGGAGTAAATTGAAGGTGGATTAACTATTCGGGCTGTGCATGATTCTGGAAAAAGTATGTAATATAAAATGGTCATTCACCACCTTTTTACAGATTTTCAAAATTCATATTACCATTAAGAGGCTAAAACTTAATGAGGCCTTACACAATTTAGGGATCCCAATCAAATTAAAATGAGTGTGTTAGGTTTTTAGTCCGGTGGCAACTGGATTTATATTCCTGAATTCATGATAATGAGAGGATTGCACTAGCTTGCTTACTCTTTAATGTTACCATAGAGAGGATAATTAGAAGAGCTTAAATAGAAACTACCAGTATCGTTCATATATGGGAGGATGGTACTGATTTAGAGACAGTAGTTTGATGTTGATCTCCTCCTTAAAAGATATTTTTCTTAGATTAATGTGAAAAGCTGCAGGTCTAGGGTTTATTATAAATTGAGAAAAACTAAGTATGTCTTCATGAGAGCTGGTCCGGAAATGGATATTTCAAATACTTAAAATTCAAGTAACCAATCCAACTTGGACCACTCACCTTTGAAAATGCAGGCCATTTTATTTATATGAGCTCAATAGTTAGGTATACAATGTCGCTTGAGCCTGGCAAACAAATATGTAATGTCAATGGCTATTATTTTGAACTAATAAAGTTTCTTGGAAGTAAAGTCTCTTCAGACACATCTTTGTAAAACTCTCATATGCCATTCAGTACTATAATCTGTGTTTCAGAGACATGAATAATTTAGAAGAGAAAAGGATTATCTTTTAAAGCATATATTAGGAACCATTATGAATAAAGGGAACAGTGCAATAACAGGGAGATAAATGAGTTCTTAAGGATAGTGAAAGCTAGCACTGGCATTAGGGTGGAGCAACCGGGGAAGGCAATTGCCCCGGGGCGCCATCTGATCTTCATGGGCGTTTGCCACTTGTTAGAAATCAAAAAAATACTAAACGTAATAAAATAACTAATTTTAGCCTATCAATAAAGCAAATGTATAAGAGAAATGTTGAATAAAATAAAATTTAAGTATTACATAAATAAAACAGCTTAAGAAATAATTTTTTTTTTTTTGTGGGAGGGTGAGATGACGTCAATGCACGGCGCTTAATCTCTAAGGCCAGCATTGGTGAAAATCATATGATTTATTTAGTACAATCAATCAGTCATCAGATGGGTAGGCCATGAAACAAGGATGAATGAGGAAGAAAGCCCTAAGAAACGACAAGTTGAGAAACTGGATTGGTTGAGAGGAAGAGTATAGCCAAGAATAAGAAGAGAAGATCCTTTCACCAGAAATATCTAAAGTCTTTTAAACACAAGTAATTGGAGGGCAACTGCACAAGACTATACCTCCAAGCAAAGGCTCATTGAGAAGCCCAAAGTTGACATTCGACTGATTTACTGTGCCATTAAAACCACCACTGTTGAAAAATATGACCAATTTTTTTTTTAAAATAGACTTATTAACATATCAGAATATATATTATAATATCCTGACATTATACTATAACTTGAAAGATTAGAGTTATAATATTTCTAAATAAAGTGGTACAAATATCACAAATAAAATTCTGTAACAGCAATGAAACTACTATTCAATTGCATCCTAATTTATTTATATAGTTGTCCTATCAAACAAAATTTCAGTTTTGTTACAAAAAAAAAAATCAATAACTATTTCACATCCCTTATTAATTAGAACATAGGAATTCAAAATAAAATAAAATCTTATGAGGACATTTTACACTTTAGTTATAAAAAGATATTAAAGTAATGATGCAAAGCTCTATAGAATTGATTGAATATCTGTAATAGAAAAGGTGAATATAAATATTACAGAACAGAATAAATTATATAAATTAAGACTTATATAAATTAACAGAGCATTTAAAAAATAACCATACATTGGGTAAGAATACATAAATAATCATAGTAAGTCTACCAACTGCTTTCTGCAGTAGCTGATAACAAGCCTTTCATTTTCTTTTTTCTTTTTTTTTTTTAGCCTTCCCTTCCTATATTCCTATATACACTGACAGGCAAAAAATTCCAACATCTTGATTTTTTTTCATGTTTTCGTCTAAAAATATTTCTGCTTTGGATTGATCTATTGTTTTTAATGAATAAATAGGTAATCTTTTTGTTTGTTTCAATTAGGAATGTTAATATAGAGGACAATAACCCTTAATCCTTAATTCAATGAAATGATTCTAGATTCCAATGTTTACTTTCTATGGAATCAAAATGTTTATTCAGTATCATTAGTTCAGTGCCATTTCTTGCAGCACATTTCTTAGTCTCCGGCTTTTAATTATTTCAATATTAAGTTTAAAAATGCCTCTTAGTGCTGAGGATGTTGCGCATGGTGTTGCACTTATTGATGATGGACGTTCCATTAAATATGCAGCTAATGCCATCGGAGTTCCATATGAAACTTTAAGAGACGCCGTCAGGCGTTTTTGGGAAACTGGTTCTTACAATAGAAGGCACGGTTCTGGACGGCCTAGGGTAAAAGTACCACGGGATGACCGGTTTTCGACTTAGAGAATTTAACGAAACCGGCACCTTACCGTTGTTCAAGCGATTCATCAGCTTGAAGAAGTTCAAGGTGTACAAATTTCTGAACGTACCGCTCGGAGAAGATTAAATGAGTATGGATTAATGGCTTTTCATCCAGTAAGAGGACCAGAGTTGTCCAGAACTCACAGAGTAACACGGCTGGCTTTTGCTTGAGAACACAGCCATTGTACTATGGACGAATGGAGTGCTGTACTTTTTACAGATGAGTCAAGATTCGCTCTTCGATCTCCAGACGGGCGTGAAAGGGTGTGGAGAAGAAGAAACGAAAGATATGCAGCCTGTAATTTGAGCCAACCTTTCCAACGTGGTTCCTTAATGGTGTGGGCTGGGACTTCTATCCTCAACGAAATCAGCGATCGTTCTATTCTAATGCACGCCCACATGTCGCCCGCATAGTGCAGACGTTCCGTCAACAGAACAATATTGAGGTTTTAGCCTGGCCAGCACGTTCTCCAGATTTGAACCCCATTGAGCATTTATGGGATAACCTCGGAAGATGAATAAGAGCGTGTGCTCCACACCTGATACACTGCAGAACCTTGAAAGGGCTCTTCGGGAGGAATGGGCTATCCTCCAGCAAAGGGACAGTTCCCGACTGGTGGAAAGTATGCCGAGGCGTCTTCAAGAAGTAGTGAAGGCAAGAGGAGGAAACACGCGCTACTAAACGATAATGTAATTAATTTCATTTAGAATAATAATTGTTCGTTTTTCAATTTTTTTCTCTAATCTTTCTTACCCAATCACATTTTGATTATTAAAGGTAAAAAAGATTATAAAATTCCATAAATACTAAGTATTATCTACAAATACCATGTATTATATACAAATACAACTTTACAGAAATATTTTTAGATGAAAACATGGAAAAATCAAGTGGGTGGAATTTTTTGCCTGTCAGTGTATATATAATGCCCTTTCTCAATATAAATATAGACTATAAACAGACACAGATATGTTTATACTCATACTATTAAAACTATGTAATCCTTAATATAATGCATACTTCTATTATGATTAATATTGTTATTTTTAAAATACTGTATAATATATTGTCCTACGTATGTTTTCAATCTATTACAATTGTCTGTATTATAAATATTATTTGGCTAATCATTGTACACCTTTAATCAAACTATGTATATTTATATTGATTGGCACCTCTTGCTTATGTTCATTTCATTACTAGCCAATATTCACAATTTTTTTAACCATAAGAAACTACACCAATCTTGTATACATCTAAAATATTTAGTCAGCAAATTATATAAATTCTACGAACAGAAATGTTACCTTCTTCCCCCTGTGACTATGTTTACCTACCTTTTGCTATCTGAAAAAGGACAACTGGGAAATCCTCCCCCAATCTTTCCACTTACCTATCAAATGTGTTAGTACTTGAAAACATTCAGTGCTTGAACGTAAAAAAAGTACAAAAAACATTAAAAAAAGTAAGAGAAAATTTTACAAATTTTTATAAATAGATTATATATATTATTTTTAGTTTGTATAACTTTTTACATATTTCATTTTTAGTATTGTGTTTTGTAATAATAGTTAAGATTCATGTACCATCAAATCACTATAGTTTATTATTTACCATTATTGGTCGTATAATATTATATCTCTGATTGTATTTTAAAATTTTCAGCCCTGAAGATGACCCACATGTTTGGGTTGAAACATTGCCACAAATAAAAAATAATTTTTTTTTTTTAAAAGACTGTCCTGAATGTTTATCACCCATGATATGTAGAACAGTTGACTAGCTCCCTTCAATTGGTTACCTGACCTTAGTCCGCTACTCCAGCCCCTATATATATATGCGTGTGTGTATTTTCAAACCTCTCTTTGTATATAGATAAGAGAGATTAAAGCTGTTATTTGGTTCTCAAGTTGTATATGGTTCAAATAGACTAATGGAGTTACAATAATTATAATGTTAACATCGACATACGTGTGGTTTACGTTATCTTGATGGTCTTAATGAGTTTTGGTATTGATAAACATGACAGATAATCACAAATGTGTTCTTTGGTCTAGTTCCATTAGATATGCACTCAAGAGACTTTTTGCAACATCCCAATTTTTCCAAAAATGAATTTCTAACCAAAGCATAGAGGTAAGTAAAGGTTGTGTGGATTCTTTTAGGATTCTATGTATTTCATTGATACAATCTCGTATCATGACATTTGTGATTTAGTAAAAAATAAAAATCTACTCATTTTACATTGGCATGGAAAATTTTCATTAACATTCATGACTACTGAGTAAAAGAATTACAGTAGCCTTATATTTAACGAAACCTATTCCAGAACTTGAAAATGCTGACAACATTAATGTACAGCCTAGGAGTTAATTTAAATTTGGATCAGTAAAAAACTGTTGTTTAGATACATATTGTTAAAGTTATATTTTCTAAAATATAAACGTTAATTTCAGAAACAAGCATCATTGTTATTGAATGGACTTGTTATAAACGTATCTTATAGTGGAAAATAAAATACTTTTCATAATCCATTCCTTGAAGAAATCAGTTCAGAACATTTCATACAAGGAATTGAGAAAGAACGAAAAAAAACTGTTAATGCCCCTCAATTTAGAATCTGAAAAACAATATCTACTGTGCGTTTTTTGGGTGAAATCAATTTATCTTATCTTTTCTATTTTATTAAACTTGCTAAAAATGTAAAACATGACATAAAAAAATATGGATGATTAATACTTTAAATTTATATCTTCTAGTACTTCACTATAATATAGTTTTTACATTTTCCCCAAAATCGTGGAAATGTCATATTTATTGTTTCTGCAATAACTGATCCAATAGAACCCTCCGTTTAAATAATAAAATCATTCATTAATTTCAGCCATTGAAAACAAATTAGCAGAGAAGAAAATTGATGTGAATCATTTATACCAGAAGAAGTTAGAGAATGGTTTCCTGCAGTAAATAGATTAATACAAAGTTGAAATATTTTAGAATTTGTCTAAATAAAACTTATTCCACTTGACAAAGTGATCAAGCAATTATAACTTTTAAAGGAGTTCAAAAGTGTAGTTATAATGAAAATTAATGAAATGAACACAATGATCAGACATATACAAACATTACCTTTATTATATATTGTTTGTACACATATATAGCAGTCAGTCACTGTCACTCGCCTTTTTTTTTATGTTTCTTCTTTTTAAGTTTTTTCAATTTTTTCTTCTTTCGTGAATCTTCATCACTGGATTCAGAACTTAATTGATGCTTCCTTTTATTTTTTTTCTTCTTTTCTTTCTCTTTTTGGGATTCGGAGTCAGAACTACTGTCTTCAGACGAATGTTGTGACTTCTTCTTTTTCTTCTTCCTTTTCTTTATCTTCTTAACTTTTTCTAGTAATTCTTGTTCTCTCAAAGCTCTAAGAGGTGTAACATAATCATCATCACTTTCCGAACTTGTACTACTAACATCCAATACAATATCTTTATTTGGATCTATTTTAATGAAATTTCTGCACTGATATGTCAGATGCCCAGAATAACCACACTTTTTGCAGGCAGGTCGAATACTTTCTTTACCTTGTGGCACCAGTCGAGCTAAAATTTCAGACTCCATTGTCACTCAAATAATGTTATAAAGGATTAAATAATTTAATCTCGCTCTCACTAAACATTAACTATAATTTCAATATCCAAGTTCGAAAGAAATTTTGTAGAAAAGCAACTACAAACTTATGTTTATAACCTACATAATTCATAACAACACTTGTCAGTGTTGCCATCATAACATATATAAAGTATTTTTGCATGAAAAAGTATAAATAAGCTACCATGTTTATCGAACAAATAATTGCTAGTCATTTAGCAGTACACAGATACAAATTTTAAAAATCATTCAATTTTAGAAAGGGAGGAGTGTGTATAATTGTATAGAGTGGAAGATATATACCCTACGTATTTGAAACACTTTCCCAATTATCAATTTTACAAGTATTGAGTTGAAATTAGGCGCAATTTTTAACAGTAACAAAGGGAAATTCTTATAAACTCAATCCCAATAACCTTGTTCCTCTATTATTCCCGAACCTATATCCATTCACGTACCAAGATGGAGAGATGATCAGAATAGACTATACTAAGAGCAGTACTTACTGAGGTGGCTCAAAAATATGTTTCTTTTTTTAATGAATAAGTCCATTGTGATATTATTAAAATAAAACATTTTTTATTTGCATGTTCTTCAAAATATACATCCACACTGGATTCCACTTACTAAAGGAGGCTTACGACATGGGATTTATAAAACAAATTGGATGACAACTTCATTTATTCATTGCTGTGCTCAACAGTCTTTGAAGAACCATGGGTACTGCTAATTTCTTCTTTCACTTATCTCTGTTAGCTGCGAAAAGTTTCCATCCCTTAATGCCTATTTCCTTCAGGTTGACTTCCATATCGTCCACACATCTGAGCCTCGTCTTTCCGCGCCTTCTTCCATCCCCGATTTTTCATAGAGTAGTTTTCTTGGCATTCTTGTCGGGTCCATCCTCTCCACATACCCCAACCATCTCAGTATATTGAATTAAACGACTCTCGCAATATCTTGTTCACCATATATTTGTAGATCAAAGCTGATTCTCTACCGTTGCTCCATTTTTATTCTCCTATACATTTTTTTGGAATACTTTTCTTTCCTTTACGTGAAGCATCATTTTGCTTTTTTCGGCCAAGGACCATGTCACGCTTCTATATATCACAACCCTGGTCTAATAATGGTTCTATATATTATATTCTTTCGGTATAGTCTCTCTGGACAAACTTTTGCATTTCAGCAGTATCTGTGCAAACATCGATTTCCTACTGTTATGCGGGCTTTTATATCTCTTTCTACTTGGATTTTGCAAGTGGTAGTGCTAC
This sequence comes from Nezara viridula, assembly GCA_928085145.1. Lineage (NCBI taxonomy): Eukaryota > Metazoa > Arthropoda > Insecta > Hemiptera > Pentatomidae > Nezara > Nezara viridula. Next base: position 94,673,304 of record OV725077.1, read on the forward strand.
CTAGGTACGTGAATTCACCACAGCTCTTGAACTTCTCATTCATTATTCTCATTTCCTCTCCTGTTCTTGAGGTTCAAATGTACATACTCTTCTCCGTATTAATTTACAAAATTAGTTCTTCACCATTTCTGAGGAATTCTTCAAGAGCGCTACAAGTTCTGGTAAAGTCCATGCTGTTATGAGCTATGCGCCTGCATTAGCTCTAGTTATCCGATTGTAAATTGTACCCTACCATTTGTTTTTATTTCCCTTATGGCTGCTTCCAATACCAGATTAAAAAACACCGTAGATAGTGGATCTCCTTGTCTAAGGCCTCTTTCTGGTTTTAGATTTTCGTGAGAACCTCTCATTGAAAAGCACTTTATTGGATGTACCAGCCAGTGCCATTCTGACCAGCCTTGTTAACTTATTTGGAATTACGACATTCTTCAGACGCTCAAACATTTTTTATCTTACCATTGATTCTTATGCTTAATTGAAGTTCAAAAATAAAGAAAACTTCATTACAAAAGCAAAAAAGGAAATAAAATACTTGAAACATTTTTGGCGGTTGTCTACTTTAAACAAACCAGTGACGCTATCTTTTTCTTTTTCGGCTCTTTAACACGGTGTCCCGTTAAGATACAATTTTGAATAATAGCACATTACAAAGAGGATAAAATGTTGAACATTTCTCTTACTTACAGTATGCAGGGCTATTTGTAGTTTCTGAGATATTTTAATCCATATCCAGAATAAAACTCGTTACCAGTTGATTTTCAACACTATTTTTCCTTTTTCGCCTCTCTATCACGGCAATTCGTTAAGATACAATTTTGAAGAATAGTCCATTTCAAAGAATATAAAATGCTAAACATTTACCTCGCTTGCAGCATGCAGGTCGGATTTCTAGTTTCTGTGATATTTTAATCCTTATGTTCAACCAAATTCGTTCTCTTTTTTCCTTTTTTGTCTCTCTAGCACGGATTCACGTTAAGATACAATTTTGAATAATAGATCACAAAAAAGAAGATAAAATTCTGAACATTTCTCTTACTGCAGGCACTAGCGGATATAGCCGGGGGGCGTGCGCTCCCCACTGGAAGCTGGAAAAAAATTTCAAAAAAGTTACAAAAAAAATTATTCAAAGAAAAAAGAAATGTAGGAAGAATTCATCCTGTTAGGCGAATTTTCTAATGTTATATAAAAAAAAAGTTATTATAGTGACCAACTCTAGCGAATTCTTCCAGGAGGCGCACCCTCCTTTGGATAGAGGGAAAAAGTTCCTAAAAGCATCTATCTAAAGAAAAGAGAAATATAGAGAAGATTTATCCTCTTAGGTGAATTTCCTAATGTAATAGAAAAAAAAAATTATCGTGACCAGCACTTGCGAATTCTGCCAGGGGGCGCGCCCTCTCTTGGATGGTGCAAAAACAATCCGAAAAAATGTTACAAAAACACTTATTCAAACACGAATTCTGCCAGTGGACTTCTCATGGACGGTGGAAAAAAAAAAGGTCCAAAAACACCTCTATAGGAAAAGAGCAATATAGGAAAAAATCATCATCTAAGACGAATTTTCTAATGTGATATAAAAAAAAAATTATCTTGACCAGCACTAGTGAATTCTGCCAGGGGGCGCACCCTCCCTTGGATGGAGGAAAAAAGTTCCGAAAACACCTATTTAAAGAAAAAAGAAATATAGGGAGAATTCATCCTCTTAGGCGAATTTCTTAATGTAATATAAAAAAAAAGTTATTATACTGACCAGCTCTAGCGAATTCTGCCAGGGGCGCGCTATCCTTTGGAAGGAGGAAAAAAGTTCCTAAAAGCAGCTATTTAATGAAAAGAGAAATATAGGGAAAATTCATCCTCTTAGGCAAATTTCCTAATGTAATAGAAAAAAAAAAATTATTATCATGACCATTTTTATTAGTCCTACGATTTGTCACAATACGTCACCTCACCAGGCTGTGGTAACGAGATGTTTTGAAACCAAGAATAGAATGTAAGAGCAAATGTTGGCTTGTAGGTTGAAATGATGCAGTTTTTGGGCCACGTGGAAATGCGAAGGCTTGTGCTCCAGTCGTAGTTTGTTCCTACTGACTCCGAACTGAATCTCGTAGGTGGAATACATGATGGAGGAAAATTAATTAACAAAAAAAAACTTTATTTATTCTTTCTAACAAGCTTTTATTTGAGAACAAGAAAATACAGTTTTTCTCTTGTACCCAGCTTTTATTAAGTTCCAATAGATCTGGACGCATTGCAACCTACAGCAACTATTGCTTCCTTGATGAATCCATGGGATTCATAAAACTGGTCACGATAATAATTTGTAAATTTCTCATTAGAAAGTGTTGTTCTTTTCTTAAAATAGGCGCTGTTGCCAACATTTTCATGAAGGAAGGTACTAATTATTTGGTCTCCAATTTTACCGGAATCTGACTATGATTCAAATCGGAAATTATTCTGAGTTTTTTTTTTAGAGAACTCATTGTCAAGCTGCAGGGCCATTTATAATAATCTGTCTCAGCATTTGATAAAAATGGTAAAAATTAGCGTTGATTGACCATAGTTATCAACCTTATTATTTAATCAAATTATTAATTTTAGGTTCGACTCGTTGGACGAACAATTTGACGTTCATGGATTTCTTAAAGAATGCCTTTTTTACTTTGATACATGTTTAGTTGTAATAAATGAAAAACGAAATCAGAAAAATCTGGATTTTATGGCTGTAAATAGTTTTCTCTCGGTGACCGGTGTTAGCATTTTTTTTTATGTATCTAAATCCATATAGAGGGTGTTCCGTAAGTAGATATAAATATTTAAAGGAGTGGTAACAGAACTCAAGAAACACAAAAAAGTTTATACAAACAAAGGTTCGATTTTCTGCAGGAAAGTAGGAAATTAAGTTTTGTGACTTTTTAAGTAAGTCTCGTTTATTGATGAATAGATAGGTGGGGGAAGGTAAGCCCCTCCTCAGAAAATTCCTGAATCCGCCACTGACTGCAGTTCCGATTATTAGTTTCTGAAATTAATTAATTAAAATGAAAAAAAAAACTTCAAAAGTTCACTGGTGTGCTTAAAGTAGAAAATTGTATATAAGATATAGGATAATGAGCCGAAAATGTCTTCCCCAATAACATGAACTCCATAGAAGGAAAATCATTTCCGAGAGTAGAAAAACTCAAATATCTCGCCTCTACAATAACCTCAATGAATGGCCAACGGGCAGAAATTGATCAGCCTATAACTAGCGCAAACTGAGCTTTCCCACTTCCCTTTCAAGTGTATCGAAATCCCGAATAATCTCAAAATATCTTAAATTAAAAGTGTACAGTGCTATGATAAAGCCAGTGTTAATATATGGCTGGGAACCAGCGTCCCAAAAAAAGTATTCATATTGTTGTCCTGACTTTTCAGCGGGATGTGCCTGTTTTTCACACCTGAAATTATAGTAAGGGTTCCAGTTTTTAAATTATGATAGTATTATGATATGAAGTTCCCTTTCATTTGATACATTATCCTTCAAAATCCATTTCTGCCGAGAGCCGGAAAAGGGAATATACTACTAATATATATTATATATATATATACATGCGTAGATTGCATTGGAGATTTATTGGTGTAGCACAGGTTTTTGAATGTGTATTTCATGAGGGCTTGTTTCTCCATTCAAAAACCAAAAATGGAACATCTCGCAGACTCTACTCCATATACCGTCTGGATTTGGAATGTTCTCGTTGCATTTCCACCACCTTGGATTGTTTCGATGTTGATGTATACCCGTTTTTCAAGGACAAAGTACATAAACAGCTTGTTGCATTTTCAAGCAATCTTACCATAGAAGTCCACGAGACCCGTCAACTGACTAAAGTGGTCAAGTTCCATTTTGAAATTCTTTACAGCCATTTTACTCTTGAAGTGCTATAATCTAAAAGACAAAATGGAATCTATTTTCATTTTAAAATTAAAGAGATGTTATTTACTAATATATTTTTAAGAATATTTTAATTTGGAAAATATTTCAAGTAACATTTTTTACGTTTACATACATAAACATTTTATCTGGCTATAAACTTTTTTTTTTCGTCGTAGTCCCAAGACTTCCATTGAAGTTTGTTCCTATTGTTTATTACAAAAGAATGGAGGTATGGATGTAAATTATTATTATTTATTTATTTTTTTATTTTAATGAAATTTACAACTGTATTACATGGAAAATATAACAAGTAAATGTGACATTGGTAACATGACATGTACAACATGAAGAGAAACTACCCATTGGTAGAATTCAAATTAAAGTTCTATATTAGAAGGTCCAGAGGCCATCTTCTTTTCAGATGCCTCGGAGGGTTATCAGAGATCGAGGAGGAATCAAGGTTTGAAACGACAGGATTCGGATGGTTCTGCAGTTTGTTATGGAAGGATAGGTATCTGGATCGGGCCAAATTGGAAACATATGGAACATTAAGATCTTATTTATTTCTAAAAAACTATTTTAGATTCTTCCATAATTTTGAATGACTGAATGGTATCCTAAATCTGCTAACCCTTTGAGAAAAGCGCTATTTTTTTTTATTGATTAGGAGATATTTATTCTGGTATTAATAATATTTGCTGCATTTTAGTATAATGTGCAGTGGAGTCCTCGACGGAGTTTCATGTCGAACATTTATCATTTTTTTTTTCAACTTTAATTAGTGTGAGTTCTGCGCATGCGCCTGATTTGAATACCCACATTTCACGTCGTGTCCCACAGTTTTACTATTTTTTAGTAGAATAAGTGCTCAGTTTTACTTTTTTTAAAAAAAACTAGTTAAGCAGACATCAAAACAACAACAACAATGAACTAACACCACAGTGAGTAGTGTTGTTATTTACTGTGTACTATTACAGACAGTGAATTTAGTGATTTAGCGTCTATAGGCTTAATCTCTATAGCCATAACAGCTGACGGCTCCCCTCTCCAGTTGTGGCTGAGCCACGTAACTGGCTGGTTCTCAGCCGGTGGTTCATCCATTGTAATAACACGCAGACGTAGTTTTATTTATTTATTTATTTTTTTTCCCTTTCTTTTTTTTTATATGCGATATTACCACCAAGTAATGTCAACTAAGAGGTCCCATTCAGTTGGCTCTACCCCACGTAATTCACCGCCTAAACAGAAAACACGTCGTAGTAAGCGATTAACACCCCCCGGAACTCCTCCAGCGAACACTCAAGAATCTGTGTCTCAACCACTGCCAAGTACGTCTTCACAAGAAATGGAATCTCCATTTTTTACACCTAATCCATACCAGGTGCTTGAAAATGACAGGGAAGAAATGGAAGATGCACCTATACCTCGAGAACCACGCCCACCTCCTATCTTTGTCAAAAATTTGAGAAATTTTCAATTGTTGTGTACTCAACTTAATAAAATCTGCCCAGGTAGCTATACATGCCTAAACAGAATAAATGATACAAAAATAATACCGGCCACACCTGAAGCGTACCGAAAAATCGTAAAATATTTAACAGACACAAATGCGGACTTTCACACATACCAGTTGAAACAGGAAAGAGCACTACGAGTTTTAATAAGAAATTTACACTCCTCAACCCCAATAGAAGTGATTACAGAAGAGTTAACGGCGTTAGGGTTCAAAATACGTCAGATAACCAATGTTTTAAAAGAAAATAAACAACAACCAGGTGTAAAGAATAAAATCCCATTGCCCTTATTTTTCGTCGATCTAGAGCCATCGCCTGGGATCGAAAAAATATACGATGTGAATAGAATTTTCTACACCAGCGTAAAGGTCGAAAAACCGTACCCAAAAAGAGAGTTCATCCAGTGCCATAATTGCCAAGCATATGGCCACACCAAGTCTTATTGCCACTACTTACCACGCTGCGTGAAATGTGGTAAAACACACAAGTCTGGCGAGTGTAATAAACCAATTACAGAACCAGCAGTCTGTGCCCTATGCCTGGAAGGCCATCCAGCCAACTACAAAGGCTGCCAAATTTATAAAAATCTTAAAGCGAGATATATGAAACCCAGGGACCCTGATGATACACCTAAACCAAGAAGAGGACCCGCTAAAATTGTGAACTCTAAGGTTTCTTTTGCCAAGCTACTTGGGGGTAGAGACCTGACTAATGTATGTGAGGCCCTGCCGCAAGAACAAACTCAACCCCAATCTCAATATCCTATCCCACCTAATGTACCTAATCAACAACAACCTCACCAACATCAAATCCAATATGTTCCTCCACCGCCTAATGCTACAGATCTAACCAGCTTATTGACATCCTTTCTTTCAGAATTTAAATCCCTTGTTACCCCACTGATATCACTTCTCACTAACCTAGTATCTCACCTTATCCCTCCTTTAAAAAATCCTTAAATGACTTCCATCAAACCCATATCCATTCTCCTTTGGAATGCGAATGGTGTTAGAAATCACATACACGAACTAACAGCCTTACTACAAGACAAGAACGTAGACGTAGCCTTAATAACGGAAACTCGACTGACTAAAAAACAGCTCCTAAAAATACCACAATACATAACTTACCGTACCGACCATCCTGACGGTAGAGCACATGCCGGTACTGCAGTCATTGTGCACCAATCCCTCTCCCATCACCTACTCCCACTGCCTACACACGATTTCCTACAATCCACCGCAGTCGTAATCAAAACCTTCTCCTTTCCTATTACCGTTGCATCAGCGTATTGCCCTCCAAACCAATCCATCTCCAATATCCAATTTAGTTCCTTCCTCATTTCCTTAGGACATCATTTCATCTTGGGTGCAGACTTAAACGCCAAGCATCAACAATGGGGTTCAAGAACCACGAATTCTCGTGGTCGAACATTGCTGTCTGTACTCAATTCCCAAAATTTTACCCTTCTTCCACCCAACTCACCTACCTACTGGCCCACTGATCCTAACCGTAATCCCGATATCCTCGATTTGTTTATCCATAATGGTTTAGGTGCTCTCAACCATTCCGTTGCCCGTCTTGACGAGCTTTCCTCAGACCACAGCCCATTAATACTCCAAGTATCACTAGCTCCTATTCCTAAACCCTCTCCTCCGTCCTTCATCAGAGGCCCAGTTAACTGGAAACTCTTTCATCAAATCCTCTCCGATAAAATTGACCTCAGAGTAACCCTGAAAACCTCTGAAGACCTGGACAATGCAGTACATTCCTTCACTACCAAAATTCAAGAAGCAGTCTGGACTGCTTCCTCCCCTGATCACTCCTCAAAAATCCTTAAGAAACATAATTTACCTCAACACCTCCTTGACCTAATCCACATAAAACGCCGTGCCAGATTATTATGGCAACGTACCAGACATCCAGCCGACCGCCACTCCTACAATTATCACTGTAAAAAATTAAAAAAAGAATTAGCCACCTTCAGATCCCAATCATTCAATTCCTACCTCACCACACTCTCTGCTCATGATAATTCCCTTTGGAATATCACCAGAAAAATCCTCAAATCCCATCATATTTCCCACCCTCTTCGACGAGATGATGGCTCCTGGGCAGCATCTGATGAAGATAAAGCCGAGGAATTTGCCAAACACCTTTCCTATACTTTCGCTCCTCATCCAGAATCCCATCCCAGCCACACAGTAAAAGTAGAAGAATCCCTCTCAATACCTATCCCACTCTCCTTACCACCTAAAGCTGTTAATCCCTCTGAGGTCAAATACCTTTTACGGAAAATCACACCTCGCAAATCTCCTGGATATGACCTTCTAACCCCACAGATCCTTCGACAACTTCCATCTAAAGCCATCATATTTCTTACATATATATACAATTGCATCCTAAGAACTACCCACTTCCCTCTTTTATGGAAACATTCCACCATCGTCCTCTTCCTGAAACCAGGCAAACCTTCCAACAATACAGCATCCTATAGACCAATTAGCGTACTCCCAATCCTCTCAAAAATTTTTGAAAAGATCCTACTGAAACGAATCCTACCTATAATTGAATCCTATAACCTTCCTACTCATCAATTCGGATTTCGTTCCCAACATTCCACTGTCCAGCAAGGACTCCGAGTTGTTGACCATTTATCCTCAACCCTAGAAAGCAAGCAGTATTGCTCGGGTGCATTTCTGGACATAGCGCAAGCTTTTGACCGGGTATGGCACGCCGGATTACTCTTCAAGCTTAAAATCCATCTACCACAGTCCTTATACCTAGTACTCCGATCCTATATTTCCGACCGCTCCTTCCGAGTTCGCTGTGGCACCGAATTCTCCGACTGTTACTCAATTGAGGCTGGCGTTCCTCAAGGCAGCGTCTTGGGCCCCATCCTTTACATTCTCTTTACCGCTGATATTCCTGTCCATCCCGATACCCTCCTGGCAACTTTCGCTGATGACACTGCTATCCTTTCTTCCAACTCAGATCCTGAAACAGCGTCCGCAAACTTACAAAGGCACCTCTTCCTGATTGAACACTGGTGTAAGAAATGGCGCATTAAGGTAAACGAATCTAAATGTAAACACATTACCTTCACCCTTCGGCGTAATACCTGCCCACCAGTTTATTTTAACTCCATCCAGCTTCCTTTCTCAGATACAGTCCGGTATCTTGGCTTTCTCTTAGACAGACGACTAACATGGAATCCACATACTCGACTTAAAAGACAGGAACTTAACAGACGATATGGCCAGCTATATAGACTACTGAATAGAAAATCTAAACTTTCTGGTGAAAACAAATTACTGATCTACAAGACAATACTGAAACCCATCTGGACTTACGGACTAGAACTATGGGGAACAGCCAAATTTTCTAACATCAAACGCATTCAATCCTTTCAGTCTAAAGTCCTCCGTACAATAGTCAATGCTCCCTTCTATGTAACCAATAAAACCCTACATCATGACCTTAATATCCCATTTATTCTTGATCTTATCCCAGCCAAATTTTCCAAATTTCACCAGAACCTTTCTCATCACCCAAATCCCGTTGTACAATCCCTATCAAGCACCACCCATCCCTACAATCCCCTTCGTAGGTTAAAGCGGCAGTGGCCACGAGACCTTTTGTAAATATGGATATTTTGGAGTTCTAGCAATGGCCAGATTCTCCACTCAAGTCATGAGTGTCTGTGGCTGTAGCGCTCTTACTCATCCTCCGCTGGTTTAAAATACCAGTGAAGTGGCTGAGGGAGAAGCGTAGGGATCTCCTAAGCCTCCCTTTCCCCTCCACATGTGGAGGGGAAAGGATTGGTTCGGAGATCACCTGGCAAATTGTAAATAATGTATGTTTTATATAAGGTGTTTGTTTTACTTTTATTTCTATTTTTATTTACTTATGTGTATATATATTATTTTTTTTTCTTTACTCTTTTGTTCTTTCTTCTTATTCTTTTGTTATTACTTTATTTATTTATATTTTTGTATATACGGTATGAATGCAATCTCTGAACTCTATTATAAGTGTCCTTAACTGTGACAAATTGTAATATTTCTGAATAAAGTGTTTTTTAATAATAAAAAAAATAATTAGTGTCGTGTTGGCTATAAACTTGATATTTTCATTTATCATGTCTGTCAAATCATATGAATGGCACAACTCTATTTATGTCAGTCAGCTTTAAGTGAAAGGACATCTGTTAAAAGAAATAGATTTATTTAGTTGCTTGGCAATAATAACTTCCAATTATTAACAATACGAGTATATTTCTAACGTTACATGTTAACAGTCTAGTTTACGTTTCGGGACCTTTTAGGTAATAGTGTACATGATGCCCGCAGCTTTTTGGGCTGGGGTGGGGGCGCTTATCCTCAATGATAGTTCCTGGTTAGGTTAGATTACCCGCCTAGCAGTTGTTGCCCCCACTACTCTTCTCCTTTCCCCTACTTTTTGAAATTCCCGCGACTACCCACCATCCTGCACTTCAAGTTAATTTTTGACAGTATCCAGTTCCTAGTTCCTCTACATACATATTTTTTTTAAATCCTACCATTCTCCCACCATCATCAATTTCCAGTCATTAATTTCATTTGCATTTAATCTTCAACTGTTAGTTGTTATTTCATTTCTGGTGTCAGAAATGATTTTGTTCATGCTTTTGTTCAGTTTCATTGTTAAAAGATATAAATGAAATAATAAATAGTTTAATAATGTTAAAATATATTGAAAATAAAAAAACAGCAATGTTTTACTTAAAACAACTACACAATTCTATTAATAAAGACTTTGAAATGGGAGAAATACCTAATAGCTTTTATTTATCCATCATATTCCCTGTTCATAAAGTAGAGGATAAGAATGACACAATGAATTACATGGGCATCAAGTTTGAAAACCCAATAGTTAAATTATTGGCTTACTCATTAATATCCAATAACTAGTTAAAGAATATAGGCAGCATTTAGGAAATATTATTCTATTAAAATCTTACTTATTATAATTATCTTAAATTTGCAGAAGAAAGACAATAAGGCACATGTTATACTTTGTTTGATATATTTTGCTATCTGCAATTATTATAGAACTAAACATATAGTTCACTACTAGGCATTATATTACAAATTGTAACACAGGAGTATCAATCAAAATTGTTAAAATAATAATGAGCTTAAACCTTAAACAAGCAATGAAGTCAATAAGGATTGACAGAACTCCTTGAAATATTATTTGGGATACAGTATGGGAATAATGTATATTATTGTAAACATTAAAATTGTATATCACATAATAAAATGTTATTATTATTAGGGAATAATTGAATAGGTTATTTTAAAAAATGACACATTTATACCACTTTTGAGTTGAGAGCTGTTCAGGGTGCATTATTCGCAGAAGCATCTTTTAGTAACAGAAAACACATTACATAACTAATGTAAAGATTGATTGTTTATCCATACATTTGTATCTTAAAAATAGCACATTTGTCATTTCACAAATAACCAATTTAATGTTAGTATATTTCTTTTCAGTGGGTACATTAATGATATAGAGGATTGTGTTGCAGGAGGAGTGAATGTCATATCATTAGGATAGTGTGTACTTAAGCCTTCATTGCTTTTATGCCAGATAGACTTCAACTTATGATTATAGATTTATAAAACTATTGTGATTAATGGAATTTACATTTAATCGGGAAGAGTTTAAAATGATGATATTCAGAAAAGGAGAGAGGTGTAGTAGTCCGGGAGGACCCAAGTTGCTTCTAGTCGCGATGCGATGGTGGGAAAATACTTTCTCAGGGTTGCTCCTTTTGGAGTTGTCAACCACCCCCAGTTCCACTCTTCTACTGTATCCTCCCAGATAATCCTTTTCCAACTCCTACGATCTTCTTCTATTTTCACTTGGAGATACTATGGACACCGTCCTGTACGATCTGGTGACTTGAAGCAGAGCCATTTTGACTCCAGGCAGGGGCTACTCAAAATAAAACCTTTATAAATGCTCACAGTTTCTAGGCATCTGAGACCCCAAAAGGTGCCCTCTATACAACTGAATCTGTTAAGAGCTATGGTCACTCTACTTTTCAAATAGTCCAAATAAGCTATCACTTCGAACTTTTTTCAAATCTTAATGTTGAGGTAGGTGACAACCTCACTCGGAGGTATTGTTGATCTTTGATCATTGCATAACAATCATTTAAAGAAATTCTTCAACAAATCATAATTTATCTCTTTAAAAACTTATCAGGAAAATTCACTTAAATACAAGGATTTTTCTTTAGTACACTACATGAGCCATTGAATACTAAAATGGTGTAAGTAAAAAACTGAAGTTTTGAATTAATCAAATATTATGGAGAAATTCAACAAATTAATAATAAATAAATTCAATTTATTTGTTAAAAATAATCTGTCTCTAGCATATCCAATCAGTTAATGCACTTAATACTTAATTAATTATTTATTATAAAAATTACTTACACCACTTTTGCAACCAGTGCTTCTATGTTACAGTTTCAATTCATAAAAATTGTTGTATTCTTAATTTACGTGTAAAGTCTTCACAGAAAACTTAATAGAATTAAGAAATATGGAAATTAGAAATTACCATATTACAAAAATTAACCAAGAACACATAAATTTAGAAAAACTCTTGAATCTACACAAACTATAAAGAATATTTTTAAAAATTAGTGCTTTACTTCTTAATAAATAAAAATTCTACTTTATTAAATGGAATAAATACCATGGGTCATTCCTTTCCATATCATACAGGGGTGGGTCAGGACACCCAGTACAGTTTTTAATGAAAATTTTATATTTAGGAAGCGAATACACACATAAGAAAAAAGTGTCAAATTTTACCTACTTATAATAAGCAGTTTCATATTTGAAAGTAAGAGATTCGAACTTTTTTGGAAACAAATTTGAGCTGGAACTAGCATGTTTGCATCTTTGCTTCTCTAAGTAAAGTAGTATTTATTGAACTAAATTCTTGAAAATGTATTCATTTGTTCTAACATGTTTGGAGAATTGGATGATACCAAGATTAAGATTTTCCTAGCCTATAATTATTTTTTGATATAAAAAATGAAAATAATTTCAAAGTTGAAATACATGATTGGAAAAATATCTTTATCTAAAGTCTATGCAGATTATTGAAGATGAATGAGGTTCTATTGAAATTTTTTCTGTATGCCCTCCCCTCTAGAAAAATAACCAAAATTATCCTTATCTTTTTCCCGTAATATTTTTTCTCAACTCTCTCATTCATTACGCTAGTTCAATTAGTAAAATATATTAATTAGTTCAAACTTTCCCTGTACATCTATTTAAGGGGTGCCCATCCCCTCCAAGGTCGATGGCGCATGAACCATCCCCCTCTCTCCAAAAATTGTATTTCACTCCCCTTCTTAAAAGCAATGCAAGCGAAAGTAAGATTAGACAATTCCAAGATCATATACAATTATACCTGGAGTGGTATGTCCCATGTTTCTTCCCAATTCTCTGTTTTGAAACTTTTCACTCAAAAATTCAAAATCCAGTCAACATGTGCCTCCTTAAAAATTTTGATGGCGCAACTTGTGGCATGAAACTCCCTTCTGGGCACCCCTGTTAAGGGACACAGGCAGACTAAGAAATGAGGGTTGTAAAAGCAACATCATTATTTACTTTTAAGGTTCTTTCTGTGGTGTAAGAATAGATTATAGAAAGAATAATGATCCAAAGTTTGTTCAATGTAAACAACGAATTCTCTGAAGTATATTTTGTGCTCCACAGCAAAATGAAACTAGTGAATAGAGAAATGAGACGTCTGAAATTACTGTAATTTTTCAGATACGGAAAACCTAACTAAGCCCAAATGAAAAATTGAGAGTTAAATTCCAAATGATATTGGTTATACCACTTCTTTACATATGGCAACTCAATTTTTCAAGTTTTAGTGACTATTTTACCTTAATTTTTCTACATAAAAGGGATTTTTTTTTCCGGTCTTGATCTTGCAAAGTGCATGACCAAGACTGATTTTGGACAACACCAACTATTATAAATCCACTATTATTACAAATTTAAATAGTTCAAAATTTGATCCTCGATCAACAGATTCATTTCTGATCATTGATATAAAATATTTTTTATGAAATGGTTTACCTCTTACCATAATGTAGATATTGCATATTGCATCTAAAATAGAAAAAGTTGTTCATTTTACTTTTAAGCCTGGTGGTAGGAGAGTATTTGTTTCAGAGTGGTATAACTTAGTTTTTGTATAATTTGAAAATTTCTATTTACCAATATCAATACACCTGTTATCATTGAAATGGAATAATAATCATAATATGATAAATTGTAATAATGTTTGTCACACCTGAATTTTCCATTAGTCCAGAATATAAGCTTTCCCTAGTTTTATTTATTTTTCAATACTTTTTTGGGAAATTAGAGGTTGTTGGCTATAATATATTTTCAATTTTATCACACTAGATATACCAAGTAAAAATAACTAGTAGTGAAACATAAAACTGTAAGGATAAAATACAATCAACTATCAATTGATTGAAAAAATATCCAAATTAACTTGAAATAGAAAACATTTTTAATCAACAAAGGAATATAAAAAACATTAGATAAAACAGAGAATATTTATTTATTTACAAAGGAATTTCAATTTATAAATGCTGCACATATACATTTACAGATTTACTGCTAAAAATAGACATATGAGAGAAATTCTTTTTACCAATTGAATTTATCCTAAGTCTAAATACAATAAACCCCTTAATAGACATATGAGGGAAATTCTTTTTACCAATTGAATTTATCCTAAGTCTAAATACAATAAACCCCTTAAGAATCCTTGTCATTATCTTTAATAATGTGACAATTAATTATGTGTTCTTCATCAACAGAACTCATTTTGGTAATAAAGGAAGAAGATGGTCCGGGGTTGCGCTCATAAATAGGCTAAATAGTGGTAAAACTATTTTATTGAAAGCCGACGTTTCGACCCGACTTTGCAGGTTTTCATCAGGGCTACGGTTACTGACTAGTCCAACTAAAGTTCTATAGTACTCAGTTGCTGTAGTTGGACTAGTCAGTAACCGTAGCCCTGAAGAAGACCTGCAAAGTCGGGTCGAAACGTCGGCTTTCAATAAAATAGTTTTACCACTATTTAGCCTATTTATGACCGCAACCCCGGACCATCTTCTTCCTTTATAATGCAACGGTCAACTATTAAATATTCATTTTGGTAATTATTTACAAGTGGTTATTTACAAGATGGCCGGAGGAGTACCACTTGTAAATAATTACCCTCATTTTTCTCTATGTAAAATCCTCTTAAATCACCTCTTGCTGAGTTGATTTGGGCTCATATAGGTTTCCAAAATGACTTAATCCTTTAATTTGTTACTTTCTTTTATTGATTTTCCTTTGTAATTCAATAGTTATGAAGGAAAAAGATTAAAATGAAGTTTGAAACTTGGTTATAGAAGATATTTCTATAGGTTGAGACTATTAGCTAATACAATTTTTATTTTGAAGTCAGTGATTTCAGGTATAATATTGAAATTTGGTTTTCCTTATTGGTTATTGTTACTTTCAATATTAAAAATATGAGTGTAGTTGATGATCCTTAAATGATAATCTTGACCTTAAATGATAAAAAAACATCTTGAATAAACATTAATAGTTTTAGGATTTCAACAAGAAAAATAATAATTTCATTTCAGAACTTTTGCAGTACAACAATCTATTTCTAAAAATCAGTCATGATGAGTATCATATCATTTATTCTGGCATAAAAGAAAACTACTTTTAGTTACTAGAGATCTCAATAAAGCTAAGGATCATCAACTATACTCATATTTTAATGATGAAAGTAATCATAACTATAAAGGAAAACCAAATTTCAATTTTATACTAGAAACTACTGACTTCAAGATAAAAATTGTGTTAGCTAGTAGCCTCGAACTATAGACACTAGCTTCTTATAACCAAGTTACAAACTTGATTTCCATCTTTTTCTTTCATTACCACTGAATTAAAAAGGAAAATTAATAAAATAAAGTAAAGAATTAAAGTATACTCACGATTTTGTCTATGAAGAAGAAACCAAAATTATCACTTTAAACACTAATATGTATAACTATTAAATAAAAAGTACCTATTAGTAAACTAAATATATTACTAAAACAACATAATTAAACTTTTAAACAAAATATCACTAATAAAATAAGAGTCTGTGAAGATGAAACCTATCACTGAACATTAAACCTAAACTACCACTTTAAACACTAAAACGTATAACTATCCAATAAAAAACTACCTATTAATAAACTAAACATATCACTTAAACAACAAAATTAAGCTTCTAAACTAAAATACTGCCAATAAAATATGAAAAATTAACGGTTTTGAGGTGCCTATGGAGCAAAAAGTGGTGGGGGATTGAGATAGCCTAACATAACTGTAACGTAAATGTAAACAATCCTCTAGAATAAGCGTCCCCACTCCTCCCCAAAAGGCTGCGGGCATCATCGAAATTATTACCACCTTTTATTCCCATCTTCAGAACTGCAATAACAATACTCTTGTGGATGCAAGGCTAACAATTTTGAACAAGTTGAAGTCCATTCTGTTTGTTTGTGCTATGTTATCCTGATTGTTTTCGTTTGTTGGATTTGTTTTTTCAAAAAATTTGGTGATGAATAAGTTAAGAATTCTGTTGCTGGTACTCTCTTTTTTTGTCCATTTAGTAAGTATCTGTCCTTTGTCCATAATTATGTCCATATCCAAAAATCTGAGTCTATTGTTTGTGGCTTTTTCTATTGTAAATTTGATCCTTTTGTTGTACTGGTTGAAGCTTTTCATTATTTCATTTTCCGAGTCTTTTTTTATTATGAGTAATAAGTCATCTATGTATTTCTTAATTAACAGTGTTTTTTGTTCTAAGTTAGTTAGTTGTGTTGTGATTAGGTTGTTTAAATATATGCCACTTAAATTCGTTGATAGAGTACTTCCCATCCCGACTCCCCAGAGTTGTTTATAGAATTCAATGTTGTATTTGAAATAATTATTTCTTGTACAGAGATTTATTCCCTCGATAAATACTCTTTTGTCTTTGATTTTGGTTTCACTTTTTACACTGTCCCAGTTGTCGTCAATAATTTTTATACATTCATCTAATGGGATATTAGTGAAAAGTGACTCAGCATCTAAACTTATGATTTCTACATCTTTTGACTCACATTGGAAATTTTTAATTATTTCTTTCAATTCTTTAGCATTTTTGATGTCAAAGTTATTATTATTATTGAGAGAGTTGAGAGAAGGGTTTAGGAATTTGGAGAGAGCTTCAGTTGGTCCATCTATGTTGTTTATTATGGGTCTTAGTCTGTTATCAGTTTTGTGTAGTTTTATGAGGCCATGTATTCTAGGTGTAGTGGAGTCTGAGGCTGAAAGTTTATTTTTAATGTATCTGTCTATGTACCCTAGCTTATGGAGTCTGGAACTTATGGAGTATACCCTACCAATTATTGGTCAAAAGGAGAATGTTGCTCTAGATGATAAATTTTAGAACATAAATTAGAAAATTGACGATGGAGCACATTATTATTATTATTAGAATTAAGGTAATTACAAATTTATTGTAACAAACATAATACAAATATGTAATGTAACAAGCACAATATTGTAACTTAAAAAATTTTTAGCCTTGCATCCACAAGAGTATTGGAATTGTAGTTCTGAAGATGGGAATAAAAGGTCTCGAAACGTAAACTAGACTGTTAACATGTAACGTTAAAAATATACTCGTATTGTTAATAATTGGAAGTTATCATTGCCAAGCAACTAAATAAATTGACAACTTCCCGGGAAAAAAAGAAAAAAGAAGATTTATTTATTTTTTTAGTTATTTAAAAAATAGCAGCTCGAATTGAAAGTATCTGACATCCTTTCAAGAGTTACGTGCTTTGTAATATTTTCGGTTGAATGGACTAGTTCTCAATTTTCCACAAACGTTGTTCCTAATTGGACTATTAGTTTTCGAAAATAGATAAATTTCGTATGCATGACCGAAAATAAGGAATGGGGTTTAATAAAATTGATGCGTGGTTATCTGGTTACCAACCTGCACAATAACTGAAAGTATCTTGAAATTGAATTGGAGGGGTTGACTTTTATTTTGTGGCGGACTCTCGAAATGAAACTTGACCCTCTCACTCTGGTTAGAACAGGTTTGGTTGTCTAAAATGGTCGGAAGGGGTAGGGAGTTATCCAATAAAAAAACGTCTGCCAAGTAAGGCCAGTATAGCTTCCTCACCGTTTCCGTTGTATATTACAAGGTATACAATTTTTCTTATGAGAATAAAATCTCTGAGAGAAGCAGAATCGGAATAGTCGATTACAGTTAACCTTCAACATTCAACAACAGAGGGTCGTATTTGAATATTCCATACTTGATTATGCTTAATAAAAAAAAAAATAAATAACAAAAAATGCATACTGAACATGAATTTCAATACTGTTAGTTCAAAAGGTCTTATGTATAAATTTACTTATTGTTTTACAAGAGTGCATAAAAACTCAATATTTCTTTATGCTTTATTAGAATAATTTCATATTTTATTTTCATCTGCTATTTTCCATAGTAGCAGACTACTTATATCAGTTGCAGACTACAAAATATCACCTTTAATACACATAGAATTAAAAATGAAAATTATTACATACGAACTTATGCTCTAATAATAGTATATACATTACCGAATCAAGATTTAATTTTGGAGGAGGGGCTTCAGCACGAAAGATTTATTTATTTATATATATATATATATATATATATATATATATATATATATATATATGTATGTATATATATATACATATATAACGATAATTAATTTGAAAAAAACCACTGCAAATCATTTCTCTTTGGTATATTATTTCCAAACAATTATACATATAAAGTAACAGTAAATTCCTAGTTATAAAGAAAAATAAATAAAAGGTGATTCTAATTATTCGACTAAAATTTTTTTTAATCATTAGTAATATGCTAAAAAAAATAGTATTACTTCAGTAACACATTCAGAAATCAAAAAAAAAGATAAACCTTTTGCAATAGCACATCTAAAAAAAACTAGAGACCATATCTTTGCTCCTAATTGTCCGATTTTGACGAATTTTTTTTGTTTTTTTGGAAATTCCGTAAACTTCTAAAAAACCATCAAAATTGGTACATTCGTTTAGGCGCTACAGTCTATAGCAACGCAGGTTTTTCGGCCACCATTTTGAAACTAGAAGGCGAATAGTAATGTCGTTGAAGGAGGATGATCCTCGGGTGACCTCTGATTTTATATCCAAATTCGAAAAAAATCGGTCTAGTAGTTTCAGAAAAAATGCGCGGACGGCGAACTAGTAGTGCACATATAAGAGAAAGTGTTGGACACAATTCAATGAAATTGAAACTACATTATTTTTTCACCAAATCGAACGAGCCCTTTCTGAAATATTGGCAATCTAAAAATATACGTTTGCGCGTGCGTAAGCGGAAATGCTGGATGGAATTTGATAAAATTGATATGGGACCATCTAGGCACCAATCAGCATAATCCCTGAAAATTTCATGAAGATTGAATGAACGGTACTAGGTGATATGCCCGTCACATCGATTTGACTACAGACAGACAGACACCGAACCAAATTTGATCCTTGATGTCTGAAACGTAAAACGCGAGTGAAAATTTTCGATTCTGAGCAAAAAAATTTTTTTAATCTCTCGCACGAACACAATGCTTCCCTACCTTCGGTAGTGAGGAAGCAAAAAAAAAGCGAAGGTAAGATTAGAAAAATCGTAGATCTTATACAATTACATTTGCTGCGGTCTGTTCCATGTTTTACCTTTGTCCCTTAGTATGAAAATTCATAAGCCAAAATATGCCCCCCTCAAAAATTTTGACCTTTCTTGATTTTGATTCGAAATCTTTTTTTTAGAAAAAAATTATTATTATTACAATTTATATGAAATACAATATGTGGATAGAACAACTTTTAAAAATTATATTTCTCGAATTTTCGGCAAACGTTTTTTATTATATTATATTTTATTTTATTTCAAATTATTTCGGGGAGGGCAACGGTACCTCTGTCCTTCCCAGTGTACGCTCATGCTTAAAAGGCTTCTAATAACAGAAAGTTTGAATGTGAATTTAAAAATGTATGTTATTCTAAGTAGAATGAACCTTACCTTTCGTTCTGAAGCACCAAATTTCATAAATATTATTAAAACAATTATACTGGTATGAGTATAATTTGCCTTTTTAATCCTTAACTTGTTGGGGTTTTATTTTTTATGCTTCAAGTGATGTATGTAAATAAAACATTCATATTCCACAATAGCTATTCCTAGAATCTAAAACATTCTTTATCAGAAATATATATTGATTATTAAACATTCTTTCATTATTACATTTTTGTCGAAATAATAAAAATATGGATTGAAAAATAAACAACATATGGAACTTTCGTATAAATATCTCAATTCATAATATTGATCAGATTTTAAAATTTGAAATATATTTGGTATCACTTTATTAGTTGAAAGAAATCCATCAAAATGGCTAGAAGGAATTTGGGAATGAAACTACTTGACGATAGATGGGTTCTTACTGATCAGCTAATTCAGTTGAAGGGTGTTGTCGAGTTCAATGGTACGTACTCTTAGAAGTATTATATCTTCTTATAACGTCGTTTTGGGAGTTCCAATGCTTATATTATTAATAAATTTTAATGTTAGCACATTTTCGGTTTACATTTTTTTATTATTTTTAATGGCGTAAAAGAATATTTTTTATTTTTTTTAATCTTCTCCAATGGACTTAAATCTGAACTTTGAACATATTTTTTTCCCATTTATTATAATTTGAAGACGTTTTTTACATATTTTTGATTTATTATTTTCAATAATCAACCATTGAAATCAGCCAAGAAAAAGAATTAATCCTCTACTCAAAATTTGTGGTTTTACATTTCAAGATAGATAGAACCTGAAAATCGAATAAAAAAAATCCGCCCTCCTTACTTTATTTATTTATTTGTTTTATTTTCCTCCCTACCCTGCCTTTAAGACAGTACGGGAGATTGCAGTAGTGACTTGATTTACATTCCTGCGTAACAAAACACTGTTGCAAGTTTATCTTTTTACATTATGATAAATTTATGAGCACACAGCCTGCTTGATAATTTTTCTCTAATTTTATCTGTCTTTATCTTCTTCTCCTGTCCTAATCAGCGGCGTTCCAGGTAGTGCTTCTTCACGCCTACCCAGGGAGAAGTGGATTGGCCCCACAGCTTTTTTCCACCGGCATACAAAGCTTTTAAAGTGCGGGTAGTTTAGTTGAGACATCAGTTGGTGATAGTTTCTTTCTGTTAAAATGTATCCCTCATCAATTTGGCCCTCAGTACCTCATAGCTGCTACAGGCTACAAGTATGTTAGAGATGAAATCCGCCCTCCTGCCGTCCGCGGCTTTCCGATACTATTGGACCAATTGTTTTGAGATTCGGTATCAATGTCAAAGGGCACTCAAGGATGATCCTCGGAACTCGTTATTACCATCCGACCTTTCCTTTCAAGATGGCGGCCGAAAAACCTGTGTCGCTATAAACTCTAGCACCTAAACGAATGTACCGATTTCGATAAAACTTCGCAAAAATCTCCTTCTTTTTTATTTTTCTTGATTTCTTTTTCTTTCATTGACCATCATGTTGCATTGCACTCTGAAGTTGAGGTACTTAAATCTCTATCATTCGGTTCTTACTGCTTATTCCATTTCCACATATCGTATTGTCTCTACTTCAGCATAACTATTGTAATATATTTGAGTCTCTCAGGAAATTCTTATAATTTTTATTCATTTGTCTCTTTCTGAACATATGAATTTCCTCATTGGTCATCAACAGCAGTGTACCAAACCAAATTGACTACCCTGCTCATTTTCTGCTCTACTATTGAATTCTCCCACTATACTTAGTATTCTTTGCGATCATTCCACAGCATTCTGTAATTTAATTTAATTCTTATGTTAATAGCATGGCTTGAAATAAATGTAATGAACGCTATTGTAAAAATATGTGAATGTATTGTATGTCTCGCTAGTGTTGATGTAAAGGACAAGCTGTTTTTTATACTTTTATACGAAGATAAATGTCAACTTCGAATGCTAGGCTTGACACAACGCCAGGCAATTTTTACGATTATAAGATTAGAGATACTAATGGTCTTCCATAATAAATTATATTCAACACCTTCATTAATTAAGTAATTTCTAAAAACAATAGAATCATAAAACAAAATTTTACGCGGTATTGATACATTAAAAAAAAAAAAATCCAACTCAAAATGGAACATTAGAGTCTAAAAAAGTACTTATGTAAATGATGAATTTAATGTATTAGTCAATCCTATTCATTACGAGTGATCGTAATCAGCCGGCACCAGATTTATTTCTACAATTGAATAACCACTCATTTTATTTTGAACAGAAAGAAACATGAGATGGCTCGAAGTTAAAGAGGATCTATACAGAAAAGACTATGATACCAAGATACGACATGTCAGTCAGAATGTTGAGAGGCTAAGAGAAATGATAAAGAAATACGAGTTCGGTTATGTCGACGAAATGGATGATGTTTTAAGGCAAGATAAAGAAGTATACCTGATATGCCGAAAGAAGTCGCCAGAAGTACGTTTGTAATAGTACAGAACTTAATATACACATCGCCTGTAATAAATATATCCTAGATGAAATTAAATAAGTTTAATTATTAATTATAAAGAGGACTAGCTGATGTACCCGTTGTTGACGGGTGTATAGTTAAAATTTGAGAACCTTTTTTTGAGAGGGATTTTGTATTAGGGGGGGGAGGGGAGGAGGAATCTGGAATTAAATTTAATTACATAAAATTGGGTGAGGTGGAGGAGTTGCTTTGACAATTTATGCCGGGGCTTATGGAAGTAAAGGTTTCACAATAGTCATAATAAAAACTTTGTTGTTCAGCTGAGCTTACCCCTGACAAAATTTCGTTGGGCAATGCGGACATACACAAATTTTTTTTTTTAAGTCGATTTTGTGTCTGTGATGTATGAAACGGAAAGATATCATGAAACGGGTCGATTCTGTTCAATGTACAGACAAAACCTTTATTTTATTTATATAGATTGAGCGAAATATTTCGTGTTTAACTTGTTCAGATATTTAAAACTGAGAGTAGTGCGAGAAAA
The DNA here is from genome assembly GCA_928085145.1 of Nezara viridula. NCBI lineage: Eukaryota > Metazoa > Arthropoda > Insecta > Hemiptera > Pentatomidae > Nezara > Nezara viridula. Next base: position 94,696,021 of record OV725077.1, read on the forward strand.
TATTTTGAGTAAAATGGATTAAATGTTTCCAATTAGTCACAAAGGTGCTTGAAAATTCTACTGAAAACACAAAAGAATAGTATTATTCATAGAAAAAAAAAAATATTACCACGACCTAAAAAGAGATGTTGCCGTGATTCATTTTTTACAAATTTCATAACTTTTCAACAGTTAGGAATAAAATACTTCCAAACATAAAGATTTACAAACACGTTTTCTCGAAAACTAACATTTATATGGATATATAATCATTTGGTAGAGTAAATTCTCTAAAAAATTTGAATGAGATCAGCTAAATTAATTATTAAATATAAATATATAATTTCAAACGAACTTGAAATTTACAACAGATAACTTACAACGATTTACTAAATATCAAACCATTTGTCTGTTAACAATTTATAGATTTAATTAAGTTTAATAATAAAATTATTTAGTTATACTGTAATTTTGATGCTCAATTAATAAAATTATTATTGCAGCAAATCATAGAAAGTTTAAAACATATGATATTCCGGCAAAGGAAGGCAGTAGATAAAATAAATGCAGAGATAAAATCAACTAAGACTGAATTATTCGAAGTGGAAGCAAGTATAAAAACTTAATAATTCCTTTCATACTCCAGCTCTGTTAATCTATTTCCTATTTTATTTATTTTTATTCATTCTAGCTGAATATCGCCGCATTAAAAGATAAAGTAAATTCAGGACAGGAATATGTGAAAGATAAAAATAGAGAGGAAAATGAAAAATATTCTGCCGCCTTAGAATATGCCAAAACGCAGAATGACGTCTGCGCCATACTTCTAGAGTGTTATAAGAAGATCATTGGCGTTTTAAAAAAGGTCTCACTAAATCTATCTATAGCTCTAGCTATTTCTCAAATCATAAAATATAATATAAAGATAAAAATAAATCTATATAAAACAATAATAACTGTTGTTGGACTCATATTTTGATTTTGTATGCGAAATTACGAATAAAACATGATATTGTAGGACCTGACTTGCCTGAAGGAATTTATTTTATCCATATACCACCCTATTATGTAATATGGATGTTTGGAGCAGTGACATATTAAGAGAAAAAATTCACCGCTTCGTTTAAACAGTTAACAATTTCATTCTTAGCTGTGTACACATTAGCTCACTCTCTTCTTCTTGGCTTCGCTGAAAGATTGGTGGTCAGTAACTTCTCAAGTGACCTTTCTGAAAACTGCTCTCCTATCCAAGAACAATTGATTTCGACTTTTGAATATTTCTTACACATGTACATCTTTCGGCCACCTCTAACCACCCCACAAGTATACTGTAGCGACAACAAAAACAGTCATAAATAAATATGTACTTATGGCACGTTTAAATAAAAAATAAATCAGTATTTTGCGTATTAACTAGATATATTTTGAGGTAATGTAAGTAAAAATCTGGTGTGTCCACTCACACGACTTTCCTACCTATTTTTTAGTTAGAGTTAGGCCCCATAACATTTTTCTTTTCTTTGTAACTATTTTTCCTCAATTTTCTCGGGAATTTAGTTCATAAACAAAAATTGTAAGAACAATTATTAGAACATTATAGGAAAGTTTCATCAAAATCGTAAGAGCCGTTTTTGCGTTACAGTCTATAGAAAAACATGTTTTTGGTTTATTGCGCGCAAGCTATTGCGCAAGGAGCGCCGAATTTCTGTCACACGCATCAGTAGTCAAAATCCTACAAAAAAAAAGCAATAAAATCGGTTCACTAGTTCCCGAGAAAATCTTGGCACAGATAAACAGACAGACAGACAGAGCAATGGCTAAAAATGTGTTTTTCGGACTCCGGGGGGCTCTGAAACGTATAGATCCGTCGAAAACCGTAAATCGGAAATTTGACTCGATTGTAATACTTTCCTTACCTAGTATAGGTAGGAAAGTAAAAAAGAAGCAACAAAATCGGACCATTAGTTCTCCGAGAAAATCTTGCCACAGACAGGCAGACCAATGGCTAAAAATGTGTTTTTCGAAATCAGGGGGCTCTGAAACGTATAGAAAGTAAAAAGAATTGTCAATCATTGTATCCACCATTGACATCAACGTACACCTGGCTGAACATTTTGGTGTAATTCAAAGAAACAAGTAAAAATAAAAAGTTTTCTTTTCATTTTATATTTTCGCAGTAATCAATATTCTTTACAGAAAATTTTCCCAAAATGGCGTGGAAATATTGTTCAATATATATTTTAACTTATCTTGACATCTCATGGGAAATAAGCTACCCCTTTATATATATTACTAGTTGTATAATTTCGGCTTCCTAGTATATGTATGAAAAGTATTTTGTAGGACTCGCTTTACTTCGATGATGTGATAGCAGACCTCAAGAATGACGCCATGATACAGAGCCAGACAATTCTAAAGATTATCGAGCTCGGCCAGCTGGCTTGCGAAGATTTTTCTTGGCTGAAGGAGCAAGCCAAAAGAAGTACCGTCAAGTTCAACAGGCACACAGATGAGCACAGAAAAGAAATAAAGGAAAACGGCGAGGTTATCCAAGTTCTGGAAATGATGAAATCTAGACTCAACGAGTACGCCGTAAGTACTGACAGTTAACCAATTCCCCGCACTTTTATACAAGGAATAGTTTGCTATATATTAATTAGCGTCTGTGTTACCTTTAACAAATTTATATTATATCTGCTCTATTCCTTTTAACACATAATATATGTATATTTTTATATGTTAAATAAGTTGCACTCTTTTCAAATTTTGATGTTATGCGTTTCAAGATATTTTGGACCGCAAAATTAATAAAAAAAAGAAATTCTCTGAGCCATTTATTATCATTTTTTTTCCATACTAGGCCCCAGACCAGGCATCAGTAGAAGATGATTCTGCGAACTCCACGTTATCATTGGCTATTTCGTATCAAAATAGTGGGTTTCATACATCCATATCTCAGATACCCATATGTACTTTTTTAAAATACGGGACTAATATAAAGTTTTCATTCATTCATTCATTCGTTCATTATAACAAGGCTTAAAAATATTAAGAAAGATAAAATAATATGGTTTTTATTAGTCATATTAGTGAAACTATAAGAAATAGCCAGGGCTGCCCCCCTCCCAAGGTCCTTGGAGCAAGAACCTACCCTCCTCCCTTCTCATGATATTTTATTTCTCACTTTTTCTTAAAACAGAGCAAGCTAAGGTAGAATTAGAAAAAGCGTAGATCATATACAATTACACTTGCAACAGCTCGTTCTGTGTTTTATCCTTCTACCTTAGTCCGAAAATTCATAACATCGTCGAAATTTCACCCCCTTCAAAATTCAAAAACTCGTCAAAATATACCCCCTCAAAAATTTTGATGCCGCACCTTGGCGCCATGAAACCCTCTTCTGGGCATCCCTGGGAATAACCGATAGGTTTATAGGGAAGAAAGGAATTTAGTGCCTTTCTGAACATATTTAACAGTATTGCTAATGCATTGCGCGAGATAAACGCTATTATAGGCTTTCATTTCTTCTTAACAGATAAAAGTAACTATTTTTATTCTATTTCTTTGAATAATTGTTGTTATATATTTAGAGATAAAGTATTAAGTGCTTTTCCTCGTTATAAGTTATTAATTAGTAGCAATTACTTTGTATGTAGATAATTTTATATTGTCAAGGTGGCTGTTTTTTGTTTTTTTGCAAAAGAAGACGTTGGGTGCCACTGTGACATATTTTCTGATAAAGTTGTGACTCAAATATTTTTTTTTGCTTTTAGAAACCTACAAAATGCTCGAGGAAGGTTAAAAGTTGATTCTTACACAAATTATGCCTTATATGTTTGTCCTTGGGGTGGGGTCGGTTGTGACATTTTCCTTTTATTTTTGTTTCTAATCCTATGACATAACAAGTTATACATATGGACAAACTTTTAGTATTTATAAATAGTATTTATTCAATTGCATAGTTTGCAACAAAAAGAAAACAAAAAAAAAACACCTTTCTTCTATCTAATTCGTATACTAATAAAATTGAGGACGATTAAATAAAAATTGGCACAACCGTACCCAGCCACCCCTACAATGATTTCCAAACACCATTTTGTTGTTCATAAGGGTTAATTTTTTTAAAATAATAAGTCATTTTTATTTCTCCTATCCATTATTTCACAATTTGTTATTATTTATTCTAATTTAATTCGTCAATATTTTATAAACGAAATGTATACATTTTTAACTCATTCCAAATTTCATGAAATTAACGACCTACTGATAATTAGGCGAAAAGTTATCCAATGTTTCAAGAAGAAAAACAAGTGCCGAAAGCAGACCCGGAATTGGACGAAATGAAGAAACAATGGGAAGAATCCGAGAAAATCTTTGGAAAGTTGAAGCACATCCTTGGAGTTGAAACCATAACAGATGTCTTCTCTGAGTAATTATTTTAAATTTACTCATATTACTAGGTTGGCGTTGTCTGTTTGCGATAATGGTATCTTATTGAAATATACGGGAGGGCAGGTTTCACTTCTTAATGTAAATGTAGTGTGTTGACATTTTACAGAGTTCAAACGTATTTTTCACATCCTGAACCAATCTTGTAGTTTGTATAAGAGACTACCTAAGACTAACGCTTGATAGAGGACTGACTTTGTACCAAACATTAAGAAAAAACGTAAACATTTAAATGGACGAATTAAACTGTGATACTCATTACTCAGATCACAATCAAAATTAAAACTAATACAGAAACTTGCTACCTACACATAACTACTGAAACCAATTTGGTCTTATGTTAATCAAATTTTTGGTTTTGCTAATCAAGTTAAACAATCCAAACATTTCAATCCAAAATGTTTAGACTTATTAAACACATAGCGCGAATTGACACACTGACCAAAGTCAGGGAATACATACATGGACTCCAAACAAAAGAGTTCATGAAAATTTACAAAGACATAACAATAAGCTAGTAGTAAGAATGGCCACTACTAACATGTCTGACAAGATCATGAGGAGCCTGAAAAGGTCGTGGATGAAATACCTTCTGCAAATTATATTTTGAGTCTGAAATATTAAAATGGAAGAGATACCGCTTGGTGTATTTCTTACTCATGCCTGACATGTCATTATTAATTTGTTTCAAATGTTGCCACACAATCCACTGATTTTCAATGATATATTAGACAGGTGTGGATATAAAAAGAAAGTTATACTGGGTTGGAACATATTATTTATTAGCAATGCGTCATTTAGTACAATTATGACTGATTAAAAGAAATCCCGATAATCACAGTTATGTGTTTTGATTATATTTTTCGATGCAAAAACTCAAGTACGTCAAAAAAAGGTTCAGTGAATGTTTAATGTCATACATACTATTCTGAATTTAAAAAGGGATGTTTTCAGCAAGTTACTTTGTGATTTTATGTAATAAAATGTTACTACATAGTTTTTCACAATAAACGAACAATATAAAATTTCAGTTCCTAGGGTATAGTATGTATATTTATAAGTGTGTGTGTGTATACATATATATATATATATATATATATATATATATATATATATATATATATTTAGATTATCATTGGATATAAATAACAATTTAAATAAAAGTTGTATTTAGGTATTAATAGAATAATTACATACCTACTCAGCCAGTCGACTTTTATTATATACATATATATCATCATCTTATCCAAGGATTTCATGATACGATTACTCCCCAATTTTCACGTGATATTCTAATCAAATTTTCCGCGACAAACTATTTGGAATGTGTAAAACGTATTATTTTTTATTTGAGGTTGTACACACTAAGAAACAAAAAATATTTTTCACTTTTTACATTATTAATGTTTTGCTGAAAAGTTCTAGAAATGAACCAATGTTATGAAGGCTATCTCACCTCTCACTGTGTTCAATCTAAACAAATACATTATTAATTTGATTGTATTTTATTAAAGATATCAAGTACATATAACAAGTAAAATAAAAATTCTTATAAATATAAAAACATAGAAACAAATTAATTTTAAATATCCAATATTATATTTGTTCTCTTCACAATAATTATATGAAATTTAAAAAGCACTAATTTTTTTTTTTGGTCTACAGACCCCTCTCCCTTCCCAATCAAAATCGAAAGTGTGCGCTTATGCTTTATACAAAACTACCCTATGCTATATAAATACAAAGATAAAGCCTTATCATTTTTTAACTTACAGAATGGAAAATCTGAGAGCAACTGAATTTGAATTCGACAAATTGACTCAGCAATTAAGGGACAAAAGAAAGAAGAGGCAGACAGCTTACGAACATACAAAAACATTATCTATACACATGGATAATTATATGCCTGAAGAGGTCAAAAGGTACGTGCATTACAAAAGTCAGTTATAATACAATTTGAAATACTTATTCATTTAATCAATACCCAATTTTAAGATACAACCTTTCTAAAAGGTTTACAATGATTTTCAAGCGAACCGCTGGATCGATTTTTAAGTTTAACATCTTAAATTATTCGAAAAGATCCTCTGAGTGATTTGAAAGGATTTGAGAAGGAGTTGACCGCACCCCCCGATCAACTCCTCATATTATATCACGGTCAACCATCTCAACATCGTTATGAAAGAGTTTGAGCTTAAAATCCTGACAAATTACAGTATAAAGTGTGTTTAGTTAATCCACTAAAAGGTATGTTATGATTTTTGGAGGGAACTGCTAGACCAACTTTTAACTTGGGCGGCCGTAATTACTCGATCAATTCCCGTCAATATTTTAAAACAATTAAGTAAAAATATTGAAAACAATCTCACTATAGTCTTAAGTATCTCGATTATTAGTTGATTTTGAAATAATATATGATAATATGTTATGAAAATAAATTGTTAATACTTTTAAAAACTGAAAATGTTAAAATAATTCAATTGAATATAACATATTTTTAAGGGGCGGAAAATTATACAGATCTACATAAACATATAATTGGATTCCCAGTTAGAGTCTATGGATATTGAAACATGGGTGAAGTGTTCGGGTACCTCTTACATCACATTATAGCTCTATTTGTTCCATACCTGTCAATATTAAAAAAACTCCTAAAATCGTAAGTTGTATAAACACAAAGAAGGTAAATGAATGTATTGTCAGAAGAAGCACAGGCGGATCCACGTGGAGGAGGGGAGGCTTTCGGTCTGAAGCCTCCTACCCCTCCCTCCCCCAATGGTAAATGTAACTATGTTTTGTGGAAAAAAATATTTAAAAAATATCTCTTAAAATATTGTTGTTCGTGTAATTAAATTTGATAAGACTTCAAGAATCACTTAAACACCATTTCATATAGGTAGTTATTATCTTTCTTTTTTTTTCCAAAGTAATTATCGTTATATATATGAAAAAAAAGCTTCTTGGCCCCAAAATTAAATCCTGAATCCGCTAGTTGTCAGAACAGTTTAGAGTTTCGTTCGGGTGTGGAACACATCCGAATGCTTCACCAAGTTTTAATATTTAAAGCCCTCCGAGGCGTCTGAAAAGAAGATGGCCTCGAGATCTCCTTTTTTAAATACATTTTTAGAGTGCTACCAGTGGGTAGTTTCTCACCAAATGATTTCATGTTATTATATTCTATTGTACACATTTACTGAATGTATTTTTACTTGTAATACAGTTGTAAATATCATTAATAAATAAATAAAAAATATTTAAAGACACATATATGTAGATGTAGATATGCATCATTTTCCGTCCTTTAAGAGGAATAGAGTTATTTGCTTAGTTTTTTTTTTTTTTTTATAAGGACAGTTTTCTAAACTAATAGTGGAGACCGTTAAAGGTCAAGCCACTAGACCTTAAACTTTTGAACTGTAATTCAATTCTCGTTGTTGTAGATAATTTACTGATTTATTTATATTATTTTTCTCTCAGGTAGAGAAAATTGGCTAGTGATGCAAACATTTTTAAAATAATGCATTCTGACCATTTTTCAAAAATTATTTCATAAATAGTTTACAAATAATCATATAATATAAATATTGTAGTCAAACTATCTGCGTATATTTTCTTCTTATATGACACTATGTCACGCGTGGAGACAAGGCTTGTTGTAGCTTTGACTCTCTCATCCCAATTCCTGCATTGTCGCATTCCAGTTCCGGACCTCAAGCATGGATCGGGCACCAGCATGATACGTCATCAATCCACCGCAACCTTGGTCTTCCTCTTCTCCTTTTGCCAAGATTTCTTCTAGAAGGATATTTTTTTAATCTGATCTTCATAAATTCTTACAACAACTCAATAATACCATCATAAGAACCACCCACTATCCTCTTTTGTTGAAACATTCCACTATTAGGCTGTTTCCGAAACCAGGCAACCTCCCAACACTTCGACGTCCTGCAGACCAATTAGCCTACTTCCAATCCTCTCAAATATCTTTGAAAGATCCTCCTGAAACGAATTCTACCCTTTATAGAATCCCAAAATCTTCCTTCCCATCAGTTCGGATTTTGTTCACAACAATCCACAGTTCAACAAGAACTCCGAGTGGTCAATCATATTTATATATGATATATCATACATGATATATGAAAGAATTTGATAATTAAATAAAGGAGTTATTAGAGATCGTAACGGAGAATAGTTGTAATTCAGGAACCAAGGAATACGAACACACCCGAGATCGCCCGAAAGATTATAACACGTTTTCATACGTAACATGAGCTTAATATAATAAGGACTGCGACAATATTATGTAATAATAAAAAAAAAAATATATATATATATATATATATATATATATATATATATATATGTGGTTTTCTTAAATGCTATTGTTGGTATTATTTAATATTTAATTGTATAGATTACACAGCTATATAAACATTAAAATTTGTATATATGAGTGTAATTACACAAATAAAAATACCCACAGTGAAATATAAAGCAATATAGCTTTTATAATTTTTAATTTCACTTCTCCTTTATCTGAAAATACTTTTTTCTGTTAAGAAGAGGGTGGTAAGTGAAAGTTGTGTGATGCACGCACCTCACTAGATTTTTTAATTTGTTGCTGCTTGACTTTCTTGATCATACCAAGATTTATTCCTTCTTCTTTCCACGGGTTCAAGTATTTCATTAGATTCTCCAGCCATTGTTTCTTTGCATGACATCCAAGACTGGTTTCCCTTCGGATCAGTGTATCACATTATTTTATCCATGTGATTAGAAAATTGCTTACTGATGTCAGTATCTGTTTTTGAACTACACATTTTACTGGTAGTGTATTTCGCTACATACGGAAAATAAAAACCCTTAGCCTTATTCTTAATATCAAGATATAATGGTATGAGTCTATAAAAGACCTATCTGTGGACCCTAATATTCATTAAGCTAGAAACGAATCTTGTACTTATTAGAATATTGTCTATTTCATTGCTTGTAAAACCATCATTTGGCCTCCAAGTAGCCATGTGTATCCATGTGTGTCACATTGTGGAAGTAGCTTTTGTAAAGCTCCTGGTTTTTAAAGCGATAACATTTTCAAGGAAGTTAGTTATAAGTCCTTGAGACGAGCATTATGTCGGTTTCCAATGATCTGTGCGGCTGATCTTTGTGCAGGTTTTGAGATATGGGGAAATTAAGGGGAGCAGGTTATCAGCCTAACGCGCTACTACCCCTCTTGGGTGGCTACCTGGGAACGTAAAACCTAGAGTGTGTACTGTAGTGCCTTAGGCTGTAGTGTGAGGATGAATGTAGTGTGCTGTAATAGTGTACTTGGTGAATGTCAGTGTTCTTGTGTTCAGCCAACCGGAAGGACCAATGGCTAATACATTAGGTGGCCGATAGGGCCGTCACCTCCTTTCGCCATTGCATATTATAATTTTTATTATAAATTAATATTGTAAGGTCGCCTATATATCCTATTGATGTCATCTGATTCAAGTAAACATACTTATTGTTACAGATTTATCAAAGAAGAAGAAGCGGTCAGAGAGGAAATAGAAATGACAGCTGAAAACATACAAAAAATTAAAGTCATTCATGATGACATCAAGCAAAGTATGCTTGATGACAAGCACTACTTCCTCAACTTGAAGAGAATGCTATGGTTAGTCGACATCGGTAAGCCGGAAACAGTTTTGGCTATTGCAGATGGTGACCAGAGCAAGGAGAAATCACGGGATGATCCTTTCGGCTTGTTCGCGGCTGTCGAGGAAGGCACGAATCAGGGAGAGAGTAAAGATGACGAGGACAGTAGTCAATGCGAGTCTGATAGCGAGGATATACGTGAGTTATGCCTCATTTTTAATCGTTTTTCTTTTTTTTTTTAATATCGGCTTAGTTTTCAATCCTGTTGTTTAGGGTCTATCATTCCACAAAAAATCCCCCTAACTCATTCAATGAATTAGGGATTAAGGACTCTATAAACAACACAGTACAAACCCGATCCTCGTAAACAAACTTCAATCTTAGAGGAGTTTTCTTTATTTCTTCTTCATAAAGGTGTAAAATTTATTGATATAGTTTTGAAGAGCAATTCTGTTTTCTAACGTTTATGTTAACGTTTAAATTGAATAAAATCCTGAGCAGTTATAAATGGTTTAGTAAATGGCATGAAAAGAAAATCCTTCCGCAAATTTAAATACAAAAATATATATTTTTTTATTTTAAATCAAAGTCGTAATGAAGAGTTTTATAAGATATTAATAAGGGAGCGGGGTAGCTCAGAGTGTAAGCGCCGACAAAGTTCAAGGTACAGGTACGAATCTGGCTGATGACAAGTAATTTTTCATCAGCCGTGGAAAGACTCTGGAGTGGGAAGACCCTTCTGTGGCACACCTAGCCTCTATAAAGTGATTATTCTTAATTAAAATAATTAATCAAGGGGAAAATAGATGGTAGTGCTGGTAATAGATGTCATTTGACCAAAAAAGCTACTAGATCTGCAACATGGTTGTAGAAAAGAAAACGCTCAAATGGTTCGGACATGTTATGAGGATGGACTAGGACAGGGAACCCAGAAAATTTCTTGAGGTAAGACCCACAGAAAAGAGGCCAAGAGGACATCCACGGAAAACTTGGATTGACGATATAACCGAGCTAGGACAGAAAAGAGGCAAGCTGTTGAGTTAATCGAGGAACCTGGCGAGGGACAGGTCCGTCATGACTGCCGTAAATGGTTCGAGGCCTCACCACGCTGAAAGGCACTAAGGAGGAAGACAAAGAAGAAGAATTAAGGAGGAAAACCTGACAGTTGAGCGTTGCTAAAAAATACTGAACCCAAGACCCTTCATGGGTTGTAGTAGTAAAGGTTTTTTAATGAATATGATGTTAATAACAAATCTGAATCGCTTTTTCGTGAAAGAAATGTATTTGACTTGCTTTACAAGAAACATCTTTTGGTTTTTGTATTTTATTATATATCTGAATATATTTAGTACAATCAGAAGTTTGTTTTTCCTTTTTCATACAAAAAAAAAATGAATGATTGATATATAACAATAGAAATCCGTGCAAAGCAATGACAAAAGCAATAATACATAAAAATGTTAAAATTAAAAAAAAAAAATTTTCGCTAGAGTATATTGGCAAGAACCTTCAGACATGGTTCTAACATCAGTCTACTTATTTTCACCAAAAAGGTTTCATTTACATCTGTAACCTTACGTTCGTAACCTCCTCTCGTATTATGTATGTTCTAATTTCATAAAAGAAAAATTCAAGGATTCAGTTTTATGAAATGTTATTAAATTGCTTATTGCAATGAATCGACAATATAATAGTCTATTGCCGTAGATTCATCAATAAAATAAAATAATTATATTGTATATTCCTACAACAATCGATAATAAAAAGTTTGAAATATGAACTGGTTAGATAATCAATTTATTCCAATTTTCCGTATAGGCAAGGTAATAAAAATGTATCTAATATTCTGTTTCACCACTATAATTTCCCTCCTATAAACTTACTTAGGCTGATCGCTCCTGTTAACTTTTCATCCAGTCACATTTTTGATATTTAGGAAGTAACGGAAATATTTAATGTTTGTTAACTAGGAAGTGAAATTTTAATTGTTGCAGCCTTCAGAATGATGGACATGGTGTCTATGAAAGTAAAGATCCTGCACGACAGTGTAGGACACAGAGGGTTCGAAGACGAATGCGATCCTGAGCTGATGGAAACTTTCGCCGAAACCCTCGCGGAGGAGCAGATTCAGAGAGAGGAGCACTTGCAGGAGCTTTTGGATAGTGAGGTCATTGTCGTTAAGAAATATAAGCGTGAGTCAACATTTGTTATTTAAAAGGGTTTCATTCACAATCAATACATGAAGCGTTGCACACATCACATTTATTTAATGAGAAACTATAGCTCGCATGCAGCTAGTTGGAAGCGGGAAAGTGTGAATTTAGCCTCCATTCGCATTTTTTTTTTATTCTTGGAGTTTTGATAGCCCCTTAAGAGGTATAGTATAATTTATACTGTCAAATATAATATAGCACGTATAGTTACTTGGAGTTGACTTCATGATTTGTGCATCTTTGAAAGCTTCTATAAACGAGGCTTTATGCAATCTAAGGCAACCAAGCCACAAGCAGCAGGCGGCCAGTAGTTGTCAGCATCGTTCTATTGCAGCGGATTGGAGCGAATTCTGCTGCAGGGGTACGTACCTTTCACATACCCTGTGGGTCGCTCACTAACTTAATCTTTTAATCTGGATTTATTCCTTTCGTGAACTCACCCGGTGGTGGGACTGGAGTGCAAAGGGAGGGAGATATTTAAAGGTCATATTTTATACTTCTCTATAAAATGTAATGGGTCTGAAATATTTCGTTATTTATTGAATTTAGCCAGAAACAAAACCTATAAAAAAATATACAAGAGTAAATTGTTCCCTACGGTTTTGGTGCCAGTCGAGTTATTTAAACAAAATGAATATTATTGGTTTCACCTTTCTTCTTCTAGTCTTGATAATGTTGCTAGATGTTATTGATAGTGCTGATTTTGCCAGTACTGTGAGGTCGGCAATCTCACTAACTAAACGATTTAAGGAAGTGTTAATAATTTAACAAAGAACTGGAACACGGTGAAACTGAAATATGGTGTATATTTCATTAATATATATTTACTATATAGCATCTCAGGTCACACAAATGAAATGTTTGTAATACTTTATTTGAGGTTATGGAAAGGGCAAATACAACATTTAAAAGTTATTATTACATTGTTTCATAAATATCTCGTCGAATGTTGAGTTTAACCAAAATCATCCCCTATACAAAATTAAAGGAATTAAATATAAAAATGAATAAAATATACAAATTAACTATACAAAATAATTAGCATCATCTTCCCAAAATTTTCTATTACTTTTTTTTCATATAGGCTATAATCATAAAAATATGATTCGGGGTTAATTTAAAAAAAAAAAAAAAAATCAGAGTCCCCATATGGAGAGTGAGCAGAAGATTTTTTTTAGAAATTTACCCATCCTCTAAATAAAAATATACATTACTTGTGGATAATCTATTTATGACAAAACATCATTATATTATTTAATAAAGTGACAAGGGTTAATATAAAGTAAAAAAAAAAAAGAGAGAGACAAATCTTTTTATTTCCCATAAAAATGCAATATCATGAACATTTTTCGCTCCTCGACTTCAGAAGCCCAAGATAAATGTCCCGTTTGCCCCTCTACAGTTACGGCTCTGGTGGGGTTTTCCGGACCCATGGTACCACCGTCTGCAAGTACAAGGGTCCATGTATAAATTGGATTCGATTGAAAATCATGTTTTTTTAAGAACAATTCCTTCGGACATTAAATTAAATATATTAAAAAAATTTTTTTTTTCAAACTTCGCTTGTGTCCTCCCTTACTTCATCTTCAAAACTAAATCTTAAAAGAAAAGAGACCCTTTTTTTTTTTACTGATGTTAATTTAATTACACAACAAAACCTAGACATATGAGTAGCAATTTCGTCCATCTCCCTCCCCTCTAAAAAAAAAAAAACGCTCCCAGATAATTTTCAAAAAATTTATTACTTAAAATTTGTGTATTTTATGATCGAATAATCCGAGGCATGTACATTTCTGAAATACGCAATTGTAGTGATGTGGAACTTTCGTTTTTGAGCGTGGTTGTTTACATACACACAGCTATTTTGCAAAACTTGGTTATTTGGTCTCTTGGAATTCGGACCATAAAACGTTAATTTCAGATGAAAACTCAGTTTAGAAATTTTTCATGATCGCAATACTTTCTTGTACTAAATATTTTATATGTAAATAAGTGAAAGTAATAATATTGAAGTGTAAAGATTTATTCATTCTAAAGCCTAGTATACACCAATAGATCATGTTGTGCGATTTGTCTGTAGACCCTCTTGAGACACCGTTCTTTTGTCTAGAGTCCACATTATGAAGTCAATTTCACAGTTTCATTTCCGCAATCCACCGTGGTGGACATTCCGTTGTGTGGAATGAGTTCCTGCTTAGTGCTGATTACAAGTGAAAGAATGCGAAATCCACTCATCGAGTGTTTTTCTTTCCGCTACCAGTTGAATGAAGTTTTTATAGTATTGATGGTCTTTCCTATCTTCGTCATTTTCACATTGTGCTATGTCAGTCAGAGATTTCAGGATCACTTTTCATTTTACCCGGTTTTTGTAGTCGAGACTCGTAACATTACACAAAAAATAAGAGGCATCTTCAAGTTAAAGCTAGTCTTAGAACCCGTAGACGGGCATTCTATAGACATGTCTACGTAGATAACCTGACACACGTCTCAGAGACCAGAATGGCTGAACATGTCTACTATTGTGGACTAGGCTTAAGGGTAGCATTTCTATCTCCACTGATTTTCAAGTTATAAAAAAAAAATTGGTAATTACGACGTAATATGTCTTAAATTATTACCGGTGTTACCATGGCAAAATTAATCACAGCTGTAAAGATTCCAATCTGATTTATAATAAAATTTTAAGAGTGGTTGTATTTTCGATTGCTGAAGGTGCACATCGGGACTATCTTCACTTTGAAGCAGGATATAGAGAGGTATATGGAGAAAGTTATATGCCTATATGCCTATAGCTTTCCTTCTGTTTAGTGCATTTGCAAAAGATTTTTTAAGGAATCTTATATTAGTTATAACTCGTTATTGTTCAGAAATTGCGGAATAAATTGTTCGGAATTTGTACCATATCATAAAAAAATAGGCAATTTTAATATTGAATGCATTATTCTCTCTCCTCGCGCGGGCTCATTACCGCGTATGGGGAGCGTCCCACGGGTGGCGGATGTGGGGATGGTCGGTGGAAATTCCTTGGAAGTTCCTCCCGGCTAAGTCCGATGGACTCGCTGACCAACAATGAGAGGGGCCCTCCAGACTTGCTGGAGGGAGGGGACCTCCAGACTTGCTGGAGGTAGGGGCCCACCAGACTTGCTGGAGGGTGTGACGTAGGATTGAACGCCCTACTCACATATCTTTAGTTCACCAAACACCACAAAAAGTCATGGATCTCCCTAAGGTAAAACGCTCATTATCCGGAGGTAAACTAGTCCCCCGTTCGGGTCTCCGGGTGGGGACTGCTTTAGGGGATTCATGCCGCAAGTTGAAATATAGGGATTTAAATATTGGTACGTGGAACGTAAGGAGTTTAAACACAGCAGGGGGGCTAAAATCGGTCGCGAAAGAGGTAAATGGGTACAATTTGGATGTCGTGGCTCTGCAAGAGGTTCGCTGGCCAGGGGAGGGCTCGATGAGGGAAGGAAAGTACACTATTTGGTACGGAGGAAGCGGGAATCATTGTTTAGGTACCGGGTTTCTAATTAGGAGTAGATTACTATCCGCTTTGAGGGACGTACAATTCTTTAGTGATAGAATTTCGGTAGCTACATTTCAGGGACGTTGGTTTAAAATCGCATTAATAAACATACATTGTCCGACCGAAGACAGTGACGATGAAGTCAAAAGTGAATTTTACGATAAACTCGAATGGGTTTATGATAAACTACCGCGAAACTACATGAAAATAATTGTAGGTGACGCGAACGCAAAGGTAGGAAGGGAAGAAGTTTATATTCAGACGATTGGTAAAGAAAGTTTGCACGAATATAGTAATGATAATGGGATCCGTCTGATAAACTTTGCCATCTCGAAAAACCTGGTAATTAAAAGTACGACGTTTAAACGTAAGGATATTCATAAATATACTTGGACATCGCCGGATTCGCAAACACGAAATCAAATCGATCATGTCTTGATACAACACAGCTGGCAAAGCAGTATAATCAATGTACGGTCTTATCGCGGAGCAGAATGTGGGTCGGATCATGAATTAGTAATCGCGAAACTTCGACAAAAACTTAATATAAAAAAGAGAAAAGAAAACCGTTTCGATTTTGAGAATTTTAATTTGGAAAAATTAAAAAATCCATCAATTAGAAACCAATTCGAGCTAGATGTTAAGAATAGATTTGAAGCTTTAGAGCTTCCTGACGAGGACCACGAGGATATTGACAAGTTATGGGTAGAGATCAGGAATAATATTAAAGCGGTCGGTAACTCGTGTCTAGGAAAAAAGGAAAATAAGAATAACAAACCGTGGTTTGATGAAGATTGCTTAAACATGTGCGAAAAAAGGAAAGCCGCTAAATTAAAAGCTCTAAATAATCCTAGCGAAGAAAATCTGAAATACTTCCGAATCTCAAAGAACGAAACGACAAAATTGCTCAAAAATAAAAAAAAGGAGTATCTTAAAAATAAAATAATTGAAATAGAAACTAATAGAATCCAAAATAACGTAAGAGACATGTACAAAGGTATAAACAGATCACGTAAATATGTAGGGCCCGTAACGTCTGGAATTAGGGATGATAATAACAATATTCTGACCGATCCGGTTGACCTTAAAAAAGTTTAAGGACCACTTTGACAATATTTTAAATACGGGAAATTATGATCTGTGTCCTCCTTCTGAGTACCAGAGTGCTGAACCGTTGATAGAAGGACCGAGTAAAGAGGAAGTTGAAGTAGCTATCGGTAAATTAAAATCATATAAAGCAGCGGGAATCGATAATATTCCTACTGAACTAATTAAGGCATGCGGAGAAGCTGGAGTTTCTAAAATACATCGGTTGGTTAAAAAGATCTGGGTGAACGAGAAATTACCTGAAGAATGGAAAGAATCTATTCTTATTCCGATTCACAAAAAGGGTCCGAGGACGGATTGTAATAACTATCGAGGAATTTCACTCCTTCCGGTATGTTATAAAATATTCACTTCAATCTTAACCAGTCGAATCACGGAATACCCCGAGGAAATTATCGGAGACTACCAATGCGGATTTAGACGGAATCGTTCGACTATTGATCAAATATTTTCTTTACGGCAAATATTAGAGAAAAAATTGGAGTATAACGGTATTGTTCACCAGCTGTATATAGATTTTAAAAAGGCTTACGATTCTATTGACCGCCAGAAACTGTATAATATTCTAATCGAGCAGGGAATTCCAAAAAAACTAGTAAATCTAGTCAGGATGTGCTTGACGGAGACACTCAATAAAGTCAGAATCGGTAATAATTTGTCCGAAAAATTTGAGGTTCGTTCGGGCTTAAAACAGGGGGATTCTCTTTCGCCTGTCCTGTTCAATTTGGCATTAGAACATGCCATTAGGGAGGTAATGCGTACCGAGAAAGGGTTGGATCTGGGCGGGACAACATCCGTGCTGGGCTATGCTGATGATCTGGTACTGTTAAGCGAAGACGTTGAAACTATAAAACTAAATACGACAACGTTAATGAAAGCCGGTAAAGAACTAGGACTCGAAATAAACGTGGATAAAACAAAATATATGGTTAGCTGCAAAAATGGCGATACTATTGGTGATATCGATATAGATGGTAATATTTTTGAACAGGTAGATAAATTTAGGTATCTAGGTTCTACGATAACTAGAAAAAACGAAATTGAAGAAGAGATTAAAGTTAGACTGAAGGCGGGGAATGCTTGTTATTTTTCTGTGACAAAACTACTCAGTTCGCGCCTCTTGTCCCGAAACTTAAAAATTAGAATCTATAAAACGATAATCTTGCCTACAGTTCTTTATGGATGCGAAACTTGGCCGCTTACATTAAGGGATGAGCAGCGTCTTAAGGTTTTTGAAAATAAAGTATTGCGTAGAATATTCGGACCGAAGAAGGATGAGTTAACCGGAGAGTTCAGACGGTTACACAACGCCGAATTGCGTGAGCTATATCCGGGTAATATAATTGAGGTAATTTCATCGCGGCGAATCAAATGGGCTTGTAAAGTTGTTGGGCTTAGTAACGAGAGAATTCCTAAAAGGTTAATATTTGCTGTGCCGAATGGTAAGCGTCGGAGGGGTAGACCGAAGCGAAGGTGGGAAGATTGCATTAAAGCTGATCTGAAGGGACTGGGTTTGGACGGCGAACGGTGGAAGGAGGTGTGTAACAAGCGATTGGTGGTGTCGGCATCGAACCTTCGGGTTCGCTAAGCCTTATTATTATTATTATTATTATTATTCTCTCTGCACAAAGAAAGATGGAAATGGCGAAACTGAACTGCTTTGACAGTTTTGCGCGTACATAGACAACAAGCATATTAGAAAATAATATAAAAGGACTGTGGTTTTTACCTTTACAAGAAAGGAGGTACTAGGAAATGTAATACCCATCAAGATTCATTCCAGTTTAGTGTACCAAACAAATTATACTCAAGAATCGTAGAAGCTGGAATAAGAAATATTGTCGATTGCCAGAGTGTTATGGATTGAGAAACTCAAGTTGCACATTGGAAGAGAAGTTGAAAATTGGGACTGTCTTCACTTTAAGGCAGGTTATAGAGAAGTCCACATAAGAAAAATAACTCTCTATCTGCTTAGTGCCTCACACTTTGGATTATGCTAATATCTAATTGTCTTTCAGAAAAGTTCGTTTTCTTTTAAGATTCCTTAAAAAATCATTTCAAATGCACTAAACAGAAGGAGAGCTATGAGCTATAACTTTATCGATATACCTCTCTATATGCTGCTTCAAAGTGAAGATAGTCCCAACGTGCACCTTCAGCAATCGAAAATAAAGTGGTTTTCACCATAATAAACCTACATCGTCCTCTTAATATCATCCAAACTGCAATTGACCCCCTTTGAGCAGCATCTTGAAATATTCTGTTCATCTGTCTACTATACATTCATTTAGCTATATAATGGATATAATGGATACTGGTCCTTTTTATCTATTACGAGGTTTTGGCACTTCCTTTCTCGTTCGCTTAATGTACTTTTCCAATTTTCTCGTTTAAGTTCACGTTTTTCCTCATTTTGAGATCAAATACAAACAATCAGTTTTGGTTTATAGAAGAACTTATGACTCATTTCCTGGGAAGTATATAAAAATTTTAATTACTTCTAAGAATCAGTAAATATACAAAACACAGTGTTAAATTGCAAACGTTAAATAAAAAAAAATCAAGATATTTAGCAAAGTATTTTTTTTATTAAGTTTTATTATTATAATTATATCATTTTTACAATTGAGGTATTCTTAAACGACCTACGTATAGAATAAAGGAGGTTAAATTAAAAAAAAATAATAATAATTTTTTTTAATTAATTTTTTTTTACAATTAAATTATTGAATTAATATTTGTTCGTTAATAAAATCAATATAATGTACCAAAAATGTTATTATATCACTATAAGTAAGCCATTTATGGGCACTGAATGGTGTGGTAGAGGCCTGTAGGCACCCACGCCAGTACCGCTTTTCTGCCGCATAAGTGCATTTTCTACGGAACTGCTTAAACATTTGTAAAAAATAATCAGCGTTTTAGAAAGATAAATATATTCTCCAGATGGTTTATTTCAGCATGTTTTGCGTTATTGTAGGCCATTTAATTTCAAACGACGCTTGATTTGTAACTTGAAAAGTTTTTTGTTAAAACAAATTGACTTTACTGGTGTTTTTCATAGCCTAAGCCAATTATTTTTTAATATTTCTTGATGTTTTATTATTCTATAACTATTCAGCTTTAATAAAAGACCAACTATGAGGAAATTAAGCCATATGCTGATTCTCAGTGACCAAAAAACTAACTAAAATCAAAGTCGTCAATCCGCCATCTTTGGACGCCATTTTGGGGCAGTGCGTTCACTTTTTTTTTGTGGGAACATTGGCTTTTTTTTTAATAAATAGTTACAAGGAACACAACGATATGCAATTTATAGGGTTGTGGGGGGGGGGGGGAGGGTGCACGGTAAGGGGGTCTGGCCAGTCTAAATCGAATATAAACGAAATAAGCTATGTCGTCCTATTCTCTGTTACAACACGCCAGATGCCTTTGTGAACTTGTTTAACCTGATGAGGCCAATGAATTTGCAGGATCAGTGATACAATGACTTACAAAATGGAGATAGCAATGTCTAGACAAGTTTTCACATTCGTACAGTGACCCGTGTACAGCACTCTCACACATCTAACCACCAAATCCTTATTAGGGATTGAGTACAGGCATTGACAGTTAACACCTCAGCCTGAAAGACAGAGGTGTATCTGCCTAGAGATAACAATGTTCCCTCAAGATTTATCCCTTCTTCAGAAACCAGCTCCTGATCCTTGTTCCATCAAGGACCCATAAATATAGCAGTTAACAAGATATGTTAGAGTTATTGTCAATCGATACACTTTAGTTAATATCTCTATATTCATCAACTTAAAAGTCGGAGATCATAGCGAGGACCTAATTCCTATCAATGTGATAAAACACGATCCATCTATCTGAAAAGTCGGGGATTTTTATCACGTTTCAAATCGACTTGGGAAGAAATCCTCTAGATCATCAATGAGCCACCGATGAAGATTGATGATTTTTTAATTCGTGTAATCAGTTAACATATAATTACTACGCGTTACATAATAGTATTTTCATCCTTAGTAAATACAGAATAAGTTTTTACTTCTCATATTTTTATTTATTCTATCTGAAAAGTCGGGGATTTTTATCACGTTTCAAATCGACTTGGGAAGAAATCCTCTAGATCATCAATGAGCCACCGATGAAGATTGATGATTTTTTAATTCGTGTAATCAGTTAACATATAATTACTACGCGTTACATAATAGTATTTTCATCCTTAGTAAATAAAGAATAAGTTTTTACTTCTCATATTTCTCCTTGGTAGCATAGCCGAAAGTTTTTACATTCACAATCAATAAACAAGGTAAATTGATATTTTTTTGAAATTTTCAGCGAGATACGAAGATCGTCACAGTCAAGGTTGCGAGAAAAAGAAAAGACTCGAATTGAAATTCCTAAGCCGGCAACTCATAATTGAAAATGAAGTGGCTAAAGAAAAGGGAGAAGTAAAAATTCATATGCATCCCCAAGGTGTTTTCCGTGGCATGTACATTGAAGAAGCTAGTGGTGATGAGAGTACTGAACCAGAAGTGGTTGAGAAGAAAGAGGAAGAACACAAAGATGATGACGAAGATGATGTACCGGATGAGGAAAGTGACATTGGTTATGAAGAATCAGATGAAGAAGATATCGATTCAGATTTGGATCCAAATGAGCCGAAGCCACATATTTGTTATTAATAATTTCAAAATAAAATATTGTGCCTATACTTGAAGCCTTAAAAAAAAAAAAAAATGTTTACACTTATAAAAACAAAAATTCTCTCTCTAATAATCTCTCTCTCTCTCTCTCTCTCTATATATATATATATATATATATATATATATATATATATATATATATATATATATATATATATATATACACATATATAGGGATTTTTATCTCGTTTCAAATCGACTTGTGAAGAAATCCTCTAGATCATCAATGAGCCACCGATGAAGATTGATGATTTTTTAATTCGTGTAATCAATTAACATATAATTACTACGCGTTACCATAACAGTATTACAAGTCTGCTCCAGTCCTGTCTGTCTTTAGCTATTTCTTTCCATTTAGCTGCACACAGCTGTATTGCGTCTTTGTTGATTCTATCTATCCATCTGCTTTTTGGCCTTCCAAGTGGTCTTTTGCTCTATATCGAGGCATTCATTATCAGGTAGAGGCTTCTAAATAGATTGCTACAAGCTACATGCCCCACGCTTCTTAACCTCCGTGCCTTCATATCAAGGGATATTGATTGACCAGTTTCTGTAAACAATCCTTTATTGACTGTTGACCTGATTGACCAACTGTGACCAAATTGGTATTTCTTCTGCGTGTGTTAGAGTAATCTGGTTTGTTATCGTGCGGAGGATTTTTCTCTCAAATCTTTCAACAATTTTTTCTAGGTTGCTGGATAGTGTCCAGGTCTCACATATGTTAGAACTGCCTTCATCATAGCGTTTTACACCCTTAATATGAGATTTTTCAACCTTTTTCAATACCTTTGAAAGGGAGAAGAAAGCTCTGTTTGCACTGATTATACGCTGGTCAATTTCTGCTTGTTGGTCATTCATTGAGGTTATTGCGGAGCTGAGGTATTTGAATGTTCCTACTTTCGGGGAAGATTTTCCTTCTACGCAGATCCTGTTATTGGGGTGGAGTTTTCGGCTTATTATCATATATTTTGTTTTGTCTTAATTTACTTGTAGGCCGATCTGCTTTACCTCTCTTATCAGTCGTAGCGTCTTTCACAATGACCTCTTGATTAGATTCAGGGACAGCTGTATCATCTGCGTATCCAAGGATTTTATGATTCATTCACACGTGGACCCCTCCATTTCCTGTGATGTTCCTCTTATTACCTTCTCCAGTGCTAAGTTGAACAACATCGGTGATCTCCTTGCCGTAAGCCCGTTCGAACTTTGAAGTCTTCAGATACTTTTCTTTGTATTAGGACTCTACATTTGGGTCATTTGTACACGCCTTTGTCTATCTCAAAAACTTACTGGGAACATCCAGTCATGATTTTCCAAAGATAGCTTCTGTCCACAGAACAATAGACTCCTTGCAAATCGAAAAATAGGACGTGGACGTCCTGAGCTACTTCGTTTTTCGAGTAGTTGTCTTAGGATGAAGATCTGGTTTAGCATGCTCCTCCTTTTCATGTATCCAGCTTGGTGATCGCCTATTATATTCTCATAATATGGATATATCTAAATATATATATATATATATATATATATATATATATATATATATATATATATATATATTTATATATAAAAGTTCTGATTACCAATGAACAGAATAGAATAGAATAGAAAATAATTTTATTCTGGGACGATGTCCCTTCAGAATAACAAAAAAGTACAGAAATTAAAATTTTACATCTGGCCAGAACAAACATAAAAAGTAGAGATAAAGATAAATCAGTAAAAAAACAAAAAAAAAAATATTAGTTGTACATAATATATAAAAAATAAAATAAAATAATCTATATACAAAACTCTCGAAACCATACTAAGATACTTAAAACTATGTACAATGGTAAAATATAAATAAACCCTATTAGAAACAATACAAAATATATATAGAGGAATGTACCTCGGAAATATTGTCTTCGAATGGAGGGGAAGAGCCACTCTAACTCAGTGTAGTGGTGAGAGACATGGTAGTATCTCGGAGCACCAATTACAAATCTCACGCAACTGTTCATTAATCTTTTCAGTCTGTCACGGAGGTCCACCGAGAGTCCATCATACACCACACAGCTGTAGTCAAAGTGGGAGGAAGATGAGAGAGGAAACGAGGAGTCTACGCGTATGTTGAGGTAGGAGATAGCGGAAGCGATGGAATAGTTTGAGGGTAGAAATTGTCCGTCGGGAGATGTGAGAAATATGGTGATTCCAGGAGAAGGTTTGATCAATAAATAGTCCTAAATTGTTTACAGAGAAGTAGAAGGAGATTGGCTGGTCACCAAGGTTTAGTATGGGAAAGTCGGTATAGGATCTAATTAGGAGCTTGGAACCAATAGCAATGGCCTGAGTTTTTGAAGCATTTAACCTTAATCCGTTTAAGTTTGCCCAGGTACAGATTCTATCTAGGTCTGCTTGGATCTTAGTAAATGCCACCAATAGCTCAGGGAGAGAAAAGGATAGGTATATTTGAGAATCGTCTGCATAAAGGTGGTGGGAACAATGGATAATTGAGTCATGGAGGTCATTAATATAGGAACTAAAAAGGAGAGGAGATATGCTAGATCCTTGGGCAACTCCAGAGGATAAAGGCAGGTAGGCAGATAGTAGTTGATTAGAAATGGAGACTGCTTGGGTGCGTTGTGAGAAAAAAGATTGGAACCAAGAGATGGAACTATTGGAGAAGGAAAGTGATTTTATTTTGTTGAAAAGGATGGGATGGTTAATGGAGTCGAAGACTTTTGAGAAGTCAAGAAGTATAAGGACAGTTAATTGATTGCAGTCTGAACATCATTGGTAATTTTGATTAAGGCGGATTGTGTGGAGTAGCCGGGACGGAAACCAGATTGGAGAGGATCAAGTTGGTTGGACTTTTCGAGGAAATTGGAAACTTGGGATTGCACCAATCTTTCTAGGGGTTTTGAGAGATTGGAAAGAATTGAGATTGGGCGAAAGTCTTCGGGAGAGGATGGATTAGGCTTTTTATTTAAAGGGAGTACAATAGCTTTTTTTCCAAGAGGAAGGGAATATTGAGTCCTGTAGGGAGAAATTGTAGATGAAAAGGAGAACTGGGAGGATTTCGGGGAGACATAATTTTATCAATTTGACAGGAATGCCATCTGGTCCTATGGAATTGGTGTGGGATTTCATTACTGCGGTTAGTAAGTCAGTCGGGGAAATGTCGGAGAAATAAAAGTCATTCATTCATTTAATGAATGAATGAATGTGGTGTTGAAATGTAAAAATTGGAATAATTCTATGGAATAAGTGTGAGAGTGAGGAATGTCCAGCGGCATCCTTTCCTATCTTGATTTTTAATAATTGTAGTTAGTGGAGGAGACCCCCATGCACCTTCTTTAGAGCCTCTTACGGTGCCACACTGCACGGGTGTTATCGGGCATGGTAGCACGGGCTGATCTACGGTGGGGGGGAGGGCTTTGGGACTGAAATCCCCTTAACTCAAAATGATAAAATATGACCATGTGTTATGGAAAAAAATATAAAAAATTATCTCTTAATGTATTATTGTTCGTGTAATTACATTTAAAAGGACTTTAGGAATCACTTAAACACTATTTTATATAGGTAGTTAGTTTCTTTCTTTTTTTCCAAAGTAATTTTCTTTATTTTTATGAAAAAAAAAAGCTTTTGGGCTGAAGCCCTCTCCATAATTAAACCCTGGATCCGCTAGTGCATGTTAGTTGTAGCCATGCCTTGG
This sequence comes from Nezara viridula, assembly GCA_928085145.1. Lineage (NCBI taxonomy): Eukaryota > Metazoa > Arthropoda > Insecta > Hemiptera > Pentatomidae > Nezara > Nezara viridula. The sequence goes on from OV725077.1 coordinate 94,721,341, forward strand.
AATTTTTTTAATTTTTTTACACTCTTATTCTACGACTATTTTACATATAGATTGTTGGAAAAAATATTTATAATTTTGATCTTATTAGCAATCGCCTAATAATTAATAAAAGTATTTACTTCTAATGGTGGAAGTTGTATAATATTCTAATTGGGTAGGGAATATAAAAAAAAGTTAATAAATCTAGTAAGGATGTGCATAATAAGAAGCAATCTAGCTGTGCCGCTAAGTGTGGTGAGCTCAGATTCCTTTTGGACATAAGATAGAAAAACAGAAGTTGAATTAGTGCCTAACTGATATTGTTGATAATAATTAAATCATCTTTCTTTTATTTAGAACTGGACTGCAAATATGTTTTGCTAAAGTCTAATAGTATGTGTTGGGCAGAATCAGACACTGCAAGAAAATCTTAAGACAACTAAGTATGAATCGGTTTTTAAATATGTACTGATCTGTTCTATTCTACTATATATGTATATATATTAGTATTATATATATATATATATATATATATATATATATATATATATATATATATATATATATATATATATATATAGTAGAATAGAACAGAACAGAAAATAACTTTTTTTTGGAACGAAGACTCTTGAGAATAACAAATCGTACAAAAAATAAATAAATAATTCTTATATCGAATGGCTCATTACATTAAATAATATAAGAATAACAATGAAGTAGCTACGTACAAAACAAATAAAACTCTTCCAACTAAAATATGATAAAACATAATCTCTGCTTAGAATGAAAAAAGTATGAAAAGAAAAAAATTAATCTCTAATAACTGAGCCTAATACTCTTAGCTTAAACAGTACCAATATCTGTTGGATGTCCCGTCCGACTCCAACTGAGCATAATAGAAGAACTAAAAACTTTAGGTTTCAAAGTGCGCCAAATAACAAATGTTCTAAAGGAGAGTAGGGAACAGCCAAAAGTAAAAGTTCCTCTAACTCTATTTTTTGTAAACCTGGAACTGACACCGGGGATCGAAAAAATTTACGCAGTTACAAGATTATACTACCCAAGTGTAAAAGTGGAGAAGCAGTATCCTGGGAGGAATATCATTCAGGGCCATAATTGCCAGGCGTATGGCCACACGAAGACGTATTGTCATCATTTGCCGTGTTTTATAAAATCCGGTGGACAACACAAAACTGGTGAATGCACAAAATCTAAACAAGAACCTGCAGTCTGTACTTTGTGCCACGAAGGACATCTGGCAAACTACAAAGGCTGACAGATATACAAGAATATTAAATCGAGATACCAGATATCCCGATACCAAGAAGAAATTGAAAGATTCGGATCAAGAAAAGAACTTTCCAAAACCATAGACCCGAAGGTGTCATTTGCACACCTATTAGGAGGTAAGAACGATATTACATATTGTGAGACCCTGCCGCAACAATAATATATACCTCAAAATTCTCAACCCCACCCTCAACGTCCTACTCAAACATCACTTAATCCTAAACAATTTTATCAACACCATATTCCTCACATTCCTCCTCCATCAAATACCACAGATCTCACCAGTTTAATTCATCTTTCCTCTCTGAATTTAGATCCCTTGTTACTCCTTTGATATCTGTTCTCACCAATCTTGTATCACATTTTATTCCTCCCCCAAAAAATCCTTAAATGACTTCCAATAAAACTATATCCATTCTCCTTTGGAATACGAATGGTGTTAGGAATCATACCGACGAACTATCTGCATTATTACTTCACAAGAACATTGACGTGGCACTAATTACTGAAACTCGACTAACAACTAAACAGCACTTCAAAATATCGCAATACCTGACATATCGTACTGACCACGGAAGAGCACATACCGGTACTGCTGTCATTGTATACCAATCCCTCTCCCATCACCTACTCCCATTACCTACACACGATTTCCTACAGTCCACCGATATCGTAATAAAACCTTATCCTCGTTACCCTCGTGTCAGCGTATTGCCCTCCTAACCGATCCATATCATATCAAATTCAGTTCTCTCCTCAATTCCTTAGGACATCACTTCATCTTGGGTGCAGACTTAAATGCCAAGCACCAATAATGGGATTCCAGAACCACGAGTTCTCTTGGCTGAACCCGGTCTGCACTCAATTCCCAACGTTTACACCTCCTTTCCCCCAACTCTCCTACCTACTGGCCCACAGATCCTAACCGTAATCCTGATATTCTTGATTTCTTTATCTCCATTTTCTTAGGTTCCCTCCGTTGTTCCATTAAACATCTAAATGAACTTTCCTATGACCGACCATACCTCTAATCCTTAATGTTTCACTTGAACCCGTTTCCAAATCTTCTCCACCAACATTTATTAGGGGCCCAGTTAACCCCGGGACCTTTTCCGCCAAATCCTCTCCGATAAAATTGATCTCAATATATCCTTAATAACTTCCGATGACCTAGATAGTGCCGTAAATTCCTTTACTACCACAATCCAACAAGCCGCCTGGACTGCCTCCTTCCCAAAAGACTCCTACAGAGTTTCTAAAAAGACCATTCTACCCCAACACCTCCTTGACCTAATTAATACCAAACGGCGTGCCAGATTATTGTGGCAATGTACTCGACATCCTACCGACCACAGCTCCTATAATTATTACTGTAATCAATTAAAACTGGAACTAGCCACCTTCAGATCACAATCCTTTAACTCCTACCAATGCTCCCTCCCTCTCTGTTTGTGATAATTCTCTTTGGAAAACCACAACGAAAATCATAAACCCTCACCACATTTCCCATCCACTCTGACGAAATGACGTGTCCTGGCCAACATCTGACGAAGATAAAGCCGAAGAGTTCGCCAACCACCTCTCCAATACATTTATTCCCCATCCGGAATCCCATCCTGCCCACACCGTAACAGTTAAAGAATTCCTAGCATCGCGTATCCCACTTCCCTTGCCTCCTAAAGCAATTCATCTTTCCAATGGGAAATTTCAATTAAAAAAGCTAATCCCACCCACTTTCCTCGGTTATGGAAACACTCCACCATTATCCTTTTTCCAAAACCAGGCAAACCTCCCAACAGCTTGACATCCTATACACCAATTAGCCTACTTCCATTCCTTTCAAAAGTCTTTGAAAAGATCCTTTTGAAACGACTCCTACCCCTTATAGAATCCCAAAACATTCCACTGTTCAACAAGGACTTCGATAATTGATCATATATCAGCATCTCTAGAAAACAAACAATACTGTTCGGGTGCATTTCTGGACATAGCTCAGGCTTTTGACCGGGTATGGCACCCCAGGCTGCTCCACAAGCTTAAAATCCATCTCCCTCAGTCCTTATACCTAATCCTTCGATCCTATCTCTCTGACCTCTCCTTTCGAGTACGTTGCGGAACGGCGTTTTAAGATATTTATCCAATTAGGACCGGTGTTCCCCAGGGCAGCGTCTTGTGCTTTAGATCCTCTTTACCGCTGAAACCCCTGCTCATTCCGATACCTTCCTTGCAACACTTGCTGATGACACCGCAATCCTATCATCCAACTCTGATCCTGATATAGCATCCTTAAATCTACAAAAGCGCCTCTCCCTTATTGAGCACTGGTGTGATGAATGGCGCATTAAAGTGAATGAGTGGAAATGCAAACATATTACCTTTACTCTCCGACGCAATTCCTGTCCACCAGTACACTTTAATTCCATCCAGCTTCCTTACTCAGACACAGTCCGGTATCTTGGCTTTCTCTTAGACCGAAGACTGACATGGAACCCACATACAAGACTCAATAGACAAGAACCTACGATATGGCCAGCTATATAGTATAGCTGTATACTACTATAGTACTATATATACTACTATGGTATAGCTATATACTACTGAACAGAAAATCTCAACTTTCAACTGACAACAAATTACTGATCTACAAGACAATACTGAAACCTATTAGGACATACAGACTGGAACTGTGGGGTACAGCAAAATTTTCTAACATCGAACGCATTCAATCCTTTCAGTCCAAAGTCCTTCGAACAATAGTTGATGCTCCATTCTATGTAACCAACCAAACCCTACACCATGACCTTAATATTCCGTTTGTCCTAGACCTTATTCCTTGAAAATTTTCCAAATTCCACCGAAACCTTACATATCTTCCAAATCCAATTGCAAAATCCCTCTCTAGTACTACTCATCCCTACAATCCTCCTCGAAGGTTGAAGCGGCAGTGGCCCAGAGACTTGTTGTAAGAATATATTGGAGCTCTGGCAATGGCCAGATTCTCCATTCAAGCCATGTATGTCTGGTTAAAGTATCTCTGCTCAGCCTCCATTGGTAATACCAGTGACGTGGCTGAGTGAAAGACGCTGAGATATCCTAGAGTTCTGCCTTTCCCTCCACGAGTGTGGGGAAAGGCTTGGCTCGGAGATCTTGAGTAAATGAATATTCTAAATATTGTATAAAAGAATATATGTTTTAAGTATTTATTTTGTTAGATTAGTTTATTTTTGTTTAGTTTAGTATCTTTTAGTTTATATACATTTACGTTTAATATTATTTTATTGCTGTTTATTACTTTGATTTATTGTGCATACTATGAATGAGCTACTCTTATCACTATTGCTATTGTCCTTGAATGTGACAGGTTGTAATATATCTCAATATAGAATATTTAAAAAATTTTAAAAAATAAAATAAATAACTGAGCACTTGGTCTCCAATGATCAAAAAAAAAAATCATTTGAATAAATTAACAATTTTTAAAAAACAAAACAAATGAAACTATACAAGACACCTAAAACTATATACAAAACAAATGAGAAGTGACATTAAGTACTCGCAAAATATCTAAAATATACAAGAGAAAACAAAAAAGATAAAAAGGAAAACAAAATTAAATTAAAATCATTTAGTGGATGAGTATAATAAATAAAAGAAGATACATCTGTTATTTAAATCAGTTTCCAGTCAAAATATTGCCTTACATTCAAGAAACAAAAAAAAAAAAAAAAAAAGGAAAATAACCATATAAGAAAAAAAACAATAATTGATTCAATCAAAGTTTTCTTGAATCTTGCCAAACTCTACTTATAATTCAGAAGGATTAAAGCAAAGGTATATTTGAGAGTTGCCTGCATAGAAGCATTGAATAATTGAGGGAGTAATGAAGGATTGAATCAAGTAGGTCATTAACCCTTTGACTGCAAGACCTCATAACGAGTAACTATCCTCTTTTCCGTATCGCACTCTGCCACCTATGAACCACACCTATTTTATTTTTTCTGCCGATGTCTTCTGCAGAGTAAGCCAGTAAAGGTACCTAGTTATGGGGGTCATCTCCTCACTCAGTTAAAAACTGTGGTATTCATTTTCCTATATGCCAATATTATGCGTCGAGAATTCTTTTTTGGATCAGGCCATCCCTGACTTACGAAACGCGCTCTAACAGGCGACGGTCGCGGATCCTTTTTCATGTTTTTTCGGCGTTCCACTATATTCAGATCTTGGATATTAACCTTCAGACCCAAACCAGCTCCTATATTAGTCACTAGGGAAGCGAGAGTTTCGCCTGCTTGAACAGGGATGTCATGAATCTCAAGTGACCTACATAATAGATACTGATCTGCTTTGTTCAGGACTTTCAATCCTCAAAAAAAAAAAAAATCTAGAACCCTTGCTCTTTGAGACGTTAGTTTACCGTTTCTCTGTGAGATGTGACATTAGTTTATCTGGTTTTTAATTTAATCAATCGAATTAATTTCTCTTGTTTTTAGTTATCTAAAAAAATCATAAGAAAGGGCAAGAACTAGTATTTTTCCTAGGATGAGCAAGATTATTTTTGCCGCCCTTTCATCTCCTGTCAGCTCCATCTTTCCAATTTTTATTGGTGGTACTCCCATTTAACTCAACATTATTTATATATGTATATGTATATGTATATATATATATATATATATATATATATATATATATATATTATATATATATAAAGTTAACGTATATATATATATATAAAGTAAATATATATATATATATATATATATATATATATATAAAGTATATATATATATATATATATATATATATATATATATATATATATATATATACATGTATATGTATATATATATATAAAGTTAACTTTAAGCTAGCTCAACAGTACACAATTGGTTCAGATATAGTGTCAATAACAAATAACTTTTATTAATACAAATTAAAGATTTTACAAAAAGCTTTTAACAGATAACAGCTAACATGTTTTTTTTTATTATTTTAAAATACATGAAAATGATATCAAGCCTTATCTTATTATTCACAAACTTTACTGAAGCACTCTACTCCCCTCCCAGTTCACAAAGTGAACTCAGAGTTATACGTGAATAGTTTACAAATATTACTGAAAATAACAAAAAAGTAGAAATGAACAACATTATTTCCACCGGTGTGAATTCCGTGGCTGAGTGGATAGTGTTATTATATGCTAATACCGCTCTAGGCATTGCTACATGCGCTCCCAATCCCCTATGGAGCTGAAACAAGCGAAGGTATTCCCCTAGAGTATTATGAAGCAGTTTAATGGCTCCCCGTCCTGGCGGATTCCCTGGAGAATTGAAGTGCCACGCATACTAAGGTCTGAGCACTCCGTAGTGGTTAGAGCGTTCTTAAACTCCCTTCCATCATCCGATGTAATCTTGTGGGGCACTCCGTAGCAGGATATCCAGGTAAACATGCCTTCCCAAACTGCATCTGCCGTTTTGCTCGGTAAGGATTGTGCCATCGCTAGCTTACTAAATGTATCTATTATCGTGAGCCAATGCAGTCCTTCCCATGTGAAAATGTCAACTTATACTTCCAACAATGGTGTGTTAGGGGTACGAGTAACCTCTGGGTGAACGATGATGGGATGTCGTTCCTATTTGGCTTGATGGCACACCGTACATGTCCGAATGTTTTCGCGGATCGTCCTACGCATATGATGCCAATAATATCGGCGTTTTAGTGCCGCAAGAGTTTCGGGGACTCCTCTATGATTAGTTTTGCCTTCGTGGTACGCTTTAATGAGGTAATTCTGTCGCTCCCGCTCCATAACGGTCTCTACCATGTGAGAACATAACGCGAAGTTGCGATCTGCCCCGATCTGTTCGGTACTCCACAAATGTTTGACGCGTTCTCGGACAGTTTTATTGCCAATAAAAAGGTAATCTGTTTTGCCGTGACATCTAGCAAAATGCGCGTAATATCTTCTGCTGATATCGAGAGGACTGTCCATATCGTTGTGATGTTGTGACGTCCGTATTTACTATGCTCTATTTTGGGTATACCCGCAGTACGTGTCTTCCAAATGATTTGACGCCAAATGATTAGGCCACCGCGTTTCGATTTCTTTTAGTTTTTCGGATTTTTTTCATATGAGGTTGTATTCTTATGTTTCCGGAGCCGTAGATTTTGAAAACGACCTCCATTTTAAGATTAGACCACCGCGTTTCGATTTCTTTAAGTGTTTCGAATTTTTATCATAAAAGAGTATATTCTTATGTTTCCGGAGTCGTAGATTTTGAAAATGACCTCCATTTTAAGATTACGCCACTGCGTTTTAAAAACTAAGGCTCCGGCATCATAAAAGTAGACCTTTAAATTGGACAAATTCGAAAAACTTGAATAAGTCGAAACGTGGCGTAATCTTAAAATGGAGGTAATTTTCAAAATCCACGACTCCGGAAACATAAGAATGCGCTCTTTTATGATAAAAATTCGAAACACTTAAAGAAATTGAAACGCGGTGGCCTAATCTTAAAATGGAGGTCGTTTTCAAAATCTACGGCTCCGGAAACATAAGAATACACCCTCATATGAAAAAATCCGAAAAACTCAAAGAAATCGAAACGCGGTGGCCTAATCTTAAAATGGAGGTGGTTTTCAAAATCCACGGCTCCGGAAACATAAGAATACAATCTCATATGAAAAAAATTCGAAAAACTAAAAGAAATCGAAACGTGATGACCTAATCTTACAATGGAGGTCATTTTCAAAATCTACGGCTCCGGAAACATAAGAATACACCCTGTTATGAAAAAAATTCAAAACACTTAATGAAATCGAAACGCGGTGGCCTAATCATAAAATGGAGGTCGTTTTCAAAATCCAGGCTCCGGAAACATAAGAATACAGTCTCATATGAAAAAAATCCGAAAAACTAAAAGAAATCGAAACGCGATGACCTAATCTTACAATGGAGGTCATTTTCAAAGTCTACGGCTCGGGAAACATAAGAATACACCCTGTTATGAAAAAAATTCAAAACACTTAAAGAAATCGAAACACGGTGGCCTAATCATAAAATGGATGGCGTTTTCAAAATCTACGGTTCCGGAAACATAAAAGTAGACCTTTATATTGGATAAATTAAAAAAACTTAAATAGGTCAAAACGCGGTGGCCTAATCTTCAAATGGAGGCCATTTTCGAAATATACGGCTCCGGAAAGATAAGAATACATCCTCATATGAAAAAAATCCGAAAAACTTAAACAAGTCGAAACGCGGTGGCCTAATCATAAAATGGAGGTTATTTTAAAAACTAGGTACAGGACAGCATAATACTAGTCCCTAATAAATCCGAATAGGTACAATAAATCGATATCCATAAGTGAAAATTGTACTTAGGAGAGCATAATAATAGACTTCCATATTGGAGGGGGGGAGGGAATGGCCATTATTTAAAAAAATAAAAATAACAAAAGATTAAAACATTAATTTGAAATGAAAACGGTTGAATTTGAATTGGAAAAGGTTTAATTTGAAATGGAAATGGTTGAATTTGACTTGGAAAAAGTTTAATTTGATCTGGAAAAGGTTGAATTTGACTTGGAAAATGTTGAATTTGACTTGGAAATAATTGAATATGACATAGAAATATTACACTGAAAAAATCTAAAATGTTAAAATAAATGGATATGCAACCGCGTTATCAAATTTTTTTTTTGTATTTTTCGAAAGCTACGCCTTCGATAATATAGTAAGTGGCCTTCATTTCGAAAAAAATCGAAAATTGAAAAGTTGAATTTGAAATGGAAAAGGTTGAATTTGACTGGGAAAAGGTTGAATTTGAAATGGAAAAGGTTTAATTTGACTTGGAAAAGGTTGAATTTGATTTGGAAAAGGTTGAAATTGATTTGGAAATGCTATATATCCAAAAAAACAACGACTACCTACCTACTCACGACAAAATCGGTTCTTCTCAATATTGCGCTATTAGACAAGGAGCTACCGACAATTTTATTTAAAGGAGGGATTTATAACTAGTAACCATTTTAAGTTCTAGATAAGCCTTATCTGAACACACAACTTCGTTCAGTCAGTTGAAAACTTGCTTTCTGTACGAAAATTTAAATTAACGAGGGGAAATTTTACGGTCTATTTAACGGAAAACTGACAGCTGAAAGAATATGTTCCTGAAAGAATACACCTTGACCGAAGACATCAAAGTCATCACATTACGGCGGTCCGATAGGTAGTAGTTGGAAAAAAAAAAAAAAGATTCAAGTAGTCGGTTTCTCTTCAGTTTTTTAGGGATACTGATCTGAATTTGACGTTCCGGAATGAAATGTTCCATTGCGTATCGAGATATACGCAAAAATATCAAAATTTCTGAACTTTTTTTAGTTGTTTGGACATGATTCCGAAACTGTGCATTTTATTGAAATTATTATTACATACAACGTTAAAGAAGATAAAATTTACTATCAATTTTATGCATAGCTTTTTGATGTAGGGCTAACGGGTGAGCAGTAAGAGAATATTGACTGTTTGCATTTTTCACAGGAAAAATCTATTTTTTTCGGTTTTCCCCCAAAACCCATAATCTATGCATCTATCAAAGAAATTCAGTATAATCAATCTGAAAGGGCATTAAGATTCGTATATACTTCATACATACATACGAATCTTAATGCCCTGTCAAATTGATTATATTGAATAGATGTGTCTTTGGACTTAGCCGACACTTAAGAAGTAGGTATCTCGCAAAGAAGACCAAGCTGATTCTATACAAGACCCTTGTAAGGCCTGTTTTGACATATGGCTCAGAGGCTTGGATGATGACGAAAAGTGATGAGATGAAGCTGAGTGTGTTTGAGCGAGGAGTCCTCAGAAGGATTTATGGTCTAGTAAAGGAGGATGATCTCTGGAGGAAAAGGAAAAAATAGGGAGCTCAGTTCTCTTTATACAGACATCGACGTAGTCACGTATATTAAACTTGCCAGACTAAGGTGGGCAAGGCATGTGGCCAGAATGAGCACCATTGAAATACCCAAGAGAATAATGATGGAGGAACTGCACCTCACAAGACGGGTAAGAAGGCCGAGGACGAGATGGTTGGACAACGTGGCCTATGATGCGAGAACCTGCTTGGTGTACGGAACTAGAGAGCTGCAGCAGAAGACAGAGCCAACTGGCGGAGGCTCTTGGAGGAGGCTCAGTCTCGGTAACGGGATGTCGCGCCACATATGATGATGATGATATACCTCATACAGACACGTTAATATGTAAGAAAATTAAACGGCTGTTGAAGCTCAGAGAATCGAAGTCTTATTTCCCTTGTAGTATCGGTCGTTCACAAACTAAGTGCTTTTTATCTTTTCAATGCTTTATTTTCGGCTAATTTAACTATTTTATGATGCAACTAGGATGTATAAACATATTACATAGCTTTTATATATTCTGTTGATATGTATAGCAATTTGTAATAAGCGATTGGTGGTGTCGGCATCGAACCTTCGGGTTCGCTTAGCCTTTTATTATTATTATTATTATGCATAACAATTATCACAAAATTAAGGACCAAAATGCGTTTTAAAGTCCGAGCGGTCCAACGACATTTTGCTCATTCGCAAGTTACGACTCTACCTAAGCATAAATTATGCCATCGTTCTCCTTTAGTTAACCAACGAATAGAAGTATACTAACAGATAATAATTATAATAAGGCTTAGTGAACCCGAAGGTTCGATGCCGACACCACCAATCGCTTGTTACACACCTCCCTCCACCGTTCGCCGTCCAAACCCAGTCCCTTCAGATCGGCTTTAATGCAATCTTCCCACCTTCGCTTCGGTCTACCCCTCGGACGCTTACCATTCGGCACAGCAAATATTAACCTTTTAGAAATTCTCTCGTTACTAAGCCCAACAACTTTACAAGCCCATTTGATTCGCCGCGATGAAATTACATTAATTATATTACCCGGATACAGCTCACGCAATTCGGCGTTGTGTAGCCGTCTGAACTCTCCGGTTAACTCATCCTTCTTCGGTCCGAATATTCTACGCAATACTTTATTTTTAAAAACCTTAAGACGCTGCTCACCCCTTAATGTAAGCGGCCAAGTTTCGCATCCATAAAGAACTGTAGGCAAGATAATTGTTTTATAGATTCTAATTTTTAAGTTCCGGGACAAGAGGCGCGAACTAAGTAGTTTTGTCACAGAAAAATAACAAGCATTTCCCGCCTTCAGTCTAACCTTAATCTCTTCTTCAATTTCGTTTTTTCTAGTTATCGTTGAACCTAGATACCTAAATTTATCTACCTGTTCAAACATATTACCATCTATATCGATGTAACCAGTAGTATCGCCATTTTTGCAGCTAACCATATATTTTGTTTTATCCACGTTTATTTCGAGTCCTAGTTCTTTCCCGGCTTTCATTAACGTTGTCGTATTTAGTTTTATAGTTTCAACGTCTTCGCTTAACAGTACCAGATCATCAGCATAGCCCAGCACGGATGTTGTCCCGCCCAGATCCAACCCTTTCTCAGTTCGCATTACCTCCCTAATGGCATGTTCTAATGCCAAATTGAACAGGACAGGCGAAAGTGAATCCCCCTGTTTTAAGCCCGAACGAACCTCAAATTTTTCGGACCAATTATTACCAATTCTAACTTTATTGAGTGTCTCCGTCAAGCACATCCTGACTAGATTTACTAGTTTTTTTGGAATCCCCTGCTCAATTAGAATATTATACAGTTTCTGACGGTCAATAGAATCGTAAGCCTTTTTAAAATCTATATACAGCTGGTGAACAATACCGTTATACTCCAATTTTTTCTCTAATATTTGCCGTAAAGAAAATATTTGATCAATAGTCGAACGATTCCGTCTAAATCCGCATTGGTAGTCTCCGATAATTTGCTCGGCGTATTCCGTGATTCGACTGGTTAAGATCGAACTGAATATTTTATAACATACCGGAAGGAGTGAAATTCCTCGATAGTTATTACAATCCGTCCTCGGACCCTTTTTGTGAATCGGAATAAGAATAGATTCTTTGCATTCTTCAGGTAATTTCTCGTTCACCCAGATCTTTTTAACCAACCGATGTATTTTAGAAACTCCAGCTTCCCCGCATGCCTTAATTAGTTCAGTAGGAATATTATCGGTTCCCGCTGCTTTATATGATTTTAATTTTCCGATAGCTACTTCAACTTCCTCTTTACTTGGTCCTTCTATTAACGGTTGAGCACTCTGGTACTCAGAAGGAGGACACAGATCATAATTTCCCGTATTTAAAATATTGTCAAAGTGGTCCTTAAACTTATTCAATATGTCAACCGGATCGGTCAGAATATTGTTATTATCATCCCTAATTCCAGATGTTACGGGCCCCACATATTTACGTGATCTGTTTATACCTTTGTACATGTCTCTTACGTTATTTTCGATTCTATTAGTTTCTATTTCAATTATTTTATTTTTAAGACACTCCCTTTTTTTATTTTTGAGCAATTTTGTCGTTTCGTTCTTTGCGATTCGGAAGTATTCCAGATTGTCTTCGCTAGGATTATTTAGAGCTTTTAATTTAGCGGCTTTTCTTTTTTCGCACATGTTTAAGCAATCTTCATCAAACCACGGTTTGTTATTGTTAGTTTCCTTTTTTCCTAGGCACGAGTTACCGACCGCTTTTATATTATCCCTGATCTCTACCCATAACTTGTCAATATCCTCGTGGTCGTCGTCAGGAAGCTCTAAAGCTTCAAACCTATTCTTAACATCTAGCTCGAATTGGGTTCTAATTGATGGATTTTTTAATTTTTCCAAATTAAAATTCTCAAAATCGAAACGGTTTTCTTTTCTCTTTTTTATATTAAGTTTTTGTCGAAGTTTCGCGATTATAATTCATGATCCGACCCACATTCTGCTCCGCGATAAGACCGTACATTGATTATACTGCTTTGCCAGCTATGTTGTATCAAGACATGATCTATTTGATTTCGTGTTTGCGAATCCGGTGATGTCCAAGTATATTTATGAATATCCTTATGTTTAAACGTCGTACTTTTAATTATCAGGTTTTTCGAGATGGCAAAGTTTATCAGACGGATCCCATTATCATTACTATATTCGTGCAAACTTTCTTTACCAATCGTCGGAATATAAACTTCTTCCCTTCCTACCTTTGCGTTCGCGTCACCTACAATTATTTTCATGTAGTTTCGCGGTAGTTTATCATAAACCCATTCGAGTTTATCGTAAAATTCACTTTTGACTTCATCATCACTGTCTTCGGTCGGACAATGTATGTTTATTAATGCGATTTTAAACCAACGTCCCTGAAATATAGCTACCGAAATTCTATCACTAAAGAATTGTACGTCGCTCAAAGCGGATAGTAATCTACTCCTAATTAGAAACCCGGTACCTAAACAATGATTCCCGCTTCCTCCGTACCAAGTAGTGTACTTTCCTTCCCTCATCGAGCCCTCCCCTGGCCAGCGAACTTCTTGCAGAGCCACGACATCCAAATTGTACCCATTTGCCTCATTCGCGACCGATTTTAGCCCCCCTGCTGTGTTTAAACTCCTTACGTTCCACGTACCAATATTTAAATCCCTATATTTCAACTTGCGCCATGAATCCCCTAAAGCAGTCCCCACCCGGAGACCCGAACGGGGGACTAGTTTACCTACGGATAATGAGCGTTTTACGTTAGGGAGATCCATGACTTTTTGTGGTGTTTGGTGAACTAAAGATATGTGAGTAGGGCGTTCAGTCCTACGTCACACCCTCCAGCAAGTCTGGTGGGCCCCTACCTCCAGCAAGTCTGGAGGTCCCCTCCCTCCAGCAAGTCTGGAGGGCCCCTCTCATTGTTGGTCAGCGAGTCCATCGGACTTAGCCGAGAGGAACTTCCAAGGAATTTCCACCGACCATCCCCACATCCGCCACCCGTGGGACGTTCCCCATACGCGGTAATGAGCCCGAGGTAACAGATAGTAAATAGTATTGTTATATTTTTCTTTTTTAAAAAGCACAGTTTTAACTCCATTTTGCTTACATTGTATTCATTACCCTTGTTTAATTACAATATAACGGCCAGGGCCGTGGTGGATAGATATAGGTTATATAACGATATAAATATAAAGATGGTCCGGTCGTCTATGACAATTATAGGGTCGTTATATTAATCCACTGTGGATGAATTCCAATTTAAAAAGAATATTTTCGAATTAAAAAAAATTCCTTGACTTTGACAATTTTTCCCTGACTTCTCCAGGTTTTGAAAATTCCCTGACTTTGACAATTTTTCCCTGACTTCTCCAGGTTTTGAAAATTCCATGACTTTTCCAGGTTTTCCCTGTTTTCTAGGTCGATCACCACCCTGTTACAGCTCACAGTAGGGAAAATCATGGATCAAGACAAAATTTTGTCATTGACCAAATAAAGGTCAAAACAACTAAATAGAACTAAATAAACTAAATAGAACAAAATAAACTAGATTAAAATTAAATAGTTTTTACTTAAACAGAAAAAAACATGTCAAAATTTTCTGTGCTCTAAATTCTGCAACCTTCCTTATTTTTCATAAATAAACATCGTTTTTGTTATGTTTAAGATTTTTTGTTTATAGAACTAATCTAACTTTCCTATTTTCTATTATTTTATTACAGTAGCAAATATTTTGCTACACCTTCACTCATATATTTTTTTAAAATATATTTTAGATGATTACTTACCTACTTGTGGATACATTTTAGTTGTTAAATAACAATGATACTATGGCCAGAATTAATCTTTATTTTTCTAAAGTGACTTTGTCTCAGAAAAAAGTTTTTTTTTTTCCTATTCTGTTCCAAAACGATAGTATTTTTCAACAATGCTCACAGTTGGTCAAGATGTTTTTCGAAGCATGTAAAACACTATATAGTCAAGCCCGCATATAAAACACTTCTACCTTGAATTCTTTTTAGTAATGGTATTGCATGGTTGCTCACCATTGTCATCAAGAGATCGTTCTTAACTTCTATTTCCAAATTTCTAACAAGAATCATTGTATGAAATAACTTTTAAATTTATTCTAGGACTAGTCTGCATCTGCTTAGACCATAGATGTTCCTTTACTTAAATGGTATTTATTGTTCATGTTGAATCAGAAGATGCATTTTACCATCAAGAGTCTGCTGATGGTTTTCTGAATGTAACATTATAAGAACATGTCAAAATAAAATCAAAGTATGTCATTATCCGAAATATTTTTATAAGTTTGAAAAGTTATAAATTTTTATAAATCGTGTTATAAAATTCGTGTGTTTTCAAATATCTATTTCAAAGTATATATAATTGGTAATTGGTTGACTGTCTTGGATAATGAAGAGAAGAATAGTTGGGGTGCTCAGTCAAAAAAGGAAGGCAAAAAATAAATTATAATATTTATTTTTTACATATGCCGACGTTTCGACCTGAAGTTCAGGCCATCATCAGGGCTAAGAAAATAACCAGATAACAAGGTATGAGGAAATAAAATAGATTAGATCTAGATAAAATAGATCTAAATAAAAGAAAAATAAAATAGATAGATATAAAGTAAAATGAAATTGTTAGAATAGTGACTAAGAACTAAGAGATAAATAATACAGACTGTTACATAGTGTGGAATGATGAAGTAGGCATAATCAAAAAGGGGGTGACAAAAGTGTTACATTGGGAATCTTAGAATAAAATGTAAAAACATAAAAAAGAAATATAAAGTTATATAAGAAATGAGAATAAAATAAATAGTAAAATTAAAAACATTGAGAATGGAGTAGTTAGATAGAAAATTGAGATATTGTAAAGTCTATCAAGATGTACAGACAATGTATAATATAATAGAGAGTTAACAACAGAGAAAAGGAATGAAAGGAAGGAGGGAAGAAATTGAGAAAGCTGAAATAAGAAAGAAATAAAAGAACGAATGTTTCGTTCAATATTCCATAATTTTTCTACATAATATATCTCTTGTACCTATTTAGGCTTCTAGCATTCTTCTAGTTCAAACTTCGTCCGATAACCGTTAGAGATGACGCCACCTCCACATCCCTTCTCTCTCCACCTTCTTTGTAACGACTTTATTCTCCCCTTGACACTTAAGGAGAAAGGTAGTACTTCTTTTATTTCTTTCTTATTTCAGCTTTCTCAATTTCTTCCCCTCTTCCTTTCATTCCTTTTCTCTGTTGTTAACTCTCTATTATATTATACATTGTCTGTACATCTTGATAGACTTTACAATATCTCAATTTTCTATCTAACTACTCCATTCTCAATGTTTTTAATTTTACTATTTATTTTATTCTCATTTCTTATATAACTTTATATTTCTTTTTTATGTTTTTACATTTTAATCTAAGATTCCCAATGTAACACTTTTGTCACCCCCTTTTTGATTATGCATACTTCATCATTCCACACTATGTAACAGTCTGTATTATTTATTTATTATTTATTATTTATCTCTTAGTTCTTAGTCATTATTCTAACAATTTCATTTTACTTTATATCTATCTATTTTATTTTTCTTTTATTTAGATCTATTTTATCTAGATCTAATCTATTTTATTTTCTCATACCTTGTTATCTGGTTATTTTCTTAGCCCTGATAATGGCCTGAACTTCAGGTCGAAACGTCGGCATATGTAAAAAATAAATATTATAATTTATTTTTTGCCTTCTTTTTTTGACTGAGCACCCCAACTATTCTTCTCTTCATTATTTCAAAGTATATTTCAGACAATAGTGTTTTCTGTAAATCAAAGTAAGTGAAAAAAGGGATGCACTAGAAACATGTTATATCTTAATAAACTGTAGACAAAATTATTGTTAATCTACAGTCAATGAATAGGAATAGGAATTCTAAAGATTACTTTTGAGCATCTTTGGACAAAGAGCTATTTTTGGAATTTTCATTATCTTGATGTTAATAATCTCTTGATTATACATAGCACACTTGTGCTACTTTTCATTTTTTCCATACTTTCTGCCAAAAAAATTTCTGATACAATAGAAAGCAAAAAATATAGTATCCACATGCACTTTTATAAATACAAGCAAGAAGGTGTTTGTGTGAAAACACAATGAATGCTAGTTACTTAAGCTGAACAGTTACAATAAATACAAATGACTTATCAAGGAGGAATAAAAATAATAACAAACATTTAATTATAAAAATTTTATCAGTCTTTAAGTTTAACATTTATTCAAAATAATGACGTACATAAAATATAATATTCCTCAAGTTAGGACTTTAATTGAAAACAAGAAGCAGTAACAACTATTTCATTAAATGATAAAAATGTAAATTAAAACCCTAATTAACATCAAATAAACCTAACCAGATTTGTTATAACCAAGATAAGATTTTTTAAATTTAAAAAGAATATATATATATATATATATATATATCAGAAAAATGGAAAATTAAGACAAGTTAATTGCTGGATTAAAATTTTACACAATGGGCATATGAAATTCGAAAGTTTTACGAAAAAAAATTGCTAAAACAGAATTCAGTTTCCACATGGTTTAATTTACAATTTATTAAAAAAATAAATGAAAAAAAGTGTTCCATCATTTATAATACATAAATGAAAGTAAAATAGTTCTTCTATAATATTCACAAATACTACAGAATTAAAAATATAAGTACTTGAAAATAGATCATAGGAAAGGAGGGTTTAACTTATGATACATGAAATACTCCTACTGACATGACTAAAAAGGTAAGTTTTCAAATTTTAAACAAATATTTAAATAATAAAGCTGGCAGCATTATTTTGATTAATGAATCTCACAGCTGATTATTGCTAAATAATCATTTATGTCTTTAAAGTAAAAATCAAAATTTAGAAATTTTAGTAAACAAAGCATATGTTGTTCTACTATAAGCTTTGTTTATCTTTCATTTTTTTTTCATAAATAAATTAAGATTAGAGTATCAAAACAGTTAAACTCTAAAAGAATAGAATTTGGTTCAGTGGCAAGCTTAAATCTTTGGTTCAGCAAAAACAAGTCTATATCTGTTACCCATATTATATTGAATTATTATTGAAACGGGTGATGTCAAAAAATTCTTTAACTAGTTTATCATCGGACACATATGACTAACAATGTTACAATTTGAAAACAAATGTTAGATATCTGAAATTTAACAATATTTACAAAACAATAATATTAATTTAACAAAATAGACCAACTTAATCTGCAAGATTTAATGCCTGAAATTTATTAGTGCTTTGTAAAGCATCAGCATCATCATCATCATCGCTGTCATCTTCTTCTTCTTCCTCATCCTCTCCTTCATGAGAAACACCAGTTTTAGTACTTCCAGTCACGCTTCCCTTAGCTTCTTCATCAGAATCCTCCTCTTCAGACAAAACAAATTCCTGTTGATGAACCTTAGTAGCTGCCTGAATCCATTCCACCGTATGAACATCATGATGGCTTTTCCATTGGTCTGAATAATTGAAAAAATAAAAAATAAATAAAACTAAAGTGGTTTTGATTCAGTAGAATACTTATGAAACTATGTAATATTTTAATGTGTTTACTTCTTTGTTTTGATTAAAACATTAAAACCAATTAAGTGATTGCTCAATTTTTATTTTACCATATTGCATCCAATTTAGGGCAAACTTTTTTCATAAAAATTGAATTTTTCAAATACAGTCCAACATAAATTTGATGGACTCATTCTGAAATAATTATGATTTGATTTAGTGAATATCTGTTATAAAATTGTATTTAACATTTACAACATACGTTTTTAAATAGAACAAAATTTATAAAAAAAAAAAAAACTACTATCACACTAAGAAATAAATAAAATAGGCACATATTGATATTTATTTTTAAGTGCCTTAAAATATGTAAAAAAGAAAATTCCGTTTCCAACATCCCTGTATTCCAGTATTTCATTATTATTTTCCATTGCATACAAAACTACCCAAACAAAAAACAAGTGCATCTTAAATTTGTTGGTGTTTTGTATTCAATTTGATACAGTAATTTCTTGACAAGTGCAATTAGAAATAATTCTTAGCTACATATTGAATTCAATAACCAAAAGATTATAAAAGTAAAAACTTTTATAAGTTTCCCTTGAGTTGTTACTCCAGCTTTTAGCTAATTATCTCCATGTAAATTGAAACCATCAAAATTATTGTTTATTTTATAACAAGAAAGTATTTTACTTGAAAATATAAATTAATACCTAAAAGAATACTTGGTCCAAAAGTGTATTCTGAGGGATATTAATACTTCAGCATTGTACATGAATCACAAATTTGTTTTGGAGGTCATAGTTAGTTATTTGTTTTATGTCAGCATGATTTTTAAATATGGTGATTAATAGTTTTCATAATAGCTTTCATCCTTCATTTCTACACACCACTTGCTCCGGTAAACAACAATTTCCAATGAAACTTGAATAAATCAAAACTGATCATGAACTGTAATAGTTTTGTTTGTTTGGTGAACAGAAGATCAGTATAATTTTTGAGAACGACTTTATGGGGATTGTGGTTAAATTAAATATTATATAATAATACGTTATTTATTCTGGGAAGAGTCCCTTTAGAATAATACAGCAAGACAGAAATGTGGACTAAGGAGCCTCAGAGATACATAAATAAAAATACAGAGTAATTGAATAGTCTTAGTGAAAAAAAAAAAGAATATATATATATATATATATATATATATATATATATATATATATATATATATATATATATATATATAAAGTTACTTTTTAATTTTGATCCGTTAATAATAAAAAAAAAAAATTGGAGTAAAACTAATGAAGAACGAACTAATAATTAATATAAATATTTACAGTAGTATCTATTTACAATTTTATAGGGACTGGATGGATAAGAAATAATTGAACAGGTTGGATTTAAAGGTAGGAAGAGTAATGAATGGATGGATGTGGGAAGGGATGGAGTTCCATAGGGATGAGGATCGGATAATGAACGATTTGTCGAAAGCAGCGGTCCGATGGACCCTTATATATAAATTAGAAGAGCGGAAACAAGTATTGCGGGAAAGAACAGAGGATTTGAATTGAAGGAGCTCGGAGATGTATGAGGGACGGTGGGATTCGATGACTTGAAAGAGGAAGGATGCCAGGAAATACTTACGATGGTAGGAAGGATAAAGCCACTTTAACTCCACATAAAAATGGGAAACAGAAATATCCGTTGCGATCTGGAAGATGAATTGTACAAAGCAATTTATCAAACGTTTTAGTTTCACCTCGAGATCCTCAGTGATGCCCCCATATACCGTACAACAATAGTCGAAGTGGGGAAAAATTAAGGAAGCAACTAAGAGCCTAAGGGGTTTCATAAGGCAATAGGTGATGGGAATAATTTAGACGTTTTAGAGTGGAAATGGTACGGCAGGAAATATTGGATATATGGTTTTTCCCCAAAAACATTTGATCAATGGTTATTCCCAGATTTTTCATGGTAGGATAAAATTTGATGGGATTATTGTGTAGGAACAGAGTTGGAATATTAGGAACAGTTTTAAGGAGATGATTAGAGCCTACTAAGATTGCCTTTGTATTTTCCGCATTCAACTTCAACTTGTTTGCTCTTGCCCAGTCATAAATCCAATCCAAGTCTTCTTGAAGTTTTTCTGTGGCTGTTAATAGGTCGGAGGGCGGAAAGGACAGGTATGTTTGGAAATTATCTACATAGATATGGTATTATGAATGATGGATTAGGAGGGTAAGGTGATTAATGTAAATAGCAAACAGAGTAGGAGATAGAGAGGAACCTTGAGGGACACCACAAGAGAGGGAGAGGATCTTAGATGGAGGTTGACCTGGGATGACTACATACTGGGACCAATTTGAAAGGAAGGATTTGAACCAGCACAGGGCACTGTTGGATAGAGGAAGTTTGTGCAATTTAGTAAGGAGGATGTTACGGTCAACTATGCCAAACGCTTTGGAAAAATCTAGAAAGATGAGATTAGTAAGGTTTAGGTGTTCAATAGAGTTTTGGAGGTCATGGATTGTTTTAAGGAGAGCGGATTGCGTTGAGTAGCCAGGTCGAAAGCCAGATTAGAATGGGTTGATAAGGGAACGTTCCTCTAGGAAGTTGGAGAGCTGATTTTGGACAAGGCGTTCAAACGGCTTTGAAAGGTTGAATAGGAAAAAAATATGACTCACTGATATGACCCACTGCACCTTGACTGACCAGTGAGATAAAGGAAATGATGAAGGAAAGAGATGCAGCAAGGCGCAAATACCGTCGAACACGTCTACCTGTGGATTATGCATCTTTCAAGGGGCTTCGCAATGGAACCCAATCCGCAGTCCGACTTGCTAAAGCCACCTACTTCCATAATGCCCTGTCCAATACTCCCGACTTCAAATCTAAATGGAAAATACTCTGTAACCTATCCCTACCAATCCAAATTGGTCTGTGGGACAGACCCCCTTACCGTGCACCTCAT
Organism: Nezara viridula; assembly: GCA_928085145.1. Classification (NCBI taxonomy): domain Eukaryota; kingdom Metazoa; phylum Arthropoda; class Insecta; order Hemiptera; family Pentatomidae; genus Nezara; species Nezara viridula. The sequence continues at coordinate 94,743,095 of OV725077.1, forward strand.
CCTCCCTCCCCCACATCCCTATAAATTGCATTTAGTTGTGTTCCTTGTAACTATTTATTAAAAAAAAGCCAATGTTCCCACAAAAAAAAGTGAACGCACTGCCCCAAAATGGCGTCCAAAGATGGCGGATTGACGACTTTGACTTTAGTTAGTTTTTTGGTCACTGAGAATCAGCATTTGGCTTAATTTCCTCATAGTTGGTCTTTTATTAAAGCTGAATAGTCATAGAATAATAAAACATGAAGAAATATTAAAAAATAATTGGTTTAGGCTATGAAAAACACCAGTAAAGTCAAATTTTTTTACAAACAAATTTTCAAGTTACAAATCTAGCATCTGGAGAATATATTTCTCTTTCTAAAACGTTGATTATTTTTTAAAAAATTTTAAGCAGTTCCGTAGAAAATGCACTTATGCGGCAGAAAAGCGATACTGGCATGGGTGCCTACAGGCCTCTACCACACCATTTAGTACAATGGCTTAGTTATAGTGATATAATAACATTTTTGGTACATTATATTGGTTTTATTAACGAACAAATATTAATGAAAATTTAATTGTAAAAAAAAAATTTTAATTAAAAAAAAAATGTATTATTATTTTTTTTAATTTAACCTCCTTTATTCTATACGTAGGTCGTTTAAGAAGACCTCAATTGTATACTCAATTATACTTCCCAGGAAATGAGTCATATTAATACCTGTTTTATAAACTAAAATAATATATACCTAATCTGAACTATATATAATGAATAGCTACCGGGTTGTTTAGTAAAACTCATATATCACTAATTAAAATTAATGTTTATTTCCTTTATTTTGTGCAGAGGTTGGACTTTATCCTAAATAAATAGAAAATTTTAATATTGAATGAATTATTCTCTATGCACAAAGAAAGATAGAAAGGGTGACGCTATAAGTTCTTCTATAAAGCAAAACTGATTGTTTGGATTTGGTCCCAAAATGAGGAAAAACACGAAATTGAACCCGAAAATCGGAAAAATACATTAAGCGGATGAGAAAGGATGTGCCAAAACCTCGGAATAGATAAAAAGGACCAATATCCATTATATAGCTAAATGAATGTATAGTAGACAGATGAACAGAATATTTCAAGATGCTGCTAAAAGGGGGTCAATTGCAGTTTGGATGATATTAAGTGGACGATGTAGGTTTATTATGGTGAAAACCACTTTATTTTCGATTGCTGAAGGTGCACATCGGGACTATCTTCACTTTGAAGCAGGATATAGAGAGGTATATCAAGAAAGTTATAGCTCATAGCTCTCCTTCTTTTTAGTGCATTTGCAAAAGATTTTTTAAGGGATCTAAAAGGAAAACGAGCTTTTCTGAAAGACAATTAGATATTAGCATAATATAAAGTGTCAGGCACTAAGCAGATAGAGAGCTATTTTTCTTTTTATATGGACTTCTTTATGACCTGCCTTAAAGTGAAGACAGTCCCAATTATCAACTTCTCTTCCAATGTGCAACTTGAGTTTCTCAATCCATATCGCTCTGGCAATCGACAATATTTCTTATTCCAGCTTCTACGATTCTTCAGTATAATTTGTTTGGTAGACTAAACAGGAATGTATCTTGATGGGTACTACATTTCCTAATATCTCCTTTCTTGTAAAGGTAAAAAGCACAGTCCTTTCATATCATTTTCTAATATACTTGTTGCCTATGTACGCAGAAAACTGTGCGAAGCAGTTCGGTTTCGCCCTTTCCATCTTTCTTTGTACAGAGAGAATAATGCATTAAATATTAAAATTTCCTATTTTTTTATGATATGGTACAAATTCCGAACAATTTATTCTGCAATTTCTGAACAATAACGCGTTTTTCCTCATTTTGAGACCAAATCCAAACAATCAGTTTTGGTTTATAGAAGAACTTATAGCGTCACCCTTTCTATCTTTCTTTGTGCATAGAGAATAATTCATTCAATATTAAAATTTTCTATTTATTTAGGATATAGTCCAACCTCTGCACAAAATAAAGGAAATAAACATCAATTTTTTAATTAGTGATATATGAGTTTTACTAAACAACCCGCTAGCTATTCATTATATATAATAATAATAATAATAATAATAATAATAATGCTTTATTTATTCTGGGACGAGTCCCTTTAGAATAATACAGAGAAACAAAAATGTGGGCTAAGGAGCCTCAAAGATACATAAACAAGAGTATAGTTTGATTAAATAGTAAAAAAATAAAATAAAATAAAAAAATATTTAGAGAAATTATAAGTTACTTTCTAATTTACATCAGCTAATAATAAAAATAAAAAATTTAAAATAAACATGAATTAAAAATAATAAAGAACGATCTAATAATTTATATACATATTTACAGTAGTAACTATTTACAATTTTATGATGAGGACTGGATGGATAAGAAATGATTAATTTAAAGGTAGGATTTAAAGGGATTTAAAGGTAGGAAGGGTTTTGGATTGACGGATGTGGGGAGGGATGGAGTTCCATGGGGAAGAGGATCGAATAATAAATGATTTATCGAAAGCAGCGGTTCGGTGGGCCATTATATATAGATCTGAGGACCGGGAACGGGTATTGCGGGAGTGGAGAGAGGATTCAAATTGAAGGAGCTCGGCGATGTATGAAGGACGGCGGGAGTGAATTACTTGGAAGAGGAAGGATGCCAGGAAGTACTTATGGCGGTTGGAAGGATAAAGCCACTTCAACTCTTCATAGAAACAGGAAACAGGAGTGTCTCTTGGAATCCCGAAGATGAATCGTACGAAGCAATTTATCAAACGTTTTAGTTTCGCAGCAATAGTTGAAATGGGGAAATATTAATGAGGTGACCAGGAGTCTACGGATTTCAAAAGGAAAATGGTGTCACAGGCTATTTAAGTGTTTTAGGGTGGAAAAATGGTTTAGGGTGGAGATATTGGACACATGGTTTTTCCAGGTAAGGGTTTGATCGAAGATTATTCCAAGGTTTTTGATGGTGGGATAAAATTTAATGGGATTATCATGTAAAAAGAGGGTTGGAAAGTTAGGAACAGTTTTGAGGAGGTGATTGGAGCCTATTAGGATTGCCTTGGTCTTTTCTGCATTCAACTTCAACTTGTTAACTCCTGCCCAGTCGTATATTTTATTTAAATCTTCTTGAAGCTTTTTAGTGGCGGCTAATAGGTCGGAAGGGGGGAAGGAAAGGTATATTTGGAAATCGTCAGCATAGATGTGGTATTGGGAGTGATGGATCTGGTTGGGAAGGTCATTAATGTAAATAGCAAACAGAGTAGGAGACAAGGAGGAACCCTGAGGGACACCACAGGAGAGGGGAAGTGTCTTTGAAGGAGGTTGATCTGGGACGACTACATACTGGGACTACTACATACTATATAGTTCAGATTAGGTATATATTATTTTAGTTTATAAAACAGGTATTAATATGATTCATTTCCTAGGAAGTACATAAAAATTTTAATTTCCTCTAAGTAAATATACAAAACACAGTGTTAAATTGCAAACGTTAAATAAAAATAAATCAAGATATTTAGCAAAATATTTTTTAATTAACTTTTATTATTATAATTATATCATTTTTACAATTGAGGTCTTCTTAAATGACCTACGTATAGAATAAAGGAGGTTAAATTTTAAAAAAATAATACATTTTTTTAAAAAATTTTATTTTTTTTTTCAATTTAATTTTCATTAATATTTGTTCGTTAATAAAACCAATATAATGTACCAAAAATGTTATTATATCACTATAACTAAGCTATATATGTTTACTAAATGGTGTGGTAGAGGCCTGTAGGCACCCATACCAGTACCGCTTTTCTATGGAACTGCTTTAAAATTTTTTAAAAAATAATCAGCGTTTTAGAAAGAGAAATATATTCTCCAGATGTTTTATTTCAGCACGTTTTGCGCTATTGTAGGCCGTTTAATTACAAACGATGCTTGATTTGTAACTTGAAAATTTTTTTGTTAAAAAAATTGACTTTACTGGTGTTTTTCATAGCCTAAACCAATTATTTTTTAATATTTCTTCATGTTTTATTATTCTTTGACTATTCAGCTTTAATAAAAGACCTACTATGAGGAAATTAAGCCAAATGCTGATTCTCAGTGACCAAAAAACTAACTAAAGTCAAAGTCGTCAATCCGCCATTTTGGAGCAGTGCGTTCACTTTTTTTTGTGGGAACATTGGGAACATTTTTAATAAATAGTTACAAGGAACACAACTATATGCAATTTATAGGGATGTGGGGGGGAGAGGTGCACAGTAAGGGGGTCTGGCCCACAGACCAATTTGGATTGGTAGGGATAGGTTACAGAGTATTTTCCATTTAGATTTGGAGTCCATAATCCACAGGTAGACGTGTTCGACGGTATTTGCACCTTGCTGCATCTCTTCCCTTCATCATTTCCTTTATCTCACTGGTCAGTCAAGATGCAGTGGGACGGTTTTGGTTTTCAGAGAAGCATGAATATCTAATATGGATTGTAGGTTTCAGGTCAGGGTTGGATAACATAGGTTCAATGGAGTTGTAGGAATATATGGTGTCCCATTGGACAGAATTAAGGTCTGGTTGAAGGGATTCAGAGGGGGAGAATATTTAAATTGCGGTATGAAACTATTTTGGGAGTGAAGGATTTCACAGGTAGGTCGTATATAATTTGGATCAGGTCATGTAATGAATGAAATGTAAGTGGATGTTGAGAAGAGGAAAGGATTTTGATGGGAGAGTCAGAGATCTAACCAAGTATCAGAAAATTGTGTGTGGTGTGTAGGAGAACAAGGAACAAGATGAAGGTATATAAGTGTATATATGTAAGGAAAACAACAGGTTGGTAAGGAAGTATTTTTCGGGAGATTGTGAAAGCATGTTCACGTTAAAATCACTGGTGATGATAATGTTGGTGCAGTTGGAAAAAAAGTTAATAAGGGAAGATTCAAAGAGGTTGTCAAATGGAACACAAGGAGGGCGATAAACTACGGCATGCAACAGAGGAGGGGAAAGAGAGGAAATTTCAACGAACATGTATTCTATTTGAGGAAAATCATGATAAGAAGACTGCAGAAGGATTTTGGCCTTAAGACTGTCATGGATATATAATCTGACACCACCTCCAGTGCAATGAGATCTGTCGTGTCGTAGGAACGAGTAATCTGGGAGGATAGGATAAAAGGTTTTAGTCAGGTTTCAAATACTGCTATTATGTGATAAAAATTGTCAAGGAAATATTTCTGGAATTCATCGTAGTGAATAAATGGATCACCCATGTTAATAACTTATCCTTTAATATATCAACTCTTAATTTTCTAATGAGTATAGTTAGTAGTTTTTTTTTTTACAAGGAAATATAAAGATTTTTTTAAAAGATTTGTGCACGTGAACATCGCTTTCTTCTTTAATTAAGATCAGTGGTTACTTATGCCACCTATACCACCTACCACACCTACATGACGACAACGTCCAAATTTACCTGTCCTTCAATCTTACCGCTTCCTATAGTGCCATACTAAAACTCGAGAAAGATATTAACAGAATAATTGCTTTGAGCAGTCCCCAATAGGCTCACTCTAAACAGCGAGAAGATAAAAGCCATCTTGATTGGATTCCCCACCAGGAGACCCTCCTGGGGCACAACTAGCCTCAGTAAAGTGGGTACCCTTAATTAAATAATTAAGGGAGAAAACCTGGCGGTTGAGCGTTATCTCGATCAAATCGCCTCCTGGCACAACCGTTGACCTAGAAACAGTGCTTTCCCAAAATAGTACTGAACCCAAGACCCTTCATGGGTTGTAGTGGTACAGGTTATATATATAGAGAGAGTGAGAGAGTGAAAGAGATTTAGATGTACAGAGAGTTAAAGCAATATAATAACGAATAATATATACAAATTAATTTTTACTGCAAAATTCTCGGAATTGACATATAAAGTTATATAACTTTTATTTATATATATATATATATATATATATATATATATATATATATATATATATATAATTTACCTCATGTTTTTTACTGTATTTGACTAACTAACTCTTGACTGTTGTTGTTAAAAACTTTCTTTGCCAAGACTTAATCGTAGAACGAAGCAGTCAAGAGTTAGCTAGTCAAATACAGTAAGAAACATGAGGTAAATTTTTTTTTTACATATTAGCAATAATTGAGGACGGATGTCTCGGAAACTAAGCGAGATAGGGAAAAATAGTAGATAATTAATCATATTGCATTTAATTTATAATAGTTTAATTTTGTATGGAACTTCTTTGTCGATGTGATAGATAATTTTCCTGATAAAAACGAAAACCCGAAAAAAGTGACCATCTAGGCCCTCCTCTCTCCTCCTCTTCCCCTCTCCCCACCCACACATGGCTCACCACGTAAGAGTGGGGACTTTTAGTATGCTTACCTCTTCACTAATCCAAACAATGTCCCAAAGTCAAAAATTGAGTCCCCCTTTTTCAGGTATTCATTGATTGGACGTGAGAGAGCTGGCTAAACCTGTGCAAAACACACGTTTCCCAGCAACCTTATAAACTCAAGTTTACATGATAAAATAATAACGAGTTCGCGTCCAGGTGCCGGGGGAGTTTTAAACTCCCCACCTTCCACCCAGGAAAAGCTTCATATAGCCTCATTGGCATTGAAGGGGTGGACCCAAATAAAAAAAATTAAAAAACTGAGACGTTTCAGGTTTGTACATGCTCTTATAATAGTCTGGGATCCCGTGGCAAAAGGTGTCATATTTCATACTAAGCTTGGTTCTTATAAATTGATCACATCAACAGGCCTGATGAGAAAAAGTTTTTCTGTATAGTTTCGAAGTTTAATCATTAAATTATAATTGCTTTTGAATTGTTGAAGATAAGATAGTAAAGTAATATATATTCTTAACAAAATTTAATATTAAACAATTTTCTTCCTCACAACATTTTCAAAAAATAAAAAGATTAAGAGTTCGCGAGCCAAATAATGATAAAAATGTGATGAAACAATTTTTTTTCTTTAAATTAGTGAATTAGGAGGACGAATATCATGGAAACTATAGAATATAGCGAATAAACTAATATAACTATTTCTATTGAAAATTTTGTCAACTTTAATTTCACATGCCATACTATTATATATATAACGCATAGTTTCACAGATATAGAATAGAATAGAATAGAATAGAAAAAAAAAACTTTATTCTGGGACTAAGTCCCTTCAGAATAACAAAAATGTACAAAATAATAGAATATTACTGGCCTGAACGTTGAAACAATAAATAAAATTGATAAAATAAAATAAAAAGTAAAGAAAACCTTAGGTGCACAAGCTATATACAAACAGGTAAAACTATGTACAGAGCATTTAAAATTACGAACAAAACAATTAAAACTATGAACGAATCACTTGAACTATGAACAAAATTATATTTAAGGGTTGAACAACATAAACATACACTTTGAGAACGAAAAAGAGATACAATGAGTTCATTTCATAAAAAAAAACAAAAAAACTTTACTTGAATATATATATAAAAATAAACAGTTACTTATAATTGAATAAAAAAAAAAAATATAAAAAAAAATGTATGTATTGAAATTCCTACGTCGATAGTAGGAAATGCATGTACTATCTCTTACCAAGTGTTATGATTATATGATTGCTACACAATACATATATAATATCAATAGTTAGCTGGTATCAGACTGTTTTTGGAACAGGAATTGGAATAGGAGGTTTTTGAATGTATACAGGTAAGGGGCATGTCGAATTTTGATCGGGAGGGAATTCCAAAAGTTGACAGAGCGGGCTATAAAGGAATTTTGGAATGAGGCAGATCTATGAGAAGGGATGTATAGGTCAGAAGGTCGGGATCTTGTAGTGAGTGAATGGATTGAGGACTTAAATTGGAGAAGGTTGTAGGCATAAGAAGGACGATGATCGGTAATGATTTGATAAAGGAAAGTGCCAAGGAAATATTGTCTTCTTAAGGAGGGGAAGAGCCACCCTAACTCAGTGTAGTGGTGGGAGACACGGGAGCGTCTCGGGGTTCCAATTACAAATCTTACGAAGCAATTCATAAGTCTTTTGAGTCTATCACGCAGTTCCACCGAGAGGCCATCGTACACCACACAGCTGTAGTCAAAGTGGGGAAAGATGAGAGAGGAAACTATGAGTCTACGGGTATTTTGGGGTAGAAGATGGCGGAAGTGATGGAATAGTTTGAGGGTAGAAATTGCACTATTATTTTAGGTCTTAAGACTGCAAATAATATAAATTGAAAGTGTTGGTAACTTTATTTATCTATAAGCTCCCTCTCCCACTCCTTCTCCCTCTCCCTCACCCTCTCTCTCACCCTCTCCCTCTCCCTAAGACTAAGAAATGTGCAAGAAACGGCACTGAACTAATAATACTGAATAAACATTTTGATTCCATAGAAAGTAAACATTGGAATCTAGAATCATTTCATTGAATTAAGGATTAAGGGTTATTGTCCTCTATATTAACATTCCTAATTGAAAACAAACAAAAAGATTACCTATTTATTCATTAAAAAGCAATAGACCAATCCAAAGCAGAAATATTTTTAGATGAAAACATGAAAAAATCAAGTGGGTGGAATTGGCCTGTCAGTGTATATATATATATATATATATATATATAACAGTTATGTTGAATTTATTCTTACTCCACAACAAAGCAAAATATTCAATAATAAAATTGTCTACATTTCAGTGTGCACTTTTTTTGGTCCGGTAGAGTATACACTGTTATTTTTTTTCATAAAAGCAGATTTTCTAAGATCTTCTTCCATATTTTTTTTCCCAAGACCTATTTCTCTCATAAACCAAGTTCCATTCCCATTAAAGTTTTGATAAAATAAAAATGAAAAACAAATTATAATAATAATGCTTTTAATACTAAAATAAACTAATGAAGTTCAAGAAAACAGACCATAAAAAGCTCATACCTTCAGTCTTAGTGTAATCAGGAGGCCTCATACAAAATGGAATTTTGCCATCCAATGCCAATCTCAGAAGATGATTAGCAGCTCTGTAGGTATCCAGCCGAGCAGCTCTAGCAGTGTAAAATCCTCTCTTCAATGCCCAACCTGTCAATAATAAATTTATGGCACTATTATGGATGATGGTTTTGTTTTGATTATATTATTATAATTTAATCTGTAGTGGTTTTGTTATAGTTTTTTCAGTTACTTAATATAATCCAACAAAGGCAGAAAAGCTAGGTCCTCTTTCAGGTTACCAACCTATTCTGTCCCGAGTGAGGTGCCGCTGGGCACTGATCCTCCTCATGCCTTTCATGACATTATATTTAGCAATCCATCTCACATATACTGGTTGTCATTATCATTATGACAGGTGTGAATAAAACATTAAAGCTAAAAAAAAAACCTATTGTCATATCAGAGGTACCTGAAGTAGGATATCATAAACTTTTTAAAAGCTTACTATTGTTTGTTTAGAGATTTAAAAAAAAGTCAGTTTCATGAAAGGTTATAAACAAATCTGAACAATATATAGCCCATTGTTTTGACGTCTCGCCATATTAAATTTTGTGACTATTTTATATTTCTACTGAGTCTTTTCTTTTCTTTGTATGCATACAAAAAAAAATTAAATAAATGAAAATTTGCATGTGTCAATGATATAATGTATAAATACAATTAAAAACACCAGTTCTATATTGACACCAATGAAAATCAAATGTCAAAAGAATTAGAAAAATTTATTGTATACGTGAATAAAAAAATATCCCATTAATTAAGACTAGAAAGTTAATTATAATGCATCATACTGTAATAATAAAGTTCCATTATTTTTTTTACATTTCTTAAAAGCATATTTAACCTAAAGTGCATCTTAAATGTTATGCCTCATCAAAACAACCTGTAAACAATTCAAGTTGGCTATACTTGTGCATAATGGAACCTTACACTAAAAAAGCGACTCTTTCCTCTTTCTTTTAGTGCTTATCTTTAAATTCAACTTATTTAAGTTTGTTTAAAATTGTGAAATTCAAAATACAATATGTTCAAGTATCAATGATCAGTTTTCCTCGAACAGTGGTAGTGTTAACATCGCGGTTTATCTGTTTGAAGTGGCGGTATCCTTTTAGTGCGAGGATAATAGGCCGTTGTGGACAGGCCCAACTTCTCAGAAGCCTGCGGCTAGCTACATTCAGGCCAGATTTATCTATTTTATTTTCTCTTTAAATTATATTATTTTCTTATTACTTAAAATTATCAACTAATATCACACTTATTTGTGATCATGGGGGAAAGTAGCGTGGGAACTGAGCCCCCTGATAAACCATTAACCTCACCGGTAGTACATAATGGAAAAAATCAACATAAATACTTGCAGAACATTAAAGGCCCCTTCATTGTTTTAGTTGAAAAATCGACTGATGAAAACATAGCAGGCTTTCATGATATGAAAATTGGAAAAACTCTAGGCTTAAATAACTCTCACGTTTTTTCTATTAAAAAGAAAAATAAACAAATTGAAGTTATTTTTAAAACTTATGAATATGCCAACCGATTTTTAGAAAATCAATTTCTTGAATCTAATAAACTAAAAGCATTTATACCGAACTCATACGTTTTAAAATATGGAATAATTAGAGACGTACACCCATCTCTATCTGAAGAAGAAATTCTGAGTGAAATTCAATCAACCGAAAAAATAGTCAAAATTTGCCGTTTCAATAGAAAAATTAAAAATTCCGACGATACTGTAACTACTATAGCTACGGGCACCATCCAAATTGTTTTTCACACTCAGCAACTCCCTGACAGCATTGCCCTTAACTTAGCCCCAAGAAAAGTTTACCCATATATTTTTGAGCCCCTCCTTTGTGAACAATGTTTAAGATATGGTCACACCAAAGAAAAATGCAGAGGAAAAGGAAGATGTATGAAATGTGGCTCTAATGAACATACCGCAGAGGCATGCGTGACCGCGATCAAATGCATACATTGCAAAAACGCTCACCTTCCAACAGATAAGGAATGCCCAGAAGCAATTCGACAAAGGAAAATAAAGGAGGCTATGGCCGTCAAACCGCTTAGCTACAAGGAAGCGAATAATTTATTTCCGGTTTCCATTTACAATAAATTTTCCGCACTAGATTTTCCTCAATTATCGTTAAATAATGATTCTGCCGAAAATAATTTTTACCATTATAATACTGCCATTACAAGAAACCCAGGAAAAAACAATTTTTAAAATATAATCCAGACAATTTGAAACGTCAGAGGCTGAACAACAACCCAATAGATTTTCAAAACACGAACGCTGTGGAACCTCCACGTAAAACACCAACAATAACCTCCCCTCTAATCACAAATAACCCCCATCGAGTTAGCGCTGACTCTAAATATATTAATATGTTAAATTCATTAATAAATAAAATTAAAACAATTGACAATGAACAGGAAACATTGAATATAATAGGACAAACTTTTTACAATTTCGTCCAGGAAAACAATTCAATAATAAAATCAATTACAGAGTTACAAACAACTGCTGACATGTCTGTTGAATAAGCACCAAACCAAGCCCCTTGGATAATTCAGCTTATTTTATCTACAATCTAACAAATAAATATAAATATTTACACAATTATATTCCAAGCATGGTTTTTAAACATGTATATCAATACTTCAGTTTTTTCCTATCACTACAGGTGATACAATTTATATTGAACTCAATGATAATTTTACAAGATTTTAAAAATGCTATATTTGTAAATTATGTTAATATCTTCAGACTGACACGTCCTGCCTTCTGGTTATTACACGAGACGACAAAGACGTGTTGGTGGAACACTATTAACCCTAAAAATTATGTTTTCTTCTCATTAATTCATATTTACTTTATTTTTTTAGTTGGTTTTTCCCATCATTTCGACATGAATACTCCCACCGTACAGAAATACACGATTTCACTCAAGCCCGTGTACAATATACAGCGTGATATTGTTTCTGGGATACTCATTCCTGCAATGATTTCAATAGCTCGACAAATAATAAAAAAAGACGGCCTGCTATCTCTTAACTTAACTCCTTATAATGTCAAACAGTAGAATTAATATGATAGATAAAAACATAAAAATTCTTCAACATAATTGTCGAAGTATAAATAATAAATTCTCAGAAATTATTAATTTTCTTAACATAAACATCATCCTTATAGCTCTACTACATGAAACATGGTTTGATAATAAACGGACTTACCGTGCACAGAATTACAACATAGTAAAAACAGGTACGGAGGAGTGGGCATCTTTCTCCATACTTCTTTACTTTATGAAATCATAGACTTACCAAATCTGGGAACAATTGAGGCAGTAGGGGTAAAACTTCTTAACACAATACCTTCCATCATCATAGTTTCAGTATATATCCCACCAGACAACAGAAGACGGCCATCACTTTGAAACCTTGAAAATCTTTTTGACCTGCACGTCAAATTTCCAAATTGCAGTGTGCTCTTGGGAGGAGATTTTAACACGCACTCCTCATTTTTTGGTGCTCAAGAATATGATACTACCAGAGGAGATGACTTAATTCTGGCTTTACAAAACAGTCCTCTAATCCTATTAAATGAAACAGGAATAATCACTAAATTAGGTAACTCTCTATCAAGACCTTCTGTTATAGATCTAACATTTGTTACAGCCGATCTCTATCATAACCTCACCTGGATTGTAAGTCCAGGAATGCTAGGGAGTGACCACTTACAAATAATAATCGAAGTAAACAACTGCAGAATCAAGAGGCAACACAAATTCAATTCTAAAAGAAATTTCAAAAGATTAAATGAAAAAATATTTACAGATTACCTCCTGGAAATGGAGAAACCTAATATAAAATACAATATATCAGACTTGACTAACATTATTAACCAAGCAGGAGAATCAGCTATTCCTCGGAAGTGTTCGGAATACCATCCAAAATTTATCTCGAAGTGCTGGTGGAATGAAGACATTCGCAAGTCGTATGGGGAAAAGAAGATAGCAATAAAAGAATACTTAAAGAATATGACAATAGAAAACTACAAAATCATGAGAACGAAAATAAATAAGACTAAATCACTTATTAGATAGGCCAAAAGCGAGACTTGGAGAAACTACATCGAAAGCATCACCCCAAAACAAACCGGCTCTATGTGGAACAAAATTAAAACCTTACGTGGTAAGCGAATTTACATGCAAAATATGGTGTTAAGTAACCGAACACATGCAATAGGCTTTCTCGAACAATTGTCGAACATCTTTGTGCCCAGACAACCATTGCTTCGCGGTTCTAATGTACATATTGTCCACCATTTAGATTCACCCTTCCAGTTAACAGAGCTGGAAGCGGCATTGAAAGGGAAATTTGGATCCGCCCCTGGTGTGGACGAAATCAATTACCAAATAATCAAACTCTTACCAGCTTCGATGAAAGAGAGATTGCTTTCTGCTTATAATCAAATTTGGGAGAATGCCAAGGGTCCTCCGGACTGCCGAAATATACTCATATTCCCAATATTAAAGCCTGGTAAAGATGCACTTCAGATCACTTCATACCGCCCTATTGCTTTCATCTCATGCTTAGCAAAAGTTTTCAACAAAATTGTCAAAACGAGATTAGAATGGTTTATAGAATCAATAAATATCTTGAGTCCTCTCTGTTTTGGTTTTAGGAAAAACAGGTCAACCACTGATGCAATCTTGATTCTAATCAATGATATCTACAAAGCTTTCAGAGAAAGAAAGATCCTTGTGGCATTAACCATTGATATTGATAAAGCATATGACCATGTAAAAATACAAATCTTGCTATCTAAATTAAAAAATCTGCACATCCCTACGAAACAAACTCACTGGATAATAAATTACTTAACTCATCGAACATATTTTCTGGACACTTGGGAAGGTCGAGTATCTTATGAAACCTACAGTGGTCTCCCTCAAGGAGATACTTTGAGTCCAACTCTCTTCAATCTTTACACGGAACATATCACCAACAATACAATTGACAAGTGTAAAATCATTCAATTTGCAGATGACTTTTTAATTTATACTGTAGTGAAATCTGCAGAAGAAGGGAAAGACATAATCAGCTCAGCATTGGACAACCTAACACAAGCATTTTCAATAATAGACCTAAAAATTAATCCTAACAAATGCAGCATTACTCCTTTTACTAGAAAAAGAACAATTAACTTCAAAGATTTTGAGATTTCAAATAAAAAATACACAGTTAAAAGCGAAGAACACTTAAAGTTTTTAGGCGTAACATTAGACACTAAATTAAATTTCGAAACGCATATAAAAAATATTCACACACAGTCGCTGCAAAACTTAAACATACTAAAATCTTTAGCTGGAGTAACGTGGGGTTCTCACCCACAAAACATGCTCACTCTCTACAAAACATTAGTAAGATCTAACTTCGATTATTGTTGTGTCGTATACAATCAAACTAAATCCCCCCTCATTAATAAGTTGAATACAACACAAAACTGTGCCATAAGGTTATGTTTGGGTGCTTTTAAAACTTCTCCAGTAAACGCGCTTCAGGCCTCAGCCGGAGAGATGCCATTACACATCAGAAGGTCATGGTTAACGAAAAAATACATGCTCAAAGTGTATTCCGAACAATAATCATCCTGTAGGTAAAGAAATTAGAAGTGGAAACGTGTTCTGTCCCCAACTATCTTTCATTATTAACGAATTGCAGCCTCTTATTAAATTACTACACATTTCGGAAGCACCTCTAGAATACACATCGCCCATTCCCAAATCTTTAATTAATATTCACAGCTCCTCTAATCTAACTGGTAAATTAGGGAAGAAAAGTTCATACCCACCAATTTATTTGAAACAATTAGCACTAAACACAATCATTGACCTCTACCCAAATTATCTACAAATTTATACAGATGCATCAAAAACAAGTAACCGAACTTCTGTAGCTGTGTATGATCCCCAAAAGAACCAGAAATTTTCACTATCAATTCCAGTTGATTTCAGTATTTTCAGTGCCGAACTATATGCCATTCTTAACGCCATAATATACAGCGAAAACACATATATCAACCAAAAAATAGTTATTCTGACAGACTCCGCAACGGCATGTAAACACCTAAAATTAATCTACCAAAATACCAAAGCACTGACACACATTTCCTTTAAAATTATATCTCTGATACATAACTCCAGCAACAATTACTTTTTTCAGTGGGTGCCGGGACACGTAGGAATATCAGGAAATGAAATTGCAGATAAAACGGCAAATCAAAACCAACTACACCGAATAAACGCGAAGGTCCCTTTACTTGATTTGATAAAAGTAGTGAGGGGGAAAATAATGAAAGACTGGGAATGTGCCTCGAAGGGTAAGGACCATCATGCAGTTCAACAGAAGATAGCACTGATTCCATGGTTTGCGATCCTTAAATCTCATCTCGACCGCTCCAGCTTAGTAAAGCTGACCAGGCTTAGGATAAACCACGGTAGAACAAATAAATATCTTCATCTAATGGGGCTAGCTGAGAGCAGTCAATGCCCAACATGCCAATGCTTGGAGGATCCAAGACACATTGCCTTCAAGTGCAAAAGGTTCGAAAAGCGGAGAAGAATTAGTTTAGGGTCGCAAACTATGGATGATGGAGCTAACTTTCTTCGGTCGATGAACAAAGATAACGCTCGTGACTTGTTAAAGTTCATGAATGACATCAAAGCAGTCATATAATAAAAGTCAGCACTTAGTTAATTGCAATTCTAATTCATCTCAGTTTTTAACCATTAGTCTTGCTAGTTTCCATAATATCTAATATCTAATAATATAATATCTAATATCCAAGTCCCATATAAGTCACTTTCAGTTATCATCTAACTGTAAATAATTAATATAAATCCAGTGTAATTTCCGTCTAAAAACCGTAATTTCATCTCACTATGACAAACAAAATATTTTGCTGGCAAAACAGGACTTGCTTTTACAAGTCTTAAAGCCAAAAAAAAAAAAAAAAAGTATCAATGATGAATTTTTCTAGGTTGGTTATTACTCATACGAAAAAGTTGCTCAGTTTATTCAAATCACAGATTATTTGATGTAATGCTGTTTTGGCTGACATACCACTGCTATAGCACAAACTCTCAAGTAAGTAAAGGTAGATAACTGTTAGTTAAGGAAAATGTCATTGTTCAGCCATAATACCTTAATATTTTTAAATACTACTTTACAAAGCTATTAGTATAAATTTAAAATTAGTACTACCAGAGTAAACCTCATAAATAATGAAATACCATCGCAAACGTCCATGGCAGACCACTGGTCATCTTTTTCTGGATGTTGTAACTTGAGAAGAGACACTAAATCAACTCGTTCAGACAGGAATCTAATACAAGTATATGGATTACTCAGCTGAGCAATTGGAAAACTTCCCATCAAGACCTTTAACAGTAAAATTTGGAATTAATACTGTAGAATGAACAATCAACATTACAGTGAGGAAGAGAGGACATCATTGGAGTATAACTTCAAATTTTTTTTTTATAATACTTGATTTATATAAAAATCAGTTTAATTTCACCATGTACTAGTACATGATAAAATGTACCACGTAGTTTGTGTTAAATGAAAGGTCTCAGGTAAGGACTGTATTTTAAAATAGTAATTTAAATTACAAAAGATTCATAACAATAATCAATGAATTGCTAAATTTGGTTGTTATTTTTATCAATTAAAATCGCCAGAAAAATGTAATATTGAGTCTGAACAGGGACAAACTAAAAATATAAGATTTGGTTACCTGAACAAAAACAAACTACAAAAAATAAATAATGTTAAACCTACCTGCAAGGACTTAGGGACTTTTGAAGGAAATACCAATCCTGGACAATCACACAGCCTCACAGTGTCAGTTAAAAAGATAGTTTGAAAGTGTTTTGTGTGTCCAGGAGTTCGAGAAACACTAACAACCTATAATGGAATTAATTAATTAAATTATAGTTTTAAATTCATGGTAAAAGTAACACTAAATAATACGATCAGATATCATAAATATAACAATGAGATTACTTTTTTTCCCATCAGTGCATTCATAAGAGAAGACTTTCCAACATTTGGCTGACCAATGCAACCAATTGTTAAAACTCCTGCTTCATACATTTTATGAATTCTGTAGCTGGTATCTTGATATTTTAACTGAAAAAAAAAGAAAGAAAGAAAGCGGAAACAATTATAATTTTCTAATATTAATAGTAAACATCTTTAATCAATTGATTTGAAATTACAAATGAAAAACGTCTGCCAAGTAAGGTCAATTTAACTTTCTCACCGTTTTCATTAGCTAAATAACATCTATATTTCAAGGTCTATAATTTTTCGTATGTGAATAAAATATCCGGGAGAAGCAGTTTTCAGAAATACAATGACCCTTCAAAATTCGCTGATTTGATATCCAAAACTGTGATGTATCAATTTCATTATGATACAATGTTGCAAACATATTTCAATAATAACTTAAAGATGATGTATACAGATACAGATTAGCTTATTTATAAAGTTTTAACAGTTGATGTCTTTGAAGATATGAAAAAAATGCATCAGTATTTTGATTTCTCTGATTATCTTAAAACTCATTTCTGTTTCTCAGATGAAAATAAAAAAAAGTTAGGAAAGTTTAAAGATGAATTAAATTCCAAAATAGTTCCAAAATATGTTGAGTCAAGAGCCATAATGTATGCTGTTATGATGGAAGATGGTGTAAAGAAGAGTGCTAAGGGTGTAAAAGTGCCATCGTTAAAACAATATATTACTTTTTAAGACTATGAACAAGTGATATTAAACAATAAAATTATGCATACGCCTATGAGATCAATACAATCAAAGCAGCATAATATTTTTAGTAGCGAGATAAAAAACATAAACAGTGATAAAAATAAATAAGATAAAAACACAAAAAAACAGATAAAAACACAAAAACATAAACAGTGTACCTATATCAGTTCCTGACAACAAAATGTCACCTATAGCACAAATAGAATAATTTTGAAAATTTTTATATTCGACCAATATTTTCCTTCAGTCAGAACCAAACTAATTTAAGCTGGAATATAAAAATATGAGTGAAGTTCACACAACTTTAATCTTTAAGAAGGAAATCGAGACCACGACGAGCTGGTTAAATTTGAATAGAAATAAACACAATCATAAATAACACTTTTTTTTTACAAACGCAGAGAAAAAATTAATTTAAATTTACTGAAAATTACACAAAATCTAAGTAACATCAGTAAGTGTAAATGCTAGTAACATTTGGATTCAATTAAACAATACAATATAAATTAACTTTTTAAATAAAACTTAGAATATTATGAAATTTCTTTTCTATTCTCCAAATTTCCTCCAAGTCTGGGTCTAATTGAATGAGCCGTTTTCAAACTATAGGCGTGTCAAATAATACATTTTCTGATTTGAAAGAAAAATAATTTTTTTTAAGTAGTTGATAGAATTTTATAAAATTGATACATACTTGATCATCTGTTCACCAATCCCTAACTACCCTCCAAATTTGAGCCAAACCGAATGAAAGGATTTAGAGATATAGATGTATTAGGAAAAATTATATATGTTTCTCTTATATACGTTTGTGTGTATATAAGAGAGTGGACTGAATTCCATAAAATTAAAACTTCATTATATTTTTACCAATATTTTCCCTTTTATCCAACTTTGAGCCAAATTGAATGAGCTGTTTTTAACTTATTCGCATATCTAAAATAATACGTTTGCACGTAAAAATTGAAATAAAGTGAAATTTCCTACTTATTAAGAGTCCTTCAGAAAATTTCACTGAATTTTAATTTTAAAAAATTTGATTTTTGTCAATAAAAATCTGAAATTAAATGTTAAACTTTTGTCTCATTGAAGCATTTCACTTACATTCATTACCTTCTTTTTAAGATTAGGTATATCTAACTTTATTGCAACTTGGGTTGAGTTATGCATCGATTTATATTTCTGGAGATTTTGAAGCCAGTATAAAATTGCTGAGCAACAGCTTTATAAGATTATAAGATTTTCATTTGAGATACCGATAAGATGTTGCTATTACCCGAATTGAGGGAAAGGTGAAGAATTATCAATATTCCTTCCTTCTTCTACCAAACTACATTAAATTATACCATCATATGTCTTAGAATTCATCCAGTTTAAATAATCAATTTGTTATTAACAAATCAATTCTCCCCTATCAGGTTTACATTTGTATTCAACTACAGTATTTCAGATCTTTGTCATAACAAAACAAGTGATTCAAAATACAAAGAAAAGAAATTTACACTTACATTAACAGTTTCACCAATTTCTACTTCGTCTTCACCAATTTCATTTTCAACAGTCATTTCTTCAGAAATTTTTTCCTGCCAAGAGCTTAAATCAACTGAAAAAAATAAAGAATTGTTTTTATTTAATATTTTAAAAAATTTCATTGGTACTTTATATTATGAAATACATATATAGCTTTATAAATCTTAACAGAATTAAATAAGAACACAATGCATTTACACATCAATTAAAATAGTGTTTTGCTGGAAGTTTTTACTATTTAGATGCTAGAATGAGAACTATGTGTAAACTTCAGAAAGTTGATTTAAAAAAGGGATTTATAGAAATCATGATAAAGAGATATTTTTTTTGTTTATGACACACATCCAGGATTAAAGCGGCACAACTCAAAAAATATTTCTTATTTGAACATAGATTACATATCGACATCAACACTGCAAGAAACTGTATGAACAATTTAATTAAGATGTGGAATTTTTTTTTTTTTCCTATGTTGCCTCAAGATTCGATTGAAGTCCTATACTGCAAAAGATGTGTAATATTGAGCTTTTCTCGTCCATTCAGAAATACAAACTAAAAAAGGTATGACAGACAAGGAGTAAGGTATGAACAAAAATTCATGGTCATACAATAAGAAAAACACGGTTTATTTCATCTTATGAATAATTTTATTTTTTGAAATTATAGCCTTTGCAGTGTGTCTGTCAATACAGTGGTATACAATAGATGCTAGAGTATATGGAACGCTTTCTACTCTTAAATAATAGGGTCAAAAGAGCATATTTCTAAGTAGTAGTTTCTAAGATCTAAAGAAGATGCAACTAATCTTATTGGGAGATCAATAGGATGCTGCAATTATCTGAATTGATGATAAGTTGAAAAATTACCAATATTCCTTTGAAAAATTACCAGTATTCCTTCCTTTCTTTGCCAAATTATATTACATGATACTATATTAGGATTCATTCAGTTTAAATCATTTTTTTTTAATACTTCTTTAATAGTGAACCTCTAAAGAACAAAGTATACAAGTGATCCTCACATGACACATCTTGAATACGGTGAGGACCTTGTATCTTGAAAAATGTACCTTTATAAGTTGTAATAGCGTCCAACTGTATAGGGCATTCACTTGAAATGTATTGCTAATAGATGACACACATTATTTCTATTGATTTGGTCTGATATTTGAGGCCTGGCTAATATCTAACCTATAGAAATTCTGACCTAAGATTTTTTTAATTATGTTCCTCTATTCTAGATGTGCAACGTGTAAGAAATATTTAAAATTTCAATTTTTAACGTTGAGGGAAATTTATAAAATAAGTTTATACGTTTATAAATTTATACATATATAAGAGGAAGCATGGAATTTGATAAAATTGATACAGCGTCGTTCTTTCACTAATCTCCAGTGTTTTTCTAACTTTGATCAAAATCAAACCAGCCATTTTTGAAATAAAGGTGTGTAAAAGAAAATATACTGTGGGTGTATGCGAAAGTAGTGGATGGAATTTGATGATATCTATATGAAACTATCTAGATATTGGCCCACACAATCTCAGAAAATTTCATGGAAGTCATATTAACAAAACATGATATTTCTGTCACATAGATTGGACTACAGACAGACACACAATCAAATTTGTACCTCAATGTATAAAACGTTAATCAAAATGTAAATTTTTTTATAATGAGTACAAATATTTGTTGTTTTTTTCTGTGCAAATAAAAAGCTTTTCTATCTTTGGTAACAAGAAAGGAAAATAAAACAAATAATTTCAGAAATATGTGTGAGGAAAGTTTTTGAACACAAATTAAGTATTTCACCATAAATATATATATATATATATATATATATAAGTTAACTGTATATAGGATATTTATAAGATTATTCTTAAGATAGTCTAAATAATTGTTTAAAAACATATGTTAAAATAGAGAATTAATAGATAACAAAAACGTGAGGTTACAAAAGTGTTGTATTAATATAAAGTGTAGAAAACTTATATAAGAGTTCGAAATAAAGCCACTTCCCACAAGCTGTTTTGTTATTTCTTCAGTCGAATCATAACTGGTGCCGAACCTCACAGATTTCTGAGGTATAGTCAAGTGCATTTAAGTAGTTAGTGATCTCAAAATCTAAAGCTATACGGTACATAATTATGGGAGAAGAAAAACTTGCAAAACTTGAATATGAACTGGCTCAGGCGGCGGTAAAACACTCGAAGTTAGAATCTGAGCTGACCAAGGCGACAGACACTATGCAGCTAGAACTATTGAAGATACGAACGCAGAATTCAGCGTTTATCCATGAAGTAATTAGTCAACTAGAACCTTTTACCGGAGTAATAGGCGATCTTGACCATTTCATCAAGGGAGGTGATCAGATAAAGAATCTGATAGTGTGAAGAGAAGAGGGTACACTACTGGATTCCGACGTGAGTCTTCTCGAGACGTCTCTAATTGGTCGTATATCGAGGCGGGTTTTAAATGGCATTCAAGGCGATTTGACACACTCCTGGGACACGCTGAAAGTAAGGCTAAAGAAATTATATGGCGGAGGAACATGGACCCCGGAAGAGGATGTATATTATTTGCTTAAGGAACGAAGGAGTCAAGGGCAATCCGAGGGTGAATTTGCTGAAAAACTGCTTATTGCATATAACAGACTTACTGAAAAAATGGTAGAAGCCTGTGGCCATAATCAGACCCAGTAACTCTCCATTTAATAGTCCATTATGGGTAGTCGAGAAGAAGCAAGGTGGGCAGGGCCAAAGGGCTAAACAGTATCGAGTGGTAGTAGATTACCGCAAGTTAAACGAGGCAACAAAGGACGAGCGTTACCCCCTACCACGGGTCGAAGACATACTCGCCTTTCGGGTCCAACCGTTTTCAGTACGATAGATCTCAAGAGCGGGTATCACCAAGTTAAAATGGCCGAGGATGATGTAGAGAAGACGGCAATCTCATGGGAGCGAGGCAACTTTGAATTTGTTCGGATGCCTTTTGGGTTAAAGGGGGCCCCACTAACCTTCCAGCGCCTCATGGATGAGCTACAGAGGGGACTGGGCGAAGACTTTTCCCAGGTGTACATGGACGATTTAATTGTCTTTAGTAAATCTGAAGAGGAACATGTTAACCACCTGCGACAAGTCTTTAACAGGTTACGTGAATTTGGACTTAAATTATCCCGCAAAAAATCTGAATTCGGTTTACGCGAAAATCGTTTTTTGGGCCACATAGTCTAAAGGAGAGGGGTGCAACCAGATCAGGAGCGCGTACAAGCCATCCGAGAAGCACCATTACCTAAAAACGTTCGAGGGGTCAGGCGGTTTTTTGGGAATGATAAATTACTACAGAAAATTCATTCCTGGTATAGCGGAATCGACACACCCATTAACCGAAATTTTGAAAAAAGGAAAACGATTTCAACTAAGCCCTGAACATTTAGCAAGTATCAAGAAATGCAGAGAGATTCTTACCACGAGAATGTTGTTAGCATTTCCTGATTTTAATAGAATATTCAAAATTAGCACGGATGCAAGTGAGGTAGCTATCGGGAGGTAGCATAGGGGCGGTCCTATCACAGAATTTTGAAGAAGGTGAAAAACCCATAGCATACGCGGGCAGGAAACTAAACGATGCTGAAAGACGATACAGCGCTATAGAACGAGAACTTCTAGCAGTAGTGTGGGCGGTAGAACATTTTCGTCCATATGTATACGGGAGACGGTTCGAGTTGTTAACTGACCACAAACCTCTAATATACTTAGGTACACTTAAAGAATCGTCAGCATGGGTATCGCGATGGACAGAACGTCTCGCAGCATATAACTTCAATACGGTGCATAAAAAAGGAGTCGAAAATGTTGTGGCAGATTGGTTATCACGAGATTTAATAGTGAATGCAATCGAGGAAGAAAATACTTCCGTCGAACCGTTAGCACTAAGATCGCGAGAATGGACGCAAAGAGAGCCCGAAGGCTCACCTGTTGACAGTGAATCGGAGGAAAACGTCATCTCGACGGATAGAGCCCAGGAACTACCTGAAATAGATGAGATTGTCAATGATAAGAAACTTCAGATAATCATTAAGTCAAAGCAGGATTCTGGGACGGAAACGCGGATGAGCGTGTATGAGGGTTTGGAAACTATAATAGTCCGTACGCCTACATCAATAGACGAAGCCGAACCGGAACGAATCTTCGCGGAATTCAGCAAACCTGGCCGCAACTGTTACGTGTATTTAGGAAATCGGACAATCGTGGACAAACTAAAGAGGTTGTGGAGGCAGGAAAGGGTAGGAATGGGGTATCCTTTAATTCGATGTTTAAGGCAAGTGGAGACGATCGCCGATCCATCGGCGCAATTAAAACTTGTTACTGAACATCACATGGAAAAAACGAACCATAGGGGAATAGAAGAGACACTGCGTGCGTTAAAATTACTATACTACTGGAAGAATATGGGCCGAACCGTACGTGAGTGTATTACGCAGTGCGAAGTATGCCAGCAAGCAAAGTATGATCGCCAACCCCCGGT
This sequence comes from Nezara viridula, assembly GCA_928085145.1. Lineage (NCBI taxonomy): Eukaryota > Metazoa > Arthropoda > Insecta > Hemiptera > Pentatomidae > Nezara > Nezara viridula. The sequence continues at coordinate 94,767,004 of OV725077.1, forward strand.
AGCACAGCAGGTAGCTACACCCACCGCGACTGAGCCTCTGCGATCAATACAAATTGATATCTATTCAAATGAAGGGCAATCGTGGTAAACGGCGATAGATACGTTCAGCAAAATCGCAATGGCCTACCCCATCGAAGTGAAAACACCTAGGGCAATATCGGAGGGAGTATTACAATGGTGTGCGACGTACGGAGTACCCGACGATATCGTATCGGATTGCGGAAGAGAATTTGATAATTCACTAATTCGGAACGAAAGCAAAACGTTGGGTATCACGTGGCGGTTGAACACTCTGCATCATATTAAAGGTAGAGGCATTGTGGAACGACTACATAACACTTTAGGGGAACACCTCAGGTTATTCAAATTGGGACGAAATCTTGACCCATACGACGCTACGCTGCGCGCAGTGATCGCATATAATAACACGATACACGCAGCGACGGGATTATCCCCCGTTGAAATCGTTTTTGACCAAAGACGGCGGGACAGAGGCGACTTAATCACGGCCAATAGTACTGACCTAAAGGCGAATCTATACAGGGCGAGAATAGATCGCCAAGAAACGTGGGCAAAGATTAGAGAAAGGTTGATCAGAAAAAAACAGACTCGAGTGGATAGAGCGAATAACCGATCTGTAGTTTATAAGAAGGGTCCGTTGGCGCTGGGTACTGTTGTATATAGACGATTAAGAACCGCCAGGAATAAAACAGCTGCGCGTTATGAGGGTCCCTATAAAGTGATAACAATAAGAGAAAACAATCTGTTTACCATCCGGGACGTAAAATATCCATTTCGATCACGAACGGTTCACTTAGAAGAACTTCGCCTACCCCATATAGTGTCGGAACTTGAGCTGGGCAGTTACTCTCAGTAGAAGATGTCACGATAATAAGAATATATTATTTTTACGTGTAATTAAGAATAATTACAATTATTGTGAGAGTCAAAAATTGAAACATTCAGAATTATTTTGTATAAACTTATTTGTGATTCTTATATTAATTATAAGTGTATTACGTTTAGAATGATTTGTAGACTAAGAATTGGACATTTCTGTTTCTATTGCAAAGTAAGTGATATCATTAAGATCAGTGTAATCTTTTTATTTTATTTTTTTTGTTACAAATAATTTTTATTATTAAGTTAAGTGTTAACCTTTCTTTATTTTTTTTCTTTTGCTAATATTTTTTTTTAGTTCCTCCATACGAAGGACCTGGAGGGAGGGAGTTAACTGTATACAGGATATTTATAAGATTATTCTTAAGATTAAGATAGTCTAAATAATTGTTTAAAAACATATGTTAAAATAGAGAATTAATAGATAACAAAAAGGTGAGGTTACAAAAGTGTTGTATTAATATAAAGTGTAGAGAACTTATATAAGAGTTCGAAATAAAGCCACTTCCCACAAGCTGTGTTGTTATTTTTTCAGTCGAATCATAACTTATATAAATATATATATATTCAAACTTCACTATTTTATTGGGAATAAGGTCATTTAATTATTATTTAATAAACTAATTAATGTTCATTTCTTCTGTTTATTGACGTTTCGATCCCGGTATTTTCTTTTTATTAGTCAACCATGGGATCCTCTTCAAAGCTAGAACTACAAATAGCTCAATCGATACACAATATTACTTCCATATGACTTTAATAACAATTATTTCAAAATGTTTAACCTACTTTAAAAAATATAGAGCTTCGATCAGGCCAGGGACACACCGACAGCCTCAGCACCATCCACTAGCACATATATTAAGCTACTGGATCGCTAAGCGTCTGACCTCCCCGGTCCTGAGCCCGAAGAAAAATTATTACACAATAAACAATGAAAAATCGCATCTATTTTATATAAAACAATTGAAAGATGCCTCTATGACCAATATACCAGCATCAATAAAACATATCTATGAATAATAAAAACAGCTTGTATAACATCTCCTAGTCGTACAACAATTTAACTTATGCAAATTAATTAACATTAAATATATACTTATACATACATACAACACTCATATATAAATACATATGCACACACACACACACACACATACACACACACACACGTACACACACACACCCACACATATATATATAACACACATTCACACACACACACTCACACATACATACACACATGTACATCTTGGAACTGACTTTAAAATCATTAACAATACAAATAAATATCTAATTCTTTAAAATTGCTAAAAACATAAATAAATATCAACTAATTAAAATATATGTACATTAGTCATCTCATAAAATCAAATGTCAACATTATAAACTCATCCAACAATATTGAAACCATTTAAATTACTACTATAGTTACTATAGTTCCCATTCTATAATTGTTTTTTCCCTTTTTTCCAAACAAAATAAAACGAAATCTCTCATCTGGATTATGCAAATTTTAAAATGTTGCTATACGCACAATTCAATTTGGCCAAATCATTCCGAGTATTTATTGTGTTTTTGGTCCTTCCAATGTGCATCATCTCTAGAATCAACCGTTTTTGCTGATTATTTTCTGTATCTAGTATTTTGACTTTATTTAACTCTATTTTATGATTATTTTTAATAGCATGTATAGCTAACGCCGTATCTTCTTTTTTGGTTTCTATGCTATATTTATGTGCATAAACCCGCCTAGATAAGTACTGTGAGGTTTGTCCGACATACTTTCCATCACAATCTGAGCATTTTAACTCATAAACATTGGCTAATTTTTCTCGGCTGGTCCTATCTTTCAGTTGAGAGAAAAGGGATTTTTTTTTAGGCTATTTTTGTATACATACGATATACTTACATTGTGGTCCCGAAAAATTCTTTTTATTTTAAATGATAGTGGTTTTATGAATTCCATGGAAAAATATTTTTTTGGATTGCTATGTTTGTTCTGACGGCGCGACAAACAGTCATACGCTCCTCGCAGACACTTTTCAATTACGCTGTTTGGGTAACTATTGTCTTTCAATATTTCTTTTATTCTTTGTATATTTTCTTCTTGAAAAGAAACTGAACTTAGAACAATAGCTCTATGAAATAAGTTTTTTGCCGTATTAATTTTAATACTTAAATCGTGGCATGATTTAAAATTTAAAACTCTACATCCATGATTTTTCCTTTCATGCCACGATACTCTTATCTCACTCCCAGAGCGAGATATATATATATTGAAATATATTAAAATATTATTTATATATGTAGCGGGGACACTTAATATGGTATCATCAACGTATTTTTTTATAAATTGCACCTTTATAGGAATTGTAGAAAGTATCTCCTCTACTAAATCATCCATTACATATTCCACAAGTATAGGGGAAATCGAAAGTCCCATCGGGAGACCCATTATCTGTCGATAATAATTTTTATTATAGACAAAATAAGAACCATCGAGACATAATTCTATTGCGTTAATAAATAAACTTTTTGGAATTTTCGTAACTGTTGCGATTGTTTTCCATCGTTTTAATGGCTACCTCTTTTTTTACATTTGTAAAAAGAGAAACTACATCTAATGATATCAGTTTGTTATCACTTGGTATCTTTTGATTTTCAATGTAATTTTTGAATTCGAATGAATTTTTTATGTTCAAATCGTTTTCTATTTTTGATTTGTGTAAGATACCAGCAATGAGTTTAGCTAAACCGGAAGTAGCAGAATTAACAAAGGAAACTATCGGTCGCAACGGAAAATTGATTTTGTGTACTTTAGGAAGTCCATAAATTTTTGGCGGTACGGCATTATTGGTATATATTTTATTATATTGTTCAAATTTTATCAATTCCAAATTAAGCAAGAGTTTTGCTAATGCATTGTTTTGTTTCATAAGACTTTGGGTTGGATCTGAAATTTTCTTGTAATATAATTTATTGTTTACCATTTCATTCATTCTTTCTTCATAATCCCGTTTATGTATTGCAACTGTAATGCCTCCTTTATCCGCCGATGTCACTAATACGTCAGGGTTATTCAATAAAAATATTTTCGCCACACTAATTTCCCTATCAATCGGTTTTTTCTTATATGTGTGATTGGACTGTTTATTACAAACATTCGTAACTGTATTAATTAATTTAAGTCTCAGTTCATTTTGCTTTGAATAATCTTTTTCTATATTTTGAATCATATATTCAACATCAGATAGGAGATGTGGTATTCTAGCTAAGACACTTTTATTGTTAGCCTCATAGTTAAACTTAGGACCTAATGCTAAAGTATTCTGTATATTTTGAGGTATTTGTTTATTTGTGAGGTTCAAAAAGTATATCCAGAAAAACTAATTCCAGTTTAAAAAAAAATAAAAATGGAAATTTAAAATTCGGTGCAATATTTACATTTTTTTTTTTTTTCATATAAAATAATAAATTGAACTTTTGACATTCACACTTTTTACAATAGATTTTCCAACCTGGTTATCAAACATTTACAATTTTATATACAAAATTATTGAATTATTTACACTATATTACCTTAATCAACATACAGTAATTACATAACTTGTTCATCCAATTTATGTACAGGAGAAGTAGATTGATATACAAATAATAAAATAAGCTAAATACAATATTTACTAAAAGAATTTTACCGTACAATTCCCATATCTTATGTATAATTAATTAACTTACAAATTACATATAACATTCAAAAATATATTTTAACTTGCATTATAGGAATAATCAGAGAGAAGACACTAATTAATTAAGACAATTTTTTAACTTTCTTCTAAAATTTGGATTTTACCTAGCAATATCCGGCCAACACAACTTATTTAACTTTTAGATATTAATCTATTATCCTTCAACCAACAATGTAATTAGACTATTTACAATATATTTACAAGTTAATTATTTACAGCTCATTATTTACAAGTATCCAGAATGGGTAACCTGATGATGGTTTCGCCAGGACCCTCTAGCTCGTCAACGGAAGGGACGCTAATTTAAAACCCTTTTTTATCCTCTGGATAGGATAAAGACTACCGTGTCTCACTATAACATAATGGGCGACCTGCCCTAACATGATCCAGAATCATATAACCCCCATAAAACTCATATTCTAGAATAAGTAAGATGACTGGTAATCCATTACACTCAAAATTATACTTAGTAAGTCCATGGAACGACACTTCATATAATCCTGTTCTTTTCTTACTCCAGTCATCAAACTTTCCTAACTCATCTTTAAATCGTAGAGTTAACTTTTCTGGAATTAAAGGAACTTCTGAGATAAAATAATTACCATGCTTTTCTCTGCTGGCTTTTACTCCTATGAACTCAATTTGAAACTTCAGAAGTTCTTTCTTAATATCTATAAGATTAACTGTATGAGTTTCTACTAGAAATTCTATTGTCACTAATTTTTCTTCAAGGGTTTCTTCATCTTTTCTTAAGAGATTTTCTAATTCAATATCAATTGAAGAATTACTTTTGCTAAGCTCTTCAGTAACAATTTGCTTCTCATCACTTTCAGAGTGACCAATAGTAGTTTTCTCAGCCAGTTTAGTTTCTTGAACTTCAGTTATATTTGCAATAATTTGGGTTTCTAGGTTATCACAATCTTGTTTCAAAATTTCTTGTTCATTACTAGAACTTTTTTCATCCAGTGTAGTTTCTTGGACTCCAGTCATATTTGCAATCATTTGGGTTTGCTTGTTTTCAATCTCATGAAGAACAGTCATTATTTGTTGAAGCATACCACACACATCAGCACAACTGAAATTGTTGCTACTATTTATATCTATTTTTTCACCCTCCATATTATTTTCACTAAACTAATTTATTTTATTTAATCCCAACAGACTTTCACTTCCGTTTTCACACTGTCTATTTTCATCAAGTAGGCTTTGTACAACTGACTCTTCCTTATTTTCTACACTAACAACATTCCCATTAGATTTTCTAAGAATTATATTAATAAGATTTCTAACTTCTCTCTCTGCTTATTCTCCATATAAATTAAGAAATTATTAACAAAAAAATAAAATTAAAATTAACAAAGATTGCGTGTTCAGTTGTCGTGACTACATACGTTTTTAAAAAATACGCTAGTTGGACGCCATATTGTGACGTACTCAAAAGCCACGCTCGTTGGGCGCCATGTTGTAACGTTCCCTTTGTCAACAGAAATCAAAACAACGAGTTTCCTTTTTTAATATTATTTATTTTAACACATAATATAAATCTTCAGGTTGGGTTCTGACAACTGAACATTCATTCAACATTTAATAACTATAATTTACTAATTACTAAATACATATAAGAAACGAGATACATACATTATACAGAAATTATACATTTAAAAACCTTTACTGTCCCAGTCCAAACTTTGTGGCTGTTTCTATTCTCTCAAGTTGCTGGCTTCTCTCTTGACAGCTTGTCACATCTTCTCTTGGCGGCTCATAATCTTCTCTCTTGGCCGCTAGTATCTTCCCTCTTGGCGGCCCGTCGCTGTCTCTGTCACATGAGCTTGCTTCCCCCACTTCTTCCCTGTAGTTCATGTTCTTGCCACTTTCGCGCCACTATTTATATACCATGAAATGTTGACATTACAATATATATATATATATATATATATATATATATATATATATATATATATATATATTGTAACGTTTTCAAAAGCAACAAAAACAAACAAATGAGTTTACTTTTTGAATATATTATTTATTTTAACACATAATATACATCTTTAGGTTGGGTTCTGACACCTGAACACTCATTCTTATTTATAAAGACAATGTACACTAATTCATTAATTACTACTACACTTATTTATAATTTAAAATATTTTATTAAATAATTTGTCCCGGTCTAAACTTTTGGTTCTATCCCTCTGTCAACATAAATGGCATTGTTAGCACTCACCCAAATGTTGACGCCTGCCAGCGAAATAATCTCTTCTTACTTACGATTGTCCACTTAATGTTTCTGTACCACTTAATTAATTTCTGCTATATTCTTTCTTCCAACATAAAATAATCTTCACTAGTGGCCTCTGTCAACACTCGAACCGGCTAAGACTTCAGAAGTTCTTTCTTAATATCTATAAGATTAACTGTATGAGTTTCTACTAGAAATTCTATTGTCACTAATTTTTCTTCAAGGGTTTCTTCATCTTTTCTTAAGAGATTTTCTAATTCAATATCAATTGAAGAATTACTTTTGCTAAGCTCTTCAGTAACAATTTGCTTCTCATCACTTTCAGAGTGACCAATAGTAGTTTTCTCAGCCAGTTTAGTTTCTTGAACTTCAGTTATATTTGCAATAATTTGGGTTTCTAGGTTATCACAATCTTGTTTCAAAATTTCTTGTTCATTACTAGAACTTTTTTCATCCAGTGTAGTTTCTTGGACTCCAGTCATATTTGCAATCATTTGGGTTTGCTTGTTTTCAATCTCATGAAGAACAGTCATTATTTGTTGAAGCATACCACACACATCAGCACAACTGAAATTGTTGCTACTATTTATATCTATTTTTTCACCCTCCATATTATTTTCACTAAACTAATTTATTTTATTTAATCCCAACAGACTTTCACTTCCGTTTTCACACTGTCTATTTTCATCAAGTAGGCTTTGTACAACTGACTCTTCCTTATTTTCTACACTAACAACATTCCCATTAGATTTTCTAAGAATTATATTAATAAGATTTCTAACTTCTCTCTCTGCTTATTCTCCATATAAATTAAGAAATTATTAACAAAAAAATAAAATTAAAATTAACAAAGATTGCGTGTTCAGTTGTCGTGACTACATACGTTTTTAAAAAATACGCTAGTTGGACGCCATATTGTGACGTACTCAAAAGCCACGCTCGTTGGGCGCCATGTTGTAACGTTCCCTTTGTCAACAGAAATCAAAACAACGAGTTTCCTTTTTTAATATTATTTATTTTAACACATAATATAAATCTTCAGGTTGGGTTCTGACAACTGAACATTCATTCAACATTTAATAACTATAATTTACTAATTACTAAATACATATAAGAAACGAGATACATACATTATACAGAAATTATACATTTAAAAACCTTTACTGTCCCAGTCCAAACTTTGTGGCTGTTTCTATTCTCTCAAGTTGCTGGCTTCTCTCTTGACAGCTTGTCACATCTTCTCTTGGCGGCTCATAATCTTCTCTCTTGGCCGCTAGTATCTTCCCTCTTGGCGGCCCGTCGCTGTCTCTGTCACATGAGCTTGCTTCCCCCACTTCTTCCCTGTAGTTCATGTTCTTGCCACTTTCGCGCCACTATTTATATACCATGAAATGTTGACATTACAATATATATATATATATATATATATATATATATATATATATATATATATATATATTGTAACGTTTTCAAAAGCAACAAAAACAAACAAATGAGTTTACTTTTTGAATATATTATTTATTTTAACACATAATATACATCTTTAGGTTGGGTTCTGACACCTGAACACTCATTCTTATTTATAAAGACAATGTACACTAATTCATTAATTACTACTACACTTATTTATAATTTAAAATATTTTATTAAATAATTTGTCCCGGTCTAAACTTTTGGTTCTATCCCTCTGTCAACATAAATGGCATTGTTAGCACTCACCCAAATGTTGACGCCTGCCAGCGAAATAATCTCTTCTTACTTACGATTGTCCACTTAATGTTTCTGTACCACTTAATTAATTTCTGCTATATTCTTTCTTCCAACATAAAATAATCTTCACTAGTGGCCTCTGTCAACACTCGAACCGGCTAAGACTCCTTTTCCTAATTTCTCCACTTGCTGGCTGGCACCTTCCCCCTTGGCCGCTTGTCTCCTGACTTACATGAAGCTTGTTTCCCCCACTTTCTTCCCGTAGTTCGCGCCGTAGTTCCATCACCACTTTTGCGCCACTATCCAAATGCCATGTAATGTTGACATTACATTTCTCCTCCGTTCCAGTTTTAAAAAAAAAATAAAATGGAAATTTAAATCGGTGAAATATTTACATTTTTTTTTTTTTTTTCATATAAAATAATAAATTTAACTATTGACATTCACAATAGATTTCCCAACCTTGTTAGCAAACATTTACAATTTTATATACAAAATATTGAATTATTTATACTATATTACCTTAATCTACATACAGTAATTACATAACTTGTTCATCTAATTTATGTACAGGAAAAGTAGATTGGTATACAAATAATAAAGTAAGCTAAATATATTATTTATCAAAACAAAAATTTTACCGTCCAATTCCCATATCTTATGTATAATTAACTCACAAATTAACTGTTTAAATTACTTATATAGCATTCAAACATATATTTTAACTTGTATTATAGGAATAATCAGAGAGCACACACTTGCAATTTAAAAACATAGAGAATTAGAAATAGTTGTATTAATGTGAGTTAAACTTCATGAAAAGGTTTTAAAAGGCTGGTGTGAAACAGACCCCTTGTATTACCATTATTTGGATTAGATATCAAAAATGAATGTTTTCCCAACTTATTTATTATTTCATAGGGTCCTTCAAAAAGTGGTAGGAGTTTGGCATTTACCACACTTGATGTAGGTACTCTTAAGGCCTTCACCAGCACCTTATCTCCAATCTTAAAATATGTGAATTTTTTATCTTTATCATATTTTAATTTATTCTTATCACCAAACTTCTGAATTTTATTCTTGATTAAATTTTGTATTTGGTCATGATCTAAATTCAAACCTTCGGGGTTCTCCCCTATGTATGTGTTCCAAAAACGTAAAGGTTTAATTCCAAACATACCCTGGATAGGTGTTATACCTGTAGTTGTTTGATATGTTGAGTTCATAGTGGTCTCTATCTCAGATAGTTTACTTACCCATTTGTTATGTTTGCCATCAAGCAGTAGGCGCAGATATTGTAATACATCTCTATTTGTTCTTTCTGATATGTTGCTAATCGGGTGTCTGATAGAAGTTAAGACTCGAATAATATTTAAGTCCATTAGGAAATTCTTCCATCTTGTAGTTGTGAAACAGGTGGCATTATCACTTAAACACTTAAATGGAGTGCCAACTTCTTCAATATAGTAAAGGATAGACTTTCGAGCACCAAACAAATTGGCCTTCCTAGTAGGGTATAATTTTACAAATTTGGTAAAATTATCAATAACCACAAAGATATATTTATTACCACAAGAAGTTACGAATGGTCCTAAATAATCTACAGACACTAATTCTAACTTTCCTCGCACCAGAATATTTTGATAAGGTGCTACCGAATACGGTCCAATTTTATTAAACTGGCAAACTTCACAGCATTTTAATATGTTAGCAATTAATTTTCTTAATTTGTGACTGTTAAACCGTTCCCTAATTATGGAAAAACATTTATTTACCCCAGAGTGTGAGAACTTTTCATGTACTAATTTAATCAAGTTGGTCATATCCTCCTTATTTAAATAAATCAAAAATTTATTTCCTAAAAATCTGGAAATAAAGCCATTTAAAATTCTGTACTTGTTTGGTTCTTTATCCATCATTTTTATTAGTTCTGGGTCATTTCTTTGGTTTTTAATTAGTTCTTGAAAAAATTTGGTTTCCTCAAGTAAATTTACTTGAAAATCAGTTCCTTTTTGCTCTGGTTCATCTATAGGATGTCTACTGAAGAAATCTGCTATTTTATTTTGAGCGCCAGGTATATGTTCGTAATTAATGTTAAGGGGTCCAAGATAGTTAATCCAACGGATCAAACGACCAGGTGGGTTCTTACATGAGTGCAAAAAAGTTATTGCTTTATTATCAGTTCTGACAGTAATTTTATATCCTGCAATTATGTTATAAAATTTTTGAATGGAATGAATAACGCCCAATAATTCCTTTTCTGTTGAATGATAGTTCAATTCAGCTCCCTTAAAGGTTCGGCTGCAAAAAGAAATAATTTTTCTGTAACCCTGATTATCTAACTGGTATAAAACTCCCCCAGAAGCAAAGTCTGAACTGTCAGTATCAACATAAAACATTTTGTTAAAATTTGGGTAGTGTAAGGTAATATCATTTAACATACTTTCTTTAATGTGTTCAAATGCTTGTTGGTGTTCTTCTTTCCATTTAAAATTAGTCTTAATTGCCGTAAGTTTATATAATGATTTTGTCGTGTCTGCATAACCAGGACAGAATTTGTTATAAAAATTTATCAAACCTAAAAAACTTTGTAATTCTTTAACATTTATCGGAACTTTAAAATACTTAATGTCTTCAATTTTGTCTAGATCCTTCACTATGCCCTTGTCCGTTAAAATGTAGCCCAAAAATTTTACTGATTTTCTGAAAAATTTACATTTCTCTAGATTAACTGTCAAACCATTTTCCTGAAAAACATGGAAGAGATCCCTTAAAACATTCAAAAATTCATCAATTTCTTTTCCATGGATTAAGATATCATCCACATAAATTTTTATGTTATTAAATAAATAATTTGGTATAACCCTTTTCAAAGCTTTAATCAGCGCACCTAAACTAACTGATAATCCAAATGGAATACGTTTATAATGAAAAGTTTCATTCAAAAATTGGAAGCCTGTGTATTGTCGGCTGGCCTTTTCTAAACCAACTTGCCAAAAACTACTTTTCAGATCTAAGGTGGCAAGATATTTCACATCCGCACACTGAAACAGAATATTATCAATGGATGGCGGTGAATCATAAAGGGGAATAAGACGTTTATTTATAAAGCGTCCATCCAGGCAAATACGGACCTTTGAATCCATCAGTTCACCCGAGGCTGAATCCATATTCTTTTTCTCGACTAAAATGATAGGGTTTATGTAAGGCGAATGGGATACCTCGATTATGTCATCAGCAATCATTTTTCTTATTTCTATTTTAGCCAATTCAATTAATTTTGGATTTAATTTGTATTGAAATTGTTTATAGGGCGTGTCATTTGTTACTTCTAAAACATGTTCATAATTCTTTATAAGACCTGGTTTGTCTCTAAAAATAACCTTACTATTCCACAAAATATTTTTAAATTCCATCACTTGTTCATCGTTCAGAATATGGCTCAATTCCCCACATATTTTATTTATTTTATTTTTGATATTTACATCTTCAATCAATTCACTATTGGTTACATAATTAATAGATATGTTTTTGTGATGATTAAGATGTTCAAATGATTCTACACAATTATTCTCTGGTTCCTGATTATATTCATTTTTTAAAATAATATATTGTGGTGGTTTCTCTGTAAAATTAACAAAATTTACGACTGCCAAATGTCCTTCTGCATTTTTTATGTTCAAAAAGTTTGTCTCAAAATTAAGTACTGCAGAATTGCAAATAAGAAAATCTATTCCCAATATACATTCTTGAGTGATGTCGGGTACTATAAGAAAATTTGCATCGAAAAAATATTCTCCAATTTGAATGGGCATAAAAATTTGTTTATTAATACAGGTGCTCTTTTTACCTGTCACTGATATAATATTAGTTTTAATAATTGGCAATGTTTTGAATTTAGCAAATTCCCCTTTATACTTGTCATAAAAAGATTTTTTTAAGATAGATACCTCGGCTCCACTATCAATGAGGACATTACAGATTACATTCCCAAACTTACTTACTATTTGAGGAGATTTAAAACGGATTTTTCTTGATGGTTGGTTTTCTTCTAAAACTATATTATCTTCAAATAAGTTATTTAAAAAATAATCTTCACTGGTAAAAAGAGCACTTTCATTTCATGGTTGGATATTACTTGGATCTTGTTTCGGTGGTGTTATATCATTTGGATGAATGATTGGTTCTCCACAGCTAGGTCCAGCTACATGAGGCTGACTGGGTATGTTTCCGCTGTTGTCTTTTGTTACATTTCTCACATCATATTGATTTTCACCAATTTGCTTATAACTTTGTTGGTTTTGAAATCGGAGATTCCACCCTCCTGAGTGATTTCTATGAATCATTTTATTTCTCCCTTGATTATTATCATAAAAAGGTCTTCGTGAATTGTTACCACCATTATTTCTTCCACTGTAGTTATAATTTTGTTGACGGTTTGCGATAAAATTTTGATCTCTATAGTTATCTTTAAAACTTCGTCCTGAATCATAACTATAGTGATTATTTCCATCTTCTTGATTTTTTGGGGGACAACTTCTCTGGTTGAAATGTTGTATATCGTCACTACCACTATTCCAGTTTACACTTTTGCATCTTTGATGAAAAAGACTATCTTTTCCTGGTGATTCTAGATCATTAATTATAGCACTCATGTTAATCATATTTAACACTTGAAATAGTTCTGAAATTGTTTCAGTCTTTCTACTAACACAGAGATTAAATATTCTTTCCCCAAAATGTCTGGTAAACATGTTACAAATAGTGTTTTCATCAAATATATTAGCGGTGATCATTCTTGTAAAAAAAAACGTTAAATATTCAGTAGGACTCATTTTTCTATAATTTAAATAATTTCCATTTAATATACCTACCAAATATGCCTTGTATGTTTTCCCCCCAAAATTAGAAATGAATTCCAAATCAAAGTCTTCAAAATTATTAAAATTGTTTTCATTCACAAGGTACCAGCAGTATGCTGACTCTGAAAGGTACTGCTTAATTAAATTACTAATCTCTTCCCATTTCATACATGGCTTAATTATCATTTTTAATTTTGATTGAAATTCATATGGATCATCCTGCAGATTATCCCTAAAGTTCAACTTTTCGATAGTTACTGAGTCAATAACTCCTCCACAAACTGCTTGATTTTGTCTACTCTTTATTTCCTGATTTAAGTGTTCAATTTCTCGTTTATGTTTTATTTCTAGGTCAACAATCATATTTCTGGTTTTATTTCCTTCTACCTGACACTCGTCAATTTTTTCAGATAGTTGAACATTTTTGTTTTGGCACTCCGTAATTTTTTCGGCTAGTTCAGAATTTTGTTGGCTTATTTTAATGGTCAAATTATTTTCAACTTTTTCTAATTCACTTTTTACATCCTTCCAAATTTCTTGTGTTTCTAATTTATTTTCTAGAAATTGACTTTCCAAACCCTCCTGCTTGTTATTAATAGTATGAAGAATAGTCATTAGTTGTTGCAACAAACCACCCAGGTCAGCATTACTCAAATTGTTGCTATTACTTATCTCTATTTTTTCACCCTCCATATTATCTTCACTAAACCCCTTTATTTCATTCAATCCCGACCGACTTTCACTTCCGTTTTGTTTATTTTCATCAAGTAGGCTTTGTACAACCGACTCTTCCTTATTTTGTACAATAACAACATTCCCTTTTGATTTTCCAAGAATTATATTGTTAAGATCTGTAACTTCTGTTATCTCTCTCTGCTTATTCTCCATATTACTCACAAATGATTAATAAAAGAAAAAAAATTAAAAAGGATTGCGTGTTCAGTTGTCGTGACTACGTACGTTTTTAAAAACCACGCTAGTTGGACGCCATATTGTGACGTACTCAAAAGCCACGCTCGTTGGGCGCCATGTTGTAACGTTTTCAAAAGCAACAAAAACAAACAAATGAGTTTACTTTTTGAATATATTATTTATTTTAACACATAATATACATCTTTAGGTTGGGTTCTGACACCTGAACACTCATTCCTATTTATAAAGACAATGTACACTAATTCATTAATTACTACTACACTTATTTATAATTTAAAATATTTTATTAAATAATTTGTCCCGGTCTAAACTTTTGGTTCTATCCCTCTGTCAACATAAATGGCATTGTTAGCACTCACCCAAATGTTGACGCCTGCCAGCGAAATAATCTCTTCTTACTTACGATTGTCCACTTAATGTTTCTGTACCACTTAATTAATTTCTGCTATATTCTTTCTTCCAACATAAAATAATCTTCACTAGTGGCCTCTGTCAACACTCGAATCGGCTAAGACTCCTTTTCCTAATTTCTCCACTTGCTGGCTGGCACCTTCCCCCTTGGCCGCTTGTCTCCTTCTGACTTACATGAAGCTTGTTTCCCCCACTTTCTTCCCGTAGTTCGCGCCATCACCACCTTTGCGCCACTATCCAAATGCCATGTAATGTTGACATTACAATATATATATATATATATATATATATATATATATATATATATATATATATATATATATTGTAACATTCCTCTTTCCCTCCAAAATCAAACAACGAGTTTCCTTTTTCAATATACTATTTATTTTAACACATAACATAAATTCTCAGGTTGGGTTCTGACAACTGAACACTCATTCAACATTAAATAACTATAATTTACTAATTACTAATTACACTAATTATACATATAAAATTTATTATTGTTTTCAAAAAACTTGATTGTCCCAGTCTAAACTTTGTGGCTCTATCCCTGAATGTTCCGGCTAGGACTCCTTTTTCTATTTTCTCAGCTTGCTGGCTAGCACCTACTCTCTTGACAGCTTGTCACCTTCTCTCTTGTCGGCTCATAACCTTCCCGCCCATCACATTCTGAGTTACATGAGGCTTGCTTCCCCCACCATCGTCACACACTTCCTCCCCGTAGTTCGTGCTGTTACCACTTTCGCGCCACTATTTAAATGCCATGTAATGTTGACATTACAATATATATATATATATATATATATATATATATATATATATATATATATATCCTCGCGCGGGCTCATTACCGCGTATGGGGAGCATCCCATGGGTGGCGGATGTGGGGATGGTCGGTGGAAATTTCTTGGAAGTTCCTCCCGGCTAAGTCCGATGGACTCGCTGACCAACAATGAGAGGGGCCCTCCAGACTTGCTGGAGGGAGGGGACCTCCAGACTTGCTGGAGGTAGGGGCCCACCAGACTTGCTGGAGGGTGTGACGTAGGATTGAACGCCCTACTCACATATCTTTAGTTCACCAAACACCACAAAAAGTCATGGATCTCCCTAAGGTAAAACGCTCATTATCCGGAGGTAAACTAGACCCCCGTTCGGGTCTCCGGGTGGGGACTGCTTTAGGGGATTCATGGCGCAAGTTGAAATATAGGGATTTAAATATTGGTACGTGGAACGTAAGGAGTTTAAACACAGCAGGGGGGCTAAAATCGGTCGCGAATGAGGTAAATGGGTACAATTTGGATGTCGTGGCTCTGCAAGAGGTTCGCTGGCCAGGGGAGGGCTCGATGAGGGAAGGGAAGTACACTATTTGGTACGGAGGAAGCGAGAATCATTGTTGAATCCAGGTTTCTAATTAGGCGTAGATTACTATCCGCTTTGAGGGACGTACAATTCTTTAGTGATAGAATTTCGGTAGCTACATTTCAGGGACGTTGGTTTAAAATCGCATTAATAAACATACATTGTCCGACCGAAGACAGTGACGATGAAGTCAAAAGTGAATTTTACGATAAACTCGAATGGGTTTATGATAAACTACCACGAAACTACATGAAAATAATTGTAGGTGACGCGAACGCAAAGGTAGGAAGGGAAGAAGTTTATATTCCGACGATTGGTAAAGAAAGTTTGCACGAATATAGTAATGATAATGGGATCCGTCTGATAAACTTTGCCATCTCGAAAAACCTGATAATTAAAAGTACTACGTTTAAACATAAGGATATTCATAAATATACTTGGACATCACCGGATTCGCAAACACGAAATCAAATCGATCATGTCTTGATACAACACAGCTGGCAAAGCAGTATAATTAATGTACGGTCTTATCGCGGAGCAGAATGTGGGTCGGATCATGAATTAGTAATCGCGAAACTTCGACAAAAACTTAATATAAAAAAGAGAAAAGAAAACCGTTTCGATTTTGAGAATTTTAATTTGGAAAAATTAAAAAATCCATCAATTAGAAACCAATTCGAGCTAGAAGTTAAGAATAGGTTTGAAGCTTTAGAGCTTCCTGACGAGGACCACGAGGATATTGACAAGTTATGGATAGAGATCAGAGATAATATTAAAGCGGTCGGTAACTCGTGTCTAGGAAAAAAGGAAAATAAGAATAACAAATCGTGGTTTGATGAAGATTGCTTAAACATGTGTGAAAAAAGAAAAGCCGCTAAATTAAAAGCTCTAAATAATCCTAGCGAAGACAATCTGGAATACTTCCGAATCTCAAAGAACGAAACGACAAAATTGCTCAAAAATAAAAAAAGGGAGTATCTTAAAAATAAAATAATTGAAATAGAAACTAACAGAATCGAAAATAACGTAAGAGACATGTACAAAGGTATAAACAGATCACGAAAATATGTAGGGCCCGTAACGTCTGGAATTAGGGATGATAATAACAATATTCTGACCGATCCGGTTGACATATTGAATAAGTTTAAGGACCACTTTGACAATATTTTAAATAAGGGAAATTATGATCTGTGTCCTCCTTCTGAGTACCAGAGTGCTGAACCGTTAATAGTAGGACCAAGTAAAGAGGAAGTTGAAGTAGCTATCGGAAAATTAAAATCATATAAAGCAGCGGGAATCGATAATATTCCTACTGAACTAATTAAGGCATGCGGAGAAGCTGGAGTTTCTAAAATACATCGGTTGGTTAAAAAGATTTGGGTGAACGAGAAATTACCTGAAGAATGGAAAGAATCTATTCTTATTCCGATTCACAAAAAGGGTCCGAGGACGGATTGTAATAACTATCGAGGAATTTCACTCCTTCCGGTATGTTATAAAATATTCACTTTAATCTTAACCAGTCGAATCACGGAATACGCCGAGGAAATTATCGGAGACTACCAATGTGGATTTAGACGGAATCGTTCGACTATTGATCAAATATTTTCTTTACGGCAAATATTAGAGAAAAAATTGGAGTATAACGGTATTGTTCATCAGCTGTATATAGATTTTAAAAAGGCTATAGCTGGAGTTTCTAAAATACATCGGTTGGTTAAAAAGATTTGGGTGAACGAGAAATTACCTGAAGAATGGAAAGAATCTATTCTTATTCCGATTCACAAAAAGGGTCCGAGGACGGATTGTAATAACTATCGAGGAATTTCACTCCTTCCGGTATGTTATAAAATATTCACTTTAATCTTAACCAGTCGATTCTATTGACCGCCAGAAACTGTATAATATTCTAATCGAGCAGGGGATTCCAAAAAAACTAGTAAATCTAGTCAGGATGTGCTTGACGGAGACACTCAATAAAGTTAGAATCGGTAATAATTTGTCCAAAAAATTTGAGGTTCGTTCGGGCTTAAAACAGGGGGATTCTCTTTCGCCTGTCCTGTTCAATTTGGCATTAGAACATGCCATTAGGGAGGTAATGCGAACCGAGAAAGGGTTGGATCTGGGCGGGACAACATCCGTGCTGGGCTATGCTGATGATCTGGTACTGTTAAGCGAAGACGTTGAAACTATAAAACTAAATACGACAACGTTAATGAAAGCCGGGAAAGGACTAGGACTCGAAATAAACGTGGATAAAACAAAATATATGGTTAGCTGCAAAAATGGCAATACTACTGGTGATATCGATATAGATGGTAATATGTTTGAACAGGTAGATAAATTTAGGTATCTAGGTTCAACGATAACTAGAAAAAACGAAATTGAAGAAGAGATTAAGGTTAGACTGAAGGCGGGGAATGCTTGTTATTTTTCTGTGACAAAACTACTTACTTCGCGCCTCTTGTCCCGAAACTTAAAAATTAGAATTTATAAAACAATTATCTTACCTACAGTTCTTTATGGATGCGAAACTTGGCCGCTTACATTAAGGGATGAGCAGCGTCTTAAGGTTTTTGAAAATAAAGTATTGCGTAGAATATTCGGACCGAAAAAGGATGAGTTAACCGGAGAGTTCAGACAGTTACACAACGCCGAATTGCGTGAGATGTATCCGGGTAATATAATTGAGGTAATTTCATCGCGGCGAATCAAATGGGCTGGTAAAGTTGTTGGGCTTAGTAACGAGAGAATTCCTAAAAGGTTAATATTTGCTGTGCCGAATGGTAAGCGTCTGAGGGGTAGACCGAAGCGAAGGTGGGAAGATTGCATTAAAGCCGATCTGAAGGGACTGGGTTTGGACGGCGAACGGTGGAGGGAGGTGTGTAACAAGCGATTGGTGGTGTCGGCATCGAACCTTCGGGTTCGCTAAGCCTTATTATTATTTATTATTATATATATATATATATATATATATATATATATATATATATATATATATATATATATTACATTTTATTTTATTTTAATTTTTTTTTAAAGTAATAAGTAAGCCCCAGCTATTTATGTTGTTTTTACACCAAAATTATGAAAATATGTAGAATGTAATTAATAAACCTCATAATCCATCAATTGTATTAATAAAAAATCAAATGTATTAAATATATTAATATTTATTTTACAGATCATACCTTGTTCTTTGACGATATCCTTACAGGCATCAAACAGAGTTTGAGCACCTTCTGCTGCCATTCTCATTTTCCCTTTTCGCCTCTTAACTTGTAATCCTACAAAAATGAGATGGTTCCAAGTTATTGTTGAGAAACAATGTTAAAGTAATAAAGAATAAATTAGTAGTTAGTAATAACGTAAGTTATTAATTAAAACAACATTTTATTTTTTTTAATTCTATTGAATGGCCTTCTAATAGTCTAAATACAAAAAATTTTGCTCAAAAAATTTCCATTAAATTTAAGGATCAGTTACTATTGGCTGTTTCCTGCTCAAAATTTGTCTATCATTCCAATTATTTAAAAATATTAGTCATTCCAAAAGTTGATGAGAGGGAGGAGGAGCTCTGGTCAGAAAATAAAAATTACAATAATAATAAAACTTATTTTAATGGGCTAAAAACAGGATTTTTAAGTTGTGCATTTTCCTTTCCTTAAGGTACTATTTCGCTGGCGCGGTCCACGACCGCGACTGCTCGCGGTTGACCACTGCTTTAGTGGAATAGAAAGGAACCTATTTCGCTGGCGCTGCTCGGCAGTTTAGGTATGACGTCATATCTAAGCTGCCGTATCTGACTCCTCTTGAAGCAGTGGAGCTGTTGGCGGTTCGGCGGTTGTAGGTTATGTTATCATATCAGAGCATTGTTTTGATGATAACAGTCCCGTCGATACGTTTTATTTCCTATGTTTCTTTCAAGTCTGGCAAAATTATAACAAATATTGTTTAAAACTGAAACAATCCAATAGTAAATTATTTTTTTGAGGTTGAAGTAACAAGATTATTTATTTATTTATTCCACCAGCAATATTTTACAGCGAAATACAAATATACCTAAATCCAAACGATATTAAATAAATTAAAGAATCCAACAAATTTTATCGTCAGGTAAATACTAAAATCCACCCATTGAAAAAACGATTTGTATTTTTTAATTAAAGTGGTGATTTACTGATTACTATTGATAAAACTATAAAACATCGCTTGCTGAGATTTAATTACAAATATATGATATTTATTACTAACCAATTATGTATTAATTACTATTATTTTTCAAACTAATAATATGTAATATCAGAGGAACTTTGATGATGAGCATCACATCGAAATACTGATATTCCTTCTCTTTATGAACAACATTTTCTCTTCTTTTTCCAACTCAAATAAAAAAGTGGTAGTCAGAGATGTTCATTATTATAGGATATTCATTTTTATTATTATATTATGTCCATCTTTTTATCTTCGAAGATACAGCGAAATGTTCGAAGGTTATAGGCAGGTTATAACAACCCCAGTGAGCAGTTTCAGCGAAATAGGTATGCCAACAGCGGTTGGCATGGGGGAATAGCGGTCGCTGTCGTCGACCGCGCCAGCCAAATAGTACCTTTATTGCACCACCCAATCATGTTCTCTTGGAATTAGTTTTCTATTGTATAAATTACAAACATAAAAACAAGCTTTTGCACAACATAATTTGTTCAAAACAAAAAAAAAAGAAATCATCAACAAAGTGATAAAAAAAATCAACTATACAGAACTCAAAAATTAAAATTAAAAGTATATCAATTAACTTGAACGCGGGGTAATAAAAGAGTAAAATTAATTTTATGCCATAGAAACAATAAAATTTTATATATCCTTAGTTCAACATTATAGTTTTTTCACTGATTAATTATATAATATAAGATTAAATCAAAATAAAATTACCCTTTTTTTCAGATGTATCTCTCAGATTGTAGTATGGAAATGAAGTGAACATAATAATATGGAGCCCAGGATATTTTTTTTTCAAGTAATGCTTCCAAGCAACCACTAATGGAGCAGGGGCTAGGTCAATTTTATTTAAAACAACTATTAGATGTTTATGAAGAATTTTCACAACATAAGTATATATTGAAGGTGGGAACATTAATGCCTGCACATAATAAACATTATTTTTAAAAATTGCTCAATCATATATCAAATATTTAAAAGTAAAAGTAATACATACAGGAAATCTAATATCAGTAATAAAAAGAACAATATCTGCCATTTCTAGGACTCTCCACAGTTGGCGCCATGTTTCAAGATTCAATTCAAAATAACTCAGTTCTGACCAGTCAAACTTTTTTTCAATACTTTTTATATAGTCCTGAAATAATCAGAATTAAGTTTATTATAAATAATTCTAAATCATTATTTAAATAAAACTTGAAATAAATCAATCAAAATTGTAAATAAATAAACTAATTTACCGTAAAATATTTGTTTTCTCTTGCATCAAGTTCTTCTTTTGACATACTAAAATCCCATGGAGGACGGACAGGAAAATTAAGTTCTTTAGGAAAAAATGAATCTATGTCAATCTCAAGGCTTTCTTCTGAAACAGGTTGCAATGTATTTCTTGCTTCTTCTTTGCTTCGCTGTTGCTCTTCTTTACTTTCACGATGGAATTGTAAATTATATCTAAAAGTAAAAATGGAAATATTTAAATAAATATTATAAAACATGTTTAAATAATTATATTTTAAAGAAACATTTCAAAAGTACAAAAGCCCAAAAACTAAAATTATTCATAAGACTAAATAAACCAAATATTTTCTATTTTATCAACTAGATTTTTATTGTATTAAGACAAAGAAGTGAAGTATTAAATAACGTCTTTGGTATGTATATCTGAACATGAGCGAGAGCAAGTCATATAATATAAATAACATTTTATTGTAGCTTTTTGATGCATGGCTGTTGATTTATTTAATACAGAAATGTGAAATGGCATGTTAAAATTATAAAATAGAAATTATAGGTTAAGACCAATGCCCAGCGTTTCAAATACTTAAAATTTATCACTTTAAAGAAAATACTGAATGCAAATGATAGCCTTCTATGTATGTATTTACATAGAATTGTATGTATGTATGTTCCATGTTGTATGTATGTAAATACAAAGAATGTATTTACATTCACTTCTTTCAGGTTTTCAAAAATAAATTTAAAAAATGTTAATATAGTCTATGGTATACTAGAAATTTATAGAGAAGTTCAACAATAGATTGTAGACCTAATATACTTCTGATAATACAGAATGAAAACTTTTATATTATTAATATTTTATGGACTTATTTTTTGTGGTTAATATCACCATGATGAAGTTTTCGTTATTTTTTAGCTTGAAATCTATTGTAACGTTAACCTTTATTGGAAGTGAGTAAAAAGGGTTTAATAAATCAATGCTGAACAATTAAAAGATAAGCTAATCTAGTTCTACTAGTGCAAGGAAAAGAACATGGCTTCTCTATAGTTTCTATAATCACAAGAGAGATCTCTTAAGGAGCTTGAGTTGAGTAGATGAAAGTGTTACCATTTTGGAAGATGTGTTTGGCAGAACTTTGGAAAGTGTTAGAAGAAAAATTGATCCAGTGTAACAAAGAAAGAAACATTGTATATAGAAAAAAGGTTAGCTTGCCAATTCATACTTGACATTATTTTAAAATCAAACAATGTTAAATGTAGTTAATTTTAGTTGGTCAGTTTTAGGTTGACTACTTTAAAATATAAGAGATATCACAATATCGAGTTTATTTTCGAGGAAGGAATCAACATATTGGCGATACAACTGATGAAGAATTTCTCATAATTCCGAGATATTGAATAATGAAAATCATCAATAAGAAAAATAAATATCGTGAAATAGCATTCAGAGATATAATAATTAAAGGTTTTTATCTATTATTATTTCTTTTCCACGGCTGTATGATATATATACAAGTTTGATTATGATTAGATGATGTAGCATAAATTTGGAATATAAGTCGGCTCCTGCTGTTTAACTGAACATGGTTAAGGATATAAAAGTACTCAAATGGCGGGAAAGTTAATAGTAACTAACTAAAGAGATTGGTCGCCTTCGTTCTCTTTCGGATGAATCTGAATGCTTTAGGCACTTTATGAACAAGTGTGACCGAAGTGATTATGAACCACACGTAATCCATATGGAATTCATGTGAACAAGTACCTACTGTTCTGAGCAATAAAAGATACAACTAAGAACAATAAAAAGAAAAAGGAACCATCTAAAAGTTAAATCTCTTTTTTCGGTTGTAATCTTAGAGATTAACAGGCAAATATTAAATTATACTGAATCATTTTTTCTACATATTTAGTTAATGTCAATCAATTTAAGAGACATTCCAAATTGAAAAAAAGTTGTTTAGGGAGAAGAATTTCATAGAAAAACTAATGTTAACGTTAATTTCAGTAATGGAAAATAAATAAACTATATGCTGTTCCATCCACACATTCTGGCAACTTCAGTTATTGAAAATAAAAGTAAACTATAAGCTATTCTGCCCTGGTTATTACACAGGTAGGTGCAAATAATTAATCATACTATCCTCCTAATACCTGTTAGGGTTACTCCTTCCTCTTCTCAATGTAGGTTGCTTATTGAGAGACTGCACATTATCATCTTCACCATCATTACTATTTTCTCCAAGCAACAAAGTCTTGAAATTTTTGTCTACAAGCATTAAAAAATACAATTTCGATATTTTAATATAATTCACACTATATTACATGAATGAAAAATATTCATAATCAATAAATGAACTACTTACTGCCTGCTAACAAATTTGTATGTTGTTGCCTTTGTTTTTTCTCTTTAAGCTGTTGTTTTTTGGCTTTGCCACTGAAAGGCACTTTATGTCGACCGAGAGGCATTTTGAGAACCAAAATATTAACCAGAGCAGATTATAAACAATTTCTTAATACGTTTCTGTAATATAAATAAAGAAATAATTGATAAGGACCATGCCTTTCACCGGTGGAATGTAACATGCAAATAACCTTCCGAATTTGTTTTAGCTCATGTCAAAATCAATCTTCATAACAACTGATAAGAACCCCCACTCTTATCTTATTATCTCTATGTTATTCAATTAAACTTATCATTAAACTGTTGAAATTATCAGTTGTCATTTGGTGTGAATACAATAATGTATTTCCAATCAATTCCAATTTGTAGAAAAGCTAGTCAAACTTTAATTTTCATTTTTCAATTGTACTGTGAATATTAATCATTAACTGCTACTCCTATCAAAAATAATAAATCCAAAATTAATTTAGGTTAAAACACAGAATTGAAGTCAAATTAATTTCAGAGCTGCTATCAGAGACAAGCCAGAAGAGAGGGGACAGCTGTGGCCTGGCAAGATTTTATTTATTAACTTGTAAATTAACATTGAAATAAATTATAGAAAACGTTATATATATATATATATATATATATATATATATATATATATATATATATATATATATATATAATAATAATAATAATAATACCCGCAAGGGCAACTGATGAACGCAGTTGTTCGGGTATTACGCTCCCACGGGTTCCTGAGTACATCATACCGTTCACAAACTCACACATTACAGCACATAATAACATAAACACAGACACTAGGACATTTTCAGTACATACCCTAGGGCAACCTTACCTAGTAAGGCCTGGCAGGTTATAATGCAATCACCCATCAAAAATGGAGTTAAGAAATCGACGTATAGCTCGGACGAGCCTGGGAATGAAGCTGCACCAGGCGGGAACCTTCGACAGCTTCCTTCAGGTAATGGCGGAGCAAGTGGCGCCACTCTGTGGCAAAGGACCACAAGACTCCAAGAACCGGCAACTAGTTCGAGTTCGGGCTTGGGCGAGACTATTTCTCCTCCCGCACGAAACCGGCAACAGAGGCCAAGAGGTGTACGAAGGATGAAATTGACGCCAGAAATGAACAAGGCTGTCATCCAGGCATATCTTTTGGCAACAGAATTAGAAACAGATAAGACAGGATACCTCAGCAGGATTCAACAGTATTAGCAAGTATTATACCCACAGATGACTATAAGTACACAAAGACTCAGTGATCAGGTTAGAGTAATCCGATCGAGAAAATTCCTCACCGCAGTGGAAATGGATAATATAAAAGCAATCGCATGAGAACGACTAGCGATAATAGCTGCTGAGAATGAAGAGCGACCAACTGATGCTATAGAACTCATAGAAAGATCGTTGGCGATTCTTCAGAAGAAGAAGACAAAGAGGTACAAAAACTGATGCTGTCACTGTTATCCCAGCATATGTTTTATGAAGGAATACCTCATGATGTTAGACCCATCCTATCAAGGATTCCTTACAACTTTAGATCCCGGATGACTGTGAAAAACTGAAGCTGTTTGTCATTTGGCTTATGTTGCAGCTAGAGTTGTTATTATCAAACTAGGTTTAGGAGAAGATAAACCAAAGAAAAATAATGGCAATATGAAACTCCCACGTTGGCAGAGAAGATTAGAGAATAAGATAGCTTCGTTAAGGTCAAGTATTGGGGTAATTACAAGCTATATTAGAAATCCGGCTGGAGCAAGTAAAAGACTAAAAAGAAGGAAATAGTTGTACTACAAATAGGAATGGTGTTAGAATCTGAGCTCACCGAAAAACTTGCTTTACATGCTGATCTACTAAAGCAAAAACTTGCAGTTTACGCAAACAGAATACGGCGCTATAAAACGTCAATGCTCCGTAAACAGCAGAACAAATGATTCACAAACAGTGAGAAGCAGTTCTATTGCAACTTGGATGAACATAAAAAGGTAGGTGTAAATTGCTCATTAACCGATAATATAATCGACTATTGGAAGAAGCTTTGGGAGGACAATGTAGATCACAATCACGAAATAGACTGGCTAAAATCAGTGAACAGAGAATTCCAGGAGGCACCTCAAATGCCTGATTTTGATATTTCAATAGAAGAAGTAGTCATCGCAACAAAGAAAATGAAAAATTGGAAAGCACCGGGCAGTGATAAAATTCAAAATTATTGGTTGCAAAAACCTAACCTAAATACTTGCGATGAACTATAAAAAAAAAAATTAGAGGACAAATAGACATTCCTAACACGTTCTCTCAGAGTGCTACCGTTCTAATTTCTAAAAAACAGGGAGACCTATTGGAACCACAAGACTTCAGGCCAATTACTTGTCTCAACGGAGTTTATAAGTTTAACATCAATTCTATCAAGTAAGATTGAATGTCACCTACGATCCAATAATTTGATCCCAACAGAACAAATTGGTTGTAGGAAAGGAGCCCAAGGCTGTAAGGAGCTGTTGTTCATAGACTCGTTTGTTACAGGCCAAACGACCACGAATAAAAGAAATTTGTCAATAGCATGGATTGATTACAGAAAGGCATTTGACTCGGTCCCTCACAGTTGGCTTTTAAAAGTCTTAGAATTGTATAACGTTCATCCATGTTTAAATGAACTCCTGAAGAAATTGATGAACTGCTGCAAAACTAGATTGAGGATAGGACATGAGCAATCAACAGACCCTCGGGAGTACATTCAAATTTCGAGAGGTATATATCAGGGAGACTTCCTCAAGCCCCTTTGGTTTTCTCTTGCAATGGCTCCACTATCAATTTTATTAAATCGAGAGAGGAACGGATACAAAATAAAACTAAATGAATTGAGAGCAGTGATCAGCCATAGTTTTTATAAGGACGATTTAAAACTTTATGCAAAGAACAAATCTCAGTTGCAATCAATGCTAAATACTGTAACTCAATTTAGTGACTCAATACACATATCACTCGGAATTGAGAAATGTGCTGTTCTTCTTGTGATTAAAGGAAAACCAAGTAAATCCCAGAACATATTTAATGAAGCATTGCATATTAAACACGTAAAAAAGGAAGAGCTATATAAATATCTTGGGATAGAGCAGCGTTTAAAATAGCGAGTAAAGACACAAAAAACAGACTGATAGAGTCGTTGAAAAAGAGACTGAAAATTATTCTTACATGCCTATCCTCAGGTTCAAAAATAAAAGCTGTGAATACGTGGGTTATACCAGCCATTTCTTACAGTTTTGGAATTTTAAGATGGTCTACAACTTCACTACAAGAATTGGATAGATTTATACGGACAAGGATGACTAAATACAGAATGCATCACCCGACTGCATCTATGGCAAGACTTTATTTACCAAGAAAGGAAGGTGGGAGAGGTCTCATTTAATTGAAGAGGCAACAAGAAATGACCCTCAGAGAGTACTTCAAACAAAATGAAGTATTTTTTCATAGGATGATGTGCAATCTCCACCATGGCCACACAGCATTACAATTAGCCACTCCAGAAACTGCTGCATCCATAATTTTCACGGACAATGGCCGACTAAAAGAATGGAAATCAAAAACCCTGCAAGGAAGACCCAACTCCAACAAACTGAAATAGATAAAACATTCTCTACTAGTTGGTTGGTTAAAGGAAATCTGTCAAAGGGCAGAAAAAAGACAGAGGGCTTTCTGATAGCAATCCAAGATCAGTTCATAGCAATAAGGTCTTACTTGCAACATGTCTAGAAGCAACAGACAGTATCAGACAAGTTTAGGCTCTTTTCCAGCACGTTCGAGTCTATTTAGCACATAACTGGAGGGTGCGGAGCGCTGGCTGGTACAAAATACCTCAAGAAACATGACGATGTTGCAAAAATTTATCATCAGGAAGTTGGTCTAAAAAGAAAGTTAGTGAATGATTCAATACCTTATTTTAAGTACAATCCTAAAGAACTTATCCAGAAGGAAGGAATGAAATTGTATTGGAATCAATCTTTTATAACAGACCATAATGTGCTTCATAACAGACCTGATATCGTGTTGATCGACAGTATTATGAATACAGCGGAGATAATAGATATCGCTGTACCTAATGATGGGAACACCAACTCAGTCTGCGCCGAAAAAAAATCGAAATTATCAAACTCTTGCAGCCGAGTTAAAAGATCTGTACAGACTGAACAAAGTGGCAGTAAGGGCTTTAGTGATCTCTAGCAATGGGCTTATTTCAAAATCCATTGTAGAAGCTACCGAGAAGTTGGGCCTCTCAACAGCTACGATAAATGAAGCCCAGAAAGCTGTGCTGCAGAACACTGCGAGGATCGTAAGGAGCTTCCTAAATATTCAATAAAAGTACAAAAATTAACGTGAAGTTAATTCTTCCCCACTCCAGGAAAATACCTTTTTTTAAAGTGATAAAGAATAAATAATAATAATAATGGGAGCTCCAAGCTGGGTCTCCCAACTTCATGTAATAAATGAAGCTCAGAAAGTGGTGCTGTTGAATACTGCCAGAATTGTGAGAAGCTTTCTGAACATCCAATAAAAATTAAAATAGAACATACCTGAGATGGTTGGAGTTGATTCTTCCCCTCTCAAGTAAACAAAAAACCTTTTGTAAAATTGTTGACAAATGAAATAATAATAATAACAGTCATAGTTGGTATATGGATGACCTCAAACTGTATGCGAAAAATGAACAGCAATCACAGAACATGGTTGAAACAGTATCATCCTTTACCAGTGATATAGGTATGTCATTCGGACTTGATAAATGCGCGGTGCTTCATGTAAAAAAGGGAAGAAAGGTTAATACCCAGAACATCCTGATAAATGAAGAAGATCACATTAAAGAGCTAGAAGCACACCATTTATATAAATATTTAGGCATGCAACAAAACCTTAAAATTGTCCGAAGGGACGTGCAACAACAGCTTCTGACTGTGTTCAGAAAGAGATTGCGACAAGTACTCAGGACTCAGTTATCTGGGAAGCACAAAATTAAGGCCATTAACACCTGGGTCATACCAGCTCTGAGCTATAGCTTTGGCATAGTACAGTGGTCCAATACCAGTCTACAGGAGATTGATCGTCTAGTAAGAACGACACTCACACAAGAGAGAACTCACCATCCAACATCCCCCAAAGCCCGCCTGTATTTATTTAGAAAGGAAGGAGGTCGCGGACTTCTAAATATAGAGGAAGCATGTCGAAAGCAAGAGCCGGCGCTACGACGATATTTTCTTGCAAAAACTACAGGGATTTACTTAGTATAACTAATATGGGTTCAGGTCTAACGGCACTCAATTTGAACAAAGCCGAAGATTTCACAGTTGTGTCCGAAAATGAAAGGCTGTCAGAATGGAAAAGCAAGGCGCTACATGGCAGATACTACAGCCAATTGAATGAAGCCTCCATAGACAAAGAAAAATCTGTGGAATGGTTAGCGGCAGGATGGCTATACTCTGAAACAGAAAGGTTTGTAGTCGCCATTCAAGATCAGGTCATTGCCACCAGGTCATATGGGAGGCACGTTCTTAAAGACACTACAACATCTGATAAATGTCGACTTTGTTCAACGACGTACGAATCAATCCAACATATCACAGCTGGATGTGGAGTACTCGCTGGTACGGAGTATCTGCAGAGGCACAACAATGTGGCGAAAATATTCCACCAGACTCTGGCTGTGAAACTTAACCTGTTGGATGAAAAGGTGCCATATTACAAATATAATCCGATAAGGCTGCTTCAGAAGGGTTCCCTCAAGATGTATTGGGACGAATCTATAATAACGGATCATACAGTGCATCACAACAGACCCGATATCCTTATTATGGATTTAGGAGCAAAGAAGGCAAACTTAATTGATATCGCGATTCCAAACGATAACAACATAAACACGACCGTGGGAGAGAAGCTCCGTAAGTACCAAGAACTAGCGATTGAATTAAAGGAGTTGTGCCATTTGGAGAGCGTATTGGTTACACCAATAATAATATCAACCAATGGTCTCATCCCAACGTCAACTGTGGTAGGTATGGACGGCTTGGAATGCCCCTGGATGTGTTAAGAGAGGCTCAGCAAGCGGTTCTCTTGGTTACAGCGAGAATAACAAGAACATTTTTAACTATCTAAAATATTATAACTGCAGGTGGTTGGACTTGTCCCCCACCTTCAGCTTTAAATCCGCAAAGGCGAGAATAAAAAAGATAATAATAATATATGTAATAGGATTATATAATGATTTTGTTGTATTCTTTATAAAATACTTTACTAGGGTTTTTGTAATAAATTTAGCATTAAAGAAAATTATCCCTGGGGCCTATGGTTTCTCTCCATGACTCTGATCAGATAGCAGGAAAAATTGCTAATCATGGTTTTTGAAGTTTGCCTCCAAAGTTCATAGAACATGCCCAAGACCAATCTGGTCTTCGAAATATCGATTTAAATTTAGGTAGTACATCACAATAGAGATATCAATACAAAATAACAAACTCGTTTTATTCACTGAATTAAGGTAAAAATAATTAAAGAACAGAAACAAAGTTTTCATATAACTTTAATATACAATTTTGTTCGAAATTCGCTGCTCCATAATTTCTGTCACCAGATGCAAGTCTCTCCTTTGCTCCTCTCTATATTCTACAATCTGCATAATGATACATGCACCTTATATATAGACTTCCATAATCGACAATTAATTCTATTCTTTGTTGTATATTTAACTATGCCAATTCTAAAACATTTTTCCAACACTTCTGTTGGGATCTCTTTCTAGAGGTCTGGAGAGGCATTGAAAAGAGTTCAACACTCCTAATCCCTCCTTAATTCAATTAGATAGTCTATCCGATATGGAAATAAAAAGGAATTCAGCTCAATATTACGGAGTAGACATATCATTCTTAAAACCAAAAATGAGTATTATATTATCTTGATCATTTTGACGAATTTATGATCATGAAATTTTTGGAGCTTAAAGACCAGGAATAACCTAAACTGTGGTCATGGAAGAAAAAAAATGCAGCAGACCCATACAGTGTCGACCTTAGGGGTGACAGTTGGGGACGTCGGCCGATCTTTAAGGGCGCTCACCACTTGTTAGAAATAAAAAAAAATACAAAACGTATTAAACCTATCAATAAAGCAACTGTATTAGAGAAATGTTGAATGAAATAAAATTAAAATATCACATAATACAAACCGACTTAAGAAATCAATTTATTTTTTTAGGTGGGGGTGACGTCATTGTACAGGGACCCCGGATGTCAAAGACCGGTGCTATACCCACGCAATGGGTAAAATGGCCACAAAGTGGTTAAACCATTTCTGATGGCCACATGCTGTTCTTACCAGGAGAAATGGCAAAAACAGAAGACCTGAAACTGGATTTATGGTTAGTCTAGTAGTAAGAAAACAGCCACCCACATCCCTTCAAATAACAAGAGAATAAATGTATTTGCATTACGAATTAGAGGTCATTTGTTTAATCCCCTGATTATTCATGTGTATGCAGATGAAGATGAAAGTAATTAGGTGAAGGATTATATGATTGTCCAGTTAGAAAATATGGACCAAGTTCATAAATAGGTTCAGAAATAACGTTATTCATAGGTGACTTTAATGCCAGTGTAGGTCAAGAATTCCAATTAAGGACCACTATCAGAGGACGAAGCCTTCATGGAACATGCCATGAAAATGAATGGGATAAAAAAAAATGGAATGAAATGTGTTAGTAAGGAAGCACTTAAACAACAATGCAACAGTTCTGACAAAAATAGAATGTTCATACACCAGAACATCCATAAATACAACTGGATAAACTCTAAAGGAACAAAAAACCAAAAGATCATGAGTTGGCTAATAAGAGACACCAGAAACCCATTCAAGACAAAATAAGCTATTGTACAGTTATTGAAACATAATATGAAAAAGATTTATAAAAATTTGAGTTTTTAAAGTGTCAGTTCTAAGATATTCTAATTTTAAAACACCCTGTATTATAAATTTCATGTTCTTTGACATAATTTTTGTAAGAAACAAAGGAGCAACAGAGTATAATGCAAACCTCTGTAAAATGCAAAATAAGCTGATGTACTAATGCAGAAAAAAACTGTGTATCTAAAAAAATGAATGAATACATGTTTCTAGGGGTGCCTATTCTTCCCCGAGGTTGATGGCGCATGGACCTCCCGTCTCCCTTCGCAGAGATAAGAATATCTTTGGAAAGGGAGATGGGAGGTGCTCGAAATGTGCCCCCTCAAAAATTCAAAATTCCGTCAAAATATGCTCCCCTCAGAACTTGTGATGGCGCAACTTGCACCATGAAACACCTTATGGACACCTCTGCCTATTTTGAACTCTGAATATAATATAAACATAGTTTATAAAATGTTCAAATACATTATTTCTTAAGTTATTTGCTACATAAATTATAAGGAGATATAAGAAGTGATGACAGTACATTGTAAAAAGTAGCATGAGCAGTAGAGCTCTATTGCTGAGGTAGTATTTTCTCCTCATTTTTGTTTTAAAACAGATGAAAAATGATTTGCTCCTTTAATATTTATTTTAGGAAACTGAATACAATTTTAAATCAATTGAACTGGGGAATATTTTTCGCATATTTTGTTTTTTTAACATTTTGTAATTTTTCCAAATTTAGTTTCTTAAAATGGCAGGAGTGGAAGAAAAAATACTTAGACGCCCAAAAGTACTTCTCTACACAAACTTAATTCACATTCAATCCCCTAACTAAATGTGGAGGAGCTGTAGAGGTGCAAAAAACCTTAAAAATATTTGGAAATTTACTATCATTTCTATGGTATTGATCTGCCTTGTAAATAACCATATTTTTTAAATTGTAGCTCATTTGATCATGAGATCAACATAAAATTTGAGTTATTATTTTATTTTTACAACTGAATATCCCAAAACCTACATTTGCATTAACGATTCTGAAAATTTCTGTTTACTGAAGTAACAGAGCTAAGAAGCAACGGGTATCTTAACCAATTATTTTGGAATTCCAACAAATTTTGATGGAATTTAACCATTAGTTAATGGGAAAGTTCATTTGTTATATGTTAAAAACTTGGATGGTAAGGTATGAGCTGAATCCTTTGTCTTTGCGTAGGATGACTGTAGAGAGAACCTGATTTTCTTGGACCCCAACAAATAATACATTCACTTCTGCAACCCAAACTTGTTCTTTATAATGTATGCAATAAAAATAATATTTAAGATGATTACATAATCATTATATAATATATGATGTGTTATGTATATGGATGGTAAAAAAATAAGCCTAATAATATAATAAATAAGCCTCGGGGCTCTAGTCCTTCTCACTCTTTTGGGCTACAAAATAATGTTTAATTTGACTAAGCAATGAAGATTTTGAGATACAATGAATAGATAGTTACTTTCACTCTAGTTGTGAACTCAGGAATTAACAAGTACCACTCGACTTAGGGGTTTATGAGTAGTAGTAAATCTCAAAATCTATTCACTATCAATAATTCTTCTCTATCCTGAATCAATCTAATATAAATTATAATCCCCTGTTACACTTTTAATTGTAATTCTTTCAACAATAGGGATATTAAAAATCATTCTGAAAGTTTCAGGATTCATATAAATATATCTCTGTTCTTATTAATTTATCTGCAAATTATCTGAACTACCTGAGCCTTGGGTCATTCATTTATTATGATAATCCATATTTTAATTTACAAGGAGAGGATGCAGTGGGTGGATCACCGATTTCAACCAAATTTTTTTTTTTGATAATACTACATCAAAAAATATTGGACACATATTCTGGATTCATTCCAATGGGCCCAAGGAGCCAAGAAAAAAATGTTTTATATAATTTCAAACAAAATTTATGTTATTTATTTTTGCCTCGATTTTTAGGTGAATATCAACCCTTTTCTCTTTTGTGAAGAATAAGAAAAAAATATTGACAATTGTATTAAATGAGTTATAATGTATCATAAATTACAAAAACCAAAAGGCGCTGCCAGTAAAGTAGATCAAATAATTTTTGTTACGAAAAAGCACATTAATTAATTTTTAAGGCTCTTTAATACGAATTGTTATATAAATACAAAAATATATCCTTTAGTACTTTAGTTTCTTCAAATCCAACTTCAATATAACTAATGGAAAGCTGAATTAATGCTCTTCCAACTGACACTGAAGACTTTTGGATTTCATTTATTTTCAAGCTAAAAATTAAAAAAAACTTCCAACCTGTTTTTATTTTATATATTTAATTTTAATTTGTTTACAGAGGTCAGGTTTACGCCATTTTGTGTTGCATACAGAGTCCTAAATACCTATTAATTTTTATGTGGATTGGCAAAGCCGTTCTAAAGTCATCACAAGTTTTGTGGTTGTTGACAAAATTTTCAAGGGTCTTTAGTCTTTTCATTAGTATTTTCAAGGTCTGCACAAAAATTTTGTGCAGAAAATTTTAATTTTTGGGTTCTCAAAAAAATTTGTACTTAAGGGTTTTTTGAGTTATGTAAAATGAATATCAACTTTGTTTCTCCCTATTTACTCCCACGTTGCTGTCAGTTGGTACAAATTGTGCCCATACTGTAGATATCTGCCTAATATAACATTTATTGAAAATTGACCCGGTATCTGGAGTAAATAATTTTTTAGGGAGAAATAAAGTTGATATTCATGTTTTGGACCTCAAAAAAACCCTTAAATACAAATTTTGTATAGCAATAAAAAAATTGAAATTTTCTGCACAAAATCCTAAGCTGGACCCTTCGAAATTTTGTCAACAACCACAAAACTTTTGATAATTTTAGAATGGCTCTTCCAATCCATAAAAAAGTTATTAGGGATTTATATTTCTACCTGCTACTCAAAATGGTACAAAATTAACTTCCGTAAACAAATTAGAATCAAGGATAAAATAATTGATAAGTTTTTCTTAATTTCATATTTAAAAAGGAATGAGTTCTAAAAGTTATTGATGTGGGCTGGAACGGTAGTAATTCAGTTTTCCAATGGTTGTATTAACATTGAATTTGGAGAAAATCCTGAGAAGTTATGAATGCTTTAGTTATCGACCCCAAAAAAAAAATCCTCTAAGAAAATCTTCTTCTTCTTCTCTCAATATCTCCTGTGTGCTGCTAAGCGTGGAGTAGCTGCCTCTGACCATCTTGTCCAACGGTCCCTGTCCTGTGCAAGCCTTCTCATCTTTGGCATGGTGCTTCCTCTCGCTGTGCCAATTCTCTCAATCAGGTCTGCATACATAAGCCTTGGCCTGCCTTGAGGTCGCCTTCCTCCCAGTCTTGCTTCTAGAAGCCACCTGGCCTTACGGTCATTTCCCATTTTATTAACATGCCCGTACCACTTCAACTGGCTTTCTTCAATCGTCTCTAGGACGGATCTAACTCCTAGTTCATCTCGCACCCTTTCATTCCTTATTCGATCTCGCCTGGTTTTTCCCAATATTTTTCCTAGGAATCTCATTTCTGCAGATACAATCTTGCTGGCATGGCGGTCCAAGAGTATCCAGCTCTCCTATCCGTATAGTAGCAGTGGGAGAAAAACTGATTTTTTTTTTTTTTTTATTTCTTAAAGATATTTACAACTGTATTAAATAAATACATCTAGTAAATTAGAACATAATGTATATAATGACATGAAAAACACTTGCTGAGTAACTACCCAATGGTAGCACTCTAATGATATGTTTAGATTAGGAGATCACGGGGCCATCTTCTTTTCAGACGCCTCGGAGGATTATCAGGAATTGAAGAGGACGCAAGGTTAGAAACGAGAGGGTTGGGATGATCCTGAAGTTTATTATGGAAGGATAGGTATCTAGATTGGGCCAGATCTGAAACAAAAGGAACATTAAGATCATTATGGATGGTTTTATTTGTAACAAAGTAGGGAGCATTGAGGATTTTACGAAGGATTTAGGATTGTAAGGATTGGATACGAGACGAATTCGATGGTTTAGTGGAGCCCCATAGCTCAACTCCGTAAGTCCAAATAGGCCTTATTATAGTCAAGTATATGAGTCTTTTGTAATTAATTGGAAGATTAGAACGTTTGTCTAGTAAGTGCTGAAGTAATCGGAAACGTCCAGCGGTTTCTTGTCATTTCAGTCTAGTATGAGGATTCCAAGTTAGTCGTTTGTCCAGGTGGAGTCCTAGGTATCGGATTTGCTCAACAGGTGATTTGAATAGCAGAATCTTCGCTTTTCTGCTCAAATCCTGCTTTCCAATGAGTGTCATGGATATTGGGTAGTATATTCCATTGGCCTTTTGGACTCTATTCATGACCTTCTGGTCTATTCTTCCATCCCTGCCATCATTGTTCCCAGGTAGCAGTAGGTATCGGTTTGCTCAAGGGTCTCTCCATTGCAGGTGATTCTAAGATTCCCGTTCCTTCGTCCAACACACATGACCCTGCTTTTGGAGGGATTGATCTGCATGCTTCTGAGTTGCAGTTCTTCTTACCACTCATTTACAGCGACCTGGAGCGATTTAGCAGTATCCGCAACCAATACCAAATCATCTGCGTACAACAATGCCTGTGTCAACACTGGGGTCATATTCCAGTGTCCCACTATTGCTCTGGGTGTCCTCCTTTTACAAAATTTCCAAATGGCATCCATGAAAATTATGAACAGTAGGGGGCTCAGGCTATCACCCTGTTTAACTCCCCTAAAGAAATGGAATGACCTAGACTGAGTGCCGGCTAGCCTTATTACTCCCTTTTGGTCTTGGTACACTGACTTAATTGCACTAATAAGATTTTGTGGGATTCTCCTATCTTGCAATGTATCTCATATTTCCTGTCTAGGAACATGGTCGAAAGCCGTCCGTAAATCTAGAAAAGAATACTGCTTTACCTCTATCCCATGCCTTCTCTACAATCATTCTCAGAGAGAAGATATGATCCTGTTTCCTTCTATGGTGTCATCCATGTCGGGGACTTCTGGTTCAGTTCTTCTACGGCAATCTTGAAAATTTCGTCGCCTTTCTTCCATTCTGAATTTTTCTTGGAAGTATTTCCTCCAAACCTCCAATATGTTCCTGTCTTCTGTCACCAGCATGCCATGCTCATCCTTTGCACTTCTCACAGACTTTGCTTTTTTGTTCCTTAGTGCTCTTGTGATGTGCCAGAATTTCCTTATATTTTCTTTGTAGTTTTTATCCAGTTCTAGCCCAAATTCCTCCCAAGATTTTCTCTTCTCTTCCTTAACTATTCTCTTAGACTGGTTTCTTTTCTCCACGTACAATGCCCAATCTCCTGGCGACTTGCTTCTACAGTACTGTTTCCACGTCTCTTTCTTTGCAGTTATAACTCGTTTCACATCCTCACTCCACCACCTAGTTTTCTTAGTAGTAGGTCTTATTTGCTGTAAACCACATACTTCCTCGGCTGCCTTGAGTATACTGAATTTGATTTTCGCCCAAATAGTGTCAACATCTGCATCCCCATTAACTTCTTGGAGTTGGATTTGAAGGCGACTTGTATAAGCCTGCACTTTTTTCTCTTCTCTTAGCTTGTTGACAGCTATCCTATTATATGATTTGGCGATCTTTTTCCGTTGTTTTAGTAGCTTGGAGTCAGCAACCAATAGCCTGTGATCTGTATTCAATTCTGCTCCTCGTATAACTTTAATGTCTGTGAAATACTGTCTGAGTTCCCTATTGATGATAAAATAATCAATGATGCTATTTCTGGTAGCTCTTCCATTACCCCTTTCAAATGTGATTTTATGGATCATTCTATGGTTATACCATGAGTTTCCAATAAGCATATTATTTTCTATGCAGAACTCAATTAGCCTGATTCCATTGTTATTGATGTAATCTTCACCTCCCCATATACCCATCGTTCCGAACACTGCTTGATGATTCCGACCTGTTCTTACATTTAAATCTCCGGATACTATGATCATTCTATTCCAGTTCCTTGCGTTATCTACTGCTCTCTGCAGGTCTTCATAAAACTGGTCTTAATCTACAATGGCAGAATCTTCGGTAGGGGCATATACCTGTATCATAGTGACTTGTCCGATGGAAAGCACAATGTCCATAGTGATAATCCTAGATGATATGGGTTCTCAGGCTTTTACTCTATCAAATAATTCGCCCTTCAGGACAAAGCCAACACCTTCTTTGGCTCTTTGTCCTATATTAACTCCTGAATATATCATACTATACTCCTCTGGGAGTTTTACCAATCCATTCCCTTTCTTCTTCACTTCACTTAGCCCGATGATATCCACTTTACATCTTTTTAGTTCCTCCACCAGTTCTCTCTCCTTATCCGTAAGTGACGTTATATTTCAACTAGCAAAACGTAAGTCCTTTTTCCTGTGGCGTCTATAACCATTTGACTGTCCGGATCCGAGGCTGCTTATATTTCTTTGAATCGATTTACTCTAGATGGGTGATTGCCCTGATGCTAGAGGCTCCGTAACCCCGGGACAACTGGCCTCCTGAATATTTGTATCCCCTCAGGAGAAAGGGTGGCCGGGCTATACCCCTATATTTTGTTAGAAATTACATAACATTCTTTTTTTTTCTCGACTCCTAGGGTCCACTGGAACAAATGCCAGGATATGTGTCTAATATTATTTGATATTGGCACTAAACAAAATATAGTCTAATTGGGAACCCACAGACTGTATCCTCTCCTACAGTCAAACCAAGTATAAAGCTGATATTTAAAATTAACAAATAAATAAATTGACAATAACACTTTCTCCAAAAAAAGAAAATAACTACCTAGACTCCAGGTTCATTTCAGGACCAGAACTAGCCGTGAAGCAAAGTAGGCTGTTATCCTGGACAGCAGCAGAATATAATGGAAGAGAAATTTTACTTTCATGTCAAGTATAAATTATTTTTTTATTGTTCTAGCCTTAATTTAATAACAATAGCATGAGTTAATAATGCTAAATGATTATATTTATTTTGAAATATATTACCTAAAATAATGTTACAAAACTGTTGAGTTTTGGAGGAGGATAAAATAAGTGGTGACAAAATTAAGCTTACTCTGACTAGGATGAATTCTAGTTCTGATCCTAGAACGTTTTTCTGGCTGTATTTATAAAGAAATATTTCATCCACTGGTACTAAAATCTTCAACCTACTCAAAGTGTTACTAAGATAAGCATGTTTAAATATGTCTCTATTGTATAAAAACGTTCTTAGTGGTGACCATGTAATATTTTATTTTACATATACAAAGTGGGACGGACCGTAGCGAAGACGCCACAGTTCTTATTCCCAAAATTATTTCTCCCATATACGGTTACAAATTGGCAATAAGAATAATATAAATTGGCAATAAGATGCGATGTATAACATAAATTTTTAAAGAAATTAAAAATTTGTCCGAATTGTGGTTTCATTCTATTTATTTTATGTTGATAAAAAATAATACAATCTGAACTACACAATACATGTAAATTAAAGTTATACAATCTGAGCATAGAGTAGTACAATTAAATAAACAGATGCATAATTTGTACAATGGGGATTTCCCTCAGCTGGTGACCGAAGAGAACTATCTATTCTTCAAGTCTTTTGTTTATGGGTGGAAAATGGCCCTGCTCATTTCAATATTTAAAGAGGACTGTTGGCAGTGAAGAAGAAGATGGAGGTTGCCAGGAAACGAGTACATGACACATGCAAACACTAAATGTTAATAGGCAACATTTGCATGCCCCACAAAGTTGCCAACATCTATTTTGCCAGAAGGCAAGGAAGGGCGAATAAGTAAATAAATAAATTGTGGATTAATGGTTGACTGTCATGAATAATGAAGAGAATGATGGTTGGGTTGATCAGTCATAAATAAGAAGGCAAAATAAATAATAATATTTATTTTAACATTTGCCGACGTTTCGACCTGAAGTTCAGGGTTAAGAAAAGAACCAGATAACAAGATATGAGAAACATAAATAATATAGGTAAAACAAATTAAAGTAAAATGAAGTGGGTAGAATAATGGCAATACTAAGAACTAAGAGATAAATAATAATAACCGTTACAAAGTGTGGAATGATGAAGTATACATAATAAAAAAAGGTGACATAAGTATTAAAACAACTCTTAGAATAAAATGTAAAAACAGAAAAATATGAAGGAATGAAAGGAAGGAGGAACAAAAGAGAAGACTGAAATAAAAAAGAAAAACAAACCTCCTCCAAAAGCTGACTGCAATAGAGTGAAGAGATAGTAGCAAGGGAGGGGAGAGACGTATGTTTGCGTCATCTCTGACCGTTAACTGACAAAGTATGAACTAAAGTACCGGAAGCATAAATAATGGATGAGAGATACATTACTCATAAATATTATGAATAATTAAACGGAAGTTTAATAGAAAAAGGATGGAAATAATATGGAGAAGGAATAAAACAGAGATAATAACTGTTAAGTAATAATGGAGAATAATTGAAATTAATACATATCATATATATATATAAATATATATATAAATTAAGGAAGTTGTCAGCGAAAAGGAAAAGGATATTGCTATAGATGTTTTAATAAATTCAGAATTTGGGAATAGGCTAAGGATAAGTTTTGTTTGTCTGTTTTTAGATTCACTGTCTTTGGTTGGAGCTGGATGTGGAGGGTTTAAGAAATGAATCGTTTGTCATGGTTAAGTACGGAGGCAAGGATGGAAGTTTTGTCGAAATCAAATGTTTTTTTTGTTTATTTAATGAAATTTATAACTGTATACAAATACAACTAGTAAATATGTGCAAATTATAAATAATGGCATTAAGGTCATTATGAATGGTTTTATTTGTGACAAAGTATGGAGCATTAAGGATTTTACGGAGGATTTTGGATTGTAAGGATTGGATACAATAGGAATTCGATGGTTTGGTGGAGCCCCAAAGCTCAACTCCATATGTCCATATAGGTCTTATTATAGTAATGTAGATAAGTCTTTTGTAATTAATTGAAAGTTTGGAGCGTTTGTCTAAGTGTTGGAGCAGTCGGAAACGTCGAGCAGTTTCTTGTCGTTTCAGTCTAATATGAGGATTCCAAGTAAGACATTTATCCAAGTGGAG
Source organism: Nezara viridula (assembly GCA_928085145.1). Classification (NCBI taxonomy): domain Eukaryota; kingdom Metazoa; phylum Arthropoda; class Insecta; order Hemiptera; family Pentatomidae; genus Nezara; species Nezara viridula. Next base: position 94,808,135 of record OV725077.1, read on the forward strand.
TCCTAAGTAGGGGATTTGCTCAACAGGAATAAGTGGAGTATTATTGAAGGATACTATAGGACAATAAGTCATGGGTTTACGACGGAGGGTAAAGGTGATTTGATGGTATTTGTTGGAGTTAATTTTTATTCTCCAATTTTTACACCATTCTTCAAGGTTTGTGATATGTGATTGCAGAGTTTGGGATGCAATTAAAGGGTCATTATTAACAGATAGCAAACATGTGTCATCGGCGTAAGTGGTGATGACAGTGTCAGGATGGGTTGGGATGTCAGCTGTATAAACTGTGTAGAGGATGGGACCGAGGATACTACCTTGTGGAATGCCTGGAGATTGAGCAATGAGGGATGAGCAGACATTATTTTGGTTTACTTTGAAGTATCTATCAGTAAGAAAGGAGCGGATAATGAGGAAGTATGTAGGGGGTAGGACTTTTCGGAGTTTGTACAGAAGACCCGGGTGCCAGACTTGATCAAACGCCTGTTCAACGTCCAGAAAGACTCCCATGCAGTTCATATTATGAGCTCCAATGCAGAGGAGACTACATCAACCACACGGTGACATTGTTGGATAGTGGAATGCAATGTGCGGAATCCAAATTGGTGATCAGGGATAATATGATTAGAGTCTAGGATGGGATACAGGCGTTTTAGGATGAGTTTTTCCAGGATTTTGCCCATGATAGGGAAATCAAATGTATGATTAAGGGAGAGAGAATGTTCGGATATTTTGGATGCAGTAAATTATGGGAGGATACAGAATATTTATGTTGGATGATGCAGCCTTTTAGAAGATTTTTGGTTTCACCAATATAGGATGAAAAACAATGGGGGGTAGAACACAGAATACGGTAAACGATATGAGAAAGGAACAGGATCTTTTAGAGATGTGTATAATTTAGAAAGTGTGTTGTGAGATTTGAATGTAAGCCATAAGCTAGAGTTTTTTTAAAAAATTTTATATACGTATATATATGTGTATATATATATATATGATATGTATAAATTTCAATTATTCTCCATTATTACTTAACAGTTATTATCTCTACTTTATTCCTTCCTCAGATCATTTCCATCCTCTTTCTATTAAACTGTCGTTTAATTATTATGAGTAATATATCTCTTGTTCATGACGCAACCATACATCTCTCCCCTCCCTTGCTACTATCTCTTCACTCTATTGCAGTCAGCTTTTGGAGGAGGGTTGTTTTTCTTTTTTGATTTCAGTCTTCTCTTTTTTTCCTCTTTCCTTTCATTCCTTTTCTCTGTTCTAACTGTTTATTCTATTATACATTGTCAGTACATTTTGATAGACTTTACAATGTCACAATTTTCCATCTAACTATTCTATTTACAATATCTTAATTTTACTATTTATTTTCATTTCTTATATAACTTCATATTCCTTTTTTCTGTTTTACATTTTATTCTAAGATTGCCATTTTAATACTTATGTCACCTTTTTTTTTTATTATGTTTACTTTATCATTCCACACTTTGTAACGGTTATTATTATTTATCTCTTAGTTCTTACTATTGTCATTATTCTACCCACTTCATTTTACTTTAATTTGTTTTACCTACATTATTTATGTTTCTCATACCTTGTTATCTGGTTCTTTTCTTAGCCCTGAACTTCAGGTTGAAACGTCGGCAAACGTCGGCCTTCTTATTTATGACTGATCACCCCAACCATCTTTCTCTTCATAAATAAATAAATAAAAATTCTTAAGTTTTGTTGTATTAAACATTTGAAGTTGGCATATTTCACTATTGATAATTGTTTTATTTAAAAAGAGTTTTTAAATTAATTCTTTATTTAATTTTAAAATGTTATTCTTTCATGAACTCTTTTTATTTTTAAACTAGCTGTGCCCTGCGGACCCATCAGTGTTAATTTTGGATAATCCATATCTGCTGATGAGGAAATGGTCAAAATTTATGGGTAAAAAAAAAGGACTAGTCACTTGGAAAAAATACTGACTTGATAGGAACCGTCTTCAGTTTGATGGCTTTAGATCAGCTATATTTATAATGAACATGATTTCGTTAAAATTATTATTAAAATCTTGAAAAGTACAAAATTAACAATATTTTTAAGGGCATAAATATATAATTAATTGTTTTCTCGGGAAACCTATCTGCTAGATAAGGCAACATTTAAGGGGAATCAGTCAAAATTGAAATGTTAACATAACAATTAATTTTAAGTTGAATTTAATGTTATTAAAAGTTAGTCCCTGAACTTTGTTTATACTTACTTCTATATTCTAGACTTATTGACATTTATTGTAACTGTTCTATTTCTATGGATTCATACTATATATATGTTTAAATTATAGAAACTGTTTGAAATCAGCAAATCGTCTGAAGGAAATAATATGCCATGAATTGAGCAGGATAGAACCCAGTATTACCTATGTCCAGACTTGATTCAATCACCATTATTTGGTAAGGAAGATCTCTCATCCAACACCATTTCAATTTTTCACTCGTAGTCATGGACATGTCAGTACCATATCTATTACATTAGTAGAACTGTGCACATTGAAATGTGAATGAAATCGTTGGTAAGGAGTCCCCATGGATTGTTCAAATGGCAAGGGTAAGTTTTTGTTATTCCCCTATCAAGGTACTTTAGTTATGAGTCATACTATTTTTATTAGGAAAGTTTGAAGTTTTTTAAAGTAATTCTATTTAGCTATACCGTATTATCTGTGTCTTTTTAGGTGGAGGTAAGTATATTTCTTTCTCAGTTATAGTTTAAAAGAATACTCAAAAAGTAACATTAAAATGAAAAATAAATTAATTTTTTAAAAAATGAATGTGGAAACTCTATCCATCCTAATGCACAGAGTATCCTTAGATATCTACTTAAACACATTGATGGGTTCTTAACAAAATTGATGTTTATGAATATTAAAACTTGAAGTAATTGAGTGCGTTCCACAAGTTAAGGATCCTTGCATTTGTGAGTGTAAATATACAGAAAGTAAATTATTAAAGTATTACCAGATTTTTTAGTTTCTTTAGGGTTTGGAACTACTACACTGTTTCAATATTTATAGATTTCATGCCTACCAATGTGTTTAAGTAGATACGCAAGTATATTCTGTATCTTAAGACCGATATTTTTTTTTTATATTACATCCATTCATGTTTTATTAATAGTATTCCAAAAAACTGACAGATATTTCATTAGATACAACCTTAATGGTAACTGAATAAAGAAAATATTAGAGAAAATTTATAGAAAACTTTATAGAATACTTTTCTTTTTTTTATAAACAATAAAGAAAACTAATAGGAACTACAATAGGAAAAAGGAACAAATTGATAAACTCCATAATTAAAAATATAACCATGAAATTTATTTTGCATTTTTATATATATATTTATATAATTAAATTTATTATTCACAACTATTTGAGAGCTATAAATTCTTCTTATGCACATTTCATGAGATGCTTAAAGTGATACATTGTAACTAGATTTTTTTTCTTTGACTAGTTAGTGCATTAGTGCCTTTTGTGAACATTTCTGGAAGAAACTTAAAAGAAAAGAAATATCTAATCATATTTATTAAATTAACTTAAAGATAATATATTAAAACATTTATAATTTATAACAAAATGGGTAACTTTTAATTGACCCTATTTTCTTTCATGTAAAAAATATGAATCAGAGGTAGCGATGCCTCATTTCTCTCTGACAGTCCTCCATATATAACTTCAATTTCAGTACAGTCTATGTACAATTTTACCACTCAATTTGATTGGCTAAAAGAACTATCATTAAAGCATTTGTTCAAAATAATACAAACAACATTCAGCTCTTAATAATATACACATATAAACACCCACAGCTGGAAAAAGAGCAATTAAAGAGACAACATGGAAAAATAACAATGCAACTGTGATACAAACGTACATATAATATCTAAAACATTACTTAATGACAAAATAAAAAACCATTCAAATGCGAGGTCTTTCCTACTATTTTAAAGGCTTTTACCTTTATTACAAATGAAATATAATTAACTTAAAATAAAATTTAATATAATAAAATGGGGAGAAAAAAATTATATCTTGTAAATGCAGATAGATATGAACAATAACAAAATGAAAGACCCGGAAGAGCAAGCAATAAATTAAACAATAACAATTAAATTTATCAATCACATAAATAAAATAATCTTCTAGTAGTTATTGGTCCCAAAATATCAAACTAGTGGGATTAACTCATTCAAAAATCATAGATCTTACATCGATTAAACTGATAATGAGCTTCAAGGTACAAAATTACAAGAACTGTATAAAAATTCTTATAAAAATTGTATGTGGAAATGCTATAAATGAAATTTATATTACAAAAAGGAAATATCTCTCTGAGTTTTATAAATATTTCTACAATGTATTTACAGAGATGGGAGGGACAGCCTCATGAAGCTGGGGTCAGACAACCGATTCAGTGAGATCTATAGGGCTCATTGTTACATTTTCAATATTTTGTTTGTCTTCAATACTAGATGTGTCATCACCCTGAAATAATATAAAATTTTAAATACTATTAGTTAAATACTTTGAGAATATAAACTGTTTTAGAAATGGAATTAATACAGTTTTTCATATATACCAACCATCCTATCATTTCCCTGAGAGTTCAAGTCCTGAGCAGACTGTCTCGCAGGAACAGTGGCATACTGCCTTGAATTCCTCTGAAACCTCTCTTCTGCAAAAGAAAAAAAAAATTGATAGATATTGATACAAATATAAACACTGACCTCAAAATAAAAATTGTAAATCTATAGTTAAATAATGCAATTACAATCATCTCAGATATTTGGGATAATATTAAATATTTCATCCATATTTGTACATAAACATTTATTATAGTGCACTATATAACTGATTTAACTTTTTAAAGCCCGGATGCACCAACAATTGTTAACTGTAATTTTAATAATTTTCATTAGATTATCATTGGTTAATATAATTTTCGTTGCACCAAGGTGATAAGCCTTATAAACACTGTGTGGTTATCATCATAGGCGCGGCGCAGACTACGACGACTACTCCCCAATAAAAATGTTGAGGGAATGAGAATATCGTTTCGCTCTCCCAATATTTTGAGGGGGAAAAAAAAATTAAAATCAATAATAAATAAATGAATAAAATATCTAAACTAAAATCAGTTAAGAAAAGTCGCCAAGCTAGGCTAGGGCCTAGTAGTAGGTAGTTAATTGATACCTAAATATTATTTTTATTTAATTCGTCACTTATATTCAAAGATAATAACATAAAGAGTTTTCCGTAAATAGAGGAAATGTTTGAACAGGTAATAGTAGATCTCTGGGGCTATCATAAACTTCATATAAAAAATAGCCCGATTTTGAACAGAATAGTAGACGATTAATGTTTCGTGTTTTTTAAATTATCATGGTTTTTAATGAATAGAAAGTGATAACTAAAATATTAGTTAATATAATTAATTAAGAATTACTTCACTGTAAACTAGACAAATTTACTTAAAACAAAAGTAGCGTTGGTTATTGTTGGAACCATTTAAAGTGAACTTTTGAGCAAATAAATTAAACTGTGTGGTCATATATAAAAAATCATGAATTATTCGCAATTTTTATTTATCACCTTCCAATTAGATAAAATAAATATATTTATAAGTGACCATTTAGACAATTCCAATCCTAACATCCACTTGTAAAATAAAGAAGCTTGCCGATTGCTTGAATTATTTTCATGAAATCGTAAATATTAGGATTAAAAACATTTAATTGATCATTTATAAATAGGAACCAATTTCTATAATACAGAGCCTTATAAAAACCACAGTTTCATAATAATTTCAAATAATAAATATTTGAAAAATCATTATTTTTAACATTGCGGTTCTTTTTGCTTAAAACACGCGTACTTTAAGGTGACAGGATATCAAAACACATCTTTTTTTTACACAAATTGAGGTGTAAATAAATCCCCAACTTAATTAATATGGACAGATAGCTTGCAAAATAAGAAAGTCTTCCTAAAAATGGGGTGTCTGTAGTATAGTTGAAGGGTGAAAAATAAAAATCGCAATTAATTCATGATTTTTTAAAAACAGAACTTAGCTTAGTGTATCCGCTCAAAAGTTCTGTTTGAATAATTTTAACAATGACTAACTCCACTTATGGTTGAAGTAAATTTTGTCTAGTTTACAGCGAATCAGTTTTCAATTAATTATATTAAATTATGTTTTAGTTATCACTTCCTATTCATCTAAAACTGTGACACTTAAAAAAACACATAACTTAAATTTCCTACTATTCTGCCAAAAATCGCACCATTGTTCAAATGAACTTTTTTCATAGCTCATAGCGTGTACAATTACCTGTTTAAATATTTCCCCTTACTTACGGGACACCCTGCATATCAACATATCTTACATTTTATAATTCAATCACCCCTCAATTTCTATTCCCCTGTGTTTAATCTATATATGTATGTTATATATTCAATTGTATTTTTTAAAAGATATTTTCAAGTACATATATCCAGTAAACCCAAAAAAAATTCATATAACTAGACAAACATATGAACAAAAAAAAAAAAAAAAGAAGTAAATATTCAATATTATATTTCTTCGTTTTACAATAATTATGTTGAATTTTTACCCATAATAAAAACTCCGGCCATTTTTTTTTTTTTTTAGTCCATTGCCTCCCTCCCCCAATTAAAATCAAAAGTCTGCACCTATGGTTATCATAACTAGCTAATCCAACGTGAGAACTTGATCAAATCCTTAAACAATGTTAAACTGTTACCTTGCATACTGTTACTTCTAACAACAAACAAATATTTGCTTCTTCTGAGAATAGTAGTGTAATGTTTTTTTTTTTTTTTGTTTCTTTGTTTTTCAAGATGACTATAAATATGATTTCATTTATTATATCTTTCTTAATTTCCTCCTAAAATCCAAATAAGCTATTTTAAATTGAGTTGCTGATCGAAACCCATTGCAGGCAGTATTAAATGCTTCTGCAATCTGTGCCCATGCAATTTTTTTTTCTTTTATTGCTAATCCATTAGGTTTTTTGTTACTCATTCCTTTGAAATGTTCAGGAATTATAGGAAACAGTAACTGCTTTTCACTTTCAATAAAATTACTTCTTCTTTCTCTTTTTTCATTCGTCTTTACAAATAATTAAAAACCGATGGATAACCATTGTAATACTTAGAAAAGTGTAAATATCAAAGTTAACACACAAGTGAATGGAAGGTTTCATAATATTACTCAAGTTCCTTAACCATCATCGGTTCTTCTTAAAATATATCACAAATAAGATGACGTCACACTTTAATCACTTGTTAACTGACTTGGTTTAAAAATTATTTGGGACAATTGGACTAAAATTTTAAGTTTTAACTTGATTTAGTTAATAAAGGAATTAACTTTAATCATAACTGTTAGTATAACCCACCATAAGACTACAATTAAAAAATTATATTTTAAATTTAAACAAGTTAGCAACAAACACACATTAAAAATCAATTACTGATAAGACTTTCTAAACTTTTTCAAGACCAATGTTCTGATAAAGTATTTACTCAGATATGATAAAATGTTATTTACAAAACCTTCCTTAGAGAAAATAACTTTTTTCACTAATGTCTGCATCTTTACTTAACGATAGTGTATCATTCACACAGAAAAACCATAAATAGTCAAAGTTAAACCTATCTCAATACAGATTAATTATCTAATAAATGTTCCAGTGTTAATTTGAATAAACTTTTAACCCCCTACCCTATCTTTCTAAATGCAAATACCTTTGAATATAAAAAGGTACTTTTTTTTTCTTCAATAATAATAATGAAAGGCCAAATTTGTTCTTCTGGTCTTATTCTGAGATTACATTACGTATCTAATTTAAAATAATATCTATCATTGTCTAAATACCTTGCCTAGAGACAGGAACAAGCCTGGTAGCCCAGTGCTCTGAAGTGGTTGAGGCAGAGGATGAAGTGGAAGGAGAAAGAAGACCCCTCCTTTGGTAGAACAGGATGTAAGCTGCAGTGGTGACTAGCTCACTTTCACTAATACTAGTTACTCTAGTGTCATCAAAACAGTACCATTGACCATTGTAAGGATTTCGGCAATAAGCTGTAAATAAATAATAATATTGGATACATTAAATTAAGAAATAGCTGCTTTATTAAAATAATATGAACAGTCTCTAACAAAACATTGATATTTACCTCTCTTTGAACAAGGATCAAACATACCAAAAACCAAAATGAGAGAAAAGTTCCAGTAAGAATGGAACAAATGAATTTAGAATTTAGCTGATCCATTTGAAAATTTTAAATATATTAGAGTCCCACTAATCTGGATTAAATGGGACTGGAACCGTCCGTTTGCAGTAAAATGCATAAAATTAATATTTAAGCAATTTTTTTCCCTCTCAAAAATCTCTATTATTCATAATAAACTAGAGGAATCAATTGGAAACTAGAATTAATTTTAATAACTAAATACTTCAAACGGATAAAAAAAAAAAATAGTTGAAAGAGGCACATTTTTCTGAACATTCAATTTAGATTATTAAATAAAGATACCATATAAAATATATGCAATTTATTTAGATAAGCAGCGAGATAAGACAATTGTTTCTTCCCTTGATAATGGACCATGAGCTGAAAAGTTGATGTAAAAAAAGAAATAAAGTAGGACTATAGTGATCAAATATGTTAATGATTTTATTATTAATTCATCAAAATATCTATTCATAGACAATTGGATAATCAACAGAGATATCTTAAAGTAGATTTAAATTAATTATAATGGGTAATTATAGAATTATTTTATGAGTATTAACATAATTTCTACTAGTCCTCTTCATGTCACAATAAATAATCCTTCCATCATCAGTTTTAAAATCGAGTTATATTCTTATACCCTCCAATATTGCACTCAATGATAACAGTACAGATTTCCTTTGATATAATAATCTCCATTTTAACTCAAGCTTTTAAAATTAAATACTTCCACATGTAATCTCTGTTTATAAGATATACATTTTTAGCCAATCCAGACTTGAAATGAATTTAGTTTTTAATCATAGTATAACTAAAATTAATTAGTTTTTGAACAGTATCAATATGTTTCATTGATCATATTGGAAGTTAAATATATTCACATCGAAACATTGTGTAAAACCAAATAGCTTATTCCAATCCTTACCTGTATAATGACCAGTGTGCAGATTCTGTCCATGATGATTGCAAACTGCATAAAGGTCGTAAGTATTGTTCTGAGATCCTTGACCTTTTTTCAACCACATATTAGAGTTTCCCGAGCCACACAGGTGAGGAGACATATCAAATCCATTAGCTGGGAAGTCTACCAGAGTTGTGAGTTTGATGGTAGATCTATAAGATAATGAACATTGAATGATTAGTTGAAACATGGAATTGATTATTTAAAAGTATGAATTTCTATTTTTTATTAAAAAATTAATGGAACTTTTTATGAAAAAATTAACTTTATTTTCATTCACAACACATAATGCTTATAACTATAATATATTACAATACATCATTGCTCATCTGAAAAATCTATTTCTTATATAATTCAAAAGTTTTTTAATTTTTTTTATTAAAGATAAGTTACTCTAAAATTACACCAGCAGGGCCTCCTATTAAATCTTCATTTATCCGTATTACGAGAGATTTTTCACATGATCATTGATAAATCATTATTTTAACATACTTTATTACATAAAGTTAGAGATTGGCAGTTCATGATTATGTTTCCTAATTTGAATACTTCTTTAAGGAAAAAGTACTTCGTGCATTCTTACTTCTGTTGAGAAAGTAGTCATGCAGTATTATAAGTACATTATTAAAGTAAAATAAGCAAATGTGATTTATATCTGATTTAAAAAGTAATTACCTGAATACTGTTTAACTTTTCAACTACTCAATCATTGTTATGAAGAATACACTTGTTTTATATTAGTTACTTCCTTCCTTTCCTTACTGCTTAATTATTTCAACATCATATATCCATTTAACATTTTGGATTTCTTTGATATTGAAGTTAATTATTATGTCATGAAATTTATGCTACAAATTTCAAGATTGAACAATCAAATTATTTCAAGTTTCCGTTTTCCTTCATTAGAAGGATCTATTATAAATTAATGGATTAATAGATTAATAGTAATGTTAATAGATTCTTTATTCATGGAATAATTATAATTATAAGATATAAAATTAAAACAAAGAAAATCTTTCTAATAATAATAATATTAGTATTTGGATATATAAGATGTACTGAGACTTCATTAAAAGAAATGTATGTTTGACATGAGCGGTAAACCTCTGAGGAGTAGAACGAAGCGAAGGTGAGAAATTGCGTTAAGGCCAATCTGAAGAAACTGGATTTGGTCGGCAACCGATGGAGGGAGGTGTGTAATAAGTGATTCATGGTGTTGGCATCGAACTTTCAGTTTAGCTAAGCCTTATTGTTATTATTTCTTAGAATTACCTCACTGGAGATTACTCCTTAGAGTTTTTACAGTTTGAATCAGTAGGAATGTTAAAAGATGTTTCTCTACACATCAAGATGCAATTGCACTATCAATGATCGCATTATTATTATTTTGTTTGGCATGGATACAAATGTTTTACTTATTGAGATTTAATAGATAATATAGTATTATAATAAAATTGTAACTGTTTATTTTTAAGTAAAGTAAATTGATAAACCGAAAAATCTAATATCCCTTTAATTTACAATATATATATAAAGGAACAATTGTGATAAATAATATTTTTATGATGATATACCTAATATGATATGTTATATATATCATATTATATTCATTTCCTCTGTGTTTATTGACATTTCGATCCTGGTATTTTTCTTTTTATACGTTAACAATGGGATCCTCTTCAAAGTTTTAAAAATTGAGCTTCGATACCTCAGGCCAGGGACACACCAACAGTCTCAGCACTGTCCACCAGCACATATATTAAGCTAATCTTGTAGCTCAGTAGCTTAATATATGTGCTGGTGGACGGTGCTGAGACTGTTGGTGTGTCCCTGGCCTGAGGTATCGAAGCTCAATTTTTAAAACTTTGAAGAGGATCCCATTGTTAACTTATAAAAAGAAAAATACCGGGATCGAAACGTCAATAAACACAGAGGAAATGAACATTTAGTAGTTTATTAAATAACTAGTAAGTGACCTTATTCCCAATTAAATGGTTATGTTTAAATTTAATACTCAAAGGTCGATTAAAGAAAAGTTGTAAAGATATGTTTATATATTACCTGTTAGGATTTTTAGGAGGAGGCTGCCTAAACCTTTTCAGATGTATTACAAGAATGTCTGGTAGGGACCACAGACCAAGTTTTTTCACAACCTCTTGTTTCAGGTTGCAACTAGGGCAATGCCAAGCATCTTCAGCTCCAAGAACTTCCTCTTTTGTATACAGCTAAGGAGATAAATTAAAACATAATATATTATAATAAGTAAATTATACATATAAATATTTAGTTATAGAGATTAAAGTCTTAAAAATTATTAAAATCAAGCGTAGAAGGAAAGATGAATATCAATAAATCTATAGTCTATAATTATGTACATATACAAATAAATTAATAGGGAAACAAAGGGTGAGAACACGACTAATACTAACTTCGTAATACTAAGTCCGCATTATTAGATAATCTACGATAAAACATACAATTAGAGCTTAATCTGATTGATATCATAAATGATGTATATTCTAGTTCAGTTATAGGCTATAGGCTGCCAAATAGAATGGAAATATTTTATGCGATTTACAATCTTGCCTTGATTAAGTACATAAGCTGTTAAAGAAGATAAAGGAAACAAAAACGCGGTCTTGATATTTGGCACAGACCATCAGACTGAACAGTTTTTAAAACATGATATTAATAATAATAAACTCTTTATTTATTCTGAGAAAAGTTCAAAGTCCCTTTTGAATAATGTACAAAAACAAAATTATGAGTTTTAGAACCTCAGAGTAATAACAAAAAAAGGACAGAAATAATAAGAAATCATGACACAATTTTCAATGTTAGCACATATAAAAACAAATAAATAATAATAAAATTAAAAAATATGATATTAACATGGAATAATAAAAAAACAAAAAACAATTAATGTACACATTTTAAATGTATCTATTTAAATTTTGGGAGGAGTGGATGGACAGGAAATGGTTAAAGAGACGGGATTTAAATATGGGAAGGATATTAAAGTGATGAATATGAAAATAAATTCCATAGAGATGAGGATCGGATATTAAAAGATCTGAAGGCTGAGGATTTCAGAATCTTCGACCTAGAAATCTGATAAAACAAGGATTTCAATTAAAGGAGCTTAGAAATGTATGATGGATGGCAGGATTGGATAACTTTCATGAAATACTTACGACAGTAGGATAAAAACAAGAGAAAGAGGTGACAGAGGTCAACACTGCATACAAATGGGACAGACATGTTCCTAAGGATTCCAAAGATAAAACCTAAAGAAGAAAGAAAAGAAAATTTTATTCTGGGACATTCAGTCCCCTAAGAATGAATCACTTTGTTGTTAATTAAATTACATAGCTATCGAGTCTTGAAATTAAAATGAAAGAAAGGCACAAGTTATTTCAAAATTTTAATTATAGATAGATCTAATGACACAATTTATTAACCACTTCAATCTAATGTACAAAGCAATTCATCAACCATTTTAGTTTTGCCTTGAGATCCTAGGAAACACCACCATATACCACACAACAAATAGTCAAAGTGGGTGAATGTCAAGATAGTAACCATAAGCTAAAGAATTTCAAATGGACATAGGTGACGGAGGTATTTAAAACGTTTTAAGATGGAAAAGGTAGGAAATATTGGATACATTGTTTTTCCAGAAAAGGTTTTCATTCATAAAACATAAATAAGACCTTTTTTAGATAATAGTATATATACCTGAAAACATTCTTCTAGTGTAACTGAACCTCCAAGTTCGGCATTCTGTTTCAGGAGTTTTACTGAAGAGTGTTCAACGACATGATCAGCATCATCAACTACCATACTAGAAGACAAAAAGATATATATAATAGAAAATCTTAATCATCATGAGTTAGATCTTAAATCAACATTAAGGATTTAATAATATTAAATACAGTCAACTGCCTATTATCAATGGAATCGAAGGGGTGACAGCTGCAGATGGCTGCAATTGGTGGATAATCCACATGTAAAATAAATTTCATTTTCTAAAAATTAATTTAAAATAAGAACAAGCAAGGAATTGCTTAATATGAATAAGTGAATGTATATAAAATATTACAAAAAAAAATTACAGCTTATCCAAATAGCAACATTGTTTATCCAATAAATAGCTTAATTAAAAACTATTTTATTGTTGATGTCACCATCAATAGTCAACCTGTAGATAACCAAGAGTTGACTGTGCTACAATTTAAAATCTACTAAGCAATAAAAAAACAGATTGTTATAATAAATTGCTAACAAATATACAAAATAAGATAAATAAGATTTTCGTGATAACAATTTCATATCTATGCATGCAAGTTTATAACATAAACTTTTTAATAAGAGTGAAACTATTGCATTAATGTCACAACAGAAGAAGGACCATATGATAAGTCCTTAATTCATCATAAATTCTACAATATAATGATAAATAAATATTACCTGTCTTTGGCACGAAGGTCCCACTCAAGAACTAATTTGAGATGCTGAGGAGCCGAAGTAGTATCACAGAGAGCAATGGCATTGTCGACACTTTCATCATATAACGGATGCTCTAGAGTAGGGTCAAGGTAAGCTGTACCACACCCGGGCGCAATTATCCTCATTCGCACTTCTCCTGGCAGGCTTTCCTAACACATTAAAGTTCCTTCAAGGATACATCCAAATACAGAAAATAATTTTTTTTAGTTTTCATTCACATTTTAGAAATTAAATAGATAATATCATCTGATTTATGATTCACATAAACCTATGATCTTGCCAACGTGTTCATTAGTTATGAATCACTTAATAAATTCCAACAATCCATGAGGTATTTAACATACACATTAAAACAACAGAAGATTATGAATTTAATATTTGGAACATTTTAGAATAAGAATCGGATGCAAAACTTATGAATACTGCAATGTGTTTTCTACTAATGGAAATGTTACTGGATACACTGTTTAAAAATACTGTTTAATTTAACAACTATGTTCTACATAATAATTAATATAAGCTTTCAGATTTTAAAATGGCCAAAGTGCTGTGGCTGTAACGCTATCTTGTAAAACAAATATCTTCTAAAGCAATTAAGCAATTGGTGTACAGACGGTATTAGAATTATGAACAAAAGGAAATTTTTATTGATATAAACTTAATTTTCAAACTAATTACATTTGATTAGCCTAAACGAATAAAGAATAAAATAATAAGTGGCACAAGGAGCAAACCAATAAAGTAAATGGTAATAATTATTGATGGGGTAATTAGAAGTAGTTTTAACTTATTTGATATTCATTCATCAGTAATCTAAAAGAAGCCGTTTGCTTGTTTTTAGATTTACTCCTGGAGATTTGTCTAAATCTACTAAGAAAAAAACTTACAGTATCAGCTTCTAAGACACCATCGGCAACTGACCAACACATTTCTTTAAGCATTAACTTCTCGACATCAATATAAGATGTCTCCCTGCAGACCTGCATTGTGTAAGGACTACTAAACCTATAATTATAAAGTTCTTAAGATTATATTTAAGTTCATTTATATCAAAGTTCATTCATCCATTAATAAATGGAATGTTTAGCAATTACCTAGAACACTGGTCTTCAATAATTAATGTGTTGATCCAAATAAGAAGGATGTATTCACCCGTGTCTTGGGAGGCTTCTTTCAATTCGGGAAGTTCTATACAATAAATAGGATCTGTTTCTTTTATCATTGAAATTGGCTGGTTATCTACAAATACAAAAATAAAAACATGAATACATTGTTTGGTCAATATGTTGAAGACTTAAATTATAAGCAACAATATACTGATTATGGATTTGAATATCCAATTGATCAATCCTTAGCATAATTTAAAATTGAATGTTGAACTGTTTATAAGAAAAACTTCATACATAATATTCTCATTATTTTGATTCTTGTTTAATATAATACAATAGTAACATACAAAATTTTATCATTTTTATGAGATACTCAATATAGTTACCATATCCAATATAGATATAAAAGTTAATATAAATTTTTATAAAGTAAACAAAATAATATATTCTTCACTATTAAAATTTTTAGATTTTCTAAATTTGCATTAATATTAGTTTATCCAATTTTTTGGTAGCTTTTACTAATACTGTTTTTCTTCTGTCTTATGGAGCCTTTCGCGAGGACAACATGGGCCGAAACATTAGAAAAAATGAAAATAAATATAATTTATTTATTTTTACTTTGTTACTTGTGACTGAACACCTCAACCATCTCTTCAATCTCCATGAAAGTCAATTATTTATCCACTATAAGTTTTTCTTCTATTCTATAACTCCAACGCTCATTGTTTTCAATATTAAAATTGATATATAAATTTGAACCTTAGGGACAAACAGGGCCAATGTCCAAAAGTTTTTATATTTGATTGAGCTAAATGAAAGAAATCGCGGGTAGGGTATACATTAACTTTTAAAGCCTCTTGGCCCACTAGTACCTTTGGAAATAATCCTAATGTTTACATGATTTCTAGAGTCTGGCTAGAAAAGAAGTCCACATTGTTTGTAATAAGAGAAAAATCATCTACCAGAATGATGTAGCTTCAGTAACATACATTATATAATAACTAAAAAGAAAAAAATGGTATTTTACTTCAATAACTAATGACAAATATATATATATATTTACCTGAAAAGGTTCTTTGGAAACAAATATCGTCAATTTCAGTGATGAGCATATGCTTTTCCGATATCCCTGTATCTAACGCAAGTTGCTCTTTTAAGTCTCTTATCTCTGCATGGGAAGGTAATGACAGCCCAAGCTTTACCTGAAATAAATTAATAAGATTTGATTATAATACAAAAAATAACCAGCTCCTCCATAAAAAATATTTTGATAAAAATAATAAAATAATCTATGGATTTGGAACTTAATAACATGTCGTTTAGAATTAGAAGAACCAAAACCTAACAAGTATCTTGAACTTTAATTCAAGGAAAGAAGTAAAAGAAAAAATATATATTCCTGAGATTGAAGTTTATTAAGTATAAACAAGGTTAAATTTTTACTTTGAGATCAGAACATACCTGCCTGGGCTGTTGGGAGGTGTAAAGTATGGTGGCATAGAGAGGGCGAGGCTGCTCCTGGGGTACAGGCACTGAAACACAGAGAAAGGGATCAAAGGTGTTGGACTGCTGGTGGCACCTAGGGCATGTCAGTGAGGATCGGAACTGGGCCTGGAACATTCGCAGCACGAAGGATTCATTCTGCCGGATGTGATTGTCTAAGGTCTCCCTAGCTACAACGTCGTCTGGCCGCCCATAGGTATTCTGCAACATCAATACAAAGGTATTAGTATCAAGATAATGCCAACAACTAGAATAAAAAGGTGATGCATTCAAAAACCTAAAAGGATAGAAAAGCGACATAAATAGCTGGACTTCCTAATTTATGATCTATTAATGCAGAATTAATAAGTATCAAAGATAATTTATTAGATGTTTTGTTTTTTTATTTAGTGTTTATTATTTATTACATCTTAACTTCTTTCATTTTAATTGTAACATTAATAATTTTTACTAGCCCCATAAATATTATCAGCTTATCAACAAAATTAGATTAAAAATATATGTAATTGACTATGGACTCAGTACAATGATTTCTCACCATCACATTCAAAGGTATATACCTGTATGTCACTAGCGGATCCAGGATTTAATTTTGGGGGGGGGGGAGGCTTCAGCCCGAAAGCTTTTTTTTTCATAAAAATAACGATAATTACTTTGGAAAATAAGAAAGAAACTAACTTCCTATCTGAACTGGTGTTTAAGTGATTTCTAAAGCCCTTTTAAATGTAATTATATGAACGATTATACTTTAAGAGATAATTTTTAAATATTTTTTTCGATAAAACATGGTTATATTTTACCATTTGGGGGGGGAGGGGGCTTCAGCCTGAAAGCCCCCCCGTAGATCCGCCCGTGCTGTATGTATATACCCTAACACATTCTATTTCTTTCCTTCTCCCTTTTACCAAGGAGAGCCTAAACGAAGATTACAAAGATATTGATGACTCAGAGATCGCCTGGACATTAATAACCTATAATAAAAAACAAATGACAATTATCGAGAACATTGAAAAAAAAAAAGTTATCTACATAAATCTAAATAAACGTCAGCAAATCTATGTCAGATGACATGAAAATGTGAAATAGATGAATGAGTTATTTCCTTTAACCAAGAGCTAAAATGGAGAAAGAGGCACAGAGAAGGGGAAGAAATAAGACTGAATCCACAGTAACTGTTCCATGGATGACATATTGAAGACGGAACAAAGGAATACTAAAGTTGAGAAAACGCCAGAGGAACAGTTCCCTAGAGACGTCAGCTGAACAGAACTGACACAACCCCATTGTTCTGAGAACGAGCGACTACCAATGAATTAGTTGCGCTCACAGGCAGCTGGTGGACCGTACTCTCTTTGTAACATCTTCTATTACGGGACAAAGGGAAGGGGTTCGGAACTTAGTCAATGTACGATTAAGGATTTATGAGATCATTGGAACATTTCTTAATAGCAACTAACAATGAGAAAAAAAAAATGAAAAATCCAGGATTTAATTTTGGGGACTTCAGCCCGAAAGCTTTTTTTTTTCATATATATATAACAATAATCACTTTAAAAATAAAAACTAACTAACCATATGAAATGGTGTTTAAGTGATTCTTGAAATCCTAATCATTTCATTACATGTTCTAGTTTTTGGAATTCTTCGATATCCCTTCTTCGATATTTTTTTTCATACGGAAGAGAAGGTTGTTCTAGAGGGACAACCAAACCTAAGCTAACCAGAGTGGGAAGGTCGAGATTACACGGGTCCGCCACGAAATAAATTTGAACCCGCCCAGGCCGGATTCGAATCGGTGTCGCTTGAACTTAAACTCGAGAACTCGAGAACGTTAAAACGAGAAAAGCTCTAACACGACCTCTAGTAGTGTTGTCCAAATGCGAGACCAAGACGAGTCTTGGTCTTGCGCAAGAACCTCGAAACAGTCTTGCAGTTACCTATTAGCTTATTATTGTAGAGATATTACTTTAATTTTTTAAATAGAAGAAACCTAACTAAGACAGAATGAACAATTAGAAGAGTTAAATGTAAAAATATATTGGTTGTACTGATTCTTTACATACTAAACTATCAAATATTAGTAAACTAAATTATCAAGTATTAGTAACTATTTTACTCTATAATTATTTTAAAAAATCGATTCTCTGATTTTCTCATTGAATACATTTCACGTGTACACCAGAGCAGTTGATATTGCTGTGTGATATATTTTTATTTATTTTTTTATAATTTCTTTTTTCCTTTTTT
Organism: Nezara viridula; assembly: GCA_928085145.1. Lineage (NCBI taxonomy): Eukaryota > Metazoa > Arthropoda > Insecta > Hemiptera > Pentatomidae > Nezara > Nezara viridula. The sequence continues at coordinate 94,826,781 of OV725077.1, forward strand.
TATTTCTTTCTTTATTCTCCTATGGTATGCGATATACTCACCAATTGATGTCCAGTAAGGTGCCCAAGAGGACTCGGTCAGAAGGAGTTAGCTCACCAGCCAAACAAAGGACTCGTCGCTGCCTACGAGAAACATCTCCAACAACAAAAGTGAACACTTCAGAACCAGAGCCTCAGCCAATACCAGGAACTTCTCAAGAAATGAAGAAGAATCCCCTTTCTTTACTCCAAACCCCTACCAAGTGCTTCAAAATGACCGAGAAGTAATTGAGTCTGCAGCAATACACACAGAACCAAGGCCTCCTCCGATATTTGTGAAAAATATAAAAAATTTCCAGTTGTTCTGCACCCAACTAAATAAAATCTGCCCTGGCAGTTATTCATGTCTTAACAGGACCAATGATACAAAAATAAACACCAGAGACTGCTGAAACCTATGGAATAATAGTGAAGTACCTCTCAGAAACGAATGCGAATTTTCAGACGTACCAGCTTAGGCAGGAGAGATCGTTACAAGTAGTAATAAGAAATTTACACTCCTCAACCCCAACTGAGGTGATAAAAGATGAACTAGCGGCGCTTGGTTTCAAAGTACGTCAGGTAACCAACGTTATGAAGGAGAATAAGGAGCAGCCTGGAGTAAAAAATAAAGTTCCACTACCTTTATTTTTCGTGGATCTGGAGCCATCACCCGGTATTGAGAAAATACCATATAACAAGATTATATTACACAATGGTGAAAGTAGATAAACCATACCCCAAGAGAAAAATCGTGCAGTGCCATAATTGTCAGGCGTATGGCCACATGAAGACTTACTGTCACCATCTGCCGCGTTGCATGAAATGTGGTGAACAGCACAAATCTGTAGAGTGCACCAAACCTATACAAGATCCTGCAGTGTGTGCACTATGCATGGAGGGACACCCGGCCAACTACAAAGGATGCCAAATTTACAAGAATCTCAAATCCAGACACCAGAAAAACAGGATTCAAGATGAAGCAGGAAGACCAAGAAGAGAGAGAGACCCTTCTAGAATAGTAAACAACAGTGTATCATTTTCCCAGCTACTTAGAGGTAAGACTTCAACCGATAATTGTCAAGCCCTACTGCAACAACAACCTCAACCCCAACCTCAAAATCCTATTGATCCAAATAAACCTAACCATCAACAACAAATTCATCATATCCCTCCTCCTTCTAATGCAACAGATCTCACCAGTTTGCTGGCATCATTCCTTACCGATTTTAAATCTTTAGTTACTCCACTCATATCAATCCTCACAAATCTCGTATCTCACCTCATCCCCCCTTTAAAAAATCCTTAATGACTCACATCCCAAAACCCATATACATTCTCCTTTGGAATACGAATGGTGTTAGAAATCACGTTGACGAACTAACAGCTTTGTTACTGGACAAGAACATCGACGTAGCACTAATTACGGAAACACGACTGACCAGAAAACAGCATTTAAAAAATACCTCAATACATAACATACCGTACTGACCATCCTGACGGTAAAGCACACGCCGGTACTGCTGTTATTGTACACCTGTTTTTTTTTGTTTTTTTTTTCTTCCCTACCTCGCCTTTAAGGCTATACGGGATTTTCCCGGGCCGGGGGGTGACGGCGGGGAAATTTAAAATCCTCTCCGGCACCGGGACGCGAACTCGTACTTTTTATATCATCTCAAATCTCTGTTATCCGGTTGCCAGGCAACTAGCGGTGCTGTTACACACGCTTTAGCCTATTCGGCCACCCCGCCCCCTGGCTGTTATTGTACACCACTTCCTTTCTCATCACCAGCTCCCATTGCCAACACAAGATTTCCTACAATCCACCGCTATCGTAATCGAAACCTTCTCCTTTCTCGTCACCATAGCATCAGCATATTGCCCTCCTAACAGATCCATATCCAATATCCAGTTCAGTTCTCTTCTCAACTCCTTAGGACATCATTTCATCCTGGGTTGAGATTTAAACGCCAAACACCATCAATGGGGTTCTAGAACCACGAACTCTCATGGCAGAACATTGTTATCTGCACTCAATTCCCAACGTTTCAGTATCCTTCCTCCTAACTCACCTACCTACTGGCCCACAGATCCTAACCGCAATCCCGATATCCTTGATTTTTTCATCCACAGTGGCTTAGGTTCCCTCAACCATTCCCTTACCTCTCGGGCAGCGTCTGACGAAGATAGAGCCGAAGAATTCGCCAAACACCTTTCCCTTACATTCAGCTCTCATCCAGAATCCAATCCCACCCACACGTCAGCAGTAGGGGAATTCCTTAATTCACCCATCCCACTCTCCTTACCGCCTAAAGCAGTTAATCCTTCTGAGGTCAAATTCCTCTTACAAAAACTACCTACCCGCAAATCACCTGGATACGACCTCCTTACCTCTCAGATCCTTAGACAACTCCCTCCTAAAGCTGTCATATTAGTTACATACATATACAATAGCATCCTACGAACCACCCACTTTCCTCTTTTGTGGAAACATTCCACTATTATCCTGTTTCCGAAACTAGGCAAACCTCCCAACACCTCAACGTCCTACAGACCAATTAGCCTTCTTCCGATTCTCTCAAAAATCTTTGAAAAGATCCTCCTGAAACGCATCATACCCTTTATAGAATCCCAAAATCTCCCTTCCCATCAGTTCGGATTTCGTTCACAACACTTTACAGTCCAACAAGGACTACGAGTGGTTGATCATATTTCCGCAGCATTGGAACGCAAGCAATATTGCTCGGGTGCATTTCTGGACATAATGCTGGACATAATGCTCAAGCTTTCGACAGGGTATGGCACGCCGGGCTTCTTTCCAAGCTGAAAAACTATCTTCCTCAGTCCTTGTTCTCCGTTCCTACCTCTCAGATCGTACCTTCCGAGTTCGTTGCGGTACTGAATTTTCGCATTGCTATCCAATTGAGACAGGTGTTCCTCAAGGTAGCGTATTGGGTCCCGTCCTTTACATCCTCTTTACCACCGATATCTCTGTCCATCCTACCTGTCCGATACCTTCCTGGCAACTTTTGCTGATGACACCGCCATTCTATCATCCGACTCAGATCCTGATATAGCATCCTCAAACCTTCAAAGACACCTCTCCCTGATTGAGCACTGGTGCAATAAATGGCGAATTAAAGTAAACGAATCAAAATGCCAACACATCACCTTCACGCTTCGACGCAGTTCCTGTCCACCAGTACACTTTAATTGCATCCAGCTTCCTTTCTCAGACACAGTCCGGTACCTTGGCTTTCTCTTAGACAGACGACTAACGTGGAACCCTCATACTAGACTTAAAAGACAGGAACTAAACCGACGATATGGCCAACTATACCGGCTACTAAACAAGAAATCTAAACTTTCCATTGAAAACAAGTTACTGATCTACAAGACAATATTGAAACCTATCTGGACTTCCGGACTTGAACTGTGGGGAACAGCAAAATTTTCTAACATCAAACGCATCCAATCCTTCCAATCCAAAGTCCTTCGAACAATAGTCGATGCTCCTTTCTATGTAACCAACAAAACCATACACCATGACCTTAATATCCCATTTGTCTTAGACCTTATCCCATCAAAATTCTCCAAATTCCACCAGAACCTTACCCATCATCCAAATCCCTTTGCACAATCTCTATCCAGCACCACCCATCCATATAATCCTCCAAGGAGGTTAAAACGGCAGTGGCCCCGCACTTTTTATAGTTCGTAAATATTGGAGTTCTGGCAATGGCCAGATTCTCCACTCACGACATGAGTGTATGTGGCTTAAGCACTCTTGCTCAATCTCCATTGGGTTTAGCCCCAGTGACGCGGTTGAGAGAGAAGTGCTGGGATCTCCTGGAGCCATGCTTTTCCCTCCACACTTAGAGGGACAAGTCTGGTTTGGAGTTCCCACACCAGATTGTAAATATTGTATATAGGTATGTATGTGTTCTTTTTATTCATTTATTTTTAGGTTATTTTATTCTTATTTATTGTATATGTGTTATTTTTCTGTATAATTTATTTTATTTACTGTACATAGTGTGAATGTGATCTGTGAATACTATTATAAATGTCGTTGAGACAGATTGTAATATTTTTCAACAAATAAGATTAAAAAAAAAAAAATCGATTTTTTTACCTGTCCTGGTCTTGCAGACTGCAAGACCAAGACCGATTTTTGGTAACACTATCCTCTAGATTATAAGGACTTTCAATCCCTTCATAATTTTTATCGGTACTTGAGATTTCATAACATATCTTCAAATTATTTGTACAACGTTAATTTATTCCTGTTAAAAATCTAAATAATAAGAATTGGAACATTACTGGATTGACGCATTAATTGCAAAAGGAGCAATAATAATGGTAATAATTATTGTACATATTTACAAATTTTGTATTTGCCATGTACGTAAGAAAGGAAAAGGAAAACATATTTGCAATAAAAAATTCCGAAGAAGGAACATGATTATCAAAAAGTCAAAAAATAATCTTAAATATGATTGATGAAATTGAAAATTGAATTCAGGGTTAACATTTATAAATAAAAACGAAATTACAAAAAAAATCCGTTATCAGGAGTCAAATAAAAATAATATAAGGTGTATGATTACCTCAGATTACTATAAAACTATGTAAATTGAACATTGGTGTGCATCACTTTTAAATATCTGTTGTATATAAGAATTTTAGTTTTAGATAAGACTTATTATTTCATTCATGAATTTAAAATATCCGCGTATTTAAAACTAATTCATCAGTAACTTTTACTTTACAGTTTTACTCAAATTTAGAGCTTCACTAGATTAATTAAAAAAAAGAAAGTAAAATGTACGAAATGTTTTTAATGTTGTACCATTAAAAGAAATTATTTGTAAGATAATAAATTTATAGTTCATGTTAATAGAATGATGGTAGTAAACAGTATTCAGAAGAATATTTTCCGTTCTGGCTAATATATTGCTACCGTAAAGTTAGTTTTAGCACTTAATGCTTAAAATGTATGTTAATATTTTACACGGATTTAGGGATGGATCAATCGTGTAGAATTGCATAGATAAGTATCAGTCTGGTTGGATAACAATCAATAGATGTTCCATTGGTTCGTATCTTCTTAGTAACATCAATGGAATTTTCAATATACAGTTTAGATTTCGGAAAGTTGAAATACTAAGTGAATAATCACTGAAGCAGAAATCATAAATAGTATAAAAAACGTAATGTAAAAATTATTAGATAAATTAAATACGTTTTTTCTCTAAACAAAAAAAAGATTTTTGTTTTGAATGATCTTCTTAGTAGCTAATGTCTTCGAACTGCCAATATCTCCTAAATACTACTGAAATTTCATCAAAATCTGTTTATTATATGTATTCAAATTTGTAAGTTAGGACTTCACTTTAACAGTAATAATAAAACCACATATTTGATGACTATAGTCCTACTTTTTTACACCAACGTTTCAGCCCTTAAGCCATTATTAAGGGAAGAAACCTTTAACAAATAAAACAATCATCACAGAAAAAAAAATTAAGATTTAAAAAAAAAAGTGAATTAATAGTAGCGCTGTGAATGTATTTAATTTAAATGGTATATTTATTAAGATTTTTGTCTTCAATTTTTTATCCGAACGTGTCATGGTAGTGACAATCAGCAGATTGGTGGTAATGTAGAAAATGACATAATAGGCATGACGAAGAATGGAACCCAGCAGCACTTTTTCCCTGGTCTGTTTACTGCTACGTATCAAAATGGGTTGATTATTGGATTTTGATAACGGGATGCCACTGGTAATTATTGATTATAATTATCCAGAATTAATTAATATAAATATTTCATTAATAAAATATTGGTTAAACAATTTATGTCATTTGACATATTGGTCCTTGATTAATTTATTGGATTACTTCTCACAAAGGCTTGTTGTGTGTTTATCTGTTCTGTAATTACCAAACATTACCTGTGCTTATAATGAAAGAAATAGGTGGCATGATTAAAATAACTTTTATGTCCAAATTATGTTTATTTACAGATGATATAAGAAAGAATGTTATATACATTATATTTACAAAAATTAATGAACTATACAATTGGTTGTGAAGGCATGATTCAGATGGATGGAATTGAAAATTACATTGCCATTAAATATTTAAACATCTTTAAAAAGGAATTGTTGGGAATTACTTATCTAATATGGCATGGCTGCATCTGCAAAGTCCATGGGTCATGTTTCAGTCCTCCAGCTAGAAGAAAACATCAGGGACCTCCTCAGGGCCGGGCAGTCCATCCGACATCTCCTCTATGCTGGGCAGTGGCGTAGGCTCAAAAGCCTCTCCTCATCCAGCTGTCCTCGCTTCCTTCCCAGCTTGAAGTCTCCTCAGCTCAGTCCCAAGAAGAAGTGTTTCAGCCGAGTCCCAAGAAGAAGTGTCTTCGTCCAAGTTCTATATTTTCCACCTTTTTTCATCCCCTCTCTAGGGGCAAGAATTGTTCCCATTGGTTCAATTTTTGTAGCAGAAGGGATGACCACACCCCCAGCGATATGTTGAACTAATATTTACCCTTTTAGCAGGTACACGACCGTTTCTTCCTATGCCTAAGAGTTAAAAGCTTTTTAATCCTCTTTAAACGGTCCTTTGGTGTTTTTGGCCGACATGTGTCGTCAAGTACTTCTATTGCTAGTGGGTGTGCTAAGACTATTTTCAAGAGTGCTAAAAGGTTACCTCAGGGGATTATCAGGTATCCCGACCACTATCTAAGTAACCACTTACAAAAGGTTGGGTCGGGGGTTTCAGGTACCCGCCCAGGTGTTAGGAATTATTTTTAAATATTATTAATTATCATTAGGCTATGTTCAATACATAGCATTACATCCTAAAATCAGGAAAGGAGATCTCTCATCCAGCTCCTTTTCAGTCGCCTCCTGATGAGCATTTCAGTCGTGGCCATGTCATTGATAAGTCCATTGTAATGTCCGTGTAGTTTAGAATGAAATCGGGAGTAGATCGTACGTATGTGCTGGTCAATGGTTGGTTGTCTTAGGTCGGTATGTAAAGTCTTGTTGTTGACGTACCAGTGAGCGCAAGTTATTAGTCTTAAAATTTTTGATTGAAAGGATTGTAGTTTTTGTAAGTGAGTCTTTTTTGCTGAACCGTAAATCTGTGAGGCGTATGTCCAAATGGGTTTGAGCAGTGTATGTATTTAGTATATGTATTTAAGTGTATGTATGTGTATGTATTTAGTTTTAGTCTAATTTTCAATTTTGATTTAGAAAACAGGGAGTATAATATTTTCAGTCTCTTGTTCAATGTCTTTCTTTTCATTTTGACGTGTGGGCCCCAGGTCATCCTTCTGTCGAATATTAGTCCGAGGTAGTGTCCGTCTGAGGAATTGGATTGTTGCTGATATAAACCGGTGGGCATGTTTCTCGTCGAAGCGTAAATGTTATGTGTTGTGATTTAATCTAATTTTCCAAAGTGAATACCAATTTTGTAAATTTAATGAGGCTAGTCTGGGGTCGTGGTGTTTTGTTAAAATTGTTGTATCGTCAGCGTAAGTAGCAGTCAATGTTTCAGAGGTGGTAGGCATGTCATGCGTATAGACAATGTAGAGTAAAGGTGCCAATATTGATCCCTGAGGCACTCCTGCTGATATTGGTCGAATTGAGGAAATTTCTAAACCCTGTCGGACAGAGAAGAATCTCTCGAAAAGGAAAGACTGAAGAATGAGATAGTATGTATTAGGCAAGATAGATTTGAGTTTAAAGAGAAGTCCCTGGTGCCAGACTTTATCAAATGCCTGGGCAACATCTAGAAATACGCCGGTAGCATATTGTTTTTGCTCTAGCGCTCCAGCAATGTAGTCAGTAACTCTGTGTAATTGGTGTGTAGTTGAATGAAATGTACGAAAACCGAATTGATGATCAGGTATTATTTGTTGGCCTGTCAGTATGTCAACCAGTCTTTGGTATATTAATTTTTCGAAAACTTTGGAACATATCGGAAGGGGACTGATAGGTCGGTAGGATGAGGGATTGAAAATGTCTTTGTCCCTTTTGTGTATCATCTTCATATGTGAATATTTCAATTGTAATGGGAAGTTAGTTGTCCTCAGAATACAGTTGTATATTGTCGTAAGGAACACTAGAGCTTTCCTAGCCATTTGCTGGAGCCCCTCCGCAATTATTAAGCCATAACCTGGAGCTTTTCTTTTAGGGAGATGTCTGATTTGTTGTGCGACTTGTGAAGGAGTGAACGAAAGAGGGGGAGGTGTCATCTGTAATGGTATGTCTAGAGTATCAAACACTAAGGTTTCATGTTCTGTGTTCGTGAAGTCAGTAAATGGTGTGAATACTGATGAGAGATGGTCTGCAAATATTTCAGATTTTTCTCTATCCGACAAAGTCCATGAACCGTCTTCGTTTCGCAGGGGTACTGACACCGCTCGATGTTTTAACAAATTTTTGGTATGCTTCCACAAACTTCCATCGTCAGTTGATAACTGAAATCAATCAAATGAGCATCATAATTGGTTCTATTGAATTTTTGTATTAGTCGTTTAAGTTCGTTATTCAGTCTGTTAAATGTCCGTCTATCTGAAGGAAGTCTGTTAGTCTGCCATACCTTACGTGCTCTCCTCTTTGCCGTGATCAAGTCCCTTATATATTGAGGATATCTTGGCAAGTGTTCTGCTCTTGATGACGTTGGTAGAGATGAAGACCAAGCTGCTTTTTGGACACTTTTTGTAAATTTGTCCACTGCTTCTTCTAGCTCATCTGCTGTTTTAATGGAGCCAGGGATTGAAAGTTCTGAATCCAGGATTGCCCTGTAAGCATCCCAATCCATTTTACCATTCAGGAGCTTAGGTGTTCGTGGGAGATTGATGGGCTCATTAAGGATAACCAAATGTATAAGGGAATGGTCAGAGCAAAGATCAGAGCTCGTATTTATGGTGTAAGGTATGGTGCGCAGTCCTTTGGTTATAAAAAAGTCTACTAGGTCTGGGGATTTACGTTGTGAAGTCGGCCAATATGTCGGTGTATCAGGTGATATAGTGTCTAATGAAAGCTCGTGGATAGCAGCTCTCAGATTTCTACCTCTTGGTGTGCACAGCCGTGATCCCCAAAATCGGTGCTTTGCGTTAAAGTCACCGCCTACTATAAAGCAACGCCCAAGGCTTCGAAAATAATTGCAAAACATCGAAGGTGTTAATACGTACCTCGGAGGACAATATACTGAGGCAATTGTTATTGTGTGATGTTTGGTACGTAGTGTTAAGCCTGTGGTTTGAATGTCAGGTGTAGTAGGTAAGTTTAAGGGATTATGTGATAATGATGTCTTTATTAGTATTGCCGTACCACCATGAGCTGTGTTGTCTGGATGGTCTGTTCTGTAGGTATTGTAACCAGAAATATGAAATTTAGTTCGTGGTGTAAAGTGTGTTTCTGTTATCATTACGATGTCGATACGTTTTTCGTGTAAATATAAGTCTAATTCTGTCCTATGTTGCATTAGTCCGTTTGCATTCCACAGAAGGATGGACAGGGAGCCTACAGTTAGCTGATTAATGGCCATTAGGAAGATACATGCCTTGTGTTATCAGTGCGAGCTGTTGGAGGAGACTAAAAAGGGGCTGAATGAGAGTGTTCAGACCATTCAGTAACTGGAATAGTTGTGGAGACATGCAGTTTTCGGCTGAAGGTAGCTGGGTACTTTTCACCCTCATGACTGCTGAAGGATGAGTGTTTTGAGGTACTGATGGTGGAGGCTGTAGATGCAGTTCCTGAACTTGCGGTTGCGTTTGCTTCATTGTTGGCTGCTGTTGCGCTGGAGGTTGCTGTTGAGGAGGCTTCTGCTTCCGCTTCTGCTCTTGATATGGGCTTTGCGAAGGTTGTGGAAGATCCGGGAAATTTTGAAGATTTACAGAAGGAGGTAATTCCCTCTGGTGAGCATGATTCCTCTTGGTCCTTTGTACCCTTAGATCTCTAAGGGTTTGACACACACGGTAATTGGCCGGATGTTCGCCTTGACAATTAGCGCATTTGGCTGGGGTTTCTCTTGTTTTACTACAAGTGGAGCTGTCATGACCTTGTCCACATCTGACGCATCGTGATGCGTGGTTGCAATACGATCGTGTGTGACCGTATTGTTGGCATCTGATGCATTGCGGGATGTGTTTCTTCCTTCTAGGTTCTTCAATGGTAACCTTTGTATAAAATAATTTAGTTATTTCAAAAATTTTCTCATTGTAAGTTTCCTTACATCTACAAAAAAACATAGGTAGTGGCCGTTTAAAACGTGAGATGGCATTGGTAATACCTACGATTTTGTATCCAAATACTTCGAGATCTTTTTTAATTTCTTCGATTGGTGTGTTGTGATGGAGGTCTTTGATCACCACGCGAGGATTTCTATCCTCAGGAAGCTGAAAGGTATGAAATTCAGCTCCGCTGTTTTTCAAGCAGTTGACTATTTGTCTGTAATTGTTTGGGATCTGGGGGTAAATAGTTACGCCCTTAGAAGTCGTTTTTAGTAAAAAGGAATCTGGTCCTGAATTAGATTGTAAATACGACACAAGAGCCGCATAGTTTTCAACACCGGTGATGTAGATGGGAGGTGGATTCTTTATAGCAATAGATGGTGGATTAGTAGAAGATGTTTGGCATTGGTTGTTATTATTAGAAAGAACTTGAAAACTATTGCTAGTAGTTACCACTACTTCATGTTTTTTCTGTTTCCCCGGGTCCCTGTTTTCAGTAATGTTTCGTTTTCTGGCTGTTACCAGTTCCCATGCTCCTCTTTCGTTGCCTGCGCACGGGGGATTGTCATAGCAGTCCATTCGAGCCGTAGCTTGGGTTGTCTCGGTCTCCTTCATAACAGTGGCTGATTCCGCCTCACTCATAGGTACTTCGAACCTAAGCTTCAATGTTTTAGTTCGCCTGGTTATTTAGGTAAAAATAACTCTTAATCTCACAGTTATTTCCAAAAAAAATTTAAACGAAAACAATTTTAACTTTTATAATTGGCAACCATATGTTATTCCATAAGTAGTTTAAATATTTATTTTGGGAGTGTGATAATATAATGAGGTTTTGAAATAAATATAACCTTATAGAAGAAGGTTTTATTGTTTGACCAGTTAAATGGAGTTGACGAGGGCAATTCAGTCCATAATGATTTTCAATTACTAAAATAGGTAAGTAAAATAGATAATTAAATGAAAATGATTAATTAGCAAATATAATAAGGCTGTGTTGATTGTTTTATTTGTTAAAGGTTTCTTTCTTCCCTTGATAATGGACTAAGGACTGAAACCTTACAGCAAAAAGACAAATAAAGTAGGATTACAGTGATCGAATATGGGATTTTATTATTAGTTCATCAACATCTATTCAAGCGAAAACTGGAATAAGGAACCTATGAATGAAATTATTTTAGAAGTTTTTTTCCAGACGCAGGAAATTTTAAAACTTGTAAATTACGTGAGATGACGGGGAACAAGTCTACCTTAGCCAAGTAAATAAAAAATAAAATAAGGGAGTTATCTTAAATTTGGAAATGATTTCATGCCGCATGACCTATCGGCATTGCGGGGTTGCATCATATTCCGCGATCCTATGTAAAAAGTGTAATTTAATTAATACAAATATAAACGGCCACTTTACCATTCATACAGTTACCTGTTAAAAAGAAGAAAATATTATTACATCCTATATTATAAACTAAAACATTTTATGAAATGGATGGGATGGAAAATAATAGGAGTTCAAGAAAAGCGATGTTCAGAGAACTGGGATTTTTATGACGCCGTGAACCATCGATCTGTTTGTCATCATAGGTGGCAATATTTTTGGATTGAAGACGTCACGATCTAACAACAGCTAGCTGACATTCTATCAATCTACCTTGAGTGGTTTTAAAATCAACAACAAGACGCGATTTAAAACTTAGCTCAATCGTTTAGACAAAACCTTTAGTCCTAGTTTATACGTGCTTTATTAAGTGAAATGTCATACAATTAAACTCGTTCAACCATATTTATTTTAGTTCATTTCTGAAATACTTGGAAATAACATTTATAATTAATAATATAAACATTAATATTATGACGTTTCACAACAGTTCAAATTCTGATTACTTTTCTCGTAAATTTTTTATCTAGATTTTTATAATTTAGTGATACCAAACATTTCCGTTGTATTTGAAATTTCGTATAAAAGCGACGTTCCATATTTTTTAAGATTTTTTGCTAAATAGAGGGATAATATTCTTGTAGCGATATGTTAAATGATTCAGATGTAAATTGTCATAGAAAAGCCATGTGCATCAGATTTTTTTCAAATAATTGGTTTTTGGATTCTATGTGTCGTAAACGTAAACCTCAAAGGTTAAGATGAAGAGAGATGTTATTTAAAAAAAAAAATGGTTAATATTAAAATAAAAATTTTTTTTTAAAGACTTGAACAAATTGATTAAATGACATTTTAAATAGAATCACATATTGCATCTTTATATATTAGAGCTTTATGCAGCTCACTAAAACTAATTAGAATTCAAATAGATGAAAATAAATTGAATTGGCTAATATGCACATGCATAAAGTAAAAAAATAATCAGGAAAAAAAACTGAAGTGAGACCAAATCGAATTGAAATATAAGTTCCCAACAAAAAAATGAATATTCTTAATTTATCGGACTATAGTATGAAATATCTGGCAGTAAATTATTAACTAATAAGAAAGCGGTCACGCGATATCTATTGGTAATCATAACAACCATAAATCACTAAAATCATATGACATTAGGGTAAATCGATTACATTCACAACAAAAATTAATAGATTAAGAGGACATTCGGAGTATTAACAGTTGGAGACCACAATTTTTAGTCCGTGGTACTGACCCCTCTTTATCGAATTATTAACATCCGCCTGAAAATTCGTAAATAGTTTCACCTCATCGTAACCTATAACTCTTGGGGATTGAGAAATTGGGGCGATTTCAATCTGAAAATAAATTTATCACAAAATCGATAAAAAAGGTGGCCTACAAAAATATTGGGCCCTTTGTCCTATATATCCTCGCCGTAGGTCACGTCAAACGGCCCAAGATTTTTCTAGGCCACCTTTTTTCTCGACTTTGTGACCAAATTGTCTTACGATCCAAGAAGAAAGCAAATGGGTATTTACGAGTTTTAAGTACCTAATTAAATAGACAAAGTTCGCCCCCCTCCAGATTGAAAACACTCCAATTCCAAGAGTTTTCGTAAATAAAATAGACTATTTACCACAGACTATTTATAAGATTAAGATATTTATTTTCATATTTTTGTTATCAGACACCTTGTTTCGCCAAATCGTGAAGTCGTTTACTTAAGATAGCGACTGGTTAGATTTATATAATCCTCACAACTGTTAAAAACTTCTAGTACAACATATAATTATTACTGAGAAAAATAAAAACATTCGGCAATGTTCATGTGTCTTCAATACTAAATCCATATGTCTTCAATATTAATTAAAGATACAGAAAAAATATGCGAAGAATATAGTTCTGAGTAATATCATTAGATCTTCGATATCGTTATGTAGGTCAACATAACCTCGTTATTTTGACGATTTAGAGGTGTAGGTCACGCCAAACAGCTCAAAATGTTTTAAGGTCGCCTTTTTTTTTCTACTTTGTGCTAAAGTTATCTTACGATTAATGTGTAAATCAAATGGGTATTTACGAATTTTTAGTACCTAATTAAATAGACAAAGTTTGCCGACCTCCATATTTAAAAAGCCCCAATTCCGAGAATAAACGTAAATAAAATATGTGAAGGTTACGATGAGATGAAGTTATTTACGAAAATTTCATTTAAAGAATTTAAATACTGCAGATATTTAAAGCATTAAAAAAATATTTTATGTTAAGTTTTTATTCACCTTTCTTTTATGGATTGTAAAGATCAATAGATAAAATGAATGAGAAAGTTATTAATTGCCAAAAGTTGAATTTAATAATAGCATACACATTTCGTTAAAAAATAACTGGTGTCTTTGTAGGATGATTAGAACTCTAGAAAAAAAAAATCGATAGGCCTAAGCACAGGCTTCGAAGTATAGAGTAGAAGCAGTAGGGAAATAAATCGATACTTAGGTTTCATAACACGATGCAGTCCTGCAGGCAAACAGCTAAGGGGGAGAAGTATTGGTCGAAATAATTTAATATTTATTCTTTAATTGTTAATTATGTTTAATTGTTTAATGTTTATTTGGATTTTATATGGATCAACGATGATCAAGATGGCAATGATGGGTAAAAGTGAAACTTCAAAAGTTCAATTATTTTATCTATACTGTATGTTATTTCTAAAGAAAATCTGATTTTCTTCGGTGATGGAAAACGTTTATTTTTTTTCACTTGTTGGAAAACATATATGATTACAATTTGGAAAAAAAACAACATATAAATGTGGAAATGAAGGTTGACAGTTAGCTAGCTAATCATTCTTGTGATAAGGATTGGAATAGAAAGAGTATATAGCACTATTTATATTTTCGTTGAGATCTTGATCTATATATACTAACTCAGCACCTAGATTAAAAGATTATGAGAAACAAGAGAACAGATTTGTTTATGGTTTAAAAATCATAACAGGTTTTTTCGAGTGGATTTGTTGACTAATAAATCTACTTCTCTTTTCCTGATACAGTTTCTGATTGAAAAATAAACCTCGAATAAAAAGTAAAATATTTTGTAACAATAAAATGGAACATTAAAGCAAAAGATTTATAAAATAGTATAGTCCGTGGTACAGACCCATTTTTATCAGATTATTAACATCCGTCTAAAACTTCGTGCATAGCTTCATTTTCTCGTAACCTACTTTTTATTTACGAAATTTTTTGTAATTAATTGCGTTTTCAATCAGAAGATTAACAAACTTTGTCTATTTAATTAAGTACTAAAAACTCATTAACACCCATTTACATTCCTCTTGAATCGTAAGATGATTTGATCACGAAATTTGGAATAAATATGGCTTACAAAAATATTTGGCCCGTTTGGTGTGATCTCTACCCTCAAAACGTCAAAATAACAATGTTATATAGTCCAAATAACGAAATGTTTTTGTATGGAATTTTTTTTATTATTTTGTGATAAAATCGTGTTACGGTTAAAGTGGGAAGAAAATTTATTTATGAGTATTTAGTACCTAATGCAATTAATTATTTTAATTAGAAAAGGCCCCATTTCTGAGTTTTCATAAATAAAAAAATTGTAGATTAAGATAAGATAAAGGTATTAATGAAGTTTTAGGCGGATGTTAATATTTGATAAAAAGGAGACTATACCGCGTTTAAACTCTGGATAAACTCAGAAATAAATAATGTATTATACAAAAGAAATGTTTAGATGTAATACTTATATTTCAGTTTGTGTGTGACCAAGAGATTAATTTTAGCCCGGGTGCAAATATAATTGGATAGGGAAAATAACATGCCAAAACAAGCAGATTTTCGCAGGCACCAATGTATACAGACCGGTCCAGATGCTCCGTTTTCCACAACGTTTTGTCTGCGCAGTCTTAAGACGGAATGAAAACGTTGCAATTTTTAGAGCGTCCACACGGCACAGACATATCTGTATATTTTGCTCAGTTTTGTGTGAGATCGTCATGGAGGAGGTACTACTCTGGTAGATTTTCGCGACGTGTCTTGTTAAAAAAAAAAGTTAGGAACATTTCAGTAGTACCCGGCGTTCAAAGTGGTCAAGGAAGTGGCTTCTAAAAAGGCAGCACTTTGCATCCGTTGCATCAATTTCTTTAAATTTATTTGCTAAAATTTCATAAGCCTACCCCTTCTTATCCCTGTCAATGTATTATTTTGATTTAACACGCCAAATGCACGGGAATCTTTCATACAGAGCAATAAAATCGGTTAAAAACTCCCTAGAACATTGCCGAAGGTCAGCCATTGTCGCCTGACAAATTGAAACTGAGTGACAAAATAAATCGGAAAACGGTGCAGTTCAAGGAAATCTAGGCTCTTTGGCTCAGTTTTACTAAAACTGTACAGTCTTCGAAATGGATTCAAAACTGCACAGCTTTCCAGTCCACACGCAACGTTTTATCTGCAACGCTTTGAACTGCGCATGACAAAACGTTGTACAAAACGGAGCGTCTGGACCGGACTTAACTGAGCAGATGGCTCGTTTCTGTGAGGATGCAAAAGAAAGATTCCAGCGCAAACAACATACTCTCGCAATATATGTTGAAATAAAGATTCTTTCGACAGAGTTTGCCAAAAAGTCGTTCTTAGTGAGCTCCTCAAAATGAGTATAGGTGGAAAAATGTACCGAGCCATACGGTCCTTCCTGGTCCAGAGGTTTCTCAGAGTAAGATACAATGACTGGTGTTCAAGCTTCAGAGAATTTTGGCAGGGAGTGACTCAGGGATATGTTTTAAGCCCTACGCTCTTTAATATAAAGATAAAGAACTTAGTGGCTGTGCTCGAGAGAATACCTAAAATATCTGCCCTACTGTTCGCTGATTATCTATATTTAAGGAATGGACTTAATCCGTAACAACTATTAATATTAACTTTAATTTTATTTAATCATTTAATCATGCATTGACCTTTCTCATGAACTTTCTCAAATAAAAGCACAAAGGCCTAGATAGCCAGGTCTGATAGCTTAGAAATAGTTATCTAGAATGTATTGACTGGACAGAAGACACTTATCAAGACTTAGAGAACAATAACCGTTTTCAGCAAATGAGCACTTTCTCACAAACTTCATATCAATTCTAAAAGATAAGGATATCAATTCTTAATAGTTGATAACTTCATTCACACCCTTCCTAGACCGACCAGAATTGATTCATCCCCCCTACTATTCCTGAGCATATAACCCCCATGATCCTCAGACCAAACCACTCATGCAGTTGCATTCTTGAGTCATACTCTTTACTGCAGGAGACCTGGAGTGAACTAATGTAGTCAACTCATATATCCATATTATATTACTCTGCATTTTAGATGTCATTTGTAACTTTTTGAATAAAAGTATTATTTATAAAGTCTCCACTACCTCCGATTCGTTAACTTACTAATACATGCGAACAATACTCGAAGTAACAATAAATGGCAGGTGATGGCAAGATTTTTTCCCTGGGAGTTGTCTAATGAAACGGAAGTAAATACCCAGAAAACTGAGTTTCAAGTGTTCACACTACTAACCAAAGAGCACGAGCTGGAAGTCATTTATAATAATGTTTCTTTGCCAAGAACTTATGCAGGCAAATACCTCGGAGTTAAGTTGGATAGAAGAATGAATTGGAACAGTTAAATTGAAGAGATGGTGGAAAAGGGGGGACGGAACCTTAGGGATGAATAGAGTCCTTTTAAAAATTTAAAAGGACAAATTACACACAGTTTGTTCAATAAGTCGTAAGTTTTTTTTTTTAGTTCAAATTAATTCAAAACATTTCATTCAGTAAATCGAGCCATCTCATAACCAGGCCAAGCCGTTCGCTCAAAAAAATTTGAGTTGTTACATTGTTACATACATTGTTACATACCAATAAGTGGTCAACCCAAACACATAAGCCTAATTGCAGTGTCGCCGTAGCCAGGAAATTATTATTGTTACTTTGCTATCAGAATGTTGGTGGCTTTAATAACTAATTTGCTTGAACAACGTAAGTACCTGCTTTTGTGGTTCTACTACAAAAGGTTATAGTCCGTGGTACAAAACGCTTTTTATCAAATTATTAACATCCAACTGAAAAAGTTCCATCCAAACATCCAATCCTTATCACAAGAATGACTAGCTAGCTAAATGTCAACCTTCATTTGCACATTTATATGTTGTTTTTTTTTCTAAACTGTAATCATATATGTTTTCCAACAAGTGAAAAAAAATACACGTTTTCCATCACCGAAGAAAATCAAATTTTCTTTAGAAATAACATACAGTAGAGATTAAATAATTGAACTTTTGAAGTTTCACTTTTACCCATCATTGCCATCTTGATCATCGTTGATCTATATAAAATCCAAATAAACATTAAACAATTAAACATAATTAACAATTAAAGAATAAATATTAAATTATTTCGACCAATACTTCTCCCCCTTAGCTGTTTGCCTGCAGGACTTCATCGTGTTATGAAACCTAAGTATCGATTTATTTCCCTACTGCTTCTACTCTATACTTCGAAGCCTGTGCTTAGGCCTATCGATTTTTTTTTTCTAGAGTTCTAATCATCCTACAAAGACACCAGTTATTTTTTAACGAAATGTGTATGCTATTATTAAATTCAACTTTTGGCAATTAATAACTTTCTCATTCATTTTATCTATTGATCTTTACAATCCATAAAAGAAAGGTGAATAAAAACTTAACATAAAATATTTTTTTTAATGCTTCAAATATCTGCATTTTTTAAATTCTTTAAATGAAATTTTCGTAAATAACTTCATCTCATCGTAACCTTCACATATTTTATTTACGTTTATTCTCGGAATTGGGGCTTTTTAAATATAGAGGTCGGCAAACTTTGTCTATTTAATTAGGTACTAAAAATTCGTAAATACCCATTTGATTTACACATTAATCGTAAGATAACTTTAGCACAAAGTAGAAAAAAAAAGGCGACCTTAAAACATTTTGAGCTGTTTGGCGTGACCTACACCTCTAAATCGTCAAAATAACGAGGTTATGTTGACCTACATAACGATATCGAAGATCTAATGATATTACTCAGAACTATATTCTTCGCATATTTTTTCTGTATCATTAATTAATATTGAAGACATATGGATTTAGTATTGAAGACACATGAACATTGCCGAATGTTTTTATTTTTCTCAGTAATAATTATATGTTGTACTAGAAGTTTTTAACAGTTGTGAGGATTATATAAATCTAACCAGTCGCTAACTTAAGTAAACGACTTCACGATTTGGCGAAACAAGGTGTCTGATAACAAAAATATGAAAATAAATATCTTAATCTTATAAATAGTCTGTGGTAAATAGTCTATTTTATTTACGAAAACTCTTGGAATTGGAGTGTTTTCAATCTGGAGGGGGGCGAACTTTGTCTATTTAATTAGGTACTTAAAACTCGTAAATACCCATTTGCTTTCTTCTTGGATCGTAAGACAATTTGGTCACAAAGTCGAGAAAAAAGGTGGCCTAGAAAAATCTTGGGCCGTTTGACGTGACCTACGGCGAGGATATATAGGACAATTAATTAAGAATATTCATTTTTTTGTTGGGAACTTATATTTCAATTCGATTTGGTCTCACTTCAGTTTTTTTTTCTTGATATTTTTTTACTTTATGCATGTGCATATTAGCCAATTCAATTTATTTTCATCTATTTGAATTCTAATTAGTTTTAGTGAGCTGCATAAAGCTCTAATATCAATGATGCAATATGTGATTCTATTTAAAATAGCATTTAATCAATTTGTTCAAGTCTTTAAACAATTTTTTTTATTTTAATATTAACCATTTTTTTTTTTTAAATAACATCTCTCTTCATCTTAACCTTTGAGGTTTACGTTTACGACACATAGAATCCAAAAACCAATTATTTGAAAAAAATCTGATGCACATGGCTTTTCTATGACAATTTACATCTGAATCATTTAACATATCGCTACAAGAATCTTATCCCTCTATTTAGCAAAAAATCTTAAAAAATATGGAACGTCGCTTTTATACGAAATTTCAAATACAACGGAAATGTTTGGTATCACTAAATTATAAAAATCTAGATAAAAAATTTACGAGAAAAGTAATCAGAATTTGAACTGTTGTGAAACGTCATAATATTAATGTTTATATTATTAATTATAAATGTTATTTCCAAGTATTTCAGAAATGAATTAAAATAAATATGGTTGAACGAGTTTAATTGTATGACATTTCACTTAATAAAGCACGTATAAACTAGGACTAAAGGTTTTGTCTAAACGATTGAGCTAAGTTTTAAATCGCGTCTTGTTGTTGATTTTAAAACCACTCAAGGTAGATTGATAGAATGTCAGCTAGCTGTTGTTAGATCGTGGCGTCTTCAATCCAAAAATATTGCCACCTATGATGACAAACAGATCGATGGTTCACTGCGTTACGAAAATCCCAGTTCTCTGAACATCGCTTTTTTAAACTCCTGTTATTTTCCATCTTATCTATTTCACAAAATGTTTTAGTTTATAATATAGGATGTAATAATATTTACATTACGATTATAAACATTACGAACGATGTTTCACATGTGTCAGAAAAACGTAGATAACAATCAACAGTGGAAGAAGTACGAAGGAAATAAATTCGTTTGCATACACTTAAAATAAAAATGACTGATCATGAATGAAATTTAAAAATGGAATTTAAATAATCCGGGTTTGTTTGCGAATGCGGTATAAGGTCGTATACACGATGATAATATCAAAAAGAGAAAGGTGGCGCTTCATTGTCATTCATAAGGCGGTAACTTCCTATTTATAAGGGACGATTCATCGACCCTAGAGGAAATCGAATCATTGAAAGTTAAATCGATCCTATACTAGTTCCTTTTAAATCAATAGGTAGAAGTGTTCTAAAAATGACAGTCTGATATTTCTTGTCTCTTCATCGAGTACCACCATGCGCATGATCCATAAACAGATTCTTAATGATATCATTAACATATCTTATTCCAATCTAAAATCTGAAAATATGGCTGTTAGAAAAAAATAAATTCAGAGATTACCGTTGATAATAAAAACAACATAAAAAGTAAGAAATATAATCTACACCTCTGTTAACTGCTTAAAATTAATAATAATAAAATCAAAGAGGCTTTACATATCTACTATATGTTTTTGAGAAGATGTCAGCATAATGAAGTGACGAACTTACTCAACCGAAACAAAAAAGAAATTGAAAATAATCGATGTAAGCTAGTGTTGCCCAAATAAACACATTAAAGTGCAAAAAAATTAATGAAATCAATTTGACAATAATTTAAAAGCAAAGCCAAGAAAGATAGTGATAGGACCCCACGTTAAAATGGAAGGGAGAGAACTACAAAAATAATATTTCACGGCTGCTCAACAGTGTTGAGTTGGTAAAACACAAAATATTCAATCAATCAACAGATAATATTTAAAAAAAAAAATAAGAGAGAGTAAAGAAAATCTATACAATGTCAGTAATTATTTAAATAAAAAGTCTAGTGGATCCACTTTTCTACTTATTTTAATATTATTTTTCTTTATAATTTATTTTATTTATTGTACATAGAGTCTGAATGTGATCTCTGAACACTATTATAAATGCCCTTTGAGACAGATTGAAATATTTTTCAATAAATAAATTTTAATTCACAAATTCACTTATTTTAATTAATTTTAACTGTCTTCGTTAAAAATAATACAATTTAATTAGACTAATTTTCTTGATAAACGATCAGAGAATTAGAGTACGATTTCTTTGATGAACTAAAGCAATGTAAGTGGGCACGTGAACAATTATTAAAATCAAAGCATAAAATGCAATATACTGTAACATTGCTAAGACTTTAAAATTTAATAACTTCTAAAAAATGTTCCCACTACATACTATAGA
Organism: Nezara viridula; assembly: GCA_928085145.1. Taxonomy (NCBI): domain Eukaryota; kingdom Metazoa; phylum Arthropoda; class Insecta; order Hemiptera; family Pentatomidae; genus Nezara; species Nezara viridula. The sequence continues at coordinate 94,848,401 of OV725077.1, forward strand.
GATATTACTACCATTTTTCAGAATGGGGAAATCTAAGTAACCCCGATTAAAAAAAAAAATGGAAGAATTAAATGCAAAAGTATATTGGTTCAACCAATTCTTTACATATATTAACTAAAATTACAAGTAAAAGGGGCAGAGTGGCCGAGCGGGCTAAAGTGTGTCCACAGCACCGCGCGTTGCCCAGCAACCTGATAACCGAAGTTGGAGAGAATAAAATTATGAGTTCGCGTACCGGTGCCCAGGGGATCTTTTAACTCTGCCATTATTCCCCGCGCTCACCCCTAGTGAGGCCCGGGAAAACCCCCATATAGCCTAAAAGACGAGGTAGGGGAGAACAAAAAAAAACAAAAAAAAAAACAACTAGAATTGTATAGTATTAGTAACTATTTTTCCTTAATCTTTATTAAAAAAAAAAAAAAGCCTTTATTTGTATCAGTCTTGGTCTTGGAAAGTGAAAGATCAAGACCGATTTTGGGCAACAATAATGTAAACATCTTCAACACAATCAATTAGTTCGGGTTGCCACTCAAGATTAAGTGAGTGCCATTAGAATATAAAATTTTATCAATATTGCCAGAAAAACTTTTCTTTTTTTTTTTTATATAGTTACTGTAATTAAAGTACAAATAAATATATGAAGTGGACTGGTTTTTAATTTTCAGATTGATCGTCAAACGTAAAACAGATTCTGGAGAAGCACTTCATATCACTAGCAGCTCATATTGAGTGTTATCAATGTTGTGAACAAAAATATTTATCAATGATATTACTATGATTTATGAAAAATTGTGTTTGAAATTAGTTCGAATGAAATATAGGTTCGCAGATGCTAATAACAGAAGAAAAGCAGATTAAAAGGAGATTAAATTCCCGAAACCTAAAATGACCGACATTAAGCGTCACTGGACTTGATGACCAAAGTCATCATGGCAACCTTCTCCCGCAATGGAATGACTCAACATTTTGACGATGATAATGAACTGCATAAACCAGGTTAACCTGAATATGAATCATAGAAGTATAAAGATACAAAATAATGCTTTGTGGAAATAGATAGTTCAGTTAAACCGTACGGGTAATGGATGTGATGATAAAAGACGCGGTAATTATTAACTCAATGCAATAAAAAATTGAAAAATGGAATTCTGAGTGTCAATTCCAATGCTATTTAAATAAACCAGAATAAGATAACTACTGTTATGCACGTAATATAAACCTTTTCATCTCATCTCATAAATCTACTCAATTTCCATTAAACCTGATCTTATGTAACAGTCTTAAAAATATTAATTACAAGGTAAATTTAAATAGAATTTCATCGTTTCCATTCTTTCAAGATTAAATTAATATCTTTTGACAGTGGATATAGACCATAATAAAAATCTTATCTAATCTAATAATCTTTTACCTCTTGAGCGGTGTGAGGTAGCCTTATGTAGACAAGAGACCTGATCGATCTGATATAAATAAGTCATTAGAAAGTACATATTTTTGATGAAACATAAACATTTAGGAGAAAAAATAAATTGATGACAATAAATAAAATATTTTAGCTAATAGGCCTCACAACGAAAGCGAACTGATGCATAATAATGAACTACATGATTCTTTTTTTTTTTTTTTTTGTTCTTCCCTACCTCGCCTTTTAGGCTATACGGGATTTTCCCGGGCCGGGGGGTGAGGGCGGGGAATTTAAAATCCCCTCCGGCACCGGGACGCGAACTCGTACTCTTTTTATATCATCTCAAATCTCTGTTATCCGGTTGCCAGGCAACTAGCGGTGCTGTGCACACGCTTTAGCCTATTCGGCCACCCCGCCCCCTTCTTCAACATGATTCTACCGAACTTAAACAAATCCCACAGTTTCATAGCAGGGTAATTGCATGTGAATTCAAAACGCAATGGGGAACCAGGAGTAACTTCCCGGTTGGATCTAAAAAGTTGCTGACGTTTATATTGTAAATCTATTATTGATAAAACATGAATACATATATTAGGAAGATTCGTTAGTGTAAGTTACTGTATTAGGTCATAGATCATATAATATAAGCTAAAGTTTAATGCTGACACTACATACAATTATTACCTCTCATATACATCACGATTTACTCCTCAAAGTAGGGGTAGATAAAGACATAGCGAAGATTCTAAGCTGTAAAAATTGCAGCTTATTATTAGTAATCATAAATTTAACATTTAGTTTTTAAAATTTGTTCGATTATTTTATGGAAGCTTTTTTTGAGTGAATCGGTAATTTTCAGTATATTTCAGATAATTTATTTTGAATTCCGAGGTAATTTCGGGGATTTTACTGAGTCAGGAGAAAGGGCGGGGGGTTAATGTCGAGTTAAAAGCCGCTTTTTAACTAACTCGTAATTATTTTACACCAACAACGGTTCATCATGTAGTTGGTTTCAGGATAATATAGACATATTGTCCTGACATATTATTATCTATCATATATTGTCTAGACATATATTTTCGGTAATATAGAAATTTAAAAATATTTCGGTAATTTTTAAATATTTCCCACAGAAAAAAAAACTAGAACCCATGAAGGGTCTTGGGTTCAATACTACTTAGGCAAAGCACTGTTTCTAGGTCCACGGTTGTACAAGGAGGTGAATTGACCGAGATCACGCTCAACCGCCAGGTTTTCTCCCTTAATTAATTATTTAATTCAGGGTACCCACTTTATAGAGCCAGGGTGTGCCACAGGAGGGTCTACCGACCCACGCCTAATGAAACAGATGAAAAAATTTTCTGCTATGAGCCGGGGTTCGAACCTGGGACCTTTAGTTTTGGAAGCTCAGTACCCTACCATTGAGCAACCCCATCGCAGAAAAATACAAGGTATCCAAAATTTAGGTTTTAAGAAATACCGAGGAAACGTGTAATATTGCTTGTGGCATACACATATATCGCGCAGGAGGTGGTTGAATTCACCAAACAATTGTTGAACCTGCCTGTTATATCAGTTTTTCCTTCAAAATATATATTCGTTGATTTCAGATATAAATAATACCAATATCCTTTAAATATAGTTTTTTTAGATCTTCTATAATACTTAAAGCATCTTTATCATCCAGGATCAGCTGGAAGGGCCGAAACTAATTTCGAATGCATAAGCTGCTACACCCCCTCTGAATAAACAAAATTTGTCAAAACACGGCTTACCGGCGTAGAGATAAAACCGCGGGGTCGGGTACTCCTTAAACATCTCTATGGCAACCCATCGTCTCAGTAATGACTCATCTTACTGATTCATCTCTCTTCGGTACCCAGAAGAGATCGTTACATCTTCAGCCAAGCGTCTGAGTGTGATCTTAAGGCATGCGAGTCCAAGGCTATTTCGGATCTGTTATTACGTTGAAGGCATCAACATCAAAGATAGGAACACAACTTTTTAAGAAAGGACACCAAAATAGAACTCCATTAACTGGTTAAAGGCTTGCCGATACCAAGGAAACTGTTCCTATTTAAAAGCCAAAGCATGTGACTAAGAAAGCCTCTTGACATTATTTACTTGGGTCCACGTATTTAGTTTTCGGGTCACATGCACACTATAGAGGATTTTGGTACGTGGCTTATTTCAAGTTCATTTTATTCATAGGCAGTCACTCTATTGTCTTTTTATCTCTCCGGCTCTTGTTACTTCCGTTTCTATAACAGGAATGACTTTGAAAATAATACTCATCGTTCAAGGGAAGATGAGGACATTACGTCAATAAAATCTATTATTAAGAAATAAAATAATGTATATATAAAGCAAAAACATATTGCTCAATTATGAACCACTTCGACGATTACTTGAAAATCTATCTCATATAGGAAAAAAAAATAATAATTTCTCTAACGATTGGTATGCACGAGACAATTTTGTCAGTTTCCTCTCATTTGATAGACACCAGATTCTTGGCAACAAAAAATCTAAAATCTAAAGAAAAATAACGTTATTTTACAGTGATGAATCTTAACCATTTCTGAAATTTTATAGTTTTATACAAATCAAAAATTGTTGTATCATTATTCCATATGCTGGTTCTTTTTAAGGTTTTATTATTTTTTTCTGTTTAATGAACAAAATTTAACATTAATTAAAAAATCAATACTTAAACAAATAACAGAAATTGTATTTATGACTTGATTCAAGCCTGAAAATTTTATTTTTGAATGGGTGATAAAATGTACCAAATTTATCGTAATCCAGCGTTTTGGCTGTGACTGTGTTATGCTTGTTGCATCTATTTATTTCAAATTATACAATAAAAAATGGTTTATTTTCGTTACTATCACAGTTCAGTATCGTTAATAGGGGTAGCATAAAACAAAGAAAAAATTACATTAAAAATAATTTAGCTATGGTAATATGATGGCAGATCGAGATATAAGAGAAAGCGACTAGAAAAATCCTAAGAATCGAGAACATTTTTAGGTCAAATCATAGCTACGCACGCACTTGTACAAAGAATAGATTTTTTTTTGGTTTGTTTTTAAAAATGTTATTTTTGTAATTTTTTTTATTTTATTGATGATATTTACAACTGTATTACAAGTAAAAATAGATTCAGTAAATGTGAACAAAAGAATATAATAGCATGGAATCACTTGTTGAGAAACTACCCACTGGTAGCACTCTGAAAATGTATTTACAAAATCTTCTTTTCAGACGCCTCGGAAGGTTGTCAGGGATCGGAGAGGAAGCAAGGTTAGAAACGAGAGGGTTAGGATGGTTGTAAATTTAAAACCCATATATATAAAACATGCTCCCTTCTACACATAAACATTCATAATCACAAAAATAAAAGAAAGACAAGTTTTTATTGCATTGATAATTAATAATAATTAGTACTAACCTTTAAATTAAATTAAAATTAAATGTTGTTTTGAAATTTCTGTACTTGAGCGGTAACTACATTAGGTTAGTTATGCCAATGACGGCAATAATTTCACCGATATTTGGTCTAAACTTCCAACATTTATTAATCGGCATGTAGATATGTATATTGCTTGTATAAATAGATATTAATTATTTATTTTAAATTGTTCGAAAACTTTAGAAATTTATATATTTCATTATAGCTTATACTTCGAATGCATCAACGCATTTAGATGGATAGATATCTGATGTGAGAGTTCTTTTTCGGGCATACTAATATTAAACTAATGCTTCAATAATTAGGTACGGTAAATACTATGACACCAGTGAAATACCACCGTTGCTGACTAAGTAACAAAACTCTTTTAGAAAGCTGTCATGTTTCAATCTAAGCTATGTTAATAGCGGATGTTAATTAAGCATTGTCCATTAACAATCAATATCGCTCTCATATCAACCCTGCTGTGAAAGGCTGACGCGCTGCACGGTTATGTAACCTAACTGCAAAACATCGGCTGTTAGTTCAAGAATTCACTAATTGACAACGAAAGTGAATAACTTTAATACTTAAAGGAAAAGCTTGCTGGTCTCTTTACCGAATAAATAAATACATATCAGCATTTCAGAGATTCAACATAACTGTCGATCTGGGATTGACTTTTATTCCATGTCGAACCTAAGAAGTAAATATCCTTAAGATCATCAACCAATTCGCTCTGGCAGGAATTGGTTGATGATCTTAAGAATAATCCAATAGATAAAGCCGATAGCCAATAAAACAATAATCGAAACCAGAAAAAATCAAATAAATTTAATTATTTAAACATGAATTTGGACTACACATTGTATTAATATTAAAATGTGTATTGCCGTTGTTCTATTATGTGCACCAATTAATCTCCATCATGTTTCCAGGGATCGATTCATTAACAACTAACATTATGGAACAACACTGATTTTCAATAGGTTTAACTTTTCCACACATTTTTACATGGTTAATTTTCTTGGATGAACTCACTTTGGTTTAGAGACATAACGAATAAAAGATTTAGTAAGGTCGGGAGACCAAATTCATAGATTAGAAATTTTAGCCAAACTATAACAGCGCTCCTTACGTTCAAGAAACAGCATTCTTCAAAACATGCAATGTATTGTCATTTATCTATTGTGGAATTGCCATTGTAACTGTTTTTCGTTAAATTAATGATATTGTTATTAATTCGGGGTGGACTCATGGCCTTTTTTTTTTTTTTAATTCATTGAAATGGTAAGGGGTAGATCATCTCTACACATTATATTGCTTTAATTAAGATTATGTAAACTTATTTGTTGCTCTTGAGGTTTACCATTACTTTTTTAAATATTTCCCATAGTATACGAGATAAATTTTTAAATCCGAATAGCAATTAATACTCCAAATCAAGTTACGAAGTATGGTTGCAATCCTGGGTGGTCGAACTGGTTAACGTGTGTGCACAGCTTCGTGCGTTACTCGGCATCCTGATAACCGAACTTTAAGATATAAAAAACAATTACTAGTTCAAATCTAGTTCTGGGCATGCGCTTGATTTGAATGCCCACATTTCACGTCGTGTCCCACAGTTTTACTATTTTTTAGTAGAGTAAGTGCTCAGTTTTACTTAAAAAAAAAACTAGTTAGGCTGACATCAAAACAACAACAATGGACTAACACCACAGTGAGTAGTGTTGTTATTTACTGTGTACTATTACAGACAGTGAATTTAGTGGTTTAGCGTCTATAGGCTTTATCTCTATCGCCATAACAGCTGACGGCTCCCCACTCCAGTTGTGGCCCAGCCACGTAACTGACTGGTCCACAGTCGGCGGTTCATCCATTATAAGAACACGCAGACGTAGTTTTATTTTTTTTTTTCCCCTTTCTTTTTTTTTATATATGTATTACCACCAAGTAATGTCAACTAAGAGATCCCATTCAGTTGGCTTTACCCCTCGTAATTCACCGCCTAAACAGAAAACACGTCGTAGTAAGCGATCAACACCCCCCAGAACTCCTCCAGCGAACACTCAAGTATCTGTGTCTCAACCACTGCCAAGTACGTCTTCACAAGAAATGGAATCTCCCTTTTTTACACCTAATCCATACCAGGTGCTTGAAAATGACAGGGAAGAGATGGAAGATGCACCTATACCCCGAGAACCACACCCACCTCCTATCTTTGTCAAAAATTTGAGAAATTTCCAGTTGTTGTGTACTCAACTTAATAAAATCTGCCAAGGTAGCTATACATGCCTAAACAGAACCAATGATACAAAAATAATACCGGCCACACCTGAAGCGTAACGAAAAATCGTAAAATATTTAACAGACACAAACGCGGACTTTCACACATACCAGTTGAAGCAGGAAAGAGCACTACGAGTTGTAATAAGAAATTTACACTCCTCAACCCCAACAGAAGTGATTAAAGAAGAGTTAACGGCGTTGGGGTTCAAAATACGTCAGATAACCAATGTACTAAAAGAAAATAAAGAACAACCAGGTGTAAAGAATAAAACCCCATTGCCCTTATTTTTCGTCGATCGAGAGCCATCGCCTGGGATCGAAAAAATATACGATGTGAATAGAATTTTCTAGACCAGCGTAAAGGTCGAAAAACCCTACCCAAAAAGAGAGTTCATCCAGTGCCATAATTGCCAGGCATATGGCCACACCAAGTCTTATTGCCACCACTTCCCACGCTGCGTGAAATGCGGTAAAACACACAAGTCTGGCGAGTGTAATAAACCAATTACAGAACCAGCAGTCTGTGCCTTATGCCTGGAAGGCCATCCAGCCAACTATAAAGGCTGCCAAATTTATAAAAAATCTTAAAACGAGATATATGAAACCCAGGGACCCTGATGATACACCTAAACGAAGAAGAGGACCCGCTAAAATTGTGAACTCTAAGGTTTCTTTTGCCAAGCTACTTGGGGGTAGAGACCCGACTAATGAATGTGAGGCCCTGCCGCAAGAACAAACTCAACCCCAATCTCAATATCCTATCCCACCTAATGTACCTAATCAACAACAACCTCACCAACATCAAATCCAATATGTTCCTCCACCGGCTAATGCTACAGATCTAACCAGCTTATTGACATCCTTTCTTTCAGAATTTAAATCCCTTGTTACCCCACTGATATCACTTCTCACTAACCTAGTATCTCACCTTATCCCTCCTTTAAAAAATCCTTAAATGACTTCCATCAAACCCATATCCATTCTCCTTTGGAATGCGCATGGTGTTAGAAATCACATACACGAACTAACAGCCTTACTACAAGACAAGAACGTAGATGTAGCCCTAATAACGGAAACTCGACCGACTAAAAAACAGCTCCTAAAAATACCACAATACATAACTTACCATACCGACCATCCTGACGGTAGAGCACATGCCGGTACTGCAGTCATTGTGCACCAATCCCTCACTCATCACCTACTCCCACTGCCTACACACGATTTCCTACAATCCACCTCAGTCGTAATCAAAACCTTCTCCTTTCCTATTACCGTTGCATCAGCGTATTGCCCTCCAAACCAATCCATCTGCAATACCCAATTTAGTTCCTTCCTCATTTCCTTAGGACATCATATCATCTTGGGTGCAGACTTAAACGCCAAGCATCAACAATGGGGTTCAAGAACCACGAATTCTCGTGGTCGAACATTGCTGTCTGCACTCAATTCCCAAAATTTTACCCTTCTTCCACCCAACTCACCTACCTACTGGCCCACTGATCCTAACCGTATTCCCGATATCCTCGATTTCTTTATCCATAGTGGTTTAGGTGCTCTCAACCATTCCGTTGCCCGTCTTGACGAGCTTTTCTCAGACCACAGCCCATTAATACTCCAAGTATCACTAGCTCCTATTCCTAAACCCTCTCCTCCGTCCTTCATCAGAGGCCCAGTTAACTGGAAACTCTTTCATCAAATCCTCTCCGATAAAATTGACCTCAGAGTAACCCTGAAAACCCCTGAAGACCTGGACAATGCAGTACATTGTACAGTACATTCCTTCACTACCAAAAGTCAAGAAGCAGTCTGGACTGCTTCCTACCCTGATCACTCCTCCAGAATTCCTATAAAGACCATTCTACCCCAACACCTCCTTGACCTAATCCACATAAAACGCCGTGCCAGATTATTATGGCAACGTACCAGACATCCAGCCGACCGCCACTCCTACAATTATCACTGTAAAAAATTAAAACAAGAATTAGCCACCTTCAGATCCCAATCATTCAATTCCTACCTCACCACACTCTCTGCTCATGATAATTCCCTTTGGAATATCACCAGAAAAATCCTCAAATCCCATCATACTTCCCACCCTCTTCGACGAGGTGATGGCTCCTGGGCAGCATCTGATGAAGATAAAGCCGAGGAATTTGCCAAACACCTTTCCTATACTTTCGCTCCTCATCCGGAATCCCATCCCAGCCACACAGTAAAAGTAGAAGAATCCCTCTCAATACCTATCCCACTCTCCTTACCACCTAAAGCTGTTAATCCCTCTGAGGTCAAATACCTTTTACGGAAAATCACTCCTCGTAACTCTCCTGGATATGACCTTCTAACCCCACAGATCCTTCGACAACTTCCATCTAAAGCCATCATATTTCTTACATATATATACAATTGCATCCTACGAACTACCCACTTCCCTCTTTTATGGAAACATTCCACCATCGTCCTCTTCTTGAAACCAGGCAAACCTTCCAACAATACAGCATCCTATAGACCAATTAGCCTACTCCCAATCCTCTCAAAAATTTTTGAAAAGATCCTACTGAAACGAATCCTACCTATAATTGAATCCTATAACCTTCCTACTCATCAATTCGGATTTCGTTCCCAACATTCCACTGTCCAACAAGGACTCCGAGTTGTTGACCATATATCCTCAACCCTAGAAAGTAAGCAGTATTGCTCGGGTGCATTTCTGGACATAGCGCAAGCTTTTGACCGGGTATGGCACGCCGGATTACTCTTCAAGCTTAAAATCCACCTATCACAGTCCTTATACCTAGTACTCCGATCCTATCTTTCCGACCGCTCCTTCCGAGTTCGCTGTGGCACCGAATTCTCCGACTGTTACTCAATTGAGGCTGGCGTTCCTCAAGGCAGCGTCTTGGGCCCTATCCTTTACATTTTCTTTACCGCTGATATTCCTGTTCATCCCGATACCTTCCTGGCAACTTTCGCTGATGACACTGCTATCCTTTCTTCCAACTCAGATCCTGAAACAGCGTCCGCAAACTTACAAAGGCACCCTGATTCTAAAAGCTGTCAATGTCACAACCCCGAATATCAGGCAGTTGTCCATTGGATTCCTTTTGAACTGTCAAGGCTTCCGCCCTTAGAGAAGTTTTATTACTTTACTTCTGAATATCCTTTGTCCAGTATCCCTACCGGCACCTACCCCTAATTGGTTCCTAGAAACCAAGATAACGCCCATCACCCCCTCTCCTACTCCGACAAATCCTATCCCCACCCCAGAGTTGGGCTATATTACCGCCCTTAATATTAGAGAAATTCATTCCATTCAATTCCATCATTCCATCTGTAAATATCACTAGATGTAACTTATGTAACGTTAGTTTAGGCCTCACAAGGCTTGTTTGTAAGAAGTTCACTAAGATTATGTCAATATAACTTTATATTTTACAATAAAAGTATATTTCAAAGTCTTCACTGTTGTACGAGTTCGTTAATTTCTACATTAGGCGAGGAAGTTCCTCATCCAGCTCCTCTTCACTCTCCAACAGACGTTACCTGGCATATTCGTAGTGGCCATGTCATTTATAAGTGTATTAGGATGCCCTTGTAAGTTGTCATGGAATCGTTTGTAATGAGTTCGTATGTGTTCGTTAACAGTCGGCATATGGAGGTTATGTTGCTAACGAACCAAGGTACTTTTGTAATTGTTCTGAATGTTTTTGCTTGAAAGATTTGAAGTTTGTTTAAGTGAGTCTTTTTAGCAGTTCCAAATATCTGTGATGCGTTAGTCCAAATAGGTTTTAGTAAGTAATTGTAAGTGTTCAATTGCTGTCTAAGTTTTAGTTTTGAATTTAACTACAATTTTTAGAACATAGCTTTGATAGTTTCTTGAGTAAAACAAATGAATGGAATCTCTAAAATGCGTGTAAATATAATAAATGTGAATATTTATGTGCTGGTGTGACAATTTTAACTTCCGATTGCAGTCCATGAAGTAATATTGCAAGATTTATATTGAATGTAAGAAATATAATATAAATATGTAAGAAAACATAATAGGTCAAAAGCTAAAAAGGCATCAGACCACAATGATTAGTTATAAGAATGACAAGTAAGAATAAATTAAATGAGGAATAAATAAACTACAAACAGAGGACTTAATTTAAAAAAAAAAAAGTCTGCCAAGTAAGGTCAGTACTGCTTCCTCACCGTTTATCATTTGCTAAAAAATATCTTTATTAAAAGGTCTAAACATTTTCTTATGAGAATAAAATCTCTGGAAGAAGCCGTTTTCGGAAATTCAATAATCCCTCAACATATAAGGCCTTGATATCCACGGAGTTTTGTTTATCAACAAATACTACAATGCGAAAAAGTTCCGCATTTGCAAGTACATACTGAATATTTATCTCGCTGCAATAATTGCAAATGACTTGTATACAAATTTAGTGTTTTATAGGAGACCACAGACTTCAACCGATAAATGTCAAGCCCTGCCACAACAAAAACCTCAACCCCAACCTCAAAATCTTCTTCATCCTAATATACTTAACCACCAAAAACAAATTCCTCATATTCCTCCTCCTTCAAATGCAACAGATCTCACAAGTTTGTTAACATCTTTCCTCACCGATTTCAAATCCCTTGTTACTCCACTCATATCACTCCTCACAAATCTCGTATCTCACCTCATCCCTCCTTTAAAAAATCCTTAAATGATTCACATCCCTAAACCCATATCTATTCTCCTTTGGAATGCGAATGGTGTTAGAAATCATACAGACGAACTATCTACTTTACTATTTGACAAGAACATTGATGTGGCACTAATTACTGAAACTCGACTAACCACTAAACAGCACTTCAATATACCACAATACCTGACATATCGTACTGACCACCCTGACGGAAAAGCACATGCCGGTACTGCTGTAATTGTACACCAATCCCTCTCCCATCACGTACTCCTATTACCTATACATGATTTCCTACAGTCCACCGCTATCGTGATAAAACCTTCTCCTTTCCGGTTACTGTTGCATCAGCGTATTGCCTTCCTAACCGATCCATATCCAATGCCCAATTCAGTTCTCTCCTCGACTCCTTAGGACTTCACTTCATCTTGGGTGCAGACCTAAATGCCAAGCACCAAAAATGGGGTTCCAGAACCACGAATTCTCGTGGCCGAACCTGCTGTCTGCACTCAATTCCAACGTTTCACCTCCTTTCCCCCAACTCTCCTACCTATTGGCCCACAGATCCCAACCGTAATCCTGATCTTCTTGATTTCTTTATCCACAGCGGCTCAAGTCCCCTCAATTGTTCCATTACACATCTAAATGAACTTTCCTCTGACCATAGTCCTCTAATCCTTAATGTTTCACTTGAACCCGTTCCCAAACCTTCTCCACCGCCATTCATTAGGAGCCCAATAAACTGGGACATTTTCCGCCAAATAATCTCCGATAATATTGATCTCAACATATCCCTCAAAACTCCCGATGACCTTGATAGTGCCGTAAATTCCTTTACTACCACAATCCAACAAACCGCCTGGACTGCCTCCTTCCCAAAAGACTCCTCCAGAATTCCTATAAAGACCATTCTACCCCAACACCTCCTTAACCTAATCCGCACCAAACGCCGTGCCAGATTATTGTGGCAACGTACCCGACATCCTACCGACCGCTGCTCCTATAATTATTACTGCAAACAATTAAAACTGGAATTAGCCACATATAGATCACAATCCTTCAACTCCTACCTATCTCCTACCCTCTCTTCTCGCGACAATTCTCTTTGGAAAACCACAACAAAAATCCTAAATTCTCACCGCATTTCCCATCCACTCCGACGAGATGATGGCTCCTGGGCAGCATTTGACGAAGATAAAGCTGAGGAGTTCGCCATTCACCTATCCAATACATTTATTTCACATCCGGAATCCCATCCTGAACACACCGTAACAGTAGAAGAACTCCTTACATCACCAATCCCACTTTCCTAGCCCCCAAAAGCTATTTATCCTTCCGAAGTGAAATTTCAATTAAAAAAACTAATCCTCCGTAAAGCTCCTGGACATGATCTCCTTACCCCCTCAAATCCTTCGACAACTTCCATCCAAAGCAGTCATATTCCTTACATATATCTACAATTGTATCCTACGCACCACCCACTTCCCTCTGTTATGGAAACACTCGACTATTATCCTTTTCCCAAAACCAGGCAAACCTCCCTGGCTAAATAGCTCAACATCCTATAGACCAATTAACCTACTCCCAATCCTTTCAAAAATTTTTGAAAAGATCCTTTTGAAACGAATCCTACCCATTATAGAATCCCAAAATATCCCTTCCCATCAGTTCGGTTTTCGCTCTCAACATTCTACTGTTCAACAAGGACTCCGAGTTGTTGACCATATTTCCTCAGCCCTAGAAAACAAGGAATACTGTTCGGATGCCTTTCTGGACATTGCGCAGGTATTTGACCGGGTATGGCACTCCGCACTGCTCTCCAAGCTTAAAATCCACTTACCTCAGTCGTTGTACCTAGTCCTCCGATCCTACCTCTCTGACCGCTCCTTTCGAGTTCGTTGTGGAACAGAATTTTCGAATATCTACCCCGTTAAATCCGGTGTTCCCCAAGGCAGCGTCTTGGGTCCTGTGCTTTACATATTCTTTACTGCTGACATTTCTGTTCATCCCGATACTTTTCTTGCAACATTCGCTGACGACACCGCAATCTTATCATCCAACTCTGATCCCGAAATAGCATCCTTAAATCTCTAAAGCCACCTCACCTTGACTGAGCACTGGTGTAATAACTGGCGCATTAAAGTTAATGAATCTAAATGCCAACATATTACCTTTAAACTCCGACGCAATTGCTGTCCACCAGTACTCTTTAATTCCATCCAGATTCCTTACTCAGACACAGTCCGGTATCTTGGCTTTCATTTAGACCGAAGATTAACGTGGAACCCGCATACTAGACTCAAAAGACAAGAACTCAACCGACGATACGGGCAACTATACCGACTACTAAGCAGAAAATCTAAACTTTCCATTGAAAACAAGCTACTGATCTACAAGACAATACTGAAACCTATTTGGACTTACGGACTAGAACTGTGGGGATCAGCAAAATTTTCTAACATCATGCGCATCCAATCCTTCCAGTCTAAAGTCCTTCGAACAATAGTCGATGCTCCTTTCTATGTAACCAATAAAACCCTACATCATGACCTCAACATCCCATTTGTCCTAGACCTTATCCCAGAAAAATTCTCCAAATTTCACCAGAACCTTACGTACCACCCAAATCCTCTTGCACAATCCCTATCAAGCACCTCCCATCCCTATAATCCTCCAAGAAGGTTGAAACGGCAGTGGCCTCGCGACCTTTTGTAGATTGTATAAATTGGAGTTCTGGCAATGGCCAGATTCTTCACTCAAGACATGAGTGTATGTGGCTAAAGTGCTCTCGACCAATCTCCGCTGGCTTTAGTACCAGTGACGCGGTTGGGAGAGTAGCACAGGGTTCTCCTGGAGTTCCCTCGCCTGATTGTATATAGGTATGCATGTGTTTTTTTTTTCTTAGTTTTAATTTTCTTATTTTTTAGGTTATTTTATTTTATTATCTATTGTATATACTTTTGATTATTATTTTGTTCTATTATTTTATTTTTTTGTACATATAGTGTGAATGTCATCCTACCTCACTATAACCAATGTCCAAGAGACAGATTGTTATAATACTCAATAAAGAAATTTAAAAAAAAAATAGGAGACCACAAAGAAATAACTATTTCTTAATGATTTATTAGTATAATTTTATATTTTATTGCACTCTGCTATTTTTCATAGTAGTAGACAACTTATATCAATTGCAGACTCAGGGTGGCTACCAAATTGTCAGAATAAAATTCCCTGACTTTTCCCTGTTTAATGAAAGTTTTCCCTGACCAATATGCCAAAGGACACAAATGTTAAAAATATATAGTTTATAACTAATTAATTTATCATACATGATTGAAAATTGACAGATTAGAGTAAAAAAAAGTCCGTTCAGTCTTTTAAAAAACAAATATTATTTCAAGAGGAAGCATTTTTTAAACATAATTTTTATTTTTATTTTAGAAAACTGACCTTAAGTAATTTATTTTTATCGCCTGTTTACTAATACTTTAAGCACTTTATTTTCATAAAGTAAGAGAATGTAAAAATTGATACTTTATTACTTTAGTTTTTATCTATTATGAAATAAACTAAGCGATGGGCTATTCTTATTTTAATGTAAGGCAATTTAGTTTTCTTATTGAAACAAACAGAACAAAATATTTAATCATACGATGGCCCAGTAGTTTAATCAATGAATGATTACAGAAAGAAATACCAGGGACACGATTTTTAACTTAAATAAAAATACTAATGGTCCCCACTCCTAGGTGGTAAGCCGGGTGGGAGAGGGGGGAGAGGAGGCTCCTAGGTCACTTTTTTGGGGGTTGCATTTATATCAGGAAAACTATCCATCGCATCAAACGTTCTATACAAAATAAAAGCTGATAAAATTTGCAATATGATTGATTCTATACATTTTTTCGCTACGTCGCTTGGTTAGAGAGATATCTATCTTCAACTATTTTAGAATTTTAAAGAAAAATAAATTTTACTTTCTACTACCTCCTTTTAGGGCATTCATTGACTGGACCTGAGGGGAGAGACTAAAGCACGTTTCCCGGCAACCTTATAAACTCAAACATGATGAAATAATTATAAATCGCGTTCTCTTGGGGGTGGGAGGAGGAAGTTTTTGCCTTCCACCAAGGAAAAGCTTCGTATAGTCTCAATGCCGAAGGGGCGGACCCAAATAAAAAAACACTGTAAATTATTTCACAATGGTTTATTATTTCCAAACAACTATACATCTACAGTAACATTACCTTCCTAGTTACAAAGAACAATAAATAAAAGGTGATTCCAATTATTGGACTAAACTTTTTTTTTAATCATTAGTAATATGAAAAAAAAAAATAGCATTACTTCAGTAACACATTCAAAAGTTCAATATCGACAAAAAAGTGTAAACTTTTTGAGTTATTCGGAATTTAATTTTACCATCCCTCGTAACTTTTTTACCAGCTTCTTTTTGTTGAAATATATTATATAGATAAATATAAAGAGCGTCGAGAAAATGACTTTAGTGAAGTTTATTGAAATCGGTACATTCTTTTATGCGCTAAAGTCAACGGCCATAGCGCCAACGCAGGTTTTTCGGCCGCCATTTTGAAAGTAAAAGGCGGATAGTAATACGGTGAAGGAGGATCATCCTCAAGTGACCTCTGATTTTATATCCAAATTTGAAAAAAATCGGTCCAGTAGTTTCGGAAAAAATGCGCGGCAGGCGGACAGACAAAAAGATTTTTATTCATTTTTCGAATTCTACGTATCATGAAACGTGAAACCTCAAATTTTGAGAGGGGGTTAAGTTTTTGAATTTTTTAGCCGATCACAATGGTTCATTATTGAAAACAATAAACCAAAACTGAGACGTTTCAGGTTTATACATGCTCTTATAATAGTCCGGGAGCCCGTGGCAAAAAACGTGTCATATTTCATACTAAACTTTGTTCTTATAAATTGATCATATCAACAGGCCTGATGAGAAAAAGTTTTTAGGTATAGTTTAAAGTTCGTCTGTATAGTTTAATCATTAAATTATAATTGCTCTACCCTTTGAATGGTTGAAGATAAGATAGTAAAATAATATATATTCTTAAAGAAAATTTAATATTAAACAATTTTATTACTTATGCCTTTTTCGTAAAATGAAAAGATTAAGAGTTGGCGAGTCAGATAATTATAAAAAACTTTTTTTTTCGAAATTAGTGAATTACGAGGGCGAATATCACAGAAACTATAGAATATAGCGAATAAACTAATATAATCATTTCTACTGCAAATTTTGTCAGCTTTAATTTCACATATCACACTATTATAGATATAACGCATAGTTTTACTGATATAAGCGAAAAACCGATAAAAGTAAACTTTTTTAATTGTAAATTCAATTTTTCGACTTGAAATTACGAGTATGGGGTAACTGACTTTTATTTCAGGTCTTAAGACTGTAAATAATATGAATTGAAAGTTTTGGTATCTTTGCATATCTATAAGCTCTCTCTATATATACGCGTGCAACCTAAGGAAGATCTCTTCTATCTTGACATGGCCGCCATTTTGTATTCTAGCGGCTTGATATCTTCTCCAGGACGAACAGGTGCTTTAAATAAAAATATAATTTAAATAATATAAAGGTATATATCGTTCGCCAATATTAAACATACAGTTAAAAATAATTCAACCGTTCCTGAACTATCTGTAAAATCGAAGTTTTCTACAATACTAGTGGTCGACAATTGGATATCTCTAAACTAAATTTCTGGTTGCTGCAGAGTTCAAAACTGAATATAAAAAAAAAAAAACCCATTAACGACCCCCATTGGCATCATACACAGTAGTGATACGTCCTGCATTGGACGTATCACTTCCTGGGACTTAAGACGTCTCGACCGTGGTCATGATTTTTCATTTGTATTTTTAGTATTAATAATTAATGTGTGAAATTAATAATGATTTGTAGTTTCAATTTATTTATCTCTCGATTAATTAATGGGAGAACGTAAAAAACTATTTATTAAAATAAGATTTTTACTAAGTTGGAATAGCGATGTGGTTTTATAGTTTATAGCAATATTGAAGGACTTATAATCAAGGCTGCAGCTTACATTAAAATGTCTTCGAATTACAATATCGTATGTAACGGTTCTAACGATGTATCGGCTTTAACGACGAAAACGCCATGTTCGATGATTAAGATGGCTTTTATAATGTTATTTTAAATGGATATAACGATTGGATTTACTCGCTTGATTTCTCAGAGTTTTTAGAAGAAATGATCGCATATGGCGACATATGAACTCCTAAAAACCTTCGTGTTTATATCTCACTTATCGAGGATATATTTTATTTCATTCGTTCTATATAAGAATCACATTTATAGGGCCAATTGCATGCCCACTCTTAGTGTTAAATTCATATTTCTGTTTAATAAGAATAACGAAGATCAAAAAGTTCTAGATATAAGAAAAAATCTATACATGTTGCCGACTGGAGACTGAAGAGTCTAATAATATCTTGGCCCAAGAATTCAACATAAATCTTACAATTCGAAAAAATTACGAATCTAATCGAGGACATGCTGAATCAGTTATATCCAAAAAACAATGACTACCTATCTACTCACGACAAAATCTGTTCTTCTCAATATTCTTCCATTAGACAAGGAGCTACCGACAATTTTATTTAAAGGAAGGACTTATAGCTAGTAACCATTTTAAATTCTAGATAAACCTCATCTGAACACACAACTTCGGTCAGTCTGTTGAAAGCCGTTTCTTTCTGTACGAAAATTTAAATTAACAAGGCGAAATTTGACGCTTCATTTAACAGAAGAACTGACTGCTGAAATTTTGATATGACGTAAAGAATATGTCCCTAAAAGATAATTCACATTGACTGACGACGTCAAAATTATAACACATTAGGGCAGTCGGATGGTAGTTGGTTGAAGAAAAAATTCAAATAGTCGGATTCTCTTCGGGTTTTTATGTTTTATTTGAGATACTGAATCTTAAGGCTCATTTACACGGTGCCAGTCGCTGGCGCCAGTCACTGGTGCCAGTCGCTGGCATTCCAGTCGACTGGCGCATTACGGTTAAAGCTCATTTACACGGTGCCAGTCACATTCCAGTTGACTGGCGCATAAAGTTTACACATTCCCGTTAAGGTAGAACGATTCGAGTGTTATGAGAGGCCTTTAAAATACGTCTTACTTTTACTTCCTGGCTGTGTGGTAGCGACAATCCACTGGGGAAGTACATCACCAAGACTAGGTTGGCCGTCTTTCACCCAGGTGTACACACTTTCCGGCATTCAGCCCGACCTGATTGGACATCAACGCTGGACCTGCTATTAACCAGGGATCTGCACACCATTACGGATTGCTCAGTGCTCCCATATGGAACGTCGGATCACCGGCCTGTGCTTTACACGATCGAGGACACACCCGCCAAACCACCGGCGAGTAAATACTTACTCCACAAGGCCGACTGGAAAGGATAAAGGTCTAGCGTTGAATCCACTTTACCGGCGGTAACGCCGTGCCAGACAGTAGAAGAGGTAAACGAGGCGGTGGATGTCATCACCACCACTGTCCAGGACTCAGCCAACCTGAACATCCCTAGGTTCGCTCCGCAGCCCAACGCCATCAGGAGACCACCACGTCACATCCTCGCCCTGATCAGTCAGAGGAACAACCTGAGGAACATCTTTCAGCGCACGCGTGACTACAGCTTGAAACCGGCCATCAATGCGATGACCCGGCAGATAGCCAGCCTCATGCGAGACTGGAAGACCTCACTCTGGCATGACCAGCTCCGGAGGACTCATGATGACCACCGCCAGTTCTGGAGACTGGTCCGAACGTTCGTTAACAAGAAGAGGACTGTCCACCTGACGTCGGGGAATGAGCTGCTGACATCTAAGGAACAGGCTGAACTCCTGGCCAAAAGCTATGAAGCGAGGGATGCTGAGCGGACGAGAAAAGCACAACCAATACCAGAAGGACCACTGCCCAGTCCCAACGAAGAACCCGTCTTCTCTACCTTCAACCAGCTGGAGTCGACACTACGACGCACCAAAGGAAACAAAGCGTCTGGACTGGATGAGATTCCGTACGTACTGCTGAAGATGCTCCCTAGGAAGGGTAAAGCCTTTCTACTGAACATATTCAACTCATGTCTTCGAATCTCATACTTTCCTACCGCATGGAAACAAGCGATCGTTGTACCGTTACTCAAGCCGGCGAAGAACGGGGACTCAGCTGAGCACTATCGTCCGATCAGCCTCCTCTCGCACATCAGCAAGATTTTCGAGAGGCTAATCCACCATCAGCTTATGAAGCACTGCTGGAAAGAAAGCATCATACCAGAGCAGACTGGTTTCCAGAGAGGGTTCGCGTGTGAACACCACCTAGCTAAACTTCAGGCCCACACAATAGATGAAATGAGTCTCAACAGAGCTACGGCGCTCATCTCTTTGGACTGCAACCAGGCCTTTGACTGCGTGTCACACACGCATCTACTTCGCCGTCTGGAAGAGTTCAGGTTTCCTACCACTCTATGCCGACTGATCCGAAGCTACCTCAGTGGAAGATCTCTCGTCGTACGAGTTGGTACAGACTACTCAAACCCAGTCGATACCACCTGCGGAGTACCTCAAGGGTCTGTGTTGGGGCCAATACTGTTCGTCGTTTTCACGGCGCCAGTGGTGGCACTCATGCATCCAAAGGCGGTGGTAGCAGCCTATGCGGACGACATTGGCATATATGCTTCCAGCATCAACGCGGAGACTGCACTCACTCTGGCACAGAATGCTTCAGCCACAATTGTTGAAGAGCTAGAAGAGATCGGTATCAGAGTGAATCCTGCGAAGACTGATGCTATTGTCATGTCGTTTCAGAAGGGAAAGAAGCATCTACCCACACAATTCACCGTTGGAGGAGCTTATCATAAAATCTCTACCTCGATTGTCTACCTCGGCGTCACGCTAGATAGACATTTGACCTTCTCCAATCACGTTAGGCAGAGGATCAAGCTGGCACGAAAGAAGTCACACTGGCTCTACCACCTACTGACGTCGCCGCAGCTCTCGCTGAGATTCAAGCTCCAAATTTATAAAGCTATTATAAGACCAACACTGCTCCACGGGGCCCCTCTCCTGCGATACCTCTATAAATCCACGCTTACGAGTCTACAGGGCTTCCAGAACTCTATCCTTCGGCGAATTGTCCGTGGGACCACCCTACAAAGGACTAAGAATCAAACAATACGCGAGGAGCTCCAGCTCCCCTCGGTACCTGAGTTCATAGGCCGGAGGCACATCAAATTTTTTGATGGGCTGAAGGCCTGTGCAAACCCACTGTTCAATGAGATCTCACCACCACCCAGACCTGGGAGGTGGCAAGGTAAACTCCCTTTGGTGGACATACTCGCCGAAGGATGTGGTCTGGTCTCTGCGGTCTAAACTCATTAATTAATCACTGGTAAATAATAAAAAATTAGCAGAACGGTCCTTCCCCGTTCAATGTCAAAGTCACAAGGCCTTCTGCCACATATGTAACCCTTAGCTATCCCCAATCCTTAAAATGCCCTCGGGCAGTGGAAAGAATTTATTACATGTATATATTGTATTATTGTATACTATATATGTAATTGTTTCAATAAACATTTTGGAGGGTAAGAAAAAAAAAAAAAATCTTACTTTTATGACTTTTT
Organism: Nezara viridula; assembly: GCA_928085145.1. Classification (NCBI taxonomy): domain Eukaryota; kingdom Metazoa; phylum Arthropoda; class Insecta; order Hemiptera; family Pentatomidae; genus Nezara; species Nezara viridula. The sequence continues at coordinate 94,869,929 of OV725077.1, forward strand.
AACCTGCCATGCCAACGCTCAGTCTCCTTCGTCATGAGAGTAGATCGTACGGATAGTGGAGTAGGTCTCTTTGTCCATGTCAGCATAAAATCCACAATCCTTTGGTGCTCTTCCTTAACCGATTCTCTGCTCATTGAATGCCTCTTTCCCGAAATCCTCACAACTTCATCTGCCATTCTATTTGCTGTCATATATCGTCCTACTAGAATTGTTTTTGATGTATAATTTGAGATTTCTTTGTACAACTTAATTCCTTCCTACTCAAATGTCATCCTCTCCGGCGAATTTAAAACCAATTTACTGATGCAATCCTCCGATTATTCTTACCTAACAAGTGCCCTCCATTTTCTCAGCATTCCTGCATTTCAGCACCCGACACCGTTTCTATCTTACCACGGTCTTATCCAGATTTCTTACAATATCCATATTCCATCCTTTTCTCCTCGAACGATATCCTTCCGAAACCTTAATTCACTCACTCACGAAACATTTTCAAACGATCTTGACGATATTCAATGGGATCGTATTTACTCCTCAAAATCCATCGACACCATGGTAGGAACCTTAACCACTCATCTTCACTCCATCCTCGACCAACATGCTCCTATTATCACAAACAAAATCCTTCCGCTCCTTGGCTGACTCCTGCTTTGAGAGAGTGTATGAGAGAAAGAGATGCTGCAAACCGAATAGCTTCGAAACAGTACTCAATCAGCAGTACGCCGTACAAAATCCAGTTATTACTATTATTCCTTATTGAACTCCCCTAATACCAATGCCACTTGGGCTATTCTTAGAAAACTGACTATTGGTAATACACCTCAGTCCCAGTCTATTTCCGTTTCTGCTGATAACCTCTACGCTCACTTTGAATCTCCACCCTTGTCCAGAGGTATTCCCCAATCTTCTCCTAAACAACTCCCCTATCTTATTCCATACTACCGTTAAAAACCTAGGTGTCACTTTTGATCAAGCCCTCTCCTGGAAACCACACATCTTCCAAATTTCTCTTCGCAATCTGCTCCCTAAAACAGTTCAATCGCCTATGTTATCTCCTTCCTTCCATATAAGTCCCGTCAACTCCTAGTTACTTCCCTTGTTTTCCCCCACTTCGGCTATGGCTGTATGGTGTACGATGGACTCTTGGGAGATTTCGAAGCCAAACTTAAACGCCTAATGACTTTCCAATTACGTTTTATTTTCGGACTCTCAAGAGATACACGCATATTACACCGAGTTGAAGTGGCTCTATCCATCCTATCGCCGTCGGTACTTCCTAGCTACCTTTCTGTACCAAATCATTAGAACTCATCGACCCTCCTATTTTTTTCACAGCTTACAATTTGAATACCTCATCCAATCCCATCCCACTAGATCTCGTACTTCCGACCTCTATCCTTCCCCCCACCGAACTGCTGTGTTTGACAAATCCTTTGCAATTCAAGCCGTCTCCCTCTGGAATTCCATCCCTGGTGATATTAGACACACACAATCAGTTTCCTCTTTCAAACCTCTCCTCTTTAAACACCTAGTTCTTTCTCAATCCATCTGATTACGAAATATAACAGTTCCAGAATAATAAAATATAATTTCCATTTTATCTCACTCATATATAAGAACAGTCAGTGCCCTTGAAAGGTACTAATTTAGTGGCTAAATATTTGTCTGTTTATGTTTTATTGGATATTGAATTTGAATTGAAGGCATTAGGTCGAAGATGGATGCATTAGAAGCAAAATAATAAAATATTAATACGACTATCATAAGTTATTACCCTCCATTTTAAGCTATAAATTTAAGCGTTCTTCTGTCATCTTATACGATTTATTTACTAAATATAATATTCTCTAAAATCTTAATTTTTCCGCCCATACAGATAGACATTGTCATAATTAAGATGCTTTTTACCTTTTCTGGTTTCGATTTGGCATATAAGTGCCATACAAAATAAGAGCAAATCTTTATCGTTTAAAAGTGTTAAAAGTTATGAATAAATACAGACAGATTAGTTATAAGCGATTTAGAACTAAAATAAAACACATTATTGCAGTGTAATCTATTACCCATATCCACAATTTGCTAAGCTTATATTACGAATATTGGCGTTCGCACAGGATATATTATTTTAAAATTTTGGTAATATTGCCTTCAGCTGATTTATAATTAGGCATAGGTTTTCATCAATCAAAAAAAAAAAAAAAGGTTAATAAGTATTTTGGACAATTTGTTTTGCTGGTTAATCATACCTTGCCGAGGGTAGGGGCTTGCCAGTGCGCCAGTCAAACAAAAATATTTGTTCTACTGGCATGTGCCAGTTGACTAGCAGACCAGTCTCTCTCTCGTGAACTATTTACTACCTACCTCGCTATATCTAATAGAGGGCAGTTTTGTATAGGGCTGTTCAAGAGGTACAACCAACCTATTCTAATTGGATTTCAGCTAAACGCACCAAAAAAAAAGAAGGAAAGAAAAAAGAAATTTAATTTAATTAAAAATTTAAATGGTAAAGTGTGTTTGGTGGTAAGAGAAATGTTAAATATTCTTTCTACTTTTTATTAATTATTTCTTTTTTTTCTAGTTCTTGTTGCTACGTCAATCAATGTTATATCACTAAAAATGATGCCATTGATTAACTTGAAACAAAATTCCCCGCAACCTCAGTATTTTTAAACTCATATAAACATACTTGACTTATGTATTTAATATAACACGTTAGCTGCAGAGAATAATGTCTCTTAAATGTGTTTTCCGACAATATCGGTCATCGGCGACCGACACTATTAATGAAGTTCTTAACGGCATCAGACGCCGGAGGAGGCATAAATCAGTTTCGCGGTATACCGATGTCTTTTAAAAGAAAAGGTGAACTAAATTCCCTATTCGGAGTCTCTATCTGTTGATTGTGTCCTCATTAATGGCCAGCAATCGTAGGAGTGAGTGGACTCCAACGTCCGAGGCCGTTAATTTTTTTTACTGTTTATCAATTATTTATTGTTTGTTATAAATTATAGGGTTATTTTTATTTATTTATTTTTTTTATTTATTTATTTTTTTTCCCTTATATGCGATATCACCATCAGGCCATGTCTAGTAGAGCGTCTATCAAGAGAATTCGGCCGTTAGGCTCAACACCTTGTTCTTCGCCAGTCAAACAAAAGCCTCGTCAATGTCGTCAAACACCTGCAGTAACGCCTACTAGCTCCAGAGAAAATGAAACCCAGCCAGGAACATCATCAAAACCAACAATGGAAGAACTTCAGCAACAACCAGGTACATCTTCACAAGAGATAACCGAACAATCTCCGTTTTTCACCCCTAACCTCTATCAGGTGCTTCAGAATGATAAAGAAGTGATGGAATCCGCTTCAATACCAAGAGATCCCCGACCTCCACCCATATTCGTTAAAAACATAAAAAATTGTCAGTTACTATGCTCACAACTGAACAAAATAACAGGCTCTGGAAGCTATTCATGTCTAAGCAGAACAAAGGACACGAAGATATCACCAGATACAGCTGAAACCTACAGAAAAATTGTGAAGTATCTAATGGAAACCAACGCAGATTTTCATACGTACCAATTACGGCAAGATCGAGCTTTGAGAGTAGTCATAAGAAATCTACACCCCTCAACACCAACCGAAGCAATAGAAGAAGAATTGAAAAATTTAGGTTTCATAGTGCGCCAGATTACAAATGTACAGAAGGAGAGTAAAGAACAGCCAGGAGTAAAAGTTCCTCTACCCTTATTTTTCGTAGATTTGGAGCCAAATCAAGGGATCGAAAAAATATATGAAATTAGAAGAATATACTACACAAGTGTTATAGTAGAGAAGCCATATCCTAAGAGGGAAATCGTACAGTGTCACAATTGCCAGGCATATGGCCATACCAGGACTTACTGCCATCATCTTCCGCGCTGTGTGAAGTGTGGAGAGCAGCACAAATCCGGGGAGTGCACAAAACCGAAACGGGATCCTGCAGTTTGTGCTTTGTGTCTTGAAGGACATCCAGCGAACTATAAAGGCTGTCAGATCTACAAGAATATCAAATCAAGATATCAAAAATCCCGGACCCAAGAAGAAGCAGAGGCATCAAGAAGAGAACCTAACGCATCAAGAAGAGGACCTTCAAAAATAATTGACCCAACGGTGTCTTTTGCACACTTATTAGGAGGTAAGAATGATGTTACTTATTGTGAGACCCTGCCGCAACAACAACACATGCCTCAAAATTCTCAACCCCACCCTCAACATCTTAATCAAACTTCACCTAATCAACAGTTTTATCAACACCAAATTCCCCACATTCCTCCTCCCTCAAATACCACAGATCTTACCAGTTTATTTACATCTTTCCTCTCCGAATTCAGATCCCTTGTTACTCCTTTGATATCTCTTCTCACCAATCTTGTATCACATTTCATCCCTCCCGCTAAAAATCCTTAAATGACTTCCAATAAACCTTTATCCATTCTCCTTTGGAATGCGAATGGTGTTAGGAATCATACAAACGAACTAACTACATTATTACTTGACAAAAATATTGACGTGGCACTAATTACTGAAACTCGACTAACCACTAAACAGCACTTCAAAATACCACAATACCTGACATATCGTACTGACCACCCTGACGGAAAAGCACATGCCGGTACTGCTGTCATTGTACACCAATCCCTCTCCCATCACATACTCCCGTTAGCTACACATGATTTCCTACAGTTCACCGCTATCGTGATAAAAACCTTTTCCTTTCCGGTTACCCTTGCATCAGCGTATTGCCCTCCTAACCGATCCATATCCAATGCCCAATTCCGTTCTCTCCTCGACTCCTTAGGACATCACTTCATCTTGGGTGCAGACCTAAATGCCAAACATCAACAATGGGGTTCCAGAACCAAGAATACTCGTGGCCGAACCCTGCTGTCTGCACTCAATTCCCAACGTTTTCACCTCCTTTCCCCCAACTCTCCTACCTACTGGCCTACAGATCCCAACCGTAATCCTGATCTCCTTGATTTCTTTATCCACAGCGGCTTAAGTCCCCTCAATTGTTCCATTACACGTCTAAATGAACTTTCCTCTGACCATAGTCCTCTAATCCTTAATGTTTCACTTGAACCCGTTCCCAAACCTTCTCCACCGTCATTTATTAGGGGTCCAGTTAACTGGGACCTTTTCCGCCAAATAATCTCCGATAATATTGATCTCAACATATCCCTCAAAACTCCCGATGACCTTGATAGTGCCGTAAATTCCTTTACTACCACAATCCAACAAGCCGCCTGGACTGCCTCCTTCCCTAAAGACTCCTCCAGAATTCCTAAAAAGACCATTCTACCCCAACACCTCCTTGACCTAATCCACACCAAACGCCGTGCCAGATTATTGTGGCAACGTACCCGACATCCTGCCGACCGCTGCTCCTATAATTATTACTGCAAAAAATTAAAACTGGAATTAGCCACCTTCAGATCACATTCCTTCAACTCCTACCTATCCTCCCTCTCTTCTCGCGACAATTCCCTTTGGAAAACCACAACCAAAATCCTAAATCCTCACCGCATTTCCCATCCCCTCCGACGAGATGATGGCTCCTGGGCAGCATCTGACGAAGATAAGGCTGAGGAGTTCGCCATTCACCTATCCAATACATTTATTTCACATCCGGAATCCCATCCTGCCCACACCGTAACAGTAGAAGAACTCCTTACATCACCAATCCCACTTTCCTTGCCCCCAAAAGCTATTCATCCTTCCGAAGTGAAATTTCAATTAAAAAAACTAATCCCCCGTAAAGCTCCTGGACATGATCTCCTTACCCCTCAAATCCTTCGACAACTTCCATCCAAAGCAGTCATATTCCTTACATATATCTACAATTGTATCCTATGCACCACCCACTTTCCTCTGCTATGGAAACACTCCACTATTATCCTTTTCCCAAAACCAGGCAAACCTCCCAATATCTCAACATCCTATAGACCAATTAGCCTACTCCCAATCCTTTCAAACATTTTTGAAAAGATCCTTTTGAAACGAATCCTACCCATTATAGAATCCCAAAATATTCCTTCCCATCAGTTTGGTTTTCGCTCCCAACATTCTACTGTTCAACAAGGACTCCGAGTTGTTGATCATATTTCCTCAGCTCTAGAAAACAAGGAATACTGTTCGGGTGCATTTCTGGACATTGCACAGGCATTTGACCGGGTATGGCACTCCGGACTGCTCTTCAAGCTTAAAATCCACTTACCTCAGTCCTTGTACCTAGTCCTCCGATCCTACCTCTCTGACCGCTCCTTCCGAGTTCGCTGTGGAACAGAATTTTCCAATATCTACTCAGTTAAAGCCGGTGTTCCCCAAGGCAGCGTCTTGGGTCCCGTGCTTTACATCCTCTTTACTGCTGACATCCCTGTTCATCCCGATACTTTTCTTGCAACATTCGCTGACGACACCGCAATCTTATCATCCAACTCTGATCCCAACATAGCATCCTTAAATCTCCAAAACCACCTCACCTTGATTGAGCACTGGTGTAATAACTGGCGCATTAAAGTTAATGAATCTAAATGCCAACATATTACCTTTACGCTCCGACGCAGTTCCTGTCCACCAGTACACTTTAATTCCATCCAGCTTCCTTACTCAGACACAGTCCGGTATCTTGGTTTTCATTTAGACCGAAGACTAACGTGGAATAAGTATAGTTAGTGAATGAATATTATATATAGAATACTTAAAGCATAATTTTGAACCATAATGAATAAGATGAAAGCACTTGAATCAAATGAAATCATACTACATTATTAAGACATTAAGGTGTTTTTTTCTATACCTTTAATTACAGTTTTTCTTAACAAGCAGATATCTCGTTTTAATAAAAATAAATAAATTAAATAAAAATAAAATAAAAATAAAAAAGGAGAATCATTTGGTTGCTTTCTACTTAATATTTCAATAATAATTATAACACAATTGTTATTATAACACAATATTACTATAACTTGAGCCAAAATCTAATATTATATATTTTACAATCACTTAAATATTTATATAAAAATATTAATAACTTCTAAACTGGGTATATACTGAGTTCAAATAATATACATTTGAAATATGTATATATTATATATATATATATTATAGCCTGTATTATAGTCTGAGCCACGGACTATAAGTTTGTATACATTTTTATTAAACTAAAAAAAAAAAAAAGATCATATTAAAATAACGATTTGTTTTGCTGGTTAGTCATATCTAGTTCCGAGTAGGCGCTTGCCAGTGCGCCAGTCAATCAAAATTTTCTTGCCAGTGCCTCGCTGGCCTCTCCAGTGACTGGCATGAACCGTTTACACGTTGCCAGTCGCTGGCATTGAGTGACTGGCGACCTCGACTGGCAAGCCAACTGGCACCGTGTAAATGAGCCTTTAATTTGACGTTCCCGAACGAAATGTTCCATTGCCTATCGAGATATATGCAAAAACATTGAAATTTCCAAACTTTTTTAGTTTTTTGGACATGACTTCGAAACTGCATTTTATCGAAATTATTATTACATACAAAGTTAAAGAAGATAAGATTTACAATCAATTTTGTCCATAGCTTTTGGAGATAGGGCTAACGGGTGAGAAGAAAGAGAATATTGACTGTTTGTATTTTTCACAAGAAAAATCTATTTTTGTTAGTTTTACCTCAAAACTCATAATCTATGCATGTATCCAAGAAATTAAATATAATCCAATATAATATATAGTATAATACAACAGAGACAAGTGGATAGATATAGGTTATATAACGATATAAATATAAAGATGGTCGGGTCTTCTGTAACAATTATAGATTATAACAGCGAAATTTACCAGGTCTTTTAAGGTCATTATAAATGACATCCATTGTATATTAATTCCAGTTTAAAAAAACATATTTTGGAACTAAAAAATTTACTGACTTTAACAATTTTTCCGGTCGAAATTTGACGGTCAATTTAACGGAAAAACTGACAGCTGAAATTTTGATATGACGTAAAGAATATGTTTCTAAAAGAATACACCTTGACCGACGACGTCAAAGTCATCACATTAGGGCAGTCCGATAGTAGTTAGTTGAAAAAAAAATTCAAATAGTAGGGTTCTATTTGGTTCCTTATTTTTTTGGGGATACTGATCTGAATTTGACGTTCTTGAACGAAATGTTCCATTTCGTAATGAGATATACGCAGAAATTTCAAAATTTTTGAACTTTTTTTTTAGTTTTTTGGACATTACTCCGAAACTGTGCATTTTATCGAAAATATTAGTATTACTATTATTTGAGTCTGCGACTTTGTACTTAAATCAAAGTTTTAGTACGCATTTAGATACCAAAATTTTCAAAAATTCACTAACAATAGTGATATATATTTAATAGGTATTTTTTCAGTTGTAAAATTGATGGAACAAAAAATCCATAGAAAAAAATCAACTTTTTGCTTGTTCGGAGTTAACGAGACCAATACTTTTCTTCAGTCAGAACCAAACTAATTTAAGCTAGAATATAAAAATATGAGTCAAGTTTTTGTAATGATGTAGAGTTGGTTGACCGTTGATATGATATGAGAAGGAATTAGTCGAGGGTGCGGTCAAAAAAATAAAAAAATTAAAATATATAAATAATTTTAATTTTTGCCGACGTTTCGACCCACTTTGCAGGTCGTCTTCAGGGCTACAAAAGATACAAACATGTTGAAAAAATAAAAATAAAATAAAAAATAAATATAAGTATATATAAATTACGAAGAAGTTGTCAGATACAGAAATAAAAGATAAAGAAAATAAATACATGATAAGAAAATAGATAAAAGAAAATAAATACATGAATGTTAACGAATAAATGAATGTTAACGAATAAATTGATTGAAAATTGAATAACTATTGTTACAGTAAAGTTAAAATATGGATATTTAAAATATGGATCCATATTTTAACTTTACTGTAACAATAGTTATTCAATTTTCAATCAATTTATTCGTTAACATTCATTTATTCGTTAACATTCATGTATTTATTTTCTTTTATCTATTTTCTTATCATGTATTTATTTTCTTTATCTTTTATTTCTGTATCTGACAACTTCTTCGTAATTTATATATACTTATATTTATTTTTTATTTTATTTTTATTTTTTCAACATGTTTGTATCTTTTGTAGCCCTGAAGACGACCTGCAAAGTGGGTCGAAACGTCGGCAAAAATTAAAATTATTTATATATTTTAATTTTTTTATTTTTTTGACCGCGCCCTCGACTAATTCCTTCTCAAGTCAAGTTTTTGATATTTGAGGAGAAAATCAAGAGCACGACGAGCTGATTGAACTTCCTTGGAAATAAACACAATCAGAAATAAGACTTTTTTTTACAAATTCAGGGAAAAAATTAGTTTAAATTTACTGAAAATTACAGGAAATCTAATTAACGGCAGTAAGTGCCATGGCCTTGGACTTGACCGAACAATACAGTATCAATTACTTTTTTGAATAATACCTAGAATTTTATAATCCCATAACAATATTGAAATAACCTAACTACCACTCCATATGATCAGTGCCTTCAACATTTCAAGGCCATTATATTGTTAACAATTATTTATATTAATTTTAATTATTAAATGGAATTCAATGAAATTTATACTAAGTAATTTCTATTATGTTCTCCAAATTTCCTCCATGTTTGGGTCAAATCGAATGCACCGTTTTCAAACTATGAATATGAAAGCGGAAGTATTTTTATTTGGTATATTAGATAGAATTTGATAAAATTGATGCCTATTTCATATTACGTTTACCAATCCCTAAATTCCCTCCAAATTTGAGCCAAATCGAACTTGCGGTTTCAGAGGTATAGACGTATCAAGGAAAACACGTTTGTACATATATAAGAGAAATCAATGGACAGAAGTCAATCAAATTTACTCCACATTATTTTTTCACAAATACACACCTACCTTTTATCCAACTTTGAGCCAAATCGAACGAATTGTTTCTTGCAATATTAGCATATTTACAAAACTACATTTGCGGAAGTGCTGGCTAGAATTTAAGAAAATTGATATGGGACCATCTAGACACCAACCCGCACAATCCCTCAAAATTTCCTGAAAATCGGATAAACGGTAGTAGGTGATATGTCCGTTACATCGATTTGACTACAGACAGACAGACACCGAACCAGATTTGATCCCTGATGTCTGAAACGTAAAACGCGAGTGGAAATTTTCGATTCTAAGTAAAAAAAAATTTTTAACCTCTCGCAAGAATAACAATGCTTCCCTACCTACCGTAGTGAAGAAGCAAAATATAGAACTGATAAGAATGATACAAGAGACAAATCTGAAAGAAAGGTGCCAGGATGGAGTTAAAAAACGTTTATGCATCTCAACAATTCTCATCGTGACACTTCAACAACAGACATTCTTATTTAGGTCGCATGCGTACACAAAAAGTTCTGCTATAAGTGCGCACGATTGTGAATAAAGTATAAACATCCTCATTGAAGTAAAAAGAAACTTCAATAATGCCATTCATCTTAATGTTAACTTAACTCTGTTTTGAATAATAATAATAAAAAAGTATTTACTCGCATAAAATAAAGGCCAACACAACGAAGAATGCTAAACAGTTTTATGCATCTAAAAAACCATTTTCTTAGAAGAATGAGGAGGTTTTGAATTATTGGTGTCTAGAGTAGTTTGGTAATTACAGGAAGGCTTGGAAGAGAAATAAGGCCATCAGTTCCAAGGTACTGCACCTCCTCGCAGCGTCTGAGGTCTTCTCCACAATCAGGGCTGGTTATGCAATGCAAGGAAGTAGTCATTTACGCACGCATATCAACCAAGGCCACAATTTGTAAAGAGAAGGAACCCGAGACATTAATTTTAATCAACTTAATCCCTGCGAAAATTGTTAAATCTTAAAAGAAATGGTTCACATGTCAGTTAGGCGATCTGTTTCATATGAAATTTTAACACTTGGAGTAACAACCAAAAAAGAAAGAATAAGTAAAAGACAAACTACAGCTTATAAGCTAAATATCTTTTTAAATCTGATAACAAATAATAACTGTTACAATTTATCGAAAATAGAACAATAAAATATAATATATTGTTTCGGCCTCCATTAGTACTGCCTAACCTCAGTGTGGCCGATAATGATCAAAAGGTTCTCCATTTATGTAATATGATATTATATTGGGTTGGCAAATAAGTCCTTTCGGTTTTTCAAAGTGAAATAAAACTCGATGTATTATAGAAATAGAAAAACATCTTTATTCTGGGACTAGGTCCCTTAAGAATAATAATATTGTTCAAACCAATTGACAATAAATCTGGCCAGATGACCTATTATAATAAAGAGTATCTAAAATCTAAGTAGTAAAATGAGAAAATACATAGTTTTGGAGGGTATATTAAGGAAAGCAGATGGGTACAAGGGTTACAATATTATAATATCGGTACAAAGAAACAAAAACACTAATAACTAAATAGAATAGGAAAGAAACGCTAAATAAGTTTTATAGGTAACAAATTTTAGTGATAAAATATAAAAAAAATAACATAAAACTAGATTAAATAATTGATTTATATATGTTCCTTAAGACTTTTAAGTGAAAACACATGTAGATATTGTGAAAAACAAGACAAGTATTGTAATCTACATTTGACTCAATAGATGATGAGCAGAAAAAAAAAAATATATATATATATATATATTACATTAATATATATAACATGATTGACCATTAATACATAATATATATTACACACACACACACATATATATATATACACACACATATATATACCCACATAGAGAGCAGTGTGTAGAAGATAAGTAAAAAATGAAATACTTTTAAATAAAATAAAATACACTTCAAAAATACAATCTTATGAATAGAAAAGGTAGAAGGTAAGAAAAACAACAATAAATTATACCTACTCACAATGCTTTGAGGAAGGTGTTCGAAATTCTGTTTCATACTCAAAACGGAAGAAAAAAAATAATGTATAAAGAAAATTAAAACCTTGTTACATAGTATATACTTAGTCAGCGCCTGATTGAATTGTGAAGAGGAATTGGAATAAGAGGGTTTTATTTATTTATTTAATTACAGTTTAAAGTGTCATGTATAACAACAAAGGTTACAGGCACCGTGTTTCTGTTACAAAATTACATAACTTACATCATTTTATACAGTTTGTTATCCTTTAAAAATTGCAGCAATTTAGTGGTATGGAATTCCATAATGCAGTGGAACGGACCACAAAGGAATGTTTAAATGAGGCAGATCTGTGGAAAGGAATGTATAGGTAAGAAGGACGTGATCTTGTGGAGAGGGTGTGGATTGATGACTTGAATTGTAGGAGATTGTATGCGTAGGACGGACGATGATTATTGATTATTTGGTAAAGGAAGTGCCTAGAAAATATTGCCTTCGGAAGGAAGGGAAGAGCCACCAACTCAGTATAGTGGTGAGAAACACGAAAACGTCTCGGGGCCCCAGTGACAAATCTTACGAAGGCATTCAAAATTCTTTTCAGTCTGTCTCCAAGTTTCACCGAGAGGTCACCGTACACCGCGCAGCCGTAATCAAAGATTGAAACCAAAGGATAGAACTTTTAGAAAATGTTAATGATTTTAATTTGGAAAATAGGATGGAACGGTTGATGGTACCAAATGCTTTGGGAAAGTCTAGGAGTACAAGGACAGTTAGGTTTTGGTAATCTATAGCAGATCGAGCATTATAGACATATAATGTATTTTAATCTACAATACATTGACCATTATTTAATATGACTTTTCCCCATCTTTCCACATAATGTCATGTTCATAGAATGTTTGGAGTTCATTGTTAAAAAAAAGGTTCTCAGTGGTTTTTGAGGTCCTCTTCCTTTTGGAATTTCTTTCCATTTAAGGAGTTCTGCAGATACCGGAATAAGGGGTAGTCATTTGGAGCAAGGTCTCGTGAATAGGCTCCATAATTAGTGCGAGTGATCAATGAGGTGTGGGGTCTGGTGGAACACAACACCCATCCTATCATTCATAACTCTTCAGGATCTTCTTCAAATTCGATGTTACCATGTCCAATGGAAAGCTGAATTATTGCTCTTAAAAGCCCTATGAATATTTTTTTGATTTAATGCCTACAAAAGAAATAAATAAAAAAAGCTTCTTATAGGTTTTTATTTTTTATCTATATTTGTAGTTTGTTTACAAAGGCCCCGTTGATGTCATTTTGTGTACTTTATGTGGCCCTAAATTCCTGCTAAATTTCTTGTAGATAGCGAAAGTCGTATTGAAGTAATAACATTTGTTGTGATTTTTGAAAAAAAATCATGTGAGGGACTCAAACATTAAGCCAGAAAACATAGCCGAGCTTATGCCAATGGTTTTCTAAGCTCGAGTGCGACACATTTAGGGCCATAACTATCTTTCGCACTGATAGGGTGGGTTTTTGATCAACAATGACCTTAACTTTCTCTTTTCAATTTCATGTGGACGAATTTGGCATCATTGATGTCAACATTTCCTGAATGTAATTAGGCAAACCAATTTTGACAGGCGCGTTCGGTTCAGGTATCATCCCCATAATCACTACAAAATATAACGATAATGAATGATAATTTCTTCTATACTCACAGTGCAATTGCAAACACGATACTAAGCTAGTTTCAACAAGAGTTAACAGATATAGTTGTTGACATATTACAAACAGGATAAACAATCCACCTTAGAGATTAATTCTTTAGATAAGAAGTGTATCATAATGACATAAAAATAAACAGGAAAACCGCAAGGACTTATTTGCCAACCCGATATCAATAGAAATTAAACTTTATTCTGAGACAAAGTCCCCTTAGAATAACAATAATAAAAAATACATATCTGGTCAAAAATTAACTTAATAAAGATTCTAACAATACATAAAATAATTCAAGTATTTAAGTACTAAGATTTTAAATAATTTGCAAAGGAACTTGATCCAGATTGCATCATTTTATTGGTGACAAACTGTCTGTCATCAGCGACAATAATTGTCCTGAGGAGATGAGATATTTCCGCTCGTCTCTCTTTTGTCGGTTATTTTTTCTCATTGGATGTCAAGGCCAAGGTAATAACACAATATTTCTCTAATTTCGACTCCCTCACAATATCTTTGAAGTATCCTATCTTACTTTGGAACAGTTTCGATTGGACAGCTAATGTTAAATGCATTATTTCAAATCCATTATTTTAATATTATAGAAAAATTATCATTGGTATAGTATCAGAATAGGATTTTATACAAATGTAATAAATACATAATTTTATTAAATTGATCGATGCATTCTTCTCATGAATACCTCGAATCACATCATCGAACAGTCTCATTTAACAAACTTTCAAACAAAACATTTCAACAAATCTTAACATAGTATAGGTTATCTGCTTCATTTGGATATATATATTTATATACAGTAGAGATTATCAACGGGACTAGGATTTATAGCTTAGGCTAGCTAATTATATCACTACGTCAGCAGTTTTCTCTCATTGGCTTATTCTGACGAAAGTTGTAATACTAGAAGGTGTATAATAAATTTTCCTACATGATATAGTATCAATAAATATGGCTGATGGTTCGAAATCCGATAATACTACAGCTTCTTGATTTGTTACCCTTAACTCCATACAAAAAATAAAACTTCATAAACTAAACAGCACATACACAGCGGAACTTCATACAATAGCCTCAACCCTCCATTTCTGTATGTCAATAACCTCAAGCACAATAGTCTTGATAACCGACTCCTTGAGTTCATTAAAAGGTTTAAATGGCCTGTACTCAAAACAACCAGTTACCCTAAAAATACATAATTATCTTCATATTCTTGAAAATTTGGGCAAATCTGTTTGCTTCAGGTTCCCAGTCACGTAGATATAGCTGGTAATGAGCTTGCAGATCCGGCAGCAAAACAAGCACTCGCACTCCCAGGCCGAAGTACTGCTGTCCTGACCCCTCCAGAAATGAGTTTTCCACTAAAAAAAGAAAGATTGGATAGTTGGCAATCTATGTGGAACGAAAGCCCACTTAGCAAATTAAAAGTTGTTAAAAAATCAGTGAACCGGCCTAATCGTAGAGGGGAGGTCGCCATAATTAGATTAAGAATAGGACACACAAGTTTAACTCACGTACATCTCATCACTAAGCAGCCACCACCAAATTGTCACCACTGCAATAGCCCACTCACTATCAATCATATTTTCAAGAATGCCCTTATTATACTTCAAATCTAAATATCTCTAAAACCGGATATATTAGTCGTATTAAGCGATGACGAACCAAACATAAAAACAGTAATAAATTTTCTTAAAATCCATAGGCTTCATTTCATTTACTATATTATATATATATATATATATATATATATATATATATATATATATATATACACACAAATATATATATATATATATTTTTTAATTTCTTATGAACTGTTTATGAACTCAGTAGCTAAAAAAAAATAACTGACTCACAGGCGTTGATGACCCTAGGGTTTTACGCCTTAAAGCCTAAACAAATAAACAACAAATTAAATGTGGTGGATTAAACACTTTAAACAACACTGTTTTAAACAAACCGAAATTGCAAAGACCCACTAACATTACCTCCAGGGCAGAAGGATTCTGGAAGAGCAAAATTCAGGGACCTTAGGATCAATATGGAGATGGTTATGGACAATATGGATGAACCTTAGGGTATTGTTATTTTGATAAGGAGAATTGTTTAGTTTTCCAAGTTAGGTTTGACGTAAAACGCTTTTTGAAAATTAATACATTAAAGTCCTAATTGTAGACGGAATGAGTCGCTTGTCAGTATGAAAATTCAGTGAACAATAAAACTATAATAAATAATAAAGTCTTTAAGAGAATCAAGACAGCATTTTGTAGTTTAATTATTGAAATTCCAAATAGCAAGTATACCGAAAAGAATCAAAGTCTTTAAAGTTGAATTATAAAACGACATAATTTCAAGATGTCAGCAGAAAGGTACAGCAGCTAAAACAAGCATCTTTATCATTATCTGAATGCTGGACAAAGGAAGATGGAAACTAAATAGTACATAAATATTGAACTCCAACTGTTCTGGCAAAACAAAGTGGACAACTATATATAAAAATAATGTTAGACATTTTATGGAAAATGTGTCTGTTTATCTTGCTGTTGCTATTATTAATATTTTTTAAATAACAAATTGATGAATTAATTCATATAACGCTGCTAGAACACATCACGATTTAATTATAAGTACTGATTCAGTCAATAATTAATTAATATTACTTTAAATTGGCAGTTTATTGAAAATATTACAATATACTGAGGCACAAAAGTATTTCTATTTCAAATGATTTAATGTATGCTAGTGTTTAAGTTGTTATTATGATTTGTTTAGTCATTTTTGTTTATATACATTTACTTTTGATATTATTATTTCCTGTTTAATTTATGTTTATTTATTGTAAATATAGTGTGGGTGCTCTCTGAACAATGTTATAAATGTTCTTAATTGTGACAGATTTAAATATTTCTCTATAAATAAGTTTTTAAAAAAATTGATTTACTATTATCCGTGACTATTATAAACATGCTAGAAATATAAAATATTTCTACGAACATGAAGATTCCAGAAGGCAGTAAATCATAGGATAAAGGAATATAACCACCACCATAGCTTTCACTATCAACAATTTTCATGGTTTCACTCCTGCGTCACGCGTTTTTCTTCATCACGTCACGGCCACAGGAATTTGACACCGATTCATTTACTTTTTTTTCATCTTAACTATTATATCATTTGTCATCTGCTATATGAGTCTTTAACTTGACAGAGAATGACTCCTATTACAACATATTTTATTATTAATTTCAGTGATATTTCTAGTGAGAAAATTTTCACCTTCCCACACAGTTTTATATTTCAATAGTGAAATAACCTACTCTGAAAACAACTTACTCATTGCCTGTACAGATATTATAAATTTTCCTACTGAAAATATCACTAAAATGACTTTACTCAAAAATGTTGAAATCGGAGTTCGGGTAAGGCACCGGTAATAGACATAGCTAAGGATTTTTTTGTCTTATTCCGCCGTAATTATTATAGTTATAAACTTCTCCGTTGGACATTTAGAATCTCCAGGGTCTCCTTTTTTTATTTGACACTTTAAAATTGAAAAAAATGTTCAGATAAGTTATAATTTCCATTTACAAAAAAAATGTCTTTGCAATAGTGATGGACACCCCGAAATTCAATTGTTCTAGTAATGGGCAGGGGGTCGGTACCAGTAATGGACAAAACTCAGAAAAAATCTAAAATCTTTATTAAACTATAAACATAATGATAAAAACAAGATAACATAAATGTTCATCTTACTCTTAGCAAAATTGTTAGTAGGAAGGTATGAAACACACTGACCTCAAGAGCACTTATAGAAACAGCAATGATAGGCATTTTAAAATTTTCTTTTGGGAACTTTGTTCATACTGCTGTCAATATAGGGTATTGTTTTCCAATCTAGAAAAACTGGAACCTTTAAATCAATAAAGAAGCTTATTATTTGCATTTTTTAAATTTTATTTATTTATTTATATGATATTTACAACTGTATACAAAACATACATATGGTAAATTCGCACATGGATATAATGACATGAAACACATGTTGAGAAACTACAAATTGGTAGCACTCTAATAATATGTCTATAGTAGAAGATCACGTGGCCATCTTCTTTTCAGACGCCTTGGAGGGTTATCAGGAATTGAATAGGAAGCAAGGTTAGAAACAAGAGGGTTGGGATGGTTATGAAGTTTATTATAAAGGGCAGATATCTGGATTGGGCCAAATCTGATACATAAGGAACATTAAGGTCATTATGGATAATTTTATTTGTAACAAGGTAAGGAACATTGAGGATTATACGAAGGATTTTGGATTGTAAGGATTGGATGCGAGAGGAATTTGAAGGTTTGGTGGAGCCCTATAGCTCAACTCCATAAGTCCAAATAGGCCTTATTATAGTCATGTAAATGAGTCTTTTATAATTAATTGGAAGGTTAGAGCGTTTGTCTAGTAAGTATTGAAGTAGTCGGAAACGTCGAGCTGTTTTTTGTCGTTTCAGTCTGGTATGAGGATTCCAAGTTAGACGTTTGTCCAGATAGAGTCCTAGGTAACGGATTTGCTCAACAGGAATAAGTGAGGTGTTGTTAAAGGATGCTGAAGGACAGGAAGTCATTGGTTTACGACGAATGGTGAAGGTAATTTGATGGGATTTATTGGAATTTATTTTAATTCTCCAGTCCTGACACCATTCTTCAAGGTTTATGATGTGGGATTGAAGGGTTTGGGATGCAATAGATGGGTCGTTATTAACCGATAGGATATATGTGTCATCAGCATATGTGGTGATGACAGTGTTGGGATGGGTTGGGATGTCAGCTGTATAAACTGTGTAAAGGATAGGACCTAGGATACTACCTTGAGGAATAGCTGCAGACTGGGAAAAGCGGGATGTATAGACATTGTTGTGATTTACTTTAATGTATCTATCAGTAAGGTAGGAACGGATAATGAGGAAGTATGTAGATGGTAGGAATTTTCGGAGTTTGTAAAGCAGTCCCGGGTGCTGAACTCTATCAAACGCCTGTTCAACTTCGAGAAAGACTCCCGCTCCAACGCGCTCCAATGAAGAGGATACTACGTCTACCACACGATGGCATTGCTGTATAGTGGAAAGGGAGGAGCGGAATCCAAATTGGTGATCTGGGATTATGTGATTAGAATTTAGGATGGGGTACAGGCGTTTTAATTATTTACATTTAAAGTTCAACCTGTCCATAACTCTTGCGTTCACCCTAGCCATTCTGTCAACTGAGAGGCTCATGTAATAATAATAATAAAAAAAAGAAGATATTTAATAACAAATACAATTTATTAGATGAAGGCAGAGAAGAGACAAATATGTCAAAATGATGGTATGAGTTTCAAGTAACTTTTTTTTCTAAATATTATTTCATAATTAATCCCTCTACAAAATATACAAACCTAGTGAAAAAACAACTAGGTATGGTGTGCTTTGAAAAGAAATTAGGAAACATATAATATAAAATAAGTTTCTTAAAATATTATTTTTAATTACAGAAATATATTGACAAAAAATATAAATTAATGTTTAACAAAGCCACAAAATAAGGTGACATTAAAAGTATTTTCACCTTTAGAGATTTCCATTAGAGTCTTATGAGTGCTCGGGGAAGTCAAAAGATCAAAATAAAGGTTAAAGAAATGCCAAGAAGGGATGGACAAGGGTGATAGGTGTGCCTTATTAAAATTAACTTGGACAAAAATAACAGTCAAAAATAAATTGCATTGGAAATATGTATATATATATAAATGAATGTATGTCTGTCTGTTTGTCCTAAACCATTCATCCGATCGCCATTAAACTTTGAGAAGTTGTTCCGTACACTCCTGCAAAGGTTTCAAGCATAGTACTTCTGTCTTACGATGATTTTATATACGTCAAAACAATAAAAATGTAAAAGTTTTTTTTGTTCAATGCCGCACAAAAAATGTATCGCTATAAACTGTAGCGCCAAAACAGCTATAACGATTTTAACGAAACTTGGCTTAAGTCTTGCCCTTGAAACCCTTTTAATTTATGTGTGTAACATACTTTCCCGAAAACAAGTTAAAAAAATGTTACGATGAATTTAATATTTTATTTGCCAATAACTAAAAAGTACACAATTTTTGATTGATAATATCTATATTTATTTGAAAGGTTTCGTAATTGCCGACAAAATAAAAACAATGTCATCGAAATAGATAAGCATCATCTCAGAAATAAAACAATTTCTAGCGGCCGTAAGAGTAAAGTGAGCCAAATTATTTTTTTAAGGAGAAGCAAGTTGAGATTTGTGTTTCGCACATAGATAAATCCCCAAATACCAATTTTCACTAGAATCAAAAAGAATTTTTTTTTTTTTTTTCAAATTTCCATAAGGGTGGGACATTCAATTTTATTTTGGAAACCAAAGTGTGATATCTTAATAATAGATCCACCTATTATATATTATATAACTATATAATATATATATATTATATAAACCAGTGTTGGGCATTTACTCGAGTCACGAGTGATCACTCTTAGAAACTTCACCATGAGTAATTTTGAAAATTACTCATGAAACGTTTTTCCTTCATGAGTAAATCACTCGTGAAAAATGTTATCTCCATGAGTAAATCACTCATGAAAAATTTTAACGCCATGAGTAATTTAAAAAAAAAGATGTGTTTTTATTTTATTTAATCTAATTTTTTTTGTCACCTTTCTGATATAATCCATATAAGGGTCGATTCCTATGTTTAGGGGGAGCTTTTTAAGAAAACGATATCGAATCTGAGATCGGGCCCCCCGAGCCCCGACGTTTTTTAACTTTTCAGATTAAATCGATATCAGGGTCGACTTATATGTTTTAGGAGACGCATTTTATGAAAATGATATCGAATTGGAGAGAGGGCCCTCCGGGCTTCGATTTTTTTTAACTTTTCAGATTAAATCGATATCAGGGTCGACTAATATGTTTTGGGGGGCGCTTTTTATGAAAATGATATCGAATTTGAGATTCAGCATCCCGGGCCTCCACTTTTTTTAACTTTTCGAACTAAATCGATATCAGGGTCGACTTATATATTTTGGGAGGCGCTTTTTATGAGAACGATATCGAATTTGAGATTGGGCCCCCCGGGCCTCGATTTTTTTTAACGTTTCGGATTAAATCGACATAAAGGTCGCCTTTATGTTTTGGGGGGCGCTTTTTATGAAAATGATATCGAATTTGAGATTGGGCCCCTCGGGCCTAGATTTTTTTAAAATTTTCGGATTAAATCGATATAAAGGTCGCCTTATATGTTTTGGGGAGCGCTTTTTATGAAAATGATATCGAATTTAAGAGAGGGCACCCGGGTTCGACTTTTTTTAACTTTTCAGATTAAATCGATATAAAGGTCGCCTTATATATTTTAAGGGGGGAGGGGTGGCGCTTTTTTATGAAAATAATATAGAATTTGAGATTGGGCCCCCTGGGCCTCGATTTTTTTTAACTTTACGGATTAAATCGATATCAGGGTCGAGTATTGCGTTTTGGGGGGCGCTTTTTATGAGATCGATATCGAATTTGAGATTGGGCCCCCAGGGCTTCGACATTTTTTAACTTTACGGATTAACTCAATATCAGGGTCAAATATTATATTTTGGGGGGTGCTTTTCATGAAAATGATGTCGGATTTGAGGTTAAGCCCCCGGGCCTCGAATTTTTTTAACTTTTCGGATTAAATCGATATCAGGGTCGAGTATTACGTTTTGGTGGAGTCCCAAAAGGCTAAATCTCAAATCCGACATAATTTTCATGAAAAGCACCCCCCAAAATATAATATTTGACCCTGATATTGAGTTAATCCGTAAAGTTAAAAAATGTCGAGGCCCTGGGGGCCCAATCTCAAATTCGATATCGATCTCATAAAAAGCGCCCCCCCAAAACGCAATACTCGACCCTGATATCGATTTAATCCGTAAAGTTAAAAAAAATTGAGGCCCAGGGGGCCCAATCTCAAATTCTATATTATTTTCATAAAAAAGCGCCCCCCTTAAAATATATAAGGCGACCTTTATATCGATTTAATCCGAAAAGTTAAAAAAAATCGAGGCCCGGAGGGCCCAATCTCAAATTCGATATCATTGTCATAAAAAGCGCCCCCCAAAACATAAAGGCGACCTTTATATCGATTTAATACGAAAAGTTAAAGAAAATCGAGGCCCGGGGGGCTTAACCTCAAATCCGACATCATTTTCATGAAAAGCACCCCCCAAAATATAATATTTGACCCTGATATTGAGTTAATCCGTAAAGTTAAAAAATGTTGAGGCCCTGGGGGCCCAATCTCAAATTTGATATCGATCTCATAAAAAGCGCCCCCCAAAACGCAATACTCGATCCTGATATCGATTTAATCCGTAAAGTTAAAAAAAATCGAGGCCCAGGGGGCCCAATCTCAAATTCTATATTATTTTCATAAAAAAGCGCCCCCCCCTTAAAATATATAAGGCGACCTTTATATCGATTTAATCTGAAAAGTTAAAAAAAATCGAGGACCGGAGGGCCCAATCTCAAATTCGATATCGTTCTCATAAAAAGCGCCTCCCAAAATATATAAGTCGACCCTGATATCGATTTAGTTCGAAAAGTTAAAAAAAGTGGAGGCCCGGGATGCTCATTCTCAAATTCTATATTATTTTCATAAAAAAGCGCCCCTCCCTTAAAATATATGAGGCGACCTTTATATCGATTTAATCTGAAAAGTTAAAAAAAGTCGAATCCCGGGGGGCCCTCTCTTAAATTCGATATCATTTTCATAAAAAGCACCCCCCCAAAACATAAAGGCGACCTTTATGTCGATTTAATCCGAAACGTTAAAAAAAATCGAGGCCCGGGGGGCCCAATCTCAAATTCAATATCATTTTCATAAAAAGCGCCCCCCCTCCCAAATATATAAGGCGACCCTGATATCGATTTAATCTGAAAAGTTAAAAAAAGTCGAACCCGGGTGCCCTCTCTTAAATTCGATATCATTTTCATAAAAAGCGCCCCCCAAAACATATAAGGCGACCTTTATATCGATTTAATCCGAAAATTTAAAAAAATCTAGGCCCGAGGGGCCCAATCTCAAATTCGATATCATTTTCATAAAAAGAGCCCCCCCAGAATATAGAAGGGGACCTTTATATCGATTTAATCCGAAAAGTTAAAAAAAATCGAGGCCCGGATGGCCCAATCTCAAATTCAATATCATTGTCATAAAAGCGCCCCCCCAGAATATAGAAGGGGACCTTTATATCGATTTAATCTGAAAAGTTAAAAAAAGTCGAAGCCCGGGGGCCCTCTCTTAAATTCGATATCATTTTCATAAAAAGCGCCCCCCAAAACATAGGAATCGACCCTTATATGGATTAAATCCTATAGGTGACAAAAAAAAAAAAAAAAAAAAAAAAAAAAAAAAAAATCCTATGATAAAGTGTTATTGTGCTTCTCAGTGTTTTGTGTTTTTCAAGTTTGTTTTGTTAGTTTTGTTGTATCGTTTCCTACTGTTTGTGTTATTTTAGTGTTTTATAGTTTTTTTTGAACATGATTTAGTTTTAGTTTATGTTTATTTAGTTAATTTTATAAACTTTTTGAGTGAACAGTGGAGGTTAAGGTTAACTTTGTGGTTTTCACGAAGGTTTAATCTAACCAAAAGGACGTTTAGAGACTATTACGTTGGTGAAGCACTAAGGTAAGTTCATATTAAAGTCTTACTTTTGAAGATAGGAAATTTATAAGTTTCCCGAACGTAGGTTAGATTTTGAGTGTTGAATATTTCCTTCTACTGTTGTTCACCCATTATTTCAACGTATAAAGTTGTTAATTTTGGATTGCGTAAGATGGCTGATGAAATTGCATCAGCAATGGAGCAGGAAATGGTGGAAGAACAGGCTATAAAGTGCCCAAGGCCTTCAGCAAAGAGGCAAAGGAAAGGATCTCCTGACGCCCGAGAAGAAACAGATAAAGAACGTGTAGACGATAGTCTTCTGCAAGATGCACGTAGAATCAAAGAAAACATCAGGGTCTACATGAACGCAACAGACAGGAACGTGAGTGCGAAGGTACAAAAGCACGTTAATGGGAAAATGCAGCAGTTAATAGATATAATGGAGACAATATATGATAAGAACTATGAAAAAACGTTTTTAGTACAACGTGTGGTAAAGGACACATTAGCTTCCTCTGAAATGTATGATATCATAGTAAATGCATTAGTGGAAAAAGCAGTACCTATGGTTATCGAGGGACTCAAGTCGGAAAGTAAAACCATACAAAGACCACTGTCAGAACCTCAGACATCTCGGGAGTTTCCATGCGTTAAAGAACAACCGCTATTAGCCGATGCCCACGCTATTATTGAGACCACGGAGAATGAAAGTTTCCAGGAAGTAAAGAAAAAGCAAAGAAGGAAAAAGGCTCTTCCACAAGTGGCCAAAGAGATCGAGGCCTCTAAACCAATATCAGAGGAAAGTTTGACCAAGAAAAGGTCTACACATCAGACTACGATGGCCGATATTGTTAAAGGGCTTCCATTAAAACCGATGGATACTACAAGACCAACTTATGTTACCATCGCTTCTCAAGGTAAAAGTGCAGCTGACATCATCAACAATCTGCCTTCTCCAACTGAACTAGGAGTCAAGGCGAGAGTTGTACGGGCGACCAAAGCTGGCTCAGTTTTAGTTTGTGTAGATGAGGGTGCCCATGCTAAAAAAATAATTGAATGGCAAAAATTAAAAGAAGTTGGGATGGAGGCAAAACTAGCCTTAAAAAGAAAACCAAAAGTGGAGGTAAAAGGAGTTCCCCTTTCATGGAGTGCGGAAAATCTAGAAAGGGTGCTATGGGAAAGGTTGGCTGCAAAATCGGCCGTTATTTCTGAGAACCAATTAGGTAATATAAAGCCATTGTTCTCATCAATGGCTAGAAATAAAATTACCAATAATTGGGTGTTAGAAGTACATCCAATGGTAAGATATAATCTACTCAAGGAGGAAATAATTACAGGAGGTTGGTGGTCACTGACAATCTTAGATTACCCCGATGCTCCTCCCTGTCTAAGGTGTCAGGGATATGGACATACAAAAGCTACTTGTGAGGCAAATGGCATAGTATGCAAGTGGTGTGCGGCGAGTGGGCATATTGCTAAAAACTGTCCCGCAAAAGGAAATAAGACCGCACCTACATGCGTTAACTGCGTGAGGGAAGGTGTTCAAAAAAGTAAGGCTAAACACCAGGCAGGAAGTAGAGAATGCCCAGTGCACATCAAGAGATCTCAAGAATTAGTGAGGAGAACTCACTATGATTAGACTCAACATCCTGCAGTTGAATATGGGCCGCCGGCATATTGTGGCTGACGAGCTTCGCGCCATGGCACAACGCTACGATATCATGGCGGTCCAGGAACCTAGCTGCCGTGGGAACAGGGTTACGGGGTTTGGCCTCACGTCAAGAGTTATAGCCCTGAGCAGTGGAGAGAGGAGGCCCAGGGCTGCAATAGTGATTAATAATCCTAACCTTGACGTGATGGATCTGAGACAACACACCATGGCGGATTATGCATCTTGCTACGTTAAGTGGGGCAAGATTTCTTTCACATTGGTATCGGCATACCTACCTGTGAATAGTGATGTAGAAGAAAGCATATCCGCTATGGAGGCGATCATTAGAGAGATGAGGAATGTGATCATGTGCTCAGATACCAACTCCTGGAACACGGTCTGGGGGTCCAATATTACTGACAGGCGAGGCGCTAAAATGGGAAATTTCATAGGCAGAAATCACCTTGTCGTGATGAACGAACCCTCTGCCACCCCTACCTTCTCTGGAGGCATGGGGCAGAGTTGGATTGACGTCACGATCGCCACGCCTGCGCTTACGAGGTATATTGCTGATTGGACTCTCAGATCTGATACGAGTTCCGATCACGTTGCGATAGCAATTGGCCTGGTAAATGAGCCAGGATGTTCCCACGGTACTGATAAGGGTTTCGTCACTAAAATAAATGACTGGAGTGTCTTCAGGTCCTACCTGGAAGGAGTGATTGCAGACGAGGAGTGGGAAGCGGCAGAGATGGATGTAGTTGACAATCTGGACTACAAGGTGTCCAGGATTACCAACAACATTCGTGATGCTGCCGAACACTCCCTCAAGCACCGGAAGGCGAGGGTTCGACCTGTCCCATGGTGGACGCCAGCCTTAACTGTTCTAAAACGAGACCTCTACAAGGCCCGGCGGTCATATCAGAGGTGCAGATGCGAAGAGAGGCGCACTGTACTTCGCAATGAGTACAAGTCAAAAGCCAGGATATACCGAAACGAGGTTCGCTCACAAAAGCGGAAGTCTTGGGATGATTTCATCATTGAAGAGTCTTCGAAGAATCCCTGGGGTATTCCGTATAGGGTAGCATTGGGTAAGTTGTCCCCGATGCAGACTATTGCAGCCTTGCGGTATCATAATACTGAGGCAACCACCCTTGAAGAAACTGCCAATGTTTTCATTGAAGCAATATATCCCAGAGATGACCCAACCCAGGACAGCGAAAATGATGATTTTGTGAGACGCACCACGGTATATCCACCTGGTTCAGATTTGTGCCCACCATGGGACATTCACGATCTTCGTATTGCCGTGGATAAGCAGAAGACTAATCGTGCTCCAGGACTTGATGCAATAGATGCAGCGATCTTGAGGAACAGTATCACGTATATTGAAGACCGGCTGTTGAGTATTTTCAATGAATGTCTGGATATGGGATACTTTCCAAGAAGATGGAAGATCGCTGATTTGAGACTACTCTACAAGGGAGGAGATAGGGACAAACAACTCCCTAATTCATATAGACCTATATGTCTCCTCCCTGTGATTAGCAAGGTCCTGGAGAACCTCATGATGACTAGTTTACGGCCTGTTTTCGCTAGAGCAAGTCATCCACGGCAATATGGATCAACCAGAGGCAGAGGAACCGCTGATGCCCTGCTGAGAGTGCGCAGAGATGTTGAGGAGAGGGCGGAGCGGTATGTCATGTTGCTTCTTTTCGATATATCCTCCGCCTTTGACAGCGTATGGTGGCCTAGCGTGCTCCAGCAGCTGCAGAGGTATGATGCTCCTAGTAACTTATACACATTAGTAAGAAGTTATCTCCAGGATAGAAGTGTCAAGATTAGAGGCAATTACTACGAGGTAGAAGCTTCCATAGAGAGAGGTTGCCCTCAGGGATCGGTGCTTGGTCCTGCTCTATGGAAGCTCGTCTTTGATGAGTTACTGGGAGTGTTAGAGGAGGAGCGGTTTCCTGCCACTGCTTACGTTGACGACCTAGCTGCTGTGGTGGCCTCCAACAGCAGAGCTGGAGTCAAGAGAGAAGCAGAGCGATGCGCCAGCCTAGTCGCTAGATGGTGTGAGGGGAAGAAGATGAGGATGGCTGCTGCTAAGACTCAAGCCATCCTCCTTAAGGGAAAGACTGATAGGGCACACCCTATAACGATGTACATAGAAGGTCAGAGGATACGTCCAAGTGAGGTGGTAACCTACCTAGGGGTTAGGTTAGGTGTAGGCCTCAATATGACGCCTCATTTGGAATATCTGGCAGGTAGGGTGGCCCTAGCAATGAACGGTCTAAGTCGTGTGGGGGGCGCATTTTGGGGCCTTAGGTATCCAGCCACTATCACTATTTATAAGGGTGTTGTGGAGGGTATCCTTAGGTATGCGTCTCCCTTCTGGTTCCGAAACCTCACACTCAGACAAAGAAATAGGCTAGCATCGACTCAGAGAACTGCTCTGCTTCGGGTCACCAGAGCATATAGGTCTACGTCGCATGAAGCAGTGCAGGTCTTAGCGGGGGTGGTGCCTCTCGACCTCCTCCTGCGAGAAGAAGTGACCAGGTATGACTACAAGAAGGAGGGCTCAACTAGTCTATCGGAGAACCTACGGATGAGGATTATTGAAAACCCAAATAAATGGAAAAAGATTATCCGGGAGGAAACAATTGAAGATTGGAGCAGACGGTGGGTGACGACTCCGAAAGGCAGTACCTTAAGAAAATACTTTCCCACCGTTGAATCTCGGTTACAGGCGAAATGGGTCCTCCCGGACTATTGGGTTTCACAATTTCTCACGGGACATGGGGGTTTCAGAGCTAAACTCCATGGCTACGGACAGGATATAGATCCCCACTGCCCCGATTGTGGTGTTCCGGAGACTGTTGAGCATGTGGTCACGGCCTGCACTGCTTTCGACGAATTAAGAGCGAGGTTAATGAGAACCACGGGGATTTACGTCCTCACTGAGGAGGAGTTTCCTCAGTTGGTGAGTGAAGAAAACTTCCCGCGGTTCAAAGAGTTTATAAATGGCTGGAAGACGGCGGTGGGCCCAGCTCACTTCAACCTAGGTGCACGCAGGAGAAGAGGACCAGTCCCAGGAAGACCTCCGGATTCGGGAAGCCAGGCCTAAAGGAGCCAGGAAAAAGTAGAAGAGCTAGCTGTGTGCACAGCTTAGAACTTTGTAAACTGATATTATGGCAGTAGTGTGTTATTATGCATTAATGCTTAACATCACACTACTGCATACACCCGTGTTGCCCTGGTGGCATGGGAGGGTGGAAAACAAATAAAAAAAAAAAAAAAAAAGGTGACAAAAAAAAATTAGAATATATAAAATAAAAACAATTTTTTTTCAAAATTACTCATGGCGTTAAAATTTTTCATGAGTGATTTACTCATGAACATAACATTTTTCACGAGTGATTTACTCATGAAGGAAAAATGTTTCATGAGTAATTTTCAAATTTACTCATGGCTAGGCTTCTAAGAGTGATCACTCGTGACGTCACCGCTGGACATTTACTCGAGTAATTGCCCAACACTGCTATAAACACGAAATAAGCTGGGATTTAGAGCCACGTAAACTGTACAAATTACAACAAACCGCAAGCATATTAGAATTGGAGATAAAAAACGAAAACGCATTAAGAAATTTCCTTTATTCATCCCTCATGAAGGCGTCAAATCTAAAAGTATTTGATATGGTTTTGAAGAGCAACATCTCAGCTTTCCAACGGTTATTGAATCATTGAGAGAAATACTTTATTTAAAGCAGTGCTGCCCTATTATAGGTTAGACCTGGGCACTCTTGAAATAATGTATTTCTGTAATAATTCACATGGTTATTCCACAAAAGAATTATTTCGGGAATAATGGTTATTTCTGAAATAATATTTCAAACCGTCAATGAAATAATCTCGATGGAATAAATGCCGAATTTATTTCTGAAATAATTATTTAAATATACTATGGAATAAACTAAATTATTTCGAAATAGTTATTTCTGAAATAAATTATTTCATAACTATTATTTCAGAATTATTTATTTCATAAATAAATAATAGACTTTTAGTAACCTTTCTGATTTAATTAATATCAGGGTCGATTATTATGTTTTCGGGGTAGCTTATTGTGAAAATACGGCCGAATTTGAGATTGTACCCCCTCCTCCTCCCCAATAGACTTTTAGTAACCTTTCAGATTTAATCGATATCAGGGTCTGTTTTGGTGGGCGCTTTTTATGAAAATGATATCGAATTTGAGAGAGGGACCCCGGGCTTCGATTTTTTAAAACTTTTCGGATTAAATCGATATAAAGGTCGCCTTTATGTTTTGGGGGGCGCTTTTTATGAAAATTATATCGAATTTAAGAGAGGGCTCCCCGGGCTTCGACTTTTTTCAACTTTTCAGATTAAATCGATATCACTCGGTTTGAGATTGCGCCCCTCCCTCCCCCCCTCCAATTGACTTTCAGTAACTTTTTCGATTTAATCGATATTCGGGTGTCCTTTTATGGTTTTGGAGTATCTTTTTGAAATTCGACCGTATTTTCTTAATAAGCTACCCCGAAAACATAATAGTCGATCCTGATATCGATTAAATCCGAAAAGTTACAAAAAGCCGGAAGGGTGGAAGGGCGCAATCTCAGATCTGACAAAAAGTCGAGGGAGGGGGGCGCAGTCTCAAATTTGACATTACCCCCGAAAACATAACAGTCGACCCGGATATTGATTATATCTGAAAAGTCGATCAGAATGATTATTTCACATTATTTATGAAATAATCATTTCAGATATCGTTATTCCTGAAATAATTTATTCCCGAAATAATCATTTCGGAAATAATGGTCAGGTTATTTCATGAAATAAATTATTTCGGAAATAACTATCGAGGTTTATTTAGGGATTTATTCCGGGATTATTTTTCAAATATATTCTCCCCAGGTCTATTATAGGGTTGCTCGATACACAGCATACTCATCAATCCTTTTTTTTTTTTGGACACAGCACTTAATTATACTTAATCATGTGTATATATATATATATATATATATATATATATATATAATATATATATATATATATATATATATATATATATATATATATATAAGTTATGGTTAGATGTAAGTTGATATATCAATTAATCCTGTTCAACAGTTGTAAACAAACCGTAATGCTATATATATAGCATTACGGAGAGAATAAAGTCAGTCTTATTTGAGCAACCACGTGTTTTATTTCAAACCTTTTCTTTCTTTTTTTTATCTTTCCTTGTTCGAACAAACGTAAGTGGTGCCGAAACCCGGGAGGTTTAAATTTAATTGTGGAGTTAGTTTTTTTTTTTCTCTTTTTTTTCACGTCTTGAAGATAATTAAAAGAAAGGATGCCGAACGGAGTAGGTCAAGCGCCAGTACCGCCTACACCACAGGTAGCACAGCCGACTGCGCCACCGGCGGCACCGTTGGCTCCACCGCCAGCGTTTCCTCCGTTGTCAGAGGCATTAGCGAGGGATTTTCCTCCGCTACCTACTGAAACATTAGCATCAGCACATGCGACGACCTTGGAATGGCTGAAGGTGAGAACGGCGACATCGCAGGACCTGAGGAGAGCGATATCGGATTTGGAAAGATTCGATGGAGGAGTAGGTGAGTTAAATCACTTTCTAAAGGGAGGCGATCGGGTGATAGCGCAGATATTGGCTAAGGAAGGGGAGAACTTAATAGACCCACTTGATGCCAACGCATTGAGAGCAGCGTTGGTGTGCCGGGTTAAGCGGAGCGTGTTCTTGAGGGGATTAGACGAAGAATTCTGTCAAGTATACATGGATGATCTCTTGGTCTTTAGCAAGGATGAAGAGCAGCACGTTGATCATTTGGGGCGCGTATTCGACAGATTACGGCAATTTGGGTTGAAATTATCAGCGGAAAAGTCGATTTTGGGACAGGACCAGATAACCTTTTTGGGACATTCCATTTCGAAGGAGGGGATCAGGCCCGATAAACAGAAGGTCGAGGCAATACAAAATATGGCGATGCCCAGGGATGTAAAAGGTATCCGCAGGTTATTGGGAACACTAAATTATTACCGTCGGTTCGTGCCGGAAATGGCGGAGTATTTAGCACCTCTTAATAACCTTCTGAAGAAAGGCCGGAAGATAACAATAACGCCAGCAATAGAGGACAATGTAAGGAAGTGCATGGCGAGGTTGCAAGATAAACCGGTACTCGCTTTTCCCGATTTCACGAAGACATTTATCATCACTACGGATGCGAGTGAATATGCGTTGGGGGCAGTACTTGCTCAAGAAGGAACTAATGGGGAACAACCGGTAGCATATGCAAGTCGGCGGCTTACAGACGCGGAAACGCGGTAAAGCGCCCTGGAGAGGGAACTCTTGGGCATAGTATGGGCAGTAGGACATTTTAGGCCATATATTTTTGGCAGGAAATTTAAAGTTCATACCGATCACAGACCGCTGCAATGGGTTGGTAATCTGAAGGAATCGTCAGCAAGGGTCACTCGGTGGAAGCAATTTCTAAGCCAGTACAATATGGAGGTCATGTACAAGCCGGGTAAGGAAAATGTGGTAGCGGACTGGCTGTCCAGAGCCATCATGATAAATGCCATCGAGGAGGAAGAAGGGGAGGTAGCCATGAAAAGAGCAGTAGCGGCCTATAACCATTCAATCCACTCCGTTACAGGGTTTTCTCCGGTCGAGGTATTGTTTGGAGTTAATATACGGCGACGGGATTGGATGGAAACACTCACGGACGAAACACAAGCTCAACGGATCACGTGTAACAGAGCAGAGATAAAGAGGGTGTGGGAAAAAACGAGAGCGAAAATAGAGCGTGAAAAACGGAAAAGGGTGGAGAAGGCCAATTTGCACCTCAAGGACAGATTGGGGGAATTGAAGATAGGGACGACAGTCTATCGTAGGGTAGATTCTAATAGGGGGAAAGAACTGGCACGCTACGAAGGACCATTCAAAGTGATTGTACTTCGCGAACATAATCTTTGCACAATTCAGAGTCTGAACGATCCCAGGAAACGGAGGACCGTTCACATAGAACAGTTGAAACTCCCGATAGAGCCGGGTCAGTAACGTAAATAAGTGGTATATCCTCTTTTCTGTCTCCTACAAGCTATGGAAGGACGGTAGAAGGTTTGTTTTAGTTGTAGCGGTAGAAGGTTTATTTCAGTTGTAGCTCTTTGTTTTTTTGTTTTTTTTTGCAGGAAAATGGTTAATTTTGTTTGTTCTATGGAACGCCAAGGAAGATTATTTTGTTTTGTTTTGTTATGTAATATATCAGTAACCCAGCGTTAGTTTATGAGGAGTGTTCATAAACTGGCGGGGGGGAGTTATGGTTAGATGTAAGTTGATATATCAATTAATCCTGTTCAACAGTTGTAAACAAACCGTAATGCTATATATATATAGCATTACGGAGAGAATAAAGTCAGTCTTATTTGAGCAACCACGTGTTTTATTTCAGACCTTTTCTTTCTTTTTTTTATCTTTCCTTGTTCGAACAAACGTAAGTTATATATATATATATATATAATTCCTTTTCATATTACACAGCATAAACAATATCAATACTATAATATACTAATACACACAATTATACAATATACACATATTTCGGTGAAACCGATACAGTTTTAAAACCAGAAAGTTAGAATGCATACACAGCAAGTAACATAGTCCTATGAACATAGACAAAAAGATATGGTCACTTAAATCATTTAAAATTGAATAACTAAAATAAAAAATAACTAAAAATGTACACAATTTTTTGATTGATACTACTCATATTTATTTGAAAGATTCCTAAATTCCCTACAAAATAAAAATAAAATCATTAAAATCGGACGGTTACATTAGAGTTTATTACATTATAGCAGAGTTATAGAGTTATACATTTACTGCTTTCTCTTTAGAAAAGGCCATTTTTTTTTGTTATTGATTAATCAAAAATTTTATAATTACAGTAATTGAAATTATTATTTGAAGAAGTGATATGATTCTCCTTATGTAGGTCAATACTATTATACACTCTTTATATTCATTTTTATTTTCCTCCCAATGTATTCTGGAAGTAGTATGATGCATTTCAAATATTTGTTTTTAAAAAGATATTTAAAGATAAAAAAGCTATTATTTAAAAAGATTTAACTCTTGAGTAATACTTATCACTGTTTATGTTCCTTTTAGAAATCAGTGTTTTATTGATTTCAGCTTATTTGATTTTTTAATAAAATCTTTTCTCTAATAAGGTTGAAATAAGGTTGTGCCGTTTACCGTAGGATTTCTTTCATGAGTATGGTTTATTTTTCCACTACAATTTTTACAACTCTGTCATTTTCAGAAAGCGGAGATAAAGTCAATTTTAGTTTTGTGAGTTCAACTCAGACTGTTTCTGATGATTAAGAATGACGGCGTATTCACTCAGATGATTATGAATGTTCAAGTTGAAGTCATTTTACAGACAAATTTGTTTCCCAACTTTTTAAAAATTACAGATGTCCTTCGGTATTAATCCACTCATATGTGCTTTCTATTTTCTTTCTTTTCCATTTTGCCAGGCTAAGCCACAGCAGCGCGTGGCTGGTAAAGCTAGTAACCTCACAGATTGGATACGAAAAAATTATTAAAGTAATAATTTTATATATTTTAATTTGGTAACTGGGATAATAAAAAATAATAAAATTATGTATTTATTGTGAAAGCAGGAAATGATTGAAAAATTCAGATCAGAAATGATATTTTAAAAAATATTTTGAATTGTTATAAATGAACCGTTTACCTATTGATTAAGTACCATTTGATTACTAACAAAAAGTAAAACTTACTTACTCTTCTGTCATTTCAAACGCGTCATATCGATGGTCAACCACACAGAAATTGTAATTTGAAATTTAATACTTTGAAGTAAAAAATATTTAAGATTTGGTAGGATCACTTTATTTCTGATTTATCAATTGTATTGGGTTTTCTAGTACATCGGTATACTGATTATAAATGTATTTGATGTTCCATTAAAATATTTGTGCAGACCAAGATTAGAGTTTCAAGTTTTTTAAAATTGTTATTTATAACATTTATGAAGTTTATCTAACCATTGATATATTAAGTATTATAAAACTATACGATATATCTGTCACTATTCATATTAAGTAGTCGTTTCCGAGTTCTTTTATTAATTAAGTTTTATACAATGACAAATTCATTAATTTCGAAATAATAACATTCATAAAAGAGAAAGTAAATATAATATAATACAATAGCATATATATTTATTTGTTTTGGGGACTGGCTCCATATAAATATAAATGGAGTGTATACACACATTTTAATTATTACAGTATGATATTAGCAAATTAATTTCCAATACTGAAATCAAAGTACGAATGGAGGGATACACACATTGTGATTAATAGAATATAACATCAGCATATTAATTTATTATACTTGAATCAAATTATTCTTTTTATAAATATTTTTTAAATATCTTTTTTGATATTTTTTTTTACCTATACAAAACACATTAATCAGCAATGAATATTACTCATCAAATAATATAATATAACACAATACAAGACAACTATTTGAGAAAGTAAATCAATGCAAAAAAACAAAACAATATTTACTAAATTACTGTGTGAATAGCAGGCGTAAAAAATTGTACCTAAACGAAGTAAGCAGAAGGAGATAGAGAAGAAAGAAAAATAAGTTATTTTTCAAATCCCCTCCCCAAAAGTCATATAAGGAATTAAATCTATTTAATATTACATTAAGATACACATACATAATTTTTAAAATGTAAATTCGTAGCTTTCAGAAATTTAATACAAAACTATATGGTTAAAGAGTCCAGTTTTAAACAAATAAAGTCCGTTATTAAATCATTAACTTTATAAAAAGACTAATTCTATCACTAATTTTATTGAGAATTTGGAAACACTTACGAGTTGAGAGCCTGGCCGGCAGAAGATAAGGCAAATAAAGTAAGCTGAACACGTCAAGAACACACATTATGCAACGGCATACCCATATCTGACAGCCTATGATGTAAGGACTGGAAATGCCGTCATTTTAGGCCACCAGCAAAATGGAATACATTATTCCTTCATCTTATTTTAAGGCGGTAGAATTCGTGGAAGTTCAGAACATTGTATAATATGTCTGGAACTGACAAAGATATATAAGCATAGATTTGACAAGTAGCGAATAAAAAAAAGTCTAGCAGGTTAGGAGTATATTCGAAACAGGTTTCCATTGATTTGCTATAGTTTTTTCTCGACCAATGACGATTTACAAGTAAGGGTATGCATATGATGCGAGGTTCAATACCGGTTCCACAACAACTCATGAATTATTTGGTTCTGCATTAGAGAAGCAAGCAATTGATTTAAACGAGAAAAAAAAAATGAGACAGAAATTAGTAGTATGTTAATACAATGAATAATTTCAAGAACATTATGAAATAGCATTATTGAACCCTTTCACCTCTTCTCAATGCTTCAATTAATTTTTATTTTTATTTATTTCGTAAACGTTTTAGGCCAACTTTACCCATTTTCAAGTCGAACTTTTTGTATCATTATCTTATCCTCACCTTCTTCAAAAGTTAATTTCATAACTATATGAAATGTCCATTTAACTATTAAAATAAAGACACTTTGGACATGTCTCACTAGTTAAAAATTTCATTCAAATGCTATAAATTTTCGTCCTATATTTTTAATAGCCTTATGTGAACTAGTTGAGTCAATCAATAGCACAGCCTAGTGCCTCTAAAATGCAGGCAAAGGAACAACTAACCCGTGAATGTTTTGCTAATTTAGGCATCATAAGAACAGAACAAAAAAAAAAAAAAAAAAAAAAAAAAAAAAAAAAAAAAAAAAAAAAAAAAAAAAAAAAAAAAAATCCGCGCCATCAAAACACATACTAAAGTATTACCTTGGATGTCATAAAGTGATGATTTTTTTTTTCTGTTCTTATATCTAGGCAAAATATTCACAGGTTAGTTCGCTCTTTACCACACAACGCTGTGTGGTTTGAGGTTTATAATTTGGACTTAAGAAGGAAGTAACGTTTCATGACGAATGATTATTTGGACAGATATCACAAGTAATTTGGTTAGTAACATCAGGATCCTACCCTCTAATAACTATTAGAAGGGCCAGACACTAATTTTATACAGTCTCATTGTCCACAAAATGATTTACCAGAACCTGAGTCGATCCCCGAGCGATAAAATAAAATATCCAAACACGGCTATGCTTGAACTACTATCAGTCCTAAACTACCTATCAGAAGTATTAGCAATTTTTCGGGCAATAAATCCACCTGTTCCAATAAATCTAACTTAAGATATAAAATATTCTGAACACTTGTGTTAAAGGATAATGTACAGTTTAACACACAGATCATCTTCAGGACAGATTTGAGCATAAAAACAGAAACAAGGAGAAACTAAGATCAGGAGGTATGGAAACACAAACGAAGCCATTTACCATGTTTCTTTCGACCTCTGATATATCCCCGCAAAGGCAATGGACCTTTGTTTAATAGTGAATCTAGATAACGAAAGCATGCTAATGACCACCATCAAGCTAACCATAACGTTAGGTAAAGTAAATCCTGAATTAATGAATTATTAAGCAAATGAATTCAATGAATTAATTTACCTCTATTAAAGATGTACTTCAACGACTTAATAAACCGACCATATGAACTAGCTTAACTTGAGCAAAATTTAATTTCTATTCAATGTAGAGTGTTAAGTGAAGTTTCGTGATGCGCGCATGAAATTGTGTTTTTTTAAATCACAGATTGCGTACGTTTAAACTTAATAACTTTGAGTTACAATGTTTATAACGACGGGCATATTAGAAGTTTCAAAATAAGGTTTCTGATAAAAATATCTTGAAGACGCTCTGAGTGGCAAAGAAAAGGAGCTTTAATGGCGCAGGCGATCAGTAGTAGCCTGGCCATGAGGTGGAAAATATATTCCGAATCTAAAACGAATGATGGAGACCAAAATGGGCTAATCGACCTGCTTCTAGTCCTCAAAAGAAATCTACTTCAGTGCTGACGTAACATACATCATACAGATTTCAAACTATTTTGAAATCGGCTTTTATCTACAGGAGTTTGTCTATCGATCATTCTACATCAAATATTTTTAACCATAAAGGTATTAAAAGACGACAAATAAATTTTACATGAATAGACATCAACTTTGGAAAATAATCATTTTTCTTACCTTCTTTGAGTATATAAGTAAAATCAGTCGTATAAATAATAATAAACATTATTTTAAAAGACTACTTAAATTATACAATTTCACTCACATAGTACACTGTTAGAGAACTGTTATTTATTTCAAATAAATCATATTAAAGGTACTTTAGAGAAATTCAGATAATTTGACACTTAAGTTCTTACAGACAAGTGAAATGTAAATAAGACGTACTTAATATAAAAACCATTTAATTTTACATAGAATTTAATCAAAATCGTTAGAGCAGTTTTCGATAAAATCGTAAGAATGTATAAAACTGTTATATGAAGTACCACTTCTAGTTGACCAATTTAAGTGAAATAGTTTATGTAACTTCCCAGAGATACATTATAAAGCTTCATATGGCTTTCCGTTTTGATCTAGACTGCTCACATACACACAGATCATTTTCAGATACTTGGTTGTTTGGATTCAGGAGACCTCATTTCTTTCTGTTGAAAACTCGGATTAGATTTTTTTCACGATCACAATGCTTTTCCTTACTGTATATTTCAAATATAGGTCATGAAGGCCGAGCGTTATAAAGTGTAAACTTTAACATTCTCGAATCTAACGACGCTGGTTCAAATCCGGCCTGGGTGGGTAGAAATTTATTTCTTGGCTTCCATATGAATTTCTACCTTTCCGCTCTGGTTAGAATAGGTAAGGCTGTGCCTGTAGAACTACCCCTTTTGCGTATGAGAGAAATAGAGATGTGGCGGATAAAAAAAAAAACAACTAATTTTTGAGTTATAATTAATTAATAAGGTCATGGATTAATATAAATGAACGCTTTATGATTCATTCAATACTAAAATTGAGACGATATTGAGTCAATCAATGGTGAGGGACCATTTACTTTTCAAATGCTTAAATGAATAATCAAGAAATGTTGAGGAAACTACGTCACTTCCGAAAGGTTTAATGTACAAACTTCATAATTAATGGACCATTATCTACTCTTGGCACAAAGTTAGCAAGTGGTTGGAAACATCGGAGTTGATTCATGAAGCAAATGAAATTTTAAGGATTAAAGATCAAAATCATCGCACAGCTACCATGTCTTAACGTGAATATTTCAAAGAGCCATGCAGAATTACTTTTACCATTGAATTAGAAGTTGTGAGTACTAATAGAATGTAACGATTCTAATATTCTGAATCACAATACATTTTCATATTGAAAAGATAGAGAACAATACGAAAATAAGGTACTATGCTTAAATTGTCTCTTTGATAATTGAAGGATTTGCTACAAAAAATAAGGAGCTTCATTCTTAATCGTTTGTCGCTCCTCCATTACTACACTTCGCCAACAAATTTTAATTTTTTTTAAGCTGTATTATATTACTTAATAATTGTATTGTATTTTATACAATATGTCACTAATTCAGTTAAAATTATAGATTAAAATTAATTAAATACTTTGCAACAATTGATGAATACCCCTCCAAGCTCCGGCATTGCTTGGGGAGTTTATACTTATATGTTCTTAGTTATTTATAAAATGAATGTTTTCGTTTTGTGCTTGAAAATAGCAGCTTGAATCTATTAATAAGACAACTAAATTTTTTTCTGTAACTGTTACTTAACACATGTTTTTAACTTTATGGACTAAGGATCCTTTATGGAAACTCCTTACATTATTTCCAAAGGTAGAAAACGGAAAAATATTATAAAATGAAATGTGGACTCTTCATTTACGAACTACTCGAAATAAAAACATGAGACATATAACACAGTGTACGTTGGATTATTTTTTAGCAAAAAATGTAATAACGTTCAATTTCTAAATCACTACCTACCGAAATGAAGAATGATCTTTAGAGATCATACTCACACTTGCTATCATAA
Source organism: Nezara viridula (assembly GCA_928085145.1). Taxonomy (NCBI): domain Eukaryota; kingdom Metazoa; phylum Arthropoda; class Insecta; order Hemiptera; family Pentatomidae; genus Nezara; species Nezara viridula. The sequence goes on from OV725077.1 coordinate 94,909,104, forward strand.
AGATGTGATGGAACATGCAAATATGTCACACAAAATGATACAAAAGTGCCCATTCCATTAAGAAGGTCGATGACGTATATAACTCCTCATTTTTTTCAAGATATTAAATTTAATTTAATTGCTCACAGCTTCTCAAAAAAAGAGGAAGCGAAACTAGAATCAGAAAAGTCGTATATCATAAACAGTTTACTTGTTGCACGTTTCCGCTTGTCTGTTGGTTTGAAACTTTGCATTCCAAAAATTCTTAACATCATCAAAATGTGCTCCTTCAAAAATTCAAAATTCCGTCAAAACATGCCCCTCCCTCAAAAATTTTTTAAGAGCAACTATGAAACAAACCTTGAAATCCCTTCTGGACATTCCTGAAATGATATTTGGTTTTTATAGTAGACTAAAACTAAATAACGGACAATAAGTGTCAGATATAGTAAAGGGGCAATGTTAGTAGGTATCTATTAATATATAAATTATTATATTTTAATATCAGTGCAATTAACTTTTTATATATATATATATATAAAATACAAACAAATGGCTTAATGAATCTCATATTTTATTTTACATATACAAAACCGTAATTATTTCTAGAATTACTTTACCCCTGTTATGGTTACGAATTGGCAATAAACTGAGATGTATGACAATCTTATTTAAAGAAATTAAAAAATTGTTCAAACTGTGGTTTCATTCCGTTTTTTTTATAGAAATAAAAAATAATACAATCTGAACTACAGAATATGTATAAATAACAGTTATAAAATTTGAGTAACGAGTAGTACAAATGAATGAACAATTATATAATTTATAAAGTCCGTTAGGCGGACGGGGAATACTTCCCAGTATACACATATAAACTAACTAATAAACGAAGCGTCTTTTTAAAAATAGCATTAATTTACTATTAAAAATTATCGAAATAAATGCGAAAAAGTTCTAAAATAAATCTGCATGACAATTTTATGTATCGTTTAAACCTATCGAAATATTTAATTTCTTTTTCTTCTAATGACATAAAATATCAGTAATTTCATCAAGCAAAAGAGTCTATTTTCAGTGTTAGTACAACCATGCCGGACATAATGTTGAATTTATAGGAGCAGACATCGCTCTAATCACAAATGAAAATTGTGGTGCAAATAACTTTTTATACAAATAATTTTACATGTTTTCACTCAATCATCCGTAGTAACTATCCTGAATTATAAGACACCATAAGCAAAGGTAGAAAAGGTCTTCGAACTTGAAGCTTGAAAATTTAAACAGGACGGACCTAATGACTGTTTGTTTATAAATACAATGCCACCTGCCTATTCTCACGTTCTAAGTGTCTCAGCTATTAATATACTCCAGTTGACCGGATACCTTCTTCAGTTGCTGGAGTTTCAAGTGGTCACACAATTCAAGAAATCAAAACGGTCACTGTTTACTATAATTGAATTGATTATTCCAGAAACAATCTAGGTGACTTAACGAGTTTGAAAACCTTTGAAAAAATCCTAACTATTTAATCCTAAGTCCTTCATAAATAAGAGTCTACAAAATCTGTATAACATAAACAATCAATCTTTAAAACTATTATTATAAAGAAATATTATAAAAAATAAATGTAATTTATTTATTTTTACTTTTTTTTTTTTATTTACTCTACACCCCAACCAATCTTCTCTTCTATTATTACAAATTTGATTTTTTTAATGAAAATAAGTGCCAATGTACTATATACGTTAGGGTAGTTATAAAGGAAGTGATAAACTTGGTTTTTGTCATTAAACCCAAAACAATAACAATGTACGCAGAACAATTCTTAACTCAGATCCAATAAAAACTATACATGTGCCGTTTCTGAAAAAACTTATTTAATTAGAACAGTTTTAAATTTAAAAAAATTCAAATATTAATGATAGTAATGAAAATAACAGAATTCTTGTTGAACTCTACAACATTAAAATATATATAAAAATAATATGAACAATCTTTATAATTTAGTAGATAATAATTTTGTTTTTATTTGTGTCCATCAATAGTACAATGGAGATGGACACATTTCCTCCCAAAACCATAGACTTGCAGGTATGGGGGAAAATATCTGTAAATTAGAAATAAATTTTAGTCAAAATTTAGGTTTTTTTTTTACTTTCCTACCTATAATAGGTAAGGAAAGTATTGCAATCGGGTCAAATTTCCGACATGCGGTTTTCCAAGGATCTATACGTTTCACAGTCCCCTGAGTCCGAAAAACACATTTTTAGCCATTGGTCTGTCTGTGCCAAGATTTTTTCAAGAACTACTGAACCGATTTCGTTGCTTCTTTTTTTATTTTGTAGGGTTTTGACTACTGATGCCTGTGACAGAAATTCGTTGTTCCATGCATAATAAATGAAAAACAAGTTTTTCTATAGACTGTAGCGCGAAAACGGCTCTAACAATTTGATGAAACTTTTCTATGATGTTCTAATCATTGTGCTTTAAATTTTCGTATACAAACTAAATTCCCGAAAGATTCGTTGGAAAGGTAATGAAATTCTCTACAAAGCCATATAAAAATCGTTCATTTTGGACAACTATTAAATTTCCAATGAAAGATTACGAGTTCATTTCTGGAGTCAGAAAGGGGTGAATGAGAGAATAAAGATGACTAAGTGAAAGTAAGAAAATCTGTTGTCCGCATCACCAAATCTTCACTATTTCCTCTATTTTTAACAGAAATCATTGTTTGACAATACTAAGCTATGGCAAAAAGTTTTTGCTCAGCAATATTAGAGAGTATTGAAATGTTTACACTGATCTACCTTAGGCCGGTTTCATTGCTTTAGTTTATCAAATAAATTGTACTCAAATCTTTTGTTTGATCAATTTTCAGGAATATAAATTTAGTTCAATTCTTTTTTGTTTCTTCATGAACATATGCAAAGATATAACAACTTTTCTGAAATAGGTAGCAAAGTCGTGTGAGTGGACACACCAGATATTTTTTCATATGTTTTTTAGCGGTTTTAAGTACATTATCACTGCCCTTTTCTTCGAAATCCTATTATTGTAAAATGTGTACAATAAGAGAAAGATATTCAGTGCAAGTAATGTTGAAATTATATTAAATTCCCTTCAGCATTATAAAATCATTAAAGGACTCTATATCTGTTTATCAAATAAAATTTGAAGTAAATTGTGGTCTAATGATGGTACTCTGCTGTTTACATTTTTTTTTAATAATGCAATAACTGTTAAGCGAGTTGTTCTGAATTATTAAATAACACAATGATAAAAAAAATGAAGGGATGTTATGTTGACATTCAAAAACAAAACAAAATTTTAAAAGTAATTTATACAGGGTGGTTCGTAATTGCACGTATATCTAACTTGCATTTTTTGCAAAATAATGTTCATGAACTCCTAGAAGATATTCCGCTTGGTATTAGAGGCAAAGGCTGTGGTTTATGCATGGCGGTGCTCCAGCTCACTTTTCTAATAGTGTCATTGATTATTTAAATGCAACTTAGGAGATCCTTAGGGAAGGCAGTGACAGATCTTCGCAGCTGATGCGAAGGTCGTATTCTGAAATCTTCTCTCAGTTTTTGCCTATTTTTCAGCGGAATCTCTTTGATTATTTACTGAATACAGTTGAAGTGTACACCACAGCAGTTGTTATTTACTGTTTGCTACATTTTTTTTTTTTAATTTTCTTTTTTCTCTTATGATATGCGGCATTGTCAGCAAGTGATGTCCAGTAAGGTGTCCACTAAGAGGACTCGGTCAGACGGTGTTAGTACCCCTCGTGATTCACCAGCGAAACAAAGAACTCGTCGCTACCTGCGAGAAATAGCTCCAATAACCACAGTGAAAACTTCAGGTCCTGAACCTCAGCCTCAACCAGGTACCTCTTAGCAAGAAATGGTTGAAGAATCTCCTTTCTTCCAAACCCGTTCCAAGTGCTTCATAATGACAGAGAAGTAATGTAGTCAGCAGCAATACCCAGAGAACCAAGGCCTCCTCCGATATTTGTAAAAATATCAAAAATTTACAACTACTGTGTACACAACTAAACGAAATCTGCTCCGGCAGTTATTCTTGCCTCAACAGGACCAACGATACAAAAATAACACCAGATACTGCAGAAACCTACCGAAAAATAGTGAAGTACCTGTCAGAAACGAATGCAAATTTCCATACGTACCAGCTGAAACAGAAGAGATTGCTACGAGTGGTGATAAATTTAAACTCCTCAACCCCAACTGAAGTGATAAAATAAGAACTAACGACGCTTGGTTTTAAAGTACGTCAGGTAACCAACGTTCTGAAGGAGAATAAGGAGCAGCCGGGAGTAAGAAATAAAGTTCCACTACCTTTATGTTTCATGGATCTAGAGGCATCACCTGGTATTGAGAAAATATACAAAATCAAGAGATTGTACTACACTATAGTGAAGATAAAGAAGCCATACCCCAAGAAGGAAATCTTGCAGTGCCACAACTGCCAAGCGTATGGCCACACGAATACTTACTCCAACCACTTTCCGCGTTGCGTGAAATGTGGTGAACAACACAAATCAGCAGAGTGCACCAAACCTATACAAGATCCTGCAGTTTGTGCCCTATGTCTAGAGGGACACCCGGCCACCTACAAAGGATGCCTATGTTATAAGAACCTCAAATCCAGACACCAGAAGAACCGGATTCAAGATGAGATAACCAAGCCAAGAAGAGAACCTTCTACAATTGTTAGTAATAATATCTCATACTCCGAACTACTTGGAGGTAAGAATTCAACTGAGAAATGTCAAGCTCTGCCGCAACAACAACCTAATCCCCAACCTTTGGAATGCGAATAGTGTTAGAAAATCATTCAGACGTACTATCTACTTTACTACTTGACAAGAACATTGATGTGGCACTAATTACTGGAGCTCGATCATCCTGACGATAGAGCACATGCCGGCACTGCTGTCATTGTACACTAATCCCTGTCCCATTATCTACTCAAGATTCCCTGCAATCCCGCACCATTGTAACCATAATATTTACCTTTCCCGCCACCCTAGCATCAGCATATTACCCTCCTAACAGATCCATATCCAATGTGCTGTTCAGTTCTTTCTTTAACTCCTTAGGACACTACTTCATCCAGGGCGCAGACTTAAACGCCAAGCACCAAGAATGGAGTTCAAGAACCACGAATTCTTGTGGTAGATCCTTGTTGTCTGCACATTATTCCCAAAGTTTCAACCTTCTTCATCTCAACTCACCAACCTACTGGCCAACTGATCCTAACCGCAATCCAGATAACCTCGATTTTTTTATCCTCAGTGGTTTAGGTGCCCTCAATCGTTCCCTTACCCGACTTGACGAACTTTCCTCAGATCATAGTTCATTAGTACTCCAATTATCTCTTGCTCCTATTCCTAAAACCTCTCCACCGTCCTTCATCAAAGGCCCAGTTAACTGGAACTCTTCCATCAAATCATCACCGATAAAATTGACCTCAGATTAACCTTGAAAACTCCAGAAGACCTTGACAACGCTGTACATTCCTTTACCACCACTATTCAACAAGCAGTATGCACGGCTTCCTATCCAAATCATTCCTCAAGATACCCTAAGGAAAATAGTTTACCCCAAGACCTCACAGACCTAATCTACACCAAACGCCATGCCAGATCATTATGGCAACGTACCAAACACTCCATCCATCGCCGCTCCTACAATTATTATTGTAAACCACTAAAGCAACAATTATCATCCTTCAGATCCCAATCCTTTGATCAACCCAATCCTACCTTACTTCTCTTTCTGTTCATGACAATTTCCTCTGGGAAACCACCAAAAAAAAAAACCCTAAAATCCCATTACATTTCCCACCCCCTTCGTCGATGCGATGACTCCGGGGCAGCATCTGAGGAAGACAAAGCTGATGAATTTGCCGGATACCTCTCTAGTACATTCACTTCTCATCCAGAATGCCATACAACCAATACCACAAAAGTAGAAGAATTACTCTCTGCACCGATTCCACTCCCTTTACCACCTAAAGCAATTAATCCATTTGAGGTCAAACATCACTTACAAAAACTTCCTCAGCGTAAATCTTCTTCTTTTTTAAAAAATCTATTTATTGAATAATGATACAATCAGCCACTGCTGGAGAGCTATAAGTATTAGGGCTAAGAGTTCTCATTCAAACAATATATACAAATAATAGAGAAATAAATATAAACATAAAAAGTAAATAAATAATACTGATGAAGAAAGTAAATAAAAGAAAAAAAAAGTAAACAATAACATAAACTAGACACTTAAAAACACAATCATACCTATATACAATATATACATTCGCCCAGGAATCTCCGAGCCAGGCTTTTTCCTCCACATGTGGAAGGCAAAGCAAGATTCCAGGAGATCCCAGTGCCACTTTTCCAGCCGCATCACTAGTATTAGAAGTCAGTGGAGACTGAAGGAGGGCACTAGAGCCACAGACGCTCGGGACATGAGTGGAGAAGCTGGCCATTGCCAGGACTCCAGAAGCATATTTACAAGAGATATCTGGGCCACTGCCGCTTTAACCTTCTAGGAGGATTGTAGGGATGAAGGAAGCTGGATAGAGATTGAGCTAGAGGATTTGGATGATGGATAAGGTTCTGGTGAAAGTTTGAGAATTTGGATCGGATGATGTCGAGGACAAATGGGATGTTAAGGTCATGGTGTAGGGTCTTATTTGTGACATAATATGGGGCATTAACTATTGTTCTAAGAACTTTGGACTGGAAGGGTTGGATGCGTTTGATATTCGAATGTTTAGCAGTTCTCCACAGTTCAAGTCCGTAGGTCCAGATAGGTTTCAGTATGGTCTTGTAGATTAAAAGTTTATTTTCAATCGAAAGATGAGATGTCCTATTCAGTACGACATAGTAATCTATACAGCTGGCCATATCGTCGGTTAATTTCTTGTCTTTTAAGTCTGGTATGTGGGTTGCAAGTTAGTCTTTTGTCTAGAAGGAAGCCAAGGTAACGGACTGTGTCTGAGTAGGGAAGTGGAATTGAATTAAAAAGGATTGGCGGACAGGATCTGCGTCGTAGGGTGAAAGTGATATGTTTGCATTTTCATTCATTGATTTTGATTCGCCAGTTGTTGCACCACTGCTCAATCAAGAAGAGGTGAGATTGAAGGTTTAGAGATGCTATTTGAGGATCTGACTGGGAGGATAGAATGGCAGTATCATCAGCAAATGTATCGGAATTTAAAGGGATATCGGAAGTGAAGAGGATGTAGAGAACTGGGCCCAAGACACTGCCTTGTTGAACACCAGCCTCAACTGGATTGTAAGTGGAGAATTCGGTGTCACAACGGACTTGAAAGGAACGATTTGATAGGTAGGATTTGAGGACTAGGTATAAGGGTAATGGGGTAAATGGGTTTTGAGCTTGAAAAGCAAGCCATCGTGCCACACCCAGTCGAAAGCTTGCGCTACATCCAGAAAGGCGTTTGAGAAGGATTTTCTCAAAGATTTTTGAGAGGATCGGGAGTAAGCTTATCGGTCTATAGGATGATGTGTTATTAACAGGTTTACCAGGTTTTGGAAACAGGATGATTATGGAATGTTTCCACATCAAAGGAAAGTTGGTTGTACGAAGGATGCAGTTGTATAGATATGTAAGGAATGTGATTGCTTTTTTGGGAAGTTGTCTGAGGATTTGTAAAGTGAGGAGATCATATCCAGGGAATTTCGGGGTTTTAATTTGTTTATAAGGAATTTGAGGGGTTAACAGGTTTTGGAGGTAGAGAGAGAGGAATTGGTGAAGAGAGGAATTCTTTAACTTCAGCAGTGTGGGTGGGATGGAGCTCGGGATGGGGAGTGAATGTGTAGGATAGATGTTTAGCAAACTCTTCAGCTCTATTCGCATCTGACGAAGCCCAGGAACCATCATCACGGCGAAGTGGATGGGAAATGGATTGGAATTGAAGGATTTTTTGGGCACTAGCGGATAATGAGGAGAGGTAGGAATTGTAGGATTGGGTTCTAAAGGTATTCAGTTTCTTTTTTACCGTTTTGGAATAATAATTATACGATTTCCGGTCATCAGGATGCCTGGTTCTTTGCCAAAGGGTCCTAGAGCAACGTTTACTATGGATTAGGTCCAGTAGGTCTTGCGGTAAAGGATTTATGTTATGGTATTTTTTGGGACGATCAGGTGAGGATGCAGTCCAAGCTGCTTGCTGGATCAGGGTAGTGAAGGAATGCACTGCATCGTCGAGGTCTTCAGGTGTTTTTAAGGAAACTCTGAGGTCTATATTATCTTCCAGTATTTGACGGAAAAGGTTCCAGTTAACTGGCCCCCTGATAAATGAAGGTGGGGATGATTTGGGAATGGGAAATGTGGAAACGGTTAGGACTAGAGGACTATGGTCTGAGGAAAGATCATCAAACCTTGAAATAGAACAGTATAGTGATCCTAGGCCTTTGTGGAGGAATAAGTCTAGAAGGTCGGGATTGCGGTTGGGATCTGTTGGCCAGTATGTGGGTGTATTAGGTGAAAGGATGTTGCTGCGATGGGAATGTGCAGATAGCAATGTTCGCCCTCGGGAATTTGTGGATCTGGCTCCCCATTTCTGGTGTTTTGCATTTAGATCTGCACCTAGGAGGAAGTGGTGTCCTAAGAAATTCAGGAAGGAAATTATTTGAGATTCGGAAATGGGTGTTTTAGGCGGGGAATATGCCGCAACTAGTGTTATTGGGTAAAGGGGTGTTTGGATTATTACGGCTATGGATTGTAGGAAATTATGGCTTGGTAAGGGAAATAAATGATGAGAAACGGATCGATGGATAATTATGGCAGTGCCACCATGTGCTGTTCCATCAGGATGGTCGGTTCGATAAATATTGTAGCCGGGCACGTTGATTTGTCGTTTGTTGGTTAGTCGAGTTTCAGTTATTATTGCTATGTCGATGTTTTTGTCATGTAATAAGATTGTCAGTTCGTTGATGTGGTTCCGAATACCATTCGCATTCCAAAGGAGAATGGAGAGGAATTTGGTTGAGGACATTTATGTTTTTCTTGGCAGTGGAATGAGGTTGGATATAACATTGGTAAGTTGCGAAATAAGAGGGGTAATACGAGATCTAAATTCGGAAAGGAAAGATGTCAGTATGCTTGTGAGGCCAGTGGAATTGGAAGGAGGAGGAATGAATGTATGGTTATTTAACCTACGTTCAGGGATGGAGGCATATGGGTCTTGAGCTTGATGTGTGAATTCTTGAGGTTTAGATTCTTGTGGCAGGGCCTAAGATTGAGTGTTTACAGTGTCTCCTTTGAACATCTGAGCATAGGACACTCTTCCATTCACTGTTCTAGAGGGTTGTCTTTGTGGCCTGGATGTCCCTTCTTCTCTAGGCGTTGCGCACATTCGTGTTTTTAAATCTTTGTGTGTTTGACAACCCTTGTAGTTGGCTGGGTGTCCTTGGTGGCATAAAGCGCATGCTGCATGTGAAGTTATAGACTTCCTACAGTCCTCTGTTTTGTGTTGCTCACCACACCTCACACATCTAGGAATGTGATGACAATACCGTTTCGTATGGCCATAAGCCTGGCAGTTATGGCATTGAACGGTGTCGCGCTTGCTCTAGGGCTTTTCTACAACAACGCTTGTATAATAAAGGCGTGTGACCTTGTAGATGTTTTCGACATCGGGTGTTCGGTCAAGGTCAATGATGAATAGTGGAAGAGGTATTTTATTTTTTAGTCCAGGCTGTTCTCTATCCTTCTTCAATATGTTCACTATCTGGCGAACATGGAATCCCATACCCATGAGCTCTTCTTTTATAGCATCTGTTGGAGTAGATGGGTGCAGTCTTCTGATAACGACCCTGAGCGCCCTCTCTTGACGCAGTTGATACGTGTGATAATCAGCCTTGGTGTCAGATAAATATTTTATAATTTTTCTATAAGTTTCTGGAGTGTCGGGCATTAACTTAGTGTCATTGGTGCGGCTTTGGCATAAATACTTTCCTGAATCTACTAGATTATTCAATTGATGACACATCAATTGAAAATTTTTAATATTTCTAACAAATATTGGTGAGGGTTTGGGTTCTCTGGGGGTGGATGCTGCTTCCATTTGTTCGTTATGTGTATTTGAAAGCACTTGAAATGGATTCGAAGTGAAAAACGGCGATTCTTCGCCCATAGCTTGAGTTGTCTCATAATTGCTGGGTTGTTGTGAGGAGCCAGGTTGGGGTTCCACTTCTTCTATGGAGCTATCTGGTGTGGCTGGTGGAGTGTTTCTTTTCGAATGCCTTGTCTTTTTTTTAATGGGAGAACTCATTGTAGTATCGAGGCTCCTGGACCTACTGCTTTTGCCCTTACTCGACATTAGCATGTGATAATATCGCATTTCATATTAATTTTTAAAAGAAAAATTGATAAAAGTGAGGAAGTGAGAAAAAAAATTTTTTTTTATTAAACACGAAAATATAGACGCGCGCTTGGAGAGCACAGATCTGCCTCCGACGGAGGGATCTAGTCTACTAGTGGGATTAACGATGTATATGGCTGGCCGTTATCTAACTAAACTAAGGTTTATTTACACTGTTCACTCTTGTGTTGTAAATAAGTGATTACTCACCTTATTTTTTTGTCCAGTATCAAACGTAATTGCTAATGTAACTGATAACACTAATTGTTCACATTAAACTTGTATACTGCCACTGATAATTGAGATTTTTATAAGAGACGACCTGACGTATGTTTAACTAGGGCTAACGCATGCGCAGAACTGCGTAAATCTTCTGGATACGAAATCCTAGCCCCACAGATCCTTCGACTACTTCCACTCAAAGCTATCATATTCCTTACATATATTTACAATTGCACCTACCCACTTTCCTCTCCTATGGAAACATTCCACCATCGTCCTTTTCCTGAAACCAGGCAAACCTGCCAACAATACATCATCCTATAGACCGATTAGCCTACTCCCAATCCTATCAAAGATATTTGAAAAGATCCTACTCATAATAGAATCCCATAAAATTCCTACCCATTAATTCGGATTTCATTCCCAACATTCCACTGTCTAACAAGAACTCCGAGTTGTCAAACATATATTTTCCTCAGCACTAGAAAAGAAGCAATACTGTGCGGGTGCATTTCTAGACATAGCACAGGCTTTCGATCGGGTATGGCAAGCTGGACTGCTCTCCAAGCTTAAACTCCATTTACCATTGTCCTTATATCTAATACTCCGATCTTACCTCTCTGACTGCTCCTTTCAAGTTCGCTGTGGTACTGAATTCTTCGACTGCCATTTAATTGAGGCGGGAGTTCCGCATGCAAGTGTCTTGCGTCCAATCCTTTACATTCTTTTCACCGCAGATATTCCTGCCCATCCCGATACACTCCTGGCAACTTTCGCTGATGACTCTGCGATCCTATCTTCTAACTCAGATTCTAAAACAGCGTCATTAAACCTACAAATGCACCTGTCCCTGATTGAAAAATGCTGTAAGAAATGGCGCATTAAGATAAACGAATCTAAATGTAAACACATCACCTTCACCCTTTGTCGTAAATCCTTTCCACCAGTTTATTTTAACACCTTCCTTTCTCAGATACAGTCCAGTACCTTGGCTTTCTCTTAGACCGATGACTAACCTAGAACCCTCATACTAGACTTAAAAGACATGAACTAAACCGACGATACGGCCAACTATACCCACTACTAAACAGAAAATCTTAACTTTCCATTGAAAACAAGTTGCTGATCTACAAGACATCACTGAAATCTAATTGGACTTACGGACTAGAACTGTGGGGAACAGCAAAATTTTTTAACATCCAATCCTTCCAGTCGAACAATAGTCGATGCTCCTTTCTATGTAACCAACAAAACCCTACATCATGACGTCAACATCTCATTTGTCCTAGACCTTATCTCAGGAAAATTCTTCAAATTTCACCAAAACTTTACGTATCATCCAAATCCTCTTGCGCAATCCATATAAAGCACCGCCCATCCCTATAATCTTCCAAGAATGTTGAAACGGCAGTGGTCTCGCGATGATTTGTAGATTATATATATTGGAGTTCTGGCAATGGCCAGATTCTCCACTCAAGACATGAGTGTATGTGGCTAAAGTGCTCTCGATAAATCTCCGCTGGCTTTAGTATCAGTGATGCGGTTGAGAGAGCAGTGTTCTCCTGGAGTTCCCTCGCCTGATTGTATATAGGCATGCATGTGTTTTTTGCTTAGTTTTAATTTCCTTATTTTTAGGTTATTTTATTTTACTTATTACATTTTGATTATTAATTATTGTTATTTCGTTTCTATTTATTTTATATTTTTTGTACATATAGTGTGAATGTTATTCTATCTCACTATAACTAATGTCCATGTGACAGATTGTTGTAATACTCAATAAATAAATAAAAAAAATAAAAATTATATTATAGATAATGTTAAAGAATTTTGAAATGAAGGATTAAATATATATAAAGTACTTACATAATAGGTATAAAGCTCAATGAATCAACATACCTGCAAAAAAGAAAAAAAAATCATTACTTTTATATGGCAAAGAGAAAAACATTTTGTTATCAATGACTAAATATAAATATAAGCTTGTTACGCTACATTGTCTTATATTACCCTACAATATAAGATAAAAGGAAATTAATGAATAAAGCAATAATACATTTTGTTGCTTGTAGGTATAAAAAATTATAAAATATAATAATCAGTTATCCGTATTAAATATTTATATATTATATGATGAAGATACTGAAAGATTAGTAATAATAATAAATAATGATCAATATTGCTTCCTTTTTGTTTTTGATGGATATACAAAAAACAAACTCAAACTAGAAATGTTTAAGGAAAAACATAATTAAGGCATTACTTGTTTATTTTCACGTGTCTCGGGAAATTACACAATATATTGCTACATGCTAAATGGAAATCATTTATCTCAAATATTGGGAAGAAATTAATTTTAATTTAAACATACGTATTAAACAAAGGAAAAAGGTTTTAACATGCATTGACATGAAATAATTGTTCTGTTGTACATAACAGATTAAATTGTCTAATTGTCTAATGATAGGTGAGAAACCCGAAACGTTAGACTGAAGGAATAAAATAAGGAATTACTATTGAAGAGATGCTTTTCTTATTATAAATATCTAGAAACATCTTCCTCATAAAAAAATAATATATCAAATAATAAATGAATAAATAAATAAACTAAAAAAAATTAACTGAAGGGTGGAAATAGAATTGACATATATCCATAAACGAACTATTTCTTTACTGACTCCCAATATTCCAAGGAATATTTTTGTCCTGCTTATTTGTAGGATCATTATAGCAAGATTTGGATTTAACTTTCAACTTTGTTTTCTAATATATTACTTTTTAACATATTATTTTCTAATATATTATTTTGATTCTTTATAAAAACCTACTGACTTCTCATGTCATTGAGGTTAATAGGATGCATGTAAGAGTGTGAAATAACCGAGTGGAATGAGATTAGTCATTTGTTACATTAAAACTTTAATCAACTTCAAGTTCCACCCCCAACTTCAACGGTACCCGCTGCATTTTTCTCAAATATATGTATTCATTAATAACTTCAGATTTTTGTACATCATCGAAAATGGAAGAATTTTCAGATTAGAACACTATCCAATAATTTTTAACAGATCAATCCGTGAACTAACCGAGACAATGGAGTGTGATCATATACATTGGAGGAAATTACATTATCAAATATATTTATTTTTCATCTTATCCTGCCTGCAAGGATGGTTTGCAGAAATGGAATGTCGTGGTGGAAAAAAGTTGTCTGCTTTAACATTCACGATTCTAGCGGCGATGGTTCGAATCAGGCTTGGGCTGGTTGAAATATATTTCCAGGCAAGTTCACGGAATGAAACTCAACCTTCCCATTCTGGTTAAAATAGGTTTAGTCGTGTCTCTAAAACAACCGACAGGAATATCGTATTGCCGAGATATATTGCACTGTTTGTTGGAGGCTTAGTTTTAAGTGAATTTAGAAGAGTGTTCAACAACACTTTAATAAATACTTTTGTTAATAAATGTTGATGAAAAACGTAAACTTTAAATGCTTGATAAATTTAACGATCAGATATATCAACAAACATACACTACATACACGATATTGTTTATCTTGAATAAATAATAATTTATTATCAGAAACGAAATTTATTGATACACGTCATTTAAAATATTTCGTAACACAGTCACGCCAAAAAGAGCCTTTTAAATTCTAGTGACGTTTATTTGCCAATCTTGCCAACAAGTGTTCTCAGCTACTATCTTCAATGGGGCAATGTTTAAACACAGGACTAAACAAAATGAGGACAACAGTATTTCTTCTTGATTTGATATGATTCTATTAAATAAACAGGAAAATGGAAAATAGAAAATAATTTACGGATAAATTTTATGTAATAAACACAATTTAAAATGTTTAGGAATATGATAAAGTATAGACAACTATTAATAATAAAACTGTCAATTACACAGAAAATATCTCAAAACATTGATAGAAAAAAGTATACCAATAGCTTCATCAATTCTATTAACTAAACAATAAAAAATAAACTTATTGTTAGTTTTTTTCTTTCGAAATATTCAGAAAACATTCATTCCCCTATTTCATATTTTCAGTGCCACTGCCGTTTGAAATGAACTATCAAGGGTACATTTTTATCCTAAAATAAATAAAAAGTACCAATCATACTTGTTTAAATTTTTTTTTTCCCTTATAAAACATGTATTTGTGCCTGTCAACTTATTGTTGACAATCAGCAAATGTGATGGCGATGCAGGAAATAATGACATGACAGGCATGGGGAAGGAAAGTACTCAGCAGTACCTCTTCTCTAACGTGTTCCAATTACTTAGGTTGTTTAAAGGAGATTTTAGCTTCTGAAATATTTTAATCCAAACGTTCAACTAAACACGTTATCATTTGGTTTTCGACACTATTTTTCCTTTTCGTCGCCCTAACACGGAGTCCCGTTAAGATACTATTTTAAATTATAGCCTGTTACAGAGAGGTTGAAATGCTGAAAAATTTCCTCGCTTACATTGTGCGGGCCCGATTTTTAATTTCTGAGATATTTTAATCCATATGTAAAAACATTTCAATTATTCGACTCCAGCCGACTTTACCCGAGTGTTAAAATCTAATTCACTCTTCACAAACAAGTGCAAAAAATGTCTAAAGAAATTTTCACTTAAAAAACAAGAAGGATCAGACGATACAAACAACTGCCTCATCTCTTAGACTATAGATTTCCACCCAAGAGAGAAACACTTTATTTTCATAAAATATAAAGGATTGCTGCCCAATTATATTGGGTTGCTATATACACAGCATACTCTTCTATCCTTAAGACAATATATGAACTTATATATAAATATACATTTTTATTATTTTATTTATTTTTATAATTTTTTTTTTCCTTTTTCCTTTTCATTGTTCATGCTTTTTTTTTTTTTTATTTAACATTAAGTTTCCTTTTCTCTCACTTCTCTCTCTTTATCTCTATTGTTTTCAATTATTCATTAAATAAATACATAAATTAAAACTCTCGGGCTAGCCATGCACGTGGTGGTGAATGATTCCCAGGGAGTCGAGGACTATATTTTCAGCCAACCTCGCTACGTCCTTAATGTCGACACCTAGTTTCTCGAGGAAGCTCCTTGTTCTTTTTGGGATAGTTCCGCGAGACTCGAACCAGAGGCCTCTCACGGTGAACTCTCTCTCTCCGAAGGTCTCACGGAATTTCTCTTTTAGGAAAGGGATACATTTATCGTACGTGTTCTTCTTTTCCCTTTCCACTTCACCCACCTGATCGAGGTCATTGCTCCCAAAGCGGACAGCTGGATCCAAGATCAGCGCTGTCCTTCCTGCCTTGGGAAATGCGACGATATCAGCGTATCTCGTAGAGCCTTCGCTATCGACGCAGGTGAATTTTTTTTCCCCTAAGGAGCCTCATCAACTCGAACTTGACCCGGTGGTGACGACGTGTTATGAGGAGGGAGTTGTTGGGGCATTTTCCCAGCACATGGGCTGGTGTTTCAGACTCTCTGCCGCATTTACGGCAGAGGGACCCAACTTCTCCGACCTGTCCGCTGACTCCTGGGACTCCACGCAGGGGTGTATAATTAATGTTTAGTTTTAGGGCATTCGACCATTCAGACCCAGAAAGTACTTGCTTTTCGTAGATGTATCTATTCGCTTTCGGAGTCTCTTTAAAATGGCGAACACCAATACCCTGCCACCTGCAGTTGGCCCATTCCTCAAATGCATTTTCTCGTAGCGACTGCCGTAGAGCTTTTACATTTCGATGACCCTGATCAACCCCCAATCTCTCGGCACATTCAGCAATTTCAGCCGAATAATCGAAGGTAGACTGAAAAAGGGCATTTGGTACATTGGACAGTCGCTGAGCAATGGACCAATGTTGAAGAGGAGCCTCCCATTGGCAGCGGATTAATCCCAATCCTCGGTATCTCCTGGGGGCATACAACATCGCTGTGGAAGTATTCGCAGGGAGTCCAATAATGGCCTTTACGCTCCTGCGAAGCATAGTGTCGATGCCCTCCAGTATAGCAGGATGTAGCTTTGTTAGGGACGCAGTTTGGAGAGTGTAAGTAAGACCCGGGAACAGATATTGATTGACAATGTTGAGTTTCTGCTCAGGTTTAAGTAAGCAAGAGGTTACCAGCTTGTTTAAATAATCATTCAATTTAGTCACCGAATCTTCGTTGAATTGTAGCTCTCCCGAGAATGTACATCCTAAATACTTAATCGTATCTCCATTCTTCAATGTTTGGATGTACTCACCATTCTCAAGGGAGAGCACCGTAGTTTCCAGCTCTCCTTTATTTATAACGATGCCCATACTTTTTTGAGGATTTATAACGAGACCAATTTCTTTAAATGTCCTTTGTATGCTGTCAATCACTCTTTCTGCAGCCCCCTTGTCACGCGCCGACACTGCCTGGTCATCCGCGAAACCTGTGAGGACCACACAATCCTGCTCATTCCTTAATTTGTATCAAGATTTCTTGGAAAAGTCCTCGTCGCACAGGTCGCGGTAGAGATGATCGATGGCCAGGTTGAAGAGTGAAGACGACAGGGGGCCGCCTTGGGGTACACCGCGCAGCACTTTGATCTGGCTAGTTGCATGGACACCGTTACCAATCTTAATGGTGTTCGTGCTAAGGAGAGCTGATATGACGTTTGTAAGATTCGGTGACACACCTCTCGCTTCTAAGGAGCTTACGATGTGTTTGTGCCCAAAATTGGCAAAAGCACCGACAACGTCGAGGAAAACTATCGCACAGTCATTTTTCATTTTTCGTGCATCTTTTAACACCGCGTCGATGATCCTCGCGTTGACGTGCGTTCTCGGGAGGCCTTTTATAAAGCCTCTCTGGCTCTTGTGGAAGGTGACCTGCTTTCTTAATTCGTAGTCCAGAACCTTCTCTATGATTCGGCGCACAATCGAGTATATGGTCATCGGTCTCCAGGTAGAGATATTATTTATATCACCTTTGCCCTTGTATATCAATATTGTGCGCCCTTGTCGAAGTGGTTCCGGAACATAGGCCACCTTCAGCATTATCTCTGCTATCGTTTTGATAATGTTTGATACTTTAATTTTATACTTTACTTTGATAAATATTTTATTGTGCGGATCAGAACTCCATCAGGCCCCGGCGATGTGTCCATTGACGTTGACTTAATGGCTTTCTTGACAGCTTCTATGTCAATGGACAGCAAATTTGGCATCGGGGCACACTGTTCGTAATCCGCACGCCCGCAGAGATTTTCGCTTTCAAAGAGGTCTTTATAATGCCTCTCGATTTCGGCCATTTTAGAGGACACCGTTTTGGAGCGTCGGCATTCATTACAGTTTGCACAACCTTTTTTCTTTTATTATAATAATTATATTGGGCAACCTCGTACTGGTACTGCTCCTGCCGACGACTCCTGTCTGCTTTGTTTGCCCTCTGCGGATTTGAAACTTGTCCAGCACCCTTGTCAGCCATTTTCATTTTATTTTTTTTTTTTTCCCAAGTTCCAAGGGTACATCCTTCATCAGACACTCCTTATCATATGATCTTTCCCTCACGAACTCCTAATCAAAACCAACCTGACCAACAAAATCCGATCGATTTAATAAACTCCACCCTTGCGTCCTTCCTGAAAGATCTCCAAGAGACTATCAAGCCACTAATTACACTCCTCACAAGAATCCTTACCGAAATTCCCTTCAATCTCTCACGATGAGCACTAAGCCCCTAGCTGTTCTTTTATGGAATGCTAACGGACTACAAAACCACCGAGACGAACTCGACATTTTTCTTCATGACTATCACATTGATATTGCTCTACTGACAGAAACTCACTTCACTCGACGTTCATATTTCTACATACGTGACTATATCACTTATAGATCAGACCACCCCGACAACACTTCCCATGCCGGTTCTTGCATCCTTATCCATAAATCCTTATCCCATTCTCTCATTCCTTCTACTCCAACGGAGGCTATTCAAGCAACCTCGGTTATCATTTCAACTCGTCCTTTCCATTTAACATTCTCAGCTGTATACTGTCCTCCCGGTCATACTCTTACCTATAACTTACTTGAATCCTTATTTCAATCCTTCGGATCGCGCTTTATTGCTGGAGGAGACTACAATGCTAAACACCAACGATGGGGTTGTCGATCATCCAACTCCCGTGGTAACATACTATCTTCTGTCTCAACTTCCAATAGTTACTCTGTCCTCTCTCCTATGAATCCTACCTATTGGCCAACATCCCTCAAAAAACGCCCTGATATCCTCGACATATTTGTCACCTCCCAAATTTCCTCTTCCCATGTCACAATAAAATCCCTGGATGACCTCTCCTCAGATCATTCTCCAGTTCTGCTTTCATTACACACAACCTTCGCTCCTAAGCCCTCGTCCTCTCCTACACTGATTACAGGACGAGTAAACTGGGACAATTTTCGTAAAGACCTGGAAAATAAATTGGACCTAAATATTCCACTTAAGACGAAACGTGATATTGACACAGCCATAAAAGAACTTACTACATCTATAAGTGACAAAATAAAGAATAATACATCTACCAATAAAACTGACAACTCCCAACAGACAAATTTGCCGCAGCATATTCGTATCTTATTAAGGGAAAAACGCAGAGCAAGATCGAAGTGGCACAGGACTAGATATCCATCAGATAAGACATATTAAAACAAATTAACTAACCAACTAAAAGCTGAAATTAGAAAATACAAAGTTCAAAATTTACATAACATGACAGAAAAACTTACTACTTGTGACAAATCACTATGGTTGACCACAAAAAAACTCCTTAAATTCAAAGATTTTAACCACCCACTTATTACTGAAACCCAAACCTGGTCCAGATCTGATGATGAAAAATCTCAAATATTTGCTCAACACCTCTCAAAAACATTTAATCCACACCCAGACATCCTTAATCCAACCCACCTTGAGTTTATTGAAGCAGAATTGGATACCCCACTCCAATTGACTCCTCCACCTAAAGCATTTCATCCTTCAGAAATATCCAATATCATTAATAGATTACCAATTATAGGTAATAGATCTCGCAAAGCTCCTGGCCATGACCTAATCACCTCCCAGATCCTAAAATGTCTTCCTAAAAAAGCCATATTGTTCCTAACCTATATATTTAATGCTGTACTCCGCACCACATATTTTCCTGACTCTTGGAAACTATCCATTGTCAAAATGATACCTAAACCCACAAAGCCGCCAGAACACCCATCCTCTTACCGTCCTATCTCCCTTTTACCCATTATGGGCAAAATCCTGGAAAAACTCATTTTAAAACGCCTGTATCCCATCCTAGACTCTAAACACATTATCCCAGATCACCAATTTGGATTCCGCACATCCCACTCCACTATTCAGCAATGCCATCGTGTGGTAGATGTAGTCTCCTCTGCATTGGAGCGCGGAATGTACTGCACGGGAGTCTTTCTCGACGTTGAACAGGCGTTTGATAGAGTCTGGCATCCGGGACTGATGTACAAACTCCGTGAATTCCTACCACCTACATACTTCCTCATTATACGTTCCTACCTTACTGACAGATACTTCAAAGTCAATCATAACAATGCTTATTCATCTCTTTTTACTCAGTCTGCCGGTGTTCCTCAAGGTAGTATCCTAGGTCCTATCCTTTACACAGTTTATACAGCTGACATCCCAACCCAATCCAACACTGTCATCACCACCTATGCCGATGACACGTGTATCCTATCAGTTAATAACGATCCTTTAATTGCATCCCAAACTCTTCAATCACATATCACAAGCCTTGAAGAATGGTGTAAAAATTGGAGAATAAAAATAAATTCCAACAAATCCCATCAAATCACTTTTACCCTCCGTCGTAAACCTATGACCTCTTGTCCTACAGTATCCTTCAATAATATTCCACTTATTCCTGTTGAGCAAATCCGCTACTTAGGACTCCACCTTGACAAACGACTCACTTGGAACCCCCATACCAGACTGAAACGACTAGAAACCGCCCGACGTTTTCGACTACTGCAGCACTTACTAGACAAACGATCTAAGCTTTCAATCAATTATAAACGACTCGTATATATGACAATAATAAGACCTATTTGGACTTACGGAATTGAGCTTTGGGGCTCCACTAAACCATTCCTCTCGTATCCAATCCTTACAATCCAAAATCCTTCGTAAAATCCTCAACGCTCCTTACTTTGTCACAAATAAAATCATCCATAAAGACCTTAATGTTCCATATGTTTCCGATCTGGCCCAATCCAGATACCTTTCCTTCCATAACAAACTGCAGAATCATCCGAATCCTCTCGTTTCAAACCTTGCTTCCTCCTCGATCCCTGATAACCCTCCGAGGCGTCTGAAAAGAAGATGGCATCGGGATCTTCTAATATAGAACTTTAATTTGAGTTCTACCAATGGGTAGTTTCTCTTCATGTTGTACATGCCATGTTACAAATTTCTCATTTACTTATTGTATTCTCTATGTAATACAGTTGTGAATTCCATTGAAATAATAAAAAAAAAAAATTTTTTTTTCCTCATCCTATAAAATTTTACGGCTGGGTGCTGGGGACCTGGCATTGATAACAGTTCGGCATTGATAACTTTGAGGAACTTTAGTAATTTCCTAAATCAGTTAAAATCAAAAGATAAAAATTAAAGTAGTTATAATCTAAAAAAAACAACAATATACATACACCTATCCACATCACATTATCAAACCTAATATATTCTTCAAAGTATAAAATAAATTACAAAATATAGGATCATTAAATACTTTTAAAAAAAGAAAAAATTCAGTTTAGCAATAGTAAATTAAAAAAAAAAATAAATAAATAAAAATGTGTCCACTTTAAAAATTTGATTTAAAACGTTCTATAAATAATAAATTATGATAGTAAAAACTAATTCCTTTTAAAAAATATTTTATGAGAGAAAGGGATCGAATATATAAAATACGTAACTGTCAAATTAGTTGGGCTCCGTCGATGATTGTATCGATGAGACGACACTGACCTTGCTGAGAGGTGGAGGGGGCCGACAGGTTCCAGGCTGCAGTGATAAGGCTCCGGTCCCACAAGTATATCACTTTCGTTGCCTTCTGATTCTGGCTAATATCCTCGCTCAATCTTTATAAAATTTCACGTGCAGGTCTTCAGCACTCAGCTCCGCCTAGGTGCAAAATCTCAGCTGAATTGGACCAAAATTACCCAGTCATAAATCATAATGACGTGGAGCCGATCTTTCTTTCTCACCGGCTCGAGCCGAACTCCGACAAGAGACTAAAACAAGGGACTAATGCGCCACTATATTGTATACTATATAATATATCCACTTATTTGGACAAACGAAGCTGGATTTTGGGATTCTGCAAAACAAGTTCACATAAACAAAATTCAAACCTCACAATCCGAAATAATTCGGAGAATAGTAAATGCATCTTGGTTTATTTCAAATCACACCAAACACAACGGCATGAACAAACTAACAGTAAAATCCTACAGTTATAACAAATTTACTATTTAACTCCTCGACACTTATCATTCAAGGCAGGGAGGGGCCGGCCTAAAGATCTCCTGCTCACAACATAAGTATCAAGAAAAATGAAGAAGAAAAAAATTGCGATAGTGCTTAATAATTAAAACTGATTTGAATCTCTAGTGTGTCTACTTACTATTGTGATTCATAAAAATATTTAACCAACTAGTAAATGTAATTCAATTTTTAAGGCGATAAATTTTAAATTAAGGGAAAAAAATGAACATGATATAAAAATAATTTTTACTTCAACTATTATAATAATAGAAGTTTAAGGAAGAGAATTTATCTAACATAAAAGTCATTTTTGGTGAGCAGCAAAATCTGAGTGCTTATAATTGTAGATTCAAACGAATTATGAATATTAATTGATCTTTGATATTGAATACAATAAGATTGTATTTAATTAGAATTCAACTTAATTGAATTTAGAATGGCAGTGGCAACAGATTCGTTCCTATAAATAAACAACATCTCTCTCTCATTTTCAATAGTGTGATAGGGATTTTCAAACTATGGCATGCAAGTAGTGGAGGCCTCAATGCCAGGCCTCAAGTGGCCACGAGATTTAGTGGAGGTCTCAATGGCCAAAACATTTGGGAGGCCCCTTGGCTAAGATCTTGATAAACTATTCCGTTTTATTTTATATCAGTCACATTTTAGTTTTATTAGAATTTTAAAATTAATATTATCATTTCGAAAAATGGCGGAATGAACTGATAATATAGTGTTTTACAAAACCTACCTACGATTTCTTTTTTCATTCTCTATTTGTCAGTATGTATTACAAATCACATAAAAATAAAAAGGGATAAACGACTTCCCTATAATTGGAAATTTTCTATTCGATTCAACAAAATGTTAACATCCCGCTATATTTTTGGTAGAGACAAAGGAATGTTAGACACATCCTATCTCACACCTATCTCAATCATCTCTACCTATCCCTGCTTAATTTGTATCCCCCATAAAATCAATAATCTTTGTTCCAGCCGCTGGAAAAGATGGAGTGAGGGAGAGAATCGGTAGTGAACATGGATTGACTAACTGCTTATATGGTTCTGGGCGTCCTTGGTTTCCCCGACCTGACATTCATCAACCGAGAATATCTCAAAACCCAACGTCTAGACACTAAATTTTTGCTCTGATGATCAAATGTTATCGAGATTATTACTGATATCATACAGAAATGAAATTATGTCTAATTTGTCTTTCGAATCACGTTCTAATTAACGCCTAAACTAAAAAGTTTAACTTCCAGTTGTGCCTAACACAGTCTAATGAGGTACAGGTATCTCTCCAATGCCAGTTCAATATTAAAAATGTTCAAGATCTGTCTGTAAAAGTTGTAGTAACATTAGTTTATTATACCGCATAATCTAAGATAATATTATACAGTTTTAAAAATTGGTAAATTAGTGCAGGTGTGAAGTTTTTTAGAAGGATTATTGCCAATTTCGTATATAGTATATAAAGCAAGAACTTAGAAATACTTTATTAAGTGAAAAAATAAGAATTTTAGATTAAGGAGGTTGGATTGAAACGAATTTCATGCTTTTTTTTCCACCGAAACTCCTTATGACTAAAAATATTATTTTTTTAATAATTTTTTTTTCCAGAAAATTCGCCAAATATAAAAATGTTTATACATCCAATAAATATTGGATATTTTAAGCAAAGAAAGTATTTTTGATAATTAAACAATGCGTTTTAATTATATTAAAACTGATCAAAAACGGAGTTAATAATTACTAAAGTAAAATGTTCTCCCTTCACAAAGTTCCCGAATCATTTTGAATTTTATTCTTAACACTGAATATATATAAATTGTATTTCTTCTTGAACACGTTCCTCTTGCTTTAACAGAGTACCTACATTTTCAAGTACGTCTGGGAAGTTAAAATTCGTCGAAGTCTTACAAACCAAAAATAATGCTCCCATATCCATAATCAGTAAAATGACAATTATTTTAATAAAATAATATTAATTTATTCAATCGTTGTTTTCACGGAAGAACCCCATACAAATATAGTCTATCTCTATATTAAAAACATTATTAACCTTATTGTATTACAATATATTTTTTCTTTTTTATGCTAAATCATAAATATTACAATAACCTAAAAGATAACTTAAAAATGACATTTATTAAAAATTCAGATAGTTAAAACAATGCCAATTATCAACATCAGTATAAAATCTAAAATTATCAATAGAACACATAACAACAATAAAACAATAAATAAATTTTATGCTTTAAATATCAATATCAAATAATATATTAAATTAAATTATCAGATCATACATATAAACAAAGAAACAAACAGCAGAACAAGACCCAAACAAATCCGTATAACATTTATCGCAATCCATGCCGACATCCAATCTACGTTTTTATTACAATACTCAGAAGACAATATTTTAGATTAGCCTATAATTCCCTATAATTAGGTATATCAGAGATAAAAAAATATAATTTTCTCATATCTTCTATCTTGTATAGTGGTTGGCTTGAATATTTCGATCCCATTAAGATTTCCTATACCCCTGGTAAGTTCTTACTCTTAAATTATTATATATTAAACATTTAAATAATAGATGATAAAATGTTTCTTTTTCCATTGTATTGCACATTTTGTACTTAAGTTGAGGATTGATTTTTAAATTTTGATTGTTGACTGATTTTTTTATTTCTTATTATTATTTATGAAATTTACAACTGCACAAATTAATATACATCCAGCAACTGTGATACAAAGAAATACATGACATGACAAAGCTTGTATAGAATCTACCCATTGGTAGCACTCAAATAAAGTATCTGAATTAGGAGGTCACGAGGCCCTTACTGAAATTTTAATCAAGCATTTTAAATATTTTTTAATAAAATTATAGAAACTGTAAGTTTTCACAATAATTTAAAATCAGCAATAGTAGCTTTAGATGATCATTGAAATTTTATTAGCTCTAAATCATCTTAAGAAACAGAAATAAATATTATCAATCAAACCTGAACGACATAAGATAAATATAAAAAAAAATAAAAAGGAAAAAAGAGTTATTATACATATTTTTTAGAGAATAGATACTGGTAATTAAAATGTAGGTATTTTGTTCAAGTAATTAATCTATTATTATAAAGTAGGGAAAATAATTAATACAATAAAATTATCATGTTATTTAGTTATAATAGTTAAAGAAATTGGATGAGTTAACAGTAGGTTAGGAGTACCTTAAGAGTGTGGTAGTAGTCTAGAATCCTTGAAAGAGTGGCGACAGATTACATAATTTCTTGCCGTCATCGGTTACTTGCAATGGTTATAAATTCTATGTAATGGCATGTGAAAATGAATTTTATAACGTCATATATTGTTTTTTTATTTTATTTGTACAGGTTGATATGATTCGATAAAATCTAAATACAGAACCGCAGGCCGGTTTGAGCAGAGAATTTATTCTTTTATCTTTTTTACAAATCGTTTTCACCGTTTGAATGGTGTGTGGCTAACATTTCCGAAAATAATTCTATTTTTGAATAATGATGATAAATGATGAAATAATAAAACTTCGATTAAAAGTGAGTACCTACATCGATTTAAGGCTTGAAAGAGATAAAGAGAAGATTCTAAGCAGCCTGTACATTATAAAGCATATATTATAAAATATAAATCTCTCATGTAAAATAAAATAATAAAAAAAAAATTCCAATTTCGATTAACTGTCCGAACCAAAATTTCATTAGAAATAACAGTAGTTGCATATCATGAGTTTATTTCAAAAAAACATTGGGTAAAATTTCACAAAATCAAATCACTAAATACTTTGATGAATTTCCTGTTAGTGAAATCAGAACATTCTGCATTTTGTGCAGATAGTTTTGATATCTAAATAGATTTGTGATTTTGATGCACTTTCTATGGTTTTTCGTCGACAGATAAGGTAGGAATTCACAAGCGAACTATTGAGAAGAATAACTAAATTAAAAATGTACTGTGACTTTTCGCAATAAACTTACCGATATACAGTAATTTGAAAGAAAATCCTAACTAACATCAGTAGAGAAATAAACATCTTTATTAAAACTGGCAATATTTAATTTTCTTTTTTTAATCATAATTCTGTTCTGTAAGATAGATTTCAAAATACCAATAGCATAAAATAATTTTGAAACGTTTTAGACGGTTTTGGTACGCAATACAGCTGCAAATCGAAACGCCTATTTGATTAATTAAGAGAAAAACAGATTATTCTAAAATTATAAGAAAGAGAACTGTGAAGAGGCGGATAGCACACCAGTTCATGTTCAGCTTTCACCTCTTTATAACGAGATGGTGCCATATTTAGAGAGCTATTACAACTGTATCTTCGAAAATACCTAGAACATTCTGTAAATGTGACCCATTTTACGGGGAAAAAACTGAAAAGTAATATATTTTTTCAAGAAAATAATTGTATAGCGAGGGCTAGTTCAACACTCACTGCTTTTACATTAACTTAGCGATTTAAAAGTAGATAGTACAATTATATTTCTCAGAAGACTTTAACATATATTAATTGTATATCGGAAAACTTAATGATTATACCAATATGCAATTGTGTGGATTAAATAAATCACCGAATTCAATTATAGTTTCGCACTTTGAGTTAGTAATAGTATTTGAATTTGCCAATATTCAGGAGTAACTAGATATACGAGGCGGCAGCCCGAGGAACAGACGTCTTTTTATGAAATTATTAACATCCGCTTGAAACTTCGTAAATAGTTTCATATTATCGAAACCTACAATTATTATTTACGAAAATTCTCGGAATTGGAGTGTTTTTTTGTACTGGAGGAGTGTGAATTAGGTATTAAATACTATTTAATTAGGTATTAAATACTATTTAATTAGGTATTAAATAGTGTGAATGTGATCTGTGACCTCTATTATAAATGTCCTAGAGACAGATTGTAATATTTTTCAATAAATAAGTTTAAAAAAAAAATACTCGTAAATACCGATTTGCTTGAATCGTAAGATGATTTGATCACAAAATCGAGAATAAAGGTGGCCTTAGAAAATATTGAGCCGTTTGACGTGGCCTACACCTCCAAAATGGCAAAATAGCAATGTTATATAGGCATAATCATTTTGTCACCTTTTTTCTTGATTTTGTGATCAAATCATATTACGATCCAAGTGAAAAGTAAATCGGTATTTACGAATTTTTAGTAGCTAACTAAATAGACAAAGTGTGCCGATTTCCAGATTGAAAACGCCCCGATTCCATGAGTTTTCGTAAATAAAATAGTTGTAGGTTACGATAATATGAAGCTATTTACGAAGTTTCAGGCGGATGTTAATAATTTGATAAAAAGGGGTCTCTACAACGGACTAATAAGATGATTATTAGGCTGTCTTGAATAAAATAAGGTAAAACGCTGAAAAATCAGACAATCTTTATAGTTTTCCATTCTTTAGTCAATTATACCCGTTGTAGCATTTCCTACTTCAGTCCTACGTTATTACCCAATCTCATTCAGCCCATCTGTTAAAAAATTGGCTGTTACTATTGAGCAAAACGTCTCGTGGATACCTCATCATATCGACAATATCTCTTGACGGTCAATACGTAGGTTTACCTCCAACATGCCAAACTTGTGGGCGCCAAACTCCTCTGACAGTGAAACACATCATAACAGAATGCAGAACTTACGAAATTTTTAAACTCTCTTGTGACTTTACGGACGATCTACAATCCATTTTACAGGACAATACGAACGAGGTTGATAAACTGTTTTCTTTTCTAAAATGTTCTGGACTTGAGAATAAAATCTAGTTCTCGATGAGAATAAGGCGATAATGAGTTGAGCATTAAAAAAAGGGGGGAAAAAAAAAAGAATTCCTGGCATCTTTCCTTCTTTTACGGCCTTTTAAAATTTAAATCTAGTAATTTTACCTCAAGATTTCCTACAGCCAACCGCTATTGTAATCAAAACCTTATCCTTTCCAGTCACCCTTGCATCAGCATATTGCCCTCCTAACAGATCCATATCCAAAGTCCAGTTCAGTTCTCTCCTCAACTCCTTAAGTCATCATTTCATCCTCGGTGCAGACTTAAATGACAAGCATCAAGTTTGGGGTTCAAGAACCACGAATTCTCGTGGCAGAACATTTCTGTCTGCACTCAATACCCAACGTTTCAGTCTCCTTCCACTCAACTCACCAACCTACTGGCCCACTGATCCTAAGCGCAATCCTGATATCCTTGATTTTTTCATCCTCAGTGGTTTAGGTCCCCTCAATCATTCCCTTACCCGTCTTGACGAATTTTCCTCAGATCATAGTCCAATAATACTTCAATTATCAATAGCTCCTATTCCTAAACCCCCTTCACCGTCCTTCATCAGAGGCCCAGTTAACTGGAAACTCTTTCATCAAATCCTTTCCGATAAAATTGACCTCAGAACAACCCTGAAAAGCCCAGAAGATCTCGATAATGCCGTAAATTCCTTTACCACTAATATTCAGCAAGCAATCTGGACTGCTTCCTCGCCAAATTTCTCCTCGAAAATTCCCAAGAAAAATAATTTACCTCAGCACCTGCTAGATCTAATTCATATCAAACGCCGTGCCCGAATATTATTGCAACGTTCAAGACACCCCACCGATCGGCGCTCTTATAATTATTTCACTAAACGATTAAAGCAGGAATTGGCCATCTTCAAATCCCAATCCTTTAACTTCTACCTTACTTCCCTCTCTGTTCACAATTCTCTATGGAAGATCACCAACAAAATCCTTAAATCCCATATTTCCCATCCCCTCCGTCGATGCGATGGCTCCTGGGCAGCGTCTGATGAAGACAAAGCTGAGGAATTCGCCAGACACCTCTCCAGAACATTCACCTCACTTCCGGAATCCAACCCCATCCATACTATAACGGAAGAAGAATTCCTTACAGCACCCATTCCACTTTCCTTACCCACTAAAGCAATTAATCCTTCTGAGGTCAAATATCACTTACAAAAACTTCCTCTCCGTAAATCTCCTGGATACGACCCCCTTACCTCTCAAATCCTTCGACAACTTCCTCCTAAAGCTCTTATGTTTCTCACTTATTTATACAATACCATCCTTAGAACCACCCACTTTCCTCTTTTGTGGAAACATTCCACTATTATCCTGTTTCCGAAACCAGGCAAATCTCCCAACATCTTTACGTCCTACAGACCAATTAGCCTACTTCCAATCCTCTCCGAAATCTTTGAAAAGATCCTTCTGAAACGAATTCTACCTTTTACAGAATCCCAAAATCTTCCTTCCCATCAGTTCGGATTTCGTTCACAACACTCCACAGTCCAACAAGGACTCCGAGTGGTCGGTCATATTTCCGCAGCACTGGAAAGCAAGCAATATTGCTCGAGTGCTTTTCTGGACATAGCTTAAGCTTTTGACCGGGTATGGCACGCCGGGCTTCTTTCCAAGCTGAAAACCTATCTACCCCAGGCCTTGCACTTAATCCTCCGCTCCTACCTCTCTGATCGTACATTTCGGATTCGCTGTGGTTCAGAATTTTCCAACTCCTACCCAGTTGAAGCCGGTGTTCCTCAAGGTAACGTCTTGGGCCCCGTCCTTTATATCCTTTTTACCGCCGATATCCCTGTCCATCCCAATACCTTCCTGGCAACATTTGCTGATGACACCACCATCTTATCATCCGACTCAGATCCCGAAATAGCATCTTTAAATCTTCAAAGGCACCTCTCCATGATTGAGCACTGGTGTAATAAATGGCGCATCAAAGCAAACGAATCCAAATGCAAACACATTACCTTCACACTCCGTCGCAGATCCTGTCCATCAGTCCACTTTAATTCCATCCAGTTTCCTTTTTCAGACACAGTCCGGTATCTTGGCTTTATCTTAGACCGAAGACTAACGTGGAACCCACATACTAGACTTAAAAGACAAGAACTTAACCGACGATACGGCCAATTATACAGACTACTGACCAGAAAATCTCAACTTTCAATTGACAACAAATTACTGATCTACAAGACAATCCTGAAACCCATTTGGACCTACGGACTTGAACTTTGGGGGACAGCAAAATTCTCTAACATCAAACGCATCCAATCCTTTCAATCCAAAGTCCTCCGAACAATAGTCGATGCTCCGTTCTATGTAACCAACAAAACCCTACATCATGGCCTTAATATCCCATTTGTCCTTGACCTTATCCTTCAAAAATTTCCAAAATTCCATCAGAACCTTATCAATCATCCAAATCCCCTAGCCCAATCCCTATGTAGTTCCATTCATCCCTACAACCCTCCTCGAAGGTTGAAGCGGCAGTGGCGCAGAGATCTTTTATAGTATTATTTTGGAGTTCTGGCAATGGCAAGATTCTCCACTCAAGACATGAGTGTATGTGGCTAAAGCGCTCTCGCTCAAACTCCACCGGCTTTAGCACCGGTGAGGCGGTTGAGAGAGTAGCGCAGGGATTCGGGTTCCTTGCCTGATTGTATATATTGTATATAGGTATGACTGTATTTTTATGTTTTTAATTTACTTATATTTAGATTATTTTATTTTTTTATTGTATATAGTTTATATTTATTATTATTTAGTTATTATTTTACTTTTGTTAATTTTGTTTCTTTTTTTGTATATACGGTGTGAATGTGTTCATTTATCAATATAATTATTGTCCCTGTGACAGAATATTATATGTCTAAATAAATAAAAAATAAATAAAAAGTAATTTTACAACAGAACAGAACAAACAGGAAACCAGATTTCGCATTTCATATTTCTAATATACTCCTCACAAAACTAAAACCATCGAAGGTTCCTTTCTCGCCCTCGTCACTGCTTTCTGGAAATCCAAACCGTCTAATATCCGACACGCTCTTTTCCTTTTTTTCATTCAAATCCCACCTTTTCCACTATTTTCTCCCATTCCAAAAATACGCTCTCTAATCTTGAAATTTTAATTTAAGAAAAAACTGTTGATTTGAAGTGAGTAATATTTTTAATATTTAAGTTTTAATTCTGGAATCAATTTTAGTTTTAATTTTTTTTTCTATTTCTTTTAATTTTATTTTTTTCAAAACAAATACTTGAATCCTCGAGATGATGTTTTTATTTTTTGTTGTGTATATAATTTTCATGTTGATGATGTATATGTTCTTATAACCTCATTAATGTTTTTGGCCAGTAATATTTGTTTTCTGTTCCACTTTAAATAACTTCACGAACAACTGTAAAAAAGGTTCGGCCTCAAACTGCGTACTAATGACACCGCTGTAATTAGCTGCATATCATAATTGAAAGCGCCTTTCTTCTCTTCTGCACGTAACGGTTCCGGCGGTGCATCCTTCCATTAAGTCGAAGATTCCTACCAAGAAAGTATAGAATGGGATAATGGGATTCAATCTAGTGTGAATTACTTAATTCTCAACATTAAATCAGGGTCATAAAGTATGATAGAGATAATCTTAAGTAAAAAAAATATATTGCAGATTAAGGCACAGAGAACTCTTTTAAGGAGTTACATTCTGAAGCCAGACATTTTTAAAGGAAAGAATTAATAATGTTTAGAAATATAATTGGGCAATATCATAATTGTTTTTTTAATCTTTATTAGTACAACACCAAAATATTATAAGCAATCTATAACCGTTCCAAATAATTTCAACAGCTACAGAACACGGAATAAGCTGCTTACAGAAAAAGGGGGATGGGTACCCAGAACGGAGTTTCATGGCATGAATTTTTCGAGAGGGCACATTTCGTCGAGTTTATGAATTTTCGAAATGAAAAGAGTTAAACTAAAAGACGGCGAAGAATAGAAAATATTGCAGGAATCGTAATTGTATATAATCTACGATTTTTCTAATTCTACTATAGCTTGCATTATTTTTAAGAAGAGGCACGCAATAAAATGTCTTGGGGGGAGGGAGATGAGCCGTTGACTTTGGGGAGGATGGGCACCCCAGAAAAGATGTAAGAACATTATTATTTTAGAATTTTGAGTTGTATTAATCTATAATATAGCATTAATTACTATAGGAAATCTACAATTTCCAATTTAAAAATTATGATAATATTATAAATGAAAAAAGGAGTAGGCTGAAAGCATTTCTTATCGACTTTTTAACATGTTTTGATCAAATACATTAATTTTACATTGATAAGGAGATCCACTACTTTTAAATTAATAATTTATGGGGTAAAAAAAAAAAATGAGGATGTTAATGCTGTTTGGTACAAAGAAAGAAAGAACACTTTATTTGATAAAATTGTGGGATTTAAACATGGAGCATTGATGTGATTCATGCTTTAATTTAATTTAATTTAATGATTCGGAAAAAGAAGTTAATGGAGAATATGGACTAAGATAGAAAAATTAATATTTTAACTTAATGATTTCGTTACGATGGCATCTGACCCAATTAGTTAACAACTCGTGATAAATACAATTGTGCGAAAAGTGAGCTGTTGATTAAACTGGAGATATCCAAGATGATGGAATTCAAGAATGGTTGTAAAAAAGATAAAAAAAACTTTTGTTTTTTATAAAATATTTAGGAATTATCTACAACAAGTAGTACATACCCTATTTCTATAACAGGTACTGTGAACGTAAGTTAGCAAATAAACAATTCACACAATGAATGTATTTTTTTTATGCTAAAAGATCATTCAAATAGAAATGTATAATTTAATATTTAAATGATAATTAATTGCGTATAGAGCAAGATTTGTACGATTCATAATGTTTATGTAATAAATGTGTAAAGAGGAAAGACAACAAATCACCAAAATAACCGCCAATAGTTGAAGAACAATATGAATCTAATAATACCGTTTTTTTTTATTTATTTTTTTTTATTTGTTTATTTAGAAATATTACATTCTGTCACATCAAGGACATACACATCAAGGACATAATACCGTTTTTAAGAAGAAAATAGGCCATATCCGCCAATGACATTACGCCACGAAAATAACTCGGGTCAGGGTTAAATAAAATAGGTGACACGCAACAATAACTTCAATAAGTGGTATCAGTATTTACAATACCAATTAATGAAGATTTATTATTGTTCAAAGGAAATTAATTAAGCACCGTACAAATACATACCGGTATATTCATACAAATAAATAAAAATTAAGACCTATAGTAATTAACAATAAATAATAACCACTTTTTATGATATTAGAAGAGATAGAAATCAAGAGTACATATTTGCTTCCTTTTGAAAATGAAGCATGAAGTATTCGAAATGAGTGGTATTCAAAGGATTTCTTAATTGCCTAGTTTATTTTATTTGTAGAGTGGATCATTTAATGATTAAATGAAAATATATAAATTAAAAGCCATTAAGGCCTGTCGATGAGCGCATGCCTACTTGACCCATTTCGATCCTTCAACCTTAACATACTTCTTCTCTAAACTTCTTCAACGCAAAAGACATATTCACTTTTAATTTAATTCTAATACTGGACATTTTGTATTTTTAATTTTTAAATGAAAAGTTAATTATTTTAAAGTGAATTAATTAACCACTATATAGAATTGTTTATATTTCCTAGAGTTAGGGAATTGTTTTGAATCTGTAATTTAGCATTGAAACGGCGGTTCAATTGAAACATTAAAAAAAAGTACAAAATAGCTAATAATGATACATATTCAAAACGTTTCTCTTTTGACTAAAGATAATTAAAAAAACTATAGTACAAATAAAGAAAATAAATATTTTATTATAAAGAATTCCTATAACATAATAGAATTCGATAAGTCAATATTTATTTTTAGCAATACAAGTTTTAAGAATCAACAATTAAAAATTAATTGTTTAGGTTGAAGACTTCAATGGTCCCTTGATAATTAAATTTTTAGTTGGAAAAGATTGACCTATATTTTTTATTAATTAAAGTAAATATTTGATTGATTATAATAACATTTAAAATGTCTTTAATCGATGAGATTCTTGAGTTGATAACCTCGAACTGAAATTACTAAAACAATTGATATTTTTATAATGTACATTGCAGAAACTTTTTTACTCTTTATTTTGTTTGCAATGTTATTAGAAGGTACTCCTACTTGCCTGTTCGCCAACAGCAGACCAGCTCCCATTTTATAAATCATATAACTGTTCATTTAATTGTACTACTCGTTGCACAAATTGTATAACCATAATTTATATGTGTCTTGTCCTTCAAATTACATTATTTTTTATCAACATGAAAAAACAAGGAACGAAAAGTTACACAGTTTGGACAAATTATTAATTTCTTTAAAAATCTATATATACATCGCGCCTTATTTCCAATTTATATAATTAAAATTATTCTTATTGCCAATAGGTAACCATAAGGGAGAAATAATTATGGAAATAAGAAATGTCTTCGTTACGGTCCGTCTCGCTTTGTATATGTAAAATAAAACATGGCAGGGTCACAAAAAAAATACTCATATAATAGAGAGATACTCCTTATAGCTCCCAACACATACCATACTTAAACAATTTGGAAATTTATACGGCTGAAGAACTACAAAATCAATAAAAGTACAAATAAACAAACACTCAATTAACTGAATGCCGTAGACCTCGATAAATTATAATAGATTAAACAAATTGTTACATTTCCTTACTTTTTAATAATAGTAACATAAATAATCCTTATTGTAAATTTTGCAAAGTTTTTATTGGTTTATTAATTTACAAAAAAATGTGAAATTTAATTTTAATACATCACTGGATAGGTGATATTTATAATGAATAAATTGTAAAAGGCCAAAATGCGTGGCATAGCATCAAAAATTTTATTCGTTTATAGAAATATTATATTAACAAAAAATGTGTATAAAGTTGAATAAATTATTATAAAAGATCATTTTTTATTAGTAATAATCTATTACAAGGTAAATGCAGCTTAGAGATCTATTGACTAATTCAGCGAAGCTGTTTCTAAACGGAAAGTAAACAAGCAACAGGTTCAACAGCACAATGGAGAATGAAGGTCCTTCTTGATAGTAAGATATAAATAGAAAATAGTAAAGATAGCGTTCTAAAATACCTTAGTCAATCGCCTATGTCTTACTATAAATTAGAAAAGAATTGCTCTGGTTACTAACATTTACGCGATTGTGATTAATTACAGCACTAAATAAATAATAAGGTAGTATGCAATTTTCAAAAAGGATTTTAGTTATTAACGAAATGCTGTTCTTGCTTAAAAGCCAATTCATATTTAAAGAATAAAACAGTGCAGACTGGAAAAGAATGTAATAGAATATTTATTGATCTAGTAAATTTAATAGTTGACCGTTGCATTATAAAGGAAGAAGATGGTCCGGGGTGGCGGTCATAAATAGGCTAGATAGTGGCAAAACTATATTATTAACAGTCAAAATAAAATAGTGGCTTTTAATAAAATAGTTTTGCCACTATTTAGCCTATTTATGACCACCGTCCGGATCATCTCCTTAGGTTAATATTTATTGATATATACTAAGAAAGGTCAGAAATATGTATTAACATTTTATGTTACTCAAATGCTCTCAATATTGAATGCCATTAGGATCTCGAGATGTATGGAAATATTTACTGGTAAAGACAGTTTACGAACTTGTTAAATATAACATTTAGTAAATGGAATTCATAATTATTTTTTTTTAAATCAAAGGTTATTAACTTAACACATCGATGGTTTTACATAATAATCTTGTAAAAGATTCCTTTGTTATTTTTGTTTAAACTTGAATAAAAAAAATTAATAAATATAATTCGTATTAGAACTATCCACTAGGATAATTCAAAATGAAAATTAATTAACGTGATAAATAATTAACGTGAAAAGTATGTTCCAAGATTACCATAGAGGACTTAGATCTATCATTTGCTAATTATAGTTTAACGTAATGTTGAAAACACTTTTTCTCAACTACAGCACTATGTATTTTCCATACTACAGAATGTATTTTCTTAGACACTAATTTAAAAAACAGCAGGTTTTGTCTGGTCCAAAATTGAAGGAAGTTAGGTATTGGTGAACAATTGATCAAAATAGTATAGATTTTATCAAATCCTACTTTTTAAAAATACTTTCGGTTACGGATCCACAAACGAATTTCTCTATATACGCCTGTAATTAAAATAAAATATTCATTCTATTTTACTCAAAATAGGATGAAATTATGTATAAATGGGTCAAATATTTTTCGACCTAGTATCACCAAAAAAAGGTTTCATTGAAATCGGTGACACAACGCCCGTAACCTCCTCTTGTTAGACTTATTAAAATTCCTTTCTTCGTTACTAAATTATTAAATAAAAAAATTGGACATGGTGTTTTTCCGGGGCACAGACGACTATGAAATGTCAGTAGTATATTGAAAGGGAGTTTATATTTTATTTATTATCAAATTCTGCTTTTATCTATGTGGGTCATTTGAGGGATAATACTCTATATAAATACGCTTATAAGATTCTAAATGTATTTGAAAAATTTAATTTGAGCTATATTAAGTTATTAAATCAATGTGTTGGAACACCTATTGGCGCTAATTCGATTTCAGAAATTGTGAACGTAAAAATATTGATTATACAATTTAGAAATATTCTAATACCCTCTGCGTCATTAGCTTACATATGCGATTTGGCTGGATTATGTTTCAAAAATTGCGTTTCATATATCCTAGAGAGCTTATTCTCAAACGGCAATTCATAGATCTTGAGAAAACAGGTGATTGTGAAACCAATAGGGGAGCCATAGAGACCCTAATTGCCAGAAGTTATTTAAAAGAGATCAAGGATTATGGTTATTAAATTAATTTTAGTCATTTCTCCAATGAATATAATTTACATAAACAACAATGACAAGACAGAAGATTGATTGAATGCGAAACCTCTTAGGCATAAGGAATAATCAGCTGATAAAACCCCGTTCAATGACAACTAAACTACTACCTACCGATAGGTCATCAATGCCCTCAATATGAAGTTTAAACTCCTATAAACATTCAATATTGACTGTTTTAAAACATAAAAAATAAGAAGTATTTTTAATTACTGTCAAAATACATAAAAATGATTAATAAAAACAAGTATCTATAAAACTTTAAAATCCAGTTTGTAAATCAAAAAATTTATTTAGCATCGGAACATTATATAAAGCTTATCTCAGAACGAAAAAAATATGATACATCTAAATATTAAAAAAACAAAACAATGTATGCTCTAATTTTATCCCAACAATTCATATATTTGTATATTAAAATAAAAATAATTACTAAAATTTTTTGATGTATGTTGTAAAAATGTAAAAAAACAAATAGCGAAAAAACATGTCTCTAGCGCGGACAAATTTAGATTTATAAACCGGTAAAAAAATTAGCAGTTGAACATTATAAGATCGGGTTATTTTGTATAAGTGATAAATAAAATAGTCCGAACGCAATAATTTTAAATCTATTGCTGCCGACGTTTCGACCCAAGCTTGTGTGCCATCATCTGGGCATTTTACCAGCACAGAAGGAGTTCAGTACTTACTGATTGTATTGAAACGTATGCAACAATAAAAATCTAAAAATCTTTCCTCTCAAGCTTCAATTTATTAATAAAACCAATGAACCTCTGAAAATTATCAGATGGAATTTAAAATCCCCTGATTGGACGAAATATGCTCACTCTATTGATTCTATGTTACAAACTCAACTACCAATTCCCAAAACGGAAAACATAGATGAATTAGTAAACGGATTCATTGAAATCATCACAACCACCGCCCTCAAAACGATTGGAAAAACAAAGAACATTTCGAACAAGTCACTTGTTCCTTGGTGGAATAGTGAATGCAAGGAAGCTGTAAAATCCACAAAAAAGATCATTCAACAAATATCGAAGACATAAAACGATTGAAAATCTTATTGATTTCAAAAAGAAAAGAGCTATATCCCGTAGAGTTATTAAGGAATCTAAAAGAGCTAGTTGGGAACGATTCCTTAACAGCCTAAACGAATCGTCCTCAATCAAAGATATCTGAGACAAAATAAGGAAAATTAGAGGAATATACAAGAGTCGTAAAATAACATCACTAAAAATTGAGGGAAAAGAAACGGTTATCAATAGCAAAGAGATAACTAATCTACTAAGTAACCATTTTTCTCTTCAATCTTCAAGTTTTAATTATGTAACTCCTCCAAAACCGGTCGTAACTGACTATAAGATTCATCCAACTGACAATGAACACTTCCTCAATACTCTATTACAAGAAAGGGAACTAGAGGAATGCCTTAAAAACATGAAAAATTCTGCTCCAGGACCTGACGGTATACCATCTATTTTTCTTAAGAAATTGTTCCCATTGGGGAAAAAATATCTTCTTTCTATTTTTAATATAATCTGGTCCCAAAATATTTTCCCAACGCAATGGCGAAAATCCATAGTGATTGCTATATTAAAACCAAATAAAAATAAACAAGACCCTCAAAGCTATAGGCCAATATCCTTGACGTTTACAATGTGTAAACTGATGGAATCAATCATCAATAAAAGGCTCATATGGTATCTTGAACACAAGAAATACTTTCATAAAAATCAAGCAGGGTTTCGACGTAATTATTCGACAACAGATCACCTGGTTAATATTACAAATGAAATACTCAGCGTTCGCAGAAAACATGAACCTGATTGGAATCAGTCTAGACATAGAAAAAGCATACGATATGGTTTATCGACCACGTATAATTGACTTTACCATAATGGAGTAAGAGGAAATATGCTAAATTTCATTAGAAATTTCCTCAGCAATAGGGCGATGAAAGTAAAGGTAAACGAAGTCTCCTCCGACGAAGTTGAACAAGAAAATGGGGTACCTCAAGGCTCTGTAATCAGCGTATCTCTGTTTCTCATAGCTATAAATGATATAGCCGACCGAATTAGTCTTCCAGTAAAAAGTTTCCTCTATGCTGACGATTTGTTGCTTTGTTGCAAAGGGAAAAATCTTAATCTTACAAGACAGATAATGCAGTCTGCTATATCCCAACTTGAAGAATGGGGGAGGGAAACCGGTTTCAGATTTTCTGCTACAAAATCACAGGCTATCGTTTTCTCTAGGAAAAATAAATTAGAGAACGTAAGAAATATTTCAATAAACAGTTCCGAAATCGCATTTTACAAAGAAATCAAAATTTTAGGTCTTATACTAGATCGTAAACTAAAATGGAAATATCAAATAGAAAAATTAAAACAGGAATGTAATAAAAGACTGAACCTTCTAAAAATCCTTTCCCATCAAAACTGGGGAGCAGACAGGAACACTATGCTAACTACATACAGATCCCTTATAAGGTCAAAACTAGATTATGGAAGCATCATATATTCTTCAGCCTGCAAAAGCCTTCTAAATAAGCTAGACTTAATTCAGAACACTGCACTGAGACTTTCAACTGGAGCATTCAGAACAAGCCCAGCAGCTGCCTTACTGAGTGAAACAGGAGAATTGCCCTTGGACCATAGAAGAAAACTTCTCGTTCTTTGTTATGCAGCAAAAATTCAGAGTATGCCAGATCACAATAATTTTGATATTCTGTATAAAGGTGATTTAAATGTTCCTAATGGTTCAGAAATACTTCAAAGTCGAATTGAGAAATACTCCACTGAGTATGAAATTACAACACATATAAATATTATACCTCAGAAAATAGGAGATACCCCTCAGTGGACAATTCAACCAATCAGAAATGAACTAGGACTGAACAATCTTCCAAACAATACTACCCCAGAAGAAATTACATATAGTTATCATGAAATTGTCCATAAATTATTCCATAATCATGACATAATTTTTACGGACTGTTCAAAATCAGAGAAAGGTGTAGGATGCTGTATAGTAACCCAAAACAATATAAAAAAATGGAAATTAAATAACAATAATTCAATTTTTACAAGTGAAACGTGGGCTATTCTCAAGGCATTTGAATACGTAATCGACACCAATATTGAGAAATCAGTAATTGTGACCGATTCCTTATCTGTAATCAAGGGACTGCAAAATGCATGGACATGTAACACATTGCACAAAAAAATTCAGCTAATGAACTTGAAAAAAAATAAATTATAATAGTCGAAAAATAATATTGTTTTGGGTACCCTCACACATTGGCATAATTGGCAATGAACGAGCCAATGAGGGAGCAAAAGAAGCCGCCAGAAGCACAGATTCACCTGTTTTAGGATTGATGTTTCTCAACGAATGGAGAAGAGAAATTTCAAAGAAAGTGAACGGCAGTTGGAATGCACAGTGGAGATTACTGCCGCGCAATCACCTTGATCTGACCAAAGACGAAAATCGAGCTTGGTATCCTCCAAAACACCTGACATCAAAAGAGTGTTCTATAATAAGCAGGCTCAGGATTGGACATACCAAAGTGACCCATCTCCACCTACTTCTTGGCTTACATCGACCAACATGTGAGGTATGTGAAAATGCTAATCTGACAGTTGAACACATATTCCAGTGCAAAAAGTTCCGGAAACAGCAAATCGAACTCCAAATTGAAGACAAGGCACCGTACAAGGAAAATGCTGGTATTGAAAAAACGCTGAAGTACATCCGAAAAATAAAATTGATTAGTTATATTTAAGAAGAAAGATCGTCGCTAATGGCCATGGCAGTCGATGCGACGTTAAATAACAGCAAATGAAAAAAAAAAAATCTAAAATGACTGCGTCCTGACTATTTATCGCCTATGATATATAGAACAGTGGAATAACTTTCTTTAGCGTGTAATTTTTAATAGTAAAAAAAAAATATAGGATGGCTACCAGGGTAGTAGCCAGTCTCTATCTTTGAGGCAGTCAATTAAGCTGCTAAAGTTACTATTATTTTTAAAACATGACACTAGATATAGCTTTTTTAAATGAGCTTCGTACTAAGAAAGAAAGAAGATTACTATTTTTTAAAATAATTAACAATGATGTAGAGATAGTTGACCGTGATATAATATGAGGAGTTGGTCGGGGGGTGCGGTCAAAGAAATACTAAATT
The DNA here is from genome assembly GCA_928085145.1 of Nezara viridula. NCBI lineage: Eukaryota > Metazoa > Arthropoda > Insecta > Hemiptera > Pentatomidae > Nezara > Nezara viridula. Next base: position 94,950,326 of record OV725077.1, read on the forward strand.
TAAAAAAAATAGTATTTTTAAATGTTACGCCGACGTTTCGACTCATCTTGCAGGTCGTCATCTAACAAAACGTCGAAACGTTGGCGTAACAGTTAAAAATACTATTTAAAAAAAACAATAGTATTTATTTGACCGCACCTCCCAACCAATTCCTTCTCATAAAATAATTAACAACTACTTAACAAAGAGTTAACAGTTAAAAAATAGCTTTTGTAAATAGGAACTAATCCATAGAAATTTTTTTGTTATTAACAGCAAGTTAAATAGTAACTTAATATTGAACTTTGATTAAAATTTAGCAAACCCCGTAATATTCATACAAAAATAATTTCTCAAACGTGTTTTTTTCCGGTTTTCCCAATATCTGCGTTAATTCTTCATCAAATCCAATGATTCACTCATCATTTGAAAGATTATCTTCTCCTTCAGGAGCGAAAAATAAGGATATCCTTCAGAAAATGTTTTTAAAAAAAATTATGAAGATAAAGAAAATTTATTTGCGCATAACTCAAAAAGTATACTTTATTGCTTGAGTATACCCACATAAATTAGATAGGTTTCCAAATTGAGGCTGTAGGCCCAAATTGATACAGAGGTATGCAGTTTCTGCAAAATTTCATTTTATATAAAGAATTAAATTTTCAACTCGATGACACAAATTATATAACCAAGCACCGAAAACAACATTTTGTGAATATCATAATTAGATTTCAAAGTGAGCACTTAAATTATTCTATTGAGAAATCTGAAGATCAACTGTTTTTATCTATGTGCAATTTAAAATAAATAGAAGATACAATACATTTCATTGGTATAAGCTCAGTGTTAAAAGAATTCGAAAATATCTATTTGGGAAACATTACTTAATAGCTCTGAAGTAATAGATTATCTTAAGGACTGGGCCAGTTTATAAATACTCGACTATTGCATTCAAATATATAAAACAAATGATAAACGAATTCAGCTATTAATATGTGTGCATTTATAAACAGAACTGACGTTACCGTCAATATTTATGAACTAGATGATGTTGAATTATTATTAAAGTTTATATTAATATTATTATTAATTATATTTATTGCTTATATATTGCTATTTATTATTATTTATATTAATATATTATTGTATGTATGTATGTATTTTATATGGGTTTTGTATTAAGTGAATGGGAACTACGTATATGTATGCTCATGATTTCACGCAATTTATTTAATATTTATATTCGGGTATAATTTTGGTATCAGTTATGAGAAGCAAATCTTGTAATATTACATAGTGTGATTTGTAATTAAATTGTAAAAGTGGCCAACCGGGCAAGTGGCTCATTGCTTAATGTGTGTAAGTTATCATGTAATATCACAAACACTATTTTTTTTTATTATTATTTTATCTTAGCCTTTAGTAAGGAATATTGTTATAATGTAATTTAATTTGTAATAGAAATAAAGCACACTGTTATTATTATTATTACAGAGGTATGCCCTCGAGAAAAAGCAGAAACTATTTTTGGCGCGTCTACTTACTCGAACCTTACTAAAACTTTTGGTGAAAATTCTTATACTATATTCTTTATCATAGAATCACTGCTGGAACGCTACTAATATTGATCCAAATCTTTTTTTATTAATTTATTTTGTTTTGTTCATTACTTTTATTTTGGCATCACATTCTTGACAAGAGCTCCGTTAGACAATATAAGTATCTCTATAATTAATAACTGCAATATTCCAGGATATGTACACAAAGATACATCCAATTTTTATTTGTACGTATTTTTTGGTCTATTATTTAGAATGAGAAGCAATTCCTCACTCTAATAATGCGTGTAGTATTTATTTATTTACATATTATATTGCCATGCTTCCTGAGCAATATACTATGTGACTTCTTCGCTATGATCAACTAGTACAAAGTTATAATTATTTACTCTACAAATTATGCATTATTTTTAATACCGCACCGTGAATATGTTTTAAAGTATTTCAATATAATTTTATATTAAGTGAAGGGAAACACTCCTGATTTACAGATAATAAATTCATTAGTAAGGAAAATATTAAATACATCGACTTTAAAAACTTAGACGAATGCTACACCATAAAAACAAACTATCACTATCTAACAAAATTATTATATAAAACATGCTACTTAGCTCAATATGGACGTATGTCACTCTGATGTGAGGTTCATGCAAAAAAACAAACTTAAGTACTATACAAATCTTATCACCTAAATATCACAGACACATCACTCATTGTCCCTTTTATGTAACTAATAAATCGCTTCATGTGACTGACGTAATACAAACGTATCATGACCCACTTATTGGACATCCTAATCTACTTGTACAGACATTGCTAATAGACACATTACCACAGAATCCATCAACGGGACTTAAACGTCTCTGGAGTATGGATCTGCTATATTAGAACTTCACGTTATGTGTGTCTTCGCTGTGAGGTTTTTCCAATAAAATATTATTCAGGATTAACCTGTTAATACTGTAGGGGAAGTTTTTTAATGATAATCAGTTTTACAATACATGGCAACATTCATTTGTAAAATTTTTCATTATAAAATACTTCAATATTAATTAATTAGGGAAGATCGAATCGAAGCAGGTTTGATGGTAGAATAAGCCTTGGATGAGAAGGGGAGGTTATATTTTTTCGTACACCATAACCAAAATAGGCGCCTACCTAAAAACTATTTCAGACAGGTCCTTGCAAATTGGCACAAACCCATTTTAGGAAACAAACGTCCTCTCAAACCTTCTGATTATTAGCAGATCTTAGACTAGAACAATTATCGAAAAGAAATAGGAAACCACCCATTTCCTGCTTTGCGAACGGAAGAAGGTCATTCACCCTTATGTGAAAGTTCATGCAATTGATTTAGCTAAGTAGCTTTGGCAGTTATCCTGATTTAAAAGAGCTATCTGTTTTCTGTATCTTTAAGCAGGTAGGAAAGATAAATTGCAGAATGGAGTTAAAGGTCTTGTTCGAAGAGTAGATGGAATGAGGAAAATGTATTAAAATTGGGCTTTAAATTACTAATACTTAATGAATGGTATTATGTTTATGATTTGCTTAATAAGGTTAAGTATATTTAGTTAATAGAAAAAGATCGAAATCAACCAAGGAATCTTGCCCAAATGAGTGACTTCACATTAAAGCTATATGTCTATAATTTTCCATAAGTTGAGAAACCGCTTATATTATTAAAATAGCTTTGATTAAAACCAATTCTGCTGATTTTACCCCTCATAATTAGGCATAAAATTTCTTTCTTCATTTAGCCGGGTTATTGTGTGAAGGCTTATTTTTATTATGTTTAAAACAATATTTAATAAAAGAATACAAGCCTGAGAGAAAAAATAAAAACTTCTAATAAACAGAAAACAGATGTCATGTTACATTATTATAGTCTGATATAGAGAAAAAACACAATCCCCTGATATCTCTTCCCTCATCCACTTCGGTGGCATTATAAATCTTTTAATGTTCAACCGCCTGAACCAGCCATCTTCACTTTTGTTTTTTTTGGACTACTGCTTTACAGTAGTATAGGGGTATTCAGGGTATTCAGTGCAATAGGGGTATTCATGAAACCAGTGCTAAGTATTGTAAACCTCTTAAATGTGTAATGTCGAGAAAATTATTTATGAAATGTGTGTTAAATATGGCTAATAGCACTCTCGATTTTAACGCAGCCTAGGGTCTTGTGAACTGTTGTCAACTTCGTAAACGCATGGGAAGGTTATTGTAAGGTTTTGATGTGTTTGATTCCTTGCTGTTTGTTTGTGTACAATATCCACAGAATGGAATGTAAAGACTGCTAGGATTTCATCTATGTATTCACCAAGCTCTTTGCCTTCTGATTCATCTGAATCTTCAATGGTGCTTTCTAATAAAGCATTTTTAACCCAATAGTTCAACAACTTAATCTTTTCACTACACTTTGGCAAATATATGTTGACTGCTTAGTATGGTAACAAATTAAGCATTTACAAGTGAATGAATACCGCTAATATAATTTTGTTTTTTTCTGTTCTTCCCTACCTCTCCTTTTAGAGTATAAGGGATTTTCTCGTGCCGGAGGGTGAGGGCGGAAAATTTAAAATCCTCTCTGGCACCGGGACGCGAACTCGTACTTTTTTTTTAATGGTACCACCAAGTTTTGATGGTTATCTGGTGGCCACCCCGCCCTCACAGTTTTTGATTCTATCTATCTATTTAGTTTTTGGTCAATAGCCAAGTGATCTTTGTCTATATCACAGTAGTTCCAATTTTCTATTATGTAAAGACTCTCTGATTATCTACCACTCTCCAATCATCTGGACGATATTACTGTTTGAGCGTAAAAGGCAAATGAATGCAAAAAGGAGTGGGTATTAAGGATTTACCCAAAAATCTCATACATTCGAAGAATTCAATTATCAATTTCAATCAGTGAAAAGAGTACCGTAAACTACTGGACGCACCTTTTTACGCCACAGTACAGATTAAATAGAAAAAAGGTTCAGCGTCAATACAACATAGAACATTGCGAAAGAAACTTTCAACTGTTTCCACAGAAGACTGCCTTACATAATAAGACCTCTGCCAGAACATTCATTTTCTTTTTTTTTTTTTCAGAAGTCAAAAATACCACACAAAGACCACGGTGGCGATGGCTAAGAATTCTGAGATGATTTGAAGGGAAGCTTCCTTAGTTGTTAACGAAAACTGCTTATTGCAAATAATAATGTTATTATATTTATACAATTTTCAAATATAATTCATACATACATTGTGCAAGTAGTTAAAGTTTTAGTTAAACAGGTCAAGACCTTATAACAGGTTAAACAGGTCAACCTTTATCATTATAATCAGAAATTACCGTTCCCGAGATGAGCTTATTCGGAAGAAAATTGAAAAATAAAATTGGTCCATTACGTCAAAATTCGGAGCCAGAAAACTTAAATAAACATGTCGAGGAGCAAGGTTCATTATAAATAGGATAAGTTATTAACTACATACTACTACGGAAAGAGTTCTTGTAAAACAAATGACGAATCGCACTATGAATCCAGGACCGATTCAGTACTCTTAAGAGAGTTAGACAGTCCATTAATAAACAATAACATTTTATATATATATATATATATATATATATATATATATATATATATATATATATATATATATCGATAGTAACCAAGTGTAACATTAAATGAGCTCAGAGAAAGTCACTCGGAGCAGTTAAGTACCTACCTTAAGTACCGTTAAATCAGCTCTCTTATACACTAATCAATTCCAAAACATTGGCAAAAAACTGACAGCCTCTCCCTATTTTCCCGCTCCTTGAATCCACTAATCGGCATCATAAATCCCCATTGTTTTATCTCAGGCCTATGTAATAAAGATATTTTACACGGTCTAGTGATTCAATCAGACCGTTATTTATCACGCTGCATTAACTTTAAATAAACGGTATATAAAAGCTCTTTAACTTATCATCGCGATAGCCGCAGGCGTTGTGAAGTCAACGGGGACATCTCAATTTCATCATTGTTTTTAATAGCACCACCAATTTCCATTTATTTTTTTATTTATATAGAAATATAAAAAAAAAATAATGTAAAGTAAACCAGTCCTAACAAGGCAAATACTCAGAAATTTTAAATGTGACATATATATAGTAGGCAAAAAATTCAACGGTGTTATGTAGGTTACATTGTGAGATAATTGCTACGTTAAAAAAAATAAGATATAAAATGATATGATATAATAAAAAAGAAATATTTTATTATAAAGTGGATGGTCTACAAATGAGATCATTTACTATAAAAGATCAAATCTTTGTAAAGATTTAAGCAAAAATTCTGTTTACCTCGTTAAGCTCAAAATTCTGTTACTCTCAACTCAGAAGCTTGAGGGTGATCTTTTTCTGAAATTTTGTTTATTTGTATATAGCCATTTCATCTCGTGTAACAGGAGGCGGTATCATGTTATTGTTTTTTTTTAGTTTATCTCTAAATGTCTTTTCTTATCAGATTACTTTATTTTTTTACGTATTAATATCTTGGTCCATATAATTATTACTGTCTGATAAATACAATTACTTTATCATAGGTAATTGGGAGAGCAAAACCTCTCCCCTTGTATTACTAATTTTTTTTCTCCTTCGTCAGGAACAAAGTCATCAATCATTGGTAAAGACCGAGGATTGACATGCAGTGAACAGGAGTCAGCATCTGCCTTACAATAAAGATGAACACCCTGGACGACACCCATTCTCGCCTTTGATTTATATCCAGCAGTCTGGCCTCCCTCCAACTGACAGTCAAACGACATTCTATCTAATCTTCAACCTCGACATTCTTCGTCTCTATGTCTAATACGTTCTCATCACCCGATTGTAAGAATATGATGAAACCCATATACCACTAAACTCATACACCTTCGAATAAAACCATAATTTTATTATCGTATTCTATTGAAGAAATAGGTACTCATGTATAATAGGCAATTGTTTACACTATATGTCATAGGTGAGAAACATTTTGCACCAGATGCCGCAGTAAGGATAGGTAGTGCTAATTGAAGCCGCAACAAGTCTTTATATTATTACTTACAGATATATTTGACAATATATTAACAAAGCATTTGAATATATTACATATTATTACTATGTAATATATTCAACTAAATTTAGTAATATAACAAAATGTAAACATTTATATATAGCATTTCCAAGTCAATTTCAACCTTTTCCAAGTCAAATTCAATCTTTTCCAAATCAAATTAAACTTTTTCCAAGTCAAATTCAATCTTTTCTTTCCATTTCAAATTCAACCTTTTTTATTTATTAAATTATTTTTAATTTTTCGATGTGTGGGTCTGTTATCGTATGAGCAGTTTTTGAAAATAACATTGATTTTAAGATTACACCACTCTGTTTCGATTTATTTAAGCTTTTTGGAATTTATTCGATATTAGGATCTACTTCATAAGTTGCCGAGCCGCAAATTTTGAAAATGACCTCCACTTTATGAATACACCATTTCGTTTTTACTTATTTAAGTTTTTTCGAATATATCCAACTTACAGGTCTATTTCTATGTTTTCGGAGCCGTAGATTTAGAAAATGACCTCCATTTTAAGATTACGCCACTGTGTTTTGACTTATTTAAGGTTTTTTTTATTTATTCGATATATAAGGGTGTATTCTTTTGTTTCCGGTCCGTAAATGTTGAAAATTATCTCAATTTTAAGATTACGCCACTGGGTTTCGACTTATTTAAGTGTTTTCTAATTTATTCGATATAAGTGTCAACTTTTATGTTTCCGAGGCCGTATTTTTTTAAAACGACCTCGATTTTATGATTAGGCCACTGTGTTTCGGTTTGTTTAAGTTTTTCTGGTTTCTTTTTAAATATAAGGGTGTATTCTTATGTTTTCGCAGCCGTAGAATTTGAAAATGTTCTCTATTTTATGATTAATAAACTGCATTTAAACTTATTTGAGTTTTTCGAATTTATCCAATATAAAGGTCTACTTTCATGTTTCTGGAGCCGTAGATTTTTAAAATGACCCCATTTTAAGATCATGCCACAGTGTTTTGGATTATAAATTCTTTTTTTTACTTTTTCAGTAAAAGGATCTACTTATATGTTATCTGAGACATAGTATTTGAAATTTTTCTAATCTCTAATATTTAATCTCTATTTTATGATTATGCTGCTGCATCTCGACTAATTAAGATTCATTTCGGATTTTTTCAATACAAAGTTTCATCAATCTGTTTTCGAGTATGATGAATAAATAAATAAATATTATGAAGCTAAGGTTAAATTAACCACAAAACACAAACGAAAAAGCAACTGGTAATAAATTTAACCTACCATATTCAGATTTTTCTGCTAATTCTTCGAAATCTTATAATTTTGTTACAGGAGACAACAACATTAAAAAAGATAACTAAAATTAAATTAAAAATGAGACAATAGATATTTTATTTATTTTGATTAAATATTTTTTTTATTAATTGAAAAATAAATTAATCCTTAATATTTTTTTTTTAATTCGAAGTAAAAATCAAAAACACATAAAAAAACCGAAACACAGTGGCCTAATATTAAAATGCAGGTCGTTTTCAAAAACTACGGCTTCGAAAACATAAAAGTAGACACTTATATCGAATAAATTAGAAAACACTTAAATAAGTCGAAACCCAGTGGCGTAATCTTAAAATTGAGATAATTTTCAAAATTTACGGACCGGAAACAAAAGAATACACCCTTATATATCGAATAAATAAAAAAAAACTTAAATAAGTCAAAACACAGTGGCGTAATCTTAAAATGGAGGTCATTTTCTAAATCTACGGCTCCGGAAACATAAGAATACAACTTTGTATGAAAAAAGAGAAAAACACTTTATTTTCATAAAATTTAAAATATAAAGGGTTGCTGCCCAATTATATTGGGTTGCTATATACACAGCATACTCTTCTATCCTTTGGACAATATATGAACTTATATATAAATATACAGAAGTATTAGTTAATATTAGTAAAATAGATATATATATATATATATATATATATATATATATATATATATATATATATAATATATATATATATATATATATATATATATATATATATATACATTTTTATTATTTTTTTTTTCCATTTTTTTTTCCTTTTTCCTTCCTTTCATTGTTCATGCTTTTTTTTTCAAAATTTAGTTTCCCTTTCTCTCACTTCTCTCTCTTTATCTCTATTGTTTTCAATTATTCATTAAATAAATACATAAATTAAAACTCTCGGGCTAGCCATGCACGTGGTGGTGAATGATTCCCAGGGAGTCGAGGACTATATTTTCAGCCAACCTCGCTACGTCCTTAATGTCGACACCTAGTTCCTCGAGGAAGCTCCTTGTTCTTTTTGGGATAGTTCCGCGAGACCCAAACCAGAGGCCTCTCACGGTGAACTCTCTCTCTCTCCGAAGGTCTCACGGAATTTATCTTTTAGGAAAGGGATACATTTATCGTATGTGTTCTTCTTTTCCCTTTCCACTTCACCCGCCTGATCGAGGTCATTGCTCTCACAGTTGGATCCAAGATCAGCCCTGTCCTTCCTGTCTTGGAAAATGCGACGATATCCGCGTATCTCGTAAAGCCTTCACTATCGATGCAATATACCTCGTCAAAGCAGGTGAATTTCCTTTCCCTAAGGACCCTCATCAACTCGAACTTGAGCCGGTGGTGACGACGTGTTATGAGGAGGGAGTTGTTGGGGCATTCGACCATTCAGACCCAGAAAGTACTTGCTTTTCGTAAATGTATCTATTCGCTTTCGGGGTCTCTTTTAAATGGCGAACACCAATACCCTGCCACCTGCAGTTGGCCCATTCCTCAAATGCATTTTCTCGTAGCGACTGCCGTAGAGCTTTCACATTTCGATGACCCTGATCAACCTCCAATCTCTCGGCACATTCAGTAATTTCAGCCGAATAATCGAAGGTAGACTGAAAAAGGGCATCTGGTACAATGGACAGTCGCTGAGCAATGGACCAATGTTGAAGAGGAGCCTCCCATTGGCAGCGGATTAATCCCAATCCACGGTATCTCCTGGGGGCATACAACATGGCTGTGGAAGTATTCGCAGGGAGTCCAATAATGGCCTTTACGCTCCCAAAAAACTTAAATGAGTCGAAACCGAGTTGCGTAATCTTAAAATGGAGGTCATTTTCAAGTATACCTTTATATTGGACAAATTCGAAAAACTTAAGTCAAAAGTCGTAAAGCAGTGACGTAATCTTAAAATGGAGGTTAAAATTTTAAAACTAGGCACACGACACCATAATGCTAGTCCCTAATAAATTCAAATAGGTACAATAAATCAATATCCGTAAGTGTAAATTCTTTTTAGGGGAGCATAATAATGGACCTTTATATTGGAAGAAGAGAGGAATAGCCATTATTTTAAAAAATATATAAAATTTACAAAAATTTAAAACATTAAATTGAAATTAATTTTTGAAAAAGGTTGAATTGGAAAAGGTTTGATTTGAAATGGAAATGGTTGAATTTGACTTGGAAAAAGTTTAATTTGATTTGGAAAAGGTTGAATTTGACTTAGAAAAGGTTGAATTTGACTTGGAAAAAATTGAATACGACATAGAAATAGTACACTGAAAAAATCCAAAATGGTAAAATAAATGGATATGCAACCGCGATATCATATCTTTTTTCTTTGTATTTTTCAAAAGCTATGCCTTCGATAACATAGTAAGTGGCCTTCATTTCGAAAAAATCGGAAATTCGAAAGTTGAATTTAAAATGGAAAAGAGAATCCCTCTCAATACCTATCCCACTCTCCTTACCAGAGGAAAGGAGCTGTTACCTAAAGCTGTTAATCCCTCTGAGGTCAAATACCTTTTACGGAAAATCACTCCTCGCTATATCTATATATATCTATATATCTACAACTGTATCCTACGCACCACCCACTTTCCTCTGCTATGGAAACACTCCACTATTATCCTTTTCCAAAAACCAGGCAAACCTCCCAATATCTCAACATCCTATAGACCAATTAGCCTACTCCCAATCCTTTCAAAAATTTTTGAAAAGATCCTTTTGAAACGAATCCTACCCATTATAGAATCCCAAAATATTCCTTCCCATCAGTTTGGTTTTCGCTCCCAACATTCCACTGTTCAACAAGGACTCCGAGTTGTTGATCATATTTCCTCAGCCCTAGAAAACAAGGAATACTGTTCGGGTGCATTTCTGGACATTGCACAGGCATTTGACCGGGTATGGCACTCCGGACTGCTCTTCAAGCTTAAAATCCATTTACCTCAGTCCTTGTACCTAGTCCTCCGATCCTACCTCTCTGACCGCTCCTTCCGAGTTCGCTGTGGAACAGAATTTTCCAATATCTACTCCGTTAAAGCCGGTGTTCCCCAAGGCAGCGTCTTGGGTCCCGTGCTTTACATCCTCTTTACTGCTGACATCCCTGTTCATCCCGATACTTTTCTTGCAACATTCGCTGACGACACCGCAATCTTATCATCCAACTCTGATCCCAACATAGCATCCTTAAATCTCCAAAACCACCTCACTTTGATTGAGCACTGGTGTAATAACTGGCGCATTAAAGTTAATGAATCTAAATGCCAACATATTACCTTTACACTCCGACGCAGTTCCTGTCCACCAGTACACTTTAATTCCATCCAGCTTCCTTACTCAGACACAGTCCGGTATCTTGGCTTTCATTTAGACCGAAGACTAACGTGGAACCCACATACTAGACTCAAAAGACAAGAACTCAACCGACGATACGGCCAGCTATACAGACTACTAAACAGAAAATCCAAACTTTCTATTGAAAACAAATTACTTATCTACAAGACAATACTGAAACCTATATGGACATACGGACTTGAACTGTGGGGAACAGCAAAAGCTTCTAACATCAAACGCATTCAATCCTTTCAATCTAAAGTCCTTCGAACAATAGTTGATGCTCCGTTCTATGTAAATAACAAAATCCTACACCATGACCTTAATATCCCATTTGTCCTACACCTTATTCCAGAAAAATTCTCCAAATTTCACCAAAACCTTACCTATCATCCAAATCCCCTTGCACAATCTCTATCCAGCACCACCCATCCTTACAATCCTCCTCGAAGGTTGAAGCGGCAGTGGCCCAGAGACCTTTTGTAAATAAGCATCTATTGGAGTTTTGGCAATGGCCAGATCCTCCACTCAAGCCCGAGTGTGTATGATTAGGTTAGTTCTTTTGTTTATATACATTTATTTTATTTTATTGTATTTATTTTAATTTTATTTTATTGTATTTATTATTATTAAGTTTCTGTATTATTTATTTATTTATTTTATTGTAAATAGAGTGTGAGTGTGCTTTCTCTGATCACTATTATAAATGTCCTTGATGTGACAGAATGTAATATTTCTAAATAAACAAATAATAATAAAGTAATAAATATAATATAATAATATGTTACAAATAAAATATATTACAGTTTTACATTTATTAAGATAAAATTAGCTTAATATAACATTAAAAGATAAACAGACCAGTTAACTCGAGTAAGAGATGTGAAGGTGCTAGTGACCTTGACCTTGGAACTACATGTCAATCGGCCGTGTGCCGTGGTAGGCGAGGTCAGTTCTAGACAGGGACAAGTAGCCCGCTGACGGAAGCTATGGATATTTAAAAAAAAAAAAATCAGAAATTTGTCTCTGTCTTTAGCAAATGTCTAAATAAGGCAATATTATTCCGATGGAGCTTTAGACTTGGCAAACCGAAGAGTTTTCCACAGTTTTTCGTGCCAGGATAGAAATAAGTGAGATTATTTTTAGAAAAGTCAAATTTCAGTAAAACGACATTGAAAAGGAAGCAAGGGAATTGTAAACATGAGGCTCACTAGAGTTTTTTTTTCTTCAACAAACAACCATGGTTAAGTAAACGTAATAATTGTTATTTGTGCTATTATAACAACCCGAACACATGATAGATTTTATTTTTGATATTGGGTTTTATTTTATCTTTCTCTGTTTATTTTATATTTATGTATGTATTTTTCTTTCTAGTAACTATATTTTTACTTTTAATTTTGTAATTATTTTGTAAATATTTAAATTAAGTTAGAGACACACTAACATATTTATTTATATTCTACATTTATATTACAATCTAAATATTACAATCCGTCATGATAAAGTACATTTATAAAAGTGTTCAGAGAACACAATCCCACTCTACTTACAATAAATAAAAAGAAAATAATACTTAAAGTAAATTTATATAAACAAAATAACTAAACTAATCTAAGTAACAACTAAAACACAAGCATAATTGTATACAATATTTACAGAATCTATTCACTTAGGAGAACTTCGATCCAAGCCTTTCTCCCCACTCGTGGAAGGAAAAGCAATACTAGGAGATCCCAGCGCCTCGTACTCATACCAGTGGAGGGGCTATAATCACACATACATGGCTTGAGTGGAGAATCTGGCCATTGCCAATATCCTAAATATGCTTATTCACTCTGGGCCACAGCCGCTTCAACCTTCGAGGAGGATTGTAGAGATGGGTGGTGCTGGATAGAGATTGTGTAAGGAGATTTGGTTGATAAATAAGATTCTGATGAAATTTGAAGAATTTTTCTAGAATAAGGTCTCAGCACACCATTGCTTAATCAAGAAGAGGTGCCTTTGCAGATTTAAGGATGCTACTCAGGATAATAAAGTTATTTTCATTTCATTATATATAATACGGAAGATTAGATCCCTTCTTTGGCTCTTAACAGCGATGGATTTTGTTAAATGAAGTATACATTAAAAAGACATAGATATACATAATACAATAGTGATGAATCCCTATCCTTAAATTCCTGCAAAACACAAAACAAATAATAGCGAACTTTTTGAACATTTGGAATAAAATATTTCAAAATTTAAATACCATGAAGAATTCAGAGACCAATTTGCAGAAGTTAAGATATTATTATCTATTTATCCGTAATCATAAAAAATTAAGTGGTTTTATTCGATTTTCTGTTGCACTCAATAGAGTTTCGACAAATTACTGACTCCCGTGACAGATGTTTTATTAAACTGTAAATGATATTACTTTGTGAATAAAGACAAAAATAGTTTATGAACAATTACAATTGAACAAATTGTAAATATTATTACTTTGTGAATACAAACTAAAATATTATTTCATATTATTAATTCCATCTTGATGTGTTCAGGGATCAATCCCTGAAACACAAAAAATAACAATTGTATACAGTCAGAACCACCATTTTATGGCCTCCATCTTGCTACAAACCATTCCTGTAGAGTTAATCTGTTCATTTGGTGTATTGTGCACACATTAAGGCACTCTCTTAAGAAATGGCATGAAAAGACAATATAAGATGCTAAACTTTAAGAGAACAGCCTGGTGGAGGAAGTATGGGGAGATAGAAGACGTGGCCAAAACTATGAAGCTCAAATGCAGACAGAAAGTGAGTCCAAATTGACAATCAAGCAATAGGTAATTAATCTGTAAAGAACCACACCATTGGATAAAGGCACAAATTTCATTTATTTTATTCAATTATATGCACTATAATCATTTTCTCAATATGTTGTTAAATTTAATCAAGTACCAAATTTCAGTGATCCAACCTCATACAGTCCACACCCATTTTCACAATCACCAGCGCACATAATTCACTTATAGATCATTGGGTAATATTTGGCTCACACCAAATTATCGTGATATAACATGATGACATTTTAACTTTTATCGTGTGGTCTTAAGCACACATCGTGGTTTTTTTTTCCTCCATAGAAACCATTGTATTGAATGATTCTTGTATATTAACGACTGAATTACATTTATTTATAGAGCTGACCAACTCAAACTGTATCCAGTTCTAACAATAAAACTGGTGAATAATAAAGACTTGTTTTTTTCTCTTGAAAACTACTGCTAACTGTGTGTTACTCAGTTAGTGCAGCGTCGAATAAAGTATTTAGTTTATTCTTAAAGATAGTGTTTATTCCTATGGAACTGTTGGGTTAGTTCAAAAACAAATTAGAGGAAAGAGAAGTAAAGAAAGCAATGGCAGCACTCCGCGTTGCCAACTTAAATAGGTTATTTACTATCTACTTCTATCAAGGCAATGGCCCATTTGATTTCAAGAAATTACCCATTACAATAGGAAAAACATTTTATTTATAAATAATAGTTCTTAGTGTAGCTTTGATAATAACTATGCGGTACTGAACAACTATCATTTTATGTCAATAATTGCAATAAGACTCTAATGACTTTTAAAATGACTTCTTAAAAAACAAAAAAAAAAACACTTTGAGATTGAATAATTCTTGTCTATTGAGTTTCTCTAGTGTTTAGATCACAATACGTTACGGTTGTAACATTAAGACCAACCTTAACAAAATATAATCTAAAATTTGACTCTTTGAATAATCAATTTAAAATCATAACTTATGATAAATATAGACATGTAATCGTATATATATATATATATATATATATATATATATATATATATATATATATACCACCATACTTTTTTGAAATTCTATTTCAATTAGATCTGATTTATTTGGCATATATAATTTGTAATTAAGGAAAAAGCATTAGTAAAAATCAGGGGTTAAAACTACATGGAACTTTTTTAAAAGTTACTGTGAAAATTTTAGTAAAAATGTTTTTTAAATAAAAGTTTTATTTAACTTTTTAAAGAAAAACTTAGATTAAAAGAGAAATAAACAGTAGAATTTTAGAGTGCATTACTGACTTTGATTACAGATATAGATTATCTTAAATGAATTATTTGATTTTCATGAGTCCAATGTTGAGTATCTCAGAATTATCATTTTTTAGAATGATTTTTTGACGATATAAATTGCTTTTAAATAATTTTTGTTTATAATGATTTTAAATAATATTTTTTTAAATAATATGTTGTAAAATCTATACTTGAAATGAAATAAATATTCCAGTCATACCGAAACTAATTAAATATAAAAGTAAAAATTTTATTTTAAGTTGTGGCACAAATTACAACAGTGTTTCTTAGGTAAAAATGGTCCGATTTCGATATATATTCCATTTTGTATGGAATTTAAAAACTTTACCGATTATCATGTTTTATAAATTGTATATTTTTTGAATTATGTGAAAATGAAGTTTTTTTTCTTCACAACTGTTTCTAACATTTCGATGAATTTCACGAAGATATGGTAACGCAATAAAAAAAAAACATTTGGAAAATAACATATAAAGATTTGTGCACTGATTCAAGTCCAAAAATAAAAATACTTCAAGTAACATTCATTTAATTTTGTTGATTGTATTTATAGTATGTTTAATTTATTTCAAATTAAGATTCCATGATGCACTATGTTATTATGGAATTTCACAACTTTGATTAAGTTATTAGTTATAATAGCTCCAAAGCAACAACTCCAGCTTTTAGTACTTTTAAGTTGAACAGTGTTATCTTCTAGAATGCAGTGAACCATAAAGTGCAACAAGGAAAATTACGAAATATCTAAGCCTGAAGTATTAAATAACAGCCACCATAACA
This sequence comes from Nezara viridula, assembly GCA_928085145.1. NCBI lineage: Eukaryota > Metazoa > Arthropoda > Insecta > Hemiptera > Pentatomidae > Nezara > Nezara viridula. Next base: position 94,966,473 of record OV725077.1, read on the forward strand.
GAAACCCAACGAACTGTTGTGTCACAACGGACCTAGCTGTGGCCTTGCCGATCTGTTCAGCACTGTTGGTCACCCAAGGCACTAAAAAGAAAAGCAAAACAGCTCGATGGGAAGGTAGGGTTTTCCTTCTTGCAGAAAATGAACACTAGATAAAGGCCACGATGGCTAAGTATGTTAGAACAGCACTTTAATTTGCCAGTATTATTAAGTGGACGCTGGTTGGGATTTTTATCTCACTAGATAATGTTAAGGAGCAGTAAACACGATCTACTTGCATGGTTGGATAAAGTAGTTGAACAACAAAAACTGTTGGTCTAGCACCCTTTCGAAATAAATTAAAAAAAAAAATTTACTATCCAAGAAAATAGACTAGTTGTGGAGAACTTAGATTTTTTTTTACTTAAGTATCGCCAGTTCCTTTTTTGTCACTTATTTAGAACTGTTACAGATCTGTCAAATACACGTGATTTAATAAATTATTACGAATGTACTAATGACGTTATAATCTGTATCATAAATGTATTGTTACATTGAAAGTGAGAAATCTAAAAACAATTCTCTTCTTATAATTAAATAACATTTTTTCATTGGAAATGAAGTGTATCAAAATAATGATGAAGAAAGGAATATTATAAAAATAATGTTCCACACACAGGACATTACATGAAATTTTACAAGCTATGAGAAACTTTTGGGATCCTAAAGTTTGAGATTGTTAAATATTTATTATCCTCAAAGTTAACCTATTTTGTGTTCATCTGCTGTTTAATATTAATTTTCAATAAAACATTTATGCTTTTATGACATATTATTCCTAAGTAATAACTCTTATTTTATTAAAAGAAACTGTTACTAAAAGTGACTGGCGAATCAAACCCGGTTGTGTCAAATAGCTAAACGACAAAACCCGCTGGTCACCCACCTCTTTCAAATAAATCTAAAAAAACAACTATCCAATTAAATAATAATCTAATTCTGTTATATCAATTACAAAAAGTACTCAGCCAAATTCCTACCAAGAGTACTTTTTATTTTTCAACTACTCCATCATTATTATAAAGAGTATAAATGTTTTCTTTTATTTCCTTCAATAACAGCGGCCATATTCGACCTGACCAACAATAACCCCTAACTAAACGATATTAGACTAACCATCATGTTTTGGGGGGCCCTTTTTATAAAGATATACTATCGGGTTTGAGACAGTGCCCCCGGGCCAGAGTTGGGCGTTAGCACGCTAATTTTTAACTACCTAACGCACCGCTAAAAAGCTAAAATTAGCGGCGCTAAATATAAAGTTAATTTAGCTTCTAACTGTTTTAGCGCAGATAACTTTACCGCTAAATTAGCTTTTAGCGGAAACGAACCGCTAACTTTTAGCTTAAGCTAAATTAACTATTAACTTAACTAAAAACTAACTTAACGCTACCACTAGAGGAAAATTTATTTATTTCATTTTATTAATTGATATTAGGATCAACTGTTATATAATCAGGGGGGCTTTTTATGAAAATTCTATCGGATTTTAGATAGTGCCCCAGGCACCGACTTTTGGTAACTTTTCTGATTTAATCGATATATGGGTCGACTATTCGATTTTAGGGGGCGCTTTTTATAAATATATTGTCGGATTTTAGATATGGCTCCCCCCCCCCAGGCACAGACTTTTTGTAACTTTTCTGAATTAATCGATATATAGGTCGACTATTAGGTTTTGGGGGGCGCTTTTTATGAAAATGATATCGAATTTGAGATTGGGCTCCCCGCTCCTCGACTTTTTATAATTTTTTGGATTAAATCGATATCAGGGTCGACTATTATGTTCTGGGGGGCACTTTTTATGAAAATGATATCGAATTTGAGATTGGGCCCCCCGGGCCTCGACTTTTTTTTAACTTTTTGGATTAAATCGATATCAGGATCGACTATTATGTTTTGGCGGCACTTTTTATGAAAATGATATCGAATTTGAGGTTGGGCCCCACGGGCCTCGACTTTTTTTTAACTTTTTGGATTAAATCAATATCAGGGTCGACTATTATGTTTTGGGGGCGCTTTTTATGAAAATGATATCGAATTTGAGATTGTGCCCCACGGGACTCGACTTTTTTTTAACTTTTTAGATTAAATCGATATCAGGGTCGACTATTATGTTTTGGGTGCGCTTTTTATGAAAATGATATCGAATTTGAGATTGGGCCCCCCGGACCTCGGCTTTTTTTAACTTTTCCGATTAAATCGATATCAGGGTCGACTATTATGTTTTGGGGGCGCTTTTTATGAAAATGATATCGAATTTGAGGTCGAGCCCCCCGGGCCTCGACTTTTTTAAAACTTTTTTGATTAAATCAATATCAGCGTCGACTGTTATTGTTTATTTTATTATTCCAAACCCTTCCAAGACTGTCAGGGATATTGTCATAATAATTCTGCTTTAAGAGCTGGTGATAATTTATTGCTGTGGACTGTAACATTAGAGAAGTTAATGGATTAAAGAAGTGAATTTGTAACATTGATTGTTTTATTTTATTACATGTAGTTTTATAAGGAGGTTAAATATAGGTCGGTTGGGATACTTGCATTTTCCTTTTTCTTCTAGTTGCCAATCTCTCTCTTCCTTTCTTAGTCCCTTGCCGGCCGCTGTAGTTTTTTACTCCATGTTTAGTAAACCAGTGGAATCACAAACTTTTCAACTGGCCAGTCTAGTCAATCTCTCACGCTACGTGAGCGTCTACGCTTCAAAAATGGCGGCGTCACAATAACAACTGAGGTATATATGCAGTATGTTCGAGATAACAGCTGTGTTGTGGTTTCTTGATTAAATTCAAATTAAATTTAAAGATGAATTTTGATGTGTTCCCTAAACAGTTATGTTTTGGGGGCGCTTTTAATGAAAATGTTATCGAATTTGAGATTGGGCCCCCCGGGTCTCCACTTTTTTTAACTTTTCCGATTAAATCGATATCAGGGTCGACTGTTATGTTTGGGGGACGCTTTTTATGAAAATGATATCGAATTTGAGATTGGGCCCCACGGGTCTCGACTTTTTATAATTTTTTGGATTCTATCGACATCAGGGTCGACTACTATGTTTTGGGGAGCGCTTTTTATGAAAATGATATCGAATTTGAGATTAGGTCTCCCGCTCCTCGACTTTTTATAATTTTTTGGATTAAATCGATATCAGGGTCGACTATTATGTTTTGGGGGCGCTTTTTATGAAAATGATATCGAATTTGAGATTGGGCCCCCCGGGCCTCGACTTTTTTTAACTTATTGAATTAAATCGATATCAGGGTCGACTATTATGTTTTGGGGGGGCGCTTTTTATGAAAATGATATCGAATTTGAGATTGGGCCCCCGGGCCTCGACTTTTTTAACTTTTTGAATTAAATCGATATCAGGATCGACTATTATGTTTTGGCGGCGCTTTTTATGAAAATGATATCGAATTTGAGATTGGGCCCCACGGGCCCGACTTTTTTTAACTTTTTGGATTAAATCGATATCAGGGTCGACTATTATGTTTTGGGGGCGCTTTTTATGAAAATGATATCGAATTTGAGATTGTGCCCCACGGGACTCGACTTTTTTTAACTTTTTAGATTAAATCGATATCAGGGTCGACTATTATGTTTTGGGTGCGCTTTTTATGAAAATGATATCGAATTTGAGATTGGGCCCCCCGGACCTCGACTTTTTTAACTTTTTGAATTAAATCGATATCAGGGTCGACTATTATGTTTGGGGGGCGCTTTTTATGAAAATGATATCGAATTTGAGATTGGGCCCCCCGGGCCTCGACTTTTTTTAACTTTTTGAATTAAATCGATATCAGGGTCGACTATTATGTTTTGGGGGCGCTTTTTATGAAAATGATATCGAATTTGAGGTCGAGCCCCCGGGCCTCGACTTTTTTAAACTTTTTGAATTAAATCGATATCAGCGTCGACTGTTATTGTTTGGAGTTTTATTATTCGAAACCTTCCAAGACTGTCAGGGATATTGTCATAATAATTTGCTTTAAGAGCTGGTGATAATTTATTGTGTGGACTGTAACATTAGAGAATTAATGATTAAAGAAGTGAATTTGTAACATTGATTGTTTATTTATTACATGTAGTTTTATAAGAGGTTAAATATAGGTCGGTTGGATACTTGCATTTTCCTTTTCTTCTAGTTGCAAATCTCTCTCTTCCTTTCTTAGTCCCTTGCCGGCCGCTGTAGTTTTTTACTCCATGTTTAGTAAACATGAATCACAAACTTTCAACTGGCCAGTCTAGTCAATCTCTCACGTACGGAGCGTCTACGCTTCAAAATGGCGGCGTCACAATAACAACTGAGTATATATGCAGATGTTCGAGATAACAGCTGGGTGTTCTTGATTAAATTCAATTAATTTAAGATGAATTTGATGGTCGACATTATGTTTTGGGGGCGCTTTTTATGAAAATGTTATCGAATTTGAGATTGGGCCCCCGGGACCGACTTTTTATAACTTTTTGAATTAAATCGATATCAGGGTCGACTATTATGTTTTGGGGGCGCTTTTTATGAAAATGATATCGAATTTGAGATTGGTCCCCCGGCCTCGACTTTTTATAATTTTTGAATTAAATCGATATCAGGGTCGACTATTATGTTTTGGGGGCGCTTTTTATGAAAATGATATCGAATTTGAGATTGGGCCCCCCGGGCCCGACTTTTATTAACTTTTTGAATTAAATCGATATCAGGGTCGACTATTATGTTTTGGGGGGGGCGCTTTTTATGAAAATGATATCGAATTTGAGATTGGGCACCCCGGCCTACTTAACTTTTTGAATTAAATCGATATCAGGGTCGACTATTATGTTTTGGGGGCGCTTTTTATGAAAATGATATCGAATTTGAGATTGGGCCCCCGGGCCCAACTTTTTTTAACTTTTTGAATTAAATCGATATCAGGGTCGACTATTATGTTTTGGGGGCGCTTTTTATGAAAATGATATCGAATTTGAGATTGGGCCCACGGGCTCGACTTTTTTAACTTTTTGAATTAAATCGATATCAGGGTCGACTATTATGTTTTGGGGAGCGCTTTTTATGAAAATGATATCGAATTTGAGATTGGGCCCCCGCTCCTCGACTTTTTATAACTTTTTGGATTAAATCGATATCAGGGTCGACTATTATGTTTTGGGGGCGCTTTTTATGAAAATGATATCGAATTTGAGATTGGGCCCCCGCCCTCGACTTTTTATAACTTATTTGAATTAAATCGATATCAGGGTCGACTATTATGTTTTGGGGGCGCTTTTTATGAAAATGATATCGAATTTGAGATTGGGCCCCACGGGCTCGACTTTTTAACTTTTTGAATTAAATCGATATCAGGGTCGACTATTATGTTTTGGGGGCGCTTTTTATGAAAATGATATCGAATTTGAGATTGGGCTCCCCGGCCTCGACTTTTTATAACTTTTTGAATTAAATCGATATCAGGGTCGACTATTATGTTTTGGGAGGCGCTTTTTATGAAAATGATATCGAATTTGAGATTGGGCCCCCGGCCTCGACTTTTTATAACTTTTTGAATTAAATCGATATCAGGGTCGACTATTATGTTTTGGAGGGAGCTTTTTATGAAAATGATATCGAATTTGAGATTGGGCCCCCGGGCCTCCGACTATTTTAACTTTTTGAATTAAATCGATATCAGGGTCGACTATTATGTTTTGGGGGGCGCTTTTTATGAAAATGATATCGAATTTGAGATTGGCCCCCCGAGCCTCGACTTTTTTAACTTTTGAATTAAATCGATATCAGGGTCGACTATTATGTTTTGGGGGGCGCTTTTTATGAAAATGATATCGAATTTGAGATTGGGCCCCCGAGCCTCGACTTTTTTAACTTTTTGGATTAAATCGATATCAGGGTCGACTATTATGTTTTGGGGGAGGCGCTTTTTATGAAAATGATATCGAATTTGAGATTGGGCAACCCGGGCTCGACTTTTTAACTTTTTGAATTAAATCGATATCAGGGTCGACTATTATGTTTTGGGGGGCGCTTTTTATGAAAATGATATCGAATTTGAGATTGGGCCCCCAAGCCTCGACTTTTTTAACTTTTTGAATTAAATCGATATCAGGGTCGACTATTATGTTTTGGGAGGGGGCGCTTTTTATGAAAATGATATCGAATTTGAGATTGGGCAACCGGGCCTACTTAACTTTTTGAATTAAATCGAAATCAGGGTCGACTATTATGTTTTGGGGGCGCTTTTTATGAAAATGATATAGAATTTGAGATTGGGCCCCACGGGTCTCGACTGTTTTGGATTAAATCGATATCAGGGTCGACTATTATGTTTTAGGGGCGCTTTTTATGAAAATGATATTGAATTTGAGATTGGGCCCCCTGGGTCTCCACTTTTTTTTACTTTTCCTAATAATCGATATAAGGGTCTACTATTATGTTTTGGGGGGCGCTTTTTATGAAAATGATATTGAATTTGAGATCGGGCTCCCGGGACCCGACTTTTTTTAACTTATTGGGTTAAATTGATATCAGGGTCGACTGTTATGTTTTGGGGGGCGTTTTTTATGAAAATGATATAGAATTTGAGATTGAGCCCTCCGTGCCTCGACTTTTTTTAACTTTTTGGATTCTATCGACATCAGGATCGACTATTATGTTTTGGGGAGCGCTTTTTATGAAAATGATATCGAATTTGAGATTGGGCCCCACGGGTCTTGCCTTTTTATTACTTTTTGGATTAAATCGATATCAGGGTCGACTATTATGTTTTGGGGGTGCTTTTTATGAAAATGGTATCGAATTTGAGATTGGGCCTCCTTCTCCTCGACTTTTTATAACTTTTTGAAATATATCGACATCAGTGTCGACTATTATGTTTTGGGGGGCCCTTTTTATGAAAATGATATCGAATTTGAGATTGGGTCCCACGGGTCTCGACTTTTTATAGCTTTTTGGATTAATTCGATATCAGGGTCGAATATTATGTTTTGGGGAGCGCTTTTTATGAAAATGATATTGAATTTGAAATCGGGCTCCCCGCTCCTCGACTTTTTATAACTGTTTGGATTAAATCGACATCAGGGTAGACTATTATGTTTGGGAGATGCTATTTATGAAAATGATATCGAATTTGAGATTGGGCCCTCCGCTCCTCGACTTTTTATAACTTATTTGGTTAAATCGATATCAGGGTCGACTATTATGTTTTGGGGGGGGCGCTTTTAATGAAAATGATATCGAATTTGAGATTGGGCACCCCGGGCCTCGACTTTTTTTAACTTTTTGGATTCTATCGACATTAGGGTCGACTATTATGTTTTGGGGGGCGCTTTTTATGAAAATGATATGGAATTTGAGATTGGGTTTCCCGGACCTTGACTTTTTTTAACTTTTTGAATTATATCGACATCAGGGTCGACTATTATGTTTCAGAGGGCACTTTTTATAAAAATGATGTCGGATTTGAGATTGGGCCCCCGGGGCCCGACTTTTTGTAATATTTTAGATTTAATCGATATTAGAGTCAATTATTAAGTGGGGGGGGGCGCTTTTTATGAAAATGATATCGAATGAGATTGGGCCCCACGGGTCTCGCCTTTTTTATTACTTTTTGGATTAAATCGATATCAGGGTCGACTATTATGTTTTGGGGGTGTTTTTTATGAAAATGGTATCGAATTTGAGATTGGGCCTCCTTCTCCTCGACTTTTTATAACTTTTTGAAATATATCGACATCAGTGTCGACTATTATGTTTTGGGGGGGCCTTTTTATGAAAATGATATCGAATTTGAGATTGGGTCCCACAAGTCTCGACTTTTTATAGCTTTTTGGATTAATTCGATATCAGGGTCGAATATTATGTTTTGGGGAGCGCTTTTTATGAAAATGATATTGAATTTGAAATCGGGCTCCCCGCTCCTCGACTTTTTATAACTGTTTGGATTAAATCGACATCACGGTAGACTATTATGTTTGGGAGATGCTATTTATGAAAATGATATCGAATTTGAGATTGGGCCCTCCGCTCCTCGACTTTTTATAACTTATTTGGTTAAATCGATATCAGGGTCGACTATTATGTTTTGGGGGGGGGGCGCTTTTAATGAAAATGATATCGAATTTGAGATTGGGCACCCCGGGCCTCGACTTTTTTTAACTTTTTGGATTCTATCGACATTAGGGTCGACTATTATGTTTTGGGGGGCGCTTTTTATGAAAATGATATGGAATTTGAGATTGGGTTTCCCGGACCTTGACTTTTTTTAACTTTTTGAATTATATCGACATCAGGGTCGACTATTATGTTTCAGAGGGCACTTTTTATAAAAATGATGTCGGATTTGAGATTGGGCCCCCGGGGCCCGACTTTTTGTAATATTTTAGATTTAATCGATATTAGAGTCAATTATTAAGTGGGGGGGGGCGCTTTTTATGAAAATGATATCGAATGAGATTAGGCCCCCCGCTCCTCGACTTTTTATAACTTTTTGGAATAAATCGATATCAATCGATTTAATAATTAATGTCAGCTTTTCTATCTGTTGGTTCATTTGAGTACTTTGGGCCGGAGTAGATACGATTTTAGAAAAACTAACTAAAGGAAGAACTGCAGGAGTTTGATTTTCTACGATTTTTTTAGCCACTGGATAGGGTACCTTATCTGTTACTCTTACTTTTTGTATCTCTTTTTCTTTTAAAAATACAGGGAAATTTCTGAAACAGGCGGGATGTGAATCAGAACGGTTTATGCATTTTATTGGATGAATGCATTCATTATCGTGTTGAGGGAGATCACACTTACCACAGACTCTAAGTTTACATTTTGCCGATGTCTGATTAAAAGAAAAGCAATTGTAACATTGGAGGGGGTTAGGAATGTAAGGTCTTACATTGATGTTTATAATATCAAGTTTGAGGTTACCTGGTAACTCGGGCTTCTCAAAGGTTAGGATGAGCAATGAGGTTGGTATTTTAGATTCTCTTGTTCTCCTATAAATTCTTCTGACATCGACTACTCCCTCCTCACGCAGCTCTTCTTCTGAGCAGCTATTGAATTCGGGACATGCTATTACACCTTTAGTGTAATTTAAAAACGGGTGAAGAGTAAAGAGTGAAGAGTGAAGAATAAATGTTGAACATTCGCACTGTTTAATATTTCTTAAATTTAGAAAATCCTTCTCATTCCTAACTTCCAGTAGCAACTTTCCATTTCTCAATATTTTCACATTTGTTTGAGGTGCAAAACTTTTGAAAAACCTGCAAATTTTGAACGGACTCGAGGTTAGGAATGTCTTACCCTCCTCAGCTAAAGATACTTCTACGTATTTTTAATCCATGGGCTTCCTGGACGCTTGGAGTGTGTTGAAACGATGTCGGGAGGTTTGGGTTCCTCGTTTCCAGTCATTTCACTTTTCTAATTTCTCCTTCTCTTTTCGAACTTGCTTGTTTCTCTAAAAGTTTATGTCCTATCAAAAGCAAAAGCAATTGGGATTTACGCAGACACTTAAAAGGAACAAGCTTTTCCAAAAACTACGCAAATATGCGACTCAAATTTTTTTTTTTTTTGTCTATAAAATATATATTTGCGCCTGTCAACAATAAGTTGATAATCAGCAAATGTGATGGCGATAATGATATAATGACATGACAGGCATGGGGAAGGAAAGTACTCAGCAGTACCTCTTCCCTAACTTGTTCCGATTACTTAGGTTGTCTAAGGAAGGAGATCCCTCATCCAACGCCTTTTTAGTCTCCTGCTCATGTTCTGAGGTATGTCAGTTGTGGCCATGTCTCTTATAAGTCTGTTATTATGTCCGTTTAAATTTTATGAGTCGCAATAATTTTGATTGGAACGTTTAAAGTTTTTGTAGGTGGGTCTTTTTAGCGATGCCATATATTTATGAAGAGTATGTCCATATGGACTTAAGTAAGTATGTATATGTATTCAGTTTCTGTTTTAATTTTAGTTTTGAAGATTTGGCAAAAAGAGAGTAAAGTAGTTTGAGTCGTTCGTTGGGTGTCATACGCTTCATTTTAACATGTGGGCCCCATGTCATCCTTCTGTCGAAGGTGAGTCCAAGGTAAAGTACCGTGTCCGTTTGAGGAATTTGATTGTTGTCAATATAAACTGGTGGACAGGTGTTTTTCGAAGAGTAAATGTTATATGTTTGGATTTGTCATGATTAAGTCGAATTTTCCATACTGTGAACCAATCTTGTAGTTTAAGCAAATTATGTTGTAGAGTTAGTGAGGCCTGTGTAGGGTCTTGATGTTTTGTGAGGATTGTTGTATCGTCTGCATATGTAGCTGTCAAGATCTCATCGTCAATAGGTATATCGTAAGTGTATATAACGTAAAGTAGAGGGGCTAGTATTAAACCTTGGGGAACTCCGGCCAAGACTGGACGGACTGAAGACACTTCCGAGCCCTGCCGAACTGAAAAAAATCTGTCGAAGAGGAAAGATTGAAGGATAAGATAGTACGTGTATGGAAGTATAGTCTTAAGATTAAAGAGAAAACTCTATGAAGGGCTTTGTCACTAAGGGCCAGACTCTATGAAACGCCTGAGCAACATCCAAAAATACTCCAGTTGCATATAGTTTTTGTTCTAAAACTCCAGCAATGTAGTCTGTAACTCTGTGCAATTGATGTGTCGTCGAATGGAATGTGCGAAAGCCGAATTGGTGGACAGGTATTACCTGTTGGTCAGTCAATATGTCAACAAGTCTTTTGTATATTAATTTTTCAAAAACTTTAGAGCATATAGGAAGGAGGCTAATGAGTCTGTAGGATGAAGGACTGTATATGTCTTTACCGGGTTAGTGAATCATCTTAATAAGTGAGTATTTCCATTGTAAAGGGAATTTTGACGTCCTTAGTATACAGTTGTAAATTGTTGTCAGAAATACTAGAGCTTTCTTGGGCATTTGCTGGAGAGCTTCGGCTGTTATTAAGTCATAACCAGGAGCTTTTCTTTTCGGTAATTGTTTGATTTGAAGTGCAACCTGAGATGGAGTAAAAGAAGGAGGTGGTAGTGTCAGCTGAAGTGGGATGTCTAATGTGTTAAGTACTATAGTCTCATGTTCTGTGTTAGTGAAGTTTGTAAACGGTTTAAATACAGAAGAAAGGTGGTGAGCGAAGAGTTCAGATTTTTCCTCATCCGACACGGCCCAGGATCCATCTTCTTTTCTAAGTGATGCTGACAGCTCTCGGTGCTTTAACAACTTTTTGGTATGCTTCCACAAGCTCCCATCGTCAGTCGAAAGACCACTGATGTATGCGTCATAGTTAGTTCTGTTAAATTTTTGGATTTCTCTTTCAAGTTGATTGTTTAGTCAGTTAAATATCTGTCTATCTGAAGGGTGTCTGTCAGTCTGCTATCTTTTACGCGCTCTTCTCTTTGCTCTGATTAAGTCCCTTATGTACTGAGGATATTTCGGCAGGTTCTCAATTGTCGCAGAGTTGAATTTTGGTATTGATGATGTCCAAGCAGCTTGTTGAATATTTTTGATGAATGTTTCCACAGCCTCCTCCAGTTCTTTTTCACCTTTTATGGACACTGGGATCAAAAGCGAAGAGTTTAAAAACTCTCTATATGCATCCCAGTCAATTGGTCCTTTGATGAGAGCTGGTATTTTTTGCACGTTGACGGCCTCATCGAGTACAATAAGGTGTACCGCTGAATGATCAGAGCAAAGATCAGAGCTCGTACTTATGGAATGAGGTACAGTGCGCAGTCCTTTTGTAATAAAGAAGTCCAAAAGGTCCGGGGATTTGAGTCTCGATACAGGCCAGTATGTCGGTGTGTCAGGATTTATAGTGTCTAATGAAAGCTCGTGGATAGCAGCCCTCAAATTTCCTCCTCTTGGTGTGCATAGTCGTGACCCCCAATGTTGGTGCTTTGCGTTGAAGTCACCACCTGCTATGAAACATCGACCTAAGCTTTGGAAGAAGACATCGAAGATGTCAGCACATATCTTGGAGGACAATAGACGGTAGCTAGTGTCAATAAGTTGTGTTTCATGTATAGTGTGATGCCTGTGGACTGAATGTCAGGTGTAGTTGGCAAGTGTAAATGGTTGTGTGATAAAGAAGATATTATAAGTATAGCAGTGCCGCCGTGGGCAGTGTTGTCGGGGTGGTCTGTCCTGCGTGTCACATAACCAGAAATACCGAATTTCGATCGTGGTGTAAGATGAGTTTCCCTTATCAGAGCTACATCTATACGTTTTTCATGAAGATAAAAGTCCAGTTCAGTTTTGTGTTGTGTCAGTCCATTTGCATTCCACAGAAGGATGGACAAAGAGCCTGCAGTCAGCTGATTAGCGGCCATTTTGTGGATGCATGGCTTGAGTCACCTGTGCAAGCTGTTGGAGGATACTAAAAAGGGGCTGTATGAGCGAGTTTAAACCATTGAGTAATTGGAGCAATTGAGGTGGGGCATTATTTTCAGCTGAAGGTGGCTGCTGAGTAGTTTCTCGCCTCATACCTGAACATGATGGTTTGATGTGAGCAGATGTAGTAGCATTTTCTCTTCTTGTCATCTGGTTTCTTGATGGTTCCTGCAGCTGAGCTGGCGGAGCTTTCTGCGAAGCATTTTTTTGAATTGGCTGCTCTTTTCGCAAGGGCTGCTGAAGAGTCGGAAATTCTTTGAAACTTGGTGGTGGAGGGAGAGATGGGGATCTAGGAGGATGGTTGGTTCTTGCTGTTCTCCTATGCGCCCTCAGATCCTTCAGAACCTGGCATCCTCGGTAGTTGGTCGGGTGGTCTCCAAGGCAGTTTGCGCAGGTTGTCTTTGTCTCCCTGGTCTTTAAGCAGGATACACTTTCGTGGCTTTGGCCACATTTAACACATCGTGGAGAATGGTTGCAATATGATTTTGTATGACAATATTGTTGGCATCTTATACACTGAGGTATAATTCTTTCTTTTCGAGGCTCTTCTACAACAATTTTTGTATAATAAATTGATTCAATTTCATAATTTTTTTCATTGAAAGTAGCCTTTGTTATGCCTATGAAAAACATGGGCTAAGGTTTTTTGAATCGAGAGTGTAGATTTGTGATGTTTGTTGCAATGTAACCATGTTTTTCTAAATCATTTTTGATTTCAGAGATTGGGGTGGTGTGGTGCAAATTTTTAATAACAATTCTTCTATTTTTGTCCTCAGGTAGCTGATATATGTGGAATTCAGCACCTCCATTTCTAAGACTACTCACTAGTTTACGGTATACGTCAGGTGTTTTCGGGTAAACTGTTACACCTTTGATAGTTGTTTTCAGAAAAAAAGAATTTGGAGCTGCGTTGTTTTCAAGGAATAGGACTAATGCCTGATAATTTTGAACGTCGTTTATGTGTATTGGTGGTGGTTTTTCGTTTGTTTGATCATTTACTGCGGATTGTTCATTTTCGGTAATGGTATTTAGTACATCATAAGAATTACTTACAGATATTGGCGTTGCATTTTCTGTTTCGGTTTTTTTGTATTTTCTCGGATCCCTAGATTCATTAGGAATTTTTTTTTTTTTTTTACCCGTTACCAATGCCCAAGCATCACCACAAGTAGCGTCGATTAAGTCCATCCTTTCGTCCCTTACCACAACATTTGTAGTTGGGTTGGGAACCATTTTTTCGGTGGATATCACCTTCAACTACGTATGTTCACTTTCACAGCTTCTTCCTTCAACTTCGAAAAAGAAAATTTTACGTTTCTACTTGAAAATTCAAATAACCTTTTTAGTTATAATTTTTTGTGTTTATAGGTTTCTAGCACCATATGATCTCAATTTTTTTTTTTTTTTTTTTTTTTATTGCTGATATTTACAACTGTATTACAAGTAAAAATACATTCAGTAAATGTGAACAAAGGAATAAAATAGCATGACATCACATGTTGAGAAACTACCCATTGGTAGCACTCTAAAAATGTATTTACAAAAGGAGATCTCGAGGCCATCTTCTTTTCAGACGCCTCTGAGGGTTGTCAGGGATCGAAGAGCAAGCAAGGTTAGAAACGAGAGGGTTTGGATGGTTCTGAAGTTTGTTATGGAAGGATAGGTATCTGGATTGGGCCAAGTCAGAAACATAAGGAACATTAAGGTCGTTATGGATGATTTTGTTTGTGACAAAGTAAGGAGCAGTGAGGATTTTACGAAGGATTTTGGATTGTAAGGATTGAATACGAGAGGAATTCGATGGCTTAGTGGAGCCCCAGAGCTCAACTCCGTAAGTCCAAATAGGTCTTATTGTAGTCATGTATATGAGTCTTTTGTAATTGACTGGGAGGTTAGAGCGTTTATCTAGTAAGTGCTGGAGTAGTCGGAAACGTCGAGCTGTTTCTTGTCGTTTCAGTCTGGTATGAGGATTCCAAGTTAGACGTTTGTCTAAGTGGAGTCCAAGGTATCGAATTTGTTCAACAGGAATAAGTGGGATATTATTAATGGATACTGTAGGACAAGAGGACATAGGTTTACGACGAAGGGTAAAGGTGATTTGATGGGATTTATTGGAATTTATTTTTATTCTCCAGTTTTGACACCATTCTTCAAGGTTTGTGATGTGTGATTGAAGGGTTTGGGATGCAATTGTTGGGTCGTTATTAACTGATAGGACACATGTATCATCGGCGTACGTGGTAATGACTGTGTTAGGATGGGTTGGGATATCAGCTGTATAAACTGTATAAAGGATAGGACCTAGGATACTACCTTGAGGAACACCAGCGGACTGGAAAAAAAGGGATGAATAGGCATTATTATGATTTACTTTGAAGGATCTATCAGTAAGATAGGAACGGATAATGAGGAAGTATGTAGGGTGTAAGAATTTACGGAGTTTGTAAAGCAGTCCTGGGTGCCAGACTCGATCAAAAGCCTGTTCTACATCGAGAAAGACTCCCGTGCAGTACATTCCGCGCTCCAATGCAGAGGAGACAACATCCACCACACGATGGCATTGCTGGATAGTGGAATGGGATCTGCGGAATCCAAATTGATGATCTGGGATAATGTGATTAGAATCTAGGATGGGGTACAGGCGTTTTAGGATGAGCTTTTCCAGGATTTTGCCTAGGATGGGTAAAAGGGAGATAGGGCGATAAGAGGATGGGTTTTCTGGTGGCTTTTTGGGTTTATGTATCATTTTGATAATAGAGAATTTCCAAGGGTCAGGAAAGTATGTTGATCGCAGTACAGCATTATATATATAAGTAAGGAATAGAATGGCTTTCCGAGGAAGGAGTTTTAGGATCTGGGATGTAATTAGGTCGTGTCCAGGAGTTTTTCGGGAAGGTAACCTTTGAATGATGTCGGATATTTCTGAAGGATGAAAGGCTTTAGGTGGAAGAGACATTTGGAGTGGGATATCCAGTTCTGCTTCAATACATTCAAGGTGATTTGGGTTAAGAATATCGGGGTGTGGATTAAAGGTTTTAAAGAGGTGATGAGCAAAGATTTGTGATTTTTCTTCGTCGGATTTGGACCAGGTTTGAGCTTCAGTAAGAAGCGGATGATTACAGTCTTTAAATTTCAGGAGCCTTTTAGTGGTTGTCCATAGTGATTTGTCGGTAGGTGTAAGTTTTTCAGTAAAATTTAGTAAATTTTGAATTTTGTATTTTTTAATTTCTGATTTTAGTTTGTTAGTCAGTTGGGTATCATTTAAAAAAATAATTTTATATCAGTGGGACGTCTCTGTCAACATTTAAACTTAATATGTAATTTTAAAAATATTTTAAATTATTAAAGGATATTTTATTTACTACCTCATTACCGCGTATGGGGAGCGTCCCACGGGTGGCGGATGTGGGGATGGTCGGTGGAAATTTCTTGGAAGTTCCTCCCGGCTAAGTCCGATGGACTCGCTGACCAACAATGAGAGGGGCCCTCCAGACTTGCTGGAGGGAGGGGACCTCCAGACTTGCTGGAGGGAGGGGACCTCCAGACTTGCTGGAGGTAGGGGCCCACCAGACTTGCTGGAGGGTGTGACGTAGGATTGAACGCCCTACTCACATATCTTTAGTTCACCAAACACCACAAAAAGTCATGGATCTCCCTAAGGTAAAACGCTCATTATCCGGAGGTAAACTAGTCCCCCGTTCGGGTCTCCGGGTGGGGACTGCTTTAGGGGATTCATGGCGCAAGTTGAAATATAGGGATTTAAATATTGGTACGTGGAACGTAAGGAGTTTAAACACAGCAGGGGGGCTAAAATCGGTCGCGAATGAGGTAAATGGGTACAATTTGGATGTCGTGGCTCTGCAAGAGGTTCGCTGGCCAGGGGAGGGCTCGATGAGGGAAGGGAAGTACGCTATTTGGTACGGAGGAAGGGAGAATCACTGTTTAGGTACCGGGTTTCTAATTAGGCGTAGATTACTATCCGCTTTGAGGGACGTACAATTCTTTAGTGATAGAATTTCGGTAGCTACATTTCAGGGACGTTGGTTTAAAATCGCATTAATAAACATACATTGTCCGACCGAAGACAGTGACGATGAAGTCAAAAGTGAATTTTACGATAAACTCGAATGGGTTTATGATAAACTACCGCGAAACTACATGAAAATAATTGTAGGTGACGCGAACGCAAAGGTAGGAAGGGAAGAAGTTTATATTCCGACGATTGGTAAAGAAAGTTTGCACGAATATAGTAATGATAATGGGATCCGTCTGATAAACTTTGCCATCTCGAAAAATCTGATAATTAAAAGTACGACGTTTAAACATAAGGATATTCATAAATATACTTGGACATCACCGGATTCGCAAACACGAAATCAAATCGATCATGTCTTGATACAACACAGCTGGCAAAGCAGTATAATTAATGTACGGTCTTATCGCGGAGCAGAATGTGGGTCGGATCATGAATTAGTAATCGCGAAACTTCGACAAAAACTTAATATAAAAAAGAGAAAAGAAAACCGTTTCGATTTTGAGAATTTTAATTTGGAAAAATTAAAAAATCCATCAATTAGAAACCAATTCGAGCTAGATGTTAAGAATAGGTTTGAAGCTTTAGAGCTTCCTGACGAGGACCACGAGGATATTGACAAGTTATGGATAGAGATCAGGGATAATATTAAAGCGGTCGGTAACTCGTGTCTAGGAAAAAAGGAAAATAAGAATAACAAACCGTGGTTTGATGAAGATTGCTTAAACATGTGTGAAAAAAGAAAAACCGCTAAATTAAAAGCTCTAAATAATCCTAGCGAAGACAATCTGGAATACTTCCGAATCTCAAAGAAAGAAACGACAAAATTGCTCAAAAATAAAAAAAGGGAGTATCTTAAAAATAAAATAATTGAAATAGAAACTAATAGAATCGAAAATAACGTAAGAGACATGTACAAAGGTATAAACAGATCACGTAAATATGTAGGGCCCGTAACTTCTGGAATTAGAGATGATAATAACAATATTCTGACCGATCCGGTTGACATATTGAATAAGTTTAAGGACCACTTTGACAATATTTTAAATACGGGAAATTATGATCTGTGTCCTCCTTCTGAGTACCAGAGTGCTGAACCGTTAATAGAAGGACCAAGTAAAGAGGAAGTTGAAGTAGCTATCGGAAAATTAAAATCATATAAAGCAGCGGGAATCGATAATATTCCTACTGAACTAATTAAGGCATGCGGAGAAGCTGGAGTTTCTAAAATACATCGGTTGGTTAAAAAGATCTGGGTGAACGAGAAATTACCTGAAGAATGGAAAGAATCTATTCTTATTCCGATTCACAAAAAGGGTCCGAGGACGGATTGTAATAACTATCGAGGAATCTCACTCCTTCCGGTATGTTATAAAATATTCACTTTAATCTTAACCAGTCGAATCACGGAATACGCCGAGGAAATTATCGGAGACTACCAATGCGGATTTAGACGGAATCGTTCGACTATTGATCAAATATTTTCTTTACGGCAAATATTAGAGAAAAAATTGGAGTATAACGGTATTGTTCACCAGCTGTATATAGATTTTAAAAAGGCTTACGATTCTATTGACCGCCAGAAACTGTATAATATTCTAATCGAGCAGGGGATTCCAAAAAAACTAGTAAATATAGTCAGGATGTGTTTGACGGAGACACTCAATAAAGTTAGAATCGGTAATAATTTGTCCGAAAATTTTGAGGTTCGTTCGGGCTTAAAACAGGGGGATTCTCTTTCGCCTGTCCTGTTCAATTTGGCATTAGAACATGCCATTAGGGAGATAATGCGAACCGAGAAAGGGTTGGATCTGGGCGGGACAACATCCGTGCTGGGCTATGCTGATGATCTGGTACTGTTAAGCGAAGACGTTGAAACTATAAAACTAAATACGACAACGTTAATGAAAGCCGGTAAAGAACTAGGACTCGAAATAAACGTAGATAAAACAAAATATATGGTTAGCTGCAAAAATGGCGATACTACTGGTGATATCGATATAGATGGTAATATGTTTGAACAGGTAGATAAATTTAGGTATCTAGGTTCTACGATAACTAGAAAAAACGAAATTGAAGAAGAGATTAAGGTTAGACTGAAGGCGGGGAATGCTTGTTATTTTTCTGTGACAAAACTACTTAGTTCGCGCCTCTTGTCCCGAAACTTAAAAATTAGAATCTATAAAACAATTATCTTACCTACAGTTCTTTATGGATGCGAAACTTGGCCGCTTACATTAAGGGATGAGCAGCGTCTTAAGGTTTTTGAAAATAAAGTATTGCGTAGAATATTCGGACCGAAAAAGGATGAGTTAACCGGAGAGTTCAGACGGTTACACAACGCCGAATTGCGTGAGATGTATCCGGGTAATATAATTGAGGTAATTTCATCGCGGCGAATCAAATGGGCTTGTAAAGTTGTTGGGCTTAGTAACGAGAGAATTCCTAAAAGATTAATATTTGCTGTGCCGAATGGTAAGCGTCCGAGGGGTAGACCGAAGCGAAGATGGGAAGATTGCATTAAAGCCGATCTGAAGGGACTGGGTTTGGACGGCGAACGGTGGAGGGAGGTGTGTAACAAGCGATTGGTGGTGTCGGCATCGAACCTTCGGGTTCGCTAAGCCTTATTATTATTATTATTATTATTATTATTAGTCAGTTGGGTATAATGAGTTTTATCTGTTGGATATGTGGTTCTATGCCACTTCGATCTTGCTCTGCGTTTTTCCTTCAATAAGATACGAATATGCTGTGGCAAGTCAGTCTTTTGTGAATTGTTAAACTTATTGATAAAAGTATTATTATTTATACTGTCTGTTATTGACGCTGTCAGTTTTTCAATGGCACCATTAATGTCGTCTTTTGTCTTTAGCGGAATTTTTAAGTCTAGTTTGTTTTCCAAATCATCACGAAATTCGTCCCAGTTTACTCGTCCTGTAATCAATTTAGGAGTTGATGGTTTAGGAGCATAGCTCGAATGTAGTGAAAGCAGAACTGGACTATGGTCTGAAGAAAGGTCATCAAGGGATTTGATTATGGTTTGTGAGGAGGAGATCTGGGAAGTTATAAATATATCTAGGATATCGGGACGTTTTTTGAGGGATGTTGGCCAATAAGTAGGACTCATGGGCGAAAGGATTGAATAATTGTTGGAAGTTGAAACACGTGATAGGATGTTACCGCGGGGGTTGGATGTTCGACAACCCCATCGTTGGTGTTTAGCATTGTAGTCTCCTCCAGCAATAAAGCGCGATCCGAGGGATTGGAATAAGGTATCAAGGAGGTTATAGGAGAGGGAATGACCAGGAGGACAGTATACAGCTGAGAATGTGAGATGGAAAGGGCGAGTTGAAAGGACTACAGAAGTTGATTGAATGTCATCAGTTGGAGTTGAAGGAATAAGGGAATGGGGTAATGATTTATGTATGAGGATGCAAGAACCGGCATGGGAGGTATTATCTGGGTGATCAGTTCTATAAGTGAAGTAGTCACGTATGTAGAAATGTATTCGTTTAGTAAAGTGAGTTTCAGTCAGTAAAGCAATGTCAATGTTATTATTATGAAGAAATAAGTCAAGTTCGTCACGGTGGTTATTTAGTCCGTTAGCATTCCATAAAAGGATAGTTAGGGGCTTTGTGCTCATCGTGGGAAATTGAATGGAATTTCGGTCAGGATTCTGGTGAGAAGAGTGATAAGTGGTTTTATGGTATTTTGGAGGTCCAATAAGAAGGATGAAAGAATGGAGGTTATATCAGATGGATGTTGATTGTGAATTGGATTCAGGATAGGTTCTTGTGGTGGATTAGGAATATTAGCTGAGGGCGGGATCCGTCGTTGTGCACGAGGTGGGTCTAGATTGGAAGGTACCTGTGCTGCACTTCTTTTCTGGGCGTTAGGATGGGACTGTTGAGGATGCTGCGGCGGTAATTTGACTCGTAAGGGTATATGATGAGGGAGAGTTTGCTGACGTGGAGGATGAGATTGGGGATTGTGAGGTTGAGGTTTGCATTGGGAGATTTGAGGCGCCTGAATTCGAGGCTGCTGCTTCTTCGTAGTGATTGGTGTTTTTCTGCTGAGGTTGAAGTCCTGCTAAGGTTGATCAATTTCTTTTGAAGTAGACGCTAGCTGTGTATTTTGAGTAGTCGTTTTTGGCAATTCTGGAAAATCTGATGGATTATCAATTTCAGGTAGATGGGTAAAACTTTCTTGGGTCAGTTTTACGCTTTTCGAGATCTCAAATTTAAAGTAAATTTTTAGCAACTTTTACACAATGCTGTTGAACAGCTGTACGCCCCAAAAAAAGATTTTTTTTTAAAACTTTTATTATGATATTTACAACTGTATTAGTATGAATACATCAAGTAAATGTGTACATAGGAATATTATCACATGAAACACGCTTGTTGAGAAACTACCCATTGGTAGCACTCTAATAATTTGTCTACATGAGGAGATCACGAGGCCATCTTCTTTTCAGACGCCTCGGAGGGTTATCAGGAATCGAAGAGGAAGCAAGGTTAGAAACAAGAAGATTTGGATGGTTATGAAGTTTATTATGGAAGGATAGGTATCTGGATTTGGCCAAATCGGAAACATATGGAACATTGAGGTCTTTATTGATTATTTTATTTGTGACAAAGTAAGGAGCATTGAGGATTTTACGAAGGATTTTGGATTGTAAAGATTGGATACGAGAGGAATTTGATGGTACAACGGGGGGCGTCAAGGTTATCTTCAAAGGTCATTGACCACCATCCTCCATTCAAGCATGCCATGTCTAATAGATGGAATCGTATGGTTGGGTGCACTTCCAGCACCCAGTTTTTAGTTATTCCATTCCTTGCTGTAGAAGAGAAAACAGGCCGAAGTCCATCGTTCACGAGCGAAGCTGGGATCGATTTATCAATTAGCTTTACCCGTAAAAGCGTAATTAATGCCTCCGCAGTCCACGAATTGGGCACACCTTTAATTTCAAGCCTAGGTCGTTTCTTAAGTACAAGCTTGGCCTCTAGTCCTACTTCTTGTAGACCCTGCCACCCAATAACTTTCGCCACTTGGGAGCTATCTTCCATCCGTACTAAGACCGAGCCTCCCTTAGTAGCACGTACTCTTGAGGCATTAACTCATATTTCAGTAGGAGATGGCAGCCCACTGATGATTTCCACCGGACTTTTACCGGGCCCATTAATTGTGACGTAGGTAGGTTTAGAGTTAGATATCTCTGCCGGCTTCAATGGCAGAGATTTTACGATATCTGCCATTGTCCTTGGCTTACTTTTTAATTGGGCTGAATCTTCAGGAGAAGCATGACTGGTCGGCTCAATCGGGTTATTTAAATTACTACCTACCTAGTTAGCTGCTTTGGTCCTCCTGCGGCTTCTTTTACTGACTACGACTTTGTAGGGTTCAGTAGCCGCTGAGGGTCCAGCCGGGCCTTCTTCTCTGATATCTGCTTGCGCTTCTCTTGAAGGACCGGCTTTGGCTAAGATTTGTGGTTGTGGTTCCACTCGAGCTGCTGTAAGTCCTTCAATAATTTTGGGCACCGTTTTTTCTATTACAAGTCGAGCAATCATTTCATGAATACTAGGAGTCTTAAGTAACTCATGAACCGCTTTTTGGATGAGCTCAGAACGTCTTCATTTGTGTGTGCATTTTTACTTTTGTCATCTAGTGTTTCAATTGTACCTATCAAGGTTAGAATTTTTCTATTTATATAATTTTGTACCTTGATATTCAACCCATTATCTGCCCGTAGAACATAACCCTGAGATTCTCCTGAATTTGTAAGGCCGATTGTAGTAAACTTTTAGCTGCAGCCTCCTCCGAATTTGGCTCTAAATCAAGAGAACCCTTTCTTGCCCGTTTGGCATTTCACTTGGAAACCTTTAGGGAACTCTCCTCTTCCATATCAATTACAATTGGGTCAACCATACTGTAAGAAAGTATTAAACACTTATTTTTAAATTTTAAATTTCTTTATTGAGCAATATAACAATCTGTCTCTTGGACATTGGTCATAGTGAGGTAGGATGACATTCACACTATATGTACAAAAAACTAAAATAATAGAACAAAATAATAATCAAAAGTATATACAATAGATAACAAAATAAAATAACCTAAAAAATAAGAAAGTTAAAACTAAGAAAAAAAACAAAACATGCATACCTATATACAATCAGGCAAGGGAACTCCAGGAGAACCCTGCACTACTCTCCCAACCGCGTCACGGGTACTAAAGCCAGCGGAGATGGTCGAGAGCACTTTAGCCACATACACTCATGTCTTGAGTGAAGAATCTGCCAGAACTCCAATTTATACAATCTACAAAAGGTCGCGAGGCCACTGCCGTTTCAACCTTCTTGGAGGATTATAGGGATGGGAGGTGCTTGATAGGGATTGTGCAAGAGGATTTGGGTGGTACGTAAGGTTCTGGTGAAATTTGGAGAATTTTTCTGGGATAAGGTCTAGGACAAATGAGATGTTGAGGTCATGATGTAGGGTTTTGTTGGTTACATAGAAACGAGCATCGACTATTGTTCGAAGGACTTTAGACTGGAAGGATTGGATGCGCTTGATGTTAGAAAATTTTGCTGATCCCCACAGTTCTAGTCCGTAAGTCCAAATAGGTTTCAGTATTGTCTTGTAGATCAGTAGCTTGTTTTCAATGGAAAGTTTGGATTTTCTGCTTAGTAGTCGGTATAGTTGGCCGTATCGTCGGTTGAGTTCTTGTCTTTTGAGTCTAGTATGCGGGTTCCACGTTAATCTTCGGTCTAAATGAAAGCCAAGATACCGGACTGTGTCTCAGTAAGGAAGCTGGATGGAATTAAAGAGTACTGGTGGACAGGAATTGCGTCGGAGTGTAAAGGTAATATGTTGGCATTTAGATTCATTAACTTTAATGCGCCAGTTATTACACCAGTGCTCAATCAAGGTGAGGTGGCTTTGGAGATTAAAGGATGCTGTTTCGGGATCAGAGTTGGATGATAAGATTGCGGTGTCGTCAGCGAATGTTGCAAGAAAAGTATCGGGATGAACAGGGATGTCAGCAGTAAAGAGGATGTAAAGCACGGGACCCAAGACGCTGCCTTGGGGAACACCGGCTTTAACGGAGTAGATATTGGAAAATTCTGTTCCACAGCGAACTCGAAAGGAGCGGTCAGAGAGGTAGGATCGGAGGACTAGGTACAAGGACTGAGGTAAATGGATTTTAAGCTTGAAGAGCAGTCCGGAGTGCCATACCCGGTCAAATGCCTGTGCAATGTCCAGAAAGGCACACGAACAGTATTCCTTGTTTTCTAGGGCTGAGAAAATATGATCAACAACTCGGAGTCCTTGTTGAACAATAGAATGTTGAGAGCGAAAACTGAACTGATGGGAAGGGATATTTTGGGATTCTATAATGGGTAGAATTCGTTTCAAAAGGATCTTTTCAAAAATTTTTGAAAGGATTGGGAATAATTGGTCTATAGGATGTTGAGCTATTGGGAGGTTTGCCTGGTTTTGGGAAAAGGATAATAGTGGAGTGTTTCCATAACAGAGGAAAGTGGATGGTACGTAGGATGCAATTGTAGATATATGTAAGGAATATGACTGCTTTGGATGGAAGTTGTCGAAGGATTTGAGGGGTAAGGAGATTATGTCCAGGAGCTTCAAGGGGGATTAGTTTTTTTATTTGAAATTTCACTTCGGAAGGATGAATAGCTTTTGGGGGCAAGCGAAGTGGGATTGGTGATGTAAGGAGTTCTTCTACTGTTACGGTGTGTTCAGGATGGGATTCCGGATGTGAAATAAATGTATTGGATAGGTGAATGGCGAACTCCTCAGCTTTATCTTCGTCAGATGCTGCCCAGGAGCCATCATCTCGTCGGAGTGGATGGGAAATGCGGTGAGGATTTAGGATTTTCGTTGTGGTTTTCTAAAGGGAATTGTCGCGAGAAGAGAGGGAGGATAGGTAGGAGTTGAAGGATTGTGATCTGAAGGTGGCTAATTCCAGTTTTAATTGTTTGCAGTAATAATTATAGATGCAGCGGTCGGTACGATGTCGGGTACGTTGCCACAATAACCTGGCACGGCGTTTGGTGTGGATTAGGTCAAGGAGGTGTTGGGGTAGAATGGTCTTTATAGAAATTCTGGAGGAGTCTTTTGGGAAGGAGGCAGTCCAGGTGGCTTGTTGGATTGTGGTAGTAAAGAAATTTACGGCACTATCAAGGTCATCGGGAGTTTTGAGGGATATGTTGAGATCAATATTATCGGAGATTATTTGGCGGAAAAGCTCCCAGTTTACTGGGCCCCTAATGAATGAAGGTGGAGAAGGTTTGGGAACGGGTTCAAGTGAAACATTAAGGATTAGAGGACTATGGTCAGTGGAAAGTTCATTTAGACGTGTAATGGAACAATTGAGGGGTCTTAAGCCGCTGTGGATAAAGAAATCAAGAAGATCAGGATTACGGTTGGGATCTGTGGGCCAGTAGGTAGGAGAGTTGGGAGAAAGGAGGTGAAAACGTTGGGAATTGAGTGCAGACAGCAGGGTTCGGCCACGAGAATTTGTGGTTCTGGAACCCCATTTATCTGGAACCTCAGGTGCTTGGCATTTAGGTCTGCACCCAAGATGAAGTGATGTCCTAAGGAGTCGAGGAGAGAACTGAATTGGGCATTGGATATGGATCGGTTAGGAGGGCAATACGCTGATGCAAGAGTGACCGGAAAGGAGAAGGTTTTTATCACGATAGCGGTGGACTGTAGGAAATCATGTATTGGTAATGGGAGTACGTGATGGGAGAGGGATTGGTGTACAATTACAGCAGTACCGGCATGTGCTTTTCCGTCAGGGTGGTCAGTACGATATGTCAGGTATTGTGGTATATTGAAGTGCTGTTTAGTGGTTAGTCGAGTTTCAGTAATTAGTGCCACATCAATGTTCTTGTCAAGTAGTAAAGTAGATAGTTCGTCTGTATGATTTCTAACACCATTCGCATTCCAAAGGAGAATGGATATGGGTTTAGGGATGTGAGTCATTTAAGGATTTTTCAAAGGAGGGATGAGGTGAGATACGAGATTCGTGAGGAGTGATATGAGTGGAGTAACAAGGGATTTGAAATCGGTGAGGAAAGATGCTAACAAACTTGTGAGATCTGTTGCATTTGAAAGAGGAGGAATATGAGGAATTTGTTGTTGGTGGTTAGGTATATTAGGATGAAGAGGATTTTGAGGTTGGGTTTGAGGTTGTTGTTGTGGCAGGGCTTGACATTTATCGGTTAAAGTCTTACCTCTAAGTAGTTGGGAGAATGATACATTATTGTTTACAATTCTGGAAGGCTCTCTCTCTCTTCTTGTTCTTAGTGCTTCATCTTGAATCCGGTTTTTCTGGTGTCTGGTTTTGAGATTGTTGTAAATTTGGCAGCCTTTGTAGTTGGCCGGGTGTCCCTCCAAGCATAGGGCACATACTGCTGGATCTTGTATAGGTTTGGTGCACTCTACAGATTTGTGCTGTTCACCGCACTTCACGCAACGCGGCAGATGGTGGCAATATGTCTTCGTGTGGCCATAGGTCTGTCAATTATGGCACTGCACGATGTCTCTCTTGGGATTTGGCTTCTCAACTTTCACCATTGTGTAGTATATTCTTGTGATATCATATATTTTTTCGATACCTGGTGATGGCTCCAAGTCCACGAAAAACAATGGTAGTGGGATCCTATTTCGTAATCCTGGCTGCTCCCTGTCCTTCAAAACGTTTGTTACCTGGCGTACATTGAAACCAAGCGTCGTTAGTTCTTCTTTAATAACTTCAGTGGGGGTTGAGGAGTGTAAATTTCTTATCACTACTCGTAACGGTCTTTCCTGCCTCAGCTGGTAAATGTGAAAATTCGCATTTGTTTCTGATAAGTACTTCACTATTTTTCGGTAGGCTTCAGCAGAATCAGGTGTTATTTTGGTGTCATTGGTCCTGTTAAGGCATGGATAACTGCCAGAGCAGATTTTATTTAGTTGGGTGCAGAACATCTGGAAATTTTTTATATTTTTCACAAATATCGGAGGAGGCCTTGGTTCTCTGGGTATTTCTGCAGACTCCATTACTTCTCGCTCATTTTGAAGCAGATGGTAGGGGTTTGGAGTAAAGAAAGGCGATTCTTCAATCGTTCCTTGTGCAGACGTACCTGGTTGGGGCTGAGGTTCTGGTTCTGAAGTGTTCATTTTGGTCACTGGAGGTATTTCTCTTGGCCACCTTACTGGCCATCACTTGCTGATCATACCGCGTATCATAAGAGAAAAAAAAAATAATAAAATTAAAAATAACAAAAAAAAAAGATGTCAACACTAAATATCAACTCCTCTGATGTACACTTTAACTGTATTACGTGAATAATCAGAGAGATTCCGCTATAAAATTGGCAAAAACTGAGAGAGTAGTTGAGGAGACAACCTTCGCATCAGCTGATCCATTGCCTTCTTCAGTAAACACTAGAAAGATTATTTCAATTTATAGTACACTACAGTTTAGAGGTTAACTAGCTACGTTTATTAAGTGAAGGCTACCTTTCTATTATTGTTCAATGAAACTTGTATACAAGTTCTCTGATATAAGTTTCAGCTCTCGTAGGAACGATTAAAGTCCAGAAAGTCTTCAACTACGAGAAGATGACGAACTCCTAGTTCCACTTAACCTTACTTAAAACTAAAAACTTATTTACAAAGGAAAACTAAAAAAAAAAGAACAAGAAAACATAATGAACAATAAAATGGAAAACACTAGAACACGAACAATAACAAAATAAGTATATATACACCAGTCACAAGTCTAAACACAATACTTTGGAAAACCAATACGTTATCCCCAATCACTATCACTATCGATTTACTTATAGTACTATTATTTTGCTGTTTATTTATTGCACATAATGTGAATGGCTCTATAGCTACTCTTCAATCACTATTACTATTTCCCTTATATTTGACAGATTATAATGTATCTCAATAAAGAATTTTCGAAAACAAATATTAACTGACAACAATATATCATTTTCTAAAAAAATAATTTTTAATAACATTTCAAGATACAAAATAATCTTTTTTTCTTTTTCAACGAAAATTATAATTTTAAAGACGTTCCTGTAATCCTGAATCGCTATATTTTGTTTAAGACCATGGCTTCTCTACCAACGGCAAAAGAAGTCATAATAACGTGGCTTTGACACAGCTACTAAAATAAAGAAAAGTGTGGAGTCATCAAGAAACATAATACTTCTCGAGGTTAAAGCAATATTTCCCCGTGACGCTCCCAACAAAGTCCCCCAGGCGAAGTGCAGATGTTCAAGTAGGGTACCATCAACTAATTGGACACAATGACAAATAGTCTCCATTTGTTCGCAGGCACTTCACACAGGACGGTCATATGAATTTCTAAAGTGGCTTTCTAAAAGAAGAAGGGACATTGTTTCAGTTGCTTTAAATAAAAAATTAAGGAATTTACAGAATAATATTAATGATTTTTTCTTATAAAATAAAACACGCACTCACATTTCATTTATTGCATATTGCAAATTAATATATCTGAGCAAGAGGTTTATCACCAACTATCAATATTTCGATAATCCAATATCTAAAATCAAATAACTTGGACATTTTAAAGATTAATTTAATCTTAAATCTTCCCGACATGAACTTTAAATTTTGTATCTTCTTTCACTTACGTGAAAAATGGAGAACATCATAATAATTTTATTGTCAAAAGGCGTGAATTTAATCCAGGCACACGATAAAACAACATCAACAATCCCTCGCAGTTTGGGACTTTCAGCCACGGGACCGACTCATTACCTAACCTCAAAGGACTTAATAATCTCCTTTTAAACTTAGTCAAAGGGTCTTATTCCGAAACCCCACTTCCACAATTCCTCCCCGCTGAAGTACAGCGAAGAGAACTTTCAGAATACTTCACAGAAAAAAATATAAGTAAGTATTTACATAATAGGATTTAACTTCTAGTCGAAGTTCTCCTACCCACTAAAGAAGTGCTATCATGCCCATCATTAAAATATAAGAGCGTCAATCAATGCGAAGCGCGCATCAGACAAGTTTCACTTGCCACCTTCTTAGCAGAAATAAGTATTCTCAGACAAACGGGAAGTAAAAGTAAAAATTATAAACGCTGTATTGATTTATATTTCATTGTGGATATTTTTATTTGTTTAAGTACTCATATATATATATATATATATATATATATATATATATATATATATATATATACAAAATTTAATATTATATCGTAGTAATCTATACAATTAATTATTATATAATAGCAACGAAAACATTTAGGAAATATATATATACGTACATAATATTATCGGAGTTCGTAATATATTAAGCTCATGTTACTATAGAACAGAGTTGGGCATTTACTCCAGTAAATGTCGAGCAGTGACGTCACGAGTGATCACTCTTGGTAGCTTAGCCATGAGTAATTTTGAAAATTACTCATGAAATATTTTTCCTTCATGAGTAAATCACTCGTGAAAAATGTTAGCTCCATGAGTAAATTACTCATGAAAAATTTTAACGCCATGAGTAATTTTGAAAAAAAAAAAATGTTTTTATTTTATTTAACCTAACTTTTTTTTCACCTTTCCAATTTATTCGATATCGGGGTCGACATATATGTTTTGGGGGGCGTTTTTTATGAATATGTTATCCAATTTGAGATTGGGTCCCCCGGGCCTCGACTTTTTTTAACTTTTCGACCTAAATCGATATCAGGGTCGACTCTTATATTTTGGGGGGCGCTTTTTATGAAAATGATATCGAATTTGGGATTGGGCCCCCCGAACCTCGCCTTTTTTGAACTTTTGGGATTAAACCGATATCAGGGTCGACTTATAGGTTTTGGGGGCCGCTTTTTATGAAAATGATATCCACTTTGAGATTGGGCCCCCCGGACCTCGCCTTTTTTAACTTATGAGATTAAACCGATATCAGGGTGTACTTATAGGTTTTGGGGGGTGCTGTTTATGAAAATGATATCCAATTTGAGATTGGGCCCCCCGGGCTTCGACTTTTTTTACCTTTTGGGATTAAATCGATATCAGGGTCGACTTATAGGTTTTGGGGGGCGCTTTTTATGAAAATGATATCCAATTTGTGATTGGGCCCCCCGGGTCTGGTTTTTTTTTAAATTTTCGGATTAAATCGATATCAGGGTGGACTCTTATATTTTGGGGGGTGCTTTTTAAGAAAATGACATCTGATTTAAGATTGGGAACCCCGGGCCTCAACCTTTTTTTAATTTTTTTTTTAAATCGATATCAGGGTCGACTCTTATGTTTATGGGGAAGCCCCAAAAGGCTTAATCTCAAATCCGAAATAATTTTCATAAAAAGCGCCCCCCAAAACCTACAAGTCGACCCTGATATCGGTTTAATCCGAAAAGTTAAAAAAAGTTGCGGCCCGAGGGACCCTATCTCAAATTAGATATCATTTTCATAAAAAGCGCCCTCCAAAACCTATAAGTCGACCCTGATATCGATTTAATCCAAAAAGTTATAAAAAATTGGGGCCTGGAGGGCCCAATCTCAAATTGGATATGATTTTCATAAAAAGCGCCCCTCAAAACATATGAGTCGACCCTGATATCGGTTTAATCCGAAAAGTTTAAAAAAGTCGAGGACCGGGGGGCCCAATCTCAAATTGGATATCATTTTCATAAAAAGCGCCCCCCAAAACCTATAAGTCGACCCTGATATCGGTTTAATCCGAAAAGTTAAAAAAAGTTGAGGCCCGAGGGACCCAATCTCAAATTGGATATCATTTTCATAAAAAGCGCCCTCCAAAACCTATAAGTCGACCCTGATATCGATTTAATCCCAAAAGGTAAAAAAAGTCGAAGCCCGGGGGGCCCAATCTCAAATTGGGTATCATTTTCATAAAAAGCGCCCCTCAAAACATATGAGTCGACCCTGATATCGGTTTAATCCGAAAGTTTAAAAAAGTCGAGGACCGGGGGGCCCAATCTCAAATTGGATATAATTTTCAAAAAAAATGCCCCTCAAAACATAAGAGTCGACCCGGATATTATTTATTTATTTATTTACACCCTACCCTGCCGATAAGGCAATACGGGTGTTATGCAGCAGTGAGTAGCAACGCATGCGTTACAATTCACTGCTGCATTCAGACCAATTACATTTTTTTTTTTTTTTTACAGCTGTGCACACAGCCTGCTCTTTTTATCCAGCATACTATTCCTCCCCCTCTGGCGGTCTTCCGTATACAGGTTCATTTGTTCTTCCCAATGAAAAGTGGTTTGACCCAACCAGTTCCTTCCACCCGTATACGAATGCCTTGTAATACGGGTATTTTTCCTTTGTCATAAGTTGAGGGAGATCGCTCTCCGTCAGAGCGTAGAGCCCCGTCTCCCTCAACAACTTAGCCCTCAGTGCCTCAAAGGCGGTACAGGATAGGATGATATGCTCGGCGGTCTCCGGCACTCTGCCACTTGGGCATAGGGGATCGATGTTCTTGCCATATTCAACGAGCTTTGCTCGGAAACCCCCATGCCCTGTGAGGAAATGTGAGACCCAGTAGTCCGGGAGAAACCATGTCTGTTCCATTCTTGAACCAACGTTGGGGAAGTATTTTCTTAGCGTAGCCCCTTTTGGCGTCGTCACCCACCGCTGGTTCCATTCCTTTAATGTGTTCTCTCGAAGAATCCTCTTCCATCCATTAGGGTCTTCACTGATCCTCACACGAAGATTCGCCGGTAGATCCACCAAGCCTTCCCTCTTCATCTTATGCCGAAGGTATTCTTCTCGTAGGAGAAGATCAATAGGAGTAGTTCCGGCTAAGACTTGTACCGCCTCATGAGACACTGAACGGTACGCTCTAGTGACCCGCAGCAGAGCCATCCGCTGGATTGTTGCCAACCTTTTCTTTTGTTGGTGCGAGAGATGATGACTCCACGCAGGGGACGCATATCTCAGGATGCCCAGAATAACTCCTTTATAAATAGTCAACGTGGCTGGGTACCTGAGACCCCAAAAGGCGCCCCCGATGCGACTAAGTCCATTGAGAGCCAGGGCCACCCTACTTTTCATGTAGTCCAAGTGAGGCGTAACGTTGAAATTTCTCCCAATTCTTATGCCAAGGTATGTAACAGCCTCACTTGGACGTATCCTTTCTCCTTCTATTCTGAGAGTAATAGGGTGGGCCCTGTCAGTCTTACCTCTTAAAAGAATGGACTGGGTCTTAGCAGCCGCCATCTTCATCTTTTTTCTCTCGCACCATCCTCCTACGAGATTGGCACATCGTTCAGCTTCTTCTTTTAACCTGGCTCTGCTGTTTGAGGCCACTACAACGGCCAGATCATCAACATAGGCCGTGGCGGGGAACCGCTCCTGTTCTAGTACCCCCAGCAACTCATCGAAGACTAATTTCCACAGGGCTGGACCAAGAACCGAGCCCTGCGGACAACCTCTTTCCATCGACTCTTGTACTTCAAAGAAACTACCTTTTATCTTCAATGTTCGGTCCTGGAGATAGCTCCTTAAAAGATCATATAAGTTGCTGGGAGCCTCATACTTCTGCAACTGCTGGAGTACGCTCGGCCACCAGACGCTATCAAAGGCGGAAGATATGTCGAACAGGATAAGCATGACATACTTCTCCGCCTTCTCTTCAACGTCAAGGCGCACTCTCAGCAGGGCATCTGCGGTTCCTCTGCCTTTAGTGGATCCGTACTGCCGTGGATGGCTAGCCCTAGAGAAGACTGGTCGTAGACTCATCATCAACAGGGTCTCCAATAATTTACTCATGATAGGGAGGAAGCATATAGGCCTATAAGATTTGGCTAATTGCTTGTACTTGCCTCCTCCCTTGTAGAGGAGTCTAACATCAGCAATTTTCCAACTCTTAGGAAAGTATCCCCTGTCCAGACAATCATTGAACAATTTCAACAGTCTGTGTTCAATATAGGGGATACTGTTTCTGAGGATTGCTGCGTCTATGGAGTCTAACCCAGGTGCACGTCCAGTCTTTTGCCTATCCACAGCAGCACGTAGATCCCATATGTCCCACGGTGGGCACAAGTCCGTACCAGGTGGGCATACCGTAGTGCGTCTTATAAATATTTCCTCTTCATTATCCTGGGACGAATCACCTCTGGGGTAGGTCTCAGCTAGGAACATCTTTGCAGTCTCTTCCAGAGTGGTTGCCTGGGAACATCCGCGCTTCAAAGCTGCAATCACTTGCTGTGGAGAAAACTTACTAAGGGCCACTCTGTAAGGTACACCCCAGGGATTCTTAGATGACTCCTGAACAATGAATTCGTCCCAAGACTTCCACATTCTTAGCCGCACCTCGTTTCGGTATGCCCTGGCTTTAGACTTGTACTCATCATGAAGTGTAATGCGCCTCTCTTCGCAAGTACACTTCTGGTATGAACGCCGTGCCTTGTAGAGTTCTCTCTTCATTGTGGTTAAGGCAGGCGTCCACCATGGGACAGGTCGAGCTCTCGCCTTCCGGTGCTGAAGGGATTCTTCAGCGGTATCGCGGATGATATCAGTGATCCTGGACACTCGGTAATCCAGATCATCTGTTTGCTCCGTTTCCGCCTCATCCCAGTCTTCGTCGACCAGTTTTCTCTCCAGCAATGACCGGAAGGCACTCCAATTTCCTTTTCGAGTAAGGTAACCTTTTTCGATCCCGAGAGAAACTTCTGTATTTTCCGTCAGTCTAAAGGCTATCGCTTGGTGGTCGGAACTCGTCTCAGATCGGAGGACCCAATCGATAATGCGGTTTGCCAGCACCGGTGATACCAATGTAACATCAATCCAGCTCTGCCCCCTAGCGCTAGAGAACGTCGGGGTAGCAGAGGGATCGTTCATAACCACTAGATGGTTTCGGGCAATAAATTCACCGAGCTTAGTGCCCCTTCTATTAGTTCGATTAGATCCCCAGACCGTGTTCCAGGAGTTGGTATCTGAGCATATGATCACGTTCCTCGTGCAAGCCGTGATCATCTCCATGGCGGATATGTCTTCGTCAATATCGCCCCCGTCCGGTAAATATGATGAGACCAGCGTTAAGGCAACATGGTTCCATCTGATATGACAAGCAACACAATCCGCCATGGTAAACTGCCTCAGATCCATCACATCGAGGTTGGGGTTGTTAACCACAATAGCAGCCCTGGGCCTCCTCTCTCCACTGCTCAAGGCTATAACCCTCGATGTGAGACCAAACCCCGCGACCTTGTTTCCCCAGCAACTCGGTTCCTGGACTGCCATGATGTCGTAGCTTTGTGAGAGGGCGCGTAGCTCTTCCGCAACTAGACGCTGGCGGCCCATATTGAGCTGAAGGATGGAGATCTTACTCATAAGAAGTCCTCATCGCCATTTTTTTTTACCAATTTAAATGCACAGGACAATCACGACTGCTCGCCTTATGCTTAGTGTGCCTGGGATGGGCCTTTGCCCTCACACAGTTGATGCATGTCGGTCCTGCCTGAGCTAGTTTTTTGGGGCACTCCTTGAGAAAATGACCAGTACCTGCACACCAGATGCAGACCAGTGCATCTGATGGACATGTGGCCTTAGAGTGCCCGTAGTCCTGACACTTTGTACAACGGGGGGGCGTCGAGGTTATCTTCAAAGGTCATTGACCACCATCCTCCATTCAAGCATGCCATGTCTAATAGATGGAATCGTAGGGTTGGGTGTACTTCCAGCACCCAGTTTTTAGTTAATCCATTCCTTGCTGTAGAAGAAAAAACAGACCGAAGTCCATCGTTTACGAGCGAAGCTGGGATCGATCTATCAATTAGCTTTACCCGTAAACGCGTAATTAATGCCTCCGCAGTCCATGAATTTGGCACACCTTTAATTTCAAGCCTAGGTCGTTTCTTAAGTGCAAGCTTGGCCTCTAGTCCTACTTCTCGTAGACCCTGCCACCCAATAACTTTCGCCGCTTGGGAGTTATCTTCCATCCGTACTAAGACCGAGCCTCCCTTAGTAGCACGTACTATGGAGGCATTAACTCCTATTTCAGTAGGAGATGGCAGCCCACTGATGATTTCCACAGGACTTTTACCGGGCCCACTAATTGTGACGTAGGTAGGTTTAGAGTTAGAAATCTCTGCCGGCTTCAATGGCAGAGATTTTACGATATCTGCCATTGTGCTTGGCTTACTTCGTAATTGGGCTGAATCTTCAGGAGAGGCATGACTGGTCGGCTCAATCGGGTTATTTAAATTACTGGCTACCTTGTTAGCTGCTTTGGTCCTCCTGCGGCTTCTTTTACTGACTACGGCTTTGTAGGGTTCAGTAGCCGCTGAGGGTCCAGCCGGGCTTGCTTCTCTGATATCTGCTTGTGCTTCTCTCGAAGGACCGGCTTTGGCTAAGTGGATATCGCCCCCCGGGTCTGGTTTTTTTTTTAATTTTCGGATTAAATCGATATCAGGGTGGACTCTTATGTTTATGGGGAAGCCCCAAAAGGCTTAATCTCAAATCCGAAATAATTTTCATAAAAAGCGCCCCTCAAAACATAGGAGTCGACCCTGATATCGTTTTGATCCGAAAAGTTAAAAAAAGTCGAGGCCCGGGGGGCCCAATCTCAAATTGGATAACATATTCATAAAAAACGCCCCCCCAAAACATATATGTCTACCCCGATATCGAATAAATCGGAAAGGTAAAAAAAAGATTAGGTTAAATAAAATAATAACATTTTTTTTTTTCAAAATTACTCATGGCGTTAAAATTTTTCATGAGTAATTTACTCATGGAGATAACATTTTTCACGAGCGATTTACTCATGAAGGAAAAATATTTCATGAGTAATTTTCAAAATTACTCATGGCTAAGCTTCCAAGAGTGATCACTCGTGACGTCACTGCTCGACATTTACTCGAGTAAATGCCCAACACTGCTATAGAAGTCTGTTCTAATCTTCGGGTGAGCTCGGGCGCGCGCTCTCGTATTCCTTTGGTTCCTCCATTACGACCTCTTACTTCTCCTTTAGTTAATTATCAAATTCTTTCATATTTTATATTTTACTATTTTTTATATTAGATATCAATGTGGAGCGGTTAATTGTTACAAATAAAAATAATTAAAGGTATTTTAGAGGAAGCTAATATTGAAAATTAACTCCTGTAAGAGAACATTAATGAGAATATAATAACACAATAATATAATCTTAAAAACTGTTTAATTTTACACTGATATAATGAATTTAATCAAAATCGTTAGAGCCATTTTCGAGAAAATAGTAAATATGTGTTTCATCGATGATATAAAGTGCCACTTCCGGTTAGCAGATTTTGACGAAAAAGTTGATGTAACATCTCAGGTATATACATACCTTAAATATGCAATTTCACTTTCATACGACTTTGCGTTTTTGAACTGGACCTGTCACATACATACAGCCAGCCACACGCACATATACAGAGACCAGTTTGCGGGACTTGGTTATTTGGACCCAGGAGACCTCAAAACATGTATTAAAAACTCAGATTGGAAAATTTTCACGTAAGTGAAAGTAAAAATTGGAAAACATTTTTCATTTTCAATATCTCTGAATACGGACGGACCATTTAAGACAGATTAACTGTCACAATATTAAGGGCTAACTTAATTTTTTTTCTCAGGGTACAACTATGAGTTATGAACAATTCATAAGTTTATAATACAATTGTAACAGTGATACATAATTATAAATGATTGTTATATTTTCTCTAACATTCAGAATAGCTATGTATCGTTGGAGTAATTTTATTATTATTTCTATAACACTTAATTACCTCGGGAAGACGATAGCATTTATATTTAATTTTCTGAAGCGATTGAGCAAATAATAAATAAACAGTTGTGTATATATTCATTTATGTTTATACATACATAAATAATTTAAAAAATCATAAATAAACCTAAAGGAAAACGTATAGTTAAACAAAAATCTTTTTAATGATGAAACTTTACATAAAATATTAAAAAGGGGGAGAATTGATTTAGTATTTCTAGAATGATCGTCAATAATAGTTAATTTGATCTTTATGAACAATTTAATATTATTTAAAACTTAAAATTAAACAAGTAAATACCAATGTTCGTTGACATTAAAAATAACCGTTTACTGTTTTCACATAACGATTTCGAAGTTTCTTTTGTTGGGATCCCGTTTGTTCAAAGGTGAAGACGTAAAGATTAGAGTTTTTTTCAAATTAGCACTTTTATCACTACGTCCACCCATTGAGTGCATTCAAACCACTACTGCACCGAACGTTACTCGCCATGATTTCTTTATTAGTAGCCTCCTAACAAAGCCTGCGGTACCTCATCAAAATCCATTAATGATCGCTCGGAGCACTTCTTCCTTTCCAACGCCGTATCTACAATGCTGAATTTTTCAAACAAACGGCGCGCAGTACGCTGGTCAAGGACATCTTCCCCTTCATTAATATTTAATAATTTCACGAGTTGCTTCAGCGGCTGTGAATTTTTTTTCCCCCAGTAATGCCTTAAAATTACAAGAATTTCGTAGGACATTGTCTAAGGTTGTAGGACATGCTCTAAAGGGATTATTGAGTATTAAATAGGATTAGAATATTTACAGTCCTTTGAAATCTTGAATTTGATAAAACAGTAATTTTTTTTTATACACCCTATTAATCAACTAGAACATACCTTTAAAATATTATTATACAGTTTTTATTGATTGAAGAACCTACCCTTATTATATTAAATTCCAGCTAAACATTTATCCTGACAATATATAATTATAAATTGAGTAACAGGATAATCTTATCGGAATCTTCGCAATTCTAGTCCTTTCGAAATTCGTAGAAAGAGGTTATATGAACTTGATAACTAATACGGTGAATTAAGTGGACAAAGAACACAAGATTAACGTCATGGTAATAAATTATTCTTGTCATAAACTGTTTAAAATACATCTATAATACGCACGCAATTATTATTTGCTAAAAAATATATTACACAACACACCGGTGAAGCTTACCTTACGTTTGGCTTCCCAGTGAAGTAACGCATGAGGTAACAGGAATATATAATTATCATTAATATAACACCAAGCTACTGATGCTTCAAGTAGACCTAGTAAATTAAATAGATGGATTTGAATAGAATAATTTTGTGTATATTTCTTCAGATAAGAAAAGTGTTTTAAATATCCATAATCACACTTTGATAAAACGTTAAAAAAAATTCAGTTAAATAATATAGTTCTATCAATGCTATAATAACAAAGATATTCCTAACGCAGTAAAGAGTATTATAATATTGAATTAATAATAATGGATTGAAGTAAATACACACATTATTTTTTTTAATGCAAATATAGAATAAAATACAATCGTATATACTTTCATCGAAATTAAATAATTTCTTAAATTAACACCATATTTCCTCAAAATTAAATTAATTAGTTAATAAGAGCACATCGTCGGTTTATTGGAAAAAGCCATTAGTAGGATTTCATTAAATTAAATAACCTGGTACTTAAATACCCAAATAATCATAATCATAAATGAAAAAAGACAATTACCAATTTATTTAATATTGAAAAAAAAAATACCTCAGGAACTAAGTAACGATTCATTTGCCGAAAGTCTCTTACCTGTAACAAAATAAAAACCTAATTAAAATTTGGAAATATGCTTAAAATAACAAATATTCATAATTTTTTTCCAGAAATGGGAGATGATGTTATCACTGATAGATATGATGTGTCTCAATCTTTTTAGCACAGACTTTGTACTTAATGGTTTCAGAGCTCTTATAACGAATTTAGAGTTCAGATAAAATATTATTAAAATAAAAGCCTTTCAAATATACCAATAAAATATAATATGTTTTGTAATTGTAATGACCATTTAAGTGTTAAACAATTCAACAAATTTACAAATTATTTAATAATGAATATAAACGAATTAAAAATTTAAATAATAAATTTATTTTATTTTTACTAAAATAATGTAATTATTTTTTTAGCCAGGATGGGTATCAAAACTAAGAGATGAATAAGAGAAAGGCTGAGGGAATATTTCTCATATTTATGTTACACAAAGGAAACAAGAGGTAATTAATTTTTTTTAATTTTCACACATTAAGCAACAATTAATATAATTAACAGACAATGATGATTCACAAGGACAAAGCACTTAGTAACCAGATGCAAAATAAAACATTTGACGGAGCGTTATTTATTAACTCACTAAAATAAACAAAGAATACACAAATGCAATTAGAACAAACAAAAAACTCAAAGTAAATTAGAATTTTAGGTTAATTAATCGTTAATAAGTATCGAAGAAATAATAGTTCTTTTAGGTAGATACAACTAGAGATGGGCAGTACTCGATTACTTTCATGATTTGAGTAATTTTATTAGGAAAAAGTCGGCGAGTACTGAGAGTACTCACGCTGCGTTAATGATGATTTAGTTAAGTACAGAAAATACTCGCGCCGTTATATCGAATTACAGAAAGTACTCAGCCTGATTCCTACAAAGAGTACTTTTTATTTTTCAACTCCTCCGTCATTATTATAAAGAGTACAAATGTTTTCATTTATTTCCTTCAATAAAAGCGGCCATATTCAACCTGACCAATTCTAACGCCCCATTAATCGATATTAGACTAACCATCATGGTTTGGGGGGCCCTTTTTATAAAGAAATACTATCGAATTTGAGATAGTGCTCCCGGACACCGATTTTTTTTAACTTTTTGATTTAAATCGATATCAGGGTCGACTAATATGTTTTGGGGGGCGCTGTTTAAGAAAATAATATCGAATCTGAGATTGGGCCCCCCCCGGGCCCCGACTTTTTTTTAACTTTTTGGATTAATTCAATATCAGGGTCGACTAATATGTTTTGGGGGGCGCTGTTTAAGAAAATAATATCGAATCTAAGATTGGGCCCCCCCGGGCCCCAACTCTTTTTAACTTTTTGGATTAAATCAATATCAGGATCGACTAATATGTTTTGGGGGGCGCTTTTTAAGAAAATGATATCGAATTTGAGATTGGGCCTCCCGGGTCCCGACTTTTTTTAAATTTTTGGATTAAATCAATATCAGGGTCAACTAATATGTTTTGGGGTGCGCTTTTTATGAAAATGTTATCGAAATTGAAAATGGGCCCCCCGGGTACCAACTTTTTTTAACTTTTAGATTTAAATCGATATCAGGGTCGACTAATATGTTTTGGGGGCGCTTTTTATGAAAATGATATCGAATTTGAGATTGGGACCCCCGGCCCCGACTTTTTTTAACTTATTGGATTAAATCAATATCAGGGTCGACTAATATGTTTTGGGGGGCGCTTTTTATGAAAATGATATCGAATTTGAGATTGGGCACCCAGGCCCTGACTTTTTTTAACTTTTGGATTAAATCAATATCAGGGTCGACTACTATGTTTTGGGGGGCGCTTTTTATGAAAATGATATCGAATTTGAGATTGGGACCCCTCGGCCCTGACTTTTTTTAACTTATTGGATTAAATCAATATCAGGGTCGACTAATATGTTTTGGGGGGCGCTTTTTATGAAAATGATATCGAATTTGAGATTGGGACCCCTCGGCCCTGACTTTTTTTAACTTATTGGATTAAATCAATATCAGGGTCGACTAATATGTTTTGGGGGGCGCTTTTTAAGAAAATGATATCGAATTTGAGATTGGGACCCCTCGGCCCTGACTTTTTTTAACTTATTGGATTAAATCAATATCAGGGTCGACTAATATGTTTTGGGGGGCGCTTTTTAAGAAAATGATATCGAATTTGAGATTGGGACCCCTCGGCCCTGACTTTTTTTAACTTATTGGATTAAATCAATATCAGGGTCGACTAATATGTTTTGGGGGGCGCTTTTTAAGAAAATGATATCGAATTTGAGATTGGGACCCCCGGGCCCGACTTTTTTTAACTTTTTGGATTAAATCAATATCAGGGTCGACTAATATGTTTTGGGGGGCGCTTTTTAAGAAAATGATATCGAATTTGAGATTGGGACCCTCGGCCCTGACTTTTTTTAACTTATTGGATTAAATCAATATCAGGGTCGACTAATATGTTTTGGGGGGCGCTTTTTATGAAAATGATATCGAATTTGAGATTGGGACCCCTCGGCCCTGACTTTTTTTAACTTATTGGATTAAATCAATATCAGGGTCGACTAATATGTTTTGGGGGCGCTTTTTATGAAAATGATATCGAATTTGAGATTGGGACCCCTCGGCCCTGACTTTTTTTAACTTATTGGATTAAATCAATATCAGGGTCGACTAATATGTTTTGGGGGGCGCTTTTTATGAAAATGATATCGAATTTGAGATTGGGACCCCTCGGCCCTGACTTTTTTTAACTTATTGGATTAAATCAATATCAGGGTCGACTAATATGTTTTGGGGGGCGCTTTTTAAGAAAATGATATCGAATTTGAGATTGGGACCCCTCGGCCCTGACTTTTTTTAACTTATTGGATTAAATCAATATCAGGGTCGACTAATATGTTTTGGGGGGCGCTTTTTATGAAAATGATATCGAATTTGAGATTGGGACCCCTCGGCCCTGACTTTTTTTAACTTATTGGATTAAATCAATATCAGGGTCGACTAATATGTTTTGGGGGGCGCTTTTTATGAAAATGATATCGAATTTGAGATTGGGACCCCTCGGCCCTGACTTTTTTTAACTTATTGGATTAAATCAATATCAGGGTCGACTAATATGTTTTGGGGGGCGCTTTTTATGAAAATGATATCGAATTTGAGATTGGGACCCCTCGGCCCTGACTTTTTTTAACTTATTGGATTAAATCAATATCAGGGTCGACTAATATGTTTTGGGGGGCGCTTTTTATGAAAATGATATCGAATTTGAGATTGGGACCCCTCGGCCCTGACTTTTTTTAACTTATTGGATTAAATCAATATCAGGGTCGACTAATATGTTTTGGGGGGCGCTTTTTATGAAAATGATACCGAATTTGAGATTGGGACCCCTCGGCCCTGACTTTTTTTAACTTATTGGATTAAATCAATATCAGGGTCGACTAATATGTTTTGGGGGGCGCTTTTTAAGAAAATGATATCGAATTTGAGATTGGGACCCTCGGCCCTGACTTTTTTTAACTTATTGGATTAAATCAATATCAGGGTCGACTAATATGTTTTGGGGGGCGCTTTTTATGAAAATGATATCGAATTTGAGATTGGGACCCCTCGGCCCTGACTTTTTTTAACTTATTGGATTAAATCAATATCAGGGTCGACTAATATGTTTTGGGGGGCGCTTTTTATGAAAATGATATCGAATTTGAGATTGGGACCCCTCGGCCCTGACTTTTTTTAACTTATTGGATTAAATCAATATCAGGGTCGACTAATATGTTTTGGGGGGCGCTTTTTATGAAAATGATACCGAATTTGAGATTGGGACCCCTCGGCCCTGACTTTTTTTAACTTATTGGATTAAATCAATATCAGGGTCGACTAATATGTTTTGGGGGGCGCTTTTTAAGAAAATGATATCGAATTTGAGATTGGGACCCCTCGGCCCTGACTTTTTTTAACTTATTGGATTAAATCAATATCAGGGTCGACTAATATGTTTTGGGGGCGCTTTTTAAGAAAATGATATCGAATTTGAGATTGGGACCCCTCGGCCCTGACTTTTTTTAACTTATTGGATTAAATCAATATCAGGGTCGACTAATATGTTTTGGGGGGCGCTTTTTAAGAAAATGATATCGAATTTGAGATTGGGACCCCTCGGCCCTGACTTTTTTTAACTTATTGGATTAAATCAATATCAGGGTCGACTAATATGTTTTGGGGGGCGCTTTTTAAGAAAATGATATCGAATTTGAGATTGGGACCCCTCGGCCCTGACTTTTTTTAACTTATTGGATTAAATCAATATCAGGGTCGACTAATATGTTTTGGGGGGCGCTTTTTAAGAAAATGATATCGAATTTGAGATTGGGACCCTCGGCCCTGACTTTTTTTAACTTATTGGATTAAATCAATATCAGGGTCGACTAATATGTTTTGGGGGGCGCTTTTTAAGAAAATGATATCGAATTTGAGATTGGGACCCCTCGGCCCTGACTTTTT
Organism: Nezara viridula; assembly: GCA_928085145.1. Taxonomy (NCBI): domain Eukaryota; kingdom Metazoa; phylum Arthropoda; class Insecta; order Hemiptera; family Pentatomidae; genus Nezara; species Nezara viridula. Next base: position 95,009,064 of record OV725077.1, read on the forward strand.
TTAACTTATTGGATTAAATCAATATCAGGGTCGACTAATATGTTTTGGGGGGCGCTTTTTAAGAAAATGATATCGAATTTGAGATTGGGACCCCTCGGCCCTGACTTTTTTTAACTTATTGGATTAAATCAATATCAGGGTCGACTAATATGTTTTGGGGGCGCTTTTTAAGAAAATGATATCGAATTTGAGATTGGGACCCCTCGGCCCTGACTTTTTTTAACTTATTGGATTAAATCAATATCAGGGTCGACTAATATGTTTTGGGGGGCGCTTTTTAAGAAAATGATATCGAATTTGAGATTGGGCCCCCGGGCCCGACTTTTTTTAACTTATTGGATTAAATCAATATCAGGGTCGACTAATATGTTTTGGGGGCGCTTTTTAAGAAAATGATATCGAATTTGAGATTGGGACCCCTCGGCCCTGACTTTTTTTAACTTATTGGATTAAATCAATATCAGGGTCGACTAATATGTTTTGGGGGGCGCTTTTTAAGAAAATGATATCGAATTTGAGATTGGGACCCCTCGGCCCGACTTTTTTTAACTTATTGGATTAAATCAATATCAGGGTCGACTAATATGTTTTGGGGGCGCTTTTTAAGAAAATGATATCGAATTTGAGATTGGGACCCCTCGGCCCGACTTTTTTTAACTTATTGGATTAAATCAATATCAGGGTCGACTAATATGTTTTGGGGGGCGCTTTTTATGAAAATGATATCGAATTTGAGATTGGGCCCCCCGGGCCCCGACTTTTTTTAACTTTTGGATTAAATCGATATCAGGGTCGACTAATATGTTTTGGGGGGCGCTTTTTATGAAAATGATATCGAATTTGAGATTGGGACCCCTCGGCCCGACTTTTTTTAACTTTTTGGATTAAATCAATATCAGGGTCGACTAATATGTTTTTGGGGGCGCTTTTTAAGAAAATGATATCGAATTTGAGATTGGGCCCCTCGGCCCGACTTTTTTTAACTTATTGGATTAAATCAATATCAGGGTCGACTAATATGTTTTGGGGGGCGCTTTTTAAGAAAATGATATCGAATTTGAGATTGGGCCCCTCGGCCCTGACTTTTTTTAACTTTTGGATTAAATCAATATCAGGGTCGACTATATGTTTTGGGAGGCGCTTTTTATGAAATTGATATCGAGTTTGAGATAGTGCCCCCGGGCACCGACTTAGTAACTTTTCTGATTTACTAGATATCAGGGTCAAAAATTAAAGTTTGGAAGACGGTTTTTATCAAATACTGCCACATTTGAGATTGCACCCAGTGGATTCAGTTTTTGGAATTAGTCGATATCAGGGCCATTACTGTTTAAGGGACGCATTTTATAAAAAAAATCGGACATCATTTTCATAAAAAGTGTCCCCCAAAACATAATAGTCGATCCTGATATTGATTTAATACAGAAGGTTAAAAAAAGGCGGGGCCCGGGGGGACTCAATCTCAAATTCGAAATCATTTTCTTAAAAAGGGCCACCAAAACATATTAGTCGACCCTGATATAGATTTAATCCAAAAAGTTAAAAAGTTGTTGCCCGGGGGGCTCAATCTCAAATTCGATATAATTTTCATAAAAAGCGCCCCCCAAAACATAATAGTCGATCCTGATATTGATTTAATCCAAAAAGTTAAAAAAAGTAGGGGCCCGGGGGGGCCCAATCTCAAATTCGAAATCATTTTCTTAAAAAGGGCCCCCCAAAACATATTAGTCGACCCTGATATGGATTTAATCCGAAAAGTTAAAAAAAGTCGTGGTCCGGGGGCCCTAATCTCAGATCCGACATCATTTTCATAAAAAGCGCCCCCCAAAACCTAATAGTTGACCCTGATGTCGATATAATCCGAAAAGTTACAAAAAGTCGGGCCCCGGGGGCACTATCTCAAATCCGACAGCATTATCATAAAATTCAAGTAGTGTAGAAAAAAAAAATGGTCCCCAAAGTTGATTAAATCCAAAATATTTTAATAATTCTTTATTTTATCGATTTAAATTAATATCGATACTATTTAAAAAAACTATACCCCCATAAGATAACAATGGACTTAAACATGGAAGAAATATTAAATATTCTACTCCTGTAATTTTTATAATGAAATACTCGATTACTTTGAAAAGTACTCAGAGTAAAATATTGCTGAGTAGATTTGAAAATAGAAAGTACTCAGGAGGACAGCTGATTACTTTTTGTACTCGTCAATCATGAGGTCTAGTAGTGATTAAAGTACTCGATACTCGAACCGGGCGAGTATTTGAGTAACTCTGTACAATTACTCTGTAATTGTACTTTTTACTCAGAGTACAATTTTGCCCATCTCTAGATACAACTACTGATTATTCAGAACAATATAACATTTGCATAAAATGATAAATGGTAAATGAATCAAATAAAATTAAAAAAAAACGGTGCAAATCATTTCTTAATTATTTATTATTTCCATACAATTATACAATTATATCTAAAGTAATATTAACTTATTAGTTACAAAGAAAAATAAATAAAAGGCGATTCCAATTATTGCACTAAACTTTTTTTTTAATCATTAGTAAAATGCTAAAAAAAAATAGCATTACTTCAGTAACACATTCAAAATTCAAAAACTAAAGGATATAACCTTTGTAGTAGAACATATAAAAAAAATCTAGAGACCATATCTTTGCTCCTAATTGTCCGAATTGAACGATTTTTTTTTTTTTTTTTAAGAAATTCCGTAACCTTTTAAAAAACCAAAAGCAACGCAGGTTTTACGGCCACTATTTTGAAAGCAAAAGGTTGATAGTAATGACGATGAAGGAGGATCATCCTCGGGTGACCTCTGATTTTATATCCAAATTTGAAAAAAATCAGTCCAATAGATTCGGAGAATATGCGCGGACGGCGGACGGAGAAAAAAAAAATTATTCGATTTTCGAATTCTACGTATACGTATATCTGAAACGTAAAACCTCAAATTTTGAGAGGGGGTTAAGTTTTTGAATTTTTTGATCGATCACAATGGTTCATTATTGAAAATAATAAACCAAAAGTTCAATAAATTACAATTAAAGCAAATTAGATTAATTTAAACCCGACTTTAAAGCAAATAAATCGGTGTGAAAAAAAGTTATTGAGATCTCATTTAATTTACAGGTTTTAAAATAAATTTTCATTGAGAACTCGGTCTCTCCTTGTTTTTCAAACCGTCCTACGCAGAAATTTCATTTCGGCAGCGGTGATTCTGCTCTCCTGTCGGTCTGTTAATATCCAGCTCTCCGCCCCGTACAAAAGTATGGGTAGATATATCTTGAAGATGTGTGGCTTGACATCTTTGCCTACTTCTCTCTTCCCTACCACAGTGGTACATATGTGGTAGTAAACTGCATTTGCCTTGTTAATCCAGTTAGATATTTCTGTGTCTACCTTTCCAGAGTCTATTACTCTACCCAGTGTGAAGTCTGTCACCACTTCTTATTCTTCTCCATTACAGTATATGTGGATATCTTTCTTCTTTCTTCCAACTTGCAGGATCTTACTTTTGTATTTATAAGCATCCCTTTTCGTTGGACCTCTTCATACCATTCCATAACTGCCAATTTCAACATTTCAACTGAGTTAGTACTTAAAACCATGTCGTCGGCGTAAAGGAGAAGCTCTATCACTACAAGATTAAAATTTCTAGGTTCCAGGAATGTCATGTCCATTCTTCTGTTACAAATGGAAGCCACTTCATCCATTAACAACAAGAACAATAAAGAGCTTAGGCTGTCTCCTTGTGACCATTGTTTCTCTTTGCAACACTGATTCATTAATAAATTATAGTTATATTTTAAAGGAAGGTGAACAGTTGAAATCTAGATGTAAAATTGGACCAATTAATTAACAAAATAAGTTTTTATTTATTCTTGTTTAAGATGTCACAAAAAAAAAGGTTCCAAAACCACTATAGGTCATAAAAACTGTAGAACTCAATTGGATGTAAATCTCTGAGTTCATTCTTTACGAAACTAATTTAAAGATGTTTTCAGAAAGAGGAAATGTTATTTTCATTTTTTAATTATTCGTTATTTTTCATTTTACTATAATTTGCTTTTGATAAATGTATATTGATTATTCTATCAATTTATGTATTTTTAGTTTAGTAATTTCACTTATTTTATTTTTACATTAATTTAAAATTACATCACATTACAACAAGAATCGTATCAGTCATCAAATTTGTACATTTTTAACAATTATTTCTGGTTAATAAAATTGTTTTTGAAGTGATTATAAGGGCAATGGTTAATGTCAGTTGAAGACATTTGGAGGGAATTGTTTTATGTTATTATTATATGTGTTATTATATAACAAATATGTGTAATTGTATTGTTGTAAAAAGTTTGTTTAAAATAGAAATGATTTGTTCTGTGATTGGAAATTAATTTTAACTATATCAACAAAAATCATACGTTGAAATAATGCAATACCATTATGAAAAATATAAACTGCATTGTTTATTCCATGTTATTTTGTGAGGCGTTATGACACTTTGACACAAATAAAACTTCTAATGCATATGGCTCAAATTTCATTTAATCTCTTGAATATAATTTTACTGAATTTCTACAACCTTAGCTACCAATACACCAGTAGGTTTCTGCAGAGGAGATGTGGATATTAGACCTTTTGTTCGAAATAGGTGAGCGAAGTTCCGCTGTGGCCGATTGCGTAACTCTTCCCGTTAATATGGACCCATGGTATCTAGACATGGGGTCTATAGTTGTGTCATTGAGACAGGATGTCCTTTTATTAGAACATTTAGACAAAACAATGTATTTGAAAATTTAAAAAAATTAAATCGTGTGCGGTGCGTGCATCACACAACTTTCATCTACTATTATTAAAAATAATTATTTTATTAGAAATAGGTTTCAAATTATAAGGAAGTGAAAGTAAAAATCATAGATGGTATAGTATGCTTACTTAAAACAATTAATTACCACATGTTTTCAGACAATCTGTTAGATTTATTTATTCTATTTTTTTTTTATTTACTTCTAATATTAACAGTGGTGAGTAAAAGAGGATTTTCGGAAAACTTTTTTAAACCACGAAACAAATGGAAAAGTCAATGAATATTATAAATTATTATTTACTGCAACACGCGAAAATCTTTTTTGGAAATCACAAGTAAGTGTAATGTAGCACTTAAATTAACAACAAATAAATGGAGGAGAGATAGGGCGTTCTCAACTTTTATCCATCTCCCAGTTTCTACACTGGTCCGCAAGTTCTCAGTTCCATATTACTATCATTTCTCCTTTTAGTTAGAATCAAATTCTTTCATAGTTTGTATTTAGATATAATGAATTTAAAACAGCTAAAGCAGAAAAAATGTGTAAATTCGATGATATAAGGTACTTTAGATACTCTTGTGTAGGTGGTACTATAGGGAGTGAAGGAAATGTTCAGCATTTCATCTAGCGTTGCCTAAAATAGATCTTGGTCTTGCAAAGTGCAAGACCAAGACCAATGCCGCCTAAGTGTTGCAAGACCAAGACGAGGACTGGTAAAAAAAATCGATTTTTTAAATAAAAATTAAGGCAAAATAGTTACTAACACTTGAAAATCTTAGTTACTGTATGTAAATAATTGGTATAACCAATATACTTTTGAATTTAACTCCTCCAATTTTTCATTCGGACTTACTTCTCTCTAAAAAATTACAGTAATAACTCTACAGTAATAAGCTAATAAGTAACTGCAAGACTGTTGCGCAAGACCAAGAACATGACTGAGACCAAGACCCGTCTCGGTCTCGCATTTGGGCAATACTAATTGCATACTTTTTGTAATGGCGTATTATTAAATATTGTATCAGAACGCCACCAACAGAAAATTTTCTTAAAGTGCTCTTAAATTTTCAACTTTTTGATGGATTTAAATGCACCTAAAACTTGAAATCGACCTGTCTGAGCTGGCAGACGAGCATTTTCGTAATACCTAACAGGAGTACTATCAGCATGTAAGATTGAAAACTTGCTTAAAATACTACGGCTTTTTCGGCTCTGGTTTCAAGTCTAGAAGGATAGAGAAGCACTTGATTCAAGCCTACGCCTCCCACGCAGCACCTACGCGGATGGAATACTTAGTAAATAAGAGACAACAATAGCCTGGCGACTAGAAACTATAATTACTGAAAAATGCACTGACTCACTGAGGTGAACTGTATCAATGAATCAGGTTTATCCTCCGTCGTATATTCGCATCTGATGCAATTAAAATTTGTGAATAGGTTTGGATTGATGAAAAATAATTATGGTGTATCAGGCTTGTATGTAAGAAAACATATAATTAATATAAAAAATTGGAGCAACTTTACTTTAATAATCTTTTCTTACTGACCGTAGCATTTTAAATACGGGGTTCTAATAAAATTAACATGAATTACCTAAGTGAATCCTGGCAACAAACATGTCCTTAGTGTGTTCTGTAATTTATATAAAAATATACATAGGTGCAAATATATCATTAAACATACTGGCTTTACCCGGCCACGCGCTGATGTGGCTCAGTCACTATGGCAAAATGAAAAAGAATGAAAATAGAAAGCATATATGAATGGCTTAATATCTAAGGACAGCTGTCATTTTTAAAAAGTTGAAAAAAAAAGAATTGACTGTAACATTAATTAATTAATAAAGCTTCAATTTAAACTAATTCAAATGATTTTTTTTCATGGTTCAGCTTGAATATTCTTAAATAAAATCATCAGAAACAGTTTGAATCGAACCCTTAAACAAAAATTGACTTTTTCTCTGCTTTCAAGAAATGACAGAGATCCGTCTTTATTAATAAAAATTGTAGTGGAAAAATAAACCTTATTCGTAAAAGAAACCTTACGAAAAACGGCGCAACCTTATTCTAACGCAATTTTAAAGAAAGTAATTTATTAAAATGTACAATAAACTTAAATAGATGAAAAACATATTTCTACAAGGAATCCAGAACATGAATGGCGTTGATTATTACTCAAGGGTGAATTGTTCATAAATAATAGCATATCAAATATTTGAGATGTAACATACACCCCGAGATGTATTCCCAAGTATTGGGAAAAATATAAATTTGAACTTATTTATTTGTATATGAATTTATTTATTTGTAACCCAAATATATATTTTTGAATTTTATTTAATGAAATTTAGAACTGAATTAGAAATAAAATATAACTAGAAAATATCGACCGAAAAAGCATAATGGCCTGAACAAACTTGTCAAGAAGCTGCCCAATGTTAGTATTTCCTTCATAGTTCAGTTCTACAGTAAGAAAATCTCGAAGTAATGTTCTTTTCATACACCTAGGAGGATCAGGAATCGCGGAATTATAGCGATGCTACAGGGATCTGATACCTACCCCTGTCTAAAAGGTCAAACATCAGAAGAAATCCTTTTCCAATTAACATAGTTAATTAATAACATGTCCTGAAAATACCTCAAAACAATTAAAGGCCTACGAGTGATTTTATAATGGCATGATAAGAAAGGTCTTCTCAGAATATTAGAAAACACCCAGATCATTATGTCATACATCATTAAATATATCTATTACTGGGGTGTTCTAAATAAAAAATCAGCCATATGACGGTCTTTTATCTAGCGATAAAACGAAAGCTAAAAAAGTCACGATTTTAACTTAACAGGACCAGTTGGAAGTTAGAAGAAGTCCTAAATCTCAATCTGAAGAAAAAGAGGTTACGCTAGTGAAAACTTTGTCAGTACTCCATTATTCACGGAATTTTATTTATAGTGTTAACATGACGTCTTGTACCCACCCATTAAAGTGGAGCAATACTTGTAAAGCAGTAACGACAACAACTTCAGAAACTAGGAATTCAAGTCATGGACCCAAGACATTTTCACAAAACACTAGAATTTTATCAACATCTATACTTTAACAATTGTCATACGAAAAGGAAAAGCATCAGAAAAGTTGATAAAAAAAAAAATGCAAGAAGTTAAATTGGAAATAAATGTTCTTCTATAAAAAAACAATCCCAAAAAAGATCGATCCCCTCCTCCTCAGATGTTGACAGCTTCCTCCTCCAGCTTGGGTCACGGCTCCGATCAATCATCTTTCTTCTCCTTCACTTCCGCTCATCGTCCTGATCTTCCCAACGTATCTTCATTTCCTCATATCGACGAAGGATATAAAGAAACTCCGAAAATATTGACGTCAGACTAATCTATAAGTTGGAGACTATGTGCTTTATATTTTTTCCCATCTACCACTATACTGACAATGAAATGAAAATATGTCTTTATTCTAATAAAAAAGATGTATCGCTATTGCATGTATCAAGATAATCGCAAAGCACACAAACACTAGGCAATCGAAGTCGAAGAGAGAAAATAAGAGAAATGAACAATGTAAGTTTAAGAGTTTAGAATCCAAAGATTTTTTGGAATTGTATATCAATAATTTTCGCTATGTTTAGACAATATAATGACACTAGGATTGACCTAAGAAAAGGAGTCTGGAATAGCTTTGATTTTTCCAGTATACATTGGCAAATTACTGTTCACAGACTAGAGGAAAATACTATTAAAATCGTATACTACTATACTAGTCCGGCAAGTGGACATTGTGGTCCTTTTTGCTAACTTGAGGTTGCCGTCGCGTACTTACCAGAACATGGGAGTGTCAAAATTAATTTCTAGGGTCCTCAGAGAAATAAATATTAATCAACTAAGGTGGGAATCGAAAACATAACCATCACGTCCTTGGTACGAAAATAATTCAGGACATAATAGACAGATCACTGGCTTGAGTTAGAAGTTAGTTTATTATTTCTTCTTCTCAAACAAATTAAAAAGTAGTAACATAAGCTTGTTAAAGTAGCGATAGCAGGAATTATTAATAACAACACATTTGTAGTTGAATTTTCCATAAATACTGCAAATTGATAAAAATAAAACTATGATTAGCAATTCACCAGTTATTCAGTAGTGAAAATACAAAACATCAATTTCTTTTTTTTTTAAAGCTAACCTTCCGCGATATTTTTCAAATAATTATAAACATTATTAACCTCTTTTAGCTATGAAGACCTTGTAGATCTTTGACCAACGTTACCATCCTTATCTATCTCAGCCAATCTTGAGCTATTGCTTTATAGTTTGTTGCATGGAGCTCTATAGAATATTTTTTGATTCTAGTCCCCGCCAATGATCTATATAAATATATACATAAGTGCAAAATGTGTGATATTATATTATTTGTAAAACTAAATAATTAATTTTTAATAAAATGTTAGAAATTTAAAACTGAATTAAAAATAAAATATGAACTATTAATAAGCTAGTAAATAAGAATAGAATTAGCATAATGAACAAACTACCCAGTGGTAGTATTCCCTTAATAGTTCTAAAGTTTAGAAGATTGCAATGCAATCTTCTTTTCAGACGCCTAGAAGAATCCATAATCGAGGAAATATACAGATGACTGCTATAGGATCAAATACCGATCTTCGTCTAGGGGTCTAAATGGTCGTTTTTTATTCTGTCTGTTCATCTAGTTCCGGTTCTCTTGCCAAAGAATATGAGATTCATTTCTGTGTAGAGGTTACCAGATGGAATGCTTCGAGCCATAAGATATATCTATTGTTTGAGAAAGACGTCCATCTTTACCTTATGACCTTCATATCATGAGATATTGATTGACCAGTTTTTAAAGAAAAATCTTTATAACATTTATTTAAAAGAATATATTAATTATAAAGACACACGATCGCATTAAATGTCCGTGAGAAAGACACCCAAAACATCTGTCGGGCAATGAGCAGCTGTACTGAAAATATCACAGATTAACGATGCTGATGATGCAGCTGGGTTTAAAGCTCCCAGAGCTGAATGAGTCCTGGGAACGATCGTGAGAGAGTGTACGAGTATGGGATAGGATTCAAAAAGAGGGATTTGGTTCAGTTGTGTCCAAGTTAATTTAACAGAATTTAGTTAAAAAAATTATTACAACGCAAATAAATAAACGAAAAAAAGGAATTAGAAAAACAAAAAAATTAGAAAATGAAGAAAGTTTAAACATTGACGGTTACCAATGTTATAATAATAATGTTAGCGAAAAATCACGAAATTGCTTTTTGAACCTCATAAATATAGTTAGAACATGGATGGTCTATATTCGGAAAGGAAATTGGTTCAGTAATTCATTTCATGGTAATTTTCGTCTGTGAATATTTGGCAGAGTGAATAAATTTAGCTTTGTGTTACCTAACATAGTTTCCTTGAGGTCGTTAAATACTACCTAAGTGTGTAAATTTGTTAAGAAATGGATTAAGACAGGAAAAAATACGTCTTTTTATTCCCTAAGCAAATATAAATATTTTTAAACCTATATTTTGTCAGAGAGTTTTCTATAATTTTTTATTATCCCTAATGACATAAAAACGTAGATACTTTTAAACACTATATAATTACATAATTCGCTCTTTTTTTAGGGACGTTTCATAAGAATATGCTGTGTAGGTTTATTTGTGGCAAGGAAGAGATAGAACTGAAATATTTTCATGTATAATGATGTGTAAATCAATTTTAAAATCTCTAGAATTTAAACGACATATTTTACGAAGTAACTTTTTTCAGATGCACGTAAAGCTTCTGAGAAAAATGACGAATTAATTACGAAAGTGGAAAACACATAACAAATAAGGAAGTTTAACTATAACTAGAAAAAATTATAAGTATTTTATTGTTAAAGTGTTTTCACCATCCTTCACCTAATATTATAGGGGTATTCATGCACTTGTTATAAATGCTTAATGTGCTAATCTGTTAAATTATTATCAGTTACACTAAGGTCATGTCTGTACTGTAAATAAAGTTCATGAGTTCTTAATTGATTTACTAACATTTTGATTTATTTTTAAAATGCCAAAGCGAAATGAAGAGTGAATCTTCATACTAGATTATTTGGATAAAAATGCTTTATTAGGCTATAGAAATTATACGAGTATTCATGCAACCAGTGCTAAGTATTTTAAACCTTTTAAATGCGTAAAGTCGAGGAAATATTAATGAAAAGTGTGTTAAATATGGCCGCTAGTACTCTCGATTTTAACGCCGCCTAGGGTCCTGCAAAGTGTTGCTAAATTCGTAAAAGAATGGAGAAGGTTATTGTAAGATTTTGATGAGTTCGGTTTGATTCGAATTACAAAAATTAAGGAAAAGTATTGCAAAAATAATATATTTGTTGAGAAAAATGGAAAAAGAACTGACAAATATACACAACAGTTAAAGATTTTTTTTCTACAAATAAATTGTGGAGTTTCCACTTTTTTTTTTTAATTTATTGCCCATTAACTATTTTTAAAAAAATAGCTGAAGATGATTTATAAAAATATAAACAAGAGATACGAAAAACTATTTACTTTTAATGAAAATAAGGAATTTTTATAATTCATAATTGGTAATTGGTTGACTGTCGTGGATAATGAAGAGAAGAATAGTTGGGGTGTTCAGTCAAAAAGGAAGGCAAAAATAAATAAATCGGCATATGTAAAAAATAAATATTATAATTTATTTTTGCCTTCCTTTTTGACTGAACACCCCAACTATTCTTCTCTTCAATTTTTATAATTGTTGTGAGGACTAGCTAAACTAACCTCCCACTTTTAATTCGCCTCCTCTCCATATCTCGTGATTGATGAACCTTTGATTTCCGAATTCTCGGAAATCCGCCAGACATCACCTTCAGTACTTTGATCAGTACCTTACACGATCAATCAGAACGTCAATGCCTCAGAATGCAATTCCCGATGACCGTGTAGGATCCGCAACTACTTTTATTTGTTCTTTGTTTGTGTACAACATCCACAGAAATGTAAGTTGTATCCACAGCTTGTATTTCATCGGTGCATTAATCAAGTTCTTTGATCAATCATTGGATCATTTTTAACCAAGTAATCCAGCATGAAGATTTAATCTTCATTTCGCTTTGGCATTTTAAAAACAAATCAAAACGTTAGTAAACCAATAAGAAACTCACAAACTTTGTTTACAGTACAGACATACCCTAGGTTGGCACATTAAGAATTTATAAAAAGTGCATGAATATCCCTTAATTTTTATTTTTATGTTCATAGTTCTTTCTAAAATTAAATTTTTAATGACTGGTAAGTAACATATAAAAGAAACCATAAATTATTTAACGTTACATTAAATATAAAACATATATATATATATATATATATATATATATATATATATTTAAAGTGCATGAATATCTCTTAATTTTTATTTTTATGTTCATAGTTCTTTCTAAAATTAAATTCTTAATGACTGGTAAGTAACATATAAAAGAATATATAAAGACTTAAAACCATAAATTATTTAACGTTACATTAAATATAAAACAAAGATAAAAAATATAATTAAAAAATAACGAAATAAATTCCATTTTTTACCCAGCAATTTCTTAAATAGACAAAAACAAATTAGTCAAGTTGTTTGTCCATACAATTAAGTGAAATTCCGTTTGGCTTCTAATAGATAGTTGAACAGTTTTAAAAATGAATTAACTAATTATAACGAATTATTTGATAAATAAACAGACTATTTTTTTTTTCAAAAACTGATTTAGGCCTTACCTCACTAAAACCTCATGAATTAGCTTAGTTTAAGTTAATATAGAAATTTAAAAAAAATATAAATATGAATAGTCAACTATTCACAAGTATTTTGGAAGACAGATATTTTTTTGTATTATTGAAATTTACACCTGTATTAAATGATAAATACAACAAATAAACATGAAACAAGTAGCATGACATGTACAACATGCAGAGAAACTACCCATTGGTAGCACTCCATTTTTAAAGAAAAAACTTATACATATATATATATATATATATATATTTTTACCACTATTTAGCCTTTTTATGACCGCAACCCCGGACCATCTCCTTCCTTTATAATGCAACGGTCAACCATTAAATATTCAATATATATATATAGTTAAAATTTGACCGTCTGTAATTTTGTATATATTAATTATTTTCGGTTCTATGCATATTGGTTTATTTTTATGTGAATTTCTTTTCACTTAAACCATTTGTCCAGAACTACATCCTACCAGTTTTTAACTTTTTATAAATAGTTAATTACACAATCAATATATTCTAAAGGTACGTCCAGAAGTGTTCAATAATCTAACCAATAGTAAATCATCCTTTGACAAACATTGGAAATGCGTGTGGCCGTACTTTAAGTTGTTAAACGGAGTGCTCACCATATAAGACATGTGTTCAAAAGGAATTTTAAATTGTGTTTGGTAGGCTGCATCATAATTAGGCCAAGGTTGGAAGCGAGGTTGCAGTATTCGGTCAGACGAAACTCAGCTCAGATAACGCCTAATATAAAAAACGTGAAAAGTAGAAGATAAATAAAAGACTAAAATAAACGAAGACGAGCGAAATAACTACCTTTACAAAAAAATAAAATATTTTATAGATATTAAAGTGTATTTGATTTACAATAAGTATATTTACGCAATAGATCTTTATATAAAAAAAGAAATTAAAATTCACATGCAAAGAAAAAAAGTATAAGAAATCGATGAGTAAAAATATTTAAAAAAAAAAAACTAAGATATTTCTCTTCCAGAATACCTGATATCGATGGCCAAATATCAGAGGTTGAAACAGTTATCTTTTTTTACAAATGAGTTCAACTTTAACTGTTTGAAAAAACTTAAATCAATAAGAGGTTGAATCCAAAAGTTAAAAAAAAAAAACTGTTAAATAAAAGTTCTAGCTTAAAAAAGTTTTTACTTTTTTAAAACATATAAAAATGTCACAAACAAGCATTTGTAAAACTTTTACCCATTCCCTCTAAAATAAAAGATATACGTACAAAGTAATTAATAATTATTACGTGGAAAACCGATAAATTCCAGTGATCCTGGAAAATAATTTGGTGTCAACGTAGAGAACACTGTACAATACCTACTATAAGTTTTATACGTTAATCAGAATTGATTAATTAGAAAAGTAAAACCTTTAATGTTTTTTAATTAACGTGATACATAATATCTTGTTCCATACCTTGTAAATATTAGCTATGTTAAATGCATAGCAAAATTATCATAATGTTTTCTACAGCTATCTACACATATTGATATATATGTTTATTGTTATAATAGTTTCTATAGCTATGTACTCATACTGATATGTATGTTTTCTGTTAATAAAAACGTAAAACATATTACTTTTTACCAAAACTTATTCAAGTAAATGGTATATAAAAACCTTCAGAAAAGAGTAAATGGTAGGAAAATGAAAATTAAGAAAATAACGATTTGAAATGGTATGTATCAATAAAAGTAAAAGTTCAACAAAAACTTTTATACATATATAGGTAAAAGTTAAATTTTTACTTTTAATTATAAGAGTTGACTGTTTCGACTCCTGCCAAATATGAACACGTCCTAAGAGAATTTGTTTGCAGTTATTTATTAATCTCTTGATATATAAATAAACTATCAAGTTCCATCTATCGTACAATCATACTCGAAGAAAGTTGAAACCATAATGGACCTTTTGTAAATATGCATAAGTTCTGGCGATGGTCAGATTCTTCACTGAAACCAGATGCGTTTGCAACGCTCTCCAATGGATTTCAATACGAGGAAAACGTTTCAAAGAGAAGAGCTAATATCTTCTGAAGCACTGATTTTTTCACTGAAGGAAGAAGGCAAGCCTGATTCGGAGTTCCTATGGCGGTTTGTAAAAAGTAAACATAATTATGACAGTATTTAAAATGCTTCTTTTACTATTTTTTCCTATTTATTATTTTATTTATATTTTCAGTGACTATGGTGTGAATGAGCTCTTATCTCACTGTTATCATTCTCCTTGATTGTGAAAGCATCTTATATTACTCAATAAAAACACTTATATTACTTTGACGTAAGTTATTTTTTCTTTACAGATCCTTATACGTGTAAGAAATATGTAATAGAGCGGAGTATTGTGATAAGTTGAAAATTTCAGACCCAAATTTTAAAGTGTTTTTTTTTTCGTTGCATTGTAGGCCATATAGACCTTTTGCCGCCTTAACAAGCCTGTCTTGGGCTATTTCTTTCCAGTTTTCTGCACGCAGCTCTATTGTATCTTTGTTGATTCAAGCTACAGGACCCTTTTTTTTGTCCTTCCCTTCCTCGCCGTTAAGGCTATACGGGATTTTCCCGGGCCAGGGAGTGTGGGCGGGGATTTAAAAGACTCCCCCGGCACCGGGACGCGAACTCGTGACTATTTTTATATCTTTAATTCATATGTCAGGTTGCCAGGCAACGGCGGTGCACTGCACACGCTTTAGCCCATTCGGCTACCCCCCCACAAGCTACAGGACCCGTCCATCATAACTTCCGAGCCTTCATATCATGGAATACTGATTAACCAGTTTCAGTAAGCAGCGCTTTATTGGTCTTTTATACCCAAGTGTTTCAACGGCTCGTATGGCACTTTAAAGTGAAAATCTTTTCCGTAGTAATTCTGTGGATTTAACTTCTTAAGAGAAATTCTGTCAGTTTGTACGTATAAGAGCTACCAGATAAGAGGATTTTATTCAATATGAAAAATAAATAAATGATCACAAAAAATGTATTAAAGAAGTTATCATGTGAGTCTATCAATATGCTCGCAATAATAGTGAAAAAATGTGGTGTCAAATCAAAGCTGAAAAAATCAGACCACATACAACACACAGTAATCAGTTACTTAATTTGTTACAATGATGAACATTGTATGACTTTAATTGTTGTTTTAATATTTTTCATATTTCACAGATAGAGCCTCTGCCGATTCTCGAATATCATTTAAAATCCATTAACAAAACAAAAAATATTTAAAATTCAAAAAACTTAAAACGAATAGAATGGACTAGAGAACCTAGATAGAAAATTTGAGAAATGGCACAATGCCTGTGCCAAATCTCAAAATTACTGTTCAAGGTCACCTAAATACATCGATTTCATAGATTATGTAATATTTGTTTTTTTTTTTACTAAAATATTAAATAAACCAAAATATCATTATACAATTAAACAACCGAGCAACGCTAAATAATTTCTAATAACTATAGAATAAAAAAAAATAATTTGATCATAATTTAAAAGAAGACAGAGTTAATGTCTAAATAACGATAATAATCGTGGGCGGTGCTTTATTTATTATCACTAATGTTACTTTTTGTTTGTACCTTAAATTGGTAAAAAAAGTCATTCAAAACTAAACTGAAAAATAAAAATGAGTCGATTTTCATCGAATTAGGTCCAATTTTTTACTTTCACTTGCTTATATATGTAATATATAGTAAGTGTAAGTATTGATATCGTGAACATTTTAGAGTCTGAGTTTTCAACGGAAATACACGTTTTGAGCCCAAATAACTTTGTCCCGAAAAATGGTTTGTGCGTATGTGAACATTCTAGCTCGAAAACGAAAAGTCGAACGAAACTGATATTACGTATTTAAGGTAGGTATATGCCTTAGATGCCTTACATGTAGCAATTTTATCATTAAAATCGGCTAACTGGAAGTGCTACTTTATATCAACGCCGAAACACATTTTTACTATTTTCTCAAAAACGGCTCTAACGATTTTGATTAAACTCGGGGTATCATTGAATAATTAAGTGGTCTTTAATATCATTTAGGTCTCATTCCCGTTGATGTCACTTTACAGGGTTTAAATGCCCAATCTTCATATACGTCTTCCTCTAAAGTACCTTTCATATGGTTCATTTCAAATAAAAATCTCTCATTATTAAAAGTTACGAAAAAATGCTAAATATAATTTTGAAAGAATTTGATAATTGAATAAAGGAGAAAAAAATAAAAATTCTTATCTAGGTCGAAAATGAATCTCCGGAAATATTAGTCAAAAGGTTCAAAACGATATGATATATCCATAATGATGTAGAGATGGTTGACCGTTGATATAATATGAGAAGGAGTTTGTCGGGGGTGCGGTCAGATAAATACTAAATTAAAATATAGTAGTTATTTTATTCTAATTTTGCCGACGTTTCGACACACTTTGCAGGTCGTCTTCAGGGCTACAAAAGATACAAAACATGATGAGAATAAAAATTAAATAAAAGTAGATATAAAATAAGAAGAAGATGTCAGATACAGAAATAAAAGATGATATCAGAGATATAGTGGGTGACAATGTAGTAAAATGTTAAGTATATATATATATATGTAGAAGATACAAATAAATGGAAAATTTTCCTTTATTTTTATTTTTATTCATACTTATTTTCCATTTATTTGTATCTTCTACATATATAATTAATATTTTACTACATTGTCACCCATTATATCTCTGATATCATCTTTTATTTCTGTATCTGACAACTTCTTTTTATTTTATATCTACATATATTTAATTTTTATTCTCAACATGTTTTGTATCTTTTGTAGCCCTGAACACGATCTGCAAAGTGGGTCGAAACGTCGGCAAAATTAAAATAAAATAATTACTATATTTTAATTTAGTATTTATCTAACCGTACCCCCGACAAACTCCTTCTCATGATATGATATATCGTTGGAAAGCGGAGAATTTTAGAACAAAAAAAATCTAATATAGAAAGTTGTAGAAGATAATGGAGAGTGGAAGAAATTATAAAGACAAATTTCTTAAAACTAACATTATTTAACGTAAATCACACGTTTTCAAGAAAATCAAATGAAATTTACTAACTAAATAATAATAATAAAAAGGCTTAGCGAACCCGAAGGTTCGATGCCGACACCACCAATCGCTTATTGCACACCTCCCTCCATCGTTCGCCGTCCAAAACCAGTCCCTTCAGATCGGCTTTAATGCAATCTTCCCACCTTCGCTAAGGTCTACCCCTCGGACGCTTACCATTCGGCACAGCAAATATTAACCTTTTAGGAATTCTATCGTTACTAAGCCCAACAACTTTACAAGCCCATTTGATTCGCCGCGATGAAATTACCTCAATTATATTATCCGGATACAGCTCACGTCTTCGGTCCGAATATTCTACGCAATACTTTATTTTCAAACACCTTAAGACGCTGCTCATCCCTTAATGTAAGCGGCCAAGTTTCGCACCCATAAAGAACTGTAGGCAAGATAATTGTTTTATAGATTCTAATTTTTGAGTTTCGGGACAAGAGGCGCGAACTAAGTAGTTTTGTCACAGAAAAATAACAAGCATTCCCCGCCTTCAGTCTAACCTTAATCTCTTCTTCAATTTCGTTTTTTCTAGTTATCGTAGAACCTAAATACCTAAATTTATCTACCTGTTCAAACATATTACCATCTATATCGATATCACCAGTAGTATCGCCATTTTTGCAGCTAACCATATATTTTGTTTTATCCACGTTTATTTCGAGTCCTAGTTCTTTACCGGCTTTCATTAACGTTGTCGTATTTAGTTTTATAGTTTCAAGGTCTTCGCTTAACATTACAAGATCATCCGCATAGCCCAGCACGGATATTGTCCCACCCATATCCAACCCTTTCTCGGTACGCATTACCTCCCTAATGGCATGTTCTAATGCCAAATTGAACAGGACAGGCGAAAGGGAATCCCCCTGTTTTAAACCCGAACGAACCTCAAAATTTTCGGACAGATTATTACCGATTCTAATTTTATTGAGTGTCTCCGTCAAACACATCCTGACTAGATTTACTAATTTTTTAGGAATCCCCTGCTCGATTAGAATATTATACAGTTTCTGGCGGTCAATAGAATCGAAAGCCTTTTTAAAATCTATATACAGCTGGTGAACAATACCGTTGTACTCCAATTTTTTCTCTGATATTCGCCGTAAAGAAAACATTTCATCAATAGTCGAACGATTCCTTCTAAATCCGCATTGGTAGTCTCCGATAATTTCCTCCGTATTCCGTGATTCGAGTGGTTAAGATTAAAGTGAATATTTTATAACATACCGGAAGGAGTAAAATTCCTCGATAGTTATTACAATCCGTCCTCGGACCCTTTTTGTGAATCGGAATAAGAATAGATTCTTCCCATTCTTCAGGTAATTTCTCATTCACCCAGATCTTTTTAACCAACCGATGTATTTTAGAAACTCCAGCTTCCCCGCATGCCTTAATTAGTTCAGTGGGAATATTGTCGGTTCCCGCTGCTTTATAAGATTTTAATTTTCCGATAGCTAATTCAACTTCCTCTTTACTTGGTCCTTCTATTAACGGTTCAGCACTCTGGTACTCAGAAGGAGGACACAGATCATAATTTCTCGTATTTAAAATATTGTCATAGTGGTCCTTAAATTTATTCAATATGTAACCGGATCGGTCAAAATATTGTTATTATCATCCCTAATTCCAGATGGTACGGACCCTACACATTTACGTGATCTGTTTATACCTTTGTACATGTCTCTTACGTTATTTTCGATTCAATTAGTTTCTATTTCAATTATTTTATTTTTAAGATACTACCTTTCTTTATTTTTGAGCAATTTTGTCGTTTCGTTCTTTGAGGTTCGGAAGTATTCCAGATTGTCATCGCTAGGATTATTTAGGAGTTCTGCGCATGCGTTAGCCCTAGTTAAACATACGTCAGGTCGTCTCTTAAAAAATCTC
Organism: Nezara viridula; assembly: GCA_928085145.1. Classification (NCBI taxonomy): domain Eukaryota; kingdom Metazoa; phylum Arthropoda; class Insecta; order Hemiptera; family Pentatomidae; genus Nezara; species Nezara viridula. Next base: position 95,028,714 of record OV725077.1, read on the forward strand.
AAATATCAGTGGCAGTATACAAGCTTAATGTGAACAATTAGTGTTATCAGTTACATTAACAATTACGTTTGATACTGGACAAAAAAATAAGGTGAGTAATCACTTATTTACAACTCAAGAGTGAACAGTGTAAATAGACCTTAGGTTAGTTAGATAACCGCCAACCATAATACACATCGTTAATCTGACTAGTGGGCTGGAGCCCTTCGTCGGAAGCAGACCTGCGCTCTCCAAGCGCGTCTATATTTTCGTCTTCAATAAAAATATATTTTTTTCATCGTCTCACTTTTATCAATTTTTCTTTTAAAAAATTAATATGAAATGCGATATTATCACATGCTAATGTCGAGTAAGGGCAAAAACACTAGGTCCAGGAGCCTCGATACTACAATAAGTTCTCCCATTAAAAAAAAGACAAGGCATCCGAAAAGAAACACTCCACCAGCCACACCAGGGAGCTCCATAGAGCTCAAGCTATGGGCGAAGAATCGCCGTTTTTCACTTCAAATCCATTTGAAGTGCTTTCAAATATAAATAACGAACAAATGGAAGCAGCATCCACCCCCAGAGAACCTAAACCCCCACCAATATTTGTTAGAAATATTAAAAATTTTCAATTGATGTGTCATCAATTGAATAATCTAGTAGGTTCAGGAAAATATTTATGCTAAAGCCGCACCAATGACAATAAATTAATGCCCGACACTCCAGAAACTTACAGAAAAATGATAAAATATTTATCTGACACCAAGGCTGATTACCACACGTATCAACTGCGTCAAGAGAGGGCGATCAGGGTCGTTATCAGAAGACTGCACCCATCTACGCCAACAGATGCTATAAAAGAAGAGCTCATGGGTATGAGGTTCCATGTTCGCCAGATAGTGAACATATTCAAGGAGGATAAAGATCAGCCTGGAATAAAAAATAAAATACCTCTTCCACTATTCTTCGTTGACCTTAACCGAACACCCGATGTCGAAAACATCTACAAGGTCACACACCTTTATTATACAAGCGTTGTTGTAGAAAAGCCCTACAGCAAGCGCGACATCGTTCAATGCCATAACTGCCAGGCTTATGGCCATACGAAACGGTATTGTCATCACATTCCTAGATGTGTGAGGTGTGATGAGCAACACAAAACAGAGGACTGTAGGAAGTCTATAACTTCACATGCAGCATGCGCTTTATGCCACCAAGGACACCCAGCCAACTACAAGGGTTGTCAAACACACAAAGATTTAAAAACACGAATGTGCGCAACGCCTAGAGAAGAAGGGACATCCAGGCCACCAAGACAACCCTCTAGAACAGTAAACGGAAGAGTGTCCTATGCTCAGATGTTCAAAGGAGACACTGTAACCACTCAATCTCAGGCCCTGCCACAAGAACCTAAACCTCAAGAATTCACACATCAACCTCAAGACCCATATCCCTCCATCCCCGAACGTAGGTTAAATACTCGACTAACCAACAAACGACAAATCAACGTTTCCCGACTATCTATCGAACCGACCATCCTGATGGAACAGCACATGGTGGCACTGCCATAATTATCCATCGATCCGTTTCCCATCATTTGTTTCCCTTACCAAGCCATAATTTCCTACAATCCACAGCCGTAATAATCCAAACACCGCTTTACCCAATAACACTAGTTGCGGCATATTCCCCGCCTAAAACACCCATTTCCGAATCCCAAATAATTTTCTTCCTGAATTCCTTAGGACACCACTTCCTCCTAGGTGCAGATCTAAATGCAAAACATCAGCAATGGGGAGCCAGATCCACAAATTCTCGAGGGCGAACATTGCTATCTGCACTTAATTCCTATCGCAGCAACATCCTTTCACCTAATACTCCCATATACTGGCCAACTGATCCCCACCGCAATCCCGACCTTTTAGACTTTTTCCCTCACAAAGGTCTAGGATCACTACACTGCTCCATTTCAAGGTTTGATGATCTTTCCTCAGACCATAGTCCTCTAGTCCTAACCGTTTCCACATCTCCCATTCCCAAATCATCCCCACCTTCATTTATCAGGGAGCCAGTTAACTGAAACCTTTTCCGTCAAATACTGGAAGATAATATAGACCTCAGAGTTTCCTTAAAAACACCTGAAGCCCTCGACGATGCAGTGCATTCCTTCACTACCCTGATCCAGCATGCAGCTTGGACTGCATCCTCACCTGATCATCCCAAAAAAAACCTACTGGACCTAATCCATAGCAAACGTTGCTCTAGGACCCTTTGGCAAAGAACCAGGCATCCTGATGACCGGTTATCGTATAATTATTATTCTAAACAGGTAAAAAAGAAACTGGATACCTTTATAACCCAATCCTACAATTCCTACCTCTCCTCATTATCCGCTAGTGATAACTCCCTCTGGAATGTAACCAAAAAAATCCTTAAATTCCAGTCCATTTCCCATCCACTTCGCCGTGATGATGGTTCCTGGGCTTCGTCAGATGCCAATAGAGCAGAAGAGTTTGCTAAACATCTTTCCTACACATTCACCCCTCATCCCGAACTCCATTCCAGCCACACTGCTGAAGTTGAAGAATTCCTCTCTTCACCAATTCCTCTCTCTCTACCTCCAAAACCTTTTAACCCCTCTGAGGTCAAATTCCTTATAAACAAATTAAAACCCCGAAAATCCCCTGGATATGATCTCCTCACTTCACAAATCCTCAGACAACTTCCCAAAAAAGCAATCATATTCCTTACCTATCTATACAACTGCATCCTTCGTACCACCAACTTTCCATTGATGTGGAAACACTCCGTAATCATCCTGTTTTCAAAACCAGGTAAACCTGTTAATAACACATCATCCTATAGACCGATAAGCTTACTCCTCTCAAAAATCTTTGAGAAAATCCTTCTCAAACGCATCCTACCCATAATCGAATCCCACAACATCCCTTCTCATCAGTTTGGATTCCGCTCAAGACATTCCACTGTCCAACAAGGCCTTCGTGTTGTGGACCATATATCCTCTGCACTTGAAAACAAGCATTATTGCACTGGTGCCTTTCTGGACGTAGCGCAAGTTTTCGACCGGGTGTGGCACGATGGCTTGCTTTTCAAGCTCAAAACCTATTTACCCCAATCCTTATACCTAGTCCTCAAATCCTACTTCTCAAATCGATCCTTTCAAGTCCGTTGTGACACCGAATTCTCCACTTACTATCCAGTTGAGACTGGTGTTCCACAAGGCAGTGTCTTGGGCCCAGTTCTCTACATCCTCTTCACTTCCGATATCCCTTCAAATCCCCATACCTTTCTAGCTACATTTGCTGATGATACTGCCATTCTATCCTCCCACTCAGATCCTCAAATAGCATCTCTAAACCTACACTCTCACCTCTCGTTGATTGAGCAGTGGTGTAACAACTGGCGCATCAAAATCAATGAATCAAAATGCAAACATATCACTTTTACCCTGCGACGCAGATCCTGTCCGTCAATCCTTTTTAATCCAATTCCACTTCCCTACTCAGACACAGTCCGTTACCTTGGCTTCCTTCTTGACAAAAGACTAACTTGGAACCGACATACCAGACTTAAAAGACAAGAACTTAACCGACGATATGGCCAGCTGTATAGATTACTAAGTAGGACATCCCATCTTTCGATTGAAAATAAACTTTTAATCTACAAGACCATACTGAAACCTATCTGGACCTACGGACTTGAACTGTGGGGAACTGCTAAACATTCGAATATCAAACGCATCCAATCCTTCCAGTCCAAAGTACTTAGAACAATAGTCAATGCCCCATATTATGTCACAAACAAGACCCTACACCATGACCTTAACATCCCATTTGTCCTCGACATCATCCCAACCAGATTCTCAAACTTTCACCAGAACCTTATCCATCATCCAAATCCTCTAGCTCAATCCCTATCCAGCTCCCTTCATCCCTACAATCCTCCACGGAGGTTAAAACGGCAGTGGCCGCGAGATCTATTGTAAATATGCTTCTGGAGTCCTGGAAATGGCCAGCTTCTCCACTCATGTCCCGAGAGTCTGTGACTCTAGTGCCCTCTTTCAGTCTCCATTGGCTTCTAATACTAGTGATGCGGCTGGAAAAGTGGCACTGGGATCTCCTGGAGTCTTGCTTTGCCTTCCACATGTGGGGAAAAAAGCCTGGCTCGGAGATTCCTGGGCGAATGTATATATTGTATATAGGTATGATTGTGTTTAGAAGTTTCTATTTTATGTTATTTGTTTACTTTTTTTTTTCTTTTATTTACTTTATTCATCGGTACTATTTATTTACTTTTTATATTTATATTTATTTCTCTATTATGTGTATATATTGTATGAATGAGAACTCTTAGCCCTAATACTTATAGCCCTCCAGCAGTGGCTGATTGTATTATTATTCAATAAATAGATTTAAAAAAAAAAAAAAGGATTATTCAGAGCTTTTAATTTAGCGGCTTTTGGTTTTTCGCACATGTTTAAGCAATCTTCATCAAACCACGGTTTGTTATTCTTATTTTCCTTTTTTCCTAGACACGAGTTACCGACCGCTTTTATATTATCCCTGATCTCTATCCATAACTTGTCAATATCCTCGTGGTCCTCGTCAGGAAGCTCTAAAGCTTCAAACCTATTCTTAACATCAAGCTCGAATTGGGTTCTAATTGATGGATTTTTTAATTTGTCCAAATTAAAATTCTCAAAATCGAAACGGTTTTCTTTTCTCTTTTTTATATTAAGTTTTTGTCGAAGTTTCGCGATTACTAATTCATGATCCGACCCACATTCTGTTCCGCGATAAGACCGCACATTAATTATACTGCTTTGCCAGCTATGTTGTATCAAGACATGATCGATTTGATTTCGTGTTTGCGAATCCGGTGATGTCCAAGTATATTTATAAATATCCTTATGTTTAAACGTCATACTTTTAATTATCAGGTTTTTCGAGATGGCAAAGTTTATCAGACGGATCCCATTATCATTACAAACCCATTCATCGTGCAAACTTTCTTTACCAACCGTCGGAATTTACTAACTAAATACTGTAAAAAATATTTTTAAGCTTGTAAAAAGTATTTAAAAGCCACCTAATCAAGGCAATGGCATTGTTAACAAAACTGTTTCATTGTACTTGTATGAAAGAAGAAGTAAAATATAAAAATATTTCATGGTAACCCACGGATTCAAGGCAATGGCATTGTTTAAGATACTATTTGATTGTACTTGTGTCAAAGAAGAATTAAAATATAAAAATATTTCATGGTTACGTTTATAACCTCAAATATATTTACTATAGAGTATTAACTCTAGATAAGATATTATATTTAAATAATTAGGTATCTATCGGCCGTTTATTCCGAAATATTATCATTTAACTTTTTAGAAAATTAAATTAGTGAAAATTGATGAATTTTCCCTTTATGAAATTCCAACATTATCATGTCTTCTCATCTAAAGCAACTTTAATTTGGCTCATTAATACTTAAAACGTATACGTGTAATACATGGTTGGAAAGCGTAGAATTAAAAAAAAAAAAATATATATATATATATATATATATATATATATATATATATATATATATATATATATATATAATATAAAAAGTTGTAGAAGGTAACGGAGAGTGACGATCAAAATATAAATAATAATTTCACTAAAAACTGACATTATTTAATGTAAATCAGGTGTTTTCAAGGAAATTGAATGAAATTTAAAACCCACGGATTCAAGGCAATGGCATTGTTTAAGATACTATTTGATTGTACTTGTGTCAAAGAAGAATTAAAATATAAAAATATTTCACGGTTACGTTTATAACCTCAAATATATTTACTATAGAGTATTAACTCTAGATAAGATATTATATTTAAATAATTAGGTATCTATCGGCCGTTCATTCAAGAAAATCACCAAGCAATCTTTTAGAATTTTTTTTTTTTTTATCGTATCTATATGAAACATTTTATTGAGAAATATTACAATTTTTCACAGTAAGGACACTTATAATAGAGTTCAGAGAGTACACTTTAGAAAATTAAATTAGAGAATAATTTGATAATTTTTCCCTTTGCGATATCTCAACAGAATCCACTTACAGTCAGTTTGACAACTTTTGACCTGTCTAGCACAGACAATGAAAATCTCTTAATTCCGTTTAAGTCAACTTTTCAAAGGAAAATAACAGTTTAATAACTAATAGTCGATAATCCATAATCAATGGATTGTACAATTTATAATCAACGAATCTGTACAATTTATAATAGCACTGCGGGAGGCAGTTGAAACACAGTGTTTCAACTGCCTCCCGCAGTGCCACATCCTACGCCCTGAAGACGACCTGCAAAGTGGATCGAAACGTCTGCAAAAATTAAAATAATTAATATATTTTAATTTAGTATTTATTTGACCGCACTCACGACTAACAGATACCTATCCTTCCAAAGCAAACTTCAGAACCATCCTAACCCTCTCGTTTCTAACCTTGCTTCCTTCTCGATCCCTGACAACCCTCCGAGGCGTCTGAAAAGCAGATGGCCTCGGGACCTTCTAATATAGAAATATAATTGGAGTGCTACCAATGGGTAGTTTCTCTTCATGTTGTACATGTCAAGTTACTTATTTCATATTTAGTAGTTGTATTATCATTATACAGTTGTAAATTTCAATAATACAAATAAAAAAAAAATTTAATTTGGTACTAAAGACTCACGAATTCCCATTTGCTTTCCTCTTAAATCGTAAGATCATTTGCTCACAAAACCTAAAAAAAAAAAAAAGATGGCCTAGAAAAATGTTGGACCACTTGGTCCGTATAACCTCGTTAATTAGACATTTTGGGGGTGGAGGTCACGCCAAACAGCACAATATTTTTGTATGCTATCTATATTCTAGAGTTTGTAATCAAATTATTTTCCAAATCAAGTGGAAAGCAAATGGATGTTCGTGAGTTTATAGATTTTTTTAAATAGACGACGTTTATCGATCTCTCGTTCTAAAACGCTCAAATTCCGAGAATTTTCGTAAATAAAAAAGTCGTGAGATGAAGCTATCCACGAAGTTTTAAAAGAATGTTAATAATTTGATCAAAATGGGCTTTGTTCCACGGACTATTAATTTGAATTTTACATCACAAGTAGAAAAAAAGGGCGAATTTTGAAAGATGCGATATACCAAAATTTTACCTGAGCAACTTTGAATAATGAAAAAAAAATGAATGAATGATCACTACAATTGGAGCCTGAAGTAAAATCGAACACATTTTCAACCTAGAAGCTATTGAATTCTTTAATTCGAAAGAATGAGTACAAAGTTATGTGAATAACAGGGATTGGGAATGAGAGTATTTAATAGTACGCCTTCTCAAGGTTATACCATTTAGGTAAGTAAAATAGATACACCATAAGTTAAGATTAAAACTAGATGGATGAATAGGGAAAGAAGAAGAGTCAAGAGCGGCCTAGTTATTTGGCTAATGGTAGCCTCCGCTGGTCACGAACCTCCAGCCACGCTGCCCCACTTACTCCACTCTCTTCCTCACCAGATGCTCCTCCCCTCGTCTAAGATAACACATGCAGGCAGTCTCCAACAAAACGTTTGAGGAACCAAGAGATGGTAAAGCTATGGTACAAGTTCATTTTTTGAAAAAGGAGAATGAAGACCATGACCGATCTGGAAATTCGTTAATCAACAAGGTAGTTCAGAGAAACACTAGTTCAGTCAATGAATAATTATAGAGGGAAATGAGAGGGAGGGGAATGGGTAGGATGCGTTTGAGAGGGATTTTCTCAAAGATTTTTGAGAGGATCGGGAGTAAGCTTATCGGTCTATAGGATGATGTGTTATTAACAGGTTTACCTGGTTTTGGAAACAGGATGATTACGGTGTGTTTCCACACCAAAGGAAAGTTGGTGGTACGAAGGATGCAGTTGTATAGATAGGTAAGGAATATGATTGCTTTTTTGGGAAGTTGTCTGAGGATTTGTGAAGTGAGGAGATCATATCCAGGGGATTTTCGGGGTTTTAATTTGTTTATAAGGAATTTGACCTCAGAGGGGTTAACAGGTTTTGGAGGTAGAGAGAGAGGAATTGGTGAAGAGAGGAATTCTTCAACTTCAGCAGTGTGGCTGGGATGGAGTTCGAGATGAGGGGTGAATGTATAGGAAAGATGTTTAGCAAACTTTTCTGCTCTATTGGCATCTGATGAAGCCCAGGAACCATCATCACGGCGAAGTGGATGGGAAATGGACTGGAATTTAAGTATTTTTTGGTTACATTCCAGAGGGAGTTATCACTAGCGGATAATGAGGAGAGGTAGGAATTGTAGGATTGGGTTCTAAAGATATCTAGTTTCTTTTTTACCTGTTTGGAATAATAATTATACGATAACCGGTCATCAGGATGCCTGGTTCTTTGCCAAAGGGTCCTAGAGCAACGTTTTCAGCAGATTGTGAAAAAAAAAGTACATTTGATAAGTAACAAAAACATTGTTAGAGCAGAATGTGGGTCGGATCATGAATTAGTAATCGCGAAAATTCGACAAAAACTTAATATAAAAAAGAGAAAAGAAAACCGTTTCGATTTTGAGAATTTTAATTTGGAAAAATTAAAAAATCCATCAATTAGAAACCAATTCGAGCTAGATGTTAAGAATAGGTTTGAAGCTTTAGAACTTCCTGACGAGGACCACGAGGATATTGACAAGTTATGGATAGAGATCAGGGATAATATTAAAGCGGTCAGTAACTCGTATCTAGGAAAAAAAGGAAAATAAGAATAACAAACCGTGGTTTGATGAAGATTGCTTAAACATGTGTGAAAAAAGAAAAGCCGCTAAATTAAAAGCTCTAAATAATCCTAGCGAAGACAATCTGGAATACTTCCGAATCTCAAAGAACGAAACGACAAAATTGCTCAAAAATAAAAAAAGGGAGTATCTTAAAAATAAAATAATTGAAATAGAAACTAATAGAATCGAAAATAAAGTAAGAGACATGTACAAAGGTATAAACAGATCACGTAAATATGTAGGGCCCGTAACGTCTGGAATTAGGGATGATAATAACAATATTCTGACCGATCCGGTTGACATATTGAATAAGTTTAAGGACCACTTTGACAATATTTTAAATACGGGAAATTATGATCTGTGTCCTCCTTTTGAGTACCAGAGTGCTGAACCGTTAATAGAAGGACCAAGTAAAGAGGAAGTTGAAGTAGCTATCGGAAAATTAAAATCATATAAAGCAGCGGGAATCGATAATATTCCTACTGAACTAATTAAGGCATGCGGGGAAGCTGGAGTTTCTAAAATACATCGGTTGGTTAAAAAGATCTGGGTGAACGAGAAATTACCTGAAGAATGGAAAGAATCTATTCTTATTCCGATTCACAAAAAGGGTCCGAGGACGGATTGTAATAACTATCGAGGAATTTCACTCCTTCCGGTATGTTATAAAATATTCACTTTAATCTTAACCAGTCGAATCACGGAATACACCGAGGAAATTATCGGAGACTACCAATGCGGATTTAGACGGAATCGTTCGACTATTGATCAAATATTTTCTTTACGGCAAATATTAGAGAAAAAATTGGAGTATAACGGTATTGTTCACCAGCTGTATGTAGATTTTAAAAAGGCTTACGATTCTATTGACCGCCAGAAACTATAACGAAAAACGATATTGAAGAAGAGATTAAGGTTAGACTGAAGGCGGGGAATGCTTGTTATTTTTCTGAGACAAAACTACTTAGTTCGCGCCTCTTGTCCCGAAACTTAAAAATTAGAATCTATAAAACAATTATCTTGCCTACAGTTCTTTATGGATGCGAAACTTGGCCGCTTACATTAAGGGATGAGCAGCGTCTTAAGGTTTTTGAAAATAAAGTATTGCGTAGAATATTCGGACCGAAGAAGGATGAGTTAACCGGAGAATTCAATAGTCTTGGTTTGTAGTCTTGCTTTTGCGTGGTGCAGCCAGCCTTCTAAGGTAACTTTCTTTAGCTTTATCTCCACCGTTTCTTCTTCACACCCCTGCTAAATGGGCTGCTTAGTCAGCTTTTTCATTTCTCGGAATGCCGCAGTGGGCTGGCACCCAAACGAACACTATTGGCATGCCTTTGTTTTTTGCTTTCCACCATACATTTAATATTTATTTATTTATTTTTTTTATTGATGATATTTACAACTGCATTACAAGTAAAAATACATTCAGTAAATGTGAACAAAAGAATATAACAACATGAAATCACTTGTTGAGAAACTACCCACTGATAGCACTCTAAAAATGTATTTACAAAAGGAGATCTCGAGGCCATCTTCTTTTCAGATGCCTCGGAGGGTTGTCAGAGATCGAGAAGGAAGCAAGGTTAGAAACGAGATGGTTCTGAAGTTTGCTATGGAAAGATAGGTATCTGGATTGGGTCAGGTCAGAAAAATAAGGAACATATAGCTCGTTATGGATGATTTTGTTTGTGACAAAGTAAGGAGCTGTGAGGATTTTATGAACGATTTTGGATTTTAAGGATTGGATACGAGAGGAATTTGATGGCTTAGTGGAGCCCCAGAGCTGAACTCCGTAAGTCCAAATAGGTCTTATTGTAGTCATGTATATCAGTCTTTTGTAACTGACTGGAAGCTTAGAGCGTTTGTCTAGTAGGTGCTGCAGTAGGTTATAGGAGAGGGAATTACCAGGAGGACAGTATACAGCTGAGAATGTGAGATGGAAAGGACTACAGAAGTTGATTGAATGGCATCAGTTGGAGTGGAAGGAATAAGGGAATGAATAAGGGGTAATGATTTATGTATAAGGATGCAAGAACAGGCATGGGAGGTGTTGTCTGGGTGATCAGTTCTATAAATGAAGTAGTCACGGATATAGAAATTTATTCGTTTAGTGAAATGAGTTTTAGTCAGTAGAGCAATGTCAATGTTAATATTATGAAGAAATAAGTCAAGTTCGTCACGGTGGTTACGTAGTCCGTTAGCATTCCATAAAAGGATAGTTAGGGGCTTTGGGCTCATCTTGGGAAATTGAACGGAATTTCGGTTAAGATCTGGTGAGAAGAGTGATAAGTGATTTTATGGTATTTTGGAGGTCCAATAGAAAGGATGAAAGAATGGAGGTTATGTAAGATGGATGTTGATTGTGAATTGGATTCAGGATAGGTTCTTGTGGTGGATTAGGAGTATTAGCTGAGGGCGGGATCCGTCGTTGTGCACGAGGTGGGTCTAGATTGGAAGATACTTGTGCTGCACTTTTTTTCTGGGCGTTAGGATGGGACTGTTGAGGATGCTGCGGCGGTAATTTGACTCGTAAGGGTATATGATGAGGGAGAATTTGCTGACGTGGAGGATGAGATTGGGGATTGTGATATTGAGGTTTGCATTGGGAGATTTGAGGCTGTTGCTTCTTCATGGTGATTGATGTTTTTCTAAAGTCCTGTTGAGGTGGATCAATTTCTTTTGAAGTAGACGCTAGCTGTGTATTTTGAGCAGACGTTTTTGACAATTCCGGAAAATTTGACGGATTATCAATTTCAGGTAGATGGGTGAAACTTTCTTGGTTCAGTGTTACGCTTTTCGAGGCTATGTTCTGAGCTCTCTGCTTATTAAAATGTTTATAAACTTTGCATCCTTTGTAGTTTGCTGGATGTTCTTCACCACAAAGGGCACATTTCGCAGGTAGGTCTGGATGTCTCTGACAAGTGTCAGATGCGTGTGGGCCGGCACATTTCACGCAATTGGCCTGGTGATGGCAATAGGTCTTTGTATGCCTCAAGTCTTGGCACATAGTGCATTGCACTATTATAGACTTTTGTCTAGGCTCTTCAAATTTAATGGTGGAATATATAAGCTTCTTCACTTAAAAATTTCGATGCTGGCAGGCTCTAAATCGACGAAAAATAGTGGCAAAGGGTATTTTTCCGTTGGGTGTAGTAAGCATGATATGTGCCTAACATTGTGACCTATTTCTTCTAGGCCACTTTTGATGAAAAATATTGGGGTGCTTGAGTGTAGTCCTCTCAACACAGCTCGGAATGGCTTTTCTTCTCTTAATTGGTAACAATGAAAATCATAGTTTTTGGATGTAAAGTTATTTATCAGTGTTTTGTAATTTTCTCGATAGTTTGTGTTTATTTTGATATCATTAACTCTGGAGAAACAGCGGAAATTGGTCTGTCAAATGTAATGAAGTTATCGATTTTAGATATGAAAATAGGTGGCGGCTCGGGCTCAGAAAACTCTTGAGGCTCCGGAATCTTGCTTGATATTTTATTAACGGGAACAAGATTATTGGTGTTAGTGGTGGTTGGTGCAGGTGGCTCTGATGTTATGGTAATTGATTTGCTTCTGGTTTGAGGTGGTGATATATTTTGCTCGGCTGATTGTTTAGTTTTAGTAGATTTACTTTGTTCAGTTAACTTTTTAGATTTATTTTGCTCTGCTAACTGTTTAAGTTTAGCTTATTTTTTTTTTTCTTATTGGGTGAATTAGTTCCCGACCCAGAAGGAATGTTTCGATAACGTTTTGAAGTATTCGTCTTTTTAAATACTGCGAATCTGTTTCGCTAACCTCAGAAAACGGCGTTTCGTCCTCCGAATCTTCACTTGACGAACTCTTATCTAAATTCATATCTTCCATATGATAAGAGAGAGATAAGAGAGAGAAAAAAAATATATACTCCTAAATATGACAATTAAAAAGATTGAAGATTACGAAATAAATTATTAAAAAAATAAACTATATACATAACTATAATCAGAAATAAAATAAAACATTTCTTAGAATAAATATTTAAATAAAAATAAAACAGTCTCTGGAAAAGAAAAAAAACAGAAAAAAGGAAAAGTAAATATAATGTCTTGGGTTCGAACAGAAGACCTGATGACTGAAGGAAGTGAGTAAACAGAGCCCCTGACCGTGAACTTATCGGAATATGATAAGGCACGTAAGGGAATTAACGGCCTCTCGATCTGACCAAATGAGCACCAATTTATAACTTGTTTATTGTTAATAAAGAGTACCTCACCTGCGTGTACGTCAACGTAAAAGTGTAAAACTGTTTATTAAGTCACTGTTGATTAAGTGTTACACCACAACTTTGAATTTTGAGCACATTACAAAGCAAAAAATACAGAGTGACATGAAAGTTATACTGCACTTCGGCCATGACACTTGCTTAATCTTTATTTAATAATAGAATTAGTTGATGATGGGTTGTCGATAGCGACTAACACACTCCATGAGTCAGTTACAACGACCCAGCACTTTTCCACATAATCTCTTATGAAATAAAGACCGTTCATAATGGCAGTCGCCTCTCCTGTAAAAATGGAGCACCTGGCAGTTTAAATAGCAGTTGATTTTCCTTATTTTTTACAGCACATCCTACATTGTTTCCTTCCTTGGATGCATCTGTGTATATGAATTCGAAATTCATATAATTTTCAGTCAGTTTTAAAAACGATTTCTGGATTTCAATCGGGTACGTTCTTGATATTTTGGCCATAGATCTATTGTATTGACTATAGGTCTATATTTTTTTCCAATAAGGCATTCTTAATTCTGGGATGGGTCTAATAATGTTTGTGTCCATGTTTATTTTACTTAATGTTTTAAAAAATTTCTGTTTAAATATGCTATTTTCGATTTCTGTAAGTCCACATATTTCGGATCATTCTTCAAAAAAAAAATATGAAGTAAGAGGGTGATGTAAAGATGATTTCAATTTAGCGACATATTTAAGAGATAAATATTCTCGCCACTTTATAAACACCGAGTTCTGCGCATGCGTTAGCCCTAGTTAAACATACGTCAGGTCGTCTCTTATAAAAATCTCATTTATCAGTGGCAGTATACAAGTTTAATGTGAACAATTAGTGTTATCAGTTACATTAACAATTACGTTTGATACTGGACAAAAAAATAAGGTGAGTAATCACTTATTTACAACACAAGAGGGAACAGTGTTAATAGACCTTAGGTTAGTTAGATAACGGCCAGCCATAAGCTGCACCAGTCGTTAATCCTACTAGTGGGCTAGATCCCTCCGTCGGAAGCAGATCTGTGCTCACTAAGAGAGCGTCTATATTTTCGAGTTCAATAAATTTTTTTTTTTTTTTCCTCTCTTCACTTTTATCAATTTTTCTTTTAAAAATAAATATGAAATGCGATATTATCACATGCTAATGTCGAATAAGGGTAAAAACACTAGGTCCAGGAGCCTCGATACTACAATGAGTTCTCCCATTAAAAAAAAGACAAGGCATTCGAAAAGAAACACACCACCAGCCACACCAGGGAGCTGAATAGAAGAAGTGGAACCCCAACATGGCACCTCACAACAACCCAACAATTATGAGACAACTCAAGCTATGAGTGAAGAATCGCCGTTTTACTTCGAATCCATTTGAAGTGCTTTCTAATATAAATAACGAACAAATGGAAGCAGCATCCATTCCCAGAGCACCCAAACCCCCACCAATATTTGTTAGAAATATTAAAAACCTTCAATTGATGTGTCATCAATTGAATAATCTGGTAGGTTCAGGAAAATATTTATGCCAAAGCCGCACCAATGACACTAAGTTAATGTCCGACACTCCAGAAACCTATAGAAAAATCATAAAATATTTATCTGACACCAAGGCTGATTACCACACGTATCAACTGCGTCAAGAGAGGGCGCTCAGGGTCGTTATCAGAAGACTGCACCCATCTACGCCAACAGATGCTATAAAAGAAGAGCTCACGGGTATGGGATTCCATGTTCGCCAGATAGTGAACATATTTAAGGAGGATATAGAACAAACTAGAATAAAAAATAAAATACCTCTTCCACTATTCTTCGTTGACCTTGACCGAACACCCAATGTCGAAAACATCTACAAGGTCACACGCCTTTATTATACAAGCGTTGTTGTAGAAAAGCCCTACAGCAAGCGCGACATCGTTCAATGCCATAACTGCCAGGCTTATGGCCATACGAAACGGTATTGTCATCACATTCCAAGATGTGTGAGGTGTGATGAGCAACACAAAACAGAGGACTGTAGGAAGTCTAGAACTTCACCTGCAGTATGCGCTTTATGCCACCAAGGACACCCAGCCAACTACAAGGGTTGTCAAACATACAAAGATTTAAAAACACGAATGTACGCAACGCCTAGAGAAGAAGGGACATCCAGGCCACCAAGACAACCCTCTAGAACAGAGAACGGAAGAGTGTCCTATGCTCAGATGTTCAAAGGAGACACTGTAAACACTCAATCTCAGGCCCTGCCACAAGAATCTAAACCTCAAGAATTCACACATCAACCTCAAGACCCATATCCCTCCATCCCTGAACGTAGGTTAAATACCCATACATTCATTCCTCCTCCTTCCAATTCCACTGACCTCACAAGCCTACTGACATCTTTCCTTTCCGAATTTAGATCTCTCATTACCCCCCTTATTTCGCTACTTACCAATGTTATATCCAGCCTCATTCCTCTGCCAAGAAATCCATAAATGTTCTCAACCAAATTCCTCTCCAAACTCCTTTGGAATGCGAATGGTATTCGGAACCACATCTACGAACTGACAATCTTATTACATGACAAAAACATCGACATAGCACTAATAACTGAAACTCGATAAACCAACAAACGACAATTCAACGTGCCCGGCTACAATATTTATCGATCGACCATCCTGATGGAACAGCACATGGTGGCACTGCCATAATTATCCATCGATCCGTTTCCCATCATTTGTTTCCCTTACCAAGCCATAATTTCTTACAATCCACAGCCGTAATAATCCAAACACCCCTTTACCAAATAACACTAGTTGCGGCATATTCCCCGCCTAAAACCCCCATTTCCGAATGCCAAATAATTTCCTTTCTGAATTCCTTAGGACACCACTTCCTCCTAGGTGCAGATCTAAATGCAAAACACCAGCAATGGGGAGCCAGATCCACAAATTCCCGAGGGCGAACATTGCTATCTGCACTTAATTCCCATCGCAGCAACATCCTTTCACCTAATACACCCACATACTGGCCAACAGATCCCAACCGCAATCCCGACCTTCTAGACTATTTCCTCCACACAGGTCTAGGATCACTACACTGTTCTATTTCAAGGTTTAATGATCTTTCCTCAGACCATAGTCCTCTAGTCCTAACCGTTTCCACATCTCCCATTCAAAAATCATCCCCACCTTCATTTATCAGGGGACCAGTTAACTGGAACCTTTTCCGTCAAATACTGGAAGATAATATAGACCTCAGAGTTTCCTTAAAAACACCTGAAGACCTCGACGATGCAGTGCATTCCTTCACTACCCTCGTGCATCCTCACCTGATCGTCCCAAAAAATACCATAACATAAATCCTTTACCTCAAAACCTACTGGACCTAATCCATAGCAAACGTTGCTCTAGGACCCTTTGGCAAAGAACCAGGCATCCTGATGACCGGAAATCGGAAAATTATTATTCCAAACCGGTAAAAAAGAAACTGGATACTTTTAGAACCCAATCCTACAATTCCTACCTCTCCTCATTATCCGCTAGTGATAACTCCCTCTGGAATTTAACCAAAAAAAATCCTTAAATTCCAGTCCATTTCTCATCCACTTCGCCGTGATGATGGTTCCTGGGCTTTGTCAGATGCGAATAGAGCAAAAGAGTTTGCTAAACATTTATCCTACACATTCAGCCCTCATCCCGAACTCCATCCCAGCCACACTGCTGAAGTAGAAGAATTCCTCTCTTCACCAATTCCTCTCTCTCTACCTCCAAAACCTGTTAACCCCTCTGAGGTCAAATTCCTTATAAACAAATTAAAACCCCGAAAATTCCCTAGATATGATCTCCTCACTTCACAAATCCTCAGACAACTTCCCAAAAAAGCAATCATATTCCTTACCTATCTATACAACTGCATTCTTCGCACAACCAACTTTCCTTTGGTGTGGAAACATTCCATAATCATCCTGTTTTCAAAACCAGGTAAACACATCATCCTATAGACCGATAAGCTTACTTCCGATCGTCTCCAAAATCTATGAGAAAATCCTTCTCAAACGCATCCTACCCATAATCGAATCCCACAACATCCCTTCTCATCAGTTTGGATTCCGCTCAAGACATCCCACTGTCCAACAAGCCCTTCGTGTTGTGGACCATATATCCTCTGCACTTGAAAACAAGCATTATTGCACTGGTGCCTTTCTCTGGACGTAGCACAGGCTTTCGACCGGGTGTGGCACGATGGCTTGCTTTTCAAGCTCAAAACCCATTTACCCCAATCCTTATACCTAGTCCTCAAATCCTACCTATCAAATCGTTCCTTTCAAGTCCGTTGTGACACCGAATTCTCCACTTACTATCCAGTTGAGACTGGTGTTCCACAAGGCAGTGTCTTGGGCCCAGTTCTCTACATCCTCTTCACTTCCGATATCCCTTCAAATCCCCATACCTTTCTAGCTACATTTGCTGATGATACTGCCATTCTATCCTCCCACTCAGATCCTCAAATAGCATCTCTAAACCTACAATCTCACCTCTTCTTGAGTGAGCAGTGGTGCAACAACTGGGGCATCAAAATGCAAACATATCACTTTTACCCTGCGACGCAGATCCTGTCCGTCAATCCTTTTTAATCCAATTCCACTTCCCTACTCAGACACAGTCCGTTACCTTGGCTTCCTTCTTGACAAAAGACTAACTTGGAACCGACATACCAGACTTAAAAGACAAGAACTTAACCGACGATATGGCCAGCTGTATAGATTACTAAGTAGGACATCCCATCTTTCGATTGAAAATAAACTTTTAATCTACAAGACCATACTGAAACCTATCTGGACCTACGGACTTGAACTGTGGGGAACTGCTAAACATTCGAATATCAAACGCATCCAATCCTTCCAGTCCAAAGTACTTAGAACAATAGTCAATGCCCCATATCATGTCACAAACAAGACCCTACACCATGACCTTAACATCCCATTTGTCCTCGACATCATCCCAATCAGATTCTCAAACTTTCACCAAAACCTTATCCATCATCCAAATCCTCTAGCTCAATCCCTATCCAGCTCCCTTCATCCCTACAATCCTCCACGGAGGTTAAAACGGCAGTGGCCGCGAGATCTATTGTAAATATGCTTCTGGAGTCCTGGCAATGGCCAGCTTCTCCACTCATGTCCCGAGCGTCTGTGACTCTAGTGCCCTCTTTCAGTCTCCATTGGCTTCTAATACTAGTGATGCGGCTGGAAAAGTGGCACTGGGATCTCCTGGAGTCTTGCTTTGCCTTCCACATGTGGGAAAAAAAGCCTGGCTCGAAGATTCCTGGGCGAATGTATATATTGTATATAGGTATGATTGTGTTTAGAAGTTTCTTTTTATGTTATTGTTTACTTTTTTTTTTCTTTCTTCATCAGTATTATTTATTTACTTTTTATATTTATATTTATTTCTCTATTATTTGTATATATTGTTTGAATGAGAACTCTTAGCCCTAATACTTATAGCCCTCCAGTGGCTAATTGTATTATTATTCAATAAACAGATTAAAACAAAAAAAAAACTTTATAAACACCAATTTATAAATCGTTTATTGTTAATAAATAGCAACTCACCTGAATATCCAAGAACAATAAAATGTGCAATTGTTTAAAAAATCACTACTGATCAAGTCTTACACAAGAATTTTAAATATTAAGCACATTACTAAGTAACAAACATAGAGCGACATGAAAGCTAATCTTCAGTTGCGGCCATAACACTTGCTACCATTATATGAAATACTTAAAACTGAAGATATGAACTAACATAAGATAAAGGTATATATAAGGGTTTGAAATCGATAATTATTAATTTTACGAAATCAAGAAATAATTACCACATTCAATTTTTAATCTAAAATTCATGCCTGAGTTATAAATAAAAATTTAAATCAATCATTGATATTTATTGATTCGATTAAAAATAATTATCACTCACTCAGTGAAACAGTATTTCATAAAATTATAATGATTAAACTGTGATAAAAAAAGAATTTGATCAGAAAACCAAAATCACCTTTTACACACAAATGAATATATTAATATGAATGTATACGTTATTAATATACGCATTTTTAATATTATATTTCTGAAATCACTCTAATTGTTGAGGGGCGTTTTCATTCAGCAATGAAGTACATCTTCAGCGAGTTACGTTCTCCGTTGACATCTCCGATTTCAAATCCTGGTAGAAACACTAACTTGCAGAGAACATAAACCAGGGTATAATATCAAATGAAATAAAGATAAGAAAGCAGAACTTCAAAACTCGATAAACTCCTATGACGCAAAGTGACTAATGAATCTAAATTTTAAAAAGGTTTAAATGACTCCTTAAATATTCAAATGAGATCGCTTAGCGGGTCAGAGTTCCTTAATACACGTCAGGAATCACGAGCTACATAACACCTCATTGAATAATGGAAATTTCACAAGGCTGATTCATAAAACGAATGGTCGAGCTTAAAAACAGTATATTTTCATTTATAACGTCATGATATAAGATCAAATGAGTTCTAATGTATAACTGAATAATCTAAACAGAAAAGACGAGAGAGAAATAAAATATTATAATTCGAGCTAATCAATGTCGGTAGCGCTTGGTGATATGATTTGTATACAATAACTCAGTTTAATATTTAAAAAAAATTGATTTCCCAATTATCAATTAAAAATAGTACATAAAATACTTTTATGACTCCATTCGACAATGTCCTTTATTATGTTGAAGTTGACTAAATTGGAGCTCATGATTGACGATGCGTTACTTGATTAACGTATACAACATAGCCAAGTAATGACAGAAAGAAACATAAAAAAAAAAATAAATAAATAAATAATTAGAGAATGAAAGTAACAAGGAATGAAACCACCAAAAAAGGATTGAGCATAGGGCACTATTAATAGATTGGCTGGCTACGATATTTAGATGCTATTAAAGGACAACGAGATGTTTTCACTCTGAACTGTTGACCAGTTGAATGAAGGCAGGCTATTTCGAACATTTGGAAGATTAAAAATTAGCTTTCATAGATCGACCACGGGCGTACCACCTGAACAGGGGAGAAAGTCCCCTCTATTCGGAAAGGGGATTTTTAAAATTAAATGATAACTTAATTGTAAATAAATTGCATAAATTCTTTTAATAAGATAAGAACGTTATTGTTTTTATTTAAACAAATTTTTAGTATTGTTAGTAATTTAGGTGTTTCAAAAGGTCTAATAAAGCAAATCCAAACAACAATACTTTTTGTTGGTACTTTGTTTTACAAAGTTTTTTGTTTATATATTAATAACAATAAAATTAAATAACAAACGATGTAGTTAAGAATAACCTAAATTCTAAACATGTATTGGCACAAATATATAGACCTATTTCTTACAAGTGGAGCAAGTCTGTATTAAACTAGGTACACAATCAGGCCAATTGAAGTTGTGGGTTTCTATTTTTTTTTTTTTTTTTTTTTTTTTTTTTTTTTTTTTTTTTTTTTTTTTTTTTTTTTTTTTTTTTTTTTTTTTTTTTTTGTGCATTGAACAAATCACAAAACAAAAACGTTTCAAATCTTAAAATATTTAAAATTTAATATAATCTCTGTTCTCTCTTATTTCCTTTAACACAATGGCGTACCACAATACAGCGTTTTAGGCCCATTTTTTTTTTATATTACAATAATTTCTATAGCACCTAATAGCACGGTGGGGTGACATAATTATACTATTTACACAATTGCACATGAAAAAATATTTTCTGTTAAACGAATCGTAGTTCACCTATAAGTTATAGGTTGTTATAGCCATTCTTGAGAATACCTAGCCTATATAAAAATGGTTACATATTCTTTCAAAGGCAGTTTGGGTAATAATAAAACAACATTACGGCCATAGTCCCAATGAACGTTTACTTAACCCAAATCAATTGATGTATACAATTTATTGTATGTAACAACTTACTGTAACTACTGACACCAGCATATTTTATCTAATAACTTAAATCCAGAAACTAATAGAGTACGATTTTCTTTCGAGAGAAACATCGAATGGCGTTATCAAGTTGTTTATTGAAGAAATAAAAAAAATACGAAAATTCGAAAATAAAACCGTGGCATAATACACTTAGAAATCACTTTCGGCTAAACACAATATGCAATTCCAACCTAATGATTTCTGATTTTAAATTTATTTAAATTTCAAAATTCGAAATGGCTATATGTTCTTGGTACGTAATATCTTCCGAAGAAAGCCCATCAACAAAAACAACGTTGAGTAAGCGGAGGTCAACAATGTTGACTGCGGTGATACAGTGCAGCTAACAGACTTGTTTACATGACTAAAGATATGAGTGGCTTTTATCACAGGACATGTTGACTAGTATATTTTATCACAGATCTAACTTAGTCCCGAGATAACATTGTGCCCTCGTGAAAAATCGCGTTGTGGTATAATAGATATCACATTGTGTGTGATATGCGGTAAATATATATCAAATATTTATCAGCTTATGATAAAGATTTGGATATATACTGAGTTAGGAGTTGAAATGAATTCATTTTATGGACTAAGTGCAAAAGAAGTGATTTATTTTCGTAGATTATTTATTTATTTGAAAAATGCTGTATCTATCTAAATTGAAGCACTTAAAGAGCAAAACCTAATTTATTTTTTTTTAAATCGACAATAATATCGATTCCCATATAAAAACACCCAAGAGACTCGATTGAGCATTTTATTACCCCTCCCCTCTCCCCAAACGAACATAAATATTTTTTTTAAAATCGTATGAAAATAACTTCATTTTTGAAACCGGTATGTTTATTCTCAAGAAATATAATAAAATGCATTTCTTTAACGTTCTTTAAACAAATTCATCAAAAGCTTCTTTAGCCCTTTTAATTTAATGTAAATTAATGTTTTTGTACTATTATTGTAAAAAAAGTTAATTCGTAATAGTAAAATTCTTATAACTTTCCTCTGACTCATACACCATTTGGTTTATCCGAACCGAATCCCACTTAACATTTTTTTTTCTAATTGGGATCTATTGAATTTCAATGTATTCTAATTACTATTCAAATAATCCGTGATTTTCGGAAACGTGCTAAATAAAAATAATTTCTTTTTTTTTTTCTACAGTGATATATCAAAACTAATACATAAGCAAAAAAAAAAAAAAAAAAAATAAATGAATAGAAGAGTACATAAAGAAAAGTATTATTAATTAAGTACATCTCATGAAAGGTTAAATAGAAAAAGTAATGTTGATAAATAAATAAATAAAAACATTAGAATAAATGGATTTTCATGTATATACAAATTTCGGTCTAAAATTGAAACAAGGTTCCAGATGAAAAGAAAAGATCATTTTAACCCACTAGAGGAGGGTTGAGACACATACCGAAACACTCTCTGAGAAATACCACATCCGCCGAAAATCTGCCTTCAAAGGTACAATAAACCAACTTTTCACGATAGCTTTATTTTATTTATTTGTATTAGGCGTGGGTAAGCCGTAAAAATGATTTGTAAGCAGCAATTATTTTTTTTATTGAAAAACATGATTAAGAATTGAATTTGCATTGCTGGAAACCTGACCAAAAACAAAATGATTTTTTAAGGCGGAGACTCAAAAAAAAAAATCATTAAGATGACGTTCAAATAAATAAATATAATAAACGATTTATAGGTGGAGAATCTTTTTATCAATAGAGGTCGCATTAAGATAAGGCAGAGCTAATGAAAGCCGAAACGATTCTTTATATTTTATTGCTGCTATTTTTATTTATCACTTTTTATCACACAACAGTGCATAAATTTGCAACTTAATTCGATCAATTTCCAAATGTTTTTAACTTAAATAATTAAATATTGATTAATTATAGGTTAGATTAATAAATATCGTACAAAAACTTTTGGAGGCAGCAACTATGTCACGGAGACCGCAGGATCCCTACCAATGATTAATACTATTTAAATGGATATAATTTTTCACTCTCTTAACAAGCAAATGTTTTGCAGTAAGATTTACCTAATACAACGATATGTGAAACAAGAAGTGCATTATGCGCAATGAATTGTTTAACTTTGATATGAAAAGCGTTTAAGCAAAATCAGTACTGATTCGACAAATCAAAAACCACCATCAGCAAATATTTCAATCCTTATCCATTCCAACTTACTTCAGCAATCTTCTGATCGATACCTCTTCAGAAACATAGAATACATACATTTATGCTAATATTAATCTGAATCACGAGTGAAGTTTCGAAGTTTATTATGTAATACCATGCGTTCCATTTCGACATTGGATTAGATTTTATACTTACTATTCAAATTTACAATAAAAACATTTTGGCGCAGAAACTCTCGTTTGTAGCAAACCGTAAAAACAGGCTAGGTAAATATAAAACGAATATAAGGTGCACTGGAAGCGTTTTCTAACGAAACCAGCCCTGACGAGTTCGTAACAACAATCAAATATGAATGGTTCAGAACTTCAACAGCATTTGCCGAGTACGCACGATCGACTCAAAATCACTAGTTTGTTTAAAGTATAAAGCAGGACTTACAAATGTATATATTGTACGTTATAATCAATACAGTAGAACAACAGAAGTGAAAAAATTCTCTTCTGGCAAAATAGATACGTAGAAAATTGAACTTTTTTTTCAGTGCATATTTGGACGTTGAAAATGTCATCTTGAAATATTCATGAAACTTTATTGGTGGACTTGAAAGAACATTAAATACTCAACATTATATTTTCAAGCTCATATACAATCTTTTAACATATTCTATTTTTTCATTACTCACCAGCAATTTCATTAAGTTAGTAATTTCAGTATTTTTTTTTAAACAATATGCG
Organism: Nezara viridula; assembly: GCA_928085145.1. Taxonomy (NCBI): domain Eukaryota; kingdom Metazoa; phylum Arthropoda; class Insecta; order Hemiptera; family Pentatomidae; genus Nezara; species Nezara viridula. The sequence continues at coordinate 95,052,645 of OV725077.1, forward strand.
CGTCCCCATAGATTCCATTTTTATAAAAGGATAAAAGCAAACAGCAGTGAAACCACAATAATCCGATGAACAAATCTGAGCTGTTAAGTCGTTTTCATTTACTCAACTACTGTAACCATAGACTAAAAATAATACTGACTACATTGCGTTGCTAAGGATAAGTTGTTAAGATATGATCAAAATGTTAAATGCAGAAGAGGGAAGGAGTAGAATGATAAATCTTATCAGGCAATGAACGTCCTTTGAACATCTTATCAACAACACAGTTATTTAGTCACAGCACACTAAACCTAATTCCCGGTAAAAGAAAAAAAAGAATAAGGCTAATGTCATCTTTGTCTTGATTTCAGCACCTGGTTTTGGACACAAAGACAGGAGATAAATTAACTAGGCTAACCCAAGGGCATCACGGTCAATTAAGAAATTCTACAGATTTTGTGGGCTCGGTACAGAATATCTTTTAAAAAAGAGGCTTCTGAGGAGAGTCTTAATAATATAGGATCTACTTCACAAAAGTAACAAGAAAAAACGAAAAGAAAAAAAATAGTAGAATAAAAATATGAGCATATAATTTCTCAAGAAATTGCCCGCCCTTGAAAGTACAATTAGCTTGTACATATTCACAGCTACGTCACACATCAAATAGTTACGAATTTATTTGTATCATATGTCTAATGTGATTTCATGTGATCGGAGATTATTCGATTATTTTAAATACATTGAAAAAAAAATGATAATTTTGGGTATGCTAAAATAGATGTATATTTATTAAGTAATTACTTCCAATACTTGTGCTGCATATAAATATACTGTTCTATGCATTTTGTAAATTCGTAACTATTTAAAAAGTATTAGCTTTTAGGAGAGTGGGAAAATAATCGGAATAAAAATAACAGTAACTTTTATACTTATACTCCAAAGAAATCATAATATAGAAATCGCAGATTAATTCTTATTCTATAATACTAATTTTCAAGCTTTGTACGATTTGTCCTAATAGGAAACCTTAGTTTTTTTCAGGATTCTCAAGTAACGCAGGTGCTTCTGAGTTTTCTTTAGACTATTCTGCGGTTTAAATTAAAATTCCAAATTCAATTTATTTTAATGTTATAATTTAATCAATTAGATTAGTTAGACATTTTTTTAATTAATTAATTTAACGGTCGCTAAGACTTTATTATTATTATTTAATTAAGTTTATTATTGTATTACAAATTGACATACCACCATTATTAATATCTCTCAAAATACATTCGCTTTCTATATCATGCAATGCATAGCTGAAAGAACTACATTCCTAATCATTACTATATAAATTACCATATTATATTATAAATAATTAAGGATTGAAAATTCTTGATAAAAATGTATTAAATTTGTTGTCACCAGTGAAAATGTGTGAAGTAAAAAGAAAAGTTGTATCTAATATGAATTTTGTTATTATAAATTATTAAGTTTTAATGAAATTACCTTTTATAATTTAACAAATCGATTTATTTTATTGATTATTATTATTGATTTACGAGGACAGTTGGTCTATCCCTGGACCCTATAGTTTTAGTCAAAGTAAGATATTAATTTAAATAGCCACACTTTCTAGTTTCAACAATCGGATGTTTAGTTTGATAGAATTTACTAAACAGTACTAAACAACACAATAACCAAGAAATGAAGCAGTCATAAATAAAATATCAAGAAAGCATAATTGAAACTATATACACACAGTGACGACGTAGTTAAGAAAAACACAGGAGCCTTTTATTTTCATGGTTATTATTTTAAAAACAAAGGATCAGTCAACGACTGCTAAACGAAAATTGTAGTAAAAAATATAGAGCGAATATTTTTAAAGTATTGTAATAATAATCATATTTATTATTTTTATTTCTATTACTACTAATGTTGTTGAAGGTTTTTATTTTCCTTAAATAAAAACCTTAAAAATGAATTATTTTATTAATTCATCTCAATAGAATAATTAAAAAAAAAAAAAAGTTGATCCGCAAATGACATTTTCCTTTGTCATTTTAAGCACCCAAGACAGGTGCTGTATCAGGTTCATTGACTCTCAAGGCGATTACTAAATTGAGGTCAGGCCAAGTGAAACCTACCGATGAAGAATTAATTTCTCTCAAAAACGCCGCGTGATTATCTAGTACGAATCCAATTAAAATTACAAAAATTGAATGGTAAAGAATAAAGAAAAAAAAAAAAAATGGAAACCCATTTATTGAATGAAGTCAAGAAAAATTCAAACAATGGTAAACATAGGATCAAAAGTTTCGTTTAACATAGGCTATATTAATTTAATAAGCTTTTTACACAGGAATAACTTAGAACTAATTGTTTTTGTACATTTTCCCATTTTCGATCTTCATTAATAAGGGAAAAGAGAAAAAATTAGGAACGCTATCAAACCAATAGAATTTAATGAAGGGGTCATCTAAAGGTTAAAATGGTCAGTAATCAAAAAAAGTAACAGAGAACTGAGAAAAAACAAATACACTCCATTAGTGGGAGAAGTTCGCTCAGATAAGAGAGAACTACTATAATAAATAGACCATGGTACAGATACCTTTTTATCGAATTATTAACATCGGCCTAAAACTTCCTGAATAGCTTATTCATCTCATCTTATCACTTTTTTATTTAGAAAAATTCTCGAAATTGGGGCGTTTTTAATTCGGAGATAGAAAAACTTTGTCTATTTAATTAAGTACTCAAAACTCATGAACATCCATTTGCTTTCTACTTAAATCGTTAGATAATTTGATCACAAAAAAAGGTGGCCTACAAAAAGCTTGAACCGTTTTGCGTGACCTACACCAGAACATATCAAAACAACGAGGTTATACAGACCAAACGGCTCAATATTTTTGTAGGACACCATCTTTATCGATTTTGTGAAATCATCAAATGGGTATTTGTGCGTTCTTAGTATCTTATAATAATAATAATAATAATAAGGCTTAGCGAACCCAAAGGTTCGATGCCGACACCACCAATCGCTTGTTACACACCTCCCTCCACCGTTCGCCGTCCAAACCCAGTCCCTTCACATCGGCTTTAATGCAATCTTCCCACCTTCGCTTCGGTCTACCCCTCGGACGCTTACCATTCGGCACAGCAAATATTAACCTTTTAGGAATTCTCTCGTTACTAAGCCCAACAACTTTACAAGCCCATTTGATTCGCCGCGATGAAATTACCTCAATTATATTACCCGGATACAGCTCACGCAATTCGGCGTTGTGTAACCGTCTGAACTCTCCGGTTAACTCATCCTTCTTCGGTCCGAATATTCTACGCAATACTTTATTTTCATAAACCTTAAGACGCTGCTCATCCCTTAATGTAAGCGACCAAGTTTCGCATCCATAAAGAACTGTAGGCAAGATAATTGTTTTATAGATTCTAATTTTTAAGTTTCGGGACAAGAGGTGCGAACTAAGTAGTTTTGTCACAGAAAAATAACAAGCATTCCCCGCCTTCAGTCTAACCTTAATCTCTTCTTCAATTTCGTTTTTCGTTATACTTTCTGGCGGTAAACAGAATCGTAAGCCTTTTTAAAATCTATATACAGCAGGTGAACAATACCGTTATACTCCAATTTTTTCTCTAATATTTGCCGTAAAAAAAATATTTGATCAATAGTCGAACGATTCCGTCTAAATCCGCATTGGTAGTCTCCGATAATTTCCTCGGCGTATTCCGTGATTCGACTGGTTAAGATTAAAGTGAATATTTTATAACATACCGGAAGGAATGAAATTTCTCGATAGTTATTAAAATCCGTCCTCGGACCCTTTTTGTGAATCGGAATAAGAATAGATACTTTCCATTCTTCAGGTAATTTCTCGTTCACCCAGATCTTTTTAACCAACCGATGTATTTTAGATACTCCAGCTTCCCCGCATGCCTTAATTAGTTCAGTAGGAATATTATCGATTCCCGCTGCTTTATATGATTTTAATTTTCTGATAGCTACTTCAACTTCCTCTTTACTTGGTCCTTCTATTAACGGTTCAGCACTCTGGTACTCAGAAGGAGGACACATATCATAATTTCCCGTATTTAAAATATTGTCAAAGTGGTCCTTAAACTTATTCAATATGTCAACCGGATCGGTCAGAATATTGTTATTATTATCCCTAATTCCAGACGTTACGGATACCTTTGTACATGTCTCTTACGTTATTTTCGATTCTATTAGTTTCTATTTCAATTATTTTATTTTTAAGATACTCCCTTTTTTTTATTTTTGAGCAATTTTGTCGTTTCGTTCTTTGAGATTCGGAAGTATTCCAGATTGTCTTCGCTAGGATTATTTAGAGCTTTTAATTTAGCGGCTTTTCTTTTTTCACACATGTTTAAGCAATCTTCATCAAACCACGGTTTGTTATTCTTATTTTCCTTTTTTTCCTAGACACGAGTTACTGACCGCTTTAATATTACCCCTGATCTCTATCCATAACTTGTCAATATACTCGTGGTCCTCGTCAGGAAGTTCTAAAGCTTCAAACCTATTCTTAACATCTAGCTCGAATTGGTTTCTAATTGATGGATTTTTTAATTTTTCCAAATTAAAATTCTCAAAATCGAAACGGTTTGACAAAAAGTTTTTGTCAAAGTTTCGCGATTACTAATTCATGATCCGACCCACATTCTGCTCCGCGATAAGACCGTACATTAATTATACTGCTTTGCCAGCTATGTTGTATCAAGACATGATCGATTTGATTTCGTGTTTGCGAATCCGGTGATGTCCAAGTATATTTATGAATATCCTTATGTTTAAACGTCGTACTTTTAATTATCAGGTTTTTCGAGATGGCAAAGTTTATCAGACGGATCCCATTATCATTACTATATTCGTGCAAACTTTCTTTACCAATCGTCGGAATATAAACTTCTTCCCTTTCTACCTTTGCGTTCGCGTCACCTATAATTATTTCCATGTAGTTTCGCGGTAGTTTATCATAAACCCATTCGAGTTTATCGTAAAATTCACTTTTGACTTCATCGTCACTGTCCTCGGTCGGACAATGTATGTTTATTAATGCGATTTTAAACCAACGTCCCTGAACTGTAGCTACCGAAATTTTATCACTAAAGAATTGTACGTCCCTCAAAGCAGATAGTAATCTACTCCTAATTAGAAACCCGGTACCCAAACAATGATTCCCGCTTCCTCCGTACCAAATAGTGTACTTTCCTTCCCTCATCGAGCCCTCCCCTGGCCAGCGAACCTCTTGCAGAGCCACAACATCCAAATTGTACCCATTTACCTCATTCGCGACCGATATTAGCCCCCCTGCTGTACTTAAACTCCTTACGTTCCACGTACCAATATTTAAATCCCTATATTTCAACTTGCGTCATGAATCCCCTATAGCAGTCCCCACCCGGAGACCCGAACGGGAGACTAGTTTACCTCCGGATAATGAGCGTTTTACCTTAGGGAGATCCATGACTTTTTGTGGTGTTTGGTGAACTAAAGATATGTGAGTAGGGCGTTCAATCCTACGTCACACCCTCCAGCAAGTCTGGTGGGCCCCTACCTCCAGCAAGTCTGGAGGGCAGCTCTCATTGTTGGTCAGCGAGTCCATCGGACTTAGCCGGGAGGAACTTCCAAGGAATTTCCACCGACCATCCCCACATCCGCCACCCGTGGGACGCTCCCCATACGCGGTAATGAGCCCGCGCGAGGCTTAGTATCTTATTAAATTTTAAAATCGTATTTATTAATTTGAGGAGGAAATGCTCCATTTTTGAGATTTTTTAAGATAAAAAAAATTCTGGATTACAATAACATAAAGCCAATCACGAAGTTTTGGGTGCATGCTAATAATTTGATAAGAAGGGGCTGTAACAAGGCCTAACAATTGTACGGGCGCTCAAATGGGTCGAGTTGCTAAACCAAACAGCATTTTCATCAATCAACAGACAATATTAAATAAATATAATATTACAGTTTCCAATTCATTGGTGGAGAGGCGCGAATGGAGGAAATTAAATCTAACTGTCATTTCAAGTTACTATAATGATCAAACGTTATTTTGTAATTTAGAGACAGAGATAAAGTCAAATTTCTTAAAAATGACAATCATCCGTACATATATTATTACAGTAAGGCTCGGTTTTGTACCAAATATAAGCTCCTGTCATGCTCAAATACCATGAATTGGGTACCGTTGGATTCAGAATTTCACGGGGGGTTAGCGAATCGTATTCTCCACTTTTGTTTTTCTTTCTAAAATAAATAAAGTCAATACAAACATTTTGCTAGGCTTCAATACCTGAATAGTGGTAGGTCTGTAGATCGATACAGGACAAATTGGATATAGAAGATTTTGATGCGTACAACAAGACCCGGATAGTTAATCCGGAACTATCAGGTAATGCGTTTTTAAGCCCCGTACTATTTTCGAGATAACGCATGGCATAGGGTTCGCATCCACACAACCTTACATTAATTTTAGTACCGTCATTGAATACATGTCTCATTTCGTCGACTTGAAGTATCTATGATCTAGAGAAGAGGAGTTTATATTATTTATCCATGGTGTTTTTGATCGGCAAGCCATATCATCGTGAATTTTTCACCAAATCTCAAGATTGAGCCACCAATTTCGAAGACTTCCTTCTTCAGGCGGACAAAATAGTCCAATCATCCCGAAAATTCAGGCAACAAATTTATAAAAGAAAACAAGTTATTTGCGAATAACTAAAAAACTACACACTTTTCCCTGGGTTATGCAGTGGTTATATAAAAGATTACTAAATTCCCTACACAATGGAAAAAAAATCATTGAAATCGGACAATTTTTAGCGAAGATACAGCTTACTGAAATTTATATTTATATTTTATATTTATCGATAACCGATAAATCAAGTCGATCAAAGTAACATTTGATTAATTTATCTTTTGATAGGTCGCATTATTTTTTTTTATTAATCTGGCATTTGATAACAATATGCTGTACGAATTTTTCGCACGGGCCTACTAGTTTTATAAAAATATTTAATAAACAATATATTCGTAATCAACTGTCCAAACAATATAATTTTAAATTAACCGTCTCCTTCTGTTTTATTTTATAGTACGATTTTTTTTTTTTGTTTTTTGCAGTAAGTCAATAGATCTGATTTTTGTTGACACGTTATATTTATAAGGTTGTAACTAACAGTCTTATCAGATAACTAACCGACTACGTTTGCAAAGATTCCACAGCGTTATAAAAAAAACTGTTACCTGGAACAGTCAGATAACATTGGAAACTGCAAGATTAAACAACAAATAAGTACGATTTGATAATTCCATTTAATTTTACAATAATTTTAATAAATATATTTCTACATAATATATTTACACATAATCGACGACATTAGTCGCGAAGTGATTGTCCTTAAAGAAACGTACATTTACCTATCAAAATTGAAATAGAATGCTCAAAAATAAAAAAAATATAATATGATAGTAATATATAAATTGATTGAATAAGAAAATACAAATTGTGTAATTTAATAAATATTAAACAAAATAGATTTTAAAAATACGTGCATGAAATCTTTGAAAGGTTATTAAAATATGTTTTTAAAATGTTTTTTTCTAAAAAACCGATCAGTGTGAATTTAATTTAAATAATTAAGCAATTAATTAGTTAGGTATATATATATAATCACATTGAACAGTTTTAGGAAAATACGAAAATTTTAAACTCACCTGTTTACAAAAATAAAGAAAAATGCTTCTATGTAAATAAAATGTTAGCAAAAACGCAGAATTGAACGAGCAGAAATGTAAATGCAACAAAAAAAGCGAAAATGTTTTTTTATTCTAGTTATGTCTTATCCAAGCAAGGTGAAAACGTTTCCTTGATACTAAATAGTCACAGAATACTAATGACCTCAACATCAATACTTCAAGGTTTGCTTAATACAAAACCGTGTCAAATAATGAAAGATCCAATTGACTCTCAACTGTTTTCCTTAAATAATATTTACTTTTTATTCATTAGTGTGGTCATTTGTGACATTTATTAGAACCACAGTATTTAATAAACAATTAAACAACACAGTAGGAAGAAATCACTCAGGAATAAATAAAAATGAAACAACTCATTATTTAAACTATGTAAATACAGTGATGACGTAACTAAAGAGTCAATTGGAAATTGGAAAACCAACAACATAATAGAAACTCATCATCTTAGAAACGAAAAAGGAAAAGAGACAATAATCACTAAACTTTAAATATTGACACTATAAATTTATAAATATAAACAAATACTAAACCAATATATATAAGCATGGCTGATACACACAGTTAACACATATCTCTAGAATTTTCATTTCATATCTTAAACCATTATCACTAAAATAAAAGTAACAAAATAGGATGTTGTTTAAAATCATAACAAAAAAAAAATGGAAATAAAAAACTGCACGTTTCTTTTAATTTCAAAAAGGTGTAAAACCCTCAATTAACACATACACAACAATGCGCTAAATTTCGTATGATGGGAAAATTGGACACAAATGCTCACGATAATAAGAAGGTTGAGTATAAGTAACAAAAACCCAATTGACAAATTAATTTTCAACCTTTTAGCTCAATTTGGAGGCACTGCATAAGTGCATAAAAAATTGAAAGTCGCAAAAAACAAAAAAAGTGGAGACATAGGAAATTATTTGTTTATTAGGTATGTTATTGCGGATCCCTTAAAATGTTATAAATAAATAATAGATGATAAATAAGACACAAATTAATAAGGCAAAAATCAACAGTATTCGCATCACCCTTCTTTAGTAGTAGACACAACACCCTGGAATTTTCCATGATCAATAATCGTTCTAGATGACAGTTCCAAGCATTGAATAATTTAGTGACAGTTCCATTAAAAAAAAAAAAAAAAAAACGAGCATGAATTTTCCTATTTATTTTTCATAATGATTCTTGAATTCGGTAAAATAAATAATTTTGAAAACAAGAGAACGGAATTAACGAGTCATCAATATATACGAAATAATCTTTCTCTAATTATAATATTTATAGACCAAACATAAACGACTGTATTTATTTTCATTACGGATATATAATAAAGATATAAACATTTAATTAGTAGTACGGCATTTATGTCAATGATTGCTTTGCGTTCTAATTAATTACGTCCCAATGTAAAGTTAAATAAATAAATAATAGGGGCCGGGGTAGCCGTACGGGCTAATTTATTTATTGGTTTATAAAGCATTTTGAAGCCAGATTGATTTTTTCAATGTAAATTTCAACATTTTCCATTTTAAAACTTTTGACTTATTTTAATTTTTTTGAAAAGTAATCATTAATCTATTTCAGATCACGAAATTTTAAAACGACAGTATTTAAAAAAAAACTATACCTTCCATAACATAACAATTGACTCTTTAATTAAAAATGCAGGAAATTCAAAATAATAAGAAAGTTGTTAAACGGAGAAGAACGAATTTAAATTTTTAAATAATACTTGGATTTGTCTTGGACACACCACTAAAACCCATGAAGGGTCTTGATATATTATTACAAACCAAAATTTCAGTTCAGCCATGTAGAACCTCTATAGGGGTACAAAAGATGGGAGACTAACATCAACGACAGCATAAATTTAAAAAAAATCCAGAATGAAACAACAAAACAAGAATCATGATGGATTAAAAAAAAAAAGAGAGAATGTGATATAGTAATTAGAGAAAGTTAATATATAGCTATATGAGATAGAAGCAAAACAAAATCAATAACTCACTTTAATTTTATTTTTAAATTTCTTTTCATCATATATTTTCATTTCTTTCATATAATAATTTATAATAAATTATAGTTATCGAAGAGTGCACAACAGTTCAACTGACCTCGAATCAATGAATTGTTACGCCTACGTTACAAACAGATTCGATGCCATTGATGAGCTTAGCGCTAAGTTTAGGAACTTGATCTATCTTAACACAGACACAAATTCACTTTAGTTACAGCACAAGCTATCAATGTATAATTCTAAAAATATATAAATATATATATATATATATATATATATATATATATATATATATATATATATATATATATATATATATATATATATATATATATATACCGTAAGATGGGGTAACAGCGGGACAAAATTTAGTTTGCGTTGATTCCGTGGTGGATACACTTTCTTGATTTAGTCTTAAAAAATGTGCTTTGTTTAGGCATGTACTGCGCTATTACCTTGCGGCAGTTTGAGAATCATAGTTCCCTACACTCGTGCGGTTTTAGTTATTTCCATTTTTCAAAATTCTTGTTTTCATGAAACTTTCACTTGTGCCTCAAGCAGTAGTGTGCCGCAAGATAGTAGCGCATAACATGCCTACACAAAGCACGTTTTTGCAGGCTGAACCAACAAAGTGTATTCACCACGGAATCACCACAAACTAACTTTTACTCGCTGTCCCAAAGTGACCCACCCAATCCCAAAGTTACCCCATCTTACGGTATATATATATATATATATATATATATATATATATATATATATATATATATATACATAAAATAACACAACCATAATATTTAACAGGTTGGAATATTAACAAATTATGTAACAACCACACACTGTTCTTATCCTTTTACAGGTTAGTGGCCTTGTACCAAGGCAAACCCAATCTAGAAACCTCAACAGATATGACCTTCAATAACATTCTACAAAGGGTCAATATTAGAACCACAGCTAGCCTTTAACATGTATCAACAATAGTTGAACTGACATAAAACAATAGGTTAAGTTATTGCTATTATAAATAAATCTATTAGGGAACGATGGAAATATAAGAGCATACGTTAAACTGTTTTGAATGACACTTTTTTAGTTAGTTTTCTTAACTATTGATGTGAGATGTGCTATTTCAGTTTTAAGTTCATATAATGTTAAATCCAGATAATGCCTGAATATAATAAACATTGAATGGTCAGTTCACTGTTCACTGTAATCGAGAGCCTTAGGTTTGCGTTGTAATTGCCCATTAATATTTTAATAATATGTTTCGTTTCTTTTAGTACAAACATCGTCAAGCAGTTAACACAAAATTGTCAAGAAGTTAGGTATATTTGGTATCAAAATAAAAATAAAAAAACTCTTTTTTTACACTTATGTACGATATAAATCAAACGGCTAAAACTTTTGAAATATTGAAAAAATAAAAAAAAATCATTCATAACCATCTTTTCCTCCATCACTACATCTTTGCCGTATTCATCAATATGACCAGATCGAATTTGATGGAATTATTTAAAATTGACAATGAAGAACCTGTTTTATTTATACCAAACAATATTTATATTGAGATCCTCTATGAATAAAAAATGTATCCAAAGCTTGTGTGATTATGTATTTCATTTTTATAATATTTGCATTATTATCAATGCATGCCACCTATAAATTATTTTAATTTATATCATTCTTTATTGTCTTATGTTGTAAATTGCTTATTTTATTACTTATTACGTTTTACTGTGTTATATGATTATTGTATTATATACTTTAGTGTTTTTAATTTGGCATTTTTGGTTGTTGTTTAGAGATGCTGTCGTCTTCGTAAAGTAATGAATTATTATTTATACAGTAATAATTTATATTGTATAATATTAATTTATTGTTGTAGCTAACTCTATTTGAATGGGCCTTTCTCCCCAAAACAAATAAAAATATTCATTCATAACCAAAATTAATTAACAAACCACTAAGACTACGTCAACATCTCCGCTGACATGCAGTCGATAGGCAGAAGTCAGTTTGCGGTTAAATCCCGCTTCATATCGTACAGGTGAGACAACATAAGCGTCCTTCACAATTAATTAGATAAATTAGTTCCATCCGGGACAATCTCGAGTCCCTCGGGAATACCGGCACAAATGGAATGCGAAAGATTAGGTCAGGCTATCAATCAATATTTGAATAGATCATTTTTTTAGTTTCAAATAGTAACTAGAAGTACTTGTCAACTTATTGATGGCTTAATTAAGTGGAGTCAGTAAAACTCAAATATATGTTTTATTTTAGAAAGAAAAGAAAGGAACTAACATCAGGCACCGATAGATTTCAAACACTTAACACATTCTGATAATTACAAAAAGGTATGGGTGATTGATAGCTCTCAAATTATAGCATAATTCTTCATTATTTTTATTTGTTTGTTTCTATGATACTTATTAAGTGATTATTAATAAATAATTTATATTACATAGGTATCCCTGAAACGTACAAATAAAAAGCTATAGGATGATTATTTATTTAAATAAGACCTACAGGTTTTTCTCGAGAATTTCCTTTCGACCTAATATTACTAACTGAAATTATCCCTCGTTCTCTTATTTATTATTTTATTTTTTTGCACCTCAAAAACCAAACAAATGCTCACAGTAAAGTCCTCTTTAATATATATCACTGATCAGAATTCTCTAAGATGGGCGGGACATGTAGCTCGTAGCTACTGTAGTAATCCACCTGGAAGCCTTTACGTAACAATGAATGCCTCAATAGAAAGCAAAAAAAACAGGTGGAAGGCCAGAAAGGAGATGAATAGATAGAATCAACAAAGATATAAAAGAACTGAGTGCAGATAAATGAAAAGAAATAGACGAAGACAGGCAAAAATGGAGCAGGCTTGTTAAGGAACAAAATCTACCTGGTCTGTAACGCCAACAGAAAAAAAAAATCATTTTATTTTTAAATATGCATGCCAATTAATTCTTATAGTTTATAGCAAAGAAAGAAAAATAGTAATACCTCCGCGAATAACATAAAGAAATCTTTACATGAAGAGTCTAAGGAAATTTTTATTAGATCATATCAGGTCTAGAACCAAACACTTGAGAAATAAATTTCAAAACGATATACACATACAGTATAAGAGAATAAATGATACATAGTATCCCAATATATTTAAAAATCAATTCACATTTTTATTGTTTTGTTTTAATTCTCAGTTTCACTGCAAGTTTATCATGAGGAAAAAGAATTTGATTAAAAAAACAACTTCACCGCATGTAAAAATAACTGCTTTGCGAAATATATTTTACATGATAATTTAGTATCAAAACTGTTAATTAATAACTTCAAAAAAGTAATAAAAAGGATTCGGTTGGTTTAGAAATTTCTAAGCCTCAAATATAAGCACTTAAGATGATTTGTAATTAAATACAAATTTTACTTATAAGCTTTCAGTTTTTGAATATCGATATTTTATTTTGAACAAAATTATTTAAAGATTGTATCGCTCATGCGATGATTTAACTGCTTAATCATACAATTTTATAGAAAAGGCAGAATAATAATTATTATATAAGCATGTATTTTTTAAAAATCCATTGTGCAAATGCAAAATTTGTCTATGCATTCAAATTTGTCTTAAATGAACACGCATCATTAAGAATGATTAAATTAATGTTTTTTTGTTTACAGTGCACATCAAAAACAACATATACCTCAAATATATTTAAACTTCATCTAAGTTACTTAAAGTCAAACTTTTTACCACATTATACCAAGTTAATAAGCTAATTAGAAAGCACACAAAGCAAAATCTATAAATTGCTTCAACGGAACAATTTAATTTAATTCTTCTAAGTCTTTTCAACATTTCTTTTAATATAGTTAAAACACTCAAAATAACTATTTATAACATTTTATATTGAAATACAGCTAATCTGTTGTTTAAAAAGGCCAAATGATAAACATGTATGAGTAAATAGGACAATAACCAGAGAAACTCGAATTAATATTTAACATAATTTTTGAACACTGGAAATAATACCAAAAAGTTTATTACACATGTTCACATAATCTTGAGGTAAACATTAAAACGAAGTTCCTGAACTCTAGATAAAATTTCAGTTGAAATTAAATTTTAAAAACGAAATTGAGGGAAGGGAGGGTAAAGATTTAAGCATTTCTAAGTCATATTTAAAGTCAAACTCGATGTTTTCCAAGACAAAATAAATCTATAAAGTATATTTTGGACCAATTCATCAAACTTACAATGGTCGCGAAAGTTAACCGTATAAAAAGATTTCGTTTGGCCACGGTACCTATAACATCTCTCATGTTCTGGATAAAAACTATTTTTAAAAGATATAGTGTATACCGCTATTTTTCAATTGTGTTATTATTAATGTCACTCAGCCAAAATAATTTAAAGATTATATCGCTCATGCGATGATGTAACTGCAAATCATACATTTCTAGAAGAGGCAGAATGATAAGTATTATATAAAGCATGAATTTTTAAAAATACATTGTACCAATGCCAAATTTTTCTTTGCATTCAATTTTTTCTTACATAACACTATAACTTCGATTCAATTAAAACGTCTTTCTGAAAATTATAAATTATAAATAATTTTCCAAAATTTTAGAGTTGCGTCGTTTTCCACACGCTGGATCGAATATTACAAATGAGTTCCGTTTGAACTTCAAAAGAAGTATGAAAACATAAAATTTAAAAAAATCTACCAGGAAAAATAACCTTTTTTAAAAGAATAGCTTCTTTTTAATTAAGGCAAGTGAAAAAGACTTCTTTCTTTTGAGAGCATTTATCTTAGTTTTGCTTACATTAATCTTTTAACAATAACTTTTTTTTTCTATAGAAGGGAAAATGTTTTCTATTGATTTCTCAAACAGGAAAACCACTTCAGGACTAATTTTTTTTCTCAATATGTTTCTGCTGTCAGGCCGTCAGAGGATTCTACAATGAACCGAATAAAATTAATTGTTTAGTAAATTACAATAATCTTTCTATCAATGGAATTTGTAATACAATGGATAAATTTTTATAAACATCCACACAAGTAAATACAACGTTATTAGCAAAAACTATGACTAAAACTAAAAACAATGCTTCATCAACAAGTGTATTTCCTTAAGAAAAAAATAAATAAAAATGTGGCCCAAGCTGCAGCAGTGAACAACTAGTAGAAATGAGTTCCAGAAGAAAGGAAACTCAAGAAGGCATTTCAGAAAAATGCTTGTGAGGAATCGCTGTGCCGAGCAAAAAGAGGGGTTGAACTTTAATAACTGAGAATAGATTATTAGGGATTTAGAAAAGATAGTTCATACAAAGGCTGGCAAAGGTAGGTGTTTAAAAACAGAAAATAGTTTAATTGGGTTGTTTTAGAGTCGAGGACATTCTATTTCCTCAGACATATTCCTAATTTGAACCCAGGTTCCGATTTTTTTACATTTTTTTTTTTTATCTTTAACTGTTTATCTGCACCTGTCATCTGCAGGTTGGCATTATAGGCATGAGGAAGGATAGTACCCAGCAGTCTCTCTTCCTAGTCATTACTTTGATTTAGGCGAGGAGATCTCTCATCTAGCTACTTTTTAGTCTCCTCCTGATGAGCATGTCAGTCGTAGCTATGTCGTTTACAAGTCTGTGTGTTCGTGTAGTTTGAGATGAAAACGAGAGTAGAGAGTACGTATGTGTTGGTCGATAGTTGGTTTTCGTTATCTAAAGTTTTGTTGTTGACGTACCAGGAAGCTCCTGTTATAAGTCGTAAAATTTTGGATTGAAATGACTGTAGTTTTTGTAAGTGCGTCTTTTTTGTTGAACCGTAAATCTGAGAGGCGTATGTCCAGATGGGTTTGGGTAGGCAAGTGTATAAATTTAGTTTTTGTCGAACTTTCAATTTCGATTTAGAAAAAAGTGAGTACCGTATTTATAAGTATTTTTCAATATTTATAAATACGGTATGTTTCAATTGTTAAAAAAACAACAACATAGTAACGTCAAATTTCTATAAATAAAAATCTTAGTATACATATTAGTACATAAATCTTCTTTAGTTGATTATTTTGCTTCCTCGCTACCGAAGGTAGGGAAGCATTGTATTCGTGTGTGATAATATACAAATATATTACATAAATAGAAAAAAGCTGTGCTCCGATCCACATATTTCCCTGATTCTTGGAAAATATCTATTGTCAAAATGATACACAAACCTAAAAAAAAACACCCGAACACCCATCCTCTTACCGTCCTATTTCTCTGTTACCTATCATGGGCAAAATCCTGGAAAAACTCATCCTAAAACGCCTGCATCCCATCCTAGACTCTAATCATATTATCCCTGATCACCAATTTGGATTCCGCACATCGCATTCCACTATCCAACAATGTCACCGTGTGGTTGATGTAGTCTCCTCTGCATTGGAGCGCGGTATGTACTGCACGGGAGTCTTTCTCGACGTTGAACAGGCGTTTGATCGAGTCTGGTACCCGGGTCTTCTGTACAAACTCCGAAAAGTCCTACCTCCTACATACTTCCTCATTATCCGCTCCTATCTTACTGATAGATACTTCAAAGTAAACCAAAATAATGTCTTCTCATCCCTCTTTGCTCAATCTGCAGGCGTTCCACAAGGTAGTATCCTCGGTCCCATCCTCTACACAGTTTATACAGCTGACATCCCAACCCATCCTGACACTGTCATCACCACTTACGCCGATGAGACATGTTTGCTATCTGTTAATAACGATCATTTAATTGCATCCCAAACTCTTCAATCACATATCACAAGCCTTGAAGAATGGTGTAAAAATTGGAGAATAAAAATAAATTCCAACAAATCCCATCAAATCTACTTTACCCTCCGTCGTAAACCTATGACGTCTTGTCCTACAGTAACTTTCAATAATACTCCACATATTCCTGTTGAGCAAATCCGCTACTTAGGACTCCATTTGGATAAACGTCTTACTTGGAATCCTAATACTATACTGAAACGACAAGAAACTGCTCGACGTTTCCGACTGCTCCAACACTTACTAGACAAACGCTCCAAACTTTCTATTAATTACAAAAGACTTATCTACATAACTATAATAAGACCTATATGGACTTACGAAGTTGAGCTTTGGGGCTCCACCAAACCATCGAATTCCTATCGTATCCAATCCTTACAATCCAAAATCCTCCGTAAAATCCTTAATGCTCCATACTTTGTCACAAATAAAACCATTCATAAAGACCTTAATGTACCATATGTCGCTGATTTAGCTCGAGCCAGATATCTATCCTTTCATGATAAACTTCAGCCCCATCCAAATCCGCTTGTTTCCACTCTTGCTTCTTTCTCGATTCCTGATAATCCTCCTAGGCGTCGGAAAAGGAGATGGCCTCGTGATCTTCTTACTTAAAATTATTTAGAGAATGCTACCACTGGGTAGTAACTCTTCAAGCCTGTACATGCCATTATTTATATTTGCGCATATTTACTTGTTGTATTTGTATACAGTTGTAAATTTCATTAAATAAATAAAATAAAAAAATAGAAAAACTGAGATTTATATATATTTAGAGAACATTTTAGCACAATGTTTGTGTAATTTTGTTTGTAGATCTCTGATTTCTTATTATAAAATCTTTTAGAAATAGGAAGAGAAAAAAATCCGAGACTAGACTTAAGGAGGGCCAGACAGAACAGCTATTTTCAGCAAACTAACCCACTAAACTAAGAGCATTATAAGTTTACTGCATATTAGCCAAGATAATAATATACATAGTACATACCAGGTGTCAGTCCGTGACGTTTATAAATTGTAATACATGTACAACTTCTAACAAAAACAATGAGGATGAGAATATATCGGTAAACAAAACCAAATGAGAAGTCACCGAAATGGATTATCAACGTTTTGGAGATCTCTAAAAAATTGCGAGTTGAGATAAGGTTTGTAAATTTTACTGTTGAATTTCATTTCAAACTCAATACAAACTGTAATCAAACTAGTTAGATCGGAGAGCATTGATGAAAAATCTTTAGATTAGAATTATAAGTAATAGAAATAAATAGAAAAACATTCATACTTAAATACAATATTTACAATTAGGTAAGAGATCTCCGAGTCCAGCCCTTTCCCCCACGAGTGAAGGACAAAGCGAGACTCTAAGAGATCCCAGCGCTTCTCTCTCAACCGCGTCGCCGGCATTGCCAGTCCGGTGGAGACTGAGAGAGGGCACTAAAACCACAAACACTCATGACTTGAGTGGAGAAGCTGGCCATTGCCAGAACTCCAGTGACTTCTTTACAAGAGATCTCGAGGCCACTGTCGTTTCAACCTTCGAGGAGGGTTGTAGGGATGACTGGAGCTAAGGATTGTGCTAAAGGGTTAGGATGGTGGATTAGGTTCATATGAAAATTTGAGAATCGGGATGGAATAACGTCAAGGATATAAGGGATGTAAAGGTCATGATGTAGGGTTTTGTTTGTAACGTAATAAGGAGCATTGACTATCATATGGAGGACTTTAGACTGAAAGGATTAGATGCGTTTGGTGTTCGAAAATTTAGGTGTCCCCCACAGTTCAAGTCCGCGTAGGTCCAGATGGGTTTGAGTATGGTCTTGTATATTAATAGTTTGTTTTCTATTGATAGATTGGATTTTCTGTTAAGTAGTCTGTATAGCTGGCCAAATCGTCGGTTAAGTTCTTGCCTTTTAAGTCTAGTATGTGAATTCCAAGTTAATCTTTTGTCTAAAAGGAATCCAAGATACCGAATTGTGTCTGAGACGGGGAGAGGTACAGAGTTGAAAAGGATATGTGGACAGGATCTGCGTCGGAGGGTAAAGGTGACATGCTTGCATTTGGATTCATTGATCCTAATGCGCCAATTGTTGCACCATTGCTCAATGAGGGAGATGTGTCTTTGTAGATTTAAGGATGCAGTTTCAGGATCTAGGTGGGATGACAGGATGGTGGTATCGTCTAAATATCGTCGTAAGTTGCTAGAAGGGCATCGGGCTTGGTTGGAATGTCTGCGGTGAAGAGGATGAAGAGGACTGGGCCAAAGACACTGCCTTGTGGAACACCAGCCTCAATTGGAGAATAGTTGGAGAATTCAGTGCCGCAGCGGACTTGAAAGGAACGATTTGAGAGGTAGGATTTGAGGACTAGGTACAAGGATTGTGGTAGGTGAGTTTTGAGCTTGAAAAACAAGCCATCATGCCACACCCGGTCGAAAGCTTGCGCTACGTCCAGGAAGGCACCGGTGCAATAGTGCTTGTTTTCAAGCGCAGAGGATATATGGTCAACAACGCGAAGGCCTTGTTGAACAGTTCAATGTCTTGAGCGGAATCCAAACTGATGAGATGGGATATTGTGGGTTTCGAGTATGGGTAGGATGCGTTTGAGAAGGATTTTTTCAAAGATTTTGGAGAGGGTTGGGAGCAAGCTTATTGGTCTATAGGATGAGGTATTATTTACAGGTTTACCTGGTTTTGGGAAGAGGATGATTATGGAGTGTTTCCATGTCAGAGGAAAGTGAGTTGTGCGGAGGATACAGTTATATAGGTATGTGAGGAATATAATTGCTTTTTTGGGAAGTTGTCTTAGGATCTGGGAAGTAAGAAGATCGTGTCCAGGGGATTTTCGAGGTTTTAGGTTGCTTATAAGGAATTTGACCTCAGAGGGATTGACAGCTATAGAAGGCAAGGAGAGAGGAATAGGAGAAGAGAGGAATTCTTTAACTTCAGCAGTGAGGGTGGAATGGAGTTCGGGGTGGGGAGTGAATGTTTTGGATAGGTGTTTGGCAAATTCTTCAGCTCTAGTCTCATATGACGAAGCCCAGGTTCCATCATCGCATCGGAGAGGATGGGAAACAGAATGGTATTTAAGGATTTTTCTGGTCTATTTCAGAAGGGAATTGTCATCGGTAGATAGGGAAGAGAGGTAGGAGTTGTTTGATTGGGTTCTAAACGAAACTAGTTCTTTTTTTACCTGTTTGGAATAATAATTGTATATTTTTCGATCATCAGGATGCCTGGTTCTTTGCCAGAGGGTCCTAGATTTGCGTTTGGATTTAATTAGGTCAGTAAGGTCTTGGGGCAAAGGATTCTTTTTACGGTATGTTTTGGAGGGGAGTGGTAAGGATGCAGTCCAAACTGCTTGTTGGATCAAGGTGGTGTAGAAACTCACTGCATTATCTAGGTCTTGAGGGGTTTTTAGGGATACTCTGAGGTCTACTGCATCTGCTATTGTTTGGCGGAAAAGGTTCCAGGTGACTGGGCCTCTGATGAATGAGGGAGGAGATAATTTGGGGATAGGAGATGCGGAAAGAGTTAGGTTTAGCGGACTGTGGTCTGAGGAAAGGTCATCAAGCCGTAAAACTGAATAATTTAACGGCCCTAGACCTTTGTGAATGAAGAAGTCAAGGAGGTCAGGGTTACGGTTAGGATCGGTTGGCCAGTATGTAGGAGTATCAGGGGAAAGGATGTTGTTATTGTGGGAAATAAGTGCAGACAGCAATGTTCGCCCGCGGGTGTTCGTGGTTCTGGCTCCCCATTGCTGATGTTTGGAATTAAGGTATGCACCTATAAGGAAATAAAGTCCTAAGGAATTAAGAAAGGATATGAAGTTAGGTTTGGTTATTGCTGTTTTATGTGGGGAGTATGCTGCGACAACTGTGACAGGAAAAAGTGAGGTTTGGATTGTTATTGCTGAGGTTTGTAGGAAATTATGTACTGGTAAAGGATAAAAGTGATGGGAGAGGGATTGATGGATGATGGCAGCAGTACCTCCATGTGCTGTTCCATCAGGATGGTCAGTTCGATAAATCTTGTAGCTAGGTATGTTGAACTGTCGTTTATTAGTTAGTCGAGTCTCAGTTATTAGGGCTATGTCAATGTTATTGTCCTGTAGAAAAAAAGTTAGTTCATTAATGTGGTTTCGAATACCATTCGCATTCCAGAGGAGAATGGAAAGGGGTTTTATTGAGGGCATTTAAGGAATTCTTGGCGGTGGAATAAGGTTAGATATGACATTTGTGAGTAAGGAGATAAGTAGTGTGATAAGAGATCTGAATTCGGAGAGTAATGATGAAAGGAGACTCGTAAGATCATTGGAATTGTTAGGGGGAGGAATGTACATTTGGTGGTGACTGGACTTTTGGGTGTTATTAAGTTGCGGTGGCGGATTATGAGGTTGAGATTGAGTTTGTGGCAGGGCCTGAGGTTGAGTGGGCTGTTCTATTTCTCCCAGTATTTGAGCATAGGAGACTTGATTGTTCGTAAATCTTGTCTGTTGCCTTGGTGGTCTGGAAGTTCTGGAGGTCTCTTCCTGTCTAGGAGCTGTTAGGAGTCTCGATTTTAATATTTTGTAGGCCTTTGTAGTTTGCTGGGTGGTCTTTATGGCATATTGCGCACGCAGGTGTTCGCCTGGACTTACTGCCCCGTCGGAGTTAGTGTCTTAAAAAGTGCGTTAGTTGCGTATTGCAGGCTATAAAAAAAATTGCGCCTAAACGAATGTACCGATTTCAATGAAACTTCGCTAAAGTCATTTTCTCGACACCCTTCAAATTTATCTATATAACATTCATCAGCGAAAAGAAGCTGAAAAAAGTTACGAGGGATGCTAAAATTAAATTCCGAATAACTCAAAAAGTATATACTTTTTCGGGAATGTTGTGATAAGATGTTTCTAAGGTATTTAAATTGCCTAAAAACAAAAGAAGTTTCATCGAAATCGAAGCACTATTAGTAGAGATATCGCGATTTTTAAATATGTTTACTTCCACTTACGTATATATGTAATATATAGTAAGTGTAAGTATTGCGATAGAGAAAATTTTTGAATCTGAGTTTTCGACGGATTTATTTTTTTTTTTGCTTTATTGTATAAAAATTAAAGATGCCAGGCTCATCGATAATATCAGTTACCATTTTGGCTAACAGTAGCACTTGGACCAATAGAACGACATTGGCTAATAATTAGCAGAGTGACGTGGATGTCAATTAGTTAATTAAGATATGAGAGAGCGCCCGCTGGAAAATGTCCTAACCCTAAAGGCGTGCAGAACCACTTAGCTCAGGAGTTGGTGGCGGGCAAGAAGTCACGTTGTGCTTCGTTTGCAAGATCTCAGATAGCACAACTATAGAGATATTGTGTCCCGTAAAGCACGCCCGTCCTCACTATCCTCGAAGATTCGGAAGATCGAGGATTGGCGAGATTTTTCTTTGTAGATTATCCGATTCTTTTTTCATCGAAATTTCTGCGTAAGCAGCAAGAGATTAATTTTCGGAGAATATTGAGACATGAATACTTTTTACCTTAAAAATGCAATGCATTATTAAAGAGTGTACTTAAACTTTACTCTGCTCACCTGAAAAGAAAAAAAAAGTAAGTTAAAATAAAATCCAAACATTTTTAAGATTTGCAGGGCTAATAAATAGTATAAATATGAGTTTTATAAAAATAAACAAGAGTAACCACGATAATTCATCATTTTGGGATACAACTTTAGCAGGAAACTACTACTTCTGCGAGTGGTTTATACTTATTTTTATTTTAGCAGTTTCCACCATATTTGCTTTGATAAAACTAAATATTTAAAAAAATATATATATATTGAAAAGTAATTTTAAACGTAGAAATTTATATATATATATTTTTTTTTAACTTGCAAATAAAATAATCTATCATTTTTGTTTAACATAAGTAAAACCAAGATTTTCCACTAAAGTGGTAAGGTAGAAACAACACATCTTGTCGTACCAACTATGTAGGTACTAGTGTTGTCTAACTGCGAGACCGAGACGAGTCTTGGTCTTGCAAACTCAGTCTTTGTCAAGGTCTTGGTCTTGTGCAAGTGTCTCGCAACAGTCTTGCAGTTATCTATTAGCTAATTACTATAGAGATATTACTGTATTTTTTTAGATAGGAGAAACCTAACTAAGCCCAAATGGAAAAATAGAAGATTCAATGCAAAAGTATATTGGTTATACCAATTCTTTACATATAGTAACTAAAATTGCCAAGCATTAGTAACTATTTTGCCTTAATTTTTATTCAAAAAAATCGATTTTTTAAGTCTTGTCTTGGTCTTGCTACAGTTGGGCGGTCTTGGTCTTGGTCTTGCAAAGTACAAAACCGAGACCGATTTTGGGCAACACGAAAACGAGCAACAGCTACTATCTAATATTCTGTAAATTCTCTCTTTTCAGAGCCAATTCTTCGGTATCTATATTTGTATAAAACTTCGACAGACAGCGAGGACCGGAAGAGGAGGTGTATAATTCCATGTGGGCTTTCCCTTTTTCGATAGGCGCCATTTTGGAATGCCTCTGCTTAGTACATAATTAATGCTGAAGATGAACATTATAATGGTGTATAATTAAATATGTTGTTTTTTTCTTTTCTTTTTTTAAAATTTTCTTTAAATAAGTCACAACATTTCGACTCGGCACTAGGACCAAATGGAAATTGTGGAATGAGCTTGGAACATTAAGTTAGTCATACGAGCTGAAGGTGAAAAATCTAACTTTTAGACTTGCAATGTATCCAAAAATATATTCACTCCAATTATTTCATCATATCCAACCTCCAAAAAAATACAAATTGGTAGCCCATGATGTAGCACTTTTCTCTAATAATTTCAGGTAACATTAAAAATCCTACACCCAATAATACTAAACTATGTTGGACAAAAATAATATCTGATTAATTTCTACATTAAAAATCATTAAAAAAAAAAAAATCAGAACCTAGAGGTGAAAGTTTAACCCAAAAGCCTCGAGATAAACTATGTGGGTGTCCCCTGGAGGATTTAGAGAGCCAATTACCTGACCCTGAATCATGTACAAAACAACCATAAACAACTCGATTCGAGGCCTACAGACTTTAGAACAAAGTCTTGACGTTTCGGACAGTTAGAAGTCTCCAAACCCAAAAAGCATAATGGATCAAAAACAGTTTAAAACTACTATAGGCAGGTTTCGATTTAACATGAAAAACCTGAACAGCAGACCAATATTTTTCAGATTTGATTTATTACTAACAGTTAATCTATACTAACATTATAAATATTTGTACATGTTTTAGGTGAATATATTTAAATAACTGCTTCAAAATAATTATAAATCGCCCCAACTGACAATGGGTACCCGTTGGAGGTAGGTGAAACCCTGCGAGGATCCCACAGTCAGTATTTAGGTATAGGAAGTAGGGTATTAAGGTTAATACGGTTTTATTAAATTCCTGTATTGTTAGCCTACTGTGCCCTTGGCACCAAACTAGTTTCAGCCCTCTACTAATCTTCTTTAGCATAAAAGAGAGTTCATTGAGCAAAGAAGCTAATACAATCTTCAGTCAAAATGTTACAAGTTAAATATTATCAGCATGAATAAAGAATAAATAGTGTGTGAGAAACAAACAAAAGTTAATACCACCCACTATTTTCTTTAAAACTATAAAAAATATAAATATCAAACTTAGGTTCTGGTATAAAAGGAGGAGGGAATAATGAGAAATGAGTTAACGGATAATAGTTGGTTAGATATCTTATCAACTTATCAATATTAATTATCAGCCAATATCATTGAAACAAAAGAGCGACATAATCACAGTAAACATGTTATGAATAATTACAAATATAAATAAATTTTAATGAACATAAGGTAATGAAACCAAACCATAATTTATATAAAAATAAACCATTTAGGAAACAAACTAAATTGTTTCTCAATAAACATGTTCAGAAGATGTATGGAGGTGTGGTTGTTTCATATCCACCTAGGATTGATACTTAAGAAACAAATACATGCCAAAAGAAAGGTCTACCGATATACCCACAATTAATATAGTAGAAAATAAATTGTCTATTCACAGCCGAAGTTGAATTTGAGCCGGGAGATCGGGAGTATAATGCCTTACAAATTGAGCTACCTCAATCAGGATAAAATTTACAAAAAAAAAAAAAAAAACAAGTTTCTATTATCTGGATATTCCAACAAAATCTAAATCGTAAGCAAAAAAGAGTATTCAAATGGTACCCTCTTTGTTTATATGAAAATGAAATAAAAAAGGAAGTTTTATAAAAAATAACAATGTATTTTGAATATAAAAACTAGATGTTAAAACATACTTATTTTAAAGTAATAACGCTGATAAATGCAATGCAAATGTTTTATAAGACCCAAAGTAGGCTTATTTGAACCAATAAATAGAAAATTTGCTTTAAAGGAATACAGTATCAATCTGATATTCACCTGAATAAAATATAATAAGGAATGTAACTTAACTACGAATCTGAATCCAAACAATATATTTCGTTCCTACAAACAAAAAAGGATTTTAAAATTCTTTGCATCGGTATTCGCTCAATGTCAAGGTCCAGAGACCTTGATACTGCCAAATTTGATATGTTTGGCAATAATTTATCGATGTTACTTTGTCAATGAAATTTAGAAACACTTTTAGACATAAATTCAATTCTATTTTTAAGATTTATCTTATATTTTGCATTAGTATACGTCAGCATATTCGATGTTAGCCATAAGCCTTAAAACTATCCCTAACCATAAAATATATTTAATTTTTTTTCCATAAAATGGGTTACTAGTAAAAATAAAAATAAATCAAATATATACAGAAATAATTATAAATACCTGATTCTATTAAGGTGGAGTAGGGTAAGTGCATCATATGGATTGCAAAGATTAACCGAGGACAAGAAACCAGCTATCAGTGCTAGAATAATGTTTTTTACTTTATTTAACCATTAACTCTATTCTTTTTAGAAGCGTAGTTGATTTTTCTATATCATCTTAATTGCTATCAACGTGAAGGAAAAATAGTTTCAAGTCCGATTTAGGCACTTGCCCCACCTAACTGTTGTCCAGGAAAAGATTGGGGATTATCTGTAAGGATTTGAGGAGTGAGCGAGATCCGATCAGGATGGCTTTCGTTTTATTGGCGTTTAGAGTAATCCTATTGTGATTCGCCCAGTCATATATTGCGTTTATAAAAAACCTGTACCACTACAACCCATGAAGGATCTGGGGTTCAGTACTATTTAGGGAAAGCACTGTTTCTAGGTCAACGGTTGTGCAAGGAGGTGATTTGACCGAGATCACGCTCAACCGCCAGGTTTTCCCCCTTAACTAATTATTTAATTAAGGGTACCCACTTTATAGAGGCTGGGTGTGCCCCAAGAGGGACTTTCTGACCCAAGGTCGCCCCACGGCCAATGAAACAGATAAATAAATTTTCTGCCATGAGCCGGGGTTCGAACTCGGGACCTTTGCATTGGAAGCTCAGTGCCCTACCACTGAGCTACCCCGCTCCCTATTGCGTTTATATCTTCCTGTAATTTTTGGATGAGGCCAGAGGATTAGGTTGGATTGAAGGAGAAGTAAATCTGGACGTCGTCGGCGTACAGATGGTATTAACAGTGTAGGATAGAGGATGAAAGGTCATTGATGTAGATGGAAAAAGGGTGGGAGATAAAGAGGATAAAGTGCGAGATAAAAATACTTATTATATGGTGGAATCGTCAAAAGTTTCCGTATAGTGACCGAATATAACATGGATGCATCTCCTCCCAGTTAAA
Source organism: Nezara viridula (assembly GCA_928085145.1). NCBI lineage: Eukaryota > Metazoa > Arthropoda > Insecta > Hemiptera > Pentatomidae > Nezara > Nezara viridula. The sequence goes on from OV725077.1 coordinate 95,079,040, forward strand.
ACCAATAAAAAAGAACGGAATAATCGTAATCATGCTTGTGGTATAAACTTATACATTTTATTAGACGAGAGAAAACAACCGACTCGTTATAGCAGAGGGGAAAAATCCGAATTACCTCCGTTAAATAAATAAGAAAGAAGTACAATAAGAATATTACACTGCAACTTTAAGTAGTTAAATGAAGCAGTCTAGTCGACAATATTTAAGAAAACAACATAAAAAAAATTAAGTCTTACGGGATTATCATCCTAAATAACGAATTGAATGATTCATTTGTTAACATTTTTAGCATGCTCCTCTTTTTCTCCTTATCCTTCCTTTCCGTATAAGCAATGACCAGATTTAAGACAGGCGGTGATGCGGGATTCCTAGTGAGGCCTACAATAGACGCCATACTCTGTCTCTAATTCTTTTCAATAACCTGCTTTTTCAAATTGGCTCCCTTAACAAATACAAAAATGCGACATGTTCTTATTTACTCCAGGGTACAGATATGAATTTAGCAAGCTCAAGCCAGAAGAATGTCGTTGCAGTAGTTACAAGAAGAATTCAAACAGGAAAATAGTGCTGAATAAACTATTAACTTGTAGTTGTTAATGTAAAGAACGATTTTTTTTATTTTTTAAGGTAGTAACTATATTAGCCATCTTCCGGTTTAATCTAGAAAGCGCTCAAAGATATGTTACAATTACATCCATCAGCTATCGTGAAGATGGCTGGAGATCTGGCCCTGGCTCTGACCTGGACAGTAATGCAATTTTAATTTTTAGTTGGAATACAACATTTTATATTTTATTTTAAATACAAAAAACAAATAAACAAATTGAGCAGGTTCATTCAACTTAGTTTTCACAGAAATTCTAGACATTTAAAACATTAACTTGGAATTTTTTTAAAGTCGTTAGTGTTACATCATTGGTACAGTTATCACTGGTCATAAAATTTCTTTACCTCAAAAATATTGAGGAGGTCTCGGCAGTCTTATTATACGAAATATTTGGAGTGACACACTTTGTTGTATAAACAAGTTAAAGTGCGGAACATTTTCTCAGGAAAACATTTTTTTTTTCCTTTAATAATATTTTAAAGTATATTTCATCTAAGAAAAATAAAAGATTCAATATATATTTTACCTTGCAGAATACTTAAAAAAAAAATAATTTGACAAAGCGTCACTCAAATAACGAATTGTTCAGAAATAATATAAACTGAATACAATAATTTATTTTAAATCAATTATTTTAAAGATCTCAGAAACTCTTTTTCTCTCAAAACAATGAATAATTAGCAAAGTATTAGTTGTAAAGTGCAACTTTATGAAACATATTTTCTATTTTATTTTGTTGTTTTTTTTTTTACTGAAAACAAAATAGTTACAATATTTTGTATTTGAAATATTTTTTTTAAGAAAAAAAATTAAAATACTTTGTATTTTAAAAACACAAAATACCTGATAATTTAAATACTTTATTTTAATATATGAGTTGCCCAGGTTTGATCTGGCAAATTACTAGTCGTTTCTTAGTATAGATCCTAGAATCCTAGAATTAAAATTAAAATTACTTTCCCGTATCAAAAACTCAAGATGTAAACAAAACTAGGATCCGACTTCCGAAAGAATAATTAGTGATGATGAAAATATTGCAACAATACAAGAGTGTAAGTTACAATAGATGATACAAAAAGGGAAGAAAATTAATTTCACGATGTTGAAATAGCTTCTTCGAAATAAACTTTAGAGTAAAAATTTTTAATTTGTATGTATTTTAGTACATTTATATATTTTTTATATACCTGATTCTTTACAGCAATCGTATAAAAATCCGTATCACTATCCCCACAGGCCGATCTACTGGGAGGCCTTGGGGCTGTTACCCCCTCTCCCTTCAAAATGGTAAAATATAAATTTTTTTATGAATGAAATTTGTTTTATCATAAATTTGTTATATGAATGAAATATAAAAAAGTATTATTGTAATTAATTACATTTAATTGACCGTCAAAAATCAATTAAACACCATTTCATATAAGTATTTAGTTTCTTTCATTTTCTTCCAAAGTAATTGCCATAACATTATATATATATATATATATATATATATATATATATATATAATATATATATATATATATATATATATATATATATATATATATATATATATATATATATATATATATATATATATATATATATATATATATAATAAAGCTTTCGTGCTGAAGCTCCCCTCCCTAAAAATTAGATAATAGAACCATTAGTGATTACGGTAATTGTCTGAACCTAGTGAAACCTCTATTTTTGTGTTGTAAAATTAAAGTGTTTTCTTATTGTTGGGAGAATTATTACATTTATTTTTGATAATTTCAAACCAAACTGTTTTGTTATTATTACATTTGTTTTCGTCTATTTAATAGATATGTTGTGAAATAAAAGTGTTCAGGTTATAAACATTGGCGGATAGCAGTCGGTCCAGACTAACACCACTGATAAAGGGGGGAAAGTATAGAGGAAGCTGGTCTGGCGGCTTACTGGGTGGGTGGCGAAAAGTTATAGTTTGACTTTTCAAGAGATTGCTTGAATAGAGTCAATATTACATTTATATGTAATATTATTAACACCACACTATTCAAGCAATCTCTTCGAACAGCCCTGATGAAGGCCTGAACTTCAGGTCGAAACGTCGGCAAATGTTAAAATAAATATTATTATTTATTTTTTTCTATTTATTTCTGACTGATCATCCCAACTATCTTTCTTTTCAATAAACATATAAATGTAATATTCTTATATATCGTATATCTACCAGAACAGATTTTTGAATGCACTGTGTAACATTTCTACTAAGTCAAACTATAACTTTCGCTACCCACCCAGTAAGCCGCCAGACCAGCTTCCTCTATACTTTCCCCCTTAATCAGTGCTGTTAGTCAGCAATATATGTTGTTCTATTTGCTTCCGCTCTTGCCAACTAACAATCTCAACAAGGAGATTGCATAAAATAGCTATCTACGTAACCAAGATTTGTAATAGATTATATGAAAGCGAGTTATGTGGAAACTATACTAAACTAAATGCTACAAAGCCTTAAGTGGGGAGAATGTAATAATTACATTTGAAACACTTTTGGTTGACTTACTGTTTAAAAATGATTGAAAGCAATAATATTCCGTACAATTTCAAATAATTTCAATAGTAAAATCTATTGTTAGCTTTAAAGCGAAAACAAAATTTGAGCACAATCTTCAACGATGAAACGACTCATTTGCTTTTTTTAGTAATTGGTTCATTATCCAGTGCAGCAACACAACATGCTCAAGCCAACCTTCATGATACAAGTTTAATTATATATAATTGTTGCATGAACAACAACTTCACAACGAATGACCTTTTAAATTTAACAGTGGATATATCTTTCTCTGGACCAATGCATAATATGGGTTGCAGCGCAATTACTGAAATATTAAATATTCGAAGTCAATATAAACGCATTATAAATACATAATCTAGGTATAATGTATATTAAATAAACATAGTTGTCTTGAGACTCTTGAGTTTATATATACTGAAGGTTTATACCACCAGCGAAAACATTTAGAAAAAATATTTCATATCTGGTATTTTCAGGGCATACTATTAAGTGTTTAGTTTCCTTAGCAGCCCTCAGGATACGCCGGGAACATATCGAACTACAGTGACTTGATAGAAACTGAGTAGACATACCCATCTGCATTTCCTTTGGTTGAGACAAGCGCAGCCATTTTGATTCACCATTGTCTACTAACATAGATTATAATAATATTAAAACTGCCGAATTCCCCTATTTTGTTAGAGATATTTCAGTTTAGAAGTTAAATTGTGTTGCTTTAATCAGACACTAATAATAACTATTAATTTTGATTTCAGGATGGTTTCAATTAACTTTAAATTTTATTTGTGGATATAAAAACTTCATCGAGACAGTGATATTAGATTTCTTTCGCATTCTTTTAATCTCTTAAAAGTTTCATACAAATTCGTGCAATGTATACAATTTGTGTAATGCATAAACATTAATCTTATCTAAAAAAAGTAATAACTAAAAATTTATTAATTCAATACCTATGTCAGTCAAATAACCTCAGGAGATATTCGTCAGTAGTTATATTGTAGTAACTGGGATCGTATTGGGGATAGTATTGGAATTAATAAATGCTCGTTCAGAATCTGTTAACTAGGGAGGCACCTCCAGAATGTTAGAAACACAATGACTGTCTCATGGCAATGCAGATTTTAAGAACATGGACTTTTTTATTTGTAGGATATAAATATATTGGAATAAAATGTATTGGAAACCATTAAAAACTATAATTTATAAAATAAGGAAAACCGTTTTTTGTTCCAAAATTAGGTCACCAAAAAAAAAGTCTCACATACTTAAGAGTATCGGAAACGATTTATTTATTTTAATAAACGAGCGAGTTGCCGGACGGAGGAGTTGTATGACTCACAGTCGTATATTTATCTTGAATACGGTGACTAATATGTTTTAACTGGTTGAAATGGAAAACAAAATGTTACAAAACAGTTTTTCAATTCAAAAAATACCTCGTGCTTTAAACCGTAAAAAATAGTTAACACCAATGAATTTATATTCTTGGCCGCTTCAACCTAAGCAATCAGTTAATATCGTACAACCAGTAAACTTATGTGTGTATTTTTACATCCAGATTCTCATATCAATCAAAATAAAATGCTAATTAAGAACCAATGCATACAAATATAATTTAAGGTCGAAAAGAAATATATTCTGTATACTGAGGCTTTGAGATGTTTACTGACAATTTATAATATGAGAAAGAAAAATAGTCAGGATATGCAGTCATTAATGTTTTTTATTAACTCTGACGACGTTTCGACATAATGATGTGGGTTGTCATTAAGGATAAAAATTAAAAATAAAATATATAAAAATCACATCAGAAAATTGAGATATATACACAGAACCGTATAAGTAAGAGAAGATAAAGGATGGAAAGAATGCACAATATGACGGTAATATAAACATAACAATACCGATAGAAAAAAAAATCATTTAAATAAAAAAAAAGTGTATAGAAAGTAAAAATAAATTGACCAAATAATTAGTACAAATACAAATTTAAATAACTTTTAACTAAAATAATATATATAAAACCTGTACCACTACAACCCATGAAGAGTTCAGTACTATTTAGGGAAAGCACTGTTTCTTGGCCTACGGTTGTGCAAGCATGTGATTGGACCGAGATCACGCTCAACCGCAAGGTTTTCCCCATAATTAATTATTTTAATTAATTAAAATAAGCTCCAGGAGGGCCTATGTACCCAGGGCCAACCTATGGCCAATGAAACAGAATAAATAATTTTTCTGCCATGAGCCGGGATTCGAAGCTGGGACCTTTAGCATTCCATAGCAGTACTCTACCACTGAGCTAACCTACTCCCTAAAATAATATATATAATTAAATTACTGCATATCCTGAATATTTTTCATCTTTATCATTTTAATAGTCAACTATATCTCCATCTTCAAACTTATAAAATGGCTGTCGAAAGAGTCAAGTCTAGGTCTGCAAAAATGTTTTAAATGAATATCAGGGACATTTTCAAATAATATTAATACAAATAATGAATAAATAAGGGATTAAAGGATGCGATCAAATTTAAAATATTTCTTTACATCAAACTATAAAATTTTCACAAACAACACCCTTTAAGTTAACAATAGATATACTTTCCGTGATCACTCATGTCAAGACATTGGTTTCGAAAAACATTTTATATTTTAAATCAAGAAAACTAAAAACAAATAACTTCTATTTACTGAGAGAAAATAATAATAAACTTATTTTCTGTGACAAACCGTTAAGCTTTAAAAATTCCATATTATCCAAACTGGCTCAATATATACTCTATGAAAAAATAAAAACGGTTTCAGGATATCGCGGTGTATTGTATTAAGAAATAAAGAAAATAATGTGGTGTTTGATTTCGCCAAGACGTAGCATCAAAACCTGAAGTTAGAATGCACACTACACCACTCCTTAATAATCATTATGATTTCAAAACTTTTTAACCGTTCTCAAAGCTCATTGAAGGCATTCTAATAAGGAATAAATAAATAATTTATCTAAAATATCGCAATCAACTATAACTATGAGAGACAGGAGAGCCCGATATCGTCATTCCATTACGGATTGGTGACCTCAGAACCGCGATAAGGACCTTGATAGCGTTGTATTAACCTTCAATATCTTTTCATTTCTCATAATTATATTCTGATAATTGTCATACTGATAGATGTAAGTAATTAAACAGTTCATAATAATTGTGGAAGTTTTTTAGTCATTATGGACCAAGGGCTAGGACAAAATTTTAAGAATAAGGACTTCGTTGTATATCATTGTATATTAATAAATTTAATTTTGTATAATAGGCATAAGACTATATGTTTATATGTAACCATATCTCGACCAGTTGCGGCGAAAATAGGAATGTAATTTTAGCACAATATGAAAGAATTAAAAATATTATTTACGCTGGACTATTGAAAGTTTTCTAAGAGTATTTGAATTAATGCCAACGAAACTGCTGAGAGATATTATATCGGAATACAAATAAATGAATAATAAATATAGCAGTAAAAGATTGTTATAAAATTGAATATAGGTAGAAAATACAATGAATATAAATACGGAAAGTAAACTGAGAAATAAAATGACAGGCTACATCTAGCTGAACCATCGATGAGTCCAGCACTAAAATTAGAAACTTGCCAAAAGTTAATACTAAATAAATAAGAAAGAATGGCAAGAGAGAAAACATGATTAGTCGTTATAAGAAAACATTTTTTTTTTTTTTTGATGAAAGAAACCTTAAAAAAAAAAATTATCTGGAATGAGAACACCTGCCCAAACGGTAAAATATTTATCAACAATACCTATTAATGAAAGAATAATTATTCATATCTCCCACAGCAAACAAATTAAATATATTAATTCATCATTATTGGTTTCATCAAATAATACCCATCTAATGAATATTAAAAGATTAAAGAGAAAATATTGAACTAAATTGATGGAGGAAGTAGAAAAGATTCTTTAAAAAAAAAATATTAAAAAAGGAGGAAAAAACAAAAGATAGAGAGAGAGGGAGCTACTTTACAAGCTCCTTTTCAATTAATTATTTTCCAAGGGAATCAGAAATTAATTGGATCGTAAATATTTCCAATTAACATAGATTAAGAGGAAACTTATTTGTTTTATCACTCAATTTAATATTTTAGTTAAATATTATGAAAGTTCATGGTTTTTTTTTTATTCATTTTTAGATCATTTGAGATTCAGCTAGAGTGGTGTAAAGAAATTATGTCATTTTCTATCCAGTCACCTAAAAGTATCAGCGTTTCCAGCAAAACTGACGACAATTAACGGTTGCAAAGCTTTTATTTCTTGTTTTTCGGTGATATGGGATGTACTGTAATAAACATAATGGTCTAAAAACACATTTTTTTATAATGATTACGAAAGATATCGTTATATAAAAATCGTTTAATCAGCTAATATTAATGTTAAGAATAAACCATTAGTTCATAATTAAAAGATTAGGCCAGCATTACATTAACATAATATTTCGGAAAAGTTATATGGACAAACATAAGATTTTCTTAATATGTCGGCACTTCAGTAATTTTATTGAGCTAAATGTATGGCCTTGTTTGAATATTTTAATCATCAATCGTGGGTTTAAAAAACTTGCATAGGAAATTACTAAGAAACACAGAACTTCTTTTAGAAAGAAAATAAACATTATTACAAATCGTGAAGTGCCCATACATAAAATATTTTAAAATAATCAATTTTCAGATAAGGTGGTCATGAAATTGTATTTTTTGCCAGATTTCTGTCATAGCAATTACCGCGTAATTAGAAACTTGATGTTTCTAGCCCTAATATATCAATTCAAATGAAAATAATTGAAGGAATCAGTAGGTTTCTTTATTTTAAACCTAAATTTTAGTAAGAAATATTAAGTCACTGAAAAATACGCATTCATTGCTATGACAGAAATATGGCAAAAAAAACAATACCATAACCACCTTACTTTTTTTTTTTAAATTTCTTTATTGAGTATTATAACAATCTGTCTGTTGGACATTGGTTATAGTGAGGTAGGATGACATTCACACCATATGTACAAAAAAAATAAAATAAATAGAACAAAATAATAATCAAAAGTATATACAATAGACAATAAAATAAAATAACCTAAAAAATAAGAAAATTAAAACTAAGGAAAAAAAAAATAAATAACATGCATACCTATATACAATCAGGCGAGGGAACTCCAGGAGAACCCTGCGCTACTCTTCCAACCGCGTCACTGGTACTAAAGCCAGCGGAGATTGGTCGAGAGCACTTTAGCCACATACACACATGTCTTGAGTGAAGAATCTGGCCATTGCCAGAACTCCAATTTATATAATCTACAAAAGGTCGCGAGGCCACTGCCGTTTCAACCTTCTTGGAGGATTATACGGATGGGAGATGCTTGATAGGGATTGTGCAAGAGGATTTGGGTGGTAAGTAAGGTTCTGGTGAAATTTGGAGAATTTTTCTGGGATAAGGTCTAGGACAAATGGGATGTTAAGGTCATGATGTAGGGTTTTGTTGGATACATAGAAAGGAGCATCGACTATTGTTCGAAGGACTTTAGACTGGAAGGATTGGATGCGCTTGATGTTAGAAAATTTTGCTGATCCCCACAGTTCTAGTCCGTAAGTCCAAATAGGTTTCAGTATTGTCTTGTAGATCAGTAGCTTGTTTTCAATGGAAAGTTTAGATTTTCTGCTTAGTAGTCGGTATAGTTGGCCGTATCGTCGGTTGAGTTCTTGTCTTTTGAGTCTAGTATGCGGGTTCCAAGTTAGTCTTCGGTCTAAATGAAAGCCAAGATACCGGACTGTGTCTGAATAAGGAAGCTGGATGGAATTAAAGAGTACTGGTGGACAGGAATTGCGTCGGAGTGTAAAGGTAATATGTTGGCATTTAGATTCATTAACTTTAATGCGCCAGTTATTACACCAGTGCTCAATCAAGGTGAGGAGACTTTGGAGATTTAAGGATGCTATTTCGGCATCAGAGTTGGATGATAAGATTGCGGTGTCGTCAGCGAATGTTGCAAGAAAAGTATCGGGATGAACAGGGATGTCAGCAGTAAAGAGGATGTAAAGCACGGGACCCAAGACGCTGCCTTGGGGAACACCGGCTTTAACGGAGTAGATATTGGAAAATTCTGTTCCACAGCGAACTCGAAAGGAGCGGTCAGAGAGGTAGGATCGGAGGACTAGGTACAAGGACTGAGGTAAATGGATTTTAAGCTTGGAGAGCAGTCCGGAGTGCCATACCCGGTCAAATGCCTGTGCAATGTCCAGAAAGGCACCCGAACAGTATTCCTTGTTTTCTAGGGCTGAGGAAATATGATCAACAACTCGGAGTCCTTGTTGAACAGTAGAATGTTGAGAGCGAAAACCAAACTGATGGGAAGGAATATTTTGGGATTCTATAATGGGTAGGATTCGTTTCAAAAATTTTTGAAAGGATTGGGAGTAGGCTGATTGGTCTATAGGATGTTGAGCTATTGAGAGGTTTTCCTGGTTTTGGGAAAAGGATAATAGTGGAGTGTTTCCATAACAGAGGGAAGTGGGTGGTGCGTAGGATACAATTGTAGATATATGTAAGGAATATGACTGCTTTGGATGGAAGTTGTCGAAGGATTTGAGGTGTAAGGAGATCATGTCCAGGAGCTTTACGGAGGATTAGTTTTTTTAATTGAAATTTTACTTCGGAAGGATGAATAGCTTTTGGGGGCAAGGAAAGTGGGATTGGTGATGTAAGGAGTTCTTCTACTGTTACGGTGTGGGCAAGATGGGATTCCGGATGTGAAATAAATGTATTGGATAGGTGAATGGCGAACTCCTCAGCTTTATCTTCGTCAGATGCTGCCCAGGAGCCATCACCTCGTCGGAGAGGATGGGAAATGCGGTGAGGATTTAGGATTTTTGTTGTGGTTTTCCAAAGGGAATTGTCGCGAGAAGAGAGGGAGGATAGGTAGGAGTTGAAGGATTGTGATCTGAAGGTGGCTAATTCCAGTTTTAATTGTTTGCAGTAGTAATTATAGGAGCAGCGGTCGGTAGGATGTCGGGTACGTTGCCATAATAATCTGGCACGGCGTTTGGTGCGGATTAGGTTAAGGAGGTGTTGGGGTAGAATGGTCTTTATAGGAATTCTGGAGGAGTCTTTTGGAAAGGAGGCAGTCCAGGCGGCTTGTTGGATTGTGGTAGTAAAGGAATTTACGGCACTATCAAGGTCATCGGGAGTTTTGAGGGATATGTTGAGATCAATATTATCGGAGATTATTTGGCGGATAAGGTCCCAGTTTACTGGGCCCCTAATGAATGACGGTGGAGAAGGTTTGGGAACAGGTTCAAGTGAAACATTAAGGATTAGAGGACTATGGTCAGAGGAAAGTTCATTTAGACGTGTAATGGAACAATTGAGGGGACTTAAGCCGCTGTGGATAAAGAAATCAAGAAGATCAGGATTACGGTTGGGATCTGTGGGCCAGTAGGTAGGAGAGTTGGGGGAAAGGAGGTGAAAACGTTGGGAATTGAGTGCAGACAGCAGGGTTCGGCCACGAGAATTCGTGGTTCTGGAACCCCATTGTTGGTGCTTGGCATTTAGGTCTGCACCCAAGATGAAGTGATGTCCTAAGGAGTCGAGGAGAGAACTGAATTGGGCATTGGATATGGATCGGTTAGGAGGGCAATACGCTGATGCAAGAGTGACCGGAAAGGAGAAGGTTTTTATCACGATAGCGGTGGACTGTAGGAAATCATGTATTGGTAATGGGAGTACGTGATAGGAGAGGGATTGGTGTACAATTACAGCAGTACCGGCATGTGCTTTTCCGTCAGGGTGGTCAGTACGATATGTCAGGTATTGTGGTATATTGAAGTGCTGTTTAGTGGTTAGTCGAGTTTCAGTAATTAGTGCCACATCAATGTTCTTGTCAAGTAGTAAAGTAGATAGTTCGTCTGTATGATTTCTAACACCATTCGCATTCCAAAGGAGAATGGATATGGGTTTAGGGATGTGAGTCATTTAAGGATTTTTCAAAGGAGGGATGAGGTGAGATACGAGATTCGTGAGGAGTGATATGAGTGGAGTAACAAGGGATTTGAAATCGGTGAGGAAAGATGCTAACAAACTTGTGAGATCTGTTGCATTTGAAAGAGGAGGAATATGAGGAATTTGTTGTTGGTGGTTAGGTATATTAGGATGAAGAGGATTTTGAGGTTGGGTTTGAGGTTGTTGTTGTGGCAGGGCTTGACATTTATCGGTTAAAGTCTTACCTCTAAGTAGTTGGGAGAATGATACATTATTGTTTACAATTCTGGAAGGCTCTCTCTCTCTTCTTGTTCTTAGTGCTTCATCTTGAATCCGGTTTTTCTGGTGTCTGGTTTTGAGATTCTTGTAAATTTGGCAGCCTTTGTAGTTGGCCGGGTGTCCCTCCAAGCATAGGGCACATACTGCTGGATCTTGTATAGGTTTGGTGCACTCTACAGATTTGTGCTGTTCACCGCACTTCACGCAACGCGGCAGATGGTGGCAATATGTCTTCGTGTGGCCATAGGTCTGTCAATTATGGCACTGCACGATGTCTCTCTTGGGATATGGCTTCTCAACTTTCACCATTGTGTAGTATATTCTTGTGATATCATATATTTTTTCGATACCTGGTGATGGCTCCAAGTCCACGAAAAACAATGGTAGTGGGATCCTATTTCGTAATCCTGGCTGCTCCCTGTCCTCCTTCAAAACGTTTGTTACCTGGCGTACATTGAAACCAAGCGTCGTTAGTTCTTCTTTAATAACTTCAGTGGGGGTTGAGGAATGTAAATTTCTTATCACTACTCGTAAAGCTCTTTCCTGCCTCAGCTGGTAAGTGTGAAAATTCGCATTTGTTTCTGATAAGTACTTCACTATTTTTCGGTAGGCTTCTGCAGAATCAGGTGCTATTTTGGTGTCATTGGTCCTGTTAAGGCATGAATAACTGCCAGAGCAAATTTTATTTAGTTGGGTGCAGAACATCTGGAAATTTTTTATATTTTTCACAAATATCGGAGGAGGCTTTGGTTCTCTGGGTATTGCTGCAGACTCCATTACTTCTCTGTCATTTTGAAGCACTTGGTAGGGGTTTGGAGTAAAGAAAGGTGATTCTTCAATCGTTTCTTGTGCAGACGTGCCTGGTTGGGGCTGAGGTTCTGGTTCTGAAGTGTTCATTTTGGTCACTGGAGGTATTTCTCGTAGGCAGCGACGAGTCCTTTGTTTGGCTGGTGAGCTAACTCCGTCTGACCGAGACCTCTTGGGCACCTTACTGGCCATCACTTGCTGATCATACCGCATATCATAAGAGAAAAATAAATAAATAAATAAAATAAAAAAAAAGAATTTTTTTTTTTTTTCTTAAAATAACAAAAAAAAAAAGATGCCAACAGTAAATATCAACTGCTCTGGTATACACTTTAACTGTATCACGTGAATAATCAGAGAGATTCCGCTATAAAATTGGTAAAAACTGAGAGAGGAGGTGAGGAGACAACCTTCTCATCAGCTGATCCACTGCCTTCCAACCACGGCTTCGGCGGTACATATACTAAAATTGGAACCATACAGAGAACCACCTTACTAGAAATTTTTTGAAAAATCGTTATGGAGTTATAGAATCGTTATAGAGAAGGATGGTTGAGGTGATCAGTCAGAAATAAACAGGCAAAAATAAATAATAATATTTATTTTAACATTTGGCGACGTTTCGACCTGAAGTTCATGTTCATGGTATGAGAAACATAAACAATGTAGGTAAAAAATTAAAGTAAAATGAAGTGGGAAGAATAATGATAATAACAATAACTAATAGATAAATAAGAATAACCGTTACAAAGTGGGGAATAATGAAGTAAACATAATCAAAATTAGGTGACATAAGTACTAAAATGGTAATCTTAGAATAAAATAAAATTTATGTCGGCTTTTTACTTATGTCACCTCATTTTAATTATGTTTACTTCATTATTCTACACTTTGTAACGGTTATTATTATTTATTTCTTAGTTATTGTTATTGTCATTATTCTACCCACTTCATTTTACTTTAATTTTTCCTACATTCTTTATGTTTCTCATACCTTGTTATCTAGTTCTTTTCTTAGCCCTGATGAAGGCCTTAACTTCAGGTCGAAACTTCGGCAAATGTTAAAATAAATATTATTATTACAATAGGAAGCTATGACAAGACATCTATGAAACGGTACACACACAGACGGACTAAACTCATACTACTACTCATACGTCTAAATCAATCTGTTAGTTTATTTACGACAATTTAACGGATTCTTCTCTATTAACAAACAAATAACAATAAACTCTATCACCCCAATTAATAAATTATATTTATAGGACGTGTGGGTATATACACATGTATATATGTATATATATATATATATATATATATATATATATATATATATATATATATATATATATATATATATATATATATATACATATATATAGTTTTCTTAAGTACATAAACTATATTTTGTTTTTCTTGTAATTGTAAGGATTATAATCTAGTTTTTCTTTTATATCTTATGCAGGTTTTTCGTACTGTATAAAATGGATTTCAATCTACTAAACAACATTCATACCACTAGTATGTCATGTTTGTTTGTATATATTGTGTGAATGAATCCTGTAGCCTTGATATTAATGCTCTTCAATGTGGCAGAATGTATTAATATTCAATAAAGAAAGTAATAAAGTATGTCATGTATAAGGTTACTGCAACTACAAACATGGAACTTAACATTTTGACATGATGTAATGTATATATAAATAAATAAATAAATAAAAATAAAAATACATCCCATATGATTGAAGAACATTTTTCAAGAAAAAACATTACCTGCATGAACAAATATGGATAAATGAAAAAACAAAATTCAATTTGAGAGGCTTCCCCTAATGCTAGGGAGTTGTGATACATAAATAGTCATATCTAATGTATTTTTTTAGGGCTATCTAGTATTCTTCCAGAAAGCTAAGTACTGCTTGATAAGGTGCCTTCGGATTTTTATTTCAAAATACAGCTAGGTACGTATTTGAAGATATAAGAGATTACAAATATATAAATTCTTATCAGACAAAACAGAGCTATAGGAGGAAGAATCAGGTCGAGAACACAGCTTCTTATTAAGGTATGAGACATCTAGATCTAGCCTTGGCCCCACTTCCTCAGGACTCGAGTAATATTGAACACGTACACAATGCACTCAACACTAACGTAGGCTTCAACATTCTTTCGACAAAGAGTTCGGGCAGATGCCATAATAAACCTGTTTTTAAAATGATAATAGAATAAGACCATTTTTTTTTTCCTTTTTACAAACCACCTAATCCATATTTTCTTAAATAAAACATTTTCAAAGAAACCTATCATTGATATGTGGATAACCATACCATGTATACATGTATGAAAAAAGAAAATAAAAATAACCCTTTATAAGTTTCTTTATTTATTTATATTATCTGTTTTCCAGCCCTTCTCGGCCTTTAGGCTGTTTTTTCCCGAACTAGGAAAGAGGACCAGGGATTAATACCAGAGCTAAAAGTCCTCTCTCGGCACCGGGACGAATTCGTAATTATTTTATCATATAAACTTCGGTTTATCAAGTTGTCGAGCAACATATGTTTTGCACACGTGTTAGACTGCTCGGCTACCAGGCCCTTCATTTATTATTAATTGTATTTAAAATTTTAATATGAGGGATATAGCTGAAATATAAAATGTGTTAAATTCCCTTGCAATAGAGTTAAAACTCTACTTAAGCAATTTAAATAAAATTCCATATTTCCTGAATCAAAGAATTTTCAACGAAACTTAAGAATTAACTTAAAAATACGTGGATCGTTTGAAGTTTTTGTTTTTGTAATAAATCAAAAACATATAACTTGATCGTTTAATCATAATTTCTAAGTTAGATTCTTTCTACATTTATCTTTAGTGCTCATAATAAAGTCTTATTCTTAACATTGATTGATGACCACTATATAACTATAATTGGATATTCCCAGAACAAATTCAGGTTTTGTTCAGCCCTTAGTTAATATTTGCCCTTATCTTTTTTTTAATTTAGATAACACTTATAAAAACAATGAATCACTCAGCAGCTCTAGATAGTTCCTGTCACATTTTTCTCATACATCACTTGTTTTCAAATTCTTTGTCAAAAAACTAAATTATCTGATATCAGATACAGGAAATTTTAAGGGTTTAATATAACGTATTTTAATACAAATTTACAAAGACTATTTGTTTAATTATAGGATGACATGATTATTTGTATTAAGAGGACAGGGAAGGTTAAGCAGAGGCTCCTCTATAACCACCGACGTACATGGCTTGATTGGAGAATATGGCCATTGCCATCCTCTGATATATGCTTATTAACTAAAGGTTTCAGGGCTACTGCTGCTTTAACCTTCGAGGACTTTAGGGATGGGTGTGGCCAGACTGGGATTGTTCAAGGAGATTTGGGTGATATGTAAGATCCCGATGAATATTAGAGTATTTTTCAGGAATTAAGTCTCGGACAAATGCGATATTAAGGTCATAGTGAAGGGTTTTGTTGGTTACATAGAATGGATCACCAACTATTGTTCGAAGGACTTGGGACTGAAAGGATTAGATGCGTTTGATCATAGAAAAGTTTGCTGTCCCCCACAGTTCCAATCCGTAGGTTTTAGGATTTTCTTGTAGATCAGTACTTTATTGTTGATTGAAAGTTTGGATTTTATAGTCAGTAACCTATATAGCTGGCCATTTCATTGGTTGAGTTCTTGTCTTTTAAGTCTAGTATATGGGTTCCATGTTAATCTTCAGTCCAAAAGGAAGCCAAGATACCGGACTGTGTCTGAGAAACGTAGTTGGACGAAATTAAAGTGTACTAGTGTACAGGAATGGCGTGGGAGTGTGAAGGTGAATCTAACTTAATGCGCGAGTTCTGGTAGTTTGGTTAATTAGAATTACCAAATAGAATAATAATAAAAAAATGAACAATGGTAAATAAAAAAGAAAATATAAATTTATGACTTATGATAGATCGATAAGACTCCTGTTTGTATAGCAAAAAAAGATATTATCAGTCGCGCATAACTTGAAAATTCAATAACATATTAACAGCATGATATTGTTCTCTCGGCTATGACTAACTAAAATAAATTTAATCTCCTCTGTAATTGGCCTACAGGTAGATCGATTAAAAAGTAACAAATGCCAGCATTTGTTACGCCAGGATAGTTGATAGATAGCAATATTAGTAAGACCAAGAAAAGATTGATTGACGGCTGAAGATATCACAAAGCAAGCTGATTAGAAGTGTAAAATACAAAACAGAGCATTGTAAAAAAAAATACAATTTAGAGACAACATATTTATTTTTTTCTTATTCTTTCTTATAAATAATATTAAGATAAGGTGACCAATATTTTGTATAACGTTCCTATTTGCTAGGACTTATATCGATTTTTTTTTTATAGTCATTTGGGGCGGATAATATCTATTTGTATAAATCTTATAAGTATAATCCTCGATAAATAAAAAGATTTATTTTTGAATAATAAGAATTGTATTCCAAATTGAAAAGAAACCCTCTGTTTATAAATATATTGCGACCATCATGTAGAGAGTAGTTGGTATTTATTGTTGGAAGGGAAGGGAAGGTAATGCTCAAAACTGTCCAACATTTTAGTCAGGACACATGTTCACTTAGAATTAAGATGATCAGCTCTTGAAATGAAGACGGCTAAAGGCAAGACATATGGTAATATGATTATCAAATCCCTAATGATGGTTGCATGTTATTATCTACGGCAAGTCACACGTTCTAATCCAAGGTTATAGACTGATATTTAAACCGTCCACTGAAACCTATAAAGTAATGAACAACAAGGACACATTGCAACACCACTTCAGATCGTCTTAACAGCATATATTACTGATAAGCACGACGAAAACTAAAAATTAAATGCCAAAATACATAACATCAAATAAGTTTTAACTCTGCCAATCTTAAACTTCAAAATAGCTAAAAAAATTACTCTATTTTGTTGAGTAATGACCTTTTAATAATTTAAATTTAAACCTCAATAAGTCTAAACCTTAAACCTCAAAAAAATCCAGTAAGCTAAGAAACTAATTTTCGTCAGACTTTGAGTTAGGCGGTTGTAACAATTATATGCTCACTATTTATTTATATATATATATATATATATATATATATATATTATATATATATATATATATATATATATATATATAAGTTAAGGTACGGAGCGGGACAGTATTAGCTTTAATACCAAAAGCATTTATGTAAACAACTTAGAATGTATATATAGAGGATTATAAGGAGGAATAAAGCAGTCTTGTTTCTGACTTCATGCGTGTTATTTGTTGAACCTTTACTCTTTTTTTTAAGTGTTTAAAGCCCGCAACGTTTAACTGGTGCCGAAATCCGGGAAGGTGAGAGTGCAGAGGTACGTTTTTTTAAAAACCACCGTTACGAGCATGCCTGAATTTGCCTTAGGGCAGCCGGCTACCATGAATGTGCCAGAGATCCCTCCGTTACCGCAGGGAACCTTTGCCGCGGCGCATGCGAATGCGATAGAGTGGATGAAAAGACGCCGTGGGAAATAGTCAAGGAGAGACTGAAGAAGGCCTACGGTGGTGGCAGATGGACTACGGAAGAAGACATCTATCAGATGTTTCGCGAGGTGAAGTCTTCACGGCAGTCCAACGGACAGTATGCGGCAACATTAGTAGCTCACTACAACCGGATCACCGAGAAGATGCGGGAGACTGCTGGAGCTCCGGAGGTCGAAGCGAAGATGGCCTTCTTGTCCAACATACTGAAGGTGCAATTGGCGAAGGAAACGGGGAAGAAAGATGGCCTACCCCAGGAACGTTCGTTTATTAAATGCGCCCAAGAAATGGTAGATTCCAGCGCTCGAGATGAAGAAGCCCGGTTAGAGGGGGAGGAACCAGGATGGAATAGAGTGATCTATAGGAGACCTAGGAGTTCACCAACGACCTGGAGAAGGAGAGAGCCCGCACACAACGGGAGATAAAAGACCACCGGAGCCGAACGAAGACCAGGGCAAGGTAGAGCAAGAGGTAGCCAACGGAGAGAGGACAGGAAATGCCACGGTTGTGGAAAGAGCGGACACCTGGTGGCACAGTGTCCCCGCACGAAATCTTTTGAGTGGGGGACTGAGGGACACATTGCGAGGCAATGCCCGTACATCTATTCCAGAAGAGGCTCACAGAGGGTTGAGCCGATGGAGATAAATGCCCAGGAAGTGAGGAGAATAAGGATACACACAAGGAGGAGCGAGTCATCAAGAGACTCGTCGGAGGAATCCTTGGCCACGGAGACAGAAGAAGAGATAGAGGACCCAGTAGGCCGGGAGAACGAGAGGAGTCGAGGAAGAAGCAGCGGAAGGAGTGGACGCCGACAAACCGTGGAGAGGATCTGAGGAGAGTGTCAGGCGAAGGGTGACCGCACGCTAGTGAGTTGTAACATCAGAGGTAAAAGCTGCTGGTTACCTATAATAGAGGTGGGAGGAGTGCGATGCCTGGTAGACACCGGGAGTTCCAATACCATCATGACACGGGGAGTGTTGAAGAAGCTGTACGATGGAAAGAGGACACTCCAAGTCAAGGTATGTAATTGTAAGTTTATCACCCTGGGTGGCCCGTGTGGGGTAGAAGGGGAAATGGAGATAGGTTTGAGGAGGTGGGCAGCCAAGGGAGGTAAACTTACGGTGCATGTAGTGGGAGAAATGCCGCGGGAATACCAGGTAATCATAGGATGTGACATGTTGGGGAAGGTGGGCGTGCGAATCGCATATAGAAGGGAGGAGTGGAAAATAAAGATGGGGAGAATCAGGTATACGAGTACGATGGCAATAGAGGGGCATGAGGACCGGAGAGCACGTGTGGGAGCTATAAGTCGGGCGGAGGATTGGAGAGTAGTCGTGAGAAGGGAATTCGAAGACATCTTTTTCAAGGAGGGAGATACGTTGGGTGTGACGGGCAAAACGGTGCACGAGATCCCGCTGAAGCGCGAAAAGGTGAGCTACGTGAAAGAGAGGAGGTATCCGCAGGCACTTCGCCAATACATTAGGGAAGAGTTGGAGAGTCTAAAGAAGCAGGGGATAATTGTCGATAGCACGTCGCCATATAATAGCCCGCTATGGGCAGTTAAGAAGAAAAGCGCGCCCGGAGAGGATAAGTACCGCGTGGTAATCGATTACCGCAAACTTAATGAGAATACTGTAGATGAAAAATACCAAATCCCGAAGTTTGAGGACATTTTAGATCAGTTAAGCGGGGCAACGGTATTCAGTACTCTTGACCTGAAAGCGGTATATCATCAGATTAGGATGCTTCCGGAGGATCAATTGAAGACAGCATTCACGTTCGAGAGGGGGCATTACGAATTTACGAGAATGCCATTTGGTCTCAAGAATGCCCCTATAACATTCCAGCGGCTAATGGACGAGTTCCTAAGGGGAATTGACGAAGGGATGTGCCAAATTTACATGGACGACCTGTTGGTATTTAGTAAGAACGAGGCGGAACAGGTAGATCATCTACGTAGGGTATTTGAGAGAGTCAGACAATTTGGGCTGAAACTGTCGAGCGAGAAATGTCTGTTAGGGCAGGACCACATAAATTTTTTAGGACACACGATATCGAGTGAAGGAGTAAAACCTGACGCGCGGAAAGTGGAGGCGATTCAGAAGATGGCAATACCTCGGGATGTAAAAGGGATCCACAGATTGTTGGGAACCCTTAATCATTATCGACGATTTGTGCCCGAAATGGCGGAATACCTCGTACCCCTCAACAATTTATTAAAGAAAGGCAGCAAGGTGATAGTAACCCCCATAATGGAAGACAACATTCGGAAATGCATGGCGAGGCTGCAAGAGGAGCCAGTATTAGCATTTCCGGATTTTACGAAAGTGTTTACGATCACAACGGACGCTAGCGAATACGCGTTGGGGGCTGTGTTATCCCAGGATGGAAACGGGGGGGACCGTCCCGTAGCATATGCCAGCAGGCGACTTACGGAGGCAGAGTCGCGATACAGTGCGCTGGAGAGAGAACTGTTAGCGATCGTATGGGCTATCGACCATTTTAGACCATATGTTTTTGGGAGGAAATTCCGCGTGCAGACGGACCATAGACCCCTACAATGGGTAGGCAAGCTAAAGGAATCTTCGGCTAGAGTCACACGCTGGAAGGAGATTCTTAACCAGTACAACATGGACATTGTGTACAAGCCCGGAAGAGAGAATGTGGTGGCGGATTAGCTATCGAGAGCGCTAACTATAAATGCCATAGAGGAGGATACAGCTGAATCATCGGGAGGCGTGAGAAAATTCCTGAGGGACTGGACGCCAGAGGGAGAGGGGGTACAAGTGGTGGAAGAAAATGTTGATACTCAACAAGAAGAAAGTCCAGCGGAAGAGAGGCCAGTGGACATGGAAGAACGGGAGGAAATCGTTAACGATAAGAACCGCCAGATCATCTGGAAAACCAGGACGTCGGGTCTGATGAAGATATTATATAGTAAGTACGGCAACAGCCGAATAACAACCATTTGGTCACAACCAGGGGCCAGCGTGGACCAGATCTGCAGAGCTCTCAAAGACGCGTCGAAAGCACGGAAAATTCACCACTTATATATAGGAAATGAAACGATTTGGGAGAAGATAAAGAGGCTATGGCGGGATGAACGATTAGGGATGGATAGGACGTTCATTCGGTGCAAACTGATGGTGGATACAGTGCGGGATGAAGAGCAGCAGAAGGACATAACGCTTGCTTACCACCAGGGCAAGACCAACCACCGTAGGGCGCAGGAGACGTTTCAAGCGTTGCGTCGGAAATATTTTTGGTGGAGGATGAAGAAAATGATCGCAGAGCTCATAGGGTCCTGCAGGGTGTGCGCGAGCACAAAGTACGATCGGCACCCCCCGAAAACGATGCAAGAGGAGACACCCACGGTCGATGCACCACTAAGCGACTTGCAAGTGGATACGTTCACATGGAGAGGGTATAAATGGGTCACGCTCATAGACCTCTTCAGCAAAGCGGCAATGGCGTACCTAGTACAGGAGCGGTCAGCAGAGGCAGTCTTAGGAAACCTCCAGACGTGGTTCCAATGTTACGGAGTACCCGATCGCATCACCTCCGACGGGGGCAGAGAGTTCGACAATGCCAAAATCAGAGCGGAGATGAAGAACGTAGGTGTCAGCTGGCATCTTAATACTCCAGGGCACCCCAAGAGCAGAGGAAGTATAGAGAGGCTGCACAGCACTCTTAGTGACCATCTAAGGGTGTATCAGGTGGAGAAAGGTTTGGAACCGGATGTGGCAATGCGGAAGGCGGTGGCAGCGTACAACCATTCTATACATACGACAACAGGGTTCTCTCCATTTGAAATTCTCTTCGGATTACGCGGACGGCAACGGGACTGGGGAGGTACAGCTACGGACGAGCAAATGACAGAAAGAATGGTTAGTAACAAAATGGAACTGGGTAATCTCTGGGGGAAGGTTAAGGATAAAATAGAGGGGGAAAAGCGGAAAAGGGTAGCACGGGAAAATCTCTAAGTGAAGGAAGTAACAGGGGGGGTTGAAAATAGGGTCCATAGTGTATCGCAAATTAGGCTCGAATAGGGGAAAGGAAGTGCGGAGATACGAGGGTCCATTCAGGGTGATAGTCATTAGAGAGCACAATGTGGTGACGATTGAGAGTGTTAACGAACCAAAAAAACGAAGGACGGTTCATATAGAACAATTAAAATTTCCGATTACAGTGTCACAGCAACCTTAGAACTGGAGTGCCCTCGTCTCCCGAAGGAAGATTTTTTTTTTTTTTTGTTGTTTTGTTTGTTTTGTATTTAGTGCTCTTACATAACTTGGTGTAAATTTTGAAAGCAGTGAAATACGCCTTTCATTTGTGAGAAGGTTATTTTGAGGAAAGTGTATTTTTTTTTTTATTTAATATGTTGATGTATAAGGAATATTTTTGTTTGTGTTTCATTGAATTAGGTTGTAAGTACTGAACACTCCGTACCTGTATTATAATACCAAATATTTAATACCAAAAGCATTTATGTAAACAACTTAGAATGTATATATAGAGGATTATAAGGAGGAATAAAGCAGTCTTGTTTCTGACTTCATGCTTGTTATTTGTTGAACCTTTATTCTTTTTTTTAAGTGTTTAACTTATATATATATATATATATATATATATATATATATATATATTTATTTAGTTTGATCTTGTTTACATCTGTGCATTTGGTATTAACGCTAATACTCTGCCGCTCCGCACCTTAACTCCCCCCCCACCAGTTTACGAACACTCTTCGTAAACTTACTAGTCAGAACAAAAAAAAAATCCAATGAAATACCAATACAACAATAAAACACAACATTATGGTCTTGCTTACATTGTGGCAAAGGTATGGAGTGTTCAGTACTTACAATCTCATATACTTACAAACAACAAAATAAAAGGTTTTTTTTCGGTTCTTTGATACTCTCAATCGTAACAACATTCTGTTCCCTAATGATTATCACCCTGAATGGACACTCATATCTCCGTATCTCCTTCCTTCTATTAGAGTCCAACTTGCGATAAACAATGGATCCGATATTTAATAACCGTGATATCTCCTTTACCTTTAAATTTTCCCGCGCCACTCTTTTGCGTTTTTCTCTCTTTATTCTACCCCTAACCCTCTCCCATAGATTTCCCAACTCTATTTTATTATTAATTATTCTGGCAGTAATCGCCTCGTCCGCAGCTGTGCCCCACAGTCCCGTTGCCGCCCGTGTAATCCGAAGAGAATTTCGAATGGTGAGAACCCAGTTGCAGTATGTATGGAGTGACTATACGCTGCGACCGCCTTCCGCATTGCTATATCTGGCTCCAGCCCTTTTTCCACCTGATATACCCGCAAATGGTCACTGAGAGTACTGTGCAGTTTCTCTATACCTCATCTGCTCTTGGGGTGCCCCGGAGTGTTGAGATGCCACTTTACACCTAGGTTCTTCATTTCCGTCCTTATTTTGGCATTATCAAATTCTCTGCCCCCGTCGGACGTTATTCGATCGGGCACTAGAAAAACTGGAACCAAGTTTGAAGGGCTCGTAATACTGTCTCCGCCGACCGATCCTGCACCAGGTGCGCCATCGCTGCTTTACTAAACAGGTCTATCAACGTGACCCACTTATACCCTCGCCACGTGAACGTGTCCACTTGGAGATCACTCAGCGGTGCATTAACTGTGGGTGTTTCCTCTTGCATAGTTCTTGGGGGTGCCTATCATATTTTGTACTCAAGCAGACCTCGCACGCAGCCATGAGTTCCTCTATTGTCCTCTTCATTCGCCACCAAAAATATCTACGACGCAGCGCCTGAAGCGTTTCTTGCACTCCGCGGTGGTTCGTTTTGCCTTGATGGTAAGCAAGAGTCACCTCCTTCTGCTGTTCCTCGTCTAGCACTGTGTCCACCATCAATTTACACCGAATGAACGTTCTGTCCAGCCCTATCCGTTCGGACCGCCATATTCTCTTTATCTTCTCCCAAATTGTCTCGTTCTCTACGAACACGTGGTGAATTTTCCCTGGCTTGGAAGCGTTCTTCAGAGCTCTGCAAATCTGGTCTTCATTGGCTCCTGGCTGTGACCAAATGGTAATTATTCGGCTGTTCCCGTACTTGCTGTACTGCACTTTCATTAGGCCCGACGTCCTGGTATTCCAGATGATCTTGCGGTTTTCGTCGTTGACAATCTCCTCCAGTTCTTCCATTTCTGCTGACCTCTCTCCCGCTGAGCTCCCCTCTTCCTGGGCATCAACTCCATCCTCTTCTACCGCTTGTCCTCCCTTTCTCTCTGGCGTCCTTTCCTTCAGGAATTGTCTCACGTTTCTCGACGATTCTCCTGTCTTCTTCTATGGCATTTACCGTTAGTGCTCTTGATAGCCAATCCGCCACCACATTCTCTTTTCCAGGTTTATACACGATATCCATATTATATAAGTTGAGGAACTCCTTCCAGCGTGTGACTCTCGCCGAGGACTCTTTTAGCTTGCCTAACTTGCCTACAGGGGTCTATGGTCGGTATGCACGCGGAATCGCCTCCCAAAAACATACGGTCTGAAGTGGTCGATAGCCCATACAATTCCCAACAGCTCCCTTTCTAGCGCACTATATCTAGACTCAGCATCTGTAAGGCGCCGGCTGGCATATGCTACTGGGCGATCTCCCCCTTTTCCTTCCGGGGATAACACGGCCCCCAACGCGTATTCGCTAGCATCTGTTGTAATAGTAAATAAGTTTGAAAAATCCGGAAACGCTAATACTGGCTCCTCCTGCAGCCGCGCCATACATTTCCGAATATTGCCCTCCATTATTGGTGTTACTATCACCTTACTACTTTTCTTCAGTAAATTATTAAGGGGCACCAGATATTCTGCATATCTGGCACATACCTTCGATAATAATTAAGAGTACTCAACAACCTCCTGATCACTTTTACATCTCGAGGTATTGCCATCTTCCTAATCGCCTCTACTTTTTGTGCATCGGGTTTGACTCCCTCCTTTGAGATCGTGTGGCCTAAAAAATTTATCTGGTCTTGTCCTAACAGAGACTTTTCATTAGACAATTTCAGCCCAAATTGCCTCACTCTTTCAAATACACTTCGTAGATGCTCCACATGCTCTGCCTCTGTTTTACTGAACACCGACAAGTCATCCATATAAATCTGACACACCGCTTCATCAATCCCTCTTAGAAATTCGTCCATCAGCCTCTAGAATGTTATAGGGGCATTTTTGAGTCCAAATGGCATTCTCGTAAATTCGTAGTGCCCTCTCTCGAAAGTGAACGCTGTCTTCGCCAGGTCTCTCGGGTGCATTTTAATTTGGTGATACCTCGCGTTCAAGTCCAGAGTGCTAAACACCGCTGCCCCGCTCAATCTATCCAATATGTCCTCAAACTTCTTTTTAATTGGGTATTTTTCATCCAGGGTATTCTCATTGAGTTTCCGGTAATCTATAACTACCCGATATCTCTTCTTATTTTCTCCCGGCGCGCTTTTCTTCTTTACCGCCCATAGTGGACTGTTAAAACGGTGATGTGCTGTCCACAATTATTCTCTGCTCTTTCAACCTTTGCAGTTCCTCCCTGATATGTTGACGAAGAGCTTGTGGGTATCTTCTCTCTTTGACGTAGCTCACCTTCTCGTGTTTCAGCGGAATCTCGTGCACTGTTCTTCCCGTCGCATCCAGTGTGTCCCCCTCCTTAAAGAAAATATCCTCGAACTCACCCCTCACGGATAATCTTCAATCGTCGGCCTGACTTACAGCTCCTATACGCGCCCTACCGTCCTCATTCTTTATTGCCGTCCTGCTCGTATGCCTGATGCTCCCTATTTTTATTTTCCACTCTAAAATATGTTTTGGGGGGCGCTTTTTACGAAAACGATGATGTCGGATTTAAAATTGGGCCTCCGGACCTCGCCTTTTTTAACTTTTCGGATTAAATCGATATCAGGGTCGACTAATATGTTTTTTTTGGGGGGGGGAGCGTTTTACGAAAATGATGATGTCGGATTTGAGATTGGGCCTCCCGGGCCTCGACTTTTTTAACTTTTCGGATTAAATCGATATCAGGGTCGACTAATATGTTTTGGGGGGCGCTTTTTACGAAAATGATGATGTTGGATTTGGGATTGGGCCCCCGGACCTCGATTTTTTTAACTTTTTGGATTTTTTTTAATTTGGATTTTATACAACTTAAGGAGTCATATCTCGAACACCCAAAAGCCACTGCTCCCTGTCCATCCAATCTCCTTCACGAAACCCTCTGGCTGCCATGCTTTCCTCCACGTCCTCTATCCGTTTCTTCTTTGGCCTTCCACGCTTCCTTCTTTCAGGTGCCATATAGTTAAAAATTTTCTTTGGCCAGCGGTTCTCATCCATCCGCATTAAGTGGCCATGCCACTTTAACCGTTTGGTCCCGATCGGGTGAAGGATGTTCTTTTGACATCCGACCTTGTCTCTAATAGCTGCGTTGGGGATCCGCTCGATTCTATATATGCCACAGCTTCTTCTCCAGAAATCCATTTCCATGGAAAGCAACTTATTTTGTCAGTGTCCAAACTTCTGATCCGTAAGTGGCTACGCTTTCTACAAAGGAATGGTATATCTTCTTTTTAGTTTCTAATCTTATTTCTGTTCCCGGCTATAATATTTATCGAACCGACCATCCTGATGGAACAGCACATGGTGGCACTGCCATAATTATCCATAGATCCGTTTCCCATCATCTATTCCCTTTGCCAACCCATAATTTCCTACAATCCACTGCCGTGATAATCCAAACTTCCCTTTACCCAATAACAGTAGTCGCAGCATACTCCCCGCCTAAAATACCCATCTCAGAATCCCAATTAACTTCCTTCCTTAACTCCTTAGGACACCACTTCCTTCTAGGTGCAGATTTAAATGCTAAACACCAGCAATGGGGAGCCAGAACCACAAATTCCCGAGGACGAACATTGCTAGCTGTACTTAATTCCCATCACAGCAACATCCTCTCACCCAATTCTCCCACATACTGGCCAACAGATCCTAACCGCAATCCCGATCTCCTAGATTTTTTCATCCACAAAGGTCTAGGGTCCCTTAATTATTGCATCTCAAGACTTGATGATCTCTCCTCAGAACATAGTCCCCTAATCCTAACGGTTTCCACATCACCGATTCCCAAACCTCCTCCACCTTCATTTATCAGGGGGCCAGTTAATTGGAACCTCTTCCGTCAATTGCTGGATGATAATATTGACCTCAGAGTTTCCTTAAAAACACCTACAGACCTAGATGAAGCAGTACATTCCATGACTACGTTGATCCAACAAGCAGTTTGGACTGCATCTTCACCTGATCCTTCTAAAAAATACCGCAAAACAAATCCTCTACCCCAAGACCTACTGGACCTTATTAATAGAAAACGATGCTCTAGGGCTATCTGGCAAAGAACCAGGCATCCTGATGATCGGAAATCATATAACTACTATTCCAAGCAAGTAAAACAAAAACTGACCACGTTTAGATCCCAATCCTATAATTCCTATCTTTCCTCACTATCTGCAAGTGATAACTCCATCTGGAATGTAACTAAAAAGATCCTTAAATTCCAATCCATTTCCCACCCCCTCCGCCGTGATGATGGTTCCTGGGCTTCGTCAGATGAGAATAGAGCAGAAGAGTTTGCTAAACATCTATCGTACACATTCACTCCTCATCCTGAACTCCATCCCTCCCATACTGCTGAAGTTAAAGAGTTCCTCTCTTCACCGATTCCTCTCTCCTTACCTCCTACAGCCGTCAACCCCTCTGAGGTCAAATTCCTTTTAAAGAACCTAAAACCTCGCAAATCTCCAGGACACGATCTCCTTACTTCCCAGATCCTCAGACAACTTCCCAAAAAAGCAATTATATTCCTTACATACCTATTCAACTGTATTCTTCGCACAACCCACTTTCCTCTGATGTGGAAACACTCCATAATTATCCTCTTTCCTAAACCAGGTAAACCTGTTAATTATACATCATCCTATAGACCGATAAGCCTACTTCCGATCCTTTCCAAAATCTTTGAGAAAATCCTTCTCAAACGCATCCTACCCATACTCGAATCCCACAATATCCCTCCCCATCAGTTTGGATTCCGCTCAAGACACTCCACTGTCCAACAAGGCCTTCGCGTTGTCGACCACATATCCTCTGCACTTGAAAACAAGCAATATTGCACTGGTGCCTTTCTGGACGTAGCTCAAGCTTTCGACCGGGTGTGGCACGATGGCTTGCTTTTCAAACTCAAAACCCATTTACCTCAACCCTTGTACCTAGTCCTCAAATCCTACCTTTCAAATCGCTCCTTTCAAGTCCGCTGCGGCACTGAACTCTCCAAACATTATCCAATTGAGGCTGGTGTTCCACAAGGCAGTGTCTTGGGCCCAGTTCTCTACATCCTTTTCACCGCTGACATCCCTTCAAGTCCTGATACCTTCCTAGCAACATTTGCTGATGATACTGCCATCCTATCCTCTCACTCGGATCCTCTAATAGCGTCTCAGAACCTGCAAAGACACCTTTCCTTCATTGAGCAGTGGTGCAACAACTGGCGCATCAAAATTAATGAATCAAAATGCAAGCATGTAACTTTCACTCTTCGACGCAGATCCTGTCCACCAATCCTTTTTAATTCAATTCCTCTTCCCTACTCAGACACAGTCCGATACCTTGGCTTCCTTTTGGACAAAAGACTGACTTGGAACCCACATACCAGACTTAAAAGACAAGAGCTTAACCGACGATTTGGTCAGCTATATAGACTACTAAACAGAACATCTCAT
This sequence comes from Nezara viridula, assembly GCA_928085145.1. NCBI lineage: Eukaryota > Metazoa > Arthropoda > Insecta > Hemiptera > Pentatomidae > Nezara > Nezara viridula. Next base: position 95,107,688 of record OV725077.1, read on the forward strand.
CTCTCAACAGAAAACAAATTATTAATCTACAAGACCATACTGAAACCTATCTGGACCTACGGACTTGAACTGTGGGGGACAACTAAATCATCGAATATCAAACGCATCCAATCCTTCCAGTCCAAAGTCCTTCGAACAATAGTCAATGCTCCATATTATGTCACGAACAAGACCCTACACCATGACCTTAACATCCCATATGTCCATGACATCATCCCATCCAGATTCTCCAACTTTCACCAGAACCTCATTCATCATCCCAATCCTCTAGCGCAATCCCTATCCAGCTCCGAACATCCATACCATCCCCCTCGAAGGTTGAAACGGCAGTGGCCTCGAGATCTTTTGTAAATATGCCTTTGGAGTCCTGGCAATGGCCAGCTTCTCCACTCATGTCCTGAGCGTCTGTGGCTGTAGTGCCCTCTTTCAGTCTCCATTGGCTTCTAATACTAGTGATGCGGCTGGAAAAGTGGCGCTGGGATCTACCGGAGTCTTGCTTCGCCTTCCACGTATGGAAGAAAAAGCCTGGCTCGGAGATTCTTGGGCGAATGTATATATTGTATATAGGTATGATTGTGTTTAGAAATTTTTATTTTATTTTATTTTTATTTAACTTCTTCACCAGTATTATTTATTTACTTATTATATTTATATTTATTTCTTTATTATTTGTATATATTGTATGAATGAGAACTTGTAGCCCTAATGCTTATAGCCCTCCAGCAGTGGCTGATTGTATTATTATTCAATAAACAGATTAAAAAAAAAAAAAAAAAAAAAAAAAATCTTATTTCTTTACTCTATAGGGTTGAATTTATCGAACTTATCATTCTTTTCCCATTATTTATTTTATGTTCGATATCCACCTCACTACGTCCCTTTGAAGATAACCAGTATCCGAGGTACTTGAACTGCTGGCTGACATTTAGCGTCGAGTCATCAATTTAAAGGGGCAAATTTGAAGCGTTGAAAACCATGCACTCTGTTTTACTTTCACTGATCTTCAGACTCCATCTGGAATACGTGTCTAGCAACTTCCTCAACATATAGCTCACATCATCCGGATCCGATGCAATTATGACTTGATCATCGGCATACTGCAAATTGTAGATGACATCATTCCCGATTTGAACACCCATTCCACAGCACGATCTTTTCACGTTTTTAAGGGCTCGTTCTATATAAATGTTGAAAATCAGGTGTGAAAGGCAGCAGCCCTGTTTCAATCCTTTGTTAATGAAGAAGCTTCTAGACACTCTATCTCCTATTTTTATAGCCCCCGTTGTATTTTTATAGAGATCTTGAATTGCTCTGATGAGGTATCTCTTAATAGATGTGGCTTCCAAAGCTTTCTACAATTTCGCTAGAGGTACTTTTTGGATTAAATCGATATTAGGATCGACTATTATGTTTTGGGGGGCGGTTTAGTAGTTTCCGTGAAAATGCGCGTACGGCGGATGGACAAAAAATGTTTTATTCGTTTTCGAATTCTACGCATTCTGAAACCTGAAACCTCAAATTTTGAGAGGGGGTTAAGTTTTTGAATTTTTTGGTCGATCACAATGGTTCATTATTGAAAATAATAAACCAACAAGAACTTTTATAACATAGAAAATCTAAACATTCTGCTCAAAACTAATTACTGATCTATAAGGCAATGCTGGAACCTATCTGGATCTTCGGACTTGAACTGTGGGGGTCAGCTAAATTTTCTATCAAAAGAATTCAACCCTAGTAATGGTTAAATGACCTTAATAACCCAATTATTCTTTATCAAATTCCAGAGAACGTTTCCAAATTGCATTAGGGCCTTACTCATCATAAAAATTCTGTGTATTATCTATCTGACGCCACCTATCTATAAGATTCTGCTCGTAGGTTGAAGCGGCAATAGTCCCGCCACCTTTAGTAAATATGTATTGGAGTTACGGCAATAGCCAGGCTCTACACTAAAGTCATGTGAGTCTGTGGCTATAGCAACCTTACCTAACCTCCTCTGGCTTGTAATACCAGTGACGCGGTTGAGGGAGAAGCGTAGGGATCTCTCGGAACCTTGTTTTCGCTCCACAAGGTGGGAGACAAGAGAGGTTTAGGATTCCCATAGTGTATTGTAAATAGGGTGTAGTATGCTTGTATTGAGGTTTAGTTTACTTTTTGAAGCTCAATTATTTTTCTTTATGCTATATTATTTTATTTTTTTTTTAAAACTTTTATTATGATATTTACAACTGTATTAGTATGAATACATCAAGTAAATTTGTACAGAGAAATATTATTACATAAAACACGCTTGTTGAGAAACTACCCACTGGTAGCACTCTTATAATTTGTCTACATGAGAAGATCACGAGGCCATCTTCTTTTCAGACGTCTCGGAGGGTTATCAGGAATCGAAGAGGAAGCAAGGTTAGAAACAAGAGGATTCGGATGGTTATGAAGTTTATTATGGAAGGATAGGTATCTGGATTTGGCCAAATCGGAAACATATGGAACATTGAGGTCTTGATGGATTATTTTATTAGAGACAAAGTAAGGGGCATTGAGGATTTTACGAAGGATTTTGGATTGTAAGGATTGGATGCGAGAGGAATTCGATACCCCATAGCTCAACTCCGTAAGTCCAAATAGGTCTTATTATACTCAAGTATATGAGTCTTTTGTAATTAAGGGGAAGTTTAGAGCGTTTGTCTAGTAAGTGTTAGAGTAGTCGGAAACGTCGAGCGGTTTCTTGTCGTTTCAGTCTGGTATGAGGATTCCAAGTTAGACGTTTGTCCAAATGAAGTCCAAGGTATCGGATTTGTTCAACAGGGATAAGTGGGGTATTATTAAAGGATACTGTGGGACATGAGGTCATAGGTTTACGTCGAAGGGTAAAGGTGATTTGATGGGATTTATTAGAATTTATTTTAATCCTCCACTTTTGACACCATTCTTCAAGGCTTGTGATGTGTGATTGAAGAGTTTGGGATGCAATCGTTGGGTCATTATTAACGGATAGGACACATGTATCATCGGCATACGTGGTAATAACAGTGTTAGGATGGGTTGGGATGTCAGCTGTATAAACTGTGTAAAGGATAGGACCAAGGATACCTTGAGGAACTCCGGCAGATTGAAAAAAGAGGGATGAATAGGTTTTATTGTGATTTAATTTGAAGTGCCAATCAGTAAGATAGGAACTGATGATAAGAAAATATGTAGGGGGAAGGAATTTACGGAGTTTGTAAAGCAATCCCGGATGCCAGACTCGATCAAACGCCTGTTCAACGTCGAGAAAAACTCCAGTGCAATACATTCCGCGCTCCAATGCAGAGGAGACTACGTCTACCACACGATGACATTGCTGGATAGTGGAATGGGATGTGCGGAATCCAAATTGGTGATTATTTTAATTTAAATGTGTATTATCACTTTACTTATATATTGCTAATTGAATATTAATAATTTAGTGTATAGTTTATTTTTATTTATTTTTTTTTTTTATTCATATATATTAACAACAGTATTAAAATTGAGGACAAAACTTTTTTTGCTTTACGATCCATACAATTACAACGAGTAAAGATTCTGTTATTCCATTGCTTTAAGGATTAATTTATTAAGTTTTTTTCTAAAACAATTTGATGCTGTGATTTTCATTTAGCTGGAAATGGGGCCGCAAATAATTTTATACTGTCAAATCATTTGGCTTTATGCCAGAATCAGCTGTTAATGAATTATGAAAAATGAGTTGTGTCATATTATATATATAGTGACTATATAATTAATATATACCCTCAATTATATACAGTTCAATAGCCTACAAATGGCGGCGGGTTGAGGTTAAAACGACTGTCACTTCGCCCGTTATCTTCTTGTTGTCACTTGTCTCTAGTTGTCAAACGATTGTCACTTGTCGAAGTTCTGTCAACAACCCCTGATTTAGACAGTAATAGTCGACCCTGATATCGATTTAATCCGAAAAGTTAAATCTCAAATCCGACATTATTATCATAACAGCCAAGTGGTGTTTACAAAAAAAAAAAAAAAAAAAAAAAAAAATGGTCCCCAAAGTTGATTAAATCCAAAATATTTTAATAATTCTTTATTTTATCGATTTAAATTAATATTGATACTATTTTAAAAAACTATACCCCCATAAGATAACAATGGACCTAAATATGGAAGAAATATTAAATATTCTACTCCTGTAATTTTTATAATGAATTACTCGATTACTTTGAAAAGTACTCAGAGTAAAATATTTCTGAGTAGATTTGAAAATAGAAAGTACTCACGAGGACAGCTGATTACCTTTTGTACTCGTCAATCATGAGGTCGAGTAGTGATTAAAGTACTCGGTACTCGACCCGGGCAAGTATTTGAGTAAATTACTCTGTAATTTGTACTTTTTACTCAGAGTACAATTTTGGCCTCTAATATAGGCAATGAGTTCTGCGCATGCGTTAGCCTAAGTTAAACATACGCCAGGTCGTCTCTTACAAAATTCTTCATTAATAGTGGCAGTGTTCAACTTCAATGCGAAACAACAGTGTTACCTGTTATATTAACAATTAAGTTAGTTACTGAACAAAAGAATAAGGTGAGTAATCACTTATTTACAGCTCAATAGTGAACAGTGTAAATAGACTTCAGGTTAGTTATTGATAACGGCCGGCCATAACATCGCTAATCCCACCAATGGGCTCTGGCTCTCCGTCCGAGGAGGTTCTGTGCCGACCAGTCCACTCTAAGCACGCGTATATATTTCCGTGTTTAAAAAAAAAATAGTTATCGCATTTCATTTAACAATTTTTCCTATCATTTATAAAATGAAATGCGATATTATCATATGTTAATGTCGAGCAAGGGTAAAAATACTAGGTCCAGGAGCCTCGATACTAAAATGAGTTCTCCTATTAAAAAAAGAACAAGGCGTTCGAAGAGAAATACTCCACCAGCCACACCAGGGAGCTCTGTTGAAGAAGTGGATCCCCAACCTGGTACCTCACAACAACAAAACAATCATGAAACAACTCAGACTGGTGAAGAATCGCCGTTTTTCACTCAGAACCCATTCCAAGTGCTATCAAATACACAAAACGAAGAAATGGAAGCAGCACCCACTCCCAGGGAACCCAAACCCCCACAAATATTCCTTAGGAATATTAAAAACTTTCAGTTAATGTGTCACCAATTAAATAATCTAGTGGGCTCAGGAAAATATTCATGCCAAATCCGCAACAATGACACTAAGTTAATGCCCGACACTCCAGAAACATATAGAAAAATTATAAAATATATATCTGACACCAAGGCTGATTACCACACGTATCATCTGCGTCAAGAGAGGGCGCTCAGGGTCGTTATCAGAAGACTGCACCCATCTACGCCAACAGATGCTATAAAAGAAGAACTCGTGGGTATGGGATTCTATGTGCGCCAGATAGTGAACATATTCAAGGAGGATAGAGAACAGCCTGAAATAAAAAGTAAAATACCGCTCCCACTATTCTTCGTTGACCTTGACCGAACGCCCCAGGTCGAAGACATCTACAAGGTCACACGCCTTTATTATACCAGCGTTAAACCAAGCGCGACATCGTTCAATGCCATAACTGTCAGGCTTATGGCCCTACGAAAAGATATTGTCATCACATTCCTAGATGTGTGAGGTGTGGTGAGCAACACAAAACAGAAGAATATAGGAAGTCTAGAACTTCACCTGCAGTATGCGCTTTATGCCACCAAGGGCACCCTGCCAACTACAAGGGTTGTCAAACATATAAAGAATTAAAAACAAGAATGTACGCAACTCCTAGAGAAGAAGGAACATCCAGGCCACCAAGACAACCCTCTAGAACAGTGAACGGAAGAGTGACCTATGCTCAGATGTTCAAAGGAGACACTATAAAAACGCTCAATCTCAGGCTCTGTCACAAGAACCTCAACCTCGAGAATTCACACATCAACCTCAAGACCCATATCCCTCCATCCCTGAACCTAGGTTCAATACCCAGACATACATTCCACCTCCTTTCAATTCCACTGACCTCACAAGCCTATTAACTTCTTTCCTCTCTGAATTTAGATCCCTCATCACCCCTCTTATTTCATTACTTACCAATGTTATATCCAACCTCATTCCACCGCCGAGAAATCCATAAATGTCCTCAACCAAATCCCTCTCCATTCTCCTATGGAATGCGAATGGTATTCGAAATCACATCAACGAACTAACAATCTTATTACATGACAAAAACATCGACATAGCACTAATAACTGAAACCCGAATAACCAACAAACGACAAATCAACGTTCCTGGCTACAATATTTATAGAACCGATCATCCTGATGGAACAGCACATGCTGGCACTGCTAAAATTATCCACCGATCTCTCTCCCATCATTTATTTCCCTTATCAACCCATAATTTCCTACAATCCACTGCCGTAATAATCCAAACTTCCCTTTACCCAATAACATTAGTTGCGGCATATTCCCCGCCTAAAATACCCATTTCCGAATCCCAAATAATTTCCTTCCTGAATTCCTTAGGACACCATTTCATCCTAGGTGCAGATTTAAATGCAAAACACCAACAAAGGGAGCCAGATCCACAAATTCCCGAGGGCGAACACTGCTATCTGCACTTAATTCCCATCGCGGCAACATCCTTTCACCTAATACTCCCACATACTGGCCAATAGATCCCAACCGCAATCCCGACCTTCTAGACTTTTTGCTACACAAAGGTCTAGAATCATTACACTGTTCCATTTCAAGGCTTGATGATTTTTCCTCAGACCACAGTCCTATAGTCCTAACCGTTTCCGCATCACTCATTCCTAAATCATCCCCTCCTTCATTTATCAGGAGACCAGTTAACTGGAATTCAAATATAACTTTTCCGTCAAATATTGGATGATAATATAGACCTCAGAGTTTCCTTAAAAACAAATGTAGACCTTGACGATGCAGTGGACTCCTTCACTACCCTGATCCAGCAAGCAGTTTGGACTGCATCCTCACCTGATCGTCCCAAAAAAACCTCAGTATAAATCCTCTATCCATAGCAAACGATGGTCTAGGGCCCTCTGGCAAAGAACCAGGAATCCTGATGACCGGAAATCGTATAATTATTATTCCAAACAGATAAAAAAGAAACTGGATATCTTTAGAACCCAATCCTACAATTCTCCTACCTTTCCTCATTATCATCTAGTGATAACTCCCTCTGGCCTGTAACTCAAAAGATCCTTAAATTCCAATCCATTTCCCACCCCCTCCGCCGTGATGATGGTTCCTGGGCTTCGTCAGATGCGAATAGAGCTGAAGAGTTTGCTAAACATCTATCCTACATATTCACTCCCCATCCCACCAACACTGCTAAAATTAAAGAATTCCTCTCTCTTCCTCCGAAACCTGTTAACCCCTCTGAGGTCAAATTCCTCATAATCAAATTAAAATCCCGAAAATCCCCTGGATATGATCTCACTTCACAAATTCTTAGACAACTTAAAAAAAAATCAATTATATTCCTGACCTATCTATATAATTGCATCCTTCGTACTACCAACTTTCCCTTGATGTGGAAACACTCCATAATCGTTCTGTTTCCAAAACCAGGCAAACCCGTTAATAACACATCATCCTACAGACCGATAAGTTTATTCCCTATCCTCTCAAAATCTTTGAGAAAATCCTCTTCAAACGCATCCTACCCATACTCGAATCCCACAACATCCCTTTTCATCGATTTGGATTCCGCTCAAGACATTCCACTGTCCAACAAGGCCTTCGTGTTGTGGACCATATATCCTCTGCACTTGAAAACAAGCAATATTGCACTGGTGGCTTTTTGGACGTAGCGCAGGCTTTCGACCGGGTGTGGCACGATGGCTTGCTTTTCAAGCTCAAAACCCATTTACCCCAATCCTTATACCTAGTCCTCAAATCCTATCTCTCAAATCGTTCCTTCTAAGTCCGTTGCTGCACCGAATTCTCCACTTACTATCCAGTTGAGGCTGGTGTTCCACAAGGCAGTGTTTTGGGTCCAGTTCTCTACATCCTTTTCACTGCCGATGTCCCTTCAAATCCCGATGCATTCCTAGCTACATTTGCTGGTGAGATTGCCATTCTATCCTCCCACTCAGATCCTCAAATATCATCTCAAAACCTACAATCTCACCTCTCCTTGATTGAGCAGTGGTGCAACAACTGGCGCATCAAAATCAATGAAGCAAAATGCAAACATATTACTTTCACCCTGCAACGCAGATCCTGTCCCACAATCCTTTTCAATTCAATACCACTTCCCTACTCAGATACAGTCCGTTACCTTGGCTTCCTTCTAGACAAAAGACTAACTTGGAACCCACATACGAGACTTAAAAGACAAGAACTTAACCAACGATATGGCCGGCTATATAGACTACTAAGCAGGACATCTCATCTTTCGCTTGAAAATAAACTTTTAATCTACAAGACAATACTGAAACCTATCTGGACCTACGGACTTCAACTGTGGGTGATTCCTGGGCGAATGTATATATTGTATATAGGTATGAATGTGTTTAGATGTTGTTATTTTATTTTGTTTGTTTATTTATTTTTTATTTTATTTATTTATTTTTTTCCTATTGATTTACATTTTTTTATAAGTATTATTTATTTACTTTTTATATTTATAGTTACTTCTGAATTACTTGTATATACTGTATGAATGAGAACTTCTAGCCTTAATACTTATAGCCCTCTAACAGTGGCTGATTGTATTATTATTCAATAAAAAAAAAGAAAAAAAAAAATTAGGCAACACTACCCAACTCGCGATCGGTGAAGGGAGGGGGGTGCGTAAAACCAATTGGTATTGTCGGCATAAAACCTTCGGGTTCGCCAAGCCTTTTTTATTAGTTTAAAAAAAAAATTAGATGAAGAAAATAATTAGTTACTGCAATACATTTCTCCCACAACGACTGTGGGGGGGAGGAGGAGGAATGACGCGGTTAGCTTGGTTTGGGCCTTGAAGAGCAAGACTATTTTAGGACTTTCTAAGAGACGGAAACCTGAATCAGATGAGTTCCGGTCTAATTTTAACCCGGCATTCCTAAACTGCTTAAGGTAGTAAATTAGAAAAAAAAAAGAGTTAGGAGAAATACACTTACTTGAACTCTTTTATCAGCAATTAACTATTTAAGATCGGCAAAAGCAATTGATATTACAAGATAATATGATGCTAAAAATAAATGCGACTGATCTTTGACAGTATTCATCTACAGACATCGCGAGCAATATCATGGCTTGATTCATATTTAACATAATCTCAAAAAGCTGCTTTAGCTCTAGAACGGACACTGAAGAGGGAAGAGCGAAAATATCACACCAAATATAAGAAATAAATAAAAATAATAATAATATTAATATTAATAGAATACAATATTGAAATTTGGTACAGGTTCTAAAACACGTCGTAAATTTTTAAAAAATCAAAATTTGTTTTTTGTGTTTTTAAACCAACCAACAATCCGTGTTTTTTTATAATATTCTCCCCTAAAAACAGAGATACATACATCATCCGCTTATTTTCCTTAATATATTTATAGAAATTAATAATGGTGAAATAGTATGACAACTTTAATTCGAATATAGGTAAGAAAAATGAGAAGGAATTGGTGGAGGAATAAGGTCAAATAAATACTAAATATTGTTAAAATCGTATTATATTCGTTAAGCTGACGTTTCGACTCACTTTGTAGGTCTTCATCAGGGCTACAAAAGATCCAAATATAAAAGGTACCTGGTGAAAATAAAATAAATAAATTATTATTAGATATTAAATAAGGAACAGTTGTCTGATAAAGAAATAATAAAATGACATTAGTGATACAGTGTAGTTAAAAGGATGTTTATGTCTTTTTCTCAGATCAGTGATATGGTGGGTGATAGTGAAGTTAAAATATTAAGATATATATATATATAAGATACAGACAACATTGATGATACAGACAAGAAAAAGACATAAACAATACTTTTAACTACACTATATCACTAATGTCATTTTATTATTTCTTTATCAGACAACTGTTCCTTATTTAATATCTAATAATAATTCATTTATCTTATTTTCACTATGTACCTTTTATATTTGTATCTTTTGTAACCCTGATGAAGACTTACAAAGTGTTCTTGCTTCAAATCTATCCATATTTGCACTATATTTTGGACTATAAAGATATGGTATATTTACCATAGTATCGTTTTTAAATGTTGGAAATGTTTTTTATTACTGTGTCATAATTTACTTAGAAAAGACCAGAACGAAATGATTACATATCGAGAAATATAGATAATCGTTCCTATAACTCTGCTTGAACCTATTGTTGATAAAGAATACTTTTATAAGGAAAAAGGATTCCTTTTAGCCAAATTTATTGTAGAGAATCTTCTATAAAAAATAACTTATTTTAAATTGAAACATGAAATCTCAACCAGAAAACTGTATGAAATCCTTTTTCATAGAGTTTCATAAAAGAATTTCTTTTTGAGGGAACATTCAAGTGGACTTAGAGGAACGACTATAACTTGACTAGTAGCTGATGGCCAAGCTGAGATAGAATAGAAATAACATGAATAGAACAGAAAATTAGAGGAGTGGAAACTGCCTTTAATTTGTAGGCAAATTAAAAACCGCAGTTAGTTTGCAATATTTATTTGTACCCAGCTTCCGTTTTCGCCAAGTTTAATAATATTTAACTTTTCGTAAATATAAATAAAAAACAATAAGATGCTATTTCTGCTATTTACTTTGTAATCTAATGTATTTCAGACTGATATGATCATGAAACAATGACAGTTAAGTAATTTACTGCTGTTGAGAGATTTGAGGGTTTTTTTTTCTTCAATTTTATAATATTATAATAAAAATAATTGATGTGTCTCTTAAATAGTTTTTCTTTCATTAAATAACATTTGATTTGAGATATTAAAAATCAGAAACTAAAGATCTCATTTTGCCAAAAAATAAATTATTTTTCAAGTCGTAATTAAAGTTCCCTGAAAGGGTGTTCTTCAAAGAACAAAGCACGACTTTGAAACGTTCCTTATTTAATTTTTTTTTTACCTTGAAGAAAAGTTTATGCGTTTCCGGCATAATAAGGTTGGTACCCGATTCATTTTGGGAAAATGTTGACGAAAGAACTTCTAACGAGGCCTTTCCTTCTCTAAATAACAGGGAGAATCTTATTTCCCTACTTCAATAAAATATAAAAGATAAAATTCAATAAAAGATAAAAGAAATTCGAAACGGAGATTTTTACTTCCGATCCCCTCAATAAAAATTATTGTTTTTCCTTTGTCAAAATATATTTTTTTATATATATTTTTATCATTTTTTTTAAACATATTTATATCAGTATACGAATTATTCAAACCCATAATTGTGAGAGATGATGGTTGACGGTGCGGACTTACATTAAATATATAATTATGAATTATTTACTTTCAGGAGTGCCGAAGTAGTGACCTATTATGTGATTTCTTTAAGGCTAAGAAAAGATATGAGAGGAATATAAGAAATAAAAATATCAATGAATCTAGTGAAATTACACATGGAGGTATGATTTAACTATATACATATATAATATTTGTAAGGTTACTTGAGCAACCTTTAAACACTTCAACTAATACTTATCTTTAAATCAGATGTTAATGATTATTTATTAGAAAATACCTTATTGTATTGTTATATTGGATTAGTGTTAGAATTAACTTGTGCTGTAATAACGTGTAATTAAATTCTTTTACTTTAATTGAATAAATCACGTCTATAAAAGATCTTAGAAATTTAATTACAAGATCTCAACACATAAGAAATGACTCTTCTATACGTTCAAATTGTGAATAGAAGTGAGGAAGACTTTGTGGTTCATTGTGTTTCAGTCGACAAAAGAAATTGGTTTTTATTACCAGAAGACACCCAGGACTTGAAATTCCATACGTCTCTATCAAGTAAGAAACCTTTATTAAATGCTGTGTATGCTATAAAAAATGTTAATGGTTATAGAACAATAGGGGTTAAGATTTATGATGACATTAAAAAGGAATATTTTGTTGAATCATCTAATATTTGTTGTAGAGAGTTACCATTGGAGGAATGTCGTCCAAAAACAATTCCTTGCAGACCTACAGACACTCAATCAGAATTAGAAGATCATATTAAACGATTAGAGATGCAATTAAAAATTAATTCGGAACAAAATGAAATTAAACTGCATCATATTGAAATTTTTTTTATTTCGGAACCATTTGATAAAAAGCAATCAGACCCTATAGAGTGGCTACGTAGGTTTGAAGAAGAATGTTATCGATTTCAGATAAAATCCGATAATTTAAAAATTCAAGCGTTACGTTTTTATCTCATTAATGGTCCGGCTAATGATTGGTATGAGAATAATTTAAAGAAGATTGGTCTGAACGATTCATGGGGCATATGGAGGCACTCTTTTAAGAATATTTTTGTTGATAAAGGCTGGTCTCTTGTGAAAAGAGCTTTAGGCTACAAATATTTAGGCGGATCCCTAGTCGACTATGCCCTCACCAAGGAGAGATTATTACTTGACATAGAGCCTAAAGGCACGGAGATCTCCCGTATAAACCAGATTGTTTTCGGTTTGCCAAATGAGGGCTCAGTTGAAACTCGATCGAGAAAAAATTTGTAATTTGTATGAATTATACTCAAAACTACGAAAATTAGAAGATGCGTTTATAAAAAAGAAGGAAGAAAAACTATCAAATCCAAAATCTATTGTGAATCCCGCTTAAAATTATTTTAAAAAAGGCGAACCACAGCATAAGAGTAATTATCAGCGTAAGTCATGTTCTCACTGCGAAACCCTCGGTTTTCACAATCGTTATCATGTAATGTCTCAATGTCGTAACAAAAATAAAACTCCAAACCAACCAAATATAAATCAAACTGATCTCGATTTAAGCGAAATCGATCTTGATTCAGAACATTTAAACTAGAAAGCCGGGCAAAGTTAGATCCACTGATTAAACTAAATGTTGTTATAAATGACAGTATTAAAATTAAGGCTATTTATGATAGTGGCTCAAATGTAACATTAATAAATTGCTGATTTGCTGAAGTTGAAGTTAATTAAACAAAGAGCAGCGTTAAGAACTATCGGCGGACTTAATTTCACCTCAGCCCGGGCTAAAATTAGACTCCGTATTGGAAACATTACTGATTACATTACAACATATGTAGTCAAGAATAATAATTTCTCCTATGATTTATTACTAGGTATAGATGCCATCAAGAAATTTAAATTACTACAAGATGAGAATCTAAGAATTTTGCAACGTACCAATGACACAAAAATCATAACATCAGAAGATCTCTCTCTCTTCTGATAGAATAGATAGAAAAGATAGAAATATAAATTTAACACGGTCAAAACTTGATCAGTCTTGATTGACATACGGTCCTCTTCAAAACCAGAATACAACTACTTGTAAGAACTTAAGAAGTGTACAACATATTGAACAAGAGGAGCACAAAAAACAGATTTCATATTTACTAAAAAAATACCAACATATTTTTGCTAAAGACAAGTTCGACATAGGTAAAGTTCATTCACGAGAAGCAGAAATAAAACTAATCAGAGATAAGTTTGTCACATCACGCCCTTATAAATGTTCTAACCCGGATGACGAAGAAATACGAAGCCAAATAAAAGGACTATTGCAAGCTGGGATCATCGAAGAATCAGACTCCCCGTTTTCTTCGCCCGTCACACTGGCCTACAAAAAGGAAGAGAAGAGGAAATCTCGACTCAGCATAGATTTCGGAAAGCTAAACAAATTAGTAGTTCCTGAATGTTTCCCGTTTCCTACTATTCAAGATGTAATTGATAGAGTAGCTAATTGTGAATTCTTCACCGTTTTGGACATCAATTCTGCATTTTGGTGCATATCGCTTCGTGAGCGGGATCGGGAAAAGACCTCTTTTATTACGAAATATGGAAAATTTATGTTTAAAGTTCTTCCGTTTGGTATTAAAAATGCTTCCGCTATATTCCAGAGAATACTATCCAACATTATAAGAAGAAATAACCTGGACAATTTCTGCATAAACTACATTGATGATATTTTAAATTTTTCTCGAAATTGGGAAGACCACCTTCTGCATATTAGCAAGGCTTTAGAAGTTATGATCACTGAAGGTTTCAAACTGAAAATAGAAAAATTTCTGTTTGGTGCGAAATCAATAAAGTACCTAGGACACAAGTTTTCGAAAAATAAAGTGTCACCCGCCCAAGATAATTTAATATCGATTCAGAAACTCCAGAGGCCCTCAGACAAGTCATGTGTTAGGAATATTTTAGGCTCCATAAACTTTTATTTGAAGTACATAGAACAAAGTGCTGTCAAACTAGAACCATTGCATCGTTTATTGAAGAAAAATGTTAAATTCGAGTGGTCAGATGAATGTGAAGAAGTTTTCAATATGATAAAAAACTTTTTGGGCAATTCCCCGGTCCTCGCTATATACGATATTGAGAAGCCTGTCTTCATAGAGACAGATGCAATCTTAAAAGGTATCGGAGCAACCCTAAAGCAACCACAAGAAGATGGCCTATTTCATCCTGTCGCTTACTACTCACGCAAGCTTTCAGAACGTGAGAATGCAAAGCCACTAAAGATGCAATTAAGCTCTGGCAATACTACTTAATTGGACGTCACTTTACAGTTTGCTGTGATCACAAGCCTTTAGAAAACTTGAGGACAAAAGCCAGATCTGATGAAATTCTGGGAGATTTGATTCTTTATTTATCCCAGTTCAACTTTGATATTATCTATAAACAGGGAAAAGATAACGTTCTGGCTGATCTACTCTCCAGAAATCCAGTCATTGAACACTTCGAGAATGAAGATTCAATCCGGATCACCAACTTAATAGACTTGTCAGCCATAAAAAAAGACCAGGCTGATAATTTTTCAGAGCTGAGAGCGACTGACCAGATTTTATCAAAGCAAGGCACAATTTTCAAAAATATTAGGAAGAAATCAAGAATTTTTGTATCCCAAGCATTTGGAAAAGAAATTATTAAAATCATTCATCAACACTATGGCCATATCGGCCAATCTCACAGGAAAGCAACTATCAGACCATATTACAATTTCAATTGCCTAGATAAAGCAATTAATGACTGCTATAGGAGTTGCGAGATTTGTATTGAGAACAAAACTCGTCGTAGTCGTGCCATCGGCCTGCTCTCCCGTCTTGGCCCAGCCACAGAGCCTTCCCAGATCATGTCGCTTGACAGTGTCGGAGGTCGGAGGTTTCGGAGGGAACCGCTCTTCCAAACGGTACATGCATATTCTCATTGGCCACTTCACAAGATATGCATGGATCTCTACAACAAAGGGTCAAACAGCTAAAGATTTCATAAACTTGCTCGATCCAGTAGTTAAACAACATAATATCTCGATTCTACTGGCTGACCAATATACAGGTATTAACTCAACTTTTTTCCTGAAATATTTGGGAAGTGCTGGGACTCAGATCGTTTTCACATGCATTGACAATCCCAGTTCCAACGGATTAAACGAAAGATTGAATCAGACCTTAGTGAATCGCCTGCAATGTAAGATAAACAATGGCAATAGAAGAGCCTGGTCTACCTTGGCAGAAGAATGTGTGAACGAATACAATAATACCATCCATAGTTCCACCTACTTTGAACCATTGTATCTATTGTTCGGCCATCAATTTTCTATATCTCCACTTGGAAACACTCCATCCTCTTTAGAAGAAGACCGCAAGATAGCTTTCTGGAATTCAACGGGGAGTTTCAGTATCAATAAGAAACGCGTTGATGGGAATAGAACGGAACATACTTTCAACGTTGGCGATTTAGTCTACGTCGAGAATGGCAATAAATTAAGTCGCAATAAGCTTGATCCAGTTCGGATTCGACCATTCCCAGTCGTCAGACGGATTTCTTCGTTGTTCTATAAAGTAGCCAGCGGAAAGAGGAAGAACGTCTCAAACTTGTTCCACTCCAGCAAGCTGCTTCCTTACTTCCCGCCGCCGCCTCAAGAAGCGACCTCAAGGGGGGAGGTGTTAGGTTATTTGAGCAGCCTTTAAACATTTCAACTGTTACTTATCTTTAAATCAGATGTTAATGATTATTTTTTAGAAAATACCTTCTTGTATTGTTATATTGGATTAGTGTTAGAATTAACTTGTGTTGTAATAACGTGTAATTAAATTCGTTTACTTTAATTGAATAAATCACGTCTATAAAAGATCTTAGATATTATTAGTTGATTTAATACAAACGACGTATTTCAATAAAACCATGAACGTTTTATTAACTCTGTCTCTACTAATTTCGTTTACCACTTCCTCCACTCTCACTACTAACTTTTACGTATAATATTATTTATAATTTTATTAGGATTAAAATTAGGGTAAGTTCTTAGTTTGCACATACACGCAGTAATATTAGTATCCAGTAGTAAGAAATAAACTAAAATGAATGGACTGAAGATCTTAGAAAGGCCGAAACGTTATCATAAGAACTAAATTATTGAAATGAATAACATGGTTAAAGAAGTAATATTTCAAATTATTTAAACAACCATATTATTTAAAATTTTAATTTAATTAATTTTTTATATTATGAATTTATCACACAATTTATGGCAATTATGAATTAGGTTTAAAAAATGAAAAAATTAAATATAAAAAATGTATTAACTAACTGTTACAAACAAACAGCGAGAAGTTTTTAAACTGGGATTTGTTAATTTTTTCAACGAGATTTTCTAATAAATTTTTATTTAATGCTGAAGACAAAGACATATTTATATTTTTTTTTCCTAATTCTCAATACGCCCTGTCAACGTGATTGTGAACGAGTTGTACAATAAATCATCCATTTTATCCTAGGAATTGTAGAGAACAAATGTAAATTTACAGAAGTTTGTGTAGAGGTTAACATAAGTATTTTGGTAAATAAATGGATAAACATAAGTAATTATGACTATTTCTATTTATCTATTAAGCGATATATTTACACTAAGATTAAAAGAAAAAAAAATCAAATATATTATGAGTTGAGGATCGTTGCCGAAAATGTGGTACAGGTTTTTAACTTATATGTATTGGCACAAAAATGCTAATACTTCAGAGAACTTTTTTCAGCCCAAAACTTGAAATTTTCCAAGACTTTTTTTGTTTTTTCACAGATAATTTCTAAAAGGTCCATACAAGCGAAAAAGTCTGTATTTAAGAAATTAAAGAATGCTAATTTTTCGTCAAATCAGTAGCACAATTTAATAAGTTGGATAGTTATGTGGTAATGACAAAAACCTCGGTCTAAAAATGATGAATTTTACCGACATTGTCAAAAATTAAGTTATACCTATTTATTTATTTATTTTTTAAATTTCTTAATGATATTTACAACTGTATTACAGAAATACATCTAGTAAATTTGTACAAACAGATATAATGACGTGAAAAAACTTGTTGAGAAACTATCCAATCGTAGAACTCTAATAATATGTCTCAGTTCTGCGCATGCGCTTGATTTGAATACCCACATTTCACGTCGTGTCCCACAGTTTTACTATTTTTTAGTAGAATAAGTGCTCAGTTTTACTTTTTTAAAAAAAAACTAGTTAAGCAGACATCAAAACAACAACAATGGACTAACACCACAGTGAGTAGTGTTGTTATTTACTGTGTACTATTACAGACAGTGAATTTAGTGATTTAGCGTCTATAGGCTTAATCTCTATAGCCATAACAGCTGACGACTCCCCTCTCCAGTTGTGGCCCTGCCACGTAACTGGCTGGTTCTCAGCCGGTGGTTCATCCATTGTAATAACACGCAGACGAAGTTTTATTTATTTATTTATTTTTTTCCCCTTTCTTTTTTTTTTTATATGCGATCACCAAGTAATGTCAACTAAGAGGTCCCATTCAGTTGGCTCTACCCCACGTAATTCACCGCCTAAACAGAAAACACGTCGTAGTAAGCGATTAACACCCCCCGGAACTCCTCCAGCGAACACTCAAGAATCTGTGTCTCAACCACTGCCAAGTACGTCTTCACAAGAAATGGAATCTCCATTTTTTACACCTAATCCATACCAGGTGCTTGAAAATGACAGGGAAGAAATGGAAGATGCACCTATACCTCGAGAACCACGCCCACCTCCTATCTTTGTCAAAAATTTGAGAAATTTCCAGTTGTTGTGTACTCAACTTAATAAAATCTGCCCAGGTAGCTATACATGCCTAAACAGAATAAACGATACAAAAATAATACCGGCCACACCTGAAGCGTACCGAAAAATCGTAAAATATTTAACAGACACAAATGCGGACTTTCACAAATACCAGTTGAAACAGGAAAGAGCACTACGAGTTGTAATAAGAAATTTACACTCCTCAACCCCAATAGAAGTGATTAAAGAAGAGTTCACGGCGTTAGGGTTCAAAATACGTCAGATAACCAATGTTTTAAAAGAAAATAAAGAACAACCAGGTGTAAAGAATAAAATCCCATTGCCCTTATTTTTCGTCGATCTAGAGCCATCGCCTGGGATCGAAAAAATATACGATGTGAATAGAATTTTCTACACCAGCGTAAAGGTCGAAAAACCGTACCCAAAAAGAGAGTTCATCCAGTGCCATAATTGCCAAGCATATGGCCACACCAAGTCTTATTGCCATCACTTACCACGCTGCGTGAAATGTGGTAAAACACACAAGTCTGGCGAGTGTAATAAACCAATTACAGAACCAGCAGTCTGTGCCCTATGCCTGGAAGGCCATCCAGCCAACTACAAAGGCTGCCAAATTTATAAAAATCTTAAAGCGAGATATATGAAACCCAGGGACCCTGATGATACACCTAAACCAAGAAGAGGACCCGCTAAAATTCTGAACTCTAAGGTTTCTTTTGCCAAGCTACTTGGGGGTAGAGACCCGACTAATGTATGTGAGGCCCTGCCGCAAGAACAAACTCAACCCCAATCTCAATATCCTATCCCACCTAATGTACCTAATCAACAACAACCTCACCAACATCAAATCCAATATGTTCCTCCACCGCCTAATGCTACAGATCTAACCAGCTTATTGACATCCTTTCTTTCAGAATTTAAATCCCTTGTTACCCCACTGATATCACTTCTCACTAACCTAGTATCTCACCTTATCCCTCCTTTAAAAAATCCTTAAATGACTTCCATCAAACCCATATCCATTCTCCTTTGGAATGCGAATGGTGTTAGAAATCACATACACGAACTAACAGCCTTACTACAAGACAAGAACGTAGACGTAGCCCTAATAACGGAAACTCGACTGACTAAAAAACAGCTCCTAAAAATACCACAATACATAACTTACCGTACCGACCATCCTGACGGTAGAGCACATGCCGGTACTGCAGTCATTGTGCACCAATCCCTCTCCCATCACCTACTCCCACTGCCTACACACGATTTCCTACAATCCACCGCAGTCGTAATCAAAACCTTCTCCTTTCCTATTACCGTTGCATCAGCGTATTGCCCTCCAAACCAATCCATCTCCAATATCCAATTTAGTTCCTTCCTCATTTCCTTAGGACATCATTTCATCTTGGGTGCAGACTTAAACGCCAAGCATCAACAATGGGGTTCAAGAACCACGAATTCTCGTGGTCGAACATTGCTGTCTGTACTCAATTCCCAAAATATTACCCTTCTTCCACCCAACTCACCTACCTACTGGCCCACTGATCCTAACCGTAATCCTGATATCCTCGATTTCTTTATCCATAATGGTTTAGGTGCTCTCAACCATTCCGTTGCCCGTCTTGACGAGCTTTCCTCAGACCACAGCCCATTAATACTCCAAGTATCACTAGCTCCTATTCCTAAACCCTCTCCTCCGTCCTTCATCAGAGGCCCAGTTAACTGGAAACTCTTTCATCAAATCCTCTCCGATAAAATTGACCTCAGAGTAACCCTGAAAACCTCTGAAGACCTGGACAATGCAGTACATTCCTTCACTACCAAAATTCAAGAAGCAGTCTGGACTGCTTCCTCCCCTGATCACTCCTCAAAAATCCTTAAGAAACATAATTTACCTCAACACCTCCTTGACCTAATCCACATAAAACGCCGTGCCAGATTATTATGGCAACGTACCAGACATCCAGCCGACCGCCACTCCTACAATTATCACTGTAAAAAATTAAAAAAAGAATTAGCCACCTTCAGATCCCAATCATTCAATTCCTACCTCACCACACTCTCTGCTCATGATAATTCCCTTTGGAATATCACCAGAAAAATCCTCAAATCCCATCATATTTCCCACCCTCTTCGACGAGATGATGGCTCCTGGGCAGCATCTGATGAAGATAAAGCCGAGGAATTTGCCAAACACCTTTCCTATACTTTCGCTCCTCATCCAGAATCCCATCCCAGCCACACAGTAAAAGTAGAAGAATCCCTCTCAATACCTATCCCACTCTCCTTACCACCTAAAGCTGTTAATCCCTCTGAGGTCAAATACCTTTTACGGAAAATCACGCCTCGCAAATCTCCTGGATAGGACCTTCTAACCCCACAGATCCTTCGACAATTTCCATCTAAAGCCATCACATTTCTTACATATATATACAATTGCATCCTACGAACTACCCACTTCCCTCTTTTATGGAAACATTCCACCATCGTCCTCTTCTTGAAACCAGGCAAACCTTCCAACAATACAGCATCCTATAGACCAATTAGCCTACTCCCAATCCTCTCAAAAATTTTTGAAAAGATCCTACTGAAACGAATCCTACCTATAATTGAATCCTATAACCTTCCTACTCATCAATTCGGATTTCGTTCCCAACATTCCACTGTCCAGCAAGGACTCCGAGTTGTTGACCATATATCCTCAACCCTAGAAAGCAAGCAGTATTGCTCGGGTGCATTTCTGGACATAGCGCAAGCTTTTGACCGGGTATGGCACGCCGGATTACTCTTCAAGCTTAAAATCCATCTACCACAGTCCTTATACCTAGTACTCCGATCCTATCTTTCCGACCGCTCCTTCCGAGTTCGCTGTGGCACCGAATTCTCCGACTGTTACTCAATTGAGGCTGCCGTTCCTCAAGGCAGCGTCTTGGGCCCCATCCTTTACATTCTCTTTACCGCTGATATTCCTGTCCATCCCGATACCCTCCTGGCAACTTTCGCTGATGACACTGCTATCCTTTCTTCCAACTCAGATCCTGAAACAGCGTCCGCAAACTTACAAAGGCACCTCTTCCTGATTGAACACTGGTGTAAGAAATGGCGCATTAAGGTAAACGAATCTAAATGTAAACACATTACCTTCACCCTTCGGCGTAATACCTGCCCACCAGTTTATTTTAACTCCATCCAGCTTCCTTTCTCAGATACAGTCCGGTATCTTGGCTTTCTCTTAGACAGACGACTAACATGGAATCCACATACTCGACTTAAAAGACAGGAACTTAACAGACGATATGGCCAGCTATATAGACTACTGAATAGAAAATCTAAACTTTCTGGTGAAAACAAATTACTGATCTACAAGACAATACTGAAACCCATCTGGACTTACGGACTAGAACTATGGGGAACAGCCAAATTTTCTAACATCAAACGCATTCAATCCTTTCAGTCTAAAGTCCTCCGTACAATAGTCAATCCTCCCTTCTATGTAACCAATAAAACCCTACATCATGACCTTAATATCCCATTTATTCTTGATCTTATCCCAGCCAAATTTTCCAAATTTCACCAGAACCTTTCTCATCACCCAAATCCCGTTGTACAATCCCTATCAAGCACCACCCATCCCTACAATCCCCTTCGTAGGTTAAAGCGGCAGTGGCCACGAGACCTTTTGTAAATAGGGATATTTTGGAGTTCTAGCAATGGCCAGATTCTCCACTCAAGTCATGAGTGTCTGTGGCTGTAGCGCTCTTACTCATCCTCCGCTGGTTTAAAATACCAGTGAAGTGGCTGAGGGAGAAGCGTAGGGATCTCCTAGGCCTCCCTTTTCCCTCCACATGTGGAGGGGACAGGATTGGTTCGGAGATCACCTGGCAAATTGTAAATAATGTATGTTTTATATAAGGTGTTTGTTTTACTTTTATTTCTATTTTTATTTACTTATGTGTATATATATTTTTTTTT
Source organism: Nezara viridula (assembly GCA_928085145.1). Taxonomy (NCBI): domain Eukaryota; kingdom Metazoa; phylum Arthropoda; class Insecta; order Hemiptera; family Pentatomidae; genus Nezara; species Nezara viridula. The sequence continues at coordinate 95,129,906 of OV725077.1, forward strand.
CTTTACTTTTTTGTTCTTTATTCTTTTGTTATTACTTTATTTATTTATATTTTTGTATATACGGTATGAATGCAATCTCTGAACTCTATTATAAGTGTCCTTAACTGTGACAAATTGTAATATTTCTGAATAAAGTGTTTTTAATAATAAAAAAAAATAATATGTCTAAATTAGGAGATCACGGGACCATCTTCTTTTCAGACGCCTCGGAGGATTATCAGGAATTGAAGAGGAAGCAAGATTAGAAACGAGAGGGTTGGGATGGTTCTCAAGTTTACCTATTTCTAAAAGTGATTCTGCCAATGAGCTTTAAATGAGGAAATAACCCGTGCAATATAAGTTGTAGTAATTTTGTATTTGAATAATTAACGAAGTTTCATATTTTTGTCTTTTTAATCATTTAATTTTTTTATCAAAATAATACTTTCCCGGATCATATTCGAGGACAGTAGTTTTGCTCTGTACTAAATGTCACTTAATCGCTGTTTAAGATTCAGTCCCTATTGTCAAAAGCTTTAGTCAGACGGAGGAGACAAAATCTAGAATGTCCTGGGTATTCGTCAGTTGGACTGTTGGATAAAAATTTTCTTAAGTATTTATATGTTCAATATATTAATTACTGATTCAATAAATTAATCAATCTGAAATATTTGTCCTTAAATATGATTATGATGATGGAAACAAATATTTTACATAATACTTTACGAATCATTGTAGTGCTCACATTTAATTGATTTTTTTGTTCTATTTAGATCGAACATAGACAATTTCTAAACGTATGTTTTATTTAAGCCCGTATTCCCAACTAAAACTCCATCAAATTAGTTCAATTTAAATTGAAATGTTATTTTATTTGTCTCAATTTTGAATTAAACATTCCTTTATTTAATGCTTTAACTTTTATAATTGGTGGAAGTTACAGTTGTATTTTATAAAAATATTATCATTATTTTTCGTATCCTGGAACTACCGGTGTTCATCGGGTGGTATTTCATTATCTTTGTTTTTAACAAACGAGGAGTATTTTCTAAACTGCTCTATTGGGGGCATCAACAATGATATCATCACGTAGGGAAATGGCTTTTGTCTATCCTCACTCATCTATGAAATAGTTTCTTAAAATTCATCTTTTTTCGCGTTATATATAAACTAGACAGCAAAAAAATCGGCGCACCCTATATTTTGTTGTTTTTCCTATTTAGCTCGAATTAGTTGATGTTTTTTTTTTGGCGTGCCAAGTTGAGCTCATATCCCATGAGTGAATAGTAGGGCGCAGATTAAAAAAAAGAGAAAATAACCATACAAAAAAAACTACTTACACATCGTGAATATTGTGAAAAATTAATTTGATTCTTCTTCTTAAAAAATTGGTGCAAAGTTAACGATAAACTTTTTTAGTATCGTATGTTGCCTCCCCTTGCTTCTATTACCGCCTGCATTCTTCTTGGCATGCTACTGAATAAATTGGAAACCTTTTCCTGCCCGATTTGGTCCGATTCTGCTACCACTGCGGTCCTGAGGCCTTGGAGGTCCAAAGGAGGGTTTGGACGCCTTCAGATGCACCTCCCTAGCTAGTCCCATAGATGTTCAATAGGATTGAGATCGGGGCTGCGGGCTGGCCACTGTAGGGTGCGTGTACCAACCTCTTCGAGGTAGTCAGTAGCAACATGGGGCCGCGCGTCGTTATCGTGCATAAAAATGAAATTTTCACCGATGAATGGGGCGAATGGGACTACATAATCTTCCAGAATGTCAGGAATGTACCTGAGTGCAGTTCCCTCTTGGAAAAATATGAAGATCGGTTATTGCTCCTGAAGTGATTCCGCCCCAAACAATTACAGACCCACCACCGTAAGGCACCCCTTCAGAAATATTGCATTGTGAAAAAACGCTGTCCCGGCCTTCTCCAAACTCTAACACGGCGATCTGAAGAAAATAACCTGATAATGAGAACCTGGACTCATCTGAAAACATTACATGCCCCCATCGTCTTCTGACCAAGCTGCGTGTTCCCGAGCAAATGTAAGACGAGCTGTACGATGGGCTGTGGTGAGTTGAATCGCAGTAGCTGGGACCCTCGATCGAAGGTTAACTTCAGCAAGCCGCCTAGGCACTGTATCAACACTAATATTCCCAATTCGGGCAATTCGAAGGCGCTGAGTGGTTTCTACAGCCGTCTGAACGTGGTTTTGCAGAGCCTGCATCGTAATAAATCGGTCGTCTGCGGGCACTGTCACTCTCGGTCGGCCTGATCCTGGTCTCCTCTTGAAGCTACCAGGCTCCCTGTACCTTTGGACTGCCCGACGAACAGTAGTTTCTGGTAGCCCTAACGTTCTAGCCACATAACGTTGACTTCTCCCATCTTCTACCAACCCGACTATCTGGGCGACTGTTTCGGTGGTTAGAACCATTCCTCAGAACCGAACAATCACAAAACAATCGAACAAATGAGTTGAAAAAAAACAAAACACAAATGTGATCTTAGCGCGAACGACAACTGAATAAACGACAAGTGATGAATTGAGGGAAGAACAGCAAATGCAACACTAAGAGATAAACAGGGTCAAAATTACGCATATTCGAATGGACCTTGAGGTAATCATACTGTGTTATTGTTATGAAAGACTATACTAACCATCTCGAAACAACAATTCATTTAAAACAGACATTGGACCTGGATTTCTACACAAACACGAGGTGCGCCGGTTTTGTTGCTGTCTAGTTTACTATACACGTTATAAACAAGATAGTGGTATCTCCAAAAATTAACACCGATTTTATGAATATTCTTTGGTAAAATAAAAAATCTAAAAAAGCGTTTGAGAAAATTTGAACTTGAACTTTGTAGTTAAAATTTTTGAACCCCACCCTTTTTCTTTACAATTTAAACATATTTTTCCATTATAAAAGATAATTATAGCATTAAAATACAAAATAATAAAAAATAAAAAAACGGTTGTATAAGTAGATGATTTGACCGAGATCACGCTCAACCACCAGGTTTTTCCCCTTAATCAATTATTTTAATTAAGCGTACCCACCTTATAGAGGCTGGGTGTGCCCTAGGAGGGTCTACCTACCCAAGATCGCCCCATGGCCCAATGAAACAGAATAAATAATTTTTCTGCCATGAGCCGGGATTCGAACCTGGGATCTTTAGCATTGGAAGCTCAGTGTGGAAGCGCTCCCATAAAAGGCCCTGGAAAGTATTATTTTGGTAAACATTTTTAAATTGTTAATAAAATATAAAATTTAGTGAATTATTCAAATACAATATTACTACAACTTTTATTGCATGAGTTTTTCCTCTTAGAAATCTCATGGGCAAAATAATTTTTAGAAATAGGTATAGCTAAGTTTTTGACAATGTTGGTAAAATCCATCATTTTTAGATCGTTTTTATTTGTAGACCAGATAACTAATGAACTTATTAAATTGTGGTACTAATTTGTCGAAAAATTAGCATTCTCAAATAGAGACTTTTTCTATTGGATAAACCTTCCATGAGTTAACAGTGAAAAACAAAAAAAAAGCAACAAAGCTCAATCACTAAGATTATATTTTCCACTTTTTAATTTAAAAAAAAAAAAAGAGGTTAAATTGTTTTTTGGAGTTAAATAGAGAAATAAAAGCTTTGTAAATTATTAGTCAATGGCTTATTATATTTAATATATATGGTTTATTATATTCAATAAGGTCAATATGTATAGCGAAGGACTTTAACTACCATATTGTAAAATATTTATACACAAAGATTAGACCGTTTAAAAATATTCAAATATACGTCTATAATAAACTTCACCTCATTCCTTTTTCGAGCAAGTATGTTATATACATAAATTTATAGTGTTTTATAGGGAATACGTTAGGAACGTTTTTATTAATTACAGCCATTTTAGTGCTTTAGTCTATAAAGAAACAGGGTTTTTCCCGCCATTTTGAAACAAAATGGCGGCTGGTGATGAGACCATTTAAAGGCACCTCTCCAACATCAACTTAATATAAATACAAATGTCAACCTTCCAACTTTGTTAGGAAGAGCTAAAGAGACGCGCAATATTTTAAAAATAGGAAAAAACGTTCTTAAATGCGGAAATGTTGACGAAAGTTTAACAGTATTGTTCCGTCTGGGGACCCACTCTATATACCGAATTTCAGCTAATTCGGTCAAATAGCGGCCGCTGTTTTATATATATATATACATATAAGTATACTACAAGTATAAGTATACATAAGTTGAAAAATGTGGTACAAGTTTTCAACTTATATGTATTAGTACAAAATGCTGATACTTCGGAAATAATAGTCTATTTGCACTACATCGAAAGTCGTTAGTGGAAGGCGGGGTCGCGGTTTCTCTCCATTTTGGAACCACAAGATCACGAGCCTGGAATTTTTCCGATATATATATTATATATATATATATAAATATATATATATATTATATATATATATATAAATATATATATATATATATATATATATATATATATATATATATATATATATATATATATAAGTATAGACCGTTATATATAAGTTAACTATTGGCTTCGATAAATAGAAAAAACAAATAACTGGAAATAATTCAATAGTTTTTATTTAACAACAAACAGTAGTATCTAACTCAAAAAAAAAAGGTTATGACCGTATATATTTTAACATGTGTTTCTTAACATATTTTAACATGTGTTTATTTTAAATTGCAAGAAATAATAATGTGTTAATTTTTAATTGAAACAAATAATATTAAGTCTTAAAAGTCTTATCTATCTCACACCGGACCTTAACTTATACAAATATAAGTAGCCATAATTACGCATATTTATCTACTTACCAAAATATTTATTTTAACCTCTACACGAACTTCTGTAAATTTACATATGTTCCCTACAATTGCTAGAATGAAAATTGATTTATTGTGTTTTTCAATTCCCATAAAACTGGAATCAAGCAAAATATATTTAAAATAATTACAAGTCAATCTAATTTAAATTATGTTTATCTTTAAAGCTATGTTATTAATAATTCTGTTGCTGTCATACGCCATAAGGCAGAATGAAAAAAATGAAATAAAAACATGGACCGGAAACAGTAAAAGTGAAACCATCACGGTTATAATATTCAAGAAACCCCACCGATCGCCGCTCTTATAATTATTTCAGTAAACGATTAAAGCAGGAATTGGCCACCTTCAAATCCCAATCCTTCAACTCCTACCTTACTTCCCTCTCTGTTCATGACAATTCTCTATGGAAGATCACCAACAAAATCCTAAAATCCCATCATATTTCCCATACCCTCCGTCGATGCGATGGCTCCTGGGCAGCGTCTGATGAAGATAAAGCTGAGGAATTCGCCAGACAACTCTCTGGTATACAGTAATAGAATTCCTTACATCGCCCATTCCATTTTCCTTGTCCCCTGAAGCAGTCAATCCTTCTGAGGTCAAACATCACTTACAAAAACTTCCTCTCTGTAAATCTCCTGGATACGACCTCCTTACCTCTCAATTCCTTCGACAACTTCCTCCTAAAGCTGTTATATTTCTCATATAATTACATAATACCATCCTAAAAACCACCCACTTACTTCTTTTGTGGAAGCATTCCACTATCATCCTGTTTCCGAAACCAGGCAAACCTCCCAACACCGCGACGTCCTACAGACCAATTAGCACACTTCCAATCCCCTTAAAAATCTTTGAAAAGATCCTCCTGAATCGAATCCTACCCTATATAGAATCCCAAAATCTGCCTTCCCATCAGTTCGGATTTTGTTCACAACACTCCACAGTCCAACAAGGACTCCGAGTGGTCGATTATATTTCCGCAGCTCTGGAAAGCAAGCAATATTGCTCGGGTGCATTTCTGGACATAGTTCAAGATTTCGAACGGGTATGGCACGTCGGGCTTCTTTCCAAGCTGAAAACCCATTTTCCACAGTCCTTATACCTAATCCTCCGCTCCTACCTCTTTGATCGCACCTTTCGAGTTCGCTGTGGTTCAGAATTTTCCTATTCCTACCCAGTTGAAGCCGGTGTTCCTCAAAGTAGCGTCTTGGGCCCCGTACTTTATATCCTTTTTACCGCTGATATCCCTGTCCATCCCAATACCTTCCTGGCAACATTTGCTAATGACACCGACATACTATCACCTAACTCAGATCCCGAAATAGTATCTTTAAATCTGCAAAGGCACCTCTCCATGATTGAGCACTAGTATAATAAATGGCGCATCAAAGTAAACGAATCCAAATCCAAACACATTACCTTCACACTCCGGCGCAGTTCCTGTCCATCAGTCCAATTTAATTCCATCTAGCTTCCTTTTTGAGACACAGTTCGGTAACTTGGCTTTACCTTAGACCGAAGACTAACGTGGAACCCACATAAACTTAAAAGACAAGAACTTAACCGGCGATACGGCCAATTATACAGACTACTGCCTAGAAAAACTCAACTTTCAATTGACAACAAATTACTGATCTACAAGACAATCCTGAAACCTATATGGACCTACGGACTCGAACTTTGGGGAACAGCAAAAATTTCTAACATCAAAAGCATCTAACCCTTCAATCCAAAGTCCTCCGAACAATAGTCGATGCTCCGTTCTATGACCTTAATACCCACTTGTCCTTGACCTTATCCCTTAAAAAATTTCCAAATTTCATCAGAACCTTATCAATCATCCAAATCCCCTAGCACAATCCCTATCTAGTTCCACTCATCCCGACAACCCTCCTCGAAGGTTGAAGCGGCAGTGGCTCAGAGATCTTTTATAGTATTTATCTTGGAGTTCTGGCAATGGCCAGATTCTCCACTCAAGACATGAGTGTATGTGGCTAATGCGCTTTCGCTCAAACTCCACTGGCTTTAGCACCAATGACGTGATTGAAAGAGTAGCGCAGGGATCCTTAAGAGTCCTACTTTTCCTTCTATAGTTGGAGTGGGGGCTTTGGGTTCCCTGTCTGATTGTATATAGGTATGACTGTGTTTTTATGTTTTTAATTTACTTATCCTACCTTACTGACAGATACTTCAAAGTCAATCATAACAATGCTTATTCATCTCTTTTTACTCAGTCTGCCGGTGTTCCTCAAGGTAGTATCCTAGGTCCTATCCTTTACACAGTTTATACAGCTGACATCCCAACCCAATCCAACACTGTCATCACCATCTATGCCGATGACACGTGTATCCTATCAGTTAATAACGATCCTTTAATTGCATCCCAAACTCTTCAATCACATATCACAAGCCTTGAAGAATGGTGTAAAAATTGGAGAATAAAAATAAATTCCAACAAATCCCATCAAATCACTTTTACCCTCCGTCGTAAACCTATGACCTCTTGTCCTACAGTATCCTTCAATAATACTCCACTTATTCCTGTTGAGCAAATCCGCTACTTAGGACTCCACCTTGACAAACGACTCACTTGGAACCCCCATACCAGACTGAAACGACTAGCAACTGCCCGACGTTTTCGACTACTGCAGCACTTACTAGACAAACGATCTAAGCTTTCAATCAATTATAAACGACTCGTATATATGACAATAATAAGACCTATTTGGACTTACGGAATTGAGCTTTGGGGCTCCACTAAACCATCGAATTCCTCTCGTATCCAATCCTTACAATCCAAAATCCTTCGTAAAATCCTCAACGCTCCTTACTTTGTCACAAATAAAATCATCCATAAAGACCTTAATGTTCCATATGTTTCCGATCTGGTCCAATCCAGATACCTTTCCTTCCATAACAAACTGCAGAATCATCCGAATCCTCTCGTTTCAAACCTTGCTTCCTCCTCGATCCCTGATAACCCTCCGAGGCGTCTGAAAAGAAGATGGCCTCGGGATCTTCTAATATAGAACTTTAATTTGAGTTCTACCAATGGGTAGTTTCTCTTCATGTTGTACATGCCATGTTACAAATTTCTCATTTACTTATTGTATTCTCTATGTAATACAGTTGTAAATTCCATTAAAATAATAAAAAAAAAAAAAAATTTACTTATCTTTAGGTTATTTTATTTTTTTATTGAACATATTTTTTTTAGTATCATTTAGTTATTTTATGTTTTCTGTATATATGGAGTGAATGTGTTCATTTATCACTATAATTATTGTCCACGAGAGAGAATATTATATATAAAAATAAATAAATTTAAGAAAAATAATAATGGATTTATAATAGGCATTACATCTTAACAATCAGGCTTGTAAGAGTTTTCTTCTGCTCGAACACGGTAATAAAAGAAAAGCCTATCATGACGTAATCACCGGTCGTGATGTATATACTATTTTTAAATTGCAAATCTCTATTGTCCAGAGACTGTCTAGAAGGTCACTAATTACATTCATGGAAATCGATCAATTCATTCACTCAGCTTAATAGAATTAAAAAATAATAATAATAATAATAATAAAATAACTCAGCATTGATATGATACCACAAAACATGTATTTCTGTTGAAAACTCGTAAAAACCATAAAGCATTTTTACGTTTGCAATACTTTTCCTTACCGTATGTTATACATATAGGTAAGTGAAAGTAATGATATATTAATCTATATTTAATTTTAATTACTTTTCAGGATCCGAAAGTTAATAATTTTTTTAAACGGTATAAATAATTCAGGAGTAATTAGCATACACTTATGTTTATAAAACTATGACTTGTCAGAAGATCGCTTAGTTTTTTGTTTTTTTGACTTTATGAATAATTTCTTAAAAATGGTGCTTACAAACCTTTTTTATTTTACGTGTATAAGAAAACAAAGTCAAAAATAACACACGACACTCTAAAACAATAGTTGATGAATTATATATATTCAATTATGACATGCATGTTTTGGGCGCATAAGTTAAGTTTTCATCAAGTCAATAAATTAACGGGAAATCCATGGGAGAAAAAAAAAAAAAGCAACTGAAAGTATTCATCAAAGACCACCTCTATTCAGATAAATATTTCATTACATTAAAATGGCCATGTATGTATATTTGGTAAAACTGGTGTACCGGACATTTTTAATGAGAAATGAGTATGATTAAAAAACTATTTACGTATAATGTGCTAAGCATTGCTGAACGTTCGAATCGTATTATTAATCAGCCTCCACGATAACCTATATATATATATGTGCAATTCTTAGCACATTATACTCTTATTATACGCACATACGCTACACTTCAATAAATTAAAACAGCTTCTCTTTATTGAAAATGTTTCGTTCCCTGTTCTGTAGAGTAGCAATTTAAGAACTGAAAAGGATCCCATTATTTATGTTAAAAAACAGGGATCGAAACGTTTTGAATAAAAAGAATAAACCGAAGTTGTTTCAGTTTATTGTAGTATAGCTCATGATTATAATTACTATCTAAGTTATAGTACATAAAGGTCAATTAATAAAAACATTATAATATATATATATATATATATATATACTCTTTTTAGATTACTTGAATTTTTAGGTTATCGTGGAGGCTGATTAAAATATATAAAAAATATATATAAACAAGGTTTCCTGGCCAGAATCTTCGAACGAAAATCCAACGGTGATTCCATAATCAGTCACCATCTGGGATGAAATGATTCACCTCGATATTTATTAAATCAGAAACAAATAATAGAACTCGTCATCAATGAACATCTGATTCGATATCGCTAGCCAGGATCCACGATAGCATAATAATGGATATAAAAAATATCTGCAAAACTAAGACGAATCCATGACTCAGATTAGCTGACAAAATCTTCATTATGAATAATGACTGTTCACAATTGATAAAATAAATACTGATTTATTCCAATGGGGAAAAACACTTTATATATAAAGAATAAATTTCCTCACATATTTGATAGAATGAATTAAATACTAAATGCAAATTTATGTTATTTAAATAGAAAGCACGTTAGATCAGATATGTGCTCAAACGCTAAAAGACATTTTATCCTTGGGAGAGGGATCATCCGCGACTGTAAACGTCAATTTCTTAACTATATTGTCTAGTGTAACTTCAGATTCGGCCATCTGATGTAGAGAAGTGAGGAGAGCGTTAACTTGTAGTGAAATGTTATAAGTCACTTTGAAATTCAAAAATAACTAAATTAATCGGTTTCAACACATTAAATCTTGTGTCTCAAAAGACACATATCTTAAATGAAGTGATCCGAAACAAATTTATTTAAAATATATCGTTTTTTTTAACCAGGCGCGTTTAGTTTGAATTCATAATTAAAAAGAATAAGTTGATTTGAGAAATACACCAATTTAAACATCATACTTAAATTAATAAAATTAAATTATAATTCAATCTATATTAATAAAAACATAAATGTTCGTTTGTTCGTTTAAATATTGACATAATGTTTCTATCGCATTCAGGAGTGTTTTTATATACATTCAATCACCCTCCGGTCTTTCGTTTCAGAATGGCGGCCCAAAAACCTGTGTCGCTATCGACTGTAGCACCTAAATGGCTGTAACGATTTCAATTAAACTTGGCTGAAGTCTTCTCCTTGAAGCCCTTTTAATTTGTGTATATAACATCCTTTTCCGAAAAGATTATGAAAAAAAAAGTTACGATGGGTTCAAAACTATATTTGCAAATAACTCAAAAATTACGCAATTTTGGTTTGATTATACCTATCATAAGTAATTAATGAAATGAGTAAGAACAAAATAAATCAATACATTCATTTGGAGGAAGCATTCTCAGTTTGTGTTTATCAGGATTAGAGCATTCCATAATAATCTACTTTTACTACTACTTACTAAACTAAACAATTTTTTTTGTTTGAACGCAATTATTTATACAATTATTACCAGTCCAATATGAAAAAAAAAATCCGTGGTAATGAGCAATAATTGAGGAAGGATTGAGGCTTTATTATATAAACCTTTCAGTTAACATAATGACTGAATCCTATTTAAATTTTTTTCAGTAGTCATTTTAGTGATATTTCTGGTTGAAAAATTTTATATCTGTACAGAGAGTAAGCGATCGCAGTATTGAAATATAGAACTATGAATAAATGTATACATTTCATCACTAGAAATATCACTAAAGATAATAATCAAAAATGTTGAAATTGGAGGTAGTCATTCTGTCAACTGAAAAGTTCATATAATGAAGCCCAAATTCTTCTTCAAATAACGCTCATTACCACGTAAATTTTTTCCAAATTGGACTAATTGTTTAAATAATTGCGTTCAAACAAAAAAAAATGATATGCTGACACCTAAACGAACAGAGGAATACCAATAAAAGCCAATCAATATGGAAACTGATGTCCATGGGGGACTAATTCAGTTTTCCATCAAATCAACTAACTCAGTTTACAGTAACTACGAATAAAGCGTATACATATATATAAATATCATAATAATATATTATTCTGGGTTATCCGGAAAAAATCCATGATTTTTGTTTAAAAAGGAAAGAAAGATTTACAACTGTTTTATTTAATCAAAATAGTCTCCACTACTTTCAATACATGTCTGCTAATGTGTTGGCAAGTTTTCCATTTCCTCGTTATAGAATTTCCCATTTTTGCAATCAATAACACCAAAAACGAATTCCCTTTGTTCATTAAATGTTTTGTCACGTAAGTAGTGGTCCAGGTGTCTAAAAAAATGATAATCCGTTGGTGAGAGGTCCGGAGAGTAGGGCGGATGTAGCAGAGTTCCATACCCAAGCTTCAAACGTTTTTGTGACGTCACATGTGAGACGTGTAGACGGAAATCGTCATGTAACAAAATGGCACCTTCCTATTGACTAAAGTTAGCTTCATTATTGCCAATTGACGTATTGCATTAATTTGGTAACAATACAATTCGGCATTGATGGTTTCTCCAGGATTTCAGAAGTTGTAGTGTATCAAACCAAATAAAACCCACCAAACAGTAACCTTCATCCATTTTTTTTTATGAGTTGAGGGCTTTGGAAAATTTTCTGCTGCTTCTCCTTTGTCGAGCCACTGTCTCAAGTAACAATTCTGGACTGAAAAGAGTTGTTTTTGATTCGCCAAAGAAGTGTAGCACAAACTTCATAACGTTGGTTTATGTGTCGGTCGTTAAATGTGTGCGGAACCCAACCTTCAAGCGTTTTTACCTCTCCAATCGCCTAGAGAAGGTCATCGACGGTCGATTTGCTAAGGTTAAGTTTCCCTGCAAAGCCCGCATAAAATCGCCATTAAGAGAGGAAGTCCTTCTACAAACCTTGTCTTCAAGGCTGAAGTCTCCCTCCCGAAATTGTTTGAACCGTTAAATAGTTTACTCATTATCGCTGCTCTTGCCCCAGAATTGATTGAATTGAATTGAATCTGCAACAAAGTCAGATGTCATACAATTTATCATATCCACTCGGTTATCAATTTATTATGAAAAAAAGGGCTTACATTTATTATTAAAAACAGATGAAGAGAAAAGTTCAGACTAGGTATTAAAGCACCAGTGCCTAGTATTAAAAACACCACCTTTACTAGATCAAATGGCTCATATTTTTTCGGAAGATAAAGAAAACAATGAGTAAGAAATTAATAGGCAGCTTTAGCTTAAAATGGTTTTTAAAAAAAATGAAGATAACAAATTATCTCAGTTGGACTCTTCAATTAATATTCTTGTTAACAAGATAACATAAAACAAATAAATATTCTGTAAACCATCCTCAGGAATATAAACTCTAATTCCATTAAACAGAATGTTTTAAAGATTCCTTGTGAGAGTTTTAAACATTTTCTTTTTCCGAAATATTTCTTTTACCGATTGCTGCTCTCCATTATCTAATAACATAATTTATATCAATTTGAAGATTTACTTCGCTGAATCTGACTCAAATGAAGCATTTGAGTTCACAATTTAACTATGTCAAACCTAAATTTAAAACGTCTGCCAAGTAAGGTCAGTATAGCTTCCTCACCGTTTCCGTTGCATATTACAAAGTATACAATTTTTCGTATGAGAATAAAATCTCTGAGAGAAGCAGAATCGGAATAGCCGATTACAGTTACCCTTCAATATTCAACAACAGAGGGTCGTATTTGAATATTCCATACCTGAATATGCTTAATAAAAAAAATAAATAAATAAAAAAAAAATGCATATTGAACATGAATTTCAATACTGTTAGTTCAAAAGGTCTTATGTATAAATTTATTTATTGTTTTACAAGAGTGCATAAAAACCCAATATTTCTTTATGCTTTATTAGAATAATTTCATATTTTATTTTCATGTGCTATTTTCCATAGTAGCAGACTACTTATATCAGTTGCAGACTACAAAATATCACCTTTAATACACATAGAATCAAAGTTGAAAATTATTACATACGAACTTATGCTCTAATAATAGTATATACATTACCGAATCAAGATTTAATTTTGGAGGAGGGGCTTCAGATTTATATATATATATATATATATATATATATATATATATATATATATATATATTTATATAACGATAATTAATTTGAAAAAAACCACTGCAAATTATTTCTCTTTGGTATATTATTTCCAAACAATTACACATATAAAGTAACATTAAATTCCTAGTTATAAAGAAAAATAAATAAAAGGTGATTCTAATTATTGCACTAAATTTTTTTTTAATCATTAGTAATATGCTAAAAAAAAAATAGCATTACTTCAGTAACACATTCAGAAATCAGAAAAAAGCCTTTTGCACATCTAAAAAAAACTAGACCATATCTTTGTTCCTAATTGTCCGATTTTGACGAATTTTTTTTTGTTTTTTAGGAAATTCCATAAACTTCTAAAAAACCATATACAATATTGAAATAAATGTGTATACTTCTTGAGTTATTCGGAATTTAATTTTACCATCCCTCGTAACTTTTTCTGAGCTTCTTTTCGTTGAAGTATGTAGTATAGATAAATTTAGAGGGCGTAGAGAAAATGACTTTAGCGAAGTTTCATCAAAATCGGTACATTCGTTTAGGCGCTACAGTCTATAGCAACGCAGGTTTTTCGGCCGCCATTTTGAAACTAGAAGGCGAATAGTAATGTCGTTGAAGGAGGATGATCCTCGGGTGACCTCTGATTTTATATCCAAATTCGAAAAAAATCGGTCTAGTAGTTTCAGAAAAAATGCGTGGACGGCGGACGGCGGACTAGTAGTGCACATATAATAGAAAGTGTTGGACACAATTCAATGAAATTGACACTACATTATTTTTTCACCAAAGTCTACCTTTCATCTAACTTTGAGCCAAATCGAACGATCCCTTTCTGAAATATTGGCATATCTAAAAATATACGTTTGCGTGTGCGTAAGCGGAAGTGCTGGATGGAATTTGATAAAATTGATATGGGACCATCTAGGCACCAATCAGCATAATCCCTAAAAATTTCATGAAGATTGAATGAACGGTACTAGGTGATATGCCCATCACATCGATTTGACTACAGACAGACACCGAACCAAATTTGATCCTTGATGTCTGAAACGTAAAACGCGAGTGAAAATTTTTCTAATCTCTCGCACGAACACAATGCTTCCCTACCTTCGGTAGTGAGGAAGCAAAAAGGGAAATTTTCTTTATATTACCCAAGAGTCAATCAAGAACTTAAAGTTGTTTGCGAGGATTGCGATCGAGAAACTAACTGCCGCAATTTGCAGATAGTAAAATTCTTAAATAAACCGTTTCATACCTTCAAACATTCTAATAAAAAGTTCCAACAACTTCGAATAACAGGGAATTCTCAAAAAAAGGATAACCAACAATATAACGAAGGATTCATAATATCACTCTTAATTTCAAAAGTTGCAAATTATTTGCTTACGTTTTTTTATTTGCCCATTAAAACAACAAACAACAACAACAAAATTAAAACATTGCCCATTAAAACAATTGTAAGTTTATTACACCACTTCAAGAAACTTTCAGTGCTTTGCGATATATTAATTTATGCTAATCCATACATTCACTTGGATACCGATGTTCGTTCATAATTATTTTATCTTTCCAATCACTAATTGTCGTAATGTTTCCTTCCATAACAGGTCATACTCTGAGACATACTCAGGAAAATTTCCTCTCCTCTTCAAAACTAAGTGTTAAAAAACATACAAAAATCAATGATTGAAAAGAGAAAACAAATTCTGAACAATAATGATATCCAAGCAGATGTATATAGATAAGGTAGATGATTATTTTGTGCAAAGCACTAAATGCTTCTTAGAGTGCAATGATTTGAAGGGTAATTTTCTATAATTGAAGAACAAATTCAGTCTACTTAATTTGCATAACAATTTT
The DNA here is from genome assembly GCA_928085145.1 of Nezara viridula. Taxonomy (NCBI): domain Eukaryota; kingdom Metazoa; phylum Arthropoda; class Insecta; order Hemiptera; family Pentatomidae; genus Nezara; species Nezara viridula. The sequence goes on from OV725077.1 coordinate 95,145,200, forward strand.
TTTTTTTTTTTAAACATGATTGATAGTCTAAGCATCAATTTTTAATTATGATTAGTTGTGTAACAGCATTAATTTATTAAAAAATCAAATTTTACTTCATAGTAAAAAGCGTTTTTTTTTCCAATAAAGTTTTACCGAACTGAGCAAAGCACGAATATTTGACAAAAAAACAATCATAAAAAACACGTGACCAAAACAATGCTGTTTGTTGATGTTCTACTTTGAGGTTTGTTTGTCAAGCGGAAATAGGGCAATGGGACCAACAACGACATCAATATTTAACAAACACTGGCAAGCTCCGTCGGAAACAGGTGGATAAATAAAATAATCGTAAGCATGAAAAACATTAGGCATAGCAAATCTCACTTCAACACCGTTAATAAGTTGGATTAATATCCAATCTATATAGAGAAGGTTTAATTTAGACAGCTGAAGAGAGATGTGCTGTTAATTGAACTTGTTTTTCATTCCTACAATTAAACTGAGAAAACGTTGACCAGTAACGACCAGTAATTGATTGCTGTTTGAGATACTAACCACTGTGTTCCAATAATAAGTTAATAATATTTTTAAAGATTTTGTTATTTTCTCATGGATTTACATCACGGAAATGATAGATAGAGAAGTGTAACAATATTTTACTATTTTTTTAACCAATAAATAAAGTACCTTCGGTATTGTAATAAAAAAAATTAACTCAACTAAAGCTAATGAGATGAGTAGTTCTAAAATAAAAGTAAGTGCCAATTAGAGAACATGTTTCTTTTAATAATTTAGTACACACAAATAACCACGAAAAATTTAACAATCTTAAAATTTACACGTGTGCGAAATACACGTTTATTCGACAGTCCGATAAACCGAAGCTTACGAGTCGAATCTCAGTGCATCTGGCATAACTCTCCCTGCCCTCTCTCCGTTGCCCCAAGAAAACATTTTATAGTCTAAAAAGGAGGGGGAAAAAAAAGCTTCAATTTGTTAAAATATTTATTTCAACATGGATGACAGATGTTCTCAAGATTGAAAATGTTCCTTTTTTTTTAAATAATAATATATAAGGAATAAAAATAATAAAAGTACACACTGAGTTATTTTCTATTTACCTAAAGTTGTGTAAAATATATAATGAAAATGAAGTTATAACTGATTTACATGGCGCGCTTTTTTATTACCTGATAATGCATATAATTTAATATTAAATTCAGGATTATTTTTACACACAGGCTGTAGTTTGCTACAGTCAAGTTATTTTAATTAATTTTGAAAATCAATTACTACTTTTGCTAGTATTAAAACTTATTTTATACATGATCCTCTTCGTTCCAAATACAATTGTATTTCTGTACCACGGAACAAAAGAGCCAATGACAAACCGAAAGATTTAAAATATGAGTGAATTGGAAAATAACATCTGCCAAGTGAGGCCAGTAAAGCTTCCTCATCATTTTCATTGGTCCCCCACTTACCTAAATTTCAAGGTCTACAATTACTAATACTACTTTTACTAATTCTCACCTTTCTTCCAGCTTTGAGCCAAATCGAACGGGCCATTTCTGATAATCGCTATATCTCAGAACATACAATTGAGCGTGTGCAACCGGAAGTACAGTACAGAATTTAATAAAATCGATAAAGCATCATTATTTTACCAAAACTCACCTTTCTTTTAACTTTAAGCCAAATTGAACAAACAAGCCGTTTCTAAAATATTGGCATATTTAAGAAAATACATATGCGCGTGCGCAACCGGAAGCACTGAACGGAATTTAATAAAATATTTTTAGCATCATTATTTGATCAATTTCCACTTTTCTCACAGCTTTGAGCCAAATCGATCGAGCCGTTTCTGAAATATTGGCATATCAAAGAAAATACATTTGCGCGCGAGCAAACGGAAGTACTTGATGAAATTTAATGAAAATGATATGGGACCATCCCGCACAATTCCTGGAATTTCATGAAATTCGGATAAACGCTAGTAGGTTATATGCCAGTCACATCGATTTGAATGCAGACAGACCGACAGACACCGAACAAATTTCATCATTGTTGTCTTAAACGTAAAACGCGAATGAAAAATTTTGATTCTGAGCACATTTTTTCATCCTACCGCACGAATATAAAGCTTCCCTACCTTCGCTAATGAGGAAGCAAAATAAATCATAAGTGGAAGTTATACATTATCAGCTGTTGAGGCCAGCTTAGGTGAATATTAGCCCTTTTCATACTTAATGAATACCTTTTATCATGAAGTTTGTAAATTACTTTATTTAATTCAGATTTCCAACAAAAAAAAACTACTTGAATTCTCACCCTCTCAATTATTTACTTATTTAGGAAGGGAAATAATCATATCAGTAATGAATTGTAGCATAAAAAAATTCATAGTTGAAGACTTGAGTTTTCAAGACCAAGACTCACTCGTCTGGGTCTCGCATTTGGGCAACACTATTTGTAACCAAAAAAACAAATGTGCTACTTTCCTACTCTGCTTGAGAAAAATAAGTAGTATAAAAAAATAATTCAAGCTTAACACCATCGGGAGACAAATCATAACATAATAAAGTTGGAATTCGATTTTTAAAAATTCTGAAAAATTAATGGGATAGGTGGTATGTGAATTCAGAACTTGAAAAATAAATAAATTTCCGGGGAATAATCATGCCGATTTTAATCTAGCCATGGAGAAGGAATCGAAAAATAAAGAATAACAGTACAGTATCTTTAAAGATAGCCGCTATCAATGCCAACTTGAAGGCGCCAGTTGATGTCTGTCTGACGACTAAGGCGCTCTCTTCTTAATGCACTATTCAGTATAAATAAACGGTTTAACTCATTCACATAATCATTAATGGGTAAAAGTAATCTTGCGGATAGAACAAATGGAATTATATGTGCATCTTTTCAATACAGTAAATTGGGCTTAAACAAAAATGGACAATAATCAAAGAGAATAACCAATGGAATTGGTGCGAATAATAGCTGAGAGTAAATTATTATTTACGATCTAAATTTATGTTAAGTGTTTATTCAAGTAAGTTATCCTTAAGAATCTCGTGGATTCGGTGACAAGGTATTTTATAATTCATGAGTAGTTTTTAATTCTGCGCTTTCCTAAGGGTTCACGGTTCCTGGGTTCACTCTTTACTGAATGAGGGAAATATTTTTGGGCCCAGTAAACTTCTAAGAGAGAAACTTTAAATCGATAGCTTCAGTAAACTTTTATGATGGAACAAATTAATTTTTTCAACCTTTTTTTTGTAGAAGCGGTGTCACTGCTACCGACAGTAGCAGTATTTTCTCGGGAAAAAATAAGATAATTTTACGGGTGTTTTAAAGAATGAAAAAAATTTACTTGTAGCAAATGACCTATTTAGTACAGTTGTAAATGTTTATAAATAAATAATGAAAATCTTATAGCAATTAAATTTTGCCATATGAACTGGAGTCTTTAAAAGTGCATGTAACTGTATAAAATAGATACATACTTCAAAAGTTTTTTTTTTCCAAAACAGTCAGATCTCATTGAATAATTTGAACGATAAAAATTAAAAATCAGTTGAGCCGTTTGTTTTAGAATCAATAAATACAAAAAATATAAGTTGTACAAATTATCCTTCGCGTGGCTCTGCTGCAGTCGGACAATAACATAGTTCGCCTGTTTGATTTTATTGCGTGCTTTTGAGTAATTTTTGTTTCATGTATTTTACTGAACGATAAAGTCCATTGAAGATGGTCATAGATTTAATTGAGAATAGTTTTAATGAATACGAGAATTAGAAAGTTATGCTTGAAAATTGATTCTTCAATATGTTATATGTCAAATAGCGTTCAAAACTTTACTTCTTTTTTTTTTAACTAGCGTATCTGAATATGGACAACACCAAGGTTAAAATATTAAGTAAAATCAAAGGAATGTATATAATTTACAGCCAGAATGATTTATGTATTTTTTTTTAAACTCTGCTGTTATACTAAGAGGACTTCAGTACCAGAAAAAAATTATTTTTCATTTCAAGGAATCAAAGAATAATTACTAATAGAAATAGAAATTTATTCCATAGATTTTTCATTTATGAAAAAAATTTAAGCATTCGTTCAATTCAAACCTAAACCAATTATATAAATTATATAATTTATAATCCGACGATCTGGAAAGTTAATTATTGAGGAAACGGGAGTTCTCAAGTGACGGATCTGGAGCTGAGTGAAAACAGAAGCAACCTAAATACCGCCTGTAACAGCCTCTTCCAAAAATAAACTCTGTGGGCAGAGCGGTACACAAGCCACCTATATCACGGCCCACAATCTGCTCCCCACCTATTTAATATCGGATCGTCATCAGATGAACCGATTCAAAATTGGTCACTAAGAGTGCCAACCTCACGCATCTCCTGATGATAAGATGAATAACATAATTTCCATGGCTCGTTAGGACGTCCCCATTTTCTACAGAACACGTATTTGCAAATTACTATGTAAAGCATGACCAAGTTGTCTTCTAAGTACCCAGAGCACAAAAGCATCAACTTAAGCGAGTACTCGAAGGACCGGCTACGTGACCGGGGCGCTACTATTTTATTAAGGAATGTCACAACAAAACAAGTATTGAAAACGAGCAAATATTTAAACAAAAAAAATTAAATTTTAGAATAGTAGGAAGTAGCGTTACTTAAAAAACAGTAAAAAGTAGCCCTCTACCATTAGACAAAAAAAAATCAATTTCAACGACCAATTTTTGAAATAACATAATATAATTTATTAAACTAAGATAATATCAGAAACTAGCATACTCCAGTGAGAACTCAAATAAGATAGACATCCTTCTTCCTAATGCATTCGACGAAAATTTTAACATAAGTTATTACAACTGAATGAAAATTATAACATAGTAAACAGAATATATCAGCATCCCTGGGAAATCAAGAAGAAATCCTTACCAAAGTTATGAAGTTCCTAGACAATGAAAAAACTATAAAACATATATGAGAAGTTTATAACTAATGATCCTTTGCAGATTCATTTATATTTTTTTTTTTTCTTTTTTTTCGAAGAAGGCAGTAGATCAGCTGATTGGATGGTTGTGCTCTCAAATGGTCTCTCAGTATTTGCCTATTTTTAAGTGGAATCTCTCTGATTTTTTTAATTGAATACATTTAACGTGTACACCAGAGCAGTATATATTGCTGTTTGATACATATTTTTTGTTTATATATATATATATATATATATATATATATATATATATATATATATATATATATATATATATATATTTTAACCTTTCTTTCTTTCATTCTTTCTTCTCTTATGGTATGCGGTATACTCACCAAGTGATGTCCAGTAAGGTGCCCAAGAGGACTCGGTCAGACGGAGTTAACTCACCAGCCAAACAAAGAACTCGTCGCTGCCTACGAGAAACATCTCCAACAACAAAAGTGAACACTTCAGATCTAGAACCTCAGCCACAACCAGGAACTTCTTCTCAAGAAATGATCGAAGAATCCCCTTTCTTTACTCCAAACTCCTACCAAGTGCTTCAAAATGACCGAGAAGTAATGGAGTCTGCAGCAATTCCCACAGAACCAAGGCCTCCTCCGATATTTGTGAAACACATCAAAAATTTCCAGTTGTTTTGCACCCAACTAAATAAAATTTGCTCTGGCAGTAATGTATAAACAGGACCAACAAATACAAAAATAACACCAGATACTGCTGAGACCTACCGAATAATGGAGAAGTACCTCTCAGAAACGACTGCGAATTTTCATACGTACCAGCTTAGGCAGGAGAGATCGTTACGAGTAGTAATAAGAAATCTGCACTCCTCAACCCCAACTGAACTGATAAAAAAAGAACTAGCGGCGTTTGGTTTCAAAGTACGTCAAGTAACCAACGTTCTGAAGGAGAATAAGGAGCAGCCTGGAGAAAAAAATAAAGTACCACTACCTTTATTTTTCGTGGATCTGGAGCCATCACCCGGTATTGAGAAAATATACGATACACAAGATTATATTACACAATGGTAGTAGAGAAAGAAGAGAAACCATACCACAAGAGAGAAATAGTGCAGTGCCATAATTGTCAGGTGTATGGCCACACTAAGACTTATTGTCACCATCTGCCGCGTTGTGTGAAATGCGGTGAACAGCACAAATCAGTGGAGTGCACAAAACCGATACAAGATCCTGCAGTGTGTGCACTATGCCTGGAGGGACACACGGGCAACTACAAAGGATGCCAAATTTACAAGAATCTCAAATCCAGACACCAGAAAATCCGGATTCAAAATGAAGCAGGAAGACCAAGAAGAGAGAGAGAGACCCTTCTAGAATAGTGAACAATGGTGTATCATTTTCCCAGCTACTTAGAGGTAAGAGCTCAACCGATAACTATCAAGCCCTGCTGCAACAACAACCTCAATCCCAACCTCAAAATCCTATTGATCCGAATAAACCTAAACATCAACAACAAATTCATCATATCCCTCCTGCTTCAAATGCAACAGATCTCACCAGTTTGCTGGCATCATTCCTTACCGATTATAAATCCTTAGTTACTCCACTCATATCACTCCTCACAAATCTCGTATCTCCCCTCATCCCTCCTTTAAAAAATCCGTAATGACTCACATCCCAAAACCCATATCCATTCTCCTTTGGGATGCGAATGGTGTTAGAAATCACGTTGACGAACTGACAGCTTTATTACTGGACAAGAACATCGACGTGGCACTAATTATGGAGACACGACTGGCTAGAAAACCGCATTTAAAAATACCTCAATACATAACTTACCGTACTGACCATCCTGACGTTAAAGCACATGCCGGTACTGCTGTTATTGTACACCACTCACTTTCTCATCACCAGCTCCCATTACTGACACAAGATTTCCTACAATCAACCGCTATCGTAATCAAAACCTTCTTCTTTTCCGTCACCATAGCATCAGCATATTGCCCTCCTAACAGAATCCATATCCAATATCCAGTTCAGTTCTTTTCTCAACTCCTTAGGACATCATTTCATCCTGGGTGGAGATTTAAACGCCAAACACCATCAATGGAGTTCTAGAACCATGAACTCTCGTGGCAGAACATTGTTATCTGCACTCAATTCCCAACGGTTCAGTATCCTTCCTCCTAACTCACGTTTTTTTTTCGGGACGCAAACTCGTGACTATTTTTATATCTTTGATTCATATGTCAGGTTGCCGGGCAACGGCGGTGCAGTGCACACGCCTTAGCCCATTCGGCCACTCCACCCATCTCCTAACTCACCTACCTACTGGCCCACAGATCCTAACAGCAATCCCGATATCCTTGATTTTTTCATCCACAGTGGCTTAGGTCCCCTCAATCATTCCCTTACCCGTCTTGCCGAACTATCCTCAGATCATAGTCCATTATTACTCCAATTATCTCTAACTCCTATTCCTAAGTCTTCTCCACCGTCCTTCATCAGAGGCCCAGTTAACTGGAAACTCTTTCACCAAATCCTTTCCAATAAAATTGACCTCAGAATAACTCTAAAAACCCCAGATGACCTTGACAATGCCGTACACCTTTTCACCACCACTATCCAACAAGCAATCTGGACTGCTTCCTCTCCAAACCACTCCTCAAGAACTCCCAAGAAAAATAAGTTACCTCAACACCTCTAGACCTAATCCATACCAAACGCCGCGCCAGATTATTATGGCAACGTACTAGACACCCCATCGATCGTCGCTCCTATAATTTTTACGGTAAACAATTAAAGCAGGAATTGGCCACCTTCAAATAGCAATCCTTCAACTCCTACCTTATTTCCCTCTCTGTTCATGACAATTCCCTATGGAAGATCACCAACAAAATCCTATAATCCCATCCCCTCCGTCGAGGCGATGGCTCCTGGGCAGCGTCTGATGAAGATAAAGCTGAGGAATTCGCCAGACACCTCTCCAGAACATTTACCTCTCATCCGGAATCCAACCTCACCCATACCACAACAGTAGAAGAATTCCTTACATCAACCATTCCACTTTCCTTGTTCCCTAAAGCAGTTAATCCTTCTGAGGTCAAACATCACTTACAAAAACTTCCTCTCCGTAAATCTCCTGGATTCGACCTTCTTACCTCTCAAATCCTTCGACGGACTTCTTTCCAAGCTGAAAATCTATCTTCCTCAGTCCTTATACCTTGTCCTCCGTTCCTACCTCTCAGATCGTACCTTCCGAGTTCGCTGCGGTAGTGAATTATCGAATTTCTATCCAATTGAGGCAAATGTTCCTCAAGGTAGCGCATTGGGTCCCATCCTTTACATCCCCTTTACGGCTGATATCCCTGTCCATCCCGATACCTTCCAGGCAACTTTTGCTGATAACACCGCCATTCTATCATCCGACTCAGATCCTGTATAGCATCCTTAAACTTTCCAAGACACCTCTCCCTGATTGAGCACTGGTGTAATAAATGGCGTATTAAAGTAAACGAATCCAAATGCTAACACATCACCTTCACGCTCCGACGCAGTTCCTGTCCACCAGTACACTTTAATTCCATTCAGCTTCCTTTCTAAGACACAGTCCGGTACCTTGGCTTTCTCTTAGACAGACGACTAACGTGGAACCCTCATACTAGACTTAAAAGACAGGAACTAAACCGACGATATGGACAACTATACCAGCTACTAAACAGAAAATCAAAACTTCCCATTGAAAACAAGTTACTGATCTACAAGACAATACTGAAACCTATCTGGATTTACGGACTTGAACTGTGGGGAACAGCAAAATTTACTAACATCAAACGCATCCAATCCAAAGTCCTTCGAACAATAGTCGATGCTCCTTTCTATGTAACCAACAAAACCCTACACCATGACCTTAATATCCCATTTGTCCTAGACCTTATCCCAGCGAAATTCTCCAAATTCCACCAGAACATTACCCATCATCCAAATCCTTTTGCACAATATCTATCCAGCACCACCCATCCATATAATCCTCCAAGGAGGTTAAAACGGCAGTGGCCGCGAGATCTATTGTAAATATGCTTCTGGAGTCCTGGCAATGGCCAGCTTCTCCACTCAAGTCCTGCGCATCTGTGGCTCTAGTGCCCTCCTTCAGCCTCCACTGGCTTTTAATACTAGTGATGCGGCTGGAAAAGTGGCACTGGGATCTCTGGAGTCCTGCTTTGCTTTCCACATGTGGGGAGAAAAGCCTGGCTCGGAGATTCCTGGGCGAATGTATATATTGTATATAGGTGTGTAAGTGTTCTTCTTATTTATTTATTTTTAGGTTATTTTATTCTTATTTATTGTATATATATTATTTTTCTGTATAATTTATTTTGTTTATTGTACATAGTGTGAATATGATCTGTGAACTCTATTATAAATGTCCTAGAGACAGTTTGTAATATTTTTCAATAAATAAGTTTAAAAAATTTTCTTTTTAATGTAAAAGTTCCTTGATTTACTAATTTCAATTCATTTATTGATTTTATAGCTTTCTTTGTTTAGTTTATTTATTTATCTATTCTATCTTATTGTCTATAAGTGTCTATTTTTATTTATTTTATTCTATAAATTCTTTTTATTTTTTTCTCCTTTTTTTTATTTTTATTTTTTGTACCAACCACTTGAACAGTATAAAAGTAGTGTTATTTAGTTGATCGGGCGCTGATAACCAGGATGTTTTGCGCATGATACATAATAAGTAACATAATAACAAAATAACTAACATCAGCCAAACAAATATTATCAAGGTAGTGTATTCAACACACACAATTGCTTAATACTTGATTAGCTTGCCTCTCTGATTAATATCCTTCCAGTTTATTAGTTAATCAATAAAACACAGCTATCACTGAACTTACTAATCCATTATTTTATTCCTTAAGACCTTGATGTCAATCAACAAGATGTTGATGCAATTCTCTTGTTTTGAAGTTCCCACAATTATGTATTGAGATTACAGTACTTTCATTAATTAAAAATAACTAAAAGTTTCGTTTTATATTATCTGAAATGCCCAAAGGATCGCAGAGCTATACTCATCCATTTACTTTTCAATAGAATTTTAGTTCACCCAACGCAATAAATAGCAATGTTTACGTTTTTAAACGGAATCATTACAATATAGTTCCAATGTCTTTCTAAGACATAAGCACCTAAGAAGCTGTCGACAGGAGTTCGAGTTAATCTCGAAAACGATTTTACATGCGAATTACGGTTTGCATTTTAAAAGTTTAAAAACTGAGGAGCCCCGTGAAAATTTTTTAAATACATTTTAATATGTAGATTTCTGAAAACACTCACTTTTTTTATTGCATTCATTACAGTTGTATTAAGAGTTTAAGTTTTGAATTCAGCATTCGTCCCTTCACCATGAAATTTTCTTTCGTTTAATTTCTTATCATTATATAAATAGGCAAACACAAATCGGTGCAGCCTCTTTTACTCCTCTATTATTCAACCGATTTTCTTCCTTCTTTTTTTTTTTTAATAGATATTGACGAACTTTAGTGTTATCAATACATAAAAATATTAAAAAGTATGTAAACAAAAACATAAATGGTAGTTTGTTCAAAACGGCTTATGTCCGAAAGTTCTTCACCGATTTCTTATCAATTTTGACACAACGTCGCAATAATATTTAGAAGTCTTTTTGTATACGTTTCATTATCGTCGGGCCTTTTCTTTCGAAATGGCGGCCGAAAAACGTGATTCGCTTTAGACTGCAGTGCCAATACGGCTTCAACGATTTCAATGAAACTTGGCTTAAGTCCTCTTGAAAACTTTATAATTTATGTATATAACATAGTCCCGAAAACAAGCTGCATACATTTTTATGATGAATTCAGTATTTTATTTGCGAATAACTCAGAAAGTACACATTTTTTATTGATAATACCAATATTTATTTGAAAACTGCCTGAATTCCCTACAAAATAAAAAAAAATCATCGAAATTGATAACAATTATCTCCGAAATGAAAGATATCGTAGCGACCGTAGGAGTAAAGTTGGTTCAAATATTTTTTTAAGGAGGAACAAAGTTGAGATTTGTATTTTGCACTTCGATAAACCCCCAATTCCCAATTTTCACTGAAATCGAAAAATAAACATTTTTTACGTCAAATTTCCAAGGTAGAGAGAGGCGTTATCACAAACGTTGTCATAACTTCCATATGGCTCAAGTTATCTGAATAAAAAAATTCATGCATTCAGGGCCCTATATTATACACGAAATGGCACAAACCAGAGGTCCGTTAATAAATTAGGCTTGGAGAAAAAAAATTATACCAATATTTATTTGAAAGCTTCCTGAATTCCCAACAAAATAAAAAAAAATCATTGAAATCGGACTATTTGTTGCAGAGATATATCATTTTAAACATTTAGTACTTTTTCTTTTGCAAGTTCGATTTCCTTTATTTTGTTTTTTGATAAATCGAAAACTTTTCATTTACTGAGGTAATTGGGTCTATTATTTGAAGAGATGATATCATGTAATGTTATTGTAATGATACCTCATAAATTAAATTTTTTTTTTTTTTGTCTATAAAATATGTATTTGCGCCTGTCAACAATAAGTTGACAATCAGCAAATGTGATGGCGATAATGATATAATGACATGACAGGCATGGGGAAGGAAAGTACGCAGTAGTACCTCTTCCCTAACTTGTTCCAATTACTTAGGTTGTCTAAGGAAGGAGATCCCTCATCCAACGTCTTTTTAGTCTCCTGCTCATGTTCTGAGGTATGTCAGCTGTGGCCATGTCTCTTATAAGTCTGTTATTATGTCCATTTAAATTTGTGTTAAATCGTTGATACAGGGTCGTTATATGTTGGTCAACTGTTGGAAAGTGGAGGTCAGTATGTAGAGTTTTGTCAGTCACGTACCAAAGCATTTGTTATGAGTCGCAATAATTTTGATTGGAACGTTTGAAGTTTTTGTAGGTGGGTCTTTTTAGCGATGCCGTATATTTGTGATGAGTATGTCTATATGGGCTTCAGTAAGTATGTATATGTATTCAGTTTCTGTTTTAGTTTTAGTTTTGAAGATTTGTCAAAAAGAGAGTAAAGTAGTTTGAGTCGTTTGTTAAGTGTCATACGTTTCATTTTAACATGTGGGCCCCATGTCATCCTTCTGTCGAAGGTGAGTCCAAGGTAAAGTACCGTGTCCGTTTGAGGAATTTGATTGTTGTCAATATAAACTGGAGGACAGGTGTTTTTTCGAAGAGTAAATGTTACATGTTTGGATTTGTCATGATTAACTCGAATTTTCCATAGTGTGAACCAATCTTGTAGTTTAAGCAAATGATGTTGTAGAGTTAGTGAGGCCTGTGTAGGGTCTTGATGTTTTGTGAGGATTGTTGTATCGTCTGCATATGTAGATGTCAAGATCTCATCGTCAATAGGTATATCGTAAGTGTATATAACGTAAAGTAGAGGGGCTAGTATTGAACCTTGGGGAACTCCGGCCAAGATTGGACGGACCGAAGACACTTCCGAGCCCTGCCAAACTGAAAAAAATCTGTCGAAGAGGAAAGATTGAAGGATGAGATAGTACGTGTATGGAAGTATAGTCTTTAGTTTAAAGAGAAGACCCTGGTGCCAGACTCTATCAAGCGCCTGAGCAACATCCAAAAATACTCCAGTTGCATATAGTTTTTGTTCTAAAGCTCCAGCAATGTAGTCTGTAACTCTGTGCAATTGATGTGTCGTCGAATGGAATGTGCGAAAGCCGAATTGGTGGTCAGGTATTACCTGTTGGTCAGTCAATATGTCAACAAGTCTTTTGTATATTAATTTTTCAAAAACTTTAGAGCATATAGGAAGGAGGCTAATGGGTCTGTAGGATGAAGGACTGTATATGTCTTTACCGGGTTTGTGAATCATCTTAATAAGTGAGTATTTCCATTGTAAAGGTAATTTCGACGTCCTTAGTATACAGTTGTAAATTGTTGTCAGAAATACTAGAGCTTTCTTGGGCATTTGTTGGAGTGCTTCGGCTGTTATTAAGTCATAACCAGGAGCTTTTCTTTTCGGTAATTGTTTGATTTGAAGTGCAACCTGAGATGGAGTAAAAGAAGGAAGTGGTAGTGTCAGCTGAAGTGGGATGTCTAATGTGTTAAGTACTATAGTCTCATGTTCTGTGTTTGTGAAGTTTGTAAACGGTTTAAATACAGAAGAAATGTGGTGAGCGAAGAGTTCAGATATTTCCTCATCCGACACGGCTCAGGATCCTTCTTCTTTTCTAAGTGGTGCTGACAGCTCTCGGTGCTTTAACAACTTTTTCGTATGCGTCATAGTTAGTTCTGTTAAATTTTTGGATTTCTCTTTTAAGTTGATTGTTTAGTCGGTTAAAGGTTAAATTAAATTTTAAAATATATTCTATAGTTATACTCATTGTTAACTTAAATACAGCACAAGCATTAGTTAATGGAACAGGAATGAGACTGAAGTATTAACGGGGGCTACTTTAAATTTAAGAATTTTAATTCCAAGAATTAATTTAACATTTTCTGACACTATACTTACATCCGACTTTCAAAGAACAACGTTCCTAATAATAGCTGCATTTGCTATGACCATAATCAAATCGCAGGATAAAAGTTTGTGTGTATTATTGTGTTAAGCAATTAGAGCACGTTCATTTAAAACATTGAAATTTATATTTTCAATGGCAATGGGCATGGCTATGCACTAAACAATAACAGAACATTCAAGCAGAACATTATTTACATAGAAGTTCTGAATAAAAATGTATTTAAAGTGAATTTAAATTGCTGATTTTAGTTTATTTTTTACTTGCTTAATCATAACATTAATTTATTGTGATAATAACACACATAAATTAAAATGAAAATTAAATATTTTTGGATGAGTCTATTTTGTATTACTTTGAATAATTTTAAATGACTTAAGCTCGATTTTTAATTGAAATTGAAATTTTGTTTGTATTAATAAATAAGGATTTTGGAATCGTGGTTTACTCTTAATTTATTTTTTATTTAATTATATCTTTTCCTTAAATTTGTAATGGCTATGGTCGAATTTCGACCACTGGGCGAACACTAGTTCGTCTAAATCTATCGACCTAGAGAGCTGGAAGACGGATTTGTTCAACCTTATTATATACAGTGTAAATAAGTCAGAAGAATTATTATTAGACTGTATTTCATTGTATAGCAGGTTTTGTGATTTCATCGTGTTTATTAGAAACTGTGTGTTTCTATCCACAGGCGGATCTACGCAAAAGAGGGGGGAGGGTATTCGGGCTGAAGCCTCCTATCCCCAAAACAGCAAAACATTACCATTTCGTATGATGAAATATTAAAAAATTATTTCTTAAAGTATTATTACTCAAGTAATTACATTTAATAGGACTTAAAAAATCACTAATACACCATTTCAAACAGTTTATTTTTTTTTCCAAAATAATTATCGTTATATTTATATGAAAAAAAAAACCTGTACCACTACAATCCATGAAGGGTCTTGGGTTCAGTACTTAGGGAAAGAACTGTTTCTAGGGCAACGGTTGTGCAACGAGATGATTTGACCGAGATCACGCTCAACCGCCAGGTTTTCACCCTCAATTAATTATTTAATTAAGGGTATCCACTTTATAGAGGCTGAGTGTGCCCCAGGAGGGTCGCCCCACGGCCAATGAAACAGATAAATAAATTTTCTGCCATGAGCCGGAGTTCGAACCAAGGACCTTTGGCATTGGAAGCTCAGTATTCCTACCACTGAGCTATCCCACTCCTTTCGTGTTAAGCCTTCCCCAAAATTAAATCCTAGATCCGGAAGTGTTTCTATCTACACCATAGGTGAGAAAACGCGCCCTCCAAACGTTTTTGTGTGATATTTACAAATCCAGTGCGCGAATTTATATAGAATTAAGTTGAATTTATGTAAGTTAGTATATATTTATTGATTAATAAAAACAGAAACGGTAAAATATAAAGAATTATAGCGGCTTCCATCAGCACTGCCTAATCCTACTGCGGCCCCTAATGATAACAAGGTTTTTCACCTTTGGTCGAAACAACACCCAGGTTTTCTGAAGTAGTAAAGCGTCAAATACAAAACCCTTTTAAAACCCATAAAGTTCAACAGTTTCGCCGACACGTCCTGCAGCTGAAGACTAAAATAGATTGATTTTGAAAAATGAACACAAAACTCTGTATAATACGAATATATTCATATTACATACATAATTATGTATTACAGCAGTAAACTATCGAGAACGAATAAACAAGCATTTTGCTTGTTATTAGCTATTCCATCAATCTGTGAAAGCAGTCGTTTCTGGTTTCACTCTTTTTTCATACTCCCGTGGTTTCCTGCAGATGGTTTCACTCTTTTTAGGAATATTTTACGCTTGAAAACTTAATATGTGTTAAGTCACAAAACAAGTCAAAATAATTAAAATGAATGGCGCAAATCCGATATGAACGATCGCAGGCTACATATCCCCTCCCTTCCTTCATATTCGGCAATACCAAATTCGTATATTCATCTATACCTATATCAATAGACGACGTCTCGTCTATCCCTCGGCTTTTATCCATCAGTTCATTACTAATTTACTTTTTAGAGATGTGTAAGTTAATAAGCTCCGTAACATTACAGCCCTTTTTAATCGTCGAGGTGATATTACTTCAATTTTGTTAAAAGGGCACACTTTGATAATTACTAGTATAAATATTACAACGGATTTGTGATAGATGGCACATGGAATCGTCTAATAGTAATTAACTATAATTTAGCTCAGTTCTTTGTAATGGGACATTGTTTCCGAGATAATGCCACAGGGTAATTACCCTCGAAGGAAAACACCTAAGGCACATAACGAGGCGTAACGAGCACGAAAAAGATCACCATTCACCCAAGACAACAGCTAATTGAATGGGCAAACAATAAAGACTGAGTTTATATGGCTCAGGCAGACTGGCGACAATCGCCTGGACGTGCAGGAACATAACTGCCTCGTATTAGTCTCGCTGTTCCTGTCCCGAGCATCCTTCTGGAAAGCCTGTATTGGCTACCTTTTACAGAATATCTGATACAGTATTTTTTTTTTTTTTTCCTACGCCAAGATAACGCCAGCTTCATTAGCCATGCGTGCTCTTACAGTCTAATACAGTTTTGCTCTCCTAGGATAAGGGCTGTCCATTTTATTAAAGGAACATCTTATGTCCTGTAATGCAGGGCATGTATCAAGATGTTCTCCAGTCATCATGTCTAAGTAACATAGAGGGCATGTCGGGCATCTTTTACATTCTGAAGGAAATCATGTCCTGTGAGCATTTTAAAGCATGCCACGGCTTGCTCTCTAGGGAAGTCTCTAGGAATCCTACCACTTTCTTCCAGCAATCCACTCCATCGTTTTCCTTCAATTGTTTGTACATATTTCTCTTTCAGTGAACTTTGGAGTAGACCTGGGCAGAATTTATTTGAAAAATATTCCCGGAATAAATCCCTAAATAAACCTCGATAGTTATTTCCGAAATAATTTATTTCATGAAATAACCTGACCATTATTTCCGAAATGATTATTTCGGGAATAAATTATTTCAGGAATAACGATATCTGAAATGATTATTTCAGGAATAATGTGAAATCTGAAATAATCATTCCGATCGACTTTTAGATATAATCAATATCCGGGTCGACTATTATGTTTTCGGGGGCGCTAATTATAAAAATAATGTCGAATTTGAGATTGCGCCACCTCCTCCCCACCGCCCCATCGACTTTTTGTAACTTTTCTAAAATAATCGATATCAGGGTCGAATATTATGTCTTCGGGGGCGTAATTATAAAAATAATGTCGAATTAGATATTGCACCACCCCCTCTCCACCCCCCATCGACTTTTAGTAACTTTTCCGAAATAATCGATATGAGGGTCGAATATTATGTCTTCGGGAGCGCTAATTATAAAAATAATGTCGAATTTGAGATTGCGCCACCCCCTCCCCACCCCACATCAACTTTTTGTAACTTTTCAGATATAATCGATATCAGGGTCGGCTATTATGTTTACGGGGGCGCTAGTTATAAAAATAATGTCAAATTTGAGATTGCGCCCCCCCACCCTCTCACATCAACTTTTTGTAACTTTTCTGAAATAATCGATATCAGGGTCGAATATTATGTCTTCGGGGGCTCTAATTGAATCAATCTAATCGGAAACGAATCCTAACCATTATAGAATCCCAAAATATCCCTTCCCATCAGTTTGGTTTTCGCTCTCAACATTCTACTGTTCAGCAAGGACTCCGAGTTGTTGATCATATTTCCTCAACCCTAGAAAACAAGGAATACTGTTCGGGTGCCTTTCTGGACATTGCACAGGCATTTGACCGGGTGTGGCACTCCGGACTGCTCTCCAAGCTTAAAATCCATTTACCTCAGTCCTTGTACCTAGTCCTCCGATCCTACCTCTCTGACCGCTCCTTTCGAGTTCGCTGTGGAACAGAATTTTCCAATATCTACTCCGTTAAAGCCGGTGTTCCCCAAGACAGCGTCTTGGGTCCCGTGCTTTACATCCTCTTTACTGCTGACATCCCTGTTCATCCCGATACTTTTCTTGCAACATTCGCTGACGACACCGCAATCTTATCATCCAACTCTGATCCCGAAATAGCATCCTTAAATCTCCAAAGTCACCTCACCTTGATTGAGCACTGGTGTAATAACTGGCGCATTAAAGTTAATGAATCTAAATGCCAACATATTACCTTTACACTCCGACGCAATTCCTGTCCACCAGTACTCTTTAATTCCATCCAGCTTCCTTATTCAGACACAGTCCGGTATCTTGGCTTTCATTTAGACCGAAGACTAACTTGGAACCCGCATACTAGACTCAAGACAAGAACTCAACCGACGATACGGCCAACTATACCGACTACTAAGCAGAAAATCTAAACTTTCCATTGAAAACAAGCTACTGATCTACAAGACAATACTGAAACCTATTTGGACTTACGGACTAGAACTGTGGGGATCAGCAAAATTTTCTAACATCAAGCGCATCCAATCCTTCCAGTCTAAAGTCCTTCGAACAATAGTCGATGCTCCTTTCTATGTATCCAACAAAACCCTACATCATGACCTTAACATCCCATTTGTCCTAGACCTTATCTCAGAAAAATTCTCCAAATTTCACCAGAACCTTACTTACCACCCAAATCCTCTTGCACAATCCCTATCAAGCATCTCCCATCCCTATAATCCTCCAAGAAGGTTGAAACGGCAGTGGCCTCGCGACCTTTTGTAGATTATATAAATTGGAGTTCTGGCAATGGCCTGATTCTTCACTCAAGACATGTGTGTATGTGGCTAAAGTGCTCTCGACCAATCTCCGCTGGCTTTAGTACCAGTGACGCGGTTGGGAGAGTAGCGCAGGGTTCTCTTGGAGTTCCCTCGCCTGATTGTATATAGGTATGCATGTGTTTTTTATTTTTTCCTTAGTTCTAATTTTCTTATTTTTTGGGTTATTTTATTTTATTGTCTATTGTATATACTTTTGATTATTATTTTGTTCTATTTATTTTATTTTTTTGTACATATGGTGTGAATGTCATCCTACCTCACTATAACCAATGTCCAACAGACAGATTGTTATAATACTCAATAAAGAAATTAAAAAAAAAAAAAAATTATAAAAATAATGTCGAATTTGATATTGCACCACCCCCTCCTCTCCCCCCATCGACTTTTTGTAACTTTTCAGATATAATCGATATCAGGGTGGTCTTTTATGATTTTGGGATATCTTTTTCAAATTCTACCGTATTTTCTTAATTAGCTACCCCGAAAACATATTAGTCGATCCTGGTATCGATTGAATCTGAAAAGATACAAAAAGCTGATGCGGGAGGGTGGAAGGGCGCAATCTCAAATTCGACATTATTTTTATAACTAGCGCCCCCGTAAACATAAAAGTCGACCCTGATATCGATTATATCTGAAAAGTTACAAGAAGTCGATGTGGGGTGGGGAGGGGGTGGCGCAATCTCAAATTCGACCGTATTTTCATAAAAAGCGCCCCCGAAAACATAAAAGTCGACCCTGATATCGATTATATCTGAAAAGTTACAAAAAGTCGATGGGGGAGAGGAGAGGGTGGTGCAATATCAAATTCGACATTATTTTTATAATTAGCGCCCCCGAAGACATAATATTCGACCCTGATATCGATTATTTCAGAAAAGTTACAAAAAGTTGATGTAAGAGGGTGGGGGGGCGCAATTTCAAATTTGACATTATTTTTATAACTAGCGCCCCCGTAAACATAATAGCCGACCCTGATATCGATTATATCTGAAAAGTTACAAAAAGTCGATGGGGGGTGGGGAGGGGGTGGCGCAATCTCAAATTCGACCGTATTTTCATAATAAGCTACCCCGAAAACATAATAGTCGACCCTGATATCAATTATTTCAGAAAAGTTACAATAAGTTGATGTGAGAAGGGGGGAGGCGCAATCTCAAATTAGAGATTATTTTTATAATTAGCGCCCCCGAAGACATAATATTCGACCCTGATATCGATTATTTCAGAAAAGTTACAAAAAGTCGATGGGAGGTGGGGAGGGGGGGGCGCAATCTCAAATTTGACATTATTTTTATAACTAGCGCCCCCGTAAACATAATAGCCGACCCTGATATCGATTATATCTGAAAAGTTACAAAAAGTCGATGGGGGGTGGGGAGGGGGTGGTGCAATCTCAAATTCGACAATATTTTCATAATAAGCTACCCCGAAAACATAAAAGTCGAGCCTGATATCGATTATTTCAGAAAACTTACAAAAAGTTGATGTGAGAGGGTGGGGGGGGGGCGCAATCTCAAATTCGACATTATTTTTATAACTAGCGCCCCCCGTAAACATAATAGTCGGCCCTGATATCGATTATATCTGAAAAGTTACAAAAAGTCGATGGGGGGTGGGGAGGGGGTGGCGCAATCTCAAATTCGACCGTATTTTCATAATAAGCTACCCCGAAAACATAAAAGCCGACCCTGATATCGATTATATCTGAAATGTTACAAAAAGTCGATGTGGGGTGGGGAGGGGGTGGCGCAATCTCAAATTCGACATTATTTTTATAATTAGCGCCCCCGAAGACATTATATTCGACCCTGATATCGATTATTTCAGAAAAGTTACTAAAAGTCGATGGGGGGTGGGGAGGGGGTGGCGCAATCTCAAATTCGACCGTATTTTCATAATAAGCTACCCCGAAAACATAAAAGTCGAGCCTGATATCGATTATATCTGAAAAGTTACAAAAAGTTGATGTGAGAGGGTGGGGGGGCGCAATCTCAAATTTGACATTATTTTTATAACTAGCGCCCCCGTAAACATAATAGCCGACCCTGATATCGATTATATCTGAAAAGTTACAAAAAGTCGATGTGGGGTGGGGAGGGGGTGGCGCAATCTCAAATTCGACATTATTTTTATAATTAGCGCTCCCGAAGACATAATATTCGACCCTCATATCGATTATTTCGGAAAAGTTACTAAAAGTCGATGGGGGGTGGAGAGGGGGTGGTGCAATATCTAATTCGACATTATTTTTATAATTACGCCCCCGAAGACATAATATTCGACCCTGATATCGATTATTTTAGAAAAGTTACAAAAAGTCGATGGGGCGGTGGGGAGGAGGTGGCGCAATCTCAAATTCGACATTATTTTTATAACTAGCGCCCCCGTAAACATAATAGCCGACCCTGATATCGATTATATCTGAAAAGTTACAAAAAGTCGATGGGGGGTGGGGAGGGGGTGGTGCAATCTCAAATTCGACAATATTTTCATAATAAGCTACCCCGAAAACATAAAAGTCGAGCCTGATATCGATTATTTCAGAAAACTTACAAAAAGTTGATGTGAGAGGGTGGGGGGGGGCGCAATCTCAAATTCGACATTATTTTTATAACTAGCGCCCCCCGTAAACATAATAGTCGGCCCTGATATCGATTATATCTGAAAAGTTACAAAAAGTCGATGGGGGGTGGGGAGGGGGTGGCGCAATCTCAAATTCGACCGTATTTTCATAATAAGCTACCCCGAAAACATAAAAGTCGACCCTGATATCGATTATATCTGAAATGTTACAAAAAGTCGATGTGGGGTGGGGAGGGGGTGGCGCAATCTCAAATTCGACATTATTTTTATAATTAGCGCCCCCGAAGACATTATATTCGACCCTGATATCGATTATTTCAGAAAAGTTACTAAAAGTCGATGGGGGGTGGGGAGGGGGTGGCGCAATCTCAAATTCGACCGTATTTTCATAATAAGCTACCCCGAAAACATAAAAGTCGAGCCTGATATCGATTATATCTGAAATGTTACAAAAAGTCGATGTGGGGTGGGGAGGGGGTGGCGCAATCTCAAATTCGACATTATTTTTATAATTAGCGCCCCCGAAGACATTATATTCGACCCTGATATCGATTATTTCAGAAAAGTTACTAAAAGTCGATGGGGGGTGGAGAGGGGGCTCAATCTCAAATTCGACACTGTTTTCATAAAAAGATATCCCGAAAACATGGTGCATATTGGTAATTTTTTATGTTATTTCAGAACAATGTTATTTCTGAAATATTTATTTCTTGATTTTATGCAATAATTTATTTATGAAATAAATAATTCTGAAATAATAGTTATGAAATAATTTATTTCAGAAATAATTCATTTCGAAATAATTTACATTATTCCAAAGAATGTTAAAATAGTGAAATAATTATTTCAGAAATAAATTCAGAGTTATTCCATCGAGATTATTTCGTTAACTGTTTGAAATATTATTTCAGAAATAACCGTTATTCCCGAAATAATTCATTCGTGGAATAACCATGTGAATTATTTCAGAAATAAATTATTTCAAGAGTGCCCAGGTCTACTTTGGAGGGTCTGTTTTATGATTATTTTTGTTGAATCCCATGGCTAGAGGAATATCGGGTTGGATCATTCCAGAACCTATTCTGGCCAATTTGTCAGCTTCATCATTTCCGTGGAGCCCGCAATGGCCTGATATCCACTGGAAAGCGACTTCTGTCCCATTTTCCTTTAATCGGTTCAAATAGTGATGTCATTTAGAAACATTTGGATTTATATTATATCCATTTTGGAGAGACAAAATGGGTGCCTGTGAGTCAACAAAGAAAGCAAATTTCTTGTATTTCCGTTTAATTAATCTCTCAAGGCCTAAGAGAATGACTTTCACTTCCCCTTCAAAGTTTGTGGCTACCTTTCCGACCGGGGCGGCAAGTTGAAACTCCTTTGAATAAACTCCAAGTCCGGCATGTTTGCGTGCTTCCAGTGCAGAACCATCAGTATATACATGGAGCCATTCTGTTTCTGGGAATCGTTTTCCGATGGTTTCTAGGGTTATAGCCTTTTGTTCGTAAAATGGTGTTGTATCCTTTGAAACATTCTGAAGAAGATAACAGTGAACAACAAATTGGCTTGTGTATGGAACTTGTGTCAATGACGGGAGAGGCTCCCTTTCAGCTAATTCTAGTCCTTTTCTATATATCAAATCTTCCACTGCTTTAGTAAAGGTAATTTGAGTTTTAAGGCGTTCACGTGCGGGTTCATAGGTACTCCAGTAGTTAATCTTAAGACGTTTTAGCCTTTCATGGAGCGTAATGGCCAGTTGCTCCCGGTGTGTCTCAAGAGGTACTATGCTTGTTTGTAATTCTAGCGCAGATATTGGGGTTGATCTGCTCCCTCCTGTCACGAGTCTAAGGGCTTGATTCTGGATTATGTCAAGCTTGTGTAATATCGCATCCGAAGCAGTGATAACAAGTTCTGCTCCATATTCAATAACAGAGCGGACATTTGTTTTGTAGGTAAGAGCCATAACATCCCCCGTTGCTCCCCATTTTGAGTCACCTAACCTCTGTATTAACAAAAGTCGTTTTGAAGCCTGTTCTATTTGTTTTTCAATGTGTTTATTCCAAGGGAGTCTTTTATCCAGTTTCACTCCAAAATATGTAGTTTCTTCTGTGCGGTTAAGCTACTCGTTATTATGGTTCAAAATTATCTTATGTGATTTGGTAGAGAGGGTAAAAAAAAGTTGGAATTCTGTCTTTTCGGAATAAACGATCATCTCGTTTTCATTGACCCACTTTTCTAGTAATTTCAGTACCTGTTGCATGTGCTTTTCTAGCCCTTTAAAGTCACTACTTGTTGCCCAAATGACGAGGTCATCTGCGTATAGCAGAGCATTTGTACCCGGAATAGTTTCAGTGAGTTCCGTGATATCATCAATCATGATGTTAAACAGGAAGGGACTCAGCAACGAGCCTTGTGGAAGGCCTTGTTTTGTTAGGCGATATGCCGAGACAAAGTTTTTATATCGCACCCTTATGAACCTTTGATGTAAGAAAGAAGATATAGTCTTGAGCAGATATCCTGTGACTCCATTGTCAACAAGCTTACTCACCAGCTTCTTTCTCCAAACTCTATCATATGCCGTCTTAAAATCTACGAATATTGCCAGGGTGCTCTGTTTTCTTTGGAAGCCGTTCTTTATTTCTCGTGTTAGACGAGCTACTTGTTCAATAGTGTTTCGATTTTTCTTCAAGCCAGCTTGGTTAGAAGATATTAGATCATATTTTTCTATGTATTTCTCAAGTCTTTCTGCAACGATTCTCTCGTAGAGCTTGGAGAAAGTACTTGTTAATGCAATGGGTCTGAAATTTTCCGGTATATCTCCTATTTTTTCCTCTCTTCAAGATTGGTACCAATCTGCTTTCCTCCATTCACACGTAATATGTGTTTTCCAGACATCATTTAAAAATTTTAGTACTGTTTCTTAGGCCATATCCCCCAGGTGTATAAGAAACTAAGACAGTATGTCATCTGGGCCTGCAGTTTTATCTTTCTTAGATTTAGTAAGAGCATTAGTTAGTTCTTGCGTTTGGATATTTCCCCAGAATAGTGTATAATCTTCTGCATTCATTACACAACAATGTGTGGAGTTAGTGACTGGAGTTCCGTTTTCTTTTTTTGGCTTGTAATTGCTTACTTTTCAATAGTGTTTGCAGAAGGAGTTGGCTATTTCTTTTAGCTTGCTTATTGTTTTCCCATCGAAAG
Source organism: Nezara viridula (assembly GCA_928085145.1). NCBI lineage: Eukaryota > Metazoa > Arthropoda > Insecta > Hemiptera > Pentatomidae > Nezara > Nezara viridula. The sequence continues at coordinate 95,169,330 of OV725077.1, forward strand.
TTATTGGATGGTTTGCTAAGTTTGATTTATTATTTATTTTTGAAAGAAATTCATGTGCCTTAACTACATCTTTTCTAAAGTCCATTTTCTGTAGGAACGTTCTAAATGAGTTTTGTTTAGCTGAAATAACGTTTCTTTTAAATATAGCTGTTTTCCTTTTAAGTAAACTTATAATTGAATGATTTTCGGAGCTCTCAGCTCTTTTTGTAAAACCATCTCTTTCTTCTTTTAGCTTTTGCAGTTCTCTATTCCAGAAAGGACGATATTTTCATATCGTTCCTCGGGGAATAGTCTTCAGGGCACACCTATATAAATTTCCTTTTATATTACTATATGTTTTATTTACGTTACCGTTTATGATTAATTTATCAGTGATGAGTGGAACATATTGTGGTTATACAATTTCAGTGGCGTATGTTATATTTAATAATATCAAATTTGTTGATAATACTTTTATTTTTAATATTTTATTACGAGGAAATATTATTCCACCGTATAAGATTGAAAAAAAAAACAAAAAAAAAAACTGAGATTAGACTGCACAAATTTAATAAAAATTCCAAAGAACTAAATTTGCCTAGTAAGTGTTGAAGTAGTCGGAAACGTCGAGATGATTCTTGTCGTTTCAGTCTGGTATGAGGATTCCAAGTTAGACGTTTGTCCAGGTGGAGTCCTAGGTAACGGATTTGTTACATAGGAATATGTGAGGTGTTGTTAAAGGATACTAGGATAGGAAGGACAGGAAGTCATTGGTTTACGACGAAGGGTGAAGGTAATTTGGGAATTTATTGGAGTTTATTTTAATTCTCCAGTTCTGACACCATTCTTCAAGGTTTATAATGTGGGATTGAAGGGTTTGGGATGCAATAGATGGGTCGTTATTAACTGATAGGATACATGTGTCATCAGCATTGGAATGTCAGCTGTATAGACTGTGTAAAGGACAGGACCTAGAATACTACCTTGAGGAACACCTGCAGATTGGGAAAAGCGGGATATATAGACATTACTGTGATTTACTGTAAAGTATCTATCAGTGAGCTAGGAGCGAATAATGAGAAAGTATGTAGATGGTAGGAATTTTCGGAGTTTGTAAAGCAGTCCCAGGTGCCAAACTCTATCAAACACCTGTTCAACGTCGAGAAAGACTCCCGTACATTCCGTGCTCCAATGCAGACGATACTACGTCTACCACACGATGGATGGCATTGCTGTATAGTGGAATGGGAGGAGCGGAATCCAAATTGGTGATCTGGGATTATGTGATTAGAATTTAGGATGGCGTAGAGGCGTTTTAAGATTAGTTTTTCCAGGATTTTTCCCATGATGGGTAAAAGAGAGATGGGACGGTAAGCGGATGGATATTCTAGTGGCTTTGTGGATCATTTTGACAATAGATATTTTCCAAGGATCAGGGAAATAAATTTGCCTTGAAATGATAATCGACCATTTAACGGTCTCCGAAATTCCAGACCACTTTGTTGAGCTGTTTCGGGACTACAAACAACAAAATCTAATAAAGATGAAAATGTGTATGTAAATTGAATTAGGTTTAGAGCAGTGCTTTACGTGGGTCTTAACATTTTCTCCCATTTCCACCATATTGATAAATCAAATTCGGAAACAAATTGTCCAAAAAAAAAAATCTGGTGTGTCCACTCACACGACTTTCCTACCTATTTCAGAAAAGTTTTTATATCTTTACATATGTTCATGAAGAAACAAAAAAGAATTGAACTAAATTTATTTTCCTGAAAATTAAACAAACAAAAGATTTGAGTACGATTTATTTGATAAATTAAGGCAATGAAACAGCTAAAGGTAGATCAGTGTAAAAAATTCAATACTCACTAATATTGCTGATCGAAAACTTTTTGCCATAGCTTAGTATTGTCAAACAATAATCTCTGTTAAAAGTAGAGGAAATAGTGAAGGTTGTGTGATGCGGGCAACAGAATTTCTTAATTTCACTTAAGTCATCTTTATTCTGTTATTCACGCCTTTCTGACACCAGGAAATGAACTCGTAATCTTTCATTGGGAATTGAATTGCTGTAACTTCGTTAATTTATTGATTATTTCTTTATTGATAAATATTACAATCTGTCTCAATAAAGGACATTTATAATAGAGTTCCGAGAGCACATTCACACCACATTTACAAATTAAAAAAAAAAAAAATAAAAAAAAAATAAGCTAACTTCAAATGATATAAAGCTACAAAAGAACAAAATAAAATATCATAGTGAAGAAAGAAAATATAAATAATAGTAATAATAGAATGAAAATAATTGAATAAAATAGAATTAAAATTATCTTTAAAAAAAAAAAAGTAATGAAAATAAACATCTTAGATGCAGGCATACCTATTTACACTATTTACAGTCGGCCATGGAAACTCCAAACCATACATATCCCCCCACATGTGGAGGGAAAGCAAGGCTTCAGGAGATCCCTGCGCTTCTTCCTCAACCATTTCACTGGTATTGAAAGCCAGCGGAGATTGAGTAAGGGCGCTACAACCACGGACACTCATGACTTGAGTGGATAATCTGGCCATTGCCAGAACTCCAATATATACATGTTACAAAAGGTCACGGGGTCACTGCCGTTTCAGCCTGTGAGGGATGAGTGGTGCTAGATAGGGATTGTGCTACGGGATTAGGGTGATGGGTAAGGTTCTGATAAAATTTGGAGAATTTGTCTGGGATAAGATCAAGAATAAATGGAATATTAAGGTCATTGTGCAGGGTTTTATTGGAGACATAGAAGGGAGCATCGACTGTTGTACGGAGGACTTTGGACTGGAAATATTGAATGTGTTTGATATTAGAAAATTTGGTTGTCCCCCACAGTTCTAGTCCGTAGATCCAGATGGGTTTTAATATTGTCTTGTAGATCAGTAGTTTGTTTTCAATAGAAAGTTTAGATTTTTTATTAAGCAGTTTATATAGCTGGCCATAACGTCGGTTAAGTTCCTGTCTTTTCAGTCTAGTATGCGGATTCCACGTTAGTCGTCTGTCTAGGAGAAAACCAAGGTACCGGAATGTGTCGGAGAAGGGAAGCTGGATGGTATTAAAGTAAATTGGACAGGAATTACGACGAAGGGTGAAGGTTATATGTTTACATTTGGATTCATTGGCTTTGATGCGCCATTTCTTGCACCAGTGTTCAATCAAGGATAGGTGCCGTTGCATGTTTATGGGCGCTGTTTCAGGATCTGAGTTAGAAGATAGGATCGCAGTGTCATCAGCGGAAGTTGCCAGGAGTGTATCGGGATGGACGGGAATGTCAGCGGTATAGATGATGTAAAGGATGGAGCCCAAGACGCTGCCTTGAGGAACTTCTGTACCACAGCGAACTCGAAAGGAGCGGTCGGAGAGGTAGGATTGGAGTATTCGATATAAGGACTGTGGTAGATGGGATTTGAGTTTGAAGAGCAGTCCGGCGTGCCACACCCGGTCAAAATCTTGCGCTATGTCCAGAAATGCACTCGAGCAAAACTGTTTGTTTTCTAGGGCTGAGGATATGTGGTCAACAACTCGGAGTCCTTGTTGGACGGTAGAATGTTGGGAATGGAATCCGAATTGATGGGTAGGGATTTTACGGGAGTCTATTATGGGTAGAATTCTTTTCAGGAGGATCTTTTAAAAAATTTTTGAAAGAATTGGGAGTAGGCTAATTGGTCTACAGGATGATGTATTACTGGGAGGCTTGCCTGGTTTCAGGAAAAGGATGATGGTGGAATGTTTCCATAAGAGAGGGAAGTGGGTAGTTCGGAGGATACAATTGTATATATAGGTTAGAAATATGATGGCTTTGGATGGTAGTTGTCGTAGGATCTGCGGGGTTGGAAGGTCGTATCCAGGAGATTTACGAGAAGTGATTTTGCGTAATAGGTATTTGACCTCAGAGGGATTAACTGCTTTAGGTGGTAAGGAGAGTGGGATAGGTGAAGAAAGGAATTCTTCTACTTTTACTGTGTGGGTAGGATGAGATTCTAAATGGGGAGTGAAGGTATAGGAAAGGTGCTTGGCAAATTCCTCGGCTTTGTCTACATCAGATGCTGCCCAGGTACCATCACCTCGACGAAGGGGATGTGAAATATGATGAGATTTCAGGATTCTTTTAGTGGTATTACAGAGGGAATTATCATAAACAGAGAGTGTGGTGAGGTAGGAGTTGAATGATTGGGATCTGAAGGTGGCTAATTCTTGTTTTAATTTTTTACAGTTATAATTGTAGGAGTGGCGGTCGGCGGGATGTCTGGTGCGCTGCCATAATAATATGGCACGGCGTTTTGTATGGATTAGGTCAAGGAGGTGTTGAGGTAAATCGGGTTTCTTGAGGATTTTTGAGGAATGGTCAGGAGAGGAAGCCGTCCATACTGCTTCCTGGATTTTAGTCGTAAAGGAATGAACAGCATTGTCCAGGTCTTCGGAGTTTTTCAGGGTTGCTCTGAGGTCAATTTTATCGAAGAGGAGTTAATCAAAGAGTTTCCAGTTAACTGGGCCTCTGATGAAGGATGGTGGAGAGGGTTTAGGAATAGGAGCTAATGATACTTGGAATATTATTGGGCTGTGGTCTGAGGAAAGCTCATCAAGATGTGGAGGGTACCTAAACCTTTGTGGATAAAGAAATCGAGGATATCGGGATTACGGTTAGGGTTAGTGGGCCAGTAGGTAGGTGAATAGGGAGGAAGGAGGGTAAAACATTGGGAATTGAGTGCAGACAGCAATGTTCGACCACGAGAATCCGTGGTTCTTGAACCCCATTGTTGATGCTGCACCCAGGATGAAGTGGTTTCCTAAGGAATTTAGGAGAGAGGTGAAGTGGACATTGGAGATGGAAAGGTTAGGAGGGTAATATGCTGATGCAATGGTGACAGGAAAGGAAACGGTTTTGATTACAACTGCAGTGGATTGTAGGAAATCGTGATTAGGCAATAGGAGGATGTGATGAGAGAGGGATTGATGTACGATGACAGCAGTACCGGCATGTGCTCTACCGTCAGGATGATCTGTCCGATACGTTAAGTACTGTGGTATTTTCAAAAGCTGTTTTTTGGTCAGTCGAGTTTCTGTAATTAGGGCTACACCAATGTTCTTGTCTAATAGTAAGGCTGTTAGTTTGTCTGTGTGATTTTTAACACCATTCGCATTCCATAGGAGAATGGATATGGGTTTGATGGTCATTTAAGGATTTTTTGAAGGAGGAATGAGATGAAATACCAGGTTTTAAGAAGTGATATCAGTGGGGTGACAAGGGATTTAAATTCGGTAAGGAAGGATGTCAATAAACTAGTAAGATCTGTGGTATTGGAAGGTGGGGGAATGTGAGGGATTTGATATTGGTTAGGTTGTTGAGGTTTAGGTAAATTAGGAGGGATGTGATATTGAGGTAGGGATTGAGTTGGTTGTTCCGGCAGGGCCTCACATTCATTAGTCGGGTCTCTACCTCCGAGTAACTTAGCAAAGGAAACTTTAGAGTCCACGATTTTAGCGGGTCCTCTTCTTTGTTTAGGTGTAGCATCGTGGTTCCGGGGCTTGTATCTAGCTTTGAGGTTTTTATAGATTTCACAACCTTTATAGTTGGCCGGATGACCCGTCAAGAATAGGGCGCAGACTGCAGGATCTTTTATTGGTTTGGTACATTCTCCAGATTTGTGTGATTCGCGAGGCATGTGGTGGCAATATGACTTAGTGTGGCCGTATGCCTGACAATTGTGGCACTGGACGATTTCTTTTTTCGGATATGGTTTTTCAACCTTTACAATGGTATAGTATAATCGATGTATGTCGTATATTTTTTCCACCCCTGGTGTTGGCTCCAGATCCACAAAAAATAAGGGCAGTGGAATTTTAGTTTTTACTCCTGCATGGTCTCTATTTTCTTTCAGAACGTTTGTTATTTGGCGAAAATTGAACCCTAACGCCGTTAGCTCATCCTTGATAACCTCAGTTGGGGTTGAGGAGTGTAAGTTTCTTATCACTACATTTAATGATCTATCCTCCCTCAGCTGGTATGTGTGAAAATCTGCACCTGTTTCGGTCAAATACTTGATTATTTTTCGATAGGCTTCACGTGTGGCCGGTGTTATTTTTGTGTCACTAATCCTGTTAAGGCATGAAAAGCTATCAGGACAGATTTTATTTAATTGGGTACATAATAATTGAAAATTTTTAAAATTTTTGATAAAGATCGGAGGAGGCCGTGATTCTCTAGGTATCGGTGCAGAAACCATCTCCTCTCTGTCATTTTGAAGCACCTGGTATGGATTGGGTGTAAAAAATAGATATTCGGAGACCAATTGTTGTGAAGAGGTACCTGCTTGCGGTTGAGGTGTAGAATCTCGAATTTTCGCTAGAGGAGTTCCGGGGGGTGTCGATCGCTTACTGCGACGAGTTTTTTGTTTAGGTGGTGAGTTACGAGGGGTGGAGCCTGCAGAACAAGACCTCTTAGTGGATATCACTTGATGAAAATATCGCATCCATAATAAAAAAATAAATACAAAATTAACGAAAATAAAACTTCGTCTGCGTGTCCTTGAACTTGGAGAAACGACGAGCGCAGCTCCGTTCGTCTTCATCCGTGGCAGAGCCACGACTGCTAGAGTAGGGAGTATCAGACTTAGCTATGGCAGATAAGGCAAGCGATAATGCACCTCGGACACTGGTTTCACTGTCTATAGAATACACAGTAAATATCAACACTACTCACTGTGGTATTAGTCCATTGTTTCTGCTGTGTTGATCTCGGCGTTACTAGTTTTTGAGTAAAAAAATAAACTTTTTCCACTTAAAATAAGAGAAACTGTGGGAGACGATGTAGAAACGTGACAATCAAATTTAGCGCATGCGCAGAACTCAACTTCGTTAATAACTGTCACAGCCATCAGTAGTCGAAACCCTACAAAATAAAAAAAGAAGCAAGAAAATCGGTTCAGTAGTTCTCGAGAAAATCTTAGCAAAGATAGACAGACAGACAGACCAATGGCTAAAACTGTGTTTTTCGGACTCAGGGGGCTGTGAAACGTATAGATCCGTCGAAAACCGCATGTCGGAAATTTGACCCGATTGCATTACTTTCCTTACCTAGTATAGGTAGGAAAGTAAAAACATGAGAAAGAAATTCAATATGAATAAATGAAAATGAAAAAATAATTTTATTCTGGAACTACTGTCCCCTAAGAATAATAACAGAGTTACAAATTTATAGATCATAGTCTGACATAATAAAAATACAAACTAATTTACTGTTAATTGTTATTTCAATTGTGCAATGGATTGAAATTAAACATTGTACAGATGCAAGTAATTTTACATGTTAGGGGAAGATTGAAGGAATTTGTGGACGAGGATTGATGCATGGAGGTAGGAAGTGAGTTCCATAAGGATGCAGCACGAATGACGAAGGATTTTCTGAAGGAAGAGGTTTTATGGGAGGGAATATATAAGTCTATAGGTTGAGACCTAGTATTGAGAGAGTGGATAGAGGAGTGTAGAGTAAGGAGTTCCAGAATGTAGGCAGGGTTTTTGGTTCTGAAGACTTGGAAAAGGAAAACACCAAGGAGGAATTGTCGTCGGGAAGTAGGATAAAGCCACTTCAACTCGGTGTACCAGAGTGAAACATGTGAACGCCTGGGAATCCCGAAAATGTATCTTATGAAACAATTCATGAGTCTCTTTAGTCTCATTTCCAGCCTGGCGGATAGCCCTCCATACACCAAACAGACGTAGTCGAAGCAGGGGAATACAAGGGAGATTACAAGGAGCTGTCTGGTTTTTAAAGTAATACAATCACGGAATCTTAGGAGTTGTTTAAGGGCAGTTATGGATTTTCGGGTAATCTGGGAGATATGGTTATTCCAGGAGAGTTTCTGGTCAAAGGTTACTCCTCGTGTTAATTGAAGGGGTGATGATGGAGGTTTGTTCGGTATTGTAACTGTCTGAGATCGATTGGATAAGAAGGATATGAACCATATTAGAACGCTATTTGATATGGCAGGCTTTGGAGTTTGGAAAGAAGGATCTCATGATTAAAGAATGATCCCCCCGTTAGTTAATGATTAACGGGTAGTTGGATTGATTTTAAAATTATATTTATGTAATCAGTAGTCATTAAAAACCGATTTTCATTAAAGCAATTAATTAAATTACTTTTCATTTATTTATTTTTCCGGTGCCTCCGTTGGAGGTTCATAGACAACACCTTTTACTTACACTCTGATGTAGAAATTTATTCTATTTAAAAATTCAATTTTTTTAGCAACTATTTCACTGCCATTCAAGATTTCTTTTAGGCTTTGTGGCATATTTAGCAGGAGTTTTAAATACAGGACAGTCTTCTATGATATGTTTCGTTGTCCTTAGTACATTGCAGACATTGGACATTGCTCGCATGTCGGAGGATCAAGTCCTCATAGTTGGTAGGCCTGCGAGAACTTTTTATTTCTATAGTTAATAAAAATGAGAAGAAAATACCAACATCGCACTCATCTCTTATCATTCTTTCATAAATATTTTTCTATGAATATCATTTTCATGCATGGCCGAAACACGAAGTTCAGATTTATTTATTTATTTATTTATTTTTTTCTAATTTTGTTTTATCTTGAGTGTTACTTCGACTCTTTCCTTGGAAAACAGTTATTGATTTATTTTAAACAAACAATAACCAAGAATTTCTGACGAATCTTCAAAAATAGCTGACTACGAAATATTCAACTTCCAAATTTATTTTAAATTTATTTAATCCGACAAAGCTATCTGGTTTAAGGATTGGCCAAAGAATAATTACTGCTACAGACGAAATTGCTGAAGAACTAGCAAAACATTTCCATCAGGTATCCTCCACTAACATTCAAGGACTGTCGAATTGGGAAGATGAACCAAATGAATGCCACGGAGATGAGAGTAACTATAATACTCCATTTGGGAAACAAGAAGTGGAATATATACTCCAAAAGCATCCAAAAGGGTCAGCAGTGGGCAGCGACGGCATATCCTATGAAATGATATATAACTTGCCTGATAAAGGAAAACAGGTCCTGCTGCAATTGTATAACCAAGTTTGGGATCGCGGTTATCTCCCGCAGATTTGGAGACACTCACTAATCATACCAATACCGAAGAATGAAAAAAACTCCCTTGTATCAAACTTTCGTCCGATCTCACTCCTTTCATGTGTAAGCAAAATTCAAGAAAAGTTAGTAAACCAGAGACTTGCTGAAATAATAAAACAGAGAAAACTCCTCACGCCGAACCAATTTGGTTTTAGAGAACACCATTCCACTATGGACCCAATACAAATACTAAAATGGGACGCGGAAGAAGCTTTTCAAAGGAAACAACATCTCATTGCTATATTCTTAGATATTGAAAAAGCTTACGATACCATGTGTAATGTAAGAAGATGGAATATTGAAGGGAAGATGTGGAAATACATTAAGGATTTTCTCAAGCATAGAACATTCACTGTTAGGGTTGGTTCTTCAGAATCTACAGTATACACGACGGAGAATGGTACTCCCCAAGGCTCCCCACTCAGTGCAACCCTCTTCCAGGTCGCGATAAACGACATAGCAGGGGTTTTTGTTAGACCAGCAAAACTTATTATGTACGCAGACGACATATTGCTCTATGTACAAAGCAAATCCATTAAATTTATAGAATGGAAAATCCAAGAAGCCCTTGACAACATAGAATCATGGTCGACAGAGAGTGGTTTCAAACTGTCAGCTAACAAAACCAGAGCCATGCACTTTTGCAGGCTAAGAGGTTGTACATTCAATCCAAGAATACAGATGAAAGGTGTCGGAATCACATTTGTTGATAATCTGAAATATCTAGGGATGCACTTGGATCGACCGCTTCGATGGACACTGCACATAAAAATACTTAAAGAACAGTGTCTGAAAAGGATCGCCCTCCTCAAAAGTCTATCCCATACGAATTGGGGAGCGGATAGAAAAAGCCTCTTAAATATATATTGCACAACCATCAAAAGCAAACTAGATTATGGCTCAAGTGTTTACGGTACAGCATCAAAGAAAACTTTAATGATGTTAGATGTTGTACACAATTGTGCTTTAAGAATCTGCACTGGAGCATTGGCAACCTCACCAGTAGAAAGCCTGTATATTGAAGCAGATGAACCTCCTCTCTATCTGAGAAGGTTGTATCTAACCCTAAAGTACGGTCTCAAAATTAAGACACGCCCAAAACATACACTAAATAAAATACTGTTTCAGGAAGAATCAGATAACAGCTGGGGAAAGCATTTCGTAGAAACATTTCTTGAAAATGTCTCAGAATCAAAGTTAGAATCTCTTTTGGACGTGCCGGACATTATTATCCCCCCTTGGATCCATACCTCGCCAGTTATAGAGAACTCGATGGCTGGTTCTCGAAAAGATACGCTACTTCCTATCGAAGCACAAACCCTATTTCTGGAAATAATGGAGAAGCATAAAAAATGTAATATCATTTATACTGATGCTTCAAAAGTAAACGACGAAATAGGATGTGCTATTGTCAACTCTCAAATAGAAAAGTATTTCAAACTTCCGGAGATCTGCTCTGTATTTAGTGGAGAGATGATCGCTATTAGAGAAGCTTTGACGTACATTGATTCAACGGAGAGTAACAAATGGGTCGTGGTAACCGATTCAAAGAGCGCAATCCTGGCCATTGAAAAGAGAACACCAACAACTACACTGGCAAGATCTATTAAAAATATCTGGTGGAAACTGACAGAAAAGGGAAAGGAAATAGTATTCATGTGGGTTCCTTCACACTGCGGAATTGTCGGAAATGAACAGGCAGACAAAGCAGCAAATATGGCGAGAAGGCTAGATACAAATCCAACAGTTATAATCAAAGAAATCCCGATAGAAGATTTCATACATGATATAAAAAAAAAATTGCGGGTAATGTGGCAGAACGTATGGCAACAAAAAGAAACCAAATTAAAAGGAATAAAAAGCCACTGTTCCAAATGGAAAACTAGCAATCGACTATCTAGAAAAGAAGAGACAGTCCTCTGCGAATTTTCACATGCCTACTTACTAAGAGGACTAGACCCACCGACCTGCGAAAGCTGTAAGGTGCAAAGAACTGTCCAACATATCATTCAAGACTGCCCAGTATTTGAGAATGTAAGGAAAAATCTCAATATGGCTCAGAGCCTAAAAGAAAACCTCAGCGACAACGAAAACGCCGTGGAAAAAACCTTACAGTTTTAAAAAAAAATAAAATTCTACAATAGAATATAAATAGGAAGTGTTGCCAATGACCCTGCAGGGTAGAGGCAACAATAAAAAACAAATAAATAAATAAATAATAAATTTATTTATAATACTTACGTTGCTGTGGCAATAATGAAATAGAGGTAGAGGATTATTCGAGTATTATCCGGTTTTTATATCGGTATATGTCAGAGTAATTGGAGATAATATCATGGATCATGACACACGACAAGTCCTGTATTAATGTTAAAACGTAATTTCACAATTATTTTAACCCTCGCCATCTAATCATTTTACTCCATTTTCAAACTTCTTTCTTTGGTTTTTCAAATTTTATTTTTTGTGGAACAATAAATTTTCTTATTATTTATATGAATTTAAATTAGCATACTATTCCCATTTACTCCAAATATTAATTGTCAAACGTATCCTCTCAAATTATTTTACAAAAAGGATTCATATTATCGTAATCTAAGCGTGCTTTTACATTTACAGTAACTTTATTTCATACTTAAAATTTAAATTTATGTAAAATTTGGCACAAGAAATTGTCATAATTGGACCAAATTTCTGAACCTGATTTATCTTACTAAACATACTGAATCAATTCGTAAAATTAGAAGAAAGTATACTAAATACAAATAATTCAGACTAATTAAATTATAATCATTTGTACAATATAAAGAAGAAAAAACTAAGAGTATAAGCGAGGAAGTAAAAAAAAATAATTATAACTACTGCTAATGCCTGAAAGTGACAAGACCATTCCGTGATCCACAACAGACCTGATACAGTTTTGATGGATAGCAATATTAATAAAGCTGTAATAATAGACATTTTCTTTGAAATATAACGATAAAATAACTGTGGTAACAATTGAACCTTCCAAGGACGAAACTCCAAATTACTATTAATATTTGTTTCTATTCTGCTGATTTTGCAACTTTGCAGATCTTTGGACACCTGAAACATCCTTCGCCATCTCTGCTGATCTCTATCCTCCATCTGGTTTGTTTCCAGCTTCATGTCCCGCCCGTTCATCTTAACCTTCCAGCCTTCATATCATGAGCAGAGGAATGATGGAGTAACTATTAGTAACTCAGATTCGAAATAATAAAACACGGTCAGTGGAAGAATGCCATAATATTTTAAAATATCTTTAAAAAACAATCATAAACTTTTAAATATCAAAAGATGTATAAGAGATCTGAAAAGTTAAAAATGAAAGTATATCTAATAATATACAGTATATCTAATAATATACATAAAGATCCGTAAAAAGTGCTAAGGTTATCGAGTTCCAATAATTCCAAGAATCTTGTTTTCATATCTGTCCAATCAATTCTAAAACCAAAAGATCAGACCTCGCACCATCCTTTCGCCTACCATGGACGCTTACCTGTCTATCCATAAATAATTATCTTTATTATTGTTTTCTAGTCCAAATATTATGAATAGCCATTTCAATCACAACCAAATTTTCATTAATTATTTTTGTTTTGCGCAAGTGATGCAATTCGTAAATATGTACATTTTGTATAACGTATATATATTCTATTTCCAAACAGAGAATACATAGACAAAACGATTTTCAAATGGAATATTTATGATATTCATGAGTACATGACACTCTTGTTGAATGTTAAAGGGTAACTGTAATCGGCTATTCCGATTCTGCTTCTCTCAGAGATTTCATTCTCATACGAAAAATTGTATACCTTGTAATATACAACGGAAACGGTGAGGAAGCTATGGAGGTTATACGGGGTTTTTCGCGGGCCATAGGTGAGGGTGGGGAATTAATGCCAGAGTTAAAAGACCCCCAGTGGGTTTAAAAATTATTTTATTGTCTCCAACTTTGGTTATCAGGTTGCCGGGCAACGATCTGTGCAACTGAGCACAATTGTTAGTCCGCTCGGCCACCCCGCCCCTTAAAATTAATCATTTGCCAGCACCGGAGCAAGATAAGAAAACAAAACATGAATAAAAATTAAGACTAAATGGTTACTGATACTAGCCCATTTTAGTTGCTATAATGAAACTTTTCCTCAAAGAAAGCGAACACTCACAGGTAATCAAAAATTGCGCTCTATAGAGAGATGTTCGTTAAAGTTAAAAAAAAAGTTAGTTAAGTTAAAAAAATAACAATTAGAAAACTTAAATTGTATTTTAAAATTTAGAAATAGAAATAGAAAATAACTTTATTCTGGGGCAAAGTCCCTTTAGAATAACAAAATAGAACATAATTAAAATACTACATCTGGCCAAAATAAAACAATAATAAAAAAGAGAAAGTAAAGAAAATATTAGTTAAACAAGCTATGTACAAAAAAAAAAAAATATCGTATATACAAAACACGTTAGACTATGATAATAAATAGTATAGTAGTAACAAACAAATAAATACTGAGAGAATCGTTGAAAAACAAAAGTAACAGGCAATAACGTACAATACTATTTATTATATATTAATTACACAAAGAGAAACACTATTAAGATACACAGTAAATAAGCCATTTTTTGATAGCCAGAATAAACGAAAAAAAAAGTATTTTTCTGGAGACAAACGAATTACTGACATTCATTTCTTTTTTCTTTTTTATTCAGAAATGAAACAATACTCGAGATATTTTTGTTTTGTTTGATTTAAAAAATTCTTATCAATTATTAAATTATATTTACCACTACTTCAGCGTTGCCGTCTTTTGCTACACCGATCCCAGTAGCATCGAAATCACTCAAAGAATTAAATTCAGTTGACGTGGAAAAATGTGATGTTTTGGGAGGACTTATATAATAGTTCATGGTACAGACTCCTTTTTATTAAATAAGTAACATCCGCCTGAAACTTCGTAAATAGTTTCATCTGATCGTAACCTACAACTATTTTATTTACGAAAATTCTCAGAATTGGGACGTTTTCAATCTGAAGATTCGCAAACTATGTATATTAGAATAGGGACTGAAAACTCGCAAATACCCACTTGCTTTCCACTTGAATCGTGAGAAGAAAAGAGGAGGCCTCCAAAAATGTTGAGCAGTATGGCGTGACCTACACCCACAAATGTTGAAATAACGAGGTTATATAGGCCAAACGGCCCAATATTTTAGTATACCATCATTTTTCTCAATTTTGTGATCAAATTATCATATGATCTAAGTGGAAAGCAGATGGATATTTACGAATTATTAATACCTAACTAAATAGATACAGTTTTCCGATCGCCAGATTGAAAACCAATTCCAAGACTTTTTCGCAAATAAAATATTTGTAGGTTACGATGAGATGAAGTTATCCAAGAAGTTTCAGGCGGATGTTAATAATTTTATAGAAAGGGGAAGGGGTCTGTATCACGGACTATAATTGAAATTTAAAAAATATCGAACTTCAAAATTGTAATTACCGAAATAATTTTAAGTATCATTTAAAACATAACAGAATAGAAAAAAAAATTCAGGTAAAATGAACTTTAAAAAAAACAAGATGACAGCCACAAGTTGATAAACTGCATTAATTGGCGAATACAGTTGGAATTAATGGCGACAGAATGAACGATAAGCTCACTACTTCCTTTCGAGATAAGCGGCTGGGTTCATTCTGTCGTCCATAGATCTTCGGTCATGCAACCGATGACTTAAAATGCATTCTCCGACATTTACTTGACCTTTCAAGGCCAAACGTGAAGCAACTCGCAATATGGTAATGAAGGTGAAGTCTTTTTAGCTTTATATCAATAATAAATACCTTAGCAGTGTGAAGATTGAGGGTTTAACTTAAAGGAAACATAATTGTTCGTTAGAGTATGAAAACTCTCAGGCACAAAGCAACAGATACGGTATACTTTTGCTTCCTCACTACCGAAGGTAGGGAAGCATTGTGTTCGTGCGAGAAATTAAAAAAAATTGTTTGCTCAGAATCGAAAATTTTCACTCGCGTTTTACGTTTCAGACATCAAGGATCAAATTTGGTTCGGTGTCTGTCTGTCTGTCTGTCAGTCTGTCTGTCTGTCTGTCTGTCTGTCTGTCAGTCTGTCTGTCTGTCTGTCTGTAGTCAAATCGATGTGACGGGCATATCACCTAGTACCGTTCATCCAATCTTCATGAAATTTTCAGGGATTATGCTGATCGGTGCCTAGATGGTCCCATATCAATTTTATCAAATTCCACCCAGCACTTCCGCTTACGCACGCGCAAACGTATATTTTTAGATATGCCAATATTTCAGAAAGGGCTCGTTCGATTTGGCTCAAAGTTAGATGAAAGGTAGACTTTGGTGAAAAAATAATGTAGTGTCAACTTCATTGAATTGCGTCCAACACTTTCTCTTATATGTGCACTACCACTCCGCCGTCCGCGCATTTTTTCTGAAACTACTAGACCGATTTTTTTCGAATTTGGATATAAAATCAGAGGTCACCCGAGGATCATCCTCCTTCAACGACATTACTATTCGCCTTCTAGTTTCAAAATGGCGGCCGAAAAACCTGCGTGGCTATAGACTGTAGCGCCTAAACGAATGAACCGATTTTAATGAAACTTCGCTAAAGTCATTTTCTCTACGCCCTCTAAATTTATCTATACTACATACTTCAACGAAAAGAAGCTCAAAAAAAGTTACGAGGGATGGTAAAATTAAATTCCGAATAACTCAAGAAGTATACACATTTATGTCAATATTGTATATGGTTTTTTAGAAGTTTACGGAATTTCTTAAAAAACAAAAAAAAATTCGTCAAAATCGGACAATTATGAGCAAAGATATCGTCTCTAGTTTTTTTTAGATGTGCTATTGCAAAAGGTTTATCTTTTTTTTGATTTCTGAATGTGTTACTGAAGTAATGCTATTTTTTTATCACATTACTAATGATTAAAAAAGATTTTAGTCCAATAATTAGAATCACCTTTTATTTATTTTTCTTTATAACTAGGAATTTAATGTTACTTTATCTTTCGTGCTGAAGCCCCTCCTCCAAAATTAAATCTTGATTCGGTAATGTATATACTATTATTAGATCATAAGTTCGTATGTAATAATTTTCAACTTTAATTCTATGTGTATTAAAGGTGATATTTTGTAGTCTGCAACTGATATAAGT
Source organism: Nezara viridula (assembly GCA_928085145.1). NCBI lineage: Eukaryota > Metazoa > Arthropoda > Insecta > Hemiptera > Pentatomidae > Nezara > Nezara viridula. The sequence continues at coordinate 95,185,673 of OV725077.1, forward strand.
AGTCTGCTACTATGGAAAATAGCAGATAATAATAAAATATGAAATTATTCTAATAAAGCATAAAGAAATATTGAGTTTTTATGCACAATTGTAAAACAATAATTACATTTATACATACGACCTTTTGAACTAACAGTATTGAAATTCATGTTCAGTATGCATTTTTTTTATTTATTTATCTTTTTATTAAGCATAATTAAGTATGGAATATTCAAATACGATCCTCTGTTGTTGAATGTTGAAGGGTAACTGTAATCAGCTATTCCGATTCTGCTTCTCTCAGAGATTTTATTCTCATTCGAAAAATTGTATACCTTGTAATATACAACGGAAACGGTGAGGAAGCTATACTGACCTTACTTGGCAGACGTTTTTTAATATACAACGTGTTATTAGATGAATACTTTTATGTTAAAAATATTTTAAGTCTGACGAACGATATTTTAATAATTGCTTCATAATTTTTAAAACTTTATAAATAATGTTAAAAATATTAAAACAACGAATTTTATCAATGAAAACCATGAAATTCTTTCTTTTTTTTTCTCTCTCAGAGCAATGCTAGAAATGAGCTTTATTTTGTACAAAACAAAACAAAGTAAAGCAAAAAGCAAGATGATTTAAATAAAAATGGTTGAAATACCTACTGAACTATATAGAATTTATTCATCGAGGCTTATTAGTTTTGAACAAAATTATTCGTTATTTGATACATAAATACAATGTACCTTAGTCAAAAACTTGGGTTTTACTTCTTTTTTATTTTATAAAAGTAACAATGAGTAATAGCATGAACATTAATTAAAAGCCTAATATAATATATAATTATAATAAATGCACTTATGTTATCACAAAAGTTTAATACAGCAATAATTGTATTTTGCAATTTTTATTTAAACAAAAATTAGAAGTCTAGGATAAGTGATACTAGAATGACAATTGTATTAAGAACTATTCCTTGAGTTTCCGCACTCAAATTTATACTATTCAAGGACACAAAAGATAATCAGTTTCATTTTCCAATGTCAAATATAAACTCTTGAAAACTGTGACAAACCAATTTACCGAAATTTAACACTCCTACACGTTTTGAGTTTATATATATGTATATATAAAATTATTTTCTCATATATTTTCAGAGTTACTGATAAAATTCTTTATATTTAACTTTTTAAATTAAATAGTTTAAATAACTTCCAGATCACTGAATAATAAGAACTATTGAAAATTTAATGGCTTATTCTACTGGAATGTGCTTGACCTAATAGAAGCAGAGAACCTTTGACCTTAACATTGGAGCAAGCTGAGCTAGTGAGTGATCTAGGTTATGATTGGATGATAAGAACTCATCTTGCTTCTTATCATAAATATTTCATATGCCTGTAAGATTCATTGTCGACCAGTAAAATGAGGATTTAAACATAAATACAGTACTTCATTAAAAATAATATATAACTGATCTATAATAGAAAAAATTATGAAGATAAATTAATGATTCATGAAAGGGCTATTAATATGTTGGCAATAAATTTGTGATGATTTATTTCAATGATTTATTTCAGGCAAATGAATTAATTCCTTTGATAAATGAAAATTTTAGATATCATTCATAATTACCACCAAAATAGCAAAATCCTCTGTCAATTCAGTTTAAGGTGCATTTTTAGAATCTTAATAAATACACAAAATACCATTAAAACTATTAATAAATTCATGAAAGATAATAACACTTTTAATTAACACAAAATAAACTAATTAAAAGTTTTAATGACAAATCATACCATTGATAATGATATGATTTATATTTTAACATAAAAATACAAAAAAATAATTGGTCAGATTACATACCTTAATAGCTTTGTATTTTTTCTTGGTTGCAGTATTCAAGTCTTCATGAACCTTATCCAACAGCCAAAGCAAAAATTCTTGAGCATCGTGTTGGTTATTACCGCGGAACTGACTACCGTACTTATCAACAATGAGTTTAAACTTGTTTGATATTTCTGGATCATATTGACAAGACCAAATGGATTTTAGAAGAAGAGCCAGGTGCTGGGTTACTTCTCCCTTTGTCCCATGTTTTTTGGAGTTTATTTTGTTACGACGTGACAGATCAGCCTTATACTGATCCAGAACAAAATATTCAGCAAGAATATCAGTATGGCTGAGACATTGTAATACTGCATTGATAAAACATGTATTGCCATGATTTCGAAGGCCTATTACCCCAGGAACTTTATCATTAGGAAAATTCCCTGGCCTAACAGGTGGTACACGAATATCAGAAGATGATAAGGACATAGGAGGGCGTCCTCCACAACCATAATTAGAACACAAGTTCTTATTATTGTATAAGCTTAAGTTTGATACTTTTTGTACATATTTTATGAATTTATTCCAGGAGGGCCGTAACAAATGTTTCTTGTACTTGTTGTCAAGATCCATATCATTTATCAGCATTGAATTTTTAGCATTTTCAACATCTTTTGATTTGTTCTTTCTTCTACTTGCTCTAGTAGCAGTTAAGGCATTCCTGGTAAATGAAAATGTACGTTTCAATTTCGATTCTTGACTGTTAGCTGGGCTTGTTTCATTATTTTTTAATGTACCGAAGTTTTCACATACCAATTCTCCATCGGCCGCTGGCATTTTGGTCTGCAAACTAGATGTCACCTCCGACATGACTTAAACATAGTAAAATCACTGCACTTCAACATAAAATGACTGTTTACCCACTTAAAGGCACAAAACCGGTTGAACAACACCTCACACCTCTCCAACTGTAATGGTGGAGTTAACAGAGACAGATATGAACAGTTCAGTACTGCCAACGTTTTAAAAAAAAAATACTCTTTGCAACTTATATTTTTAAATAACCTTTGCTAAATAAATGTTTAAAATATTGCATTTTAAACTTTTTATATTCTAAATAAAATGTATACCGATCAAAAAGGGTATATTCATAACAGATAATCGATCTATCATTTTTCGTTTTGATAAATAGAATTCGATGCGCGCCATTATTCGTAACTAATTGAATTGGTGGCAGAAATGGGCAAATGCTACTCTGAATACAGAGTACGGAGTATTTTATTCAAATACTGACCTTTTTAGAGTACAAAAGAATTTAATTGCTACTTCAGTTGATGTCAAACGATTAACTGAAGTTATTGAATTCCAAATAGTGATTCAATTGAGTAAAATACTTGGTACTTCATACTCAGAGTAGCATTTGCCCATCTCTGGTGATTAAAAATAATCTAAGCAGGTAGCTATTATTTAATTTTTAGATACCCAGGGTTTCTTTAAAAAAAAATGAAGTTATAATTTTTATTAATAGTTCATTCAATTATCATTATCTAATTTAAAAAAATAATTTATATTATAAAAACACTACTTATTATACTTACAAACTGATTATTTCTTATTACTCCGATGCACTAAATTAACCTCTAGTAAGCTATATATATTTTTTAATATGATTCAATTGTGAGGAAAGGTGTATACAATTGTATAAGCACGAATTATTTGTTAAGGATGACCATTAAGTAAATTGGATTTAGATAGGATTATTAGTGGAAACATGAATTGACTTGTGGACATGAATTGAAGTGGAAACATGAATAAATCAATTACTTGTCTTAGGTGAAATACAAGTTGAGTTTATTGTTGTTTTTATAGTTTAGATTTTTCATACCTCATTCATTTGTGCCTACATTTAAAAAACAAAATAATAATACTTCAATTATATCAAATTAAGTCATTTTAAACATATTCTTTTCTAATTTCTTCTATTAATGTGGCATCTAATTTCTGTTAAATAACCATACTAGGTTGTGATTTCTATGATAAATATTTTCAAGTTAATACACCATAGAATACATTTATTGCAGATATCTCCTTTTGTTTATACATTATCCCTTGCCACACAATTCAGGTATCGTAGGCGTGGTCTTCCTACTTTCCTAGAGCCTTGTTTATTGCTCTCCATAGTTTTTTTTGGTGATTTCATCGTTTTGCATTCTCGCCACATGTCCTGCCCATCGCAGTCTTATGATTCTTATGATATCCGGCTTCTTGAATAGATTGTAAAGCTCTATATTATGTCTAATCCTCCAATTCTGTTCATCGCGCACAGGACCATAGATTCTGCGGAGCACCTTCCGCTCAAATAACGCTAGGGGTCGCTCGTCTCCTTGCGTCATGGTCCAGGCTTCGGAGCCATACATCAGTACCGGACGAATGAGCGTTTTATAAAGCTGTGTCTTTGTGCTGCGAGTTTAGTTTTGAAATGCTTATTTAGGCAAAAATAGTACTTGTTTGCCACTACTATCCTTCTCTTGATCTCTAGGTTTCCTCTGTTTTCTCTATTTACCAGAGATCCCTGATATGCAAACTCATTAACTCTCTGGAACTTATAGTGTGCGATCTCCAGGTGCTGTTCTCGGGCTGTAGTACTGTCTCTAATACACACATACTTAGTTTTTGCTTCGTTAACAACCAGTCCTAACCTCCTAGCTACTGCTTCTAGTAGGACAAACGCTTCTTTCATAGCATTCATCGATATGGCCATTATGTCGATGTCATCGGCATATGCAAGTAGCTGCATGGTCTTATTCAATAGCGTACCAGTAGTCTGGATGCCAGAATCCCTCACAGCTTTTTCGAATGCCAGGTTAAATACGAGGCATGCAAGAGCATCTCCTTGTCGCAGTCCTTTAGTTGTCATGAACCTCTGTGATAAGTCTCCCTGTACTCGGACGACTCACTCTACGCCCATCATGATCATCCTAACGAGGCGGACCAGTTTTGGTGGTAAGTTCATTCCAATGATTGCCCTGTATAACTGCTCTCTATCGATGCTATCGTAAGCAGCTTTAAAATCTATAAAGAGATGGTGGGTTTTAACATTTTACTCCATAGTTTTCTCCAGAAACATTCTAAGGGTGAATATCTGATCAGTGGTCGATTTTCCTCTTCTGAATCCACACTGGTATTTGACGATCTCTAGCTCTACAAACGGCAGAAGCCTCTGTAAGAGCACGTTTGAGAGAACTTTTTAAGCACTGGAGAGCAGAAAAATGCCTCTATAATTTTCACAATTAAGTTTATCTCCTTTCTTGTATATAGGGCATATCGCGGACTTGTTCCAATCCTTAGGTAATTTCTCTTCAGTCCATATACTCAAGAATAGCACGCGTAAGATTTTTATTAGTTTGGTTCCCCTATATTTGTATAGTTCGCCTGGGAGTCCATCAAATCCCGGGGTCTTGTTGTTTTTTAGCTTTCTTATTGCCACCTCTACTTCCCCATAATCTGTTGGTTCCAGATCATCATCGGCACTATAACCAGGTGTTACAGCATCCTCATCAATGTTGTTATTTCTCAATCCTTCAGTAAGGAGGTCTTCGAAATATCTTCTCCATCTATCTAAAATACCCGTATTTTCCGTCAGAAGATTACCATTTCCATCTCTGCATGAAGAAATTACTGGTTGATAAGGTTTGCGCCCTTCGTTAATTTTTTGGTAAAATTTCCTCTCTTCGTTTAGATTCCTGTGTTCTTCAATGGTCTCCAACTCATTGCTTTCGTATTCCCGTTTTTTTCTCTTGTATAACCTTTTTTCAATTCTTCTTTTTTCACGATATTCCTCAGTTGCAGCTCGAGTATTTCTTTTTGAAGCATTTTTTTATATATGCCTCAATCTTCACTGCAGTCACCAAATGACACTCTTCATCGAACCAGGGAGATCTGACTGACCTTTCCTGCTTACCCAGAACTTATTCAACTGCCGAATCCAGCGAAACTTTGAACGCATCCCATATACTATCAATATTATGATCATCTTAAACATCTAGAGTTACTGATTTTAGATTTATTCGCTCCTCATATACTTGACGCACATCTAGATTTTTCAGTTTATTCGTAACATACTTTTTTAGCTTTTGTCTTTCTGTTCTTGCGTTCGTGTTCGCTATCCCAGCCCTGATTCTGGCAATAAATGGTCAGAATCAATGTTGGCTCCTCTGTAGGTTCTGACATTGATCAGATTTGAGCGATGTCTTGCACTAATCAAGATATGATTTATAGTTCTTCCATCTAGGGTTTCCACGTACCTTTATGAATATTTTTATGTGGGAAGAGCGTGCTCCCTATGATTAGGTTTTTAGATGCGGCAAAGCTCACTAATCTTTGTCCATTATCATTAGTGTCATTGTGATCTTATGTGACATATTATCTTTATGTCAGCACTAGGGCATGTATCTACTGTTTTTTCAAGAGTCTCGTAAAACTCATCCCTTTCTATGCCATCTGAAATTTCCGTGGGGCATGAGCGCTGAAAAGGCTATAATTAAAAAAAATTCCTTTTATTCTTAAGTAGCAAATTCTGGGATTTACAGGCTTGAAATCTGTAATTAACGACCTTGCATTCTTACGAACAATAAATCCGGTACCGAAGATATGGCGCTTATTATGGCAGCTATAATATATAGTATGGCTCTTCTTTTCAATGATTCCATGTCCTTATTATCAATTGGTGAAGAACTTTCAGAGAATAGCGGCTTTGTACAAAAAAACGGTAATTATTTCAAACGGTGCTCCACCGGCCATTTACATTTAACATTTACATTTTTATTTATTTTTTTATACTAATAAAATTATCTTAAGACAGAAATACTATGCCAGAAACTTCTGGGAGAGTGTAGCAACAACTTCCCAAACTTTCATGGCGATCGGATGAATGTTTTAGTAATGCATAAAGGACACACAGACAGACATACATTCATTTATATATAGAGATTATTTGAATTATATTTCATTCAATATTTCTCTAATTTGTCAATATGTCTTTTATTAATAGGCTAAAATTAATTATTCTTACGCGCTTAATAGTTTGTTTTTTATTCTAAACAAGTGGCAGCCTCCAGACTGCCACCCCCAAACAATTGCCTGGGTTGCCAGTCCCCAAGGCCAGCACTGCTGTTATAAATTTTGTACAGTGGCTTAATAATACAGTGCGGTCATATGGATGAGGCGGCCATATTGGATCGGCGGGAAACTAATATTTGAATAGTCTCTCTTTGTTATTTCAATTTAAAAATTAATTATTGTTACAAACTATTAACTAGAATGGTTTAGGAGATAGAATTAAAGTTGGGCAAGTTGAATGAAACATATGAATCACTTATATCACACGAAAATAAATAATAAAATCAAAGAACAATATTTTGTTTTTTTCTATTTAACTTCTTTTAAAATATATTTCAATAAACTTTGGCATATTGGGATTTCCATTTTATTCATCTAATTCTCTCATTGGTAAATTTCACAATTATATTTATATAATTATTAAAACATTAAACAAAAACTGAGTGAAAATTAACTTTCATTGGAAAACCAGAAACTCAATTCTGTCAGCAACCATGAAACTATTTTTAATATTCTCCTTTGAAAAAAACAAAACTTTAAATAAATGTAAATTATTTAATAAATATAAATTATTTAATGTAAATTTAATAAATATAAATTATTTAATGTAAATTTAATAAATATAAATTATTTAATGTAAATTTAATAAATATAAATTATTTAATGTAAATTTAATAAATATAAATTATTTAATGTAAATTTAATAAATATAAATTATTTAATGTGAATTTAATAAATACAAATTATTTAATGTAAATTTAATAAATATAAATTATTTAATGTAAATTTAATAAATATAAATTATTTAATGTAAATTTAATAAATATAAATTATTTAATGTAAATTTAATAAATATAAATTATTTAATGTAAATTTAATAAATATAAATTATTTAATGTAAATTTAATAAATATAAATTATTTAATGTAAATTTAATAAATATAAATTATTTAATGTAAATTTAATAAATATAAATTATTTAATGTAAATTTAATAAATATAAATTATTTAATGTAAATTTAATGAATATAAATTATTTAATGTGAATTTAATAAATATAATTTATTTATTTTTACTTTGTTACTTGTGACTGAACACCACAACTAGTGTTGCCCAAATGCGAGACCATGACGGGTCTTGGTCTTGCACAAGTCTCGCAACAGTCTTGCAGTAACCTTATTGGCTTATTATTATAGAGATATTACTGTAATTTTTCATATATGGGAAACCTAACTAAGCCCGAATGAAAAATTAAGAGTTAAATTCCAAAGGATATTGGTTATACCAATTCTTTACATATGGTAACTAAATTTTTCTGGTTTTAGTGACTATTTTACCTTAATTTTTATTCATGAAAAGGATTTTTTTTACCAGTCTTGGTCTTGGTCTTGCAACAGTTAGGCGGCCGTAGTCTTGGTCTTGCAAAGTGCATGACCAAGATCAATTTTGCACAACACTAACTATTATATATCCACTATTATTACAAATTTAAATAGTTCAAAATAGTCCCCGATCAATAGATTCATTTCTGATCATTGATATAAAGTATTTTTTATGAAATGGTTTACCTCTTACCATAATGTAGATATTGTATATTGCATCTAAAGTAGAAAAAAAATTGATCATTTTACTTTTAGGCCTGTTAAAGGTGGTAGGAGAGTATTTGTTTCGGAGTAGTGTAACTTAGTTTTTGTATAATTTGGAAATTTCTATTTACCATTCAATATCAATAAACCTGTTATCAATGAAATGGATTAATAATCCTAATATGATTAATTGTAATAATGTTCGTCACACCTGAATTTTTCATTAGTCGAGAATCTAAGATTTTTCTTGTTTTATTTATTTTTCATTACTTTTTTGGGAATAATATATTGTATGTTGGCTATAATATATTTTCAATTTTATCACACAGGATATACCAAGTAAAAATAACTTATAGTAAAACATAAAACTAAGGATAAAATACAATCAATTATCAATTGATTGAAGAACTATCCAATTTAACTTGAAAAAGAAAAAAGATAAAACAGAGAATATTTATTTACAAAGGAATTTAAATTTATAAATGCTCCACATATACATTTATAGATTTACTGCTAAAAACAGACAAATGAAGGAAATTGTTTTTACTAATTTAATTTATTTTAAGTCTAAATACAATAAATCTCTTAAGAATATTATCTTTAATATTGTGACAATGAATTATCTGTTCTGCATCAACAGAACTCATTTTTTTCTATGAAAAATTCTCTTAAATCACCTCTTACTAAGTTGATTTGCCTCATATAGGTTTCAAAAATGACTTAATCATTTAATTGTTTACTTTATTTTATTGATTTTCCTTTGTAATTCAGTGGTTATGAAAGAAAAAGATTGAAATTAAGTTTGATACTTGGTTATAGAAGATAATTTCTATAATTTCAGGCTACAAGCTAATACAATTTTTATTTTGGAGTCAGTGGTTTCAAGTATAAAATTGAAATTTGGTTTGCCTTTATAGTTATTGTTACTTTCAATAATAAAAATATGAGTGTAGTGGATGATCCTTAAATCATAGTTGAATTAAGTATAGTTGATGATCATTAAATGATAATCTTGACCTTAAACGATAAAAAACCAACTTGAATAAACATTAACAGTTTTAGAATTTCAATAATAAGAAAAATAATAATTTCATTTCAGAACTTTCGCAGCACAACAATCTATTTCTTAAAAATTAATCATGTTGATTATCATACCACTTATTCTTGCATAAAAGAAAACTACTTTTAGTTACTCGAAATCTCAATAAAGCTAAGCATCATCAACTATACTCATGTTTTAATGGTGAAAGTAACAATAACTATAAAGGAAAACCAAATTTCAATTTTATATTAGAAACAACTAACTTCAAGATAAAAATTGTGTTAGCTAGTAACCTCGAACTATAGGCACTATCTTCATATAACCAAGTTCCAAATTTGATTTCTTTCTTTTATTTCATTACCACTGAATTAAAAAGGAAAATTAATAAAATAAAGTAAAGAATTAAAGTATACTAACAATTTTAAGTCTATGAAGAAGAAACCAAACTTATCACTTTAAACACCAGTATGTATAACTATTAAATAAAACTACCTATTAGTAAACTAAATCTATAGCAACACAATTAAACTTTTAAACAAAGTATCACTAATAAAATAAGAGTCTGTTAAGATGAAACCTATCACTGAACATGAAACCAAAACTATCAGTTTAAACACTAAAACGTATAACTTTTCAATAAAAACTAACTATTAATAAACTAATCCTATCACTTAAACAACAAAATTAAGCTTCTAAACTAAAATACTGCTCATAAAATATGAAAATTTAACAGTTTTGAGTATCTTTAGAGCAAGCAAGTAGTAAGAGACGATCCAAGATGGCCAACCAATCAAAAATCGACTCCATATGACCGCACTGTATTATTAAGCCACTGTAAAATTTTGTAACTCTCCATTCAAGAAATAATTGTTGGAAATTTATGAAACTTTGTGTGAAATAAGACACATTTCTCTATATAAGTTCCCGGACTATAGAATTGTCAAACGAATTAGAATTAGCTTACGACAAACTATTATTTACATGTGAGAACTGAATGTTTTATTTTGAATGACAAAATCTTTATAATTAGATATAATGTAAAATCTCCATCTTTGATTGAATGATTTCAGCTTTTAAGAAGGAAATGAAACAAGTAAACCAAAATTACCTGGGTGACTTCAGAAGGAACAGATCAACTATTAACCAGATTTTCTTCTGCAGATAAATCATGGAAAAACAAAAGAATTCAATAAGATTATATGGATCCTTTTCATTGATTTTATGATTCCATCACCAGAAAGGAGCTGTGATGATGATCAGATGTAGGAAGAAGAAGAAATTCAAAATTGTATTATGGGGCTAACTAAGCATATTTTGTCCTAAGAAGTTTCCTATATAATAAACTGATAATTCAGGGTATGAAAATGACTGTATAAGACAATGATACAACCTGTGTTGACCTTTGCCGGTGCAATCTGGACCCTACGCAAGATCCTGGCTGAAAAGATTGATAGGTTTGAGAGAAAAGTGTTGAGAAACATCATGGAGCCTATCTGGCTAAATCCGTTTGTGCCCCTTGAGAAGGCAAAGAGAGATCTGTGCGACTTATACGATGATCTCCGAGCTTCCCATTTTTTGCAAATTCAGCACTTTGCGAAACTTTGAACGCATCCCATATACTATCAATATTATGATCATCTTAAACATCTAGAGTTACTGATTTTAGATTTATTCGCTCCTCATATACTTGACGCACATCTAGATTTTTCAGTTTATTCGTAACATACTTTTTTAGCTTTTGTCTTTCTGTTCTTGCGTTCGTGTTCGCTATCCCAGCCCTGATTCTGGCAATAAATGGTCAGAATCAATGTTGGCTCCTCTGTAGGTTCTGACATTGATCAGATTTGAGCGATGTCTTGCACTAATCAAGATATGATTTATAGTTCTTCCATCTAGGGTTTCCACGTACCTTTATGAATATTTTTATGTGGGAAGAGCGTGCTCCCTATGATTAGGTTTTTAGATGCGGCAAAGCTCACTAATCTTTGTCCATTATCATTAGTGTCATTGTGATCTTATGTGACATATTATCTTTATGTCAGCACTAGGGCATGTATCTACTGTTTTTTCAAGAGTCTCGTAAAACTCATCCCTTTCTATGCCATCTGAAATTTCCGTGGGGCATGAGCGCTGAAAAGGCTATAATTAAAAAAAATTCCTTTTATTCTTAAGTAGCAAATTCTGGGATTTACAGGCTTGAAATCTGTAATTAACGACCTTGCATTCTTACGAACAATAAATCCGGTACCGAAGATATGGCGCTTATTATGGCAGCTATAATATATAGTATGGCTCTTCTTTTCAATGATTCCATGTCCTTATTATCAATTGGTGAAGAACTTTCAGAGAATAGCGGCTTTGTACAAAAAAACGGTAATTATTTCAAACGGTGCTCCACCGGCCATTTACATTTAACATTTACATTTTTATTTATTTTTTTATACTAATAAAATTATCTTAAGACAGAAATACTATGCCAGAAACTTCTGGGAGAGTGTAGCAACAACTTCCCAAACTTTCATGGCGATCGGATGAATGTTTTAGTAATGCATAAAGGACACACAGACAGACATACATTCATTTATATATAGAGATTATTTGAATTATATTTCATTCAATATTTCTCTAATTTGTCAATATGTCTTTTATTAATAGGCTAAAATTAATTATTCTTACGCGCTTAATAGTTTGTTTTTTATTCTAAACAAGTGGCAGCCTCCAGACTGCCACCCCCAAACAATTGCCTGGGTTGCCAGTCCCCAAGGCCAGCACTGCTGTTATAAATTTTGTACAGTGGCTTAATAATACAGTGCGGTCATATGGATGAGGCGGCCATATTGGATCGGCGGGAAACTAATATTTGAATAGTCTCTCTTTGTTATTTCAATTTAAAAATTAATTATTGTTACAAACTATTAACTAGAATGGTTTAGGAGATAGAATTAAAGTTGGGCAAGTTGAATGAAACATATGAATCACTTATATCACACGAAAATAAATAATAAAATCAAAGAACAATATTTTGTTTTTTTCTATTTAACTTCTTTTAAAATATATTTCAATAAACTTTGGCATATTGGGATTTCCATTTTATTCATCTAATTCTCTCATTGGTAAATTTCACAATTATATTTATATAATTATTAAAACATTAAACAAAAACTGAGTGAAAATTAACTTTCATTGGAAAACCAGAAACTCAATTCTGTCAGCAACCATGAAACTATTTTTAATATTCTCCTTTGAAAAAAACAAAACTTTAAATAAATGTAAATTATTTAATAAATATAAATTATTTAATGTAAATTTAATAAATATAAATTATTTAATGTAAATTTAATAAATATAAATTATTTAATGTAAATTTAATAAATATAAATTATTTAATGTAAATTTAATAAATATAAATTATTTAATGTAAATTTAATAAATATAAATTATTTAATGTAAATTTAATAAATACAAATTATTTAATGTAAATTTAATAAATATAAATTATTTAATGTAAATTTAATAAATATAAATTATTTAATGTAAATTTAATAAATATAAATTATTTAATGTAAATTTAATAAATATAAATTATTTAATGTAAATTTAATAAATATAAATTATTTAATGTAAATTTAATAAATATAAATTATTTAATGTAAATTTAATAAATATAAATTATTTAATGTAAATTTAATAAATATAAATTATTTAATGTAAATTTAATAAATATAAATTATTTAATGTAAATTTAATGAATATAAATTATTTAATGTGAATTTAATAAATATAATTTATTTATTTTTACTTTGTTACTTGTGACTGAACACCACAACTAGTGTTGCCCAAATGCGAGACCATGACGGGTCTTGGTCTTGCACAAGTCTCGCAACAGTCTTGCAGTAACCTTATTGGCTTATTATTATAGAGATATTACTGTAATTTTTCATATATGGGAAACCTAACTAAGCCCGAATGAAAAATTAAGAGTTAAATTCCAAAGGATATTGGTTATACCAATTCTTTACATATGGTAACTAAATTTTTCTGGTTTTAGTGACTATTTTACCTTAATTTTTATTCATGAAAAGGATTTTTTTTACCAGTCTTGGTCTTGGTCTTGCAACAGTTAGGCGGCCGTAGTCTTGGTCTTGCAAAGTGCATGACCAAGATCAATTTTGCACAACACTAACTATTATATATCCACTATTATTACAAATTTAAATAGTTCAAAATAGTCCCCGATCAATAGATTCATTTCTGATCATTGATATAAAGTATTTTTTATGAAATGGTTTACCTCTTACCATAATGTAGATATTGTATATTGCATCTAAAGTAGAAAAAAAATTGATCATTTTACTTTTAGGCCTGTTAAAGGTGGTAGGAGAGTATTTGTTTCGGAGTAGTGTAACTTAGTTTTTGTATAATTTGGAAATTTCTATTTACCATTCAATATCAATAAACCTGTTATCAATGAAATGGATTAATAATCCTAATATGATTAATTGTAATAATGTTCGTCACACCTGAATTTTTCATTAGTCGAGAATCTAAGATTTTTCTTGTTTTATTTATTTTTCATTACTTTTTTGGGAATAATATATTGTATGTTGGCTATAATATATTTTCAATTTTATCACACAGGATATACCAAGTAAAAATAACTTATAGTAAAACATAAAACTAAGGATAAAATACAATCAATTATCAATTGATTGAAGAACTATCCAATTTAACTTGAAAAAGAAAAAAGATAAAACAGAGAATATTTATTTACAAAGGAATTTAAATTTATAAATGCTCCACATATACATTTATAGATTTACTGCTAAAAACAGACAAATGAAGGAAATTGTTTTTACTAATTTAATTTATTTTAAGTCTAAATACAATAAATCTCTTAAGAATATTATCTTTAATATTGTGACAATGAATTATCTGTTCTGCATCAACAGAACTCATTTTTTTCTATGAAAAATTCTCTTAAATCACCTCTTACTAAGTTGATTTGCCTCATATAGGTTTCAAAAATGACTTAATCATTTAATTGTTTACTTTATTTTATTGATTTTCCTTTGTAATTCAGTGGTTATGAAAGAAAAAGATTGAAATTAAGTTTGATACTTGGTTATAGAAGATAATTTCTATAATTTCAGGCTACAAGCTAATACAATTTTTATTTTGGAGTCAGTGGTTTCAAGTATAAAATTGAAATTTGGTTTGCCTTTATAGTTATTGTTACTTTCAATAATAAAAATATGAGTGTAGTGGATGATCCTTAAATCATAGTTGAATTAAGTATAGTTGATGATCATTAAATGATAATCTTGACCTTAAACGATAAAAAACCAACTTGAATAAACATTAACAGTTTTAGAATTTCAATAATAAGAAAAATAATAATTTCATTTCAGAACTTTCGCAGCACAACAATCTATTTCTTAAAAATTAATCATGTTGATTATCATACCACTTATTCTTGCATAAAAGAAAACTACTTTTAGTTACTCGAAATCTCAATAAAGCTAAGCATCATCAACTATACTCATGTTTTAATGGTGAAAGTAACAATAACTATAAAGGAAAACCAAATTTCAATTTTATATTAGAAACAACTAACTTCAAGATAAAAATTGTGTTAGCTAGTAACCTCGAACTATAGGCACTATCTTCATATAACCAAGTTCCAAATTTGATTTCTTTCTTTTATTTCATTACCACTGAATTAAAAAGGAAAATTAATAAAATAAAGTAAAGAATTAAAGTATACTAACAATTTTAAGTCTATGAAGAAGAAACCAAACTTATCACTTTAAACACCAGTATGTATAACTATTAAATAAAACTACCTATTAGTAAACTAAATCTATAGCAACACAATTAAACTTTTAAACAAAGTATCACTAATAAAATAAGAGTCTGTTAAGATGAAACCTATCACTGAACATGAAACCAAAACTATCAGTTTAAACACTAAAACGTATAACTTTTCAATAAAAACTAACTATTAATAAACTAATCCTATCACTTAAACAACAAAATTAAGCTTCTAAACTAAAATACTGCTCATAAAATATGAAAATTTAACAGTTTTGAGTATCTTTAGAGCAAGCAAGTAGTAAGAGACGATCCAAGATGGCCAACCAATCAAAAATCGACTCCATATGACCGCACTGTATTATTAAGCCACTGTAAAATTTTGTAACTCTCCATTCAAGAAATAATTGTTGGAAATTTATGAAACTTTGTGTGAAATAAGACACATTTCTCTATATAAGTTCCCGGACTATAGAATTGTCAAACGAATTAGAATTAGCTTACGACAAACTATTATTTACATGTGAGAACTGAATGTTTTATTTTGAATGACAAAATCTTTATAATTAGATATAATGTAAAATCTCCATCTTTGATTGAATGATTTCAGCTTTTAAGAAGGAAATGAAACAAGTAAACCAAAATTACCTGGGTGACTTCAGAAGGAACAGATCAACTATTAACCAGATTTTCTTCTGCAGATAAATCATGGAAAAACAAAAGAATTCAATAAGATTATATGGATCCTTTTCATTGATTTTATGATTCCATCACCAGAAAGGAGCTGTGATGATGATCAGATGTAGGAAGAAGAAGAAATTCAAAATTGTATTATGGGGCTAACTAAGCATATTTTGTCCTAAGAAGTTTCCTATATAATAAACTGATAATTCAGGGTATGAAAATGACTGTATAAGACAATGATACAACCTGTGTTGACCTTTGCCGGTGCAATCTGGACCCTACGCAAGATCCTGGCTGAAAAGATTGATAGGTTTGAGAGAAAAGTGTTGAGAAACATCATGGAGCCTATCTGGCTAAATCCGTTTGTGCCCCTTGAGAAGGCAAAGAGAGATCTGTGCGACTTATACGATGATCTCCGAGCTTCCCATTTTTTGCAAATTCAGCACTTCAAATGGCCAGGACATGTAATCAGGAGGAATGATGTTAGGGCAGCCAGGCAATTATATTATGGAATCCCGGATGGAGTCAGACAGGGTGGAAGACCAAAGGGAAGGTGGAAAGATTTGGTGGTTGATAACTTGATTATGGATAGTTGGAGTGTCCAGCAATTTATACCAAAAAGGTTAAAAAAATCAGTGAGTGACACTCAAGCTCACTAAGAATCAGACAATGTCGAGGATTGTTGGTCTTTATTTGACAGTTAGCACTATTGAAACTGATGATCATATAAGGATGCCACGGTGGTCCCAGAAACAATTGGCTGAAATAAAATAGAAAAACAGTTTTATGGAAACATTACCTTGCTATAAAACCCTGAGTAAAAATAAAACATTCAAAAATCAAAGAAAGGTAGCAGTAATCTAGGCAAAGAAAAAGGCACGTAAATATTTCTTGAGAAATTAGAGACTAATGTAGACGTAAATCAAAAACTTTTTAAGTGTGTCAAAATTAAACCTGAAGGAAAGATAATCCATCCTAAATTTTATGAAGGACAGAAGTAGAAAACTCTTGAATAAAAACAAGTAAATAATGAATGGTTGGAAGAATATTTTCAAGAACTACTTGGTGAAACTGATACATGAACAGGTAAGGTAACAATCATGAACCGCAAAGAATTTGGGGGAAGGATGATTATACAGAAGAATGATTGAATGAAGATTGTGAAAATTAGCAGACCAAGATGGTATAACACCTGAAATATCCTGAAAAGAAGTAGATGAAAAAAAAAATGTCTCCAACTTGTAAACCAAATCTGGAGAGAAAAAAGAATTGGTATCCTTCTAATATTAGGAATTCTCACCAATTCCCATATACAAAAAAGGAGATATCAGAAAGTGTGGAAACCATAGTAGTATTTCCTTATTATGTGTCCTATGCAAGACAGATGCACGGAACCTTTATTCTTATCATTCTGCAAAAAAGGCTAAGGAATAAAATGTAATTTATAGCCCTAACATTTATGTTTTCATGAAAATAAATTGAAACAATCATTAAGTTTCTTTATTTTAAATGAAAATTTTAGTTAGAAACATTAAGTTTGTCATTTATAAATATGCATCAATTCGTACGATAGAAATCTGGAAGAAAAATAAAATTAATATAAATAAAATAACCACCTTAAATGAAAAATCATTATTTTTATTTTTATAAATAAAGTGTGCTTTTAGGCAATTATGTGTATTACAATACATCCTGTTTTTCAACAGTTAATTGAAGTCTTTATGCAAAAACATGGGTACTTTTAGGTAACTGGTTAGAACAATCACATCATTTCTTTACAAAAATTGAGGTGAATCTCAAATTTTTTCCTAATAAACCTCAACTTAATTAATATGGACTTAAAGCTCATTAAACGAGGAAGTTTTTCTAAAAGGGGATTAAATGTAGTACAACTTCTTCTTCTTCTTTCTCTTCCACCCATTTGCCTCTTTGGAGGTGCTTCCAGCCATCGGTTCCATGCATCCCTGTTCCCGGCAAGGTTCCTCATCTCTTCCAGGGTCTTCCCTCTTCGTCTTCCAATATTCTTGGAAGATAGGTTCTTGGTCGCCCTCTCGGTCTTCTCCCCATCGGCCTCACCTCTAGGGTTTTAACTGGGTCTCTGCGGTGGTCCATCCGGCAGACATACCCATACCATCTCAGCTGTCTCCTCTCCAGAGTTTTTAGCGCGGGGCGTATCTTTAGCTAGTCCCTGATCCTGTCATTTCGGACACAGTCTCTCCGCATTTTCCCCACAATTCTTCTGAGAAACTTCATCTCAGTGGCAGTAACACGGCTTTGTAACCTCTCATTTAGGATGCAACTCTCTGTACCATAAAGAAGTACCGGTAGAAAGACAGACTTGAACAGATGGAGCTTCACATCCTGGCCCTCTTTCTTTTTTTCCGATTACGGTATTGCATAATGTATAGTAGATGGAATTTGCTTTTGATATCCTGCTTGAGACTTTCGAATCTACTTTTCCCGACCTATTGATTACTGTACCCAGATAGGCAAAGTCTGTCACCACCTCCATGACCTCTTCATTACAGACAATCTGGATATCCTTTCGAGTTCTGCCGAGAATTGATGGAGAATGCCTGCTTTTTTGAGAATTGATGGTCATTCCCTTCCTTTTCAATTCTTCATTCCACTCTGCTACTGCCTGCTGAAGTCGCTCGGGGGAATCTGCAATTATAACGATGTCATCTGCAAATAGGAGAAACTGTACAACTACAGGAAGCAAGTTCCAATGGCCCATGTGCATTCATGCTGTGCGCCTTTTGCAGATGGAGACGATCTCAACCATATAGACAATGAAGAGAAGGGGGCTTAGGGAATCGCCTTGTTTTACTCCTTTTTCGAGTCTAAATATTCCTGACTCTTATCCATTCAGGCGTACAATCCTTTCGGCTCTTGATGTGTCGATTTTATAGCCTTTAAAAGCTTTATTGGGATGTTTTTTGCCTTTAAGGATTCCCAAATTTCATTCTGGGGAACCGAATCAAATGCTGCCTTCAAGTCTAAGAAGGCAAGAGAAATATTTCGGTCTCGGTCCCAGGACTTCTCTATCACATTTCTCAAAGTAAAGATGTGATCATTTGTTTGCCTGTCGGGTCTAAAAGCACTTTGCTCTTCCAGGAGGTCAGGTTTCACCAGTGGTCTTAATCTGTTCTCTAGGATGGAGGTGTATAGTTTATAGAGGACTGGACACAGGCAGATAGGTCTGTAATCAGAGCAATCACTTTGTCTTCTTTTCTTATGTATGGGTATTAAAACATTTAATTCCCATTCCTTATGGATTCTTTCATATTCCCAAACTCTTTGGAAGAAGTTTTGAAGAGTTCCTACTAACTCTGGTCCACCATATTTTATAAATTCTGGAACTATGCTGTCTCGCCCTGCTGATTTTCCTGCCTTTGTCTTCGCTATTGCCTTCTCAACCTCCTCTTCTCTATCGGATAGTTTCCTTGGTCCTCTGGAAAGATTCTTAAAGCTTATTAAATGAGTTAGTTTTTCTAAAAGTGGGTTAAATGTAGTACAACTGAAGGAAAATAAAAAAAAATCACTAATAATTTATGATTGTGTTTGTCAGCTCAATAGTCGTCTTGAAATAGTTATAACAATTTTTAAAACTTTTGCTCAAAGTAAATTTTGTCTAGTTTACTATAGAGCAATGTTTAATTACTTGAATCAAATATTTTTTAAGCTATCACTTCCTATTCAACAAAAAACGTGACTCACATAAAAAAACACAAACATTAAATTTCCTACTTTTCTGCTGGAAATTGGGCAATTGTTTATATGAACTTTTTTGTAGATCTTGATGTCTACTATCAACCTTTTAAATATTTCCCTCTAGTTAGGGGACACCATATAGCTATCTATGGTTGCAGCATCAGGTTTTATTCCTGTGCCCAGGTTATCAATTATATTTTTTCTGAAGAAGACCTTCAAAGTGGGCTGAAACGTTGGCACACCTTGAATGGTTTTATACAAATTAACTTTTTAATTTATATGTGCCATAGCATTTATTTATGGGTTTCTATTTTAGTAAAAAAGTTTATTGGGTCACCTTTTTCTAATACTTCGTGCCGACCACAACCTTAATGAATTATTCCATACTTTTGGTCAATGGTAACGTGATCTATTTTCATAATGTACTTTACCTTCTGAAAATGGAACATTGCTGCTCTTACAGCAGGAGGTTTACAAATGGTTATTCGCTGTTATTATTTCCAAAGGAAGGGTTATGTAATAACTTCTCAGGAATCAATAAATACACAGAATAAATGAATCATTTTTTGACCTCTATTTTCTTATTCCTATAAAGTTTAATAAAAATATTTCTTTTGTGGACACGAAACATGCCTTTGTATGACGGTTCAAATGCTTCTCTTTAGAAATCTATACTATATACAGAAATTTTTTTTTATTTTTTTTTTTTATTTCTTTATGACATTTACAACTGTATTACATAAATACATCAAGTAAATTTGGATATAATTGATATAATGACATGAATACACTTGCTGAGTAACTACCCAATGGTAGCACTCTAATGATATGACTACATTAGGAGATCACGGGGCCATCTTCTTTTCAGACGCCTCGGAGGGTTATCAGGAATTGAAGAGGAAGCAAGGTTAGAAACGAGAGGGTTGGGATGATTCTGAAGTTTATTATGGAAGGATAGGTATCTGGATTGGGCCAGATCTAAAACATAAGGAACATTAAGATCTTTATGGATAATTTTATTAGTGACAAAGTAAGGAGCATTGAGGATTTTACGAAGGATTTTGGATTGTAAGGATTGGATGCGAGAGGAATTCGATGGTTTAGTGGAGCCCCATAGCTCAACTCCGTAAGTCCAAATAGGTCTTATTATAGTCAAGTATATGAGCCTTTTGTAATTAATGGGAAGTTTAGAGCGTTTGTCTAGTAAGTGCTGAAGTAATCGGAAACGTTGAGCGGTTTCTTGTCGTTTCAGTCTAGTATGAGGATTCCAAGTTAGTCGTTTGTCCAGGTGAAGTCCTAGGTATCGGATTTGCTCAACAGGGATAAGTGGAGTATTGTTAAAGGAAACTGTAGGACAGGAAGTCGTTGGTTTACGACAAAGGGTAAAGGTAATTTGGTGGGATTTATTGGAGTTTATATACAGAAATATAAATCAATAATATTTTATCCATTACAATTATAATATTACAAAACTATTACACAGTTTTTTCTTATATTTAATGTATGTACAATTTTTTGTTTAATTCATCAGAAATGAAGTGAAAAATCATCTCTAATTAAATTTTAATCTATACTTAAGTTTCTTATATTTATTTCATCACTAGAATCTTTTCTGCTTTGTTTATCATTAATTCTGTATTTTTCTTCTTCATCAAATAATGGTTTCATTCTTTCCATCCAGTCTGTGTATTTTTCTAAAAATCAGAAATTATGAAAATAATATTTTTCTAGATCCATTATATATACACACACACACACACACATATATATATGTGTGTGTATTCTAAAGACCACCTGTGAAGTTTACTTAATTATTTTAAGGTATAAATAAATAAATATCATAATTGTTCACACCTGGCGGTTGGGTACCTAAGCGAGGGTAACGACCCACGAGCCCAACCTTTTGTAAGTGGTAATAAAAACCCTTAAGAACCACCGACCAAGACCGACAACAGTCTCACACCTGAGTGTTTAAACAGGATCCAAAGAAACATTAACACCTTCCAGAAATACATAAAATATACCTGGTTAGTGGAATACCTTGACCTGGGGGAGAGGGCGTGGTCATCCCTTAGGCTAGGAATATTCAGCAAATCAGAAAAAAGTACAAAAAGAGAGGGGGTGACTGGAAGCTAGGACAGTTAGAGTTTTGAGGAGGACAACTTGATCAGGAGAGGCGGAGAGAGCAAGATGCAGACTGATAGCTGGGACTCAGGAGAGGACTTCAAGTTGGGACTCAAGTGAGGAAGGTTGAACATTGGGAGGAAGACGGAGGCTGAGGAGAGCGACATGGAAGGAGACTCGAAGGTGATGAAGAACCAGCTAGGAGGTAATAACCCTCATTTAGTAATAATGATGTAAACTCGTGTTGGCAACCAATAATCAGAAATAATTTGTAAATAGCATTCTCCTCTGGTATAATTCTCTAATATCATTGTATATAGGTGTTGGTTACTTAAATTTGTAAATATAATAGTTAGTAAACCATCTTGTTAATTTTACATTCTACCTTGCATGCCACCAAGTAGTAATAGAAACAAACAGTAAATTTAAAAACACGATACCTCTAGAAAAGAAATCCAATCAAAATTATATGGTTCAATCTAGGATACTACAGTAGGGGGTCTGTGGTATCTAACATTTAAATACATCATTAATATATTTTTAAGTTGATCGGTTCCCTTCTGGGACCGATATAAATACATATAAATACAAATAAATGCGGTTCCTGGAACCCCCTACTCACCGTAGAAACGCGAGGCCAGAAACATAGTAATACATATATATATATATATATATGTTGTATATACATATACATATGTTAGGAAAAAAATTAATAAACTAATATAAATATATAAATTATAATCAATGCCAGCCTTAGAGCCAAGCAACTTAGGCCCATTACGATTACACTAAATTACACTAATGTATAAAATGAATTAATTTTAGCCTATTAATGATTCAAATGAATTACAGATTTATTGAATGAAATATAATGAAGTAATATGCAATATTCTTCATATTGTTTTCATTTTATCTTCCTCATAAAGTGATTACTCTGGGATACCAAATGTATAAGGCTGTCACTGATTATCAGTAGCGAATCCAGGATTTAATTTTGGGGGGAGGGGGCTTCAGCCGGAAACTTTTTTTTTCGTATATATAACGGTAATTACTTTGGAAAAAAAAGAAATAAACTAACTACCTACGTGAAATGGTGTTTATATGATTCTTGAAGTCCTATTAAATGTAATTTCATGAACAATAATACATTAAGAGATAATTTTTCAATATTTTTTTCCATAAAACATGGTAATATTTGACCATTTTGGGGAAGGAGTAGGGAGACTTCAGCCCGAATTACCGGTTGGTTATATTAATATTAACTTTAATTAATATTTAACTTAGAAATTATTATGTTTTACGAAGAGAAGAATAGTTGGGGTGGTCAGTCAAAAAAGAAGGCAAAAATAAATGATAATATTTATTTTTAATATTATATTATATTTATTTTTAATATTTATTTTAATATTTATCATTTATTTTTTATTCTTTTTTGACTGACCACCCCAACTATTCTTCTCTTCATTATCCACGACAGTCAACCATTTACCAATTATTATGTTTTACGGTCTGACCATGTTTTTACAGTCTGATCTTAATTCATGCTACATCATCTTATAAACATTTTAACTTTTAATAAAAACCATAAATGGATTTATTGAGATCTCCTAGGTGTTTTGAGGACTGACTTAAAAAATAAAATAATCAAAGTTAAAAAAAATAAAATTAGTGATCATTAAAGTTAACAGGCAAAATGGAATTAACCAAAACACAGCATAAACCATCAATTTTTTTTTTCATTACATAGTTTTTCTTCTATAATCTTATGAAATATGAAAAAATACCTACCATGCAGTTCTGTAATACTGGGCAGATCACCTCCATAATCTTTAGGTAAACAACTTTTGGGTATAACAGCCTGAATTTCTGAGAAATCTGATGAATGATAGTGTACCTGCAATGCATATGATGAAATTTAATATATTATAACTTAAAAAATATAAAATAAAACTATATTATTTAAAATAACAACTTCAATTTATTATTTTTTGGATGTGATATGAATACCATTTTCATCTGGCCATAAAAATTATTCTTATCTTTATCTTTGGTTGGTGGATACTCATAAAGAATTGTGTTGCTTTTTTAATTTATTAATGAAATTTACAACTGTATTAAAAAAAAAAAATCACTAAAAACTTTGATGAATTTTTCCTTTGTGAAACCAGAAAAATGTGCACTTACTGTAACCATATTTGATATATAAAAGGATTTGTGTCATTTTAGGATACTTTCAGTGTCTTACTTTTGGTAAATAAAGCAAAAATGTTCTAAAAAATTCAGCTCCATCTAAAATGTAATGAGTGACTTTTTCAATAAATCAACAATATGTTTGATAGAATTTCTTTTGTTGATAGAATAGGGGTAGCAGTCCTACCATATGTCCCATCACAAATCTGTATGGGTGAGAGCTATAACTGGCATGTATATTGCTAAGACCTCTGTGCTGTTTATGGTGTAGCACTTATAAACCATAATATTAAACATTACACTAATAACAAAAATCAGTATTAGAGAGAAATTTCTTTTTTTTACCAATTCTAAAAGTTCTTTCCTCATGAAGGGCTTTATCATAAACATGATTTTGTCTACAATTGGTAATGTATTGACCACATGGATTGCTTTTAACCTTATTGGGTTGCCTTCCTGAAAAAAATAATATATATGTTTTTATTAAATAAGTGAGAGTAAAAAAAAAACTGTTTTTGAGACTGTTTTTTATGTGATTAATAATTATACTTGTTTCATATTTATGTATCTTTTTAAAGATTCAGGCGACAATCCCAGATTTGTTTGAAATTCTGTTATTGGAGAAAGAATAAACCAATAAGGGAGATATGCCTGACAAAATCTGAAACTATAGCATTGATTATTTCTATATCAAGCCAGTACAAGAAATTTGTTTTAAAAGTTTTTTAACAGTACAGGCAGAGCCAGCCTTAGACATTCAGCTCCCCAGCCAATGACGTCTTCTGCTCCATTCAAAAAAAAAAAAAATCAATTTTATTTCTTAAGCTGTTTTATACTATGAAATATTTGAATTTTATTCCATTCAACATTTCTCTAATACAGTTGTTATATTGTGCAATGTAAATATTACATAGTGATTTTAAACAGAGGGGCGAAGGCAGTGACGTCACGGGCTACTGTCAAAAATGGACCAAGAGATATGGAAGAGGATGCAAGTGCCATATGTTAGGTCAGAAGGTAACCAGCCGGCTAGTAAAGAGGACTGCTGGAAGAAAATGTGAGTTAACAAGTAGTGAGGGTCAACAAAGAAAGAATAGAAGATTGTAGAAGAACAAAACAATATAGAAGAAGATTCACTGCAGAACAGGGTCCCTACGCGCGCCAAGAGTAGACCCATTGATCTTGTAACATAACCTTACAATTGATTAGGCTAAAATTAACTATTTTAATATGTTTTGTATCGTTATTAATTTCTAACAAGTGGCAAGTGCCTCTGAAGATCCTCTGCATCTGAAGGGTGCCCCTCCAGTTTGGCGCTCCGGGACTACTGCTCCATGTACTTTATCCTAAGGCTGTCACTGGGTAGAGGTTTTTATAAATTTGAAGAGTATGATTTACAATACATATATGCATATAGAACACATTATTTATAATATATTTATTTAAATATTATGAGAATTGTATCTGTAATAAAGCTTGAATTTAATGAGAGATGTTGTAAAAGTTTGTTATCTTCTATAATCACTTAAGCTAATTAGGTTTTTATTATAAATAAATAAGAAATTTATTTTACCTGAATATAAGTGAAGAATTTCTTGAGAAAAGTAAAACTAAGACGTGTTAAATGGCTCAACTTTACTCCTTTCATGTCAAAAAGAAAAATATAACCAGGAACTGTTCCTTCGACCATTAAGCCAGCATCAATGGCCATTGCAAGAAGTTTGACTCCATTACAGAAATTATATTTGCTGGCTTCATACTGTCTTAAGCCATGTAAAACTATTTGGAAGCCATTTGGATCTTTAATTGGGAGGGTTGAGTAAAATCTAGAAAAGGATAAAACAATGTACTAGCTGAACAACAATGATTTGGCTGCAAATAAATTAAAGCTGACAGTCTATCTGCCAAACAATTTATGCAAGTAATATAGTCCTGATAGAAGAAGACTTCCTTGCAGTGACTCTCTACTCAACATAAGCTGAATATGTCGAACATCACGAAGAATTACAGTTAAGAGGGTAGTGAGGCCGTGATTGTTGATAGTGATGCACACATTAATATTGTATTTGGCCTGGGCAAGTTGAAATATATTTTGTGATGGACTCACTGATCGAATCTTGAATTTCTCACTCTTACAAATAGGTTAGAATAGATATGGCAGAAATTGAAAAAAAAAAAAGAAATTAAGAAGGTTGTACATAAATCTGACTATAGGCAAGGTCATTTGGGCAGGAAGGGATAGCATGAAGCCTAAAGAGGTTGTTAAAGTGTTAGAGTGTGCTAAAGTGTAAACTTTAACATTCTCCAGTCTAGTCACACTCAGTTTGAATCTGATCTGGATGGATTGAAAAGTATTATGTGGCGGACCCAAAGAATGAATCTCGGGCTCCCCCTCTGGTTTCAATAGGTTAGGTTCTACCTCTAGAATAAAGAATGTAAATAATGTCTAAAAATATTTCAAACAAGAGAACCAAGTTCACAAGAAATCTTTCAAGACTTGAAAACATAAGTGATATGTCTATTGCACTTCTTGAAAATTACCAAGTTCTATAGAAGATCTTTAAAAAATCATAAATTTCCCTATGGATTAGATAAAACCATAGTAATAAAATAAATACAACTTTAGCTTTAGGAGTGGAAGGTATTTACAATTTTCAGGTATTACAATCATAAATTTCCCTATGGATTAGATAAAACCATAGTAATAAAATAAATACAACTTTAGCTTTAGGAGTGGAAGGTATTTACAATTTTTGGTTCTGGATGAATTGATAGGTGATGTTTTAAAAATTCCATACAAATTCAGGAAACGTTTAGTAATGTTAAATGGAGGAAGGAATTCAATTTTAGAGGGAGGAAGACCAAATAAAGAATGATCTGTCATTTGCACCTGTTTATAAATTTGATCAGTTGAAACAGATTTCAGATAACATAGCAAAACCATAATAATGGCAAAATAATGTCTTTTGGGACAATGTTTAACTCCTGGTACAACAATTTTTAGAAGTCCACTGCTCTTTAATCAGTGAAAAAAGTATTATGAATTAAAGACTATTGGCTTAAAACTGTTATTGTTACTATATAGGCATCTCCAACAAAGAAGAGGAGAAATATGATGTCTATGATCAGTTAAGAAATATCTATAAAATATGACATTAAATTAGTCTTAAAAATAAAATAAGCAATGTATAGCAATAAATATTATGTTTTTAGTTATAAGTTATTGGGCTTAATTTTATGTTCATTTAGCAACTTATTTTTTATTAATTATTTTACTTAGCTGGTTGATTATTGATTTTTAATTGAGATGGTTTTTTATTTACACAAAGTTGATGTTAAAACAATTATTTTTATTTTTATAAAATGATGATGATGAAATGGTTTAAAATGAATTTAAATAAATGAAATTTAAAATATGATTTAAGCTAATTACAGGAAGTGATGGTTTCTGTAAATGTTTAAATATTGAAAAAAAATACAAAGTAACAAAATCATTATAAGTATTGTTTTATTTAATTTTGGATAGAAAATAATTAACCAAGGGCAATTGTAATAATTTGTGGTTTCATGCAATATTTTTTACTGTACTTCATTAAGAATATGTCAACACGGGTTGTAAGAATACTTACAAAGCTTCTAGAGCCTGTTTCAGTTCTGGCCTACTAAGGTCCCTGTCATTGAAGAATTCTGGTGTGCTAGACCTAATATTGTAATAAACTTTCACGCAAGATTTTGTTGCCTCCATGTCATAGTAACAGCTGTGATAAAAACATATTAATTGCTCCTCTGAAACAGAAATATTTTAATGAATAAATGCTTTAGTCCCACTTGTATACATAGGCACATGCCTTCATTAAATATGGGCACGCACATTTTTCATGAAAAAAAATCAATCAAAAAAATGGTTTGTGGAATCAAAGAAAAAAACTACATTCCATATAAAAATAAACAACCTGACTTATATTAAAAATAAATTATTTTATCAAGTTAAAAGTTCTTACTACTCTATAAAAAAGAAAAATGAATGTAATTGTTTTTAAAATCTACCCGATACAAACGTATGTATGCTAATGATTCATAATTGAAATTTCAATGTTAATGTGTTTTAAAACGATGATACTCATAATGTGATTCTCATACTTTTTTATGTTTGTATAAACTTCAACTAGTGTGGATTTTTGTTTTTTAGATCAAAGACATTTTTTTAAGCAATATATATTTTTTAATTAGACAAATTATGTAACTTACTGTAGATTTTTTTCCATAAAAAATTGCATATAAATATTTATCCAGAACAAGAATTATTCCATATGTTACCAATCTGTTCTAGTCAGAAGGGAAGGTTTCAATTTCTTCTGTGGATCTGCTACAAAATTTCAATTAAACTCCCACCTCCCTCTCCTCAAACTTATCACATCACTAGTACCAGTGTTGCTTGTGATATGGGGACTGTGTATTATCCCAGCATGCTCGATCATTGCAACCTCATTCAATGCAAGGATTAATAATGTTAACTGGTTCGAATTGTGGTTTTTAAAAATAAATAAAGTGAATTCAGGTCAAGAATATGAAATAATAAACAAGAATTAAATATTTGAACAAACACATTTATATTTTCAACATTTTTTCAAAGCTTAAGTACTCTCAAACTTATGTAAAAGTCTAAAGGACTTTAAGGCTCATTACAAGATAGGACTTGGTAATTCACAGAGGTAACTGAAAAATAACTTTGGGCTTTATGGATGTTGTTATGAAATTATTTCCTTATTATTGTGGACACAAATATTATATATTTTGAGAATTAATGAAGTATATAGATGCAAAAAAATAGAGGAAATGGTTTCAGACAATGTTTTTTGTATAGACAATGGTGTTCTCAGTAGTTCATGTAAGGAAAGAATTGTACTCTGGTCGAACTTTGATGTGCTTTTTTTTTGGCCAATAAAAACTACTGGGATGGTTAAGTCGTTGATTTAGCCTGAGCCAAACATCTATACTTTCATGATAAACTCCTGTCCCATCCAAATCCACTTGTTTCCACCCTTGCTTCTTCCTCGATTCTTGATAATCCTCCTAGGAGTATGAAAAGAAGATGGCCTGATGATCTTCTTACCTAGAATTATTTAGGGAGTGCTACCACTGGGTAGTACCTCTTCAAGGCTGTTCATGTCATTATTTTGTGCATATTTACTAGTTGTATTTGTATATAGTTGTAAATTTCATTAAATAAACAAAAACAAGGATGGTGAAGATACAGTAAATAATTTTTCTATTGGATATTGCACCCAAAGTGTTAAGGTAAGTTATGTGAGTTGACATATCAGATATTTATATTTGGAGAGACTTCAGAGAGAGGAAAGATACATTATGGAACAGAACCTTTTGTAATTTAAGGATCCCACTATTCATCTATGAGACGATACATCAACATGGATGTATCAAAACAGGACATGTAGGGCGGCCGCCCTCCCTTCCAGCATGGAAAAATTTAAAAGAAAATAGCTATGAATAAAAAAAAAAAAGTTGAATCATTAATTATTAGCAACAGGTGGGTGTTTAAATATTCTAAAAGAAAGTAACTATGAAATAAATAATTAACCTATCCTTAAAATAGTTATCCACCTGATAAGTTTGTTGTTACCTCAGTTTCATGCTCTTGAGTCTCAAATATTTAGGCAAGAGTTAAACAAATCCTCTGCGATAGTTGTCACTGATTGTTAAAAAAAATCAATTACTCTCTGTATAACTATCTATAAATGACATGTTTAAACTGTAGTTTCTTTATTTACGCTAAAATAGTTAATTTTTAGCTAAGGGTATGAATAAATTAAGTATTGTTTGGTTTAAATATGAATAGATACAATTAATTTATTTTATTTAACTATCACATTAGTTAAATGAAAATTCTGTTGTAAAACCTGTAGGAACTGGAAGCTGAGGTTGTGTCATGATCCAGTTTCGAAGAGATTCAATGTCTTCCTTCTTGAGATCAGGATTCTTCAGGTATTCCTGGCTTGCAGTTACAGGTTGTACGCTCATCTCGGCGACTGCCCTGCTCACTGTAAGTAAAAACATTTAAATTAATTCTTTACTTTCACTTACCTATATATGAAATATATAGTAAGGGAAAGTATTGCAATCGGGAACATTTTTGAATCGGAATTTTCAATGGAAATACACGTTTTGAGGTCTCCTGAGTCCAAATAACCAAGTCCCGCAAAATGGTCTGTGTGTGTCAACAGTCTAACTCAAAATTGAAAAATCGTACGATAGCGATATTTAAGGTTTTTATATGCTAGGGATGTTACACCAACTTTTTCGTCAAATTTGGCTGACCGGAAGTGGCACTTTATATAATGGGCTAAACACATTTTTACGATTTTCTTGAAAATGGCTCTAACAATTTTATTAAATTCATCATATCAGTGTAAAATTTGCCAGTTTTAAATAAAATGAAGTTTTTATTCCTCTCGGTGGAATCTGTCCACCAGGGAGCGTGTACCCCGGGTGGCGGATAGGGGATCCCTCTTAGGAGGGTCGGTCTGAATATACAGAATAAAGACCCGTGGAGCAACAGGTACCCAGTGCTGGGGGATATAGCCCGGCCACCCTTCCTCCTGAGGGGATATAAATATTCAGGAGGCCAGTTGTCCCGAGGATACGGGACCTCCAGCACTGGGCTAATCACCCGTCTGGAGAATCAACGATTCAAAGCAATTCAACTAGCCTCGGATGTGGACTGTCTTCAAGGAAACGACCTGGCGCACTAAGGGATATACGAATTGGAACGTGGAACATAAAAACTTTAAGTGGGAAGGAGGTCGAGCTGGTGGAGGAAATGAGGACCTACAAAGTAGAAATCCTCGGCATAAGTGAAGTGAAGAAAAAGGGCAGTGGAGAAATGAAATTGGCTAATAATTACTCCCTAATTTATGCTAGAGTATCTAGAGGGGTTTTCGCCAAAGAGGGAGTGGGTCTAGTAATGTCGCCTAATATGTATGATCATTTAGAGGACTGGGAGCCGATATCTCCAAGAATGATTGTAGCAGATTTTAAGATGATCATAGCTAAGATTTCCATAATCCAGGTGTATGCACCAACGGAAGATGCTAGTGTTGCAGACAAGGAGGCATTCTTCTCGGATTTGCAAAAAATAGTGGATAAAGCTAAAGGAAAAGGAAGGTCAGTAATCCTGAGTGGGGACTTCAATGCCAGAACAGGAAATGATGAAAGATCTGGATATGGAGTTTTGGGGCTGCATGGAGGTGAGAATGTGAGGAATACTAATGGACAACGGCTAATAGACTTTTGCGTACATAATGACTTCCTCATAGGAAATTCTTTCTATCTACACAACAGAATCCACAAAATCACTTTTTCATGCATGGAACGAAATAGTATAATTGACTATTTCATATATGATAGGAACATAAGGCAGTATTTCATATTAAGGCAGTATAGGAACATAAAAGTAGTAAGAGGAGCGGAGATAAGCAGTGACCACCTTTTACTTGTGGCTGATACAAAGATCATCCCGGAGTATAAAAGGAAAACAAAAGTATTCGAAACCCTCAACGTAAGAGCCTTGGATGACCCAGAGAAAAGGGCCCTCTTTACAGAAAGCCTGGAAAATAAATTAAGGGAAACGTGGAAGAGATATGGAAGGCACTGAAAATATGTATTCTGGAAACAGCAAATACAGTTTGTGGGAAGAAGAGAGTGTCTGGTAAGGGAAAGCGGACAGACTGGTGGACCAATGATCTCCAACGACTGGTTTCTTGGAAGAAGCTTGCCTGGAAAGCATACCTTATGGATAGAACTGAAGGAAAGCTACACTTATATTGAATAGCCAGGAATGAATGTAAGGTAGCCATACGCCAGGCGAAGAAGAAGTCGTGGGAGGAGTTTGGTAAAAGGCTGAGCGAGGATCATCTCGAATCTATAAGAACATTTTGGCGAAAAGTTAAGATGTTAAGAGGAAAACAATGCAAGCCTATTAGAAATGTAAAAGGTAGCGATGGAATCCTACTTACAGACAAGGAAAAGATCCTTGGCAGATGGAAGGAATATTTCCAGGAACAATTCTCCGAAAATCCAGAAACAGACCATTATCAAGAGCAAGAGCCCAATATTCAAGAAAGCCTGGAGGTTATAGAGGAAGAAGAAATAGAAAATGCAATCCATAAGCTAAAAAGAGGTAAGGCATCAGGAAGGGATGGAATCGCACCAGAATATTTAAAATTCGGTGGTCAAGAACTTCTTAAAGCACTACAATCGCTGTTCCAAGAAGTATATGACAGAAAGAATATTACCAAGGACTGGGAATATTGCATAATCCTCCCGATTTATAAAAAATGATGCACGACAGATTGCAAAAATTATAGACCCATTAGTCTGCTATCAGTGGTCTATAAACTTTATACTTCTATACTAGAAAGGAGACTCCGACGGATTGTGGAAGGGCAGTTGGAAGCGGAACAGGCTGGTTTTCGTCCAGGCCGACAGACGCAGGATCACATCTTTGTTCTCAGAAATATTGCTGAAAAAGCTTGGGACAGAGATAAAAATCTGTATCTTGCGTTCCTTGGTCTGAAGTCAGCGTTTGATGTGGTTCCAAGAAAAGAAATTTGGAATGCCCTAATAGCCAAGGGTGTACCTGGAGACTTGCTGGCGGCCATACAGTCAGCCTATAAAGGATCCATGGCAGTGGTAAGGATGAACGGTATGGAATCGGAACCTTTTCCAATTGCGAGAGGAGTTAGACAGGGAGATAGCTTAAGTCCCCTTCTATTTATAAATGTAATGGATGAAATCCACAAAATCTGTAAACACCGAACTGCGTGGACAACAATTGGGAAGTGGAATTTGAGAACTGTCCTCATACAAAGCCTTCTATACGCGGATGACATAGTCCTAATAGCCGACACGAAGACCAAACTACAACAAGCTTTGGTAGAGTGGGAAGAATGAGAAAGAAGAAGAAAGAGGGCTCAGGAAAGGGATGCAAATTAACACCTCCAAGAGTAAAGTGCTGGTTATGGCGAGGGAAGAGCGAGAAGATGTCCAGCTGATCTGCAATGGCGAGACACTTGAGGTGGTGACTGAATTTACCTACCTGGGGACCGTAATTAGTAGTTCTGGTAAGATAGACGCCGAAATATCAAGTAGAATATGTAAGGCGAATCAGGTATATTACCAGACTACTAATAGCATTATCGGCCATCGCGAAGTAGACAAGAAGACCAAAATGCACGTATATAAGTCTGTTTACCTACCTACACTCACCTACGGCGGAGAAAGCTGGACAATGCTAGACAGGCACTCTAGTCGCATAACGGCAGCAGAAATGAGGTTCCTTTGCAGATCTGTTGGCAGAACTAGAAGGGATCGCATTAGGAATGAAAGCATTAGAGAGCAGCTAGGAGTTGCCGAACTTAAAACTACTCTAGAAAGACGGCAACTCCAGTGGTTTGGACACGTCTGCCGCATGAATGAGAATTTGAATCCTATAAGGATATTAGAGGCTCGACCCACAGGAAGGAGACCACGCGGACGCCCCAGACTCACGTTCCAGGATTACATTCAAAGGATTGGATGTAAAAGAGGCAAAACCCTTAATGAGATGAAGCGACTAAGCACGGACCGGGAAGAGTGGTTTTACTGGTTGAGGCTCCTCGACGCTAACTAATGGCATAAGAGGAAGACAAAGAAGAAGAAGAATAAGTTTTTATTCTGCTTGATGTTCTGTAATAGAGCTTAAATGGCTAATTTTCAATATCAGCTTCCCCTAAAGTACCTGTAATTTTTTTTATTTGAAACAATTGACCATTTCACATTAATCTCTAATATAAAAGATAGTTAAATATAAAATATGAAAGAATTTGATAATTAACTAAAGGAGAAATAAGAGATCGTAACGGAGAAAAGCTGTAATTGAGGTACCAAAGTAACAAGAGCGCACCCAAGCTGACCCGAGCTCGCCCAAAAGATTAGAACACGCTTCCATACGTAACATGAGCTTAATATAATAAGGACTAATAATGTATATATACAGATCATAGATGCTATTGTTGGTATTATTTAATATTTGATTGTACAGATTACAGAGATATAAATATTAAAATTTGTATATATATATATATAGGGTACTTATAAAAATAAAAATACTGCCAATGAAATATTAATCAATATAGCATTTATAATTTTTACTTTCATTCCTCCTTTTTCTGAAAGTTGTGTGATGCACGCACCACACCAGATTTTTTAATATATCTCATTTGTACTGCAAGTGCATTGATATTTTTGAAATTATGAGTTCTGTTTCAGTTTCATTTGCTTTGTGAACCACTAATCCTTCTTTCCATTTATAACTAAATGATCTAATTTTATTTTTTTGCAAATTGGAAATGATGAAGTTCATTACCCAATGAGATAAGTTTTCTTGATTAATTCATTTTTAAATCATTGATATAGACAGCTCCTTACCCCTCAAATCCTTCGACAACTTCCATCCAAAGCAGTCATATTCCTTACATATATCTACAATTGTATCCTACGCACCACCCACTTTCCTCTGCTATGGAAACACTCCACTATTATCCTTTTCCAAAAACCAGGCAAACCTTCCAATATCTCAACATCCTATAGACCAATTAGCCTACTCCCAATCCTTTCAAACATTTTTGAAAAGATCCTTTTGAAACGAATCCTACCCATTATAGAATCCCAAAATATTCCTTCCCATCAGTTTGGTTTTCGCTCCCAACATTCTACTGTTCAACAAGGACTCCGAGTTGTTGATCATATTTCCTCAGCCCTAGAAAACAAGGAATACTGTTCGGGTGCATTTCTGGACATTGCACAGGCATTTGACTGGGTATGGCACTCCGGACTGCTCTTCAAGCTTAAAATCCATTTACCTCAGTCCTTGTACCTAGTCCTCCGATCCTACCTCTCTGACCGCTCCTTCCGAGTTCGCTGTGGAACAGAATTTTCCAATATCTACTCCGTTAAAGCCGGTGTTCCCCAAGGCAGCGTCTTGGGTCCCGTGCTTTACATCCTCTTTACTGCTGACATCCCTGTTCATCCCGATACTTTTCTTGCAACATTCGCTGACGACACCGCAATCTTATCATCCAACTCTGATCCCAACATAGCATCCTTAAATCTCCAAAACCACCTCACCTTGATTGAGCACTGGTGTAATAACTGCCGCATTAAAGTTAATGAATCTAAATGGCAACATATTACCTTTACACTCCGACGCAGTTCCTGTCCACCAGTACACTTTAATTCCATCCAGCTTCCTTACTCAGACACAGTCCAGTATCTTGGCTTTCATTTAGACCGAAGACTAACGTGGAACCCACATACTAGACTCAAAAGACAAGAACTCAACCGACGATACGGCCAGCTATACAGACTACTAAACAGAAAATCCAAACTTTCTATTGAAAACAAATTACTTATCTACAAGACAATACTGAAACCTATATGGACATACGGACTTGAACTGTGGGGGACAGCAAAAGCTTCTAACATCAAACGTATTCAATCCTTTCAATCTAAAGTCCTTCGAACAATAGTTGATGCTCCGTTCTATGTAAATAACAAAATCCTACACCATGACCTTAATATCCCATTTGTCCTAGACCTTATTCCAGAAAAATTCTCCAAATTTCACCAGAACCTTACCTATCATCCAAATCCCCTTGCACAATCTCTATCCAGCACCACCCATCCTTACAATCCTCCTCGAAGGTTGAAGCGGCAGTGGCCCAGAGACCTTTTGTAAATAAGCATCTATTGGAGTTTTGGCAATGGCCAGATCCTCCACTCAAGCCCGAGTGTGTATGATTAGGTTAGTTCTTTTGTAAATAGAGTGTGAGTGTGCTTTCTCTGATCACTGTTATAAATGTCCTTGATGTGACAGAATGTAATATTTCTAAATAAACAAATATAATAGTGAAAATAGTGATATAGACAGCATTTGGAGTTGAAAAGATGTTTGGAAATAAATCAAGTTCAGATTGTAATGTTAAAGATAATATATGTACAATTAATTTAACTTATTATTTTCCCATTAATTAGATTCCAATATAACAGTGGGTCGTGGCAGTATGTTACATTCTCCAGCATGCATTAATTGTACTGTTTTATACCATTTATGATATACAAAAACATGAAAGATTTAATTTCCATTCAGTCTGTGATATTGTGAGTTCTGGCCTTAGTGAAATGAAAAATATATATATTTTTTTCTTAATCTGCGACTATTGTCCCCTTAGAATAAATTATAAGTACAGGTTAAATGCCAGTATGGCCATACATAAATTAAGTATTAATAAAATAATACTAAGTATTAACAAAAGGGCTATTCAAAATAGCTCTGCATGCTGCTGTGAAAGATGCAGCTAAAAAAGGCACCATCGTTGATAAGGCCTGGCAAATTTGTGCTTACGCTGATGACCTGGTGGTGGTGATAGCTGTATGATTTGAAAAGGCGCTTAAAGAGTCATTTCAGATTATATAGGAAAATGGCAACAAAGTAGGACTTGTGGTCAAAACTAAATACCTGAAACTGTCCTCGGCAGCAAGTAGAAGATCCTGCAGTGAAATCAGAATACAGAATTTTAAGTTCAAAAATGTACCCATATTTGTATACCTTGGTTCTGCCCTAAATAATGAAAATGTAATCAGCAGAGAAATAGACAACAGAATAAGGGCTGGTAATAGAGCTTACTGTGCAAACCTAAAACTTCTCAAGTCTCCATTGTTGTCAAAAGCCACAAAAATAAAGCTGTATAAAATGCATATTAGACCAGTAGTCTCCTATGGAGCAGAAACCTGGTGTTCATCGCAAGAGGATTGTTGTAAACTAAATGTATTAGAAAGGAAAATAATAAGAAGGATTTACGGTGCTACAATTGTTAATGTTGAGTGGAAAATCAAAAGTAACTATGAAATCGAGGTTAAATTACAGAATCAAAACATTACTAACTATATCGAAGCAAGTAGGCTGAGATGGGCATGACATTTAGTAAGAATGGAGAATGAACGGGTGCAGAGAAAAATATTGGAAGCCCACTTCATCGGGAAGAGGAAAAGAGGAAGACCGAGAAGCAGATGGAAGGATGAAGTGAAGAGAGATGCGAGGAAGCTAGGATTTCGCAATTGGAAGAGAGTAGCACAGGACAGAGAGAAGTGGAGATAAATAACTCAGGAGGCCAAGGATCATGATGGCCTATAGCACCAGGGAGTAAATTTTATATATATATAAAACAAACATTATGCGTATGTATATATATATATTGTAATGTCAACATTACATGGCATTTGAATATTGGCGCGAAAGTGGTAACAGCACGAACTACGGGGAGGAAGTGCGTGCGGATGGTGGGGGAAGCAAGCCTCATGTAACTCAGAATGTGACTGGCCGCCAAGAGAGAAGGTTATGAGCCGCCAAGAGAGAATGTGACAAGCTGCCAAGAGAGAATGTGACAAGCTATCAAGAGAGAAGGTGACGAGCTGTCAAGAGAGAAGGTGACGAGCTGCCAAGTGAGAAGATGCTAGCCAGCAAGCTGAGAAAGTGAAAAAAGAGTCCTAGCCGGTTCGAGTGTTGATAAAGGCCACTAGTGGAGATTATTTTATGTTGGAAGAAAAAAACATAGCAGAAAATAATTAAGTGGTACAGAAAACGGGACATTCGTAAGTAAGAAGAGATTATTTCGCTGACAGGCGTAAACATTTGGGTGAGTGCTAACAATGCCATTTATGTTGACTGAGGGATAGAACCATAAGTTTAGACCGGGACAAATTGTTTTATAAAACTATTTTAAATTATATATAAGTGTAGTTAGTAATTAGTAAATTAGTGAGATTATAGTTATTTAATGTTGAATGAGTGTTCAGTTGTCAGAACCCAACCTGAGAATTTATGTTATGTGTTAAAATAAATAGTATATTGAAACAGGAAACTCGTTGTTTGATTTTGGAGGGAAAGAGGAACGTTACAATATATATATACATATATGTATATAACAAACATTGGAAACTAGAATAACATAAGTAAACAGGAATAGACTCTAGGGGTACTTAAAAAGTTCTCTTAGATACATTTCATGATCAGTCTGTGTGTCAAGGTTTAAATAGGAAACTGATTTCACTGTCTAATATCAAGAGGGATATAATTCCAGAGGGAGACAGCTTGGATGACAAAGGATTTATCAAATGCAGGAGTTTGGTGAGGAGGAGGTCGGAAGTACGGGATCTAGTGGACAGGATTGAATGGTGTCTTTAAATTGTAGGAAGTGAAAAATATAGGAGAGTAGCTGAGTTGTAATGACCTGGTATAGAAAGGTAGCAAGGAAGTACACAACGCGGTTGGATGGATAGAGCCACTTTGACTTCGTGTAATATTGGGTTATATGCACATCTCTTTAGATTAAGAAAATAAAACATATTGAGCAATTCATTAGACGTCTAGGCTTGGCTTTGAATTCTCCCGAGA
The DNA here is from genome assembly GCA_928085145.1 of Nezara viridula. Taxonomy (NCBI): domain Eukaryota; kingdom Metazoa; phylum Arthropoda; class Insecta; order Hemiptera; family Pentatomidae; genus Nezara; species Nezara viridula. Next base: position 95,224,263 of record OV725077.1, read on the forward strand.
GTCCACCGTACACCAGACAGTCATAGTCAAACTGGAGGAACACAAGAGTGGAAACCAAGAGTTGACGGAACTTGTAAGTAAGGAGATAGCATAGACGGTTGAACTGTTTTAGGGTGGTGTGAGGCAAACTGGAGGGGAACCCATTTTATGTTGGGAATTATCAAAAATTAAATGCCTATTAGTAAAGCAACTAAAGTAAAGTCATATTAAAATAAATTCAATTGAAGTATAAAGTTATATACAATGTAGTTCACATGCATCGCATTTGCTCCTCCTAAATTATATTTGTATTTATTGGAGTGGGGGCACTTATGACGGATTTGCGGGGCGGGAAGGGATGCTAAATGCCTAAGGCCAACACTGGATATTGTTAAATATATTTGAGAATATTTTAAGAATATTTTTAGTTGGATATTGTTATATATATTTGAGAATATTATAGACATATGCCTCTCCTTCTTAAGGAACCAATTGTAAAACAACTTTAAATTTAAATTTAAGTAATGTTAAAGATTAAAACAAGTTTGTAAGTGTATTTAGAACTAGCAGATAACTTGGTATTTTCTTGTAGGTAACAGAAGAAGGGAGATGATAGGTTTTGTTAAAAATAATTAATATTTTAATTTCTTCTAAAAATAAACAAGGAATTGCTAATTTTGCTTTAAAATTTCACATTTTTAGCAAAATAGCTGCCTTTAAGCACACATGTAGATTTATTTTCTGAAAAGATATTTAAGGCTGATTGAACTTTTAAAAGAAATTAAAATAACCATAATGTTGGGAAAAGTATGATATTTGTGAAATATCATTGAGATTCTAACTAAAAAAAAAAAAAAAAAAAATACTATATACCCCTTTCCGATAAAATTAAAATTAATAACTTAATTCAATCTCAAGTCATAAGATGTTATATCTAAACAAAATTACATTGATGACAACTTATTTTCATGTATTAATGTATCCTGATTAATTTTAAGTAAATTTTATTTTAGAGAAGTGGAATAGCTAAGTAAATTATTTTGCGGATCCAGGGTTCGAGTCCGGCTGTAGTAAGTAATTATTTATTTATTGTATTATATCTGCCTTGAAAAACCTGGCAGTTGGGTATGATTTAGGTGGAATCACCTCCTTGTAATACTGTTGACCTGAAACTATACTTCCTTACATAGTACTGAACCCAAGACCCTAGATAGATTCTTTATTTAGGTTATTTTTTTGTAATAAAGAATAAGGTTCTAGATTCAATTTAGATTTTTCATTAAAAATACCTGTTCAAGAGATTGTTCTTTTCTGTTCAAAATTGCAAAGATTTGTCTCATTCGAAACCTCACTTTTGAATATTTTTGATTAAATATTTAGATTTAAATATTTAAATGCCATACAGTTCATATCTAATTATTGATATATATTATTGGAGCTGAAGTTATTAAAATAATGATAACGAAGATTATCATTATTGGTTATTTTTAATGGAGCCGTACCTTTTCCAATCTGGTAAACATTGAAATATTTTCAGTGGTATCCTCTTCAGAACGTTTTTTCTCACGAAGAAATAATTTTCAAAACATTTCAGAGCGATAATTCGATGTAAACATTTTTAGTGGTCAAGCTTAAAAATAAATTGTGAAAGTAACCATTTAGCTTGGATATTTCATTTATTTCCTCTGGAAACATTTTGTTTCCGTTTAATAATATTAGCTGCTACAAATTATTATTCATAGTTTTTTCGTCACTCTTCATTACCTTCCACAACTTTATATGTTAGATATAATTTTTATCTATAATGGTAATACTACTCCTACTTTTGGTATTTTGTTTCAACCAGAAAAAATTGTTTCTACTATTTTTCTACTTTTGTTAATTACCAAATTCTTTCATATTTTATATTTAGCCATTTCGTGTTACTGCTAATAACGAGAAATTGTTAATTATTTCAAATAAAAAACATTAAAGGTACATTACAGGAAGCTGTTTTGAAAATTAAACTATCAGTTATTATAAATGAGGATGAGACCTACTTGATATCAAAAGCCATTTTATCGCACATTAATAGTACATCGTACATGATATCACAGGCGGATCTACGGGGGGAGGGGAGGGAGAGAGAGCTATCGGGCTGAAACCTCCCCAAAATGGTAAAATATAACCATGTTTTACAGAAAAAAATATTAAAAACTATCTCTTAAAGTATTCTTGTTCTTGTAATTATATTTAATAGAACTTCAAGAACCACTTAAACACTATTTCATATAGGTAGTTAATTTCTTTCTTTTTTTTCCAAATTAATTACGTTATATTTATATGAAAAAAAAATATTTCGGGCTGAAGTCCCCTACCAAAAAAAATTAAATCCGGGATCGGCTAGTGCATGATATAGCAAGTTTAATAAAATCCGTTAGAGCCGTTTTAGACGAAATCGAAAAAATGTATACCATCGGTTATATATAGTCCAAAAAAGGTCAAAATCCACTTCTGGTTTGCCGAATGTGGTGAAAAAGTTGAAAAGTCCTAGGCAAGTGTTAAATAGATAATTTCAGTTTCGTACTACTTTTGTTTTTTGAATTAAGCTGTTCACACAATCGCAGACACATATACAGGCCATTTTGCAAAAATTGGTAATTTGGACTCAAGGGACCCCAAAACATGTATTTCCTTTGTAAACTTAATATTTTTCTTACTATATATTTGATATATAGATAAGTAAAAAGACATGAGGTGTTTTTTAATGGGAGGATTTGATTTTTTGTTTATTTATTTTTGCCTTTTTATTATACGTTTGGTTTTTCTTTTTTTTATACCACACGGAATCCAGGCTCTCATTATTAAGCATTCCTTGAATAACTTCAAAACACTATTACGTTATTCTTTTCAGATACTATCTCATAAAAAAAAAACTTTGATAGAGGTAAGCAAAAAGACAAAGACCTAATGAAATAACGCAGGAAGGACTGGTGAGGTTCTCAATTTATGGCCTCAGCGTGTGCACGAATCCTTGACTGCTCCAAATGGCCATTATTTGTCTTAAGGAAAACACTCAGGTTCTGAAGGAATAATCAAAGATTTTGAGCAACTGAAACAACCACTGATAAATCTAATTGTGCTGCATTTATGGCATGGCTCGTAAAGTGAATTGCTTTGTTTGTTTTTTTTTAAATTTTTTTTATTTACCTCGTTTCCTAGTATTGCCTTCGCGATCCATGTTTTGTCCAGTCCAAAAATGATTGCTGTGAATGACCATATCGTCGGTTTACTACAAAAAATATTTCATAACCTTAAAATCAGTAAGAACTTTGATTTTGTATTTTTTTTTCTCGAAAATATATAGTTTACGATACTCAGATTTCCATATCGATGTATCGGTATATCGGTGTAAGTATCTATATATCTTCTACATATTACCGGAAAAGGCTTAATAACGAAAGGATTCCTATAAGGTTGGTTGGTTGGTTGTGTAGTAAAGGCGTAGAACCTGTTGGTCATCAACGCCGTTAATTAAAATTATATATTATTATATATTTTGGGTTTATAAATATCAAGAATTGGATAAAATTGCACGTTAAGGTTAGAAGTTGTTTATTGTTATTAAATTTTAGTTATTTAAAGTTTAATTTAAAAAGGAACAGGAAAAAAACCGATATGAGGAAAAAAAGATGTGGGGAGTGCTGCGTCTTTTAGGCCACAGTTTTATTTATGATATTTTTTTATGATTCCTTCTTCGGAGAGAAAACATATGATTTTGCCTAGGATTTTTTCATCATTTCCTAAAGCAGCCGGTGTATTTGCTGGTATTCCATTGACGTTTAATTGTCTAATGTAGAAGGCACAACTCTCGAAGATATGGACCAATGTCATTCTCTCTCCACACCGACAAATGGGCGGGTTTTCTCTCGTAATTAAGTGAAGGTGCGTAAGCCAGGTATGGCCTATTCTTAGTCGCGTAAGGACAACTTCCTCTCTCCGTTTTCTGCGACTGGAACTGCTCCATGGCTTCACTTCCTTTTTTATCGCCTTTAATTTATTTGGAGGGCTATTATCCCATAATGTCTGCCAATCCTGGAGTATGGCCTCTTTCAGGGGTCGCGCCAGTTTGCACGGACTCTTGAAAGGGGGCATACACCAAGAGGCCATATAAGGTTAATATTTGCTGTACCTATTGGTAAACGTCCGAGGGGTAGACCGAAGTGAAGATGGGAAGATTGCGTTTAGCCGATCTGAAGGGGCTGGGATTGGTAATTAGCGATTGGTGGTGTCGGCATCGAATCTTCGGATTCACTAAGACTTTTATTATTATTATATTATCCGAAAAAATCCATATATATGGATATTTTTCGGATTATATATAGAAATAAATAAATAAATAAATATATATATATATATATATATAAAAGATAAATATCGATGTGTCAAAATTTTCCAACATCCCTTTAGGTTCGAAGGAAGGCTTTGGGAAAAAGGATAGCAAATGTTGAGCACATTATCGTTTCTACTTTTTTCCCATTCTGTTCTGCATTACCATTGTAAATCTGAAGTGTCGATCACATCATCTGAAATTGTTATACTTTCAGAGGATCTAACAATCAAATATCGATCTAATCATTTATAATTTCAAACAGCCATGAAAAAAGTTTGAAAGAATTTTATAAAATAGTTTGGAGGATAAAGCGATGACGATAGAGAAGGGTCCAACGGGTGGAAATAAATTAGGGCAAAGGACTATTTCCTTGATGCATCACCGTACTCACTCAAATGTGAAACTGGACACAAAAAAAAAAAAAAAAACAGGAAGAGAAAAGCCAAGTTGGAAATGGCTGCTAATTTAAATTGTTAAAGGATTGAGAAACTTCCACCTTTGAATTACAAAACAAGCATTGGCACCTAATTTAACTTGGAAATAGCTGTTTATGAGTTATTTATAATTTGCATTTTATGAATTGAACTGAGTATTCTTAAGCGCAATTGAATATTGGAAAATGTGGTGTTTTTAAAGCATGTTTGCTCTCAAAGAAATGCACATTGTTATTGAATTTTTTATTGTTATTAATAGGATTGTCGTATAAATGAATGTTTTTATATTAAATTAAATTCCAAATTAAAGCCACTAAATTTAAGGCACGGGCACGTAAAAAGCTATCTTAGATATCTCCCCGCGGCGGTCTTGCTGAATTGTGTTACTCCACTACCATAGCAACAATCTATACAAAGAGATCGCAGATCGAATAAATTGCTTTCATTGTTAGTTTGCATTGCCTTTAAGACTGACCCATCTCCGGAAAAAATGTAATTCCACGATTCTGAAATTTTGGGTTATTAAATATTTTTGTATATTTTAGAACAAACGTTCAGTTGTTATAACAATGTGATATCACTGGCTAATTCATACAAATTAAAAAAAATAAATAAAAATTTAGCGTAAATATAACAAAATTTTAATTCTGTCAACTTTTAAGTCTCTCTTGCAAAATTTGGATTGATTGGTTTTGAAGTTTTCCAATTTTACTGAAGACATATAAAAGATCAGTGTAATAAGTTCTTGAGTTTTTAATAACTTTATTAAGTCACATAAAGTCCGATTAATACTGAAGTATAAATTATTTTTGTAAATGTATGAATTAGATTTCATGATTGTAAGAAAAAATATAATTACTGTTTGGAAGGTAAGGTCCTTTCGATGTTACGTCACTAGTATCAAAACGAATCAATTAACACATATCAACAATGACGCATAGAAAATACTTCTGAAAACTATGCAAGCCCTTGCTATCTTGCATCAGTCAGTTGTGCCAAAAGTTTATTTATGTCCTGTTCAGGAGTAGACGGGAGTGTTCAGGATTTGGCCGTTGGCTGCGTCACCAGTCAACGAATGGGGATTAGTAAATTCATTGTTGGCAACACTGATCCATTCATTTCTATTAATTTAATTTACTTCATCAAAAATAGACCCCTCTTTTCATATAAATAATTGCAATTCACAAGAATATTAAAAGCTATGCTACTGAATTTGATGTCTGATATCTTATTCATTGGTAATGTTTAAGACTTACAACTAGAGGATACAGTCTGTGGGTCACGGATTTCAACCAAATTTTTTTGTTTGTACTTTTTTTTGTTTTGTTTTTTTTTATTGAAAAATATTACAATTTGTCTCAAAGGACATTTATAATAATAATAATACTTTATTTATTCCGGGATGAGTCCGTTTAGAATAATACAGAAAGACATAAATATGGGCTAAGGAGTCTCAGAGATACATAAATAAAGATACAGAATAATAAAACAGTCATAGTAATAAAATTAAAAATTATAAGTTACATTCTAATTTTAATCAGTTAATAATTAAAATTAAATAAAAAGGATGAAGTAAAGATAATGAAGAACGAGCTAATAATTTACATATTTACATTAGTATCTATTTACAATTTCATGGGGACTGGATTGATAAGAAATGGTAAAACAGACGGGATTTAGGGGTCAGGTCGGAAGGGTAATAGATTGCCGAATGTGAGAAGGGATGGAGTTCCAAAGGGATGAGGATCGGATAATGAAAGATCTGTCGAAAGCAGCGGTTCGGTGGGCCCTTATATATAAGTCAGAAGACCGGGAACGAGTATTACGGGAATAAACAGAGGATTTAAATTGAAGGAGCTCAGAGATGTATGAAGGACGGTGTGATTGGATAACTTGAAAGAGGAAGGATGCCAGGAAATATTTACGACGATAGGAATGATAAAGCCACTTCAACTCTGAATAAAAATGGGAAACCCGTCCCTTGGGATCCCGAAGATGAATCTTACCAAGCAATTTATTAAACGTTTTAGTTTCGCCTCGAGATCACCAGAGACGCCCCATATACCCAACAGCAATAGTCAAAGTGGGGGAAAATTAAAGAAGTGACTAGGAGCCTACGTGTTTCAAATGGAAATAGGTGACGAAAATAATTTAGACGTTTTAGAGTGGAAATGGTATGGCGGGAAATATTGGATACATGTTTTTTCCAGGAAAGTGTTTGATCGAAGGTTATTCCAAGGTTTTTTACGGTGGGGTAAAATTTGATGGGATTATCATGCAGGAACAGAGTTGGAATATTAGGAACGGTTTTAAGGAGGTAATTGGAGCCTATTAAGATTGCCTTCGTCTTTCCCGCATTCAACTTCAACTTGTTAGTTCTCGCCCAGTCACAAATCCTATCCGAGTCTTCTTGTAGTTTCTCTGTGGCAGAAAATAGGTCGGAGGGTGAGAAGGACAGATATATTTGGAAATCATTGCATAGATATGGTATTGGGAGTGACGGATCATGAGAGGAAGGTCATTGATGTAGATAGCAAACAGAGTAAGAGATAGAGAGGAACCTTGAGGGACACCACAGGAGAGGGGAAGGGTCTTAGATGAAGGTTGGCCTGGGACTACTATATACTGGGACCGATTTGAAAGGAAGGATTTGAACCAGCGCAGGGCACTGTTGAGTAGAGGAAGATTGTGCAATTTCGTAAGGAGGATCTTATGGTCAACTGTGTCGAACGCTTTGGAAAAATCTAGAAGGATGAGGATGGTAAGGTTTTGGTGTTCGATGGAGTTTTGGAGGTCATGGGTTATTTTAAGGAGAGCGGATTGCGTTGAATAACCAGGTCGAAAACCAGATTGGAATGGGTTGATAAGGGAACGTTCTTCTAGGAAGTTGGAGAGTTGATTTTGGACAAGGCGTTCTAACGGCTTTGAGAGGTTGGATAGGAGAGAAATAGGACGGAAATCGTGCAGTGAGATAGGGTTGGGAATTTTATTCAAAGGTCGGACTAGGGCGGTTTTCCAGGAGGATGGGAATATAGAGTTTTGCAGTGAAAAGTTGTAGATATGGTAAAGAACAGGAATAAGGGCAGGAACGGTGGATTTTATTAGTTTTACTGGGATATTATCAGGACCATAATCATTAGTGTGGGATTTTAGGATAGTGGAAAGTAATTCATCATAGGTTACATGGAAGAAAAAGAAGTCTTCAGGATTGAAATTATGATGTTTAATATCGAAAGTAGGAGAGGAATCGTGAGTGAAGGATAGTAAATGGTCATTGAGATCATCTGGAGTCACCGGGATGGAACTGAGTTTATTGGATTCTGGTAGGGATAGGTTACGGAGTATTTTCCATTTGGATTTGGAATCAGGAGCATTGGAAAGGGCATTATGGAAGTAGTTGGATTTAGCCAGTCGGATTGTGGATTGGGTTCTATTGCGAAGTTTCTTAAAAGACGCATAATCGGCTGGCAAACGGGTTCGACGCCATTTGCGCCTTGCTGAATCCCTTCTTTTCATCATTTCCTTTATTTCAGGAGTCAGCCAAGGTGCAGTGGGGCGACGTAAGGTTTTAGTTTTCAGAGGACATGGATGTCTAATAAGGATTGTAGGTTTGAGGTTAGGGTAGATACCATAGGATCAATAGAGTCATAGGAAGATATGATGTCCCATTGGAAAGAATCAAGGTCAGGTTGTAGGGATTCATAGGACAGAAGGTTTAAATTACGGTATGAAACTATTTTGGGTGTAAAGGATTTCACGGGTAGGTCGTATGTAATTTGGATCAGGTCGTGTGATGAAAGAAATGGGACGGTTTGTTGGGAAGAGGAGATGATTTTGATGTGCGAGTCAGAGATGTAGAGGTCTAACCAGGTGTCGGAAAATTGCGTGTGATGGGTAGGAGAATAAGGAACAAGATAAAGACTAAGGGAGAACAGTAGGTCGGTTAGGAAGTATTATTCAGGAGATTGTGAAAACATATTCACGTTGAAATCGCCCGAGATAATAATATTGGTATAGTTGGAAACCAGGTCAGTAAGTGAGGATTCAAAAAGGTTGTCAAATGGAACACGAGGAGGGCGGTAAACTACGACATACAACAGAGGAGAGGGAATATAGGAGATTTCAACGAACATGTATTCCACGTGAGGAAAATCATGATGAAGAGACTGTTGAAGGATTTTGGCCTTAAGACTGTCATGGATATATAATCCGACACCACCTCCCGTGCCATGAGATCTATCATGACGTAGGAACGAGTAATCGGGTAAGGAAATCTGGGAGGATGGGATAAAAGATTTCAGCCAGGTTTCAGATACTACTATAATGTGGTAAAAATTGTCAAGGAAATATTTTTGGAATTCATCGTAGTGTGCAATAAGGGATTGTGCGTTGATGTGACAGGAATTCATGATATTAGTCATGACAGTAGAGTTGGGAAGGAGAATTCTAGGGAAAATGATCGAGGATAAAGGTTAGGATATAACACTTTTTTAAACAAATATTCCGTTTAAAAAAATCTAGAAAAAAAAACAAAAAAAACAAACCAATGAATTTTCAGTATTGCCAAATAAATATTCTGTTAAGTTTAGTTTATAGCATAGAAAAATATAAATATCTCCTTGTTTTAAATACATTAATAAAGTTTTGTAAATAACCAAATAAAGGTCTAAATCATTAGTACAAAAATAAAGAAAGCTAAAAATATAAAAGATTAAAATTAAAATGTTTCTGGCGAAAATAAATGTATTCAAAAATAAAAAAAGCTTCAATATAAATAAAAAAATAGAAAATCCTACATTTGCTCAAAAACCTGAATTAAAAAAAAAAAAAGAATATTTCTGGCGAAAATAAGTGTATACAAGAATAAAAAAAGCTTCAATATAAATAAAAAATAAAAAAAGCTATATTTATGCAAAAAAAAACTGAATTTAAAAAAAATAAAATAAGAATATTTCTGGCGAAAATAAATGTATACAAAAATAAAAAAAGCTTCAATACAAATAAAAAAGGCTACATTTATATGAAAATAAAGAAAGCTAAAAATAAAAAAGATTAAAATTAAAATATTTCTGGCGAAAATAAATGTATAAAAAAATAAAAAAAAGCTTCAATACAAATAAAAAAGGCTACATTTATATGAAAATAAAGAAAGCTAAAAATAAAAAAGATTAAAATAAAAATATTTCTGGCGAAAATAAATGTATACAAAAATAAAAAAAGCTTCAATATCAATAAAAAAAAATAGAAAATGCTACATTTGCCCAAAAACCTGAATTAAAAAAAAAAAAAGAATATTTCTGGCGAAAATAAGTGTGAACAAGAATAAAAAAAGCTTCAATATAAATAAAAAAAGCTACATTTATGCAAAAATAAAAAAAAAACTGAATTAAAAAAAAATAAAATAAGAATATTTCTGGCGAAAATAAGTGTATACAAAAATAAAAAAAGCTTCAATACAAATTAAAAAAAAAGTACATTTATATGAAAATAAAGAAACCTGAAGATAAAAAGACATAAAATAAAGAATATTTTTGGCGAAAAAAAATAAATTAAATGCAGACTCAGGGTAACTTGTAGACAACGTTCAACTGAATATGTCCAGGGTCACTGGGTTTTCCTATAATCACCGGTGGGTATCCACCTGACTTGGATTCATTTACTTTAATACGCCATTTATTACACCTGTGCTCTATCAGAGAGAAGTGTCTTTGAAGGTTTAAGGATACTATATCAGGATCTGAGTCGGATGATAGAATGACTGTGTCGTCAGCAAATGCTGCCAGAAAGGTATCGGGATGAAGAGGGATATCGGCCGTAAAGTGGATGTAAAGGACGAGACCCGATATGCTACCTTGAGGAACACCAGTCTCAATTGGATAGAAATTGGAAAATTCAGTGCCGCAGCGAATTTGGAAGGTACGATCAGAGAGGTACGAGCGGAGGGCAAGGTATGAAGACTGGGGCAGATGGGTTTTAGAAATAGAAATAGAAATAGAAAAATAACTTTATTCTGGGACACAGTCCCTTGAGAATAACAAAATAGAACAAAATTAAAATATTACATCTGGCCAAAATAAAATAAATCGAAAAAAAGAAATAATGTAAAAAAAATATAAGGTTGTAAAAAAAATATAAGGTTTTAAGTTTGGAAAGAAGCCCGGCGTGCCATGCCCGGTCAAAAGCTTGTCCAGAAATGCACCCGAGCAATATTGCTTGCTTTCCAAGGCTGCGAAAATATGATCGACCGCTCGAAGTCCTTGTTGGACTGTGGAGTGTTAGGAACGGATTCCGAAGTGGTGTGAAGGAAGATTTTGAGATTCTATAAATGGTAGGATTCTTTTCAGAAGGATCTTTTAAAGGATTTTTGAAAGGATTGAAAGTAGGCTAATGGGTCTATAGGAAGTTAAGCTGTTGGGAGGTTTACCTGATTTTGGAAATAGGATAATAGTAGAATGTTTGCATAAAAGAGGAAAGTGGGTAATTCGTAGGATGCTATTGTATATGTATGCAAGAAATATGACAGCTTTAGGAAGGAGTTGTCTAAGGATATGAGAGGTAAGGAGATCGTATCCAGGTGATTTGCGGGTAGGTACTTTGTGTAAATGGTATTTGACCTTAGAAGGAATAACTGTTTCATTCGGTAAGGAGAGTGGGATGGGTGAATTAATGAATTCCTCTACTGCTAACGTGTGGGTGGGGTTGGATTCCGGATGAGATGTGAATGTAAGGGCAAGGTGTTTGGCGAATTGCTTGGTTTCAGTCGTCAGACGCTGCCCAAGAGCCATCACTTCGACTGAGAGGATGTGAAATATGATGAGATTTTAAGATTTTTTAGAGATCTTCCATAGGTCATTGTCATGAGCAGAGAGAGAAGTAAGGTAGGAGTTGAAGGATTGGTATCTGAAGATGACCAATTCCAGCTTTAATTTTTTTGCAGAAATAATTATAATATTGACGGTTAATTAACTTAATTATATTAAATAATTATAGGATTGACGGTCGGTAGTGTCTAGTACGTTGCCATAATAATCTGGTACAGCTTGATGCGCCAGTTGTTGCACCACTGCTCAATCAAAGAGAGGTGAGATTGTAGGTTTAGAGATGCTATTTGAGGATCTGAGTGGGAAGATAGAATGGCAGTATCATCAGCAAATGTAGCTAGAAATGTATCGGGATTTGAAGGGATATCGGAAGTGAGGAGGATATAGAGAACTGGGCCCAAGACACTGCCTTGTGGAACACCAGCCTCAACTGGATAGTAAGTGGAGAATGCGGTGTCACAACGGACTTGAAAGGAACGATTTGAGAGGTAGGATTTGAGGACTAGGTATAAGGATTGGGGTAAATGGGTTTTGAGCTTGAAAAGCAAGCCATCGTGCCACACCCGGTCGAAAGCTTGAGCTACGTCCAGAAAGGCACCAGTGCAATATTGCTTGTTTTCAAGTGCAGAGGATATGTGGTCCACAACGCGAAGGCCTTGTTGGACAGTGGAATGTCTTGAGCGGAATCTAAACTGATGAGAAGGGATGTTGTGGGATTCGATTATGGGTAGGATGCGTTTGAGAAGGATTTTCTCAATGATTTTTGAGAGGATCGGGAGTAAGCTTATCGGTCTATAGGATGATGTGTTATTAACAGGTTTACCTGGTTTTGGAAACAGGATGATTATGGAATGTTTCCACACCAAAGGAAAGTTGGTTGTGCGAAGGATGCAGTTGTATAGATAGGTAAGGAATATGATTGCTTTTTTGGGAAGTTGTCTGAGGATTTGTGAAGTGAGGAGATCATATCCAGGGGATTTTCGGGGTTTTAATTTGTTTCTAAGGAATTTGACCTCAGAGGGGTTAACAGGTTTTGGAGGTAGAGAGAGAGGAATTGGTGAAGAGAGGAATTCTTCAACTTCAGCAGTGTGGCTGGGATGGAGTTCGGGATGAGGGGTGAATGTGTAGGATAAATGTTTAGCAAACTCCTCTGCTCTATTCGCATCATCTGACGAATCCCAGGAACCATCATCACGGCGAAGTGGATGGGAAATGGACTGGAATTTAAGGATTTTTTTTGGTTACATTCCAGAGGGAGTTATCACTAGCGGATAATGAGGAGAGGTAGGAATTGTAGGATTGGGTTTTAAAAGTTTCCAGTTTCTTTTTTACCTGTTTGGAATAATAATTATACGATTTCCGGTCATCAGGATGCCTGGTTCTTTGCCAAAGGGTCCTAGAGCAACGTTTGCTATGGATTAGGTCCAGTAGATCTTGAGGTAAAGGATTTATGTTATGGTATTTTTTGGGACGATCAGGTGAGGATGCAGTCCAAGCTGCTTGTTGGATCAGGGTAGTGAAGGAATGCACTGCATCGTCGAGGTCTTCATGTGTTTTTAAGGAAACTCTGAGGTCAATATTATCTTCCAGTATTTGACGGAAAAGGTTCCAGTTAACTGGCCCCCTGATAAATGAAGGTGGGGATGATTCGGGAATGGGAGATGTGGAAACGGTTAGGACTAGAGGACTATGGTCTGAGGAAAGATCATCAAACCTTGAAATAGAACAGTGTAGTGATCCTAGACCTTTGTGGAGGAAAAAAGTCTAGAAGGTCGGGATTGCGGTTGGGATCTGTTGGCCAGTATGTGGGTGTATTAGGTGAAAGGATGTTGCTGCGATGGGAATTAAGTTCAGATAGCAATGTTCGCCCTCGGGAATTTGTGGATCTGGCTCCCCATTGCTGGTGTTTTGCATTTAGATCTGCACCTAGGAGGAAGTGGTATCCTAAGGAACTCAGGAAGGAAATTATTTGGGATTCGGAATTGGGTGTTTTAGGTGGGGAATATGCCGCAACTAGTGTTATTGGGTAAAGGGGTGTTTGGATTATTACGGCTGTGGATTGTAGGAAATTATGGCTTGGTAAGGGAAACAAATGATGGGAAACGGATCGATGGATAATTATGGGAGTGCCACCATGTGCTGTTCCATCAGGATGGTCGGTTCGATAAATATTGTAGCCGGGCACGTTGATTTGTCGTTTGTTGGTTAGTCGAGTTTCAGTTATTAGTGCTATGTCGATGTTTTTGTCATGTAATAAGATTGTCAGTTCGTTGATGTGGTTCCGAATACCATTCGCATTCCAGAGGAGAATGGAGAGGAATTTGGTTGAGGACATTTATGGATTTCTTGGCAGTGGAATGAGGTTGGATATACCATTGGTAAGTAGCGAAATAAGGGAGGTAATGAGAGATCTAAATTCGGAAAGGAAAGATGTCAATAGGCTTGTGAGGTCAGTGGAATTGGAAGGAGGAGGAATGAATGTGTGAGTATTTAACCTACGTTCAGGGATGGAGGGATATGGGTCTTGAGGTTGATGTGTGAATTCTTGAGGTTTAGATTCTTGTGGCAGGGCCTGAGATTGAGTGTTTACAGTGTCTCCTTTGAACATCTGAGCATAGGACACTCTTCCGTTCACTGTTCTATAGGGTTGTCTTGGTGGCCTGGATGTCCCTTCTTCTCTAGGCGTTGCGTACATTCGTGTTTTCAAATCTTTGTAAGTTTGACAACCCTTGTAGTTGGCTGGGTGTCCTTGGTGGCATAAAGCGCATACTGCAGGTGAAGTTCTAGACTTCCTACAGTCCTCTGTTTTGTGTTGCTCACCACACCTCACACATCTAGGAATGTGATGACAATACCGTTTCGTATGGCCATAAGCCTGGCAGTTATGGCATTGAACGATGTCGCGCTTGCTGTAGGGCTTTTCTACAACAACGCTTGTATAATAAAGGCGTGTGACCTTGTAGATGTTTTCGACATCGGGTGTTCGGTCAAGGTCAACGAAGAATAGAGGAAGAGGTATTTTATTTTTTATTCCAGGCTGTTCTCTATCCTCCTTAAATATGTTCACTATCTGGCGAACATGGAATCCCATACCCGTGAGCTCTTCTTTTATAGCATCTGTTGGCGTAGATGGGTGCAGTCTTCTGATAACGACCCTGAGCGCCCTCTCTTGACGCAGTTGATACGTGTGGTAATCAGCCTTGGTGTCAGATAAATATTTTATGATTTTTCTATAGGTTTCTGGAGTGTCGGGCATTAACTTAGTGTCATTGGTGCGGCTTTGGCATAAATATTTTCCTGAACCTACCAGATTATTCAATTGATTACACATCAATTGAAAATTTTTAATATTTCTAACAAATATTGGTGGGGGTTTGGGTTCTCTGGGGATGGATGCTGCTTCCATTTGTTCGTTATTTATATTTGAAAGCACTTCAAATGGATTCGAAGTGAAAAACGGCGATTCTTCACCCATAGCTTGAGTTGTCTCATAATTGTTGGGTTGTTGTGAGGATCCAGGTTTGGGTTCCACTTCTTCTATGGAGCTCCCTGGTGTGGCTGGTGGAGTGTTTCTTTTCGAATGCCTTGTCTTTTTTTTTAATGGGAGAACTAATTGTAGTATCCAGGCTCCTGGACCTAGTGTTTTTGCCCTTACTCGACATTAGCATGTGATAATATCGCATTTCATATTTATTTTTAAAAGAAAGATTGATAAAAGTGAAGAGAGGAAAAAAAAATTTTATTGAACACGAAAATATAGACGCGCTCTTGGAGAGCACAGATCTGCCTCCGACGGAGGGATCTAGCCCACTGGTATTAACGACTGTTGCAGCTTATGGCTGGCCGTTATCTAACTAACCTAAGGTCTATTTACACTGTTCACTCTTGTGTTGTAAATAAGTGATTACTCACCTTATTTTTTTTGTCCAGTATTAAACGTAATTGTTAATGTAACTGATAACACTAATTGTTCACATTAAACTTGTATACTGCCACTAATAAATGAGATTTTTATAAGAGACGACCTGACGTATGTATAACTAGGGCTAACGCATGCGCAGAACTCCCACGCCGAGTTTAAACTCGTAAAACAAAATTATATGAAAGTCACGCGATGACATTTTAGTAAAGATTGGATTATTAATAAGCAGCGAAATGCTACAATAGTAAACAAACATTATCGTTTGGAAGAGGATTAATAATTGTTGACATTCATACAAATGAATAATCGCGTAAACGTAAACAGTTTGTTATATGTAGGTGTATTTTAAATAAAACTCAAAATCCTGCATTATTTTCCGAACAGTCCAATACATTATTAGAAAGAAGACGCAGTTACAATGCCAAATTTAGCGCTTGTATAAACAGGTTCTGTTCATTGCAATCTTCAGTACAAAATACGGAAATATTTTCTCTTGAATGATCAAAACAGTTTAAATCCTTCCAAAGAAAGATGTAATAAATCAGTAATGCAGTATTTTTTTCCCCCTGATCACTGCTTTTCAGTTTGGCAATGCCTAAAGCGTCTTAGTTATTTTCCTTTCCTTTTCCTTTTCTACTTATTTTTCTAAATATATTTTTTTAGGCATAGTACGTTTGCAACTCAGTGACAAATTAGTTTAATATTTTGGTTAGACCAGTAGCCAGAAATTTTTTGGGGGAGAACTTGGGGTTTTTTAAATTATTTTTTTAAAAATAATAGTTATAACTCTGGAAGACAAAGAACAACGATGCTTTTAGGAATATTTTTTAAATTTGTTTTCTTGACACAGCTTAGATTTAGTGGATGAAATATCTGTACTGTATGTTTTAAAAGAGAACACATTTTGATTGTTTAAGTACTTATCTCAGAATTATTTTTTTCTTCCCTTTCTCGCAAAAAGTGAACTACAAAACTAGTTTTTTGTTTTGATTTAATCCAGGGCTAGTAACTTTTAAAGGGTTTATTAAAAAGTTCCATTCTAAAATTTTCGATGGACCTTTTTTGGATTTTTTTAAAAATATAAGTTCCAAACTTACTTGTTGTTATTGGTAATAAAGTTTAACTTTTATTTTTTTAAGCACTTAAACTTTACGTTAAAAGAGAAATAACCAGTAATTGGAGTTAAATTACAGCTGCAATCCATCTTTAATGGAATGAGTATGGAAAAATTAAAATCCAGAATGAGTATGGCACAGTTACCACTTTTAAACGAAATGATTTTTTTTTTAAACAAAAAAAAGTCATGTTTCTTAGCATGAGTTTATTAAGATCTGAAATTTTTTTGTTACTAACGAAAACGATTTGGCATAACAAATAATATTTCTATTTGTTCTTAGTTAGTTTAGGCAAATACTTAAATCTAACGATCACAGTAAATTTTTAAAATATATTTACATGTTTTAGTAACCAAAAAAAAAAAAATCTGGTGCGCGCAACACACACCTTTCACTTACTCTTTGAACTTTGAATAAAAATTATTTTCTGTCCATGTTAGGCTATTATAAAATGTTTTAAATTGCATTTTAAACTGAGCTAAAGCTAAAAAAAACACAAATGCTATTAAAATAACAAAAGTCCTATTTATTATATCACCGGTGATTATGGATTGTACGATTCGTTGATTATGGATTGTTCCATCCATTGATTATGGATTGTACGGCTATAAGTCATTAAACCGTTATTTTCCATTGCAAAGTTTATTAAAACAGAATTAAGAGATTTGCAGTGTCTGTCATAGACAGGTCAAAAGATGTCACACTAATTGTAAGTGGATTCTGTTGGAATATCGTAAAAAGAAAAATTATCAAACTATTCACTAATTTAATTTTCTAAAAGGTTACACGATGATTTTTCGGAATAAACGGACGATAGATATCTAAATATTTAAATATATTATGAGATCTAAAGTTATTAAACTACAGTAAATATATTTAGGGTTATAAACGTATCTATGAAATATTTTTGTATTTCACTTCTTTTTTCACACAAGTACAATGAAATGGTAGTGGAATATCACAAAGGGAAGATCTATCGAATTATTCACTAATTTAGTTTTCTAAAAAGTTATATGACAATATTTTGGAATTAACTTTAATACCTAATTATTTATAGAGAAATACTTTATTAAAAGTAATCCTGCCCTACTACGTAGGGTTGCTTCGTACACAACATACTTATCAATCCATACGGACATTAATTTTATATTATATTTTTCTTTTTTTTTTTCTCCCCCTTTATAACAATAGTCTTACAAATTATCAACAATAAACCATATTAAACAATAGGCATAGCATAATAAACACTTTCCCAAAATAAAAAAACATTCCTTTTATCTCTTTAAATTCTCAAACGTAATATAACATCCCACACATATATAACACCGCAATTCCTTGAATGTATCCAAAAAGATAAGACGATTATGGACCAATTTAAAATTTAATAAATAATTACTAAACTACAGTAAATGTATTTAATATTATAAACACATGATTTATACACCGATGAAATAATTTTATATTTTATTTCTTCTTTCACACAAGTACACTGAAATGGTTTTTTAACAATGCCATCAACTTGCTTTGGTGGATTTTAAATACATTTTAAAAAATTAGCATTACCTTATTAACACATTCAAAATTCAAAAACCGAAACAAAGGATATAACCATTGCAGCAGAACGTATTAAAAAAAAACTAGAGACCATATCTCCTAATTGTCCGATTTTAACGAATTTTGTTTTGTTTTTTAGGCTATTCCATAAACTTTTAGAAAACCATATTGCCATCACAACTAAGGCATATACATATCTTAAATACGTGATATCAGTTTCATAGGACTTTTCGTTTTTGAGCTAGACTGCTAACATACAGACACACAGACCATTTTTCGGGACTTGGTCATTTCGACTCAGGGTACCTCAAAACGTATAAATCCGTCGAAAAATCAGATTCAAAAATTTTCTCGATCGCAATACTTACACTTACTATATATTACATATATACGTAAGTGAAAGTAAAACTATTTTAAAATCGCGATATCTCTACTAATAGTGCTTCGATTTCGATGAAACTTCTTTTGTTTTTTAGGAAATTTAAATACCTTTGGAACATTTTATCACAACATTCCCAAAAAAGTGTATACTTTTTGAGTTATTCGGAATTTAATTTTACCATCCCTCGTAACTTTTTTACTTTCACTTACGTATATATGTAATATATAGTAAGTGTAAGTATTGTAATATATAGTAAGTGTAACAGCGTTGCAACTGGTCTTTCTGATCTGTGCTTACTGGATTTGCTAAACATCTTCATTTTCCAAGTCAGAATTTCATTGAATAAAAACAGTTGAAGTTGTACTACTTTCTTTTTATGAATAGATAGATCTTTATGGGATTTTGTAGTATTTTTACTTTCACTTACGTATATATGTAATGTATAGTAAGTGTAAGTATTGCGATCGAGAAAATTTTTGAATCTGAGTTTTCGACGGATTTATACGTTTTGAGGTACCCTGAGTCGAGATGACCAAGTCCCGAAAAATGGTCTGTGTGTCTGTGTGTTTGTATGTTAGCAGTCTAGCTCAAAGACGAAAAGTCCTATGAAACTGATATCACGTATTTAAGATAGGTATATGCCTTAGTTGTGGCGGCAACTTTTTCCTTAAAATCGGCTAACCGGAAGTGCCACTTTATATCAACGCTGAAACACATTTTCACAGTTTTCTCAAAAACGGCTCTAACGATTTTGATTAAACTCGGGGTATCATTGTATAATTAAGTGGTCTTTAATATAAATTAGGTTTTATCCCCATTGATGTCACCTTACAGGGCTTAAATGCCCAATGTTCATATACGTCTTCCTCTAAAGTACCTTTAATACGGTTTATTTTAAAAAGATAATTATTTCGCATTTTTCAGAGTTACAAAAAATGCTAAATATAACTTTTGAAAGAATTTGATAAGTTAATAAAGGAGAAAAAAAAATGCAGAAAAACGTAGCTATAGACTGTAGCGCCTAAACGAATGTACCGATTTCATTGAAACTTCGCTAAAGTCATTTTCTCGACACCCTTCAAATTCATCGATATTACATTCATCAGCGAAAAGAAGCTGAAAAAAAGTTACGAGGGATGGTAAAATTAAATTCCGAATAACTCAAAAAGTATACACTTCCTTGGGAATGTTGTGATAAGATGTTTCAAAGGTATTTAAATTGCCTAAAAAACAAAAGAAGTTTCATCGAAATCGTAGCACTATTAGTAGAGATATCGCGATTTTTAAATATTTTTACTTTCACTTACGTATATATGTAATATATAGGATTGGCGGACAGGATCTGCGTCGAAGAGTGAAAGTTACATGCTTGCATTTTGATTTATTAATTTTGATGCGCCAGTTGTTGCACCACTGCTCAATGAAGGAAAGGTGTCTTTGCAGGTTCTGAGACGCTATTAGAGGATCCGAGTGAGAGGATAGGATGGCAGTATCATCAGCAAATGTTGCTAGGAAGGTATCAGGACTTGAAGGGATGTCAGCGGTGAAAAGGACGTAGAGAACTGGGCCCAATACACTGCCTTGTGGAACACCAGCCTCAATTGGATAATGTTTGGAGAGTTCAGTGCCGCAGCGGACTTGAAAGGAGCGATTTGAAAGGTAGGATTTCAGGACTAGGTACAAGGGTTGAGGTAAATGGGTTTTGAGCTTGAAAAGCAAGCCATCGTGCCACACCCGGTCGAAAGCTTGAGCTACGTCCAGAAAGGCACCAGTGCAATATTGCTTGTTTTCAAGTGCAGAGGATATGTGGTCCACAACGCGAAGGCCTTGTTGGACAGTGGCGTTTCTTGAGCGGAATCCAAACTGATGGGGAGTGATATTGTGGGATACGAGTATGGGTAGGATGCGTTTGAGAAGGATTTTCTCAAAGATTTTGGAAAGGATCGGAAGTAGGCTTATCGGTCTATAGGATGATGTATAATTAACAGGATTACCTGGTTTAGGAAAGAGGATAATTATGGAGTGTTTTCACACCAGAGGAAAGTGGGTTGTGCGGAGGATACAGTTGAATAGGTATGTAAGGAATATAATTGCTTTTTTGGGAAGTTGTCTGAGGATCTGGGAAGTAAGGAGATCGTGTCCTGGAGAGTTGCGAGGTTTTAAAAGGAATTCGACCTCAGAGGGGTTGACGGCTGTAGGAGGTAAGGAGACAGGAATCGGTGAAGAGAGGAATTCTTTAACTTCAGCAGTATGGGAGGGATGGAGTTCAGGATGAGGATTGAATGTGTACGATAGATGTTTAGCAAACTCTTCTGCTCTATTCTCATCTGACGAAGCCCAGGAACCATCATCACGGCGGAGGGGGTGGGAAATGGATTGGAATTTAAAGATTTTTTTATTTACATTCCAGATGGAGGTATCACTTGCAGATAGTGAGGAAAGATAGGAATTATAGGATTGGGATCTAAACGTGGCCAGTTTTTGTTTTACTTGCTTGGAATAATAGTTATATGATTTCCGATCATCAGGATGCCTGGTTCTTTGCCAGATAGTCCTAGAGCATCGTTTTCTATTAATAAGGTCCAGTAGGTCTTGGGGTAGAGTATTTGTTTTGCGGTATTTTTTAGAAGGATCAGGTGAAGATGCAGTCCAAACTGCTTGTTGGATCAAGGTAGTCATGGAATGTACTGCTTCATCTAGGTCTGTAGGTGTTTTTAAGGAAACTCTGAGGTCAATATTATCATCCAGTATTTGACGGAAGAGGTTCCAATTAACTGGCCTCCTGATAAATGAAGGTGGAGGTGGTTTGGGAATTGGTGATGTGGAAACCGTTAGGATTAGGGGACTATGGTCTGAGGAAAGATCATCAAGTCTTGAGATGCAATAATTAAGGGGCCCTAGACCTTTGTGGATGAAAAAATCTAGGAGATCGGGATTGCGGTTAGGATCTGTTGGCCAGTATGTGGGAGAATTGGTTGAGAGGATGTTGCTGTGATGGGAATTAAGTGCAGATAGCAATGTTCGTTCTCGGGAATTTGTGGTTCTGGCTCCCCATTGCTGGTGTTTAGCATTTAAGTTTGCACCTAGAAGGAAGTGGTGTCCTAAGGAGTTAAGGAAGGAAGTTTATTGGGATTCTGAGATGGGTATTTTAGGCGGGGAGTATGCTGCGACTACTGCTATTGGGTAAAGGGAAGTTTGAATTATCACGGCAGTGGATTGTAGGAAATCATGGGTTGGCAAAGGGAATAGATGATGGGAAAGGGATTGATGGATAATTATGGCAGTGCCAGCATGTGCTGTTCCATCAGGATGGTCGGTTCGATAGATACGATAGTTGGGGATGTTAAGTGGTCGTTTGTTGGTCGTCGTGTATATGTAATGTATAGTAAGTGTAAGTTTTGCGATCGAGAAAATTTTTGAATCTGAGTTTTCGACGGATTTATACGTTTTGAGGTACCCTGAGTCGAGATGACCAAGTCCCGAAAAATGGTCTGTGTGTCTGTGTGTTAGCAGTCTAGCTCAAAAACGAAAATTCCTATGAAACTGATATCACGTATTTAAGATAGGTATATGCCTTCAATGAAATCGGTACATTCGTTGAGGCGCTACAGTCTATAGCTACGTTTTTCTGCATTTTTTTTTTCTCATTTATTAACTTATCAAATTCTTTCAAAAGTTATATTTAGCATTTTTTCGTAACTCTGAATAATGTGAAATAATTATCTTTTTAAAATAAACCATATTAAAGGTACTTTAGAGGAAGACGTATGTGAACATTGGGCATTTAAGCCCTGTAAAGTGACATCAATGTGACATCGACACACAGACACATGACCATTTTTCGGGACTTCGTCATTTCGACTCAGGGTACCTCAAAACGTATAAACCCGTCGAAAACTCAGATTCAAAAATTGTCTTGATCGCAATACTTACACTTACTATATATTACATATATACGTAAGTGAAAGTAAAAAAATAATAAATAAAAATTAATTTCTCCTCATATTTATAAAACTTCAATTAATCTTATTTTTCAATAAGAAGTTCCGGATATAAAGGTTCTTTTAAAAACATATACCATGGCATGTGTAAAAATTATAATTGGCCGTATCTTTTTTCTAAAAATGGTCCGATTTCGGTGACTTTTTTTTGTTCTTGAAGATAATTTTGAAATATTTATTATTGTGGTCTTTAGAATTATTATGGCCATAATCAACTATAAATTGTTTACTTTTTGAGTTGTGTGCAAGTAAAATTTCTTTTTAATCATAACTTTTTCACAATTGTCATAACGTATTATAATGGCTAAGCTTCTCATAGTTCACGGCTAGAGATCAATATGTAAAATCTTATTGTTTATAGAAGAAGCCGATTGTCCTTGGGTATTGTTAGTGATAAAATAAAAATATATATATTATTGAAGTTATAATTTAAAAATGTTGGCTTACTGAACCATCACAAGTCAAAATTTCAAAATTTTACATTAGAGCACAAAGAAGTTACATTGTATTTCTTGTTTTGGATAATGTTTAATGTCTATAATTGAAGCGCTGCTAGTTTTATTACTCTCTTAGATTAATTAAGATTCTTCAAGATCGGATATTTTTATTATTATAATTTAAGTATTGAAAATGATATTTCGTTATCAGCTAAAGTAACAGGCATTGTATAGACAATGCCACGACATAGGATAAAAAATAGCGGAAGTGAAGACACAAAGTGGTAGTATTGTAGTCTGTGAGCTATATACAGGGTATCCCGCAAGTAGAGGACAATT
Organism: Nezara viridula; assembly: GCA_928085145.1. Classification (NCBI taxonomy): domain Eukaryota; kingdom Metazoa; phylum Arthropoda; class Insecta; order Hemiptera; family Pentatomidae; genus Nezara; species Nezara viridula. Next base: position 95,247,619 of record OV725077.1, read on the forward strand.
TTTTTCCCTTTGAGTAATAGCAGACCTTAAGGCCTACAAAAGTGTTCATATAAGCAATGGGCCAGTTATCAGCAGAAAAGTAGGAAATCCAAGTTTAGTGTTTTTTAAGTAAGTCATGCTTTTTGATGAATAGGAAGCGATAAATAAAGAAATATTTAATTTAAGAAATTAACAATTGTATCACTGTAAGCTTGATAAAATTTTCTTCAAATGAAAATAGAGGTTATTATTGTTAAAACCATTTAAAGATGACTTTTAACCGGCTAAGTTGGAATTTAAAAAAAAACATAAATTATTGGCGATTTTTGTTTTAGAAAAAATTCTTCATTTAATAAGTTTCAAGTCCATATTAATTAAATTGAGGTTTGCTTAGCAAATTCTTGAGATACACCGCAAGTTGTGTAAAAAATGATTTTTATCAATTTTTATCCTGTCACTTTTCTCAAACAAAATGTTTCTACTGGTGTACTTAAAATTTAATTATCTTTAATGATTTTTGAGCAATTCCTTCTTATTAAACAAAAAAACGTGACCGCCTTAAGGAAAACACGAAATTGGTATTAACTGCTTTTCCGTTCGGAATCAGCCCATGCATCAACTGAACTTTTTTGTTGGAAATTTTGTCTAGAATCACATCCCTCAGTTTGGCTATTAAGAACTGAGACACTTTATATATATATATATATATATATATATATATATATATATAAGGTGTCTCAGTTCTTAAGTTCTTAATAGCCAAACTGAGGGATGTGATTCTAGACAATATATATATATATATATTATATGTAAAATAAAAAAACGTTTAATTGTACCTGTGAATAAGATATTTGAATGAATATTAACTAACTTATATCAAAATATAAGAATAAAAAAAAACATTAAAGGCAATTTATAACTTACATTCTTTTTCTCAAGTTGTGTAAAAAAGTAATACGTTCCTCTTACTAGGAAAATAGTAGATTACAGGATATTTTATTGATATGAATTACAGTTCTCTGTTTTCACGAGACATTATTTTATTTTATATTTTTATAATGGTTCGCCATAATTATCTCTAATTGTAAACTATTTATGATGAATTAACATTTCAGGAGATTAGCTTTAGAAGTCTTTTAAACTGATTTACGTTATTTATAGTGTGGTCAGTTTATCTTTATCTTTGTGCATTTTTGTGACATACAAAATTTTCATGAAACAAATGCAAGATTGTCTTCAGTTCTATGTACATCCTACATTTCAAAGTAGCAGTAGAAAGTAGGTCTGATACACAATTTCTATCAGCTGTCGAAACAATCGCCCACTGATTATCAAAGTTTATAACAATGGCCTAGTCAAATGAACGAATCAACTCACCTTAGGGATGTTTGAAGAGGAGGCGCTGAGAGTAACCTAACTGCTTATGTGAAGTAGTTAAAGATCACAATGTGAGGAAGACTGCCTCTGTCACACGTACGTCAACACCATGCATATTCAACAGATTAAAAGTAAAAATTATTCCATCTCGATACTAAATATTCCTGAATGAAAGATGCTATCCTGTTCATTTATAGACCTCTGAAAGCATTAACTGTTCAACTGATAAGATTTCTTTCCGTTATTGATGATTATTAATTGATAGTTCATAAAGTTAAAATAAACAAAATAAACATCTCGTTTTTGATAACATGACGTATTTATGTTTATTCTGCTAATCAAGAATAACACAACAGTCTTATGACGTTTTACAAGGGTTTTTGCAATGTTGATAAAGTTAAAAAAAAAGTTGATAGTTCTTGTAATAGATATATCTAATTGATAACGATTTATATACATATATGATATTATAAAATATTAAGTGCTCAAATAGCATTAATTTAGAAACGACTGAAAGAAATACCTCCAAATACCCTTTGCATCCTCACTACCGTGGATATGGAAACTGTATATAATAATTTTTCGGAACTTTTTTTCGCCTTTTCAGGGTTACATAGAGAATATGATTTTTTTTTTTTCGGGTCAGAGGGAAAGGACAGTTAATGCTTGAGTTAAAAGTTCCTCTCTCCCCGGCACCAAGATTATTATTACTTTCTTTTATTGAGAAAAATACATTTTTCCTCAATGAAGGGTATTGAGTATTTGAGATATAAGAACTCATTCGCACAATATATAAAATTACAAAAATAATAAAAATGATAACAAAAATAAGAAAAAAAACCTTAGTAAAACAGATGAAATAAAATATGATATAAAACAAATAAATGAGAAAAATAAAACATTCATGCTTATTTACAATATTTACAGTCAGCCTAAGGAGCTCCAAGTCGGTCCCTTTCCCCCACGTGAGAAAGATAAGGCAAGACTCTAAGAGATTCCAGCGCTTCTCTCCCAGCCCCATCACTGAGACGGAGATCCAGTGAAGACTGAGAAAGGGCGCTAAAGCCACATATGCTCATGATTTGAGTGGAGAAGCTGGCAATTGCCAGGACTCCAATGACGTATTTATTAAAGATCTCGAGGCCACTGCCTTTTTAATCTTCGAGGAGGATCGTAGGGATGGCTGGAGCTGGATAATGATTGTGCTAAGAGATTAGGATGATGGATTAGGTTTTGATGAAAATTTGAGAAACGGGATGGAATAACGTCAAGGACATAAGGGATGTTAAGATCATGATTTAGAGTTTTGTTTGTAACATAATAAGGAGCATTTACTATTGTACGAAGGACTTTGGACTGGAAGGATTGGATGCGTTTGATGTTCGAAAATTTATTTGTCCCCAAACAGTTCAAGTCCGTAGGTCCAGATGGGTTTTAGTTATTTATTAAACACTTTATTCAGAAATATTACAATTTGTCATAGTTTAAGGACACTTATAATAGAGTTTAGAGATTGCATTCATACCGTATCTACAAAAATATAAGTAAATAAAGTAATAACAAAAGAATAAGAAACAAGAAAAAAAGAGTAAAGAAAAAAAAATATATATATACATAAGTAAATAAAAATAGAAATAAAAGTAAAACAAACACTTTATATAAAACATACCTATATACATTATTTACAATTTGCCAGGTGATCTCCGAACCAATCCTGTCCCCTCCACATGTGGAGGGAAAAGGGAGGCTTAGGAGATCCCTACGCTTCTCCCTCAGCCACTTCACTGGTATTTCAAACCAGCGGAGGATGAGTAAGAGCGCTACAGCCACAGACACTCATGACTTGAGTGGAGAATCTGGCCATTGCTAGAACTCCAAAATATCCATATTTACAAAAGGTCTCGTGGCCACTGCCGCTTTAACCTACGACGGGGATTGTAGGGATGGGTGGTGCTTGATAGAGATTGTACAACGGGATTTGGGTGATGAGAAAGGTTCTGGTGAAATTTGGAAAATTTGGCTGGGATAAGATCAAGAATAAATGGGATATTAAGGTCATGGTGTAGGGTTTTATTGGTTACATAGAAGGGAGCATTGACTATTGTACGGAGGACTTTAGACTGAAAGGATTGAATGCGTTTGATGTTAGAAAATTTGGCTGTTGCCCATAGTTCTAGTCCGTAAGTCCAGATGGGTTTCAGTATTGTCTTGTAGATCAGTAATTTGTTTTCACCAGAAAGTTTAGATTTTCTATTCAGTAGTCTATATAGCTGGCCATATCGTCTGTTAAGTTCCTGTCTTTTAAGTCTAGTATGTGGATTCCATGTTAGTCGTCTGTCTAAGAGAAAGCCAAGATACCGGACTGTATCTGAGAAAGGAAGCTGGATGGAGTTAAAATAAACTGGTGGGCAGGTATTACGCCGAAGGGTGAAGGTAATGTGTTTACATTTAGATTCGTTTACCTTGATGCCCCATTTCTTACACCAGTGTTCAATCAGGAAGAGGTGCCTTTGTAAGTTTGCGGACGCTGTTTCAGGATCTGAGTTGGAAGAAAGGATAGCAGTGTCATCAGCGAAAGTTGCCAGGAGGGTATCGGGATGGACAGGAATATCAGCGGTAAAGAGAATGTAAAGGATGGGGCCCAAGACGCTGCCTTGAGGAACGCCAGCCTCAATTGAGTAACAGTCGGAGAATTCGGTGCCACAGCGAACTCGGAAGGAGCGGTCGGAAAGATAGGATCGGAGTAGTAGGTATAAGGACTGTGGTAGGTGGATTTTAAGCTTGAAGAGTAATCCGGCGTGCCATACCCGGTCAAATGCTTGCGCTATGTCCAGAAATGCACCCGAACAATACTGCTTGCTTTCTAGGGTTGAGGATATATGGTCAACAACTCGGAATCCTTGTTGGACAGTGGAATGTTGGGAACGAAATCCGAATTGATGAGTGGGAAGGTTATAGGATTCAATTATAGGTAGGATTCGTTTCAGTAGGATCTTTTCAAAAATTTTTGAGAGGATTGGGAATAAGCTAATTGGATGCTGTATTGTTGCAAGGTTTGCCTGGTTTCAAGAAGAGGACGATGGTTGAATGTTTCCATAAAAGAGGGAAGTGGGTAGTTCGTAGGATGCAATTGTATATATATGTAAGAAATATGATGGCTTTAGATGGAAGTTGTCGAAGGATCTGTGGGGTTAGAAGGTCATATCCAGGAGATTTGCGAGGAGTGATTTTCCGTAAAAGGTATTTGACCTCAGAGGGATTAACAGCTTTAGGTGGTAAGGAGAGTGGGATAGGTATTGAGAGGGATTCTTCTACTTTTACTGTGTGGCTGGGATGGAATTCTGGATGAGGAGCGAAAGTATAGGAAAGGTGTTTGGCAAATTCCTCGGCTTTATCTTCATCAGATGCTGCCCAGGAGCCATCATCTCGTCGAAGAGGGTGGGAAATATGATGGGATTTGAGGATTTTTCTGGTGATATTCCAAAGGGAATTATCATGAGCAGAGAGTGCGGTGAGGTAGGAATTGAATGATTGGGATCTGAAGGTGGCTAATTCTTGTTTTAATTTTTTACAGTGATAATTGTAGGAGTGGCGGTCGGCTGGATGTCTGGTACGTTGCCATAATAATCTGGCACGGCGTTTTATGTGGATTAGGTCAAGGAGGTGTTGAGGTAAATTATGTTTCTTAAGGATTTTTGAGGAGTGATCAGGGGAGGAAGCAGTCCAGACTGCTTCTTGAATTTTGGTAGTGAAGGAATGTACTGCATTGTTCAGGTCTTCAGGGGTTTTCAGGGTTACTCTGAGGTCAATTTTATCGGAGAGGATTTGATGAAAGAGTTTCCAGTTAACTGGGCCTCTGATGAAGGACGGAGGAGAGGGTTTAGGAATAGGAGCTAGTGATACTTGGAGTATTAATGGGCTGTGGTCTGAGGAAAGCTCGTCAAGACGGGCAACGGAATGGTTGAGAGCACCTAAACCACTATGGATAAAGAAATCGAGGATATCGGGAATACGGTTAGGATCAGTGGGCCAGTAGGTAGATGAGTTGGGTGGAAGAAGGGTAAAATTTTGGGAATTGAGTACAGACAGCAATGTTCGACCACGAGAATTCGTGGTTCTTGAACCCCATTGTTGATGCTTGCCGTTTAAGTCTGCACCCAAGATGATATGATGTCCTAAGGAAATGAGGAAGGAACTAAATTGGGTATTGGAGATGGATTGGTTTGGAGGGCAATACGCTGATGCAACGGTAATAGGAAAGGAGAAGGTTTTGATTACGACTGCGGTGGATTGTAGGAAAGCGTGTGTAGGCAGTGGGAGTAGGTGATGAGAGAGGGATTGGTGCACAATGACTGCAGTACCGGCATGTGCTCTACCGTCAGGATGGTCGGTATGGTAAGTTATGTATTGTGGTATTTTTAGGAGCTGTTTTTTAGTCGGTCGAGTTTCCGTTATTAGGGCTACATCTACGTTCTTGTCTTGTAGTAAGGCTGTTAGTTCGTGTCTGTGATTTCTAACACCATTCGCATTTCAAAGGAGAATGGATATGGGTTTGATGGAAGTCATCTAAGGATTTTTTAAAGAAGGGATAAGGTGAGATACTAGGTTAGTGAGAAGTGATATCATTGGGGTAACAAGGGATTTAAATTCTGAAAGAAAGGATGTCAATAAGCTGGTTAGATCTGTAGCATTAGGCGGTGGAGGAACATATTGGATTTGATGTTGGTGAGGTTGTTGTTGATTAGGTTTGAGTTTGTTGTAGATTGGGGTTGAGTTTGTTCTTGCGGCAGGGCCTCACATTCATTAGTCGGGTCTCTACCCCCAAGTAGCTTGGCAAAAGAAACCTTAGAGTTCACAATTTTAGCGGGTCCTCTTCTTGGTTTAGGTGTATCATCAGGGTCCCTGGGTTTCATATATCTCGCTTTAAGATTTTTATAAATTTGACAGCCTTTGTAGTTGGCTGGATGGCCTTCCAGGCATAGGGCACAGACTGCTGGTTCTGTAATTGGTTTATTACACTCGCCAGACTTGTGCGTTTTACCGCATTTCACGCAGCGTGGTAAGTGGTGGCAATAAGACTTTGTGTGGCCATATGCTTGGCAATTATGGCACTGGATGAACTCTCTTTTTGGGTACGGTTTTTCGACCTCGACGCTGGTGTAGAAAATTCTATTCACATCGTATATTTTTTCGATCCCAGGCGATGGCTCTAGATCGATGAAAAATAAGGGCAATGGGATTTTATTCTTTACACCTGGTTGTTCTTAATTTTCTTTTAATACATTGGTTATCTGACGTATTTTGAACCCTAACGCCGTTAACTCTTCTTTAATCACTTCTGTTGGGGTTGAGGAGTGTAAATTTCTTATTACAACTCGTAGTGCTCTTTCCTGCTTCAACCGGTATGTGTGAAAGTCCGCGTTTGTGTCTGTTAAATATTTTACGATTTTTCGGTACGCTTCAGGTGTGGCCGGTATTATTTTTGTATCATTTATTCTGTTTAGGCATGTATAGCTACCTGGGATTTTATTAAGTTGAGTACACAACAACTGGAAATTTCTCAAATTTTTGACAAAGATAGGAGGTGGGCGTGGTTCTCGGGGTATAGGTGCATCTTCCATTTCTTTCCTGTCATTTTCAAGCACCTGGTATGGATTAGGTGTAAAAAATGGAGATTCCATTTCTTGTGAAGACGTACTTGGCAGTGGTTGAGACACAGATACTTGAGTGTTCGCTGGAGGAGTTCCGGGGGGTGTTAATCGCTTACTACGACGTGTTTTCTGTTTAGGCGGTGAATTACGAGGGGTAGAGCCAACTGTATGGGACCTCTTAGTTGACATTACTTGGTGGTAATATCGCATATAAAAAAAAAAGAAAGGGGAAAAAAAAATTAATAAAACTACGTCTGCGTGTTATTATAATGGATGAACCACCGACTGTAGACCAGTCAGTTACGTGGCTGGGCCACAACTGGAGTGGGGAGCCGTCAGCTGTTATGGCTATAGAGATTAAGCCTATAGACGCTAAACCACTAAATTCACCGTCTGTAATAGTACACTGTAAATAACAACACTACTCACTGTGGTGTTAGTCCATTGTTGTTGTTTTGATGTCTGCTTAACTAGTTTTTTTTTTAAAGTACAACTGAGCACTTATTCTACTAAAAAATAGTAAAACTGGGGGTTTTAGTATGGCCTTGTATATTAATAGTTTATTTTCAATTGAGAGGTTAGATTTTCTGTTAAGTAGTGTGTATAACTAGCCAAATCGTCGGTTAAGTTCTTGTCTTTTAAGTCTGGTATGTGGGTTCTATGTTAGTCTTTTGTCTAAAAGGAATCCAAGATACCGAACTGTGTCTGAGATGGGAAGAGGTACTGAGTTGAAAAGGATAAGTGGACAGGATCTGCGTCGGAGGGTAAAGGTGACATGCTTGCATTTGGATTCATTGATTATGATGCGCCAATTGTTGCACAACTGTTCTATTAGGGAGATGTGTCTTTGTAGGTTTAGGGATGCTGTTTCAGGGTCTGCGTGGGATGATGGGATGGCGGTATCGTCAGCAAATGTTGCTTGAAGAGAATCAGGATGGGTTGGTATGCCAGCTGTGAAAAGAATTTAGAGAACTGGGCCTAAGACACTACCTTTTGGAACACCAGTCTCAACTGGATAATAATTGGCGAATTCGGTGCCGCAGCGGACTTGAAAGGAACTGTTTAAAAGGTAGGATTTGAAGACTAGGTACAAGGATTGGGGTAAGTGGGTTTCGAACTTGAAAAGCAAGCCATCGTGCCACACCCGGACGAAAGCTTGCGCTACGTCCAGAAAGGCACTAGTGCAATATTGCTTGTTTTCAAGCTCAGATGATATATGGTCAACAACGCAAAGGCCTTGTTGAACGGTGTAATGTCTTGAGCGGAATCCAAACTGATGGGAAGGGATATTGTGGGTTTCGAGAATGGGTAGGATACATTTCAGAAGGATTTTTGAGAGGATTGGGAGCAGGCTTATTGGTCTATAGGATGAGGTATTGTTAGAGGTTTACCTGGTTTAGAGAAGAGGATGATTATGGAGTGTTTCCATTTCACAGGAAAAGGAGTTGTACGGAGTATACAGTTGTGTAGGAATGTGAGAAATGTGATTGCTTTTTTGGGAAGTCGTCTAAGGATCTGGGAAGTAAGGAGATCATGTCCAGGAGATTTTCGGGGTGTTAGGTTATTTATAAGGAATTTAACCTCAGAGGGGTTCACTGCTTTAGGAGGCAAGGAGAGAGGAATCGGAGAAGAAAGGAATTTTTTAACTTTAGCAGTATGGGTGGGATGGAATTCAGGGTTAGGAGTGAATGTGTTGGATAGGTGTTTGGCAAATACTTCAGCTCTAGTCTCAGCTGACGAAGCCCAGGTTCCATCATCGCATCGGAGGGGATGGGAAATAGAGTGGTATTTAAGAATCTTTTTGGTCCATTTCCAGAGGGAGTTGTCCTTGGTGGAGAGGGAAGAAAGGTAGTAATTGTAGGATTGGGATCTAAAGGAAGCCAGTTCTTTTTTAACCTGTTTGGAATAATAATTGGATGATTTCCGATCATCGGGATGCCTGGTTCTTCAAAACTTCCATCCTTGCCTCTGTTCCTAACCATGACAAACGACTCATCTCTGAAACCCTCCGCATCCATTTAATCCCTCCAGATCCACCACACCCCAATTAAAGCCAGTGAATCTAAAAACAGCCAACCAAAACTTGTCCTTGACCTATTCCCAAATTCTGAATATATTAAAACATCCATAGCAGCTCTTCCTTATCCTCGATCTTCTTAGTACTCCATCCATATTTTCTAAAACCTCTTTTTCCTTTTTGGCCACAACTTTCTTGTTTATCTTTAATTTAATTCAGTTTTCGTTTTCGTTAATCTCATTAAATAAATTCATTTTTCATTCATTTTCGTTTTTTTTAATCTCACATTTCACCTAGATCAGTGACACTCTATTATTACTTAATATTTTTTAACAATGATAAACTCTACCTTCATTTTAAAGTAAATTTGGTCTAGTTTACAGTGAAGCAAGTGTTATTTACTTAAATTAAATATTTCTGTAGTTAACACTTCTTATTTAACAAAAAGCATGACTTGCTTAAAGAACATAGAGCTTTTATTTTCTGCTTATCTCATGAAAATTGGCTCTTTGTTTATATAAATTTGTTTCTATCTCTTTTGGTCTGCCATCACTCCAATAAAAATTTTGCTCTACTTACGGGAAATTTTGTATATATATATATATATATATATATATATATATATATATATATATATAAAGAATATCTCCTAAATTTTTCGTGGAAAAGTGTTAGTATTACATTGAATAAAATAAAAAAAAATTCGAAAATATGATTTTTTAAATTATATTTTTAACATCTGATCAAGCAAAAATAGATATATCATATTGTCTTTTATTGAAATTTTGGTGATATCTAATTACATGAATCTAGGATTGGTATAAAAGACAACAAATTATCAATTGCTTAAATTACAATCAAAATAAAGCATTAGTTACATATAGAAGGCAGTGGATCAGCTGATTGGATAGTTGTGCTCTCAACTGGTCTCTCAGTATTTGCTTATTTTTAAGTGGAATCTCTCTGTTTTTTTCATTGAATACATTTCACGTGTACACCGGAGCAGTTTATATTGCTGTTTGATACATATTTTTTAAAATATATATATATATTTTTTTTAAACCTTTCTTTCTTTCTTTCTTCTCTTATGGTATGCGGTATACTCACCAAGTGATGTCCAGTAAGGTGCCCAAGCGGACTCTGTTAGGCGGAGTTAACTCACCAGCCAAACAAAGAACTCGTCGCTGCCTACGAGAAACATCTCCAACAACAAAAGTGAACACTTCAGATCCAGAATCTCAGCCACAACAAGGAACTTCTTCTCAAGAAATGATCGAAGAATCCCCTTTCTTTACTCCAAAGCCCTACCAAGTGCTTCAAAATGACCGAGAGGTAATGGAGTCTGCAGCAATTCCCACAGAACCAAGGCCTCCTCCGATATTTGTGAAAAACATAAAAAATTTCCAGTTGTTCTGCACCCAACTAAATAAAATCTGCTCTGGCAGTTATTCATGTCTAAACCGGACCAGCGATACAAAAATAACACCAGATACTGCTGAAACATACGGAATAATGGTGAAGTACCTCTCAGAAACGAATGCGAATTACCTGCTTAGGCAGGAGAGATCGTTACGAGTAGTAATAAGAAATTTACACTCCTCAACCCCAACTGAACTGATAAAAAAAGAACTAGCGGCGCTTGGTTTCAAAGTACGTCAAGTAACCAACGTTCTGAAGGAGAATAAGGAGCAGCCTGGAGTAAAAAATAAAGTACCACTACCTTTATTTTTCGTGGATCTGGAGCCATCACCCGGTATTAAGAAAATATACGATATCACAAGATTATATTACACAATGGTGAAATTAGAGAAACCATACCCCAAGAGAGAAATAGTGCAGTGCCATAATTTTCAGGCGTATGGCCACACTAAGACTTATTGTCACCATCTGCCGCGTTGCGTGAAATGCGGTGAACAGTACAAATCAGTGGAGTGCACAAAACCGATACAAGATCCTGCAGTGTGTGCACTATGCCTGGAGGGACACCCGACCAACTACAAAGGATGCCAAATTTACAAGAATCTCAAATCCAGACACCAGAAAAACCGGATTCAAGATGAAGCAGGAAGACCAAGAAGAGAGAGAGAGCCTTCTAGAATAGTAAACAATGGTGTATCATTTTCCCAGCTACTTAGAGGTAAGAGCTCAACCGATAACTGTCAAGCCCTGCTGCAACAACAACCTCAATCCCAACCTCAAAATCCTATTGATCCGAATAAACCTAACCATCAACAACAAATTCATCATATCTCTCCTCCTTCAAATGCAACAGATCTCACCCGTTTGCTGGCATCTTTCCTTACCGATTTCAAATCCTTAGTAACTCCACTCATATCTCGTATGTCACCTCATCCCTCCTTTAAAAAATCCTTAATGACTCACATCCCAAAACCCATATCCATTCTCCTTTGGAATGCGAATGTTGTTAGAAATCACGTTGATGAACTGACAGCTTTATTACTGGACCAGAACATCGACGTGGCACTAATTACGGAGACACGACTGACCGGAAAACAGCATTTAAAAATACCTCAATACATAACATACCGTACTGACCATCCTGACGGTAAAGCACATGCCGGTACTGCTGTTATTGTACATCACTCACTTTCTCATTACCAGCTCCCATTGCCGACACAAGATTTCCTACAATCAACCGCTATCGTAATCAAAACCTTCTCCTTTTCCGTAACCATAGCATCAGCATATTGCCCTCCTAACAGATCCATATCCAATATCCAGTTCAGTTCTCTTCTCAACTCCTTAGGAGATCATTTCATCCTGGGTGGAGATTTAAACGCCAAACACCATCAATTGGGATCTAGAACCACGAACTCTCGTGGCAGAACATTGTTATCTGCACTCAATTCCCAACGGTTCAATTCCCAACTGCACTCAATCCTTCCCCCTAACTCACCTACCTACTGGCCCACAGATCCTAACCGCAATCCCGATATCCTTGATTTTTCCATCCACAGTGGCTTAGGTCCCCTCAATCATTCCCTTACCCGTCTTGCCGAACTATCCTCAGATCATAGTCCATTATTACTCCAATTATTTCTAGCTCCTATTCCTAAGTCTTCTCCACCTTCCTTCATCAGAGGCCCAGTTAGCTGGAAACTCTTTCACCAAATCCTTTCCGATAAAATTTACCTCAGAATAATCCTAAAAACCCTATATGACCTTGACAATGCCGTACACCTTTTCACCACCACTATCCAACAAGCAATCTGGACTGCTTCCTCTCCAAACCACTCCTCAAGAACTCCTAAGAAAAATAAGTTACCTCAACACCTCATAGACATAATCCATACCAAACACCGCTCCAGATTATTATGGCAACGTACTAGACACCCCATCGATCGTCGCTCCTATAATTTTTACAGTAAACAATTAAAGCAGGAATTGGCCACCTTCAAATCCCAATCCTTCAACTCCTACCTTACTTCCCTATCTGGTCATGACAATTACCTATGGAAGGTCACCAACAAAATCCTAAAATCCCATCATATTTCCCATCCCCTCCGTCGAAGCGATGGCTCCTGGGCAGCGTCTGATGAAGATAAAGCTGAGGAATTCGCCAGACACCTCTCTAGAACATTTACCTCTCATCCAGAATCCAACCTCACCCATACCATAACAGTAGAAGAATTCCTTACATCACCCATTCCACTTTCCTTGCCCCCTATAGCAGTTAATCCTCCTGAGGTCAAACATCACTCACAAAAAATTCCTCTCCGTAAATCTCCTGGATACGACCTGCTTACCTCTCAAATCCTTCGACAACTTCCTCCTAAAGCTGTTATATTTCTCACCTACTTATATAATGCCATCCTAAGAACCACCCACTTTCCTCTTTTGTGGAAACATTCCACTATTGTCCTGTTTCCGAAACCAGGCAAATCTCCCAACACCTCAACGTCCTACAGACCAATTAGTCTACTTCCGATTCTCTCAAAAATATTTGAAAAGATCCTCCTGAAACGAATCCTACCCTTTATAGAATCCCAAAATTTTACTTCCCATCAGTTCGGATTTCGTTCACAACACTCCACAGTCCAACAAGGACTCCGAGTGGTCGATCATATTTCCGCAGCATTGGAAAGCAAGCAATATTGATCGGGTGCATTTCTGGACATAGCTCAAGCTTTCGACCGGGTATGGCACGCCGGGCTTCTTTCCAAGCTGAAAACCCATCTTCCTCAGTCCTTATACCTTGTCCTCCGTTCCTACCTCTCAGATCGTACCTTCCGAGTTCGCTGCGGTAGTGAATTATCGAATTGCTATCCAATTGAGGCAAGTGTTCCACAAGGTAGCGTATTGGGTCCCGTCCTTTACATCCTCTTTACCGCCGATATCCCTGTCCATCCCGATACCTTCCTTGCAACTTTTGCTGATGACACCGCCATTCTATCATCCGACTCAGATCCTAATATAACATTCAACTCAGATCCTTAAACATTCAAAGACACCTCTCCCTGATTGAGCACTGGTGTAATAAATGGCGTATTAAAGTAAACGAATCCAAATGCCAACACACCATCTTCACGCTCCGACGCAGTTCCTGTCCACCAGTACACTTTAATTCCATTCAGCTTCATTTCTCAGACACAGTCCGGTACCTTGGCTTTCTCTTAGACAGACGACTAACGTGGAACCCTCATACTAGACTTAAAAGACAGGAACTAAACCGACGATATGGCCAACTATACCGGCTACTAAACAGAAAATCAAAACTTTCAATTGAAAACAAGTTACTGATCTACAAGACAATACTAAAACCTATCTGGACTTACGGACTTGAACTGTGGGGAACAGCAAAATTTACTAACATCAAACGCATCCAATCCTTCCAATCCAAAGTCCTTCGAACAATAGTCAATGCTCCTTTCTATGTAATCAACAAAACCCTACACCATGACCTTAATATCCCATTTGTCATAGACCTTATCCCAGCAAAATTCTCCAAATTCCACCAGAACCTTAGCCTTCATCCAAATCCCTTTGCACAATCTCTATCCAGCACTACACATCCATATAATCCTCCAAGGAGGTTAAAACGGCAGTGGCCCCGCGATCTTTTATAGTTTGTAAATATTGGAGTTCTAGCAATGGCCAGATTCTCCACTCACGACATGAGTGTATATGGCTAAAGCACTTTTGCTCAATCTCCACCGTTAGCCCTAGTGACGCGGTTGAGAGAGGAGTGCAGGGAGCTCCTGGAGTCATACTTTTCCCTCTACAGTTGGAGGGACAAGTCTGGTTTCTGGTTCTCTTGCCAAATTGTAAATATTGTATATAGGTGTGTATGTGTTCTTTTTATTTATTTATTTTTAGGTTATTTTATTCTTATTTATTGTATATATATCATTTTTCTGTATAATTTATTTTATTTATTGTACATAGAGTGTGAATGTGATCTGTGAACTCTATTATAAATGTCTTAGAGACAGATTGTAATATTTTTCAATAAATAAGTTTAAAAAAAAAAGTTACATATAGATGTTGTCTTGAATTATGACAAAACGTTGGTGTCAGCTATCAGTTGTTCAGAGCAATAACAAATACTTTCATGTATTAGGGCCATACAATTTTCCCCAAATGGAATATTTTATTGAAACAATTTCAATAAATAATACTATTCATTGCTTTCAAGGATAGACTCTGTTTTTAAACTAATATATGTATTTCTTTTGGGAATAAGCCATCGAGTAGTTCATGTTCAGACTGATCGCCACTGGTGATTTACGTAAGCGTTTCCTCTGCTACCATAAACCAGCTCAATCGGACTTTTAAACTAAATAACTTATTGCAAGCAAACTTAAAAAGAAGTTAATCCTTCTAGGATAGGGCCCTTTCTCTGCTCTACAGCCAACAGTCCTGGAGCGAGTGGCTAAAAAGATATCATACTTTATACTAAGGTTCATTGTTTTAAATTGACCATGTCCACAGACCTGATGAGAAAAATGTATGTCTGCCAGCATACAGTCGCTGGAATAAAAAATGGCGGCCTGGTGAAGATAGATCAAATAGGGTCTCTACCCTACAGGTAGTAAACGTATATACAGAGAGGGATTATAAATATAAAAAGCTACTAACCCTTTCAATTTATAATATTCACAGTCTTAAGACATGAAATAATCGTCAGTTAACCCATACCGTACCGTGGATTTTAAGTCGAATAATTGAATTTATGATTCAAAAAATTTACTTTTGTTTTCGGTTTTTCGCTTATATCCGTGAAACTATGCGTTCTATAATAATGAAATATGTCAATTAAAGCTGAAAAAATTTGCAATAGAAATGATTAAATTAGTTTTTCGCTATGTTCTATAGTATCCATGATATCCGTCCTCGTAAGTCACTTCGAAAAAACTCCTTGTAATCCACGAGTATGGGGTAACTTATTATTATTTCATGTCTTAAGAATGTAAATATTATAAACTGAATCCTTATATATATATAGACATTCTGGCCAGAGACAGCAACCAGTCAAATACCTCTGTATTATTAAGTATCCTATAGCGTTAAAACATCTGACCACCTTACAGACAAGTAACAATACTCTCTGGCAACAAACCCGAAAGATACTAGGGTACCACCAAACAAAGACTCCTCTCCGTAAATCAGACAACTCATGGGCTAGAAGCGATAAAGAGAAAGCAGACTTATTTGCTACTCATCTTACAGACGTATTTCATCCACATGAAGAGTTGCCTGACCAACAGCACTGCTCAGACGTCCAACAAATCCTCATTTCTCCTCTTCCCCTTTCTCTACCTCCTTCCCCTATAACTCCTTCGGACATAGAATTTTGTATTAAAAAATTACCTCGCAGAAAATCTCCTGGCTTTGACCTAATCACACCTAAAATTGTACGACTTCTACCCAAAAAAGCATTAATCTTCCTGACAGCTATTTACAATTCTATCCTTCGACTTACTTACTTTCCTCTAGTATGGAAATTTTCAATCATAAAAATGATACCGAAACCAAGCAAACCTTTAGACCAAGTCACGTCCTATAGGCCTATCAGTCTTTTACCCTTATTTTCCAAAATATTTGAAAAATTATTATTAAAACGGCTCTATCCATTTTTAGAAGCAAACAATGTTATTCCTAATCACCAATTTGGATTTAGACCTGCACACTCTACCATACGACAATGTCATAGAGTGATTGATACAATTGCTGTGGCATTGGAAAAGAAGGAATTTTGCACAACAGCTTTCTTAGACATCTCACAGGCCTTTGATAAAGTGTGGCATGATGGTCTACTTTGTAAAATTAAACCAATCTTTCCGCATACATATTATTTAATCATCAGATCGTATCTTGAGGATAGATTTTTTATTGTTAGCCAGGATGGTAAATACTCCGACTATTGCCGAATCGGCGCGGGAGTACCGCAGGGCAGTATTTTAGGTCCGGTTCTGTACTCAATTTACTCTTCTGATATTCCACAGACACCAGACACATTACTCGCAACTTAAGCAGACGACACTGTCATACTCTCGACTGACCCTAATCCGATCATCGCATCTCAGAAAGCACAGATTCATTTAAATCTTCTAAAAGACTGGCTTGATAAATGGCGCATAAATATTAACATTCAAAAATCAAACCAGGTTACATTTACACTTAAACGTTCGGATTGCCCTCCACTGACACTTTACAACACCCCTTTGCCAAATCATAATGAGACAAAATATCTAGGACTCACAATGGACAGACGACTGACCTGGAAATCACTCGTGACTACGTTAAAAAAGAGATTGAACCATCGGTTATCACTACTACGACGAATGCTACACCATAAAAACATACTATCGCTTTCTAATAAAATTACTATATACAACATGCTACTCAGACCAATATGGACGTATGCCTCTCAGGTGTGGGGTTCATGCAAAAAAACACACTTACAGACTATTCAAATTTTCCAATCTAAATTTCTCCGGTATATCACTCATTGTCCCTTCTACATAACCAATAAATCACTTCATAAAGACCTACAAATATCACAAGTGACTGATATAATTAAAAAATATTATAAAAGTTTCCATGACTCCTTAGCTGGACATCCTAATCCACTTGTACAAACATTACTAACAGACACACTACCACAGAATCCACCAAGGAGACTCAAGCGCCTCTGGAGCAGAGATCTGCTGCGTCAGGAGTCACGTTAGGAGTGCCTTCACTGGGAGGCTTCTCCAATCACGTATTTACGCTAATCCCGGAGAGGAGGTTCGTTAACGAACATCACATTTACAAAATATGCCAAAAGGCATTTGTAAAATTGCTCAATAAATAAATTTATTATTATTATATTGCGTTAAAATTTCTTTGATTTCTGCCGTTTTTTTTTCTTTTTAATATTTTTTATCAATAGAAATTATAAACATTTCATATTTCCTCTCTACTCATCGAAAAGTGGAAGTATCGAAGTTTTTATACTATTACGAGCTACGGGACAGTGGTAAACAACTGAGCTGTAGAGGATCAAGCGCTGCTGTTGCTATTACGCATCATAACAACCCGGCTTGTTATTGTAAGTACGATCTATTTACTAAATAACAATATGACACAATGCCCGCTATGCAGCAGCACCATCAGCCGATAATACAGTGGCTTAATAATATTATTATGTTATTATATTATTATAATATTATTAAGCCACTGTACCGATAAGAGAAAAATATTTTATGTTGTGCTAAATGCAAATTATTATTTCACAGCAGGTGCGGTAATCTCGGTGATAAAGAGTTTGAAGCTCAAAAATCCTCAAAAAAAGGATGGATATGCGCTAGTTGCGATCAGCCTAAAAAGATTCCACCAGGTGGTGAAAACCCAGATCAAAGTCACAACACTGAGCCTACACCATCAGAAATTCTGGCAGCAGTAAAGCGGCTAGATATTTTTTTCAATCAGGAATTAAAAAATATTAAAGTAGCGCTAGACAAGTACGGAGATCTGAGCTTCGAAGTAAACACTAGGCTATCTAAAATTGAAAACCACTTAGAGTGACATTCTAAGAAGCTTGAAGAAATAATATCAGAAAATAAAGTCCTCAAATCTTAAGTCGGTGAACTGGAGGTCAGGCTGAATAAAGCCGAACAGGGCCTAGTAGATCGCTCGAGATACGGGGCATCCCGGTTCGAGCAGGTGAGACCCCCGCAGCCCTGGTTACAAGTATTGGGGCCGGTCTGGGCATTAAACCCAACGTCGAAGATATAGACACTGTGCAGCGCCGAAGAGCAAGAAAAGATGACCCTCCACCACCGCCTATCATCGCGAAATTCGTCAGGCAGTCAGTGAGAGACGACCTGGTGCAGAAGGGAAAAGTAAAAAGGAACTTCTCGACGCGGGACATCAGTTGGCAGGAAAATGACTGCCACCGTATGTATCTCAGCGAGGAAATGACCCCGACGAACAGGTACCTTTACTGGCTCGCTCGGCTGAAGAAATCAGCGGGGAAAATAAAATATATATGGTTCTCCGGCGGCAGACTGCGGTGTCGAAAGGATGACGGTCATCAGGTTGTCTTTATCGACCAGAGTCAAGACCTAGAGGTTTTCGGCTGACTCTTCGATCCCTGTTTACTCCTCAACATCGATAAACAATTTGGCTTAGTTTACAGGACTCACATTGAAACTCTGAAATGTATGTTATGTTACTACTGGAACTTTTTGATTAATTTATTTCTATTGATCATTGCATTCAAATTTTTTTTTCTTTTTAAAGGGTTTTTTTCTTATATTTTAATTTTTACATTATTTCATCTAATGTATCATATCCTGTCCAGCGTCTGCTCACCAAATTCTGACTTTATTTTCCTCAAGCCTAATCATGTCTAGCATCCTTAATACCTGTCACGTCGAAACCCAATCCCTCCCAGCCCACTATGAATTTTTTTTTTTTTTTTTTGTTCTTCCCTACCTCGCCTTTTAGGCTATACGGGATTTTCCCGGGCCGGGGGGTGAGGGTGGGGAATTTAAAATCCCCTCCGGCACCGGGACGCGAACTCGTACTTTTTATATCATCTCAAATCTCTCTTATCCGGTTGTCAGGCAACTAGCGGTGCTGTTACACACGCTTTAGCCTATTCGGCCACCCCGCTCCCATCTCTTCCACATCTGTTTCCCTTCCTAACTACACACTAATCCGCCATGACCGGACGAGCCGGACTGGCGGAGGTGTAGCGTTGTATGTTCACGAATGCCTGAAGACCCGAATACTCCACTGCTCTCCTCCATCCGATCACCCACATGTAGAGTTCCTAATCGCTGAAATTTCCTTTGATACATCTTCTATCCTTTATGTCGTAGTATATAGATCTCCTCTTGTTCCCTTTGATCCGTCATTTGAATCATCCCTCTTCAACTTTGTTCCTCTTTATACCAAAATAATCATCTCCGGAGTCCTAAACACTAATTTCCTTTCCGATTCCAGCGATAAATCATACCTCGAAAACTTTTTTTTCTCTCTTCATCTTTTCATTGTTCCTTTTTCGCCCACTCATCACACCCCCAGGTCCGACACCTGGTTGGACCATTACATTATCGACTCCGCTCAGAACCTCCTTTCCTCCTCACAAGTACCGGTCCCCTTTTTATCCTCTCATGACCTAATCCAAATTTCATATAATATCCATACTCCTCCGATCCTACCTAGAACCATAACTTTCCGTAATATTGATGTCCTCACTCGTGAAAAAATCTTACCCTACCTGGAAACCCTTGATTGGAATGGAATATATTCCTGTTCATGTATTGACTCTATGGTTGATATTTTAACTTCTAACCTCCTTAATATCCTTGATTCCCATGCTCCCATCAAAACCTCTACCTTTCGTCGCACCCCGGCTCCCTGGATGTGTCAGCAAATTAAAGATTTTCAGAAGAGACGCGATGCAGCCCGCAGACGCTTTAGACGTACTAGGCTCGCTGACGACTACCAAGCGTTTAGGGTGCTCCATAACCTGACACATACCAAAATCCGAAGAGCCAAATCCTCCTATTTCCACGAAGCCCTTTCAGCAGCTCCTGATTCCAAAACCAAATGGCAACTCCTTCGTAAACTCTCCCTCTGTAATTCTTCCAGATCACCTTCCGCAGCAGTCTTTCCAGTCAAACCTGATGATTTAAATTCATATTTTATATCAGCTTCCTCCTGCATTCCTCCATCAGCCTCTTTCTTCTTTACTCCTGGAATATCATTCAACGACGACAACATTTATTTTTCAGATATTTCTCCTACAGACCTCATATCCGCCGTGATGAAATCTCATTCCAATTCCATTGGTCCAGATGGTATTCCCGTTAAATTAATCAAACTATGCCTAACTGAAATCCTTCCCGCTCTACTTTTCATCTACAATTTCTCCCTTCAGAACGCAATATTCCCTTCCTCATGGAAAAAAGCCATTGTCCGTCCTTTACTTAAAAATCCTAACCCTTCTTCCCCTGAAGATTACCGTCCAATCTCAATCCTGTCTAACCTTACAAAACCTCTAGAACGAATAGTCCAATCCCAAGTTTCCAACTTCCTAGAACAGTCCAATCAACTTGACCCTTACCAGTCTGGTTTTCGACCAGGCTACTCCACACAATCCGCCCTAATCAAAATCGTTAGTGATGTTCAGTCAGCCATGGATGATAAAAAACTAACTGTCCTTATCCTCCTAGACTTTTCAGAAAGCCTTTGATACCATTAACCATTCCATCCTTTTCTCCAAATTGAAATCGTTATCCTTTTCCAACAGATCTATCCTTTGGTTTCAATCATTCCTCTCTCAACGTACCCAAGCAGTCTTTATCCCGAACCAACCTTTATCATCCTATCTAACTCTGTCCTCAGGAGTGGCACAGGGCTCCAGCATATCTCCTCTCCTTTTTAGTTCATATATTAACGACCTTCATAAATCAATCCTTCACTGTTCACATCACCTTTATGCCGATGATTCCCAAATTTATCTCTCCTTTGCTCCCTCTGAATGGCATGAAGCGTTTGCCAAAATACAAGAAGACCTAAATCGGATTTGTGCCTGGGCAAGTGAAAATGGATTAAGGTTAAACGCTGCTAAAACCCAAGCCATTGTCATCGGTTCCAAACCCCTTCTCAGATCAAATACCAACATTCCTCTCCTGTACCTCAATGACCAACCCATCACCTTCAACACTTCAGTTAAAAACTTAGGTGTTATCATAGATCAAACCCTCTCCTGGAATCACCATATTTCCATCATATCCCGAAGTTCAATTTCCATCCTGAAACTCTTCCATCGCTTCCGCCATCTCCTACCCATATCCACACGTAGACTCCTAGTATCGACCCTCATCTTCCCCCACATTGACTACGGCTGCGTAGTGTACGGTGGCCTCTCATCGTAGGCTTAGTACGATTTGTCCCGAGACGTTCTCATGTTTCCCACTACTACGCCGAGTCAGAGTGGCTCTTTCCCTCCTTCAGAAGACAGTACTTCCTAGGTACATTCCTTTACGAAATAATCTATAATCATCGTCCGTCCTACGCATTCAAGTCATCTATCCACTCCCTCTCCACAAGATCTCGTCCTTCCGACCTTTATATCCCTTTCCACAAATCGGCCTCATTTCAACACTCCTTTATTGTCCGATCCACCACATTTTGGAATTCCATCCCACTTAAAATCCGCCATGCACCATCCTTATCCACATTTAAAACCCTCCTTTTCCAATTCCTCCTTACAATTCAATCAGACGCTGGGTAGCCTATTATTGTATTAGTATACTATTATTGTATTATTATATATGCATATATATATATATATTAATATATATATTGTATATATACTATTGTACTATTATTGTATTCTTACTATTATTGTGTTATTGTATATATATTATGATTAAACGATTATACTATTATTGTATTCTTCGAACATACTATTATTACTATAACATCTTTATTATTATTATTTTTTTTTCATTAATACAATGACATGACAACAAAAGTTATTTGTTGCTCATTTATAATTTCATAGCGTATTGTGTATAGTAAATATTTTGCAGTATTAGGACCTTATTGCTCATATTAAGTCTTCCTATATCTGTACAGTCGTAACTTCTTTTATCCCTTATTTTTTAGTTTTTTTTTTTGTTTGTTTTTGTTTATTGTAATATACATTTTGGCCAGATGTAATGTTAATTTTATGTACAATATTGTTATTCTCAAGGGACGTAGTACCAGAATAAAGTTGATTCTTCTATTCTATATATATAAGTTAACTGTATATAGGATGTATATAAGATTATTCTTTAGATAAGCTAAATAATTGTTTAAAACACATGTTGTTAAAACACATGTTAATATAGAGAATTGATATAAACAAAAGGTGAGGTTACAAAAGTGTTGTATTAATACAGTGTAGAAAACTTATGTAAGTGTTCGAAATAAAACCACTTCATTCCCACAAGCTGTGTTGTTATTTCTTCAGTCGAATCATAACTGGTGCCGAAACTCGAAGATTTCTGAGGTATAGTCAAATTAATTTAAGTAGTTAGTGATCTCAAAATTTAAAGCTATACGGTACATAATTATGGGAGAAGAAAAACTTGCAAAACTTGAATATGAACTGGCTCAGGCGGCGGTAAAACACTCGAAGTTAGAATCTGAGCTGACCAAGGCGACAGACACTATGCAGCTAGAACTATTGAAGATACGAATGCAGAATTCAGCGTTTATCCATGAAGTAATTAGTCAACTAGAACCTTTTACCGGAGTAATAGGCGATCTTGACCATTTCATCAAGGGAGGTGATCAGATAAAGAATCTGATAGTGTCCCGAAGAGAAGAGGGTACACTACTGGATTCCGACGTGAGTCTTCTCGAAACGTCTCTAATCGGTCGTATATCGAGGCGTGTTTTAAATGCCATTCAAGGCGATTTGACACACTCCTGGGATACGCTGAAAGTAAGGCTAAAGAAATTATATGGCGGAGGAAGATGGACCCCGGAAGAGGATGTATACTATTTGCTTAAGGAACGAAGGAGTCAAGGGCAATCCGAGGGTGAATTTGCTGAAAAACTGCTTATTGCATATAACAGAATTACTGAAAAAATGGTAGAAGCCTGTGGCCAATCAGAGGGAGCCCAAAAATTGGAGTTCATAAGGAGTGTCATAAAAGTGCAACTCAACCACTACGTGGATCGTCCAGGCTCACTTCCAAGAGACCGGGATTTCGTAGAGTGCGCACACGATCTTATTGATGCCAGAGAGCGTAACGAAGCACGTTTTGAGAATCCGGAACCAGAGTGGACAAAGGTAAAATCACTGAGGAGGAGACACCAAAGTCCTCTCAGGCAGTCTAACAACACCCGAAATTTCGAAAAGCGCTCAGGTAGAGGCCCAGATGAAAGGAGGAGGAAACCAGAACGGCGCTGCTACGAATGTAACCGAACCGGCCACATAGCAGCCCAGTGCAACCTCACAAGGTGCTACGAATGCGGTAGGCGAGGCCATCTTGCAAGGGAATGCCCAAGACGCAACCCACGAACAAATAGGAGGGATCAGCAACACGAAAGAATGGAAGTCAATAATCAGGATTGGAGCGGCAGGCGGCCAAACAGCAGGAGCGGCAAGCGCTACACCAGCGGGGACTCTTCGGAAGAAGAGAGCGTCTGTTCTGAGCGCAGCAGCCCGGCTACGAGGAAACCCGAGGTAAGCCAACTTATTGCTGTACCAAGTCCGTTGATTAGTCCTCTTTTTGTTTCACTATGTTTATCGTTCAGTTGTATAATATGTTCGAGTTTACCTTTCGTCATTCTGTACTGTCGAAGGATAAGTATATATTGCATTTTAAATTCAGAATTATTTCTAATAGGAAGCAATAATTGAGGGATTTGGGAAAGTTCCTTTTGGAAGTTTGTGAAATTTATGAAATGAAGATAGGTATAATATTTTGATGGAAAATAAGTTTGTCCTAATTTGATTGGGATGATTCCTGGACCATTAGTCAAGTCAGTCACTGTCACTGATGTTATGATATTGGGAAGCGTTAGAATAAAAGCGAGAAGAGCGTGCTTCAGCATCTGAAACAAATGGAGATTTTTCATTTAACCACGGAGATAAGGTTTTTTGCTTTTTCTTTTTTATTTTAAATTTATGTTTATATGTTTTTGAAGGTCGTTTTATATTATTCGGGTGAATCTTCTTTTTCTTATTTTTGATTATTGCTGTCTTTTTGTCTGCTTTAGTTCCTTCAATAAATTTTTCTTCCGATTTCTTCTTAGGTTGTCTGTTAATATAAATTGCTTCGGGTATTTCGGGTTTTTCCCGATCTTTATTTAATTTCAAAGTTCTTTCTTCTTTTTCCTTTATTATTCTATCTCTAATAACACTTTGTACTAATTTGATGACTTCATGATATTTTTCTACTAATTTATCATAAATTTGGGGGGTTTTCATTAATATTTATTTCATATGTTCCGAATGTTATTTCATTTGGAGTTAGTTTTGTTTTTTGACTCATGGTATTATTATAACCAATTAAGGCTAAATTTAGTTGATCTTTGATTTTGATATTTTTATTTTGGGACTTTATACTGTTTTAGATTTCTATAAGAGTTGAGTGAGCTCTGTTTAAGCAGCCAAGAGAATTAGAATGTCCTGGTGTAGTATAGTGTGGTTTAATCTTATTATAATTTAAGAAGTCTTGTATTAAGAGGTTATTATATTCTCGTCCGTTATCCATACGTATAATTTCAGGAATCGGGAAGATACTTAAATATTTAGAAATTACTGTTTTAATTTTTATAGCATTAAGTTCGGAAATATCTTTAGCAAATAATTTTGCTATTATTGAAAATGTGTCAATAATAGTAATAATATAAAATGAATCATAATAAAGAGTGTCGATCATTAACTCTTGAAAAGGTTTTGTAGGGGTTGGAGTAATTTGATATTCATATTTTATTGGTTTTCTATCATACTTTACTTTTTTACACAGGTCACATTTATTAATATAATCATTGATTTTATTGCGCATATTAGGCCAATAATATTTCTTTTTTGATTGCATATATGTTTCTAAAGATCCTCTATGACATGTCTTGCTAACATGTTGATTGTCTACTAATTCCATTTGATCTCTTTCGTCTTCAACATCGATTAATTTATTGAAATATCTTTTAATTTTGACGGTTGGAAAATGTTCTCGAACCAAGTCGGCGATTGCATTAAAAATTCCATTGTATGCGTTAATTTCTGCATCGAATTTTAGACTAGTAGTACAATAGAGTCCATAAGTAATATTGGTTTCAAAATTTCAGTGAGTTGGGTCATTAAATCGTTTCTCCAGGGGTATGAGGTTTCTACATAGTGCCTATGTTTGTTAAAAGGTCTTGTATATTGTAGGTTTCTACTTCCTTTTGAAATAAATATTTGATATTTTTCTATATTAATGGGTTTTTCGTTATCTACTAATAAAATTTGATTATTTGAGGAATCTTGGGAATGAATGGTGACTAAACTTGCGTCCTCGTTTTCCGCGTGATCATTGTTTTCTATGGGATTTAGTTCTATATTTTCTGGAGTACCATCAATACTCATTATTTCTTCGTTTGAATTTTCGGGTGAAGGGATTTGTAAAAATTCATCGATGACTTTGTCTGGGTCAATTAGTGGACTTTGTAAGTGATTTAAGTCTGTTTCTATTTCAGTTATGGGATTGCGTGAAAGTGCGTCAGCTACATGATTAGTTTTTCCTTTAATATATTTAACATCAAACTCGAATTCTTGAATTTGGAATATCCATCGCATAAGTCTAGAGTTTCTATTATTCATTTGAAATAACCATTCGAGTGGTTTGTGGTCAGTATGAAGAGTGAATTTTTTTCCATAAAGATAAGGTCGAAAGTGATTACAGGCGTAAACAATAGCTAAACATTCTTTTTCAATTGTTGAGTAATTTATTTCTGCTTTATTAAGGGTTCTGGATGCGAAAGCTATGGGGTGATCAGATCCGTCTAATATTTGTGATAGGACAGCGCCTATTGCGTAATTATTTGCGTCAGAATTACGCAAATAAGGGTAAATGAAGGGTTTATCAAAATTTGGAAGTTTTAGAATAGGAGCGGATTGTAATAAGTTTGTAAGTTCTTCAAAAGCTTCTTCGTATTCCTGGGGATTAATAGTTTGATTTTTATGGAGTGCTTTCGTTAGTGGTTTAGTTATTTTGGCATAATTTTTAATCATTTTACGATAATAACCAGTCATGCCTAAAAATTATCTTATTGCTTTAATAGTTTTCGGCAAGGGAAATAATGATATTGCTCCTAATTTTTTCGGGTCTGGTCTTATAGTATTGGATGAGATAACATGACCTAAAAATAGTAATTCGTCTTTGAGGAATTCTGTTTTATCTAATTGTATTTTTAAATTATGTTCCTTTAATTTTTTAAAAACCTGTTCCAAATGTTTTAAATGAGAATCTAAGTTATCCGAGTAAATAATTAAGTCATCCATATAAACTAAGATATTAGGGATTGTTGAAAATATAATATTCATAGCTCTCTGAAAAGTTGGAGGAGCGTTAGTTAGGCCAAAGGGCATTCTTAAAAACTCAAAGTGTCCATTTTCAGTGGAAAAAGCGGTCATGGGAATTGATTCTTCGTCCAATTCTATTTGATGGAATCCACTGGCTAAATCAATTGATGAAATATTTTTGCTTTTCCGATTTTTGCAAATAAGTCTTCTATATTAGGTAAGGGAAATCTATCTGGTATAGTTTGCTGATTTAATTTTCTATAATCTATAACTAACCTAAAATTACGTTTATTACTAGCATATAATCTTTTTGGGACAAACCATACAGGTGAGTTGAATGGAGAATTGCTAGGCCTAATAATACCTTAACTTAACAATTTATCTACTTCACTATTTATATCATTTAAGAAATGATGTGGGTATCTATAATTCCTTACATATATAGGCTTATCATCTTTTAGTTTAATTTTATGTTTTAACAAATTAGTGCTTGATAAATTATCATTTTCATTTTTTAAAATTTGAGGGTATTTACGTATTAGTTTTATTAATGACTTTTTATCATCATTTATCATGTGATCACTTTTGATCAACTGAGATATTTCATCATCTGACAGGTGTTTTTCGTTTCCATTGACTGTAGGTGCAATGGGTTCCCTATGCAGTGATTCAGCCTCGTTATAATGGATTTCGTCATTTTCGTCTTCAAATTCTAATTTTATTGTACCCTCCGTGTGCGTAATTATTTTATTATGGAAACTAATATCAAATTGCAACTTACACATAGTGCTAAATCCTAATAACATATCATACTTTTCATTAAAAGGAAACACTAAAAACATAACTTTTTCCTTAATACCTAGATAAGGTTCTAAATCTACATATGTTGCTGAATATCCATTCTTTTTTCCTATTGATGTACGAATTATAAAATTTTCTTTAATTATTTCCGCATTTGTTGGAACATTTTTTGGATGTATGAAATTTTTTGCCGCACCGGTATCTGCTAACCATAATAATTTTTTCTTACAACTAAAATGGGAAATTTTATCATCTATATGATTTATGGTATATTCGGGGCAGACGTTTGATTGCTTGATTCTAAAAAATGATCTAGTTTTTCTAAAATCAAATTCATTTTTTGTTCTTTATTATCACTAGTATTAACTGCTTCGTTATTTGTTGGTATAGTTTCGGTATGATGCACGGAATAAGAATTGTTTGTAAATTGAGAATTTCTTGAGTCATTTGTTCTATATTAATTTCGCGAGTTATTGGATCGGTATGTATTTCTAGAGTCGTTAGATCTTACGGTTCGCATTGACACTGTATTTTGGGAATTTGGGTTAAAAGGTACAGAAGAGAAAGGTGTCTGCTGAGGAGTTGAATTTATTAAATGCTGGTCTGTCTGTACAATGGTCTGATTCGCTTGTCCTTGCAAAGGTTGCTGTTGATAATTATTATGTGAGGGTGCTCTGTAAGCTGTATAGGAAGGGCGATAAGAGTTCTGAGTTGCGCAATGTCTTTTAAAAGGTCTTTGATTCGAATTCTGATTTCACGATCTATTATTATTACTATTATGATTCCGAGAATTTTCGTTATGTGTATATCCATATAGTCTTTGTACTATCAAAGAACAATTATTGAATAATGCTATTCTAAGTGAGTCTAAGTCTACTAAGGTTAAGTGTTGTAAAAAGTCACTAAGTTCTGGATGCAAATGAAAAAGAACGTGATATATAATTTCTCCCTCAATGTATTTTTTTATGATATCGAAATAAGAGTCTATACTGTCTAACTTAAATCTTGCTTTTTTTTTTTTTTTTTTTTTTTTTTTTTTTTTCTTACCCTCCAAAATATTTATTGAAACAATTTACATATATAGTATACATAATAATACAATATATACATTTTTTTTGCACATATATTAGGCTACTTATGTATATATATATATATATATATATATATATTTTTTTTTTTTTTTTCCTTCATGCTTCATGTCTTAAAGACATACTACATGAATTAAATTTCTTTACAATTGTTTTTTTTTCTAGTTTTACATGATATACATTTTTAGTTCAAATTGATATACATTAACAAACAAAAATACAAAGAATAAACACACAAAAATTAATTAATCCAAAGTCAATCCAACAAAGCCAACAAGAAATCATCCACGCTGCCCATCCCTAGTTAGTAAGTCGAAGTCGATCGATCTAATAAATCTAAGAAAGTCTGTTTTGAATTCAGTAAATAACTTTTGTTCCGTCTTAGGCCAATTTCCACTTTTGATAATTATGCTTTTTATTAACTCAAATCGCTGTCTGTCAAATCGTTTACATTCATATATTATATGTTTAAAATTTTGAACCTGTCCGTCTTCATCGCATAAGTCTGTTTGTATAATGTTGAATCTTTTAAGATATTGTTTTGTATTCCCATGTTCCGTAAGTACTTGCGTAAGTTTGTAGTCATTACTGTGAATGTGTCTGTAATTGTGAATTGAAATGTGTGGTATAAATCTGAGTAAGCTTGGTGACTTAGCTGAGGTCACCCATATGTGATCCCATCTTTTGATGAAATCCAACTTTAAATTCATCTTAATATACGATAAAGGAGCTTGATGATACGATGGCGGCAAATCGCTTTCAGCTGCTTCTTTTGCAAGGCAATCGGCTCGTTCATTGCCCTCAATCTCACAATGTGCTTTTACCCATTTTAGAGTCACTACTTTCCCTACAGTTCTAATTATTAATAATTTGTTTCTAATTTGGTCAGTCAAGTAATCATGAATGTCCCAATTATTAACAGAGTCTAGTAGAACTTTGTTGTCTGTATTTATAGTAACGTGAGTGTTCGTTTGTAGAGGGTATTCATATATGTATTCAGTCACCTTTAAAATTTTCGAAATCGGCGAATTTTTCTGCCTGATTATTTGAGCAATATAATTCTAATTTATATTGATGTTCTATATTCCTACCATCTTGAGATCTGAACAACCATGCACATCCAACATTCTCGCCGTCCTTACTACCATCAGTGAAAACATCAGTATTTTCAGAAGTAATTTTCGGTCCAGTCCATAAACTTGTTGCAGGGTGTAACCAAGATTTACAGTCAGTGATTCTTTCTATTTTGTCCAGGGTCATGTCTTTGTATCCTCTCTTTCCTTTTCTAATGTTATATAAGGTCGTTCGTTCTTCAATCTTCATTTGGATTGGCAACAGCCCTGCCAATAATATTGTGGCCTCGAATGATAGTGTAGGATAGCCCTTACATATCTTAATCGCAATTAACCTCTGAAGCCTTTCCAACTTCACCAAATTTTTCTTACGTTCAACGGCCGGATGCCAGACATGCACAGCGTAGGGCATCTTAGGAAGTACAGCAGCTTCATAAATTTCCTTTAACACTTCCGATCTGAGTCCCCATGTCGCTCTTGCAGCCACTGATAGTCCATTTATAATCCTTAAAGTGTTGTCATATAGATTATCTATATGTCTGTTCCAATTCAGTTTTTTGTCAAAGAGAAGCCCCAAATATGATAATGTATCATATTGCGTTATTCTTACCATATTGAGTCGAATATCCAATTCTGGGTCAATTCTCTTTTTTGTGAAGATTATATATTTTGTCTTGTCTAGATTAAATTTAAGTTTGTTGCGTCTAGTCCATTGTCTCAGCCTTGATAATGTTATGTTTGCTATTGTCTGTAATTCATCGAAATCTCTTTGTTTTATAAGTAATAATAAATCGTCTGCGTATGCTAATAATGTTGAATTTTCCTGTAGGTCTATTTCGAAAACAGTATTTATTAAGATGTTCCATAGTATAGGTGATAGTGCTGATCCTTGAGGATAATATATACATGTAAGAAATTCCTTCCACTGCCCGAGGGCATTTTAAGGATTGGGGATATCTAAGGGTTACATATGTGGCAGAAGGCCTTGTGACTTTCATTGAACGGGGAAGGACCGTTCTGCTAATTTTTTATTATTTACAATATATACACATTAATGAGTTTGGACCGCAGAGACCAGACCACATCCTTCGGCGAGTATGTCCACCAAAGGGAGTTTACCTTGCCACCTCCCAGGTCTGGGTGGTGGTCAGGTACCGAGGGGAGCTGGAGCTCTTCACGTATTGTTTGATTCTTAACCCTTTGTAGGGTGGTGCCACGAACAATTCGCTGAACTATAGAGTTATGGAAGCCCTGTAGACTCGTAAGCGTGGATTTATATAGGTATCGCAGAAGAGGGGCTTCGTGGAGCAGTGTAGGTCTTATAATAGTTTTATAAATTTGGAGCTTGAGTCTCAGCGAGAGCTGCGGCGACGTCAGTAGGTGGTAGAGCCGGTGTGACTTCTTTCGTTCCAGCTTGATCCTCTGCCTAACGTGATTGGAGAAGGTCAAATGTCTATCCAGCGTGACGCCGAGGTAGACAATCGAGGTAGAGATTTTATGATAAGCTCCTCCAACGGTGAATTGTGTGGGTAGATGCTTCTTTCCCTTCTGAAACGACAATGACAATTTTTTTTTTTTTTTTTTTATTGAATAGTAATACAATCAGCCACTGTTGGAGGGCTATAAGTATTAAGGCTAGAAGTTCTCATTCATACAGTATATACAAATAATACAGAAGTAACTATAAATATAAAAAGTAAATAAATGATACATATAAAAAAAATGTAAATCAATAGGAAAAAAAAAATAAATAAACAAACAAAATAAAATAAAAACTTCTAAACACATTCATACCTATATACATTCGTCCAGGAATCTCCGAACCAGGGTTTTCTCCCCACATGTGGAAAGCAAAGCAGGACTCCAGAGATCCCAGTGCCACTTTTCCAGCCGCATCACTAGTATTAAAAGCCAGTGGAGGCTGAAGGAGGGCACTAGAGCCACAGATGCTCAGGACTTGAGTGGAGAAGCTGGCCATTGCCAGGACTCCAGAAGCATGTTTACAATAGATCTCGTGGCCACTGCCGTTTTAACCTTCGAGGGAGATTGTAGGGATGGTGGGAGCTGGATAGGGATAGAGCTAGAGTATTTGGATGATGGATGAGGTTCTGGTGAAAGTTTGAGAATCTGGATGGGATGATGTCGAGGACAAATGCGATGTTAAGGTCATGGTGTAGGGTCTTATTTGTGACATAATATGGGGCATTGGCTATTGTTCTAAGTACTTTGGACTGGAAGGATTGGATGCGTTTGATATTCGAATGTTTAGCAGTTCCCTACAGTTCAAGTCCGTAGGTCCAGATAATTTTCAGTATTGTCTTGTAGATTAAAAGTTTATTTTCAATCGAAAGATGAGATGTCCTGCTTAGTAGTCTATATAGCTGGCCATATCGTTGGTTAAGTTCTTGTCTTTTAAGTCTCGTATGTGGGTTCCAAGTTAATCTTTTGTCTAGAAGGAAGCCAAGGAAACGGACTGTATCTGAGTAGGGAAGTGGTATTAAATTGAAAAGGATTGTGGGACAGGATCTGCGTCGCAGGGTGAAAGTAATATGTTTGCATTTTGCTTCATTGATTTTGATGCGCCAGTTGTTGCACCACTGCTCAATCAAGGAGAGGTGAGATTGTAGGTTTTGAGATGATATTTGAGGATCTGAGTGGGAGGATAGAATGGCAGTCTCACCAGCAAATGTAGCTAGGGACGTATCGGGATTTGAAGGGGTATCGGCAGTGAAAAGGATGTAGAGAACTGGACCCAAAACACTGCCTTGTGGAACACCAGCCTCAACTGGATAGTAAGTGGAGAATTCGGTGCAGCAACGGACTTGGAAGGAACGATTTGAGAGATAGGATTTGAGGACTAGGAATAAGGATTGGGGTAAATGGGTTTTGAGCTTGAAAAGCAAGCCATCGTGACACACCCGGTCGAAAGCTTGCGCTACGTCCAGAAAGCCACCAGTGCAATATTGCTTGTTTTCAAGTGCAGAGGATATATGGTCCACAACACGAAGGCCTTGTTGGACAGAGGAATGTCTTGAGCGGAATCCAAATCGATGAGAAGGGATGTTGTGGGATTCGAATATGGGTAGGATGCGTTTGAGGAGGATTTTCTCAAAGATTTTTGAGAGGATAGGGAGCAAGCTTATCGTTCTGTAGGATGATGTGTTATTAACGGGTTTGCCTGGTTTTGGAAACAGCACGATTATGGAGTGTTTCCACATCAAGGGAAATTTGGTAGTACGAAGGATGCAATTATATAGATAGGTCAGGAATATAATTGATTTTTTGGGATGTGATATTGAGGATTTGTGAAGTGAGAAGATCATATCCAGGGAATTTTCGGGGTTTTAATTTGTTTATGGGAAATTTGACCTCAGAGGGGTTAACAGGTTTTGGAGGTAGAGAGAGAGGAATTGGTGAAGAGAGAAATTCTTTAACTTCAGCAGTGTGGGTGGGATGGAGTTCGGGATGGGGAGTGAATGTGTAGGATAGATGTTTAGCAAACTCTTCAGCTCTATTCGCATCTGACGAAGCCCAGGAACCATTATCACGGCTGAGGGGGTGGGAAATGGATTGGAGTTTAAGGATTTTTTTAGTTACAGTCCAGAGGGAGTTGATGATAATGATAATGAGGAAATGTAGGAATTGGAGGATTGGGTTCTAAAGATATCCAGTTTCTTTTTTACCTGTTTGGAATAATAATTATACGATTTCCGGTCATCAGGATGCCTGGTTCTTTGCCATAGGGCCCTAGAGCATCGTTTGCTATGGATAAGGTCCAATAGGTCTTGGGGTAGAGGATTTATACTTAGGTGTTTTTTGGGACGATCAGGTGAGGAAGCACTCCAAACTGCTTGCTGCATCAGGGTAGTGAAGGAGTCCACTGCATCGCCAAGGTCTTCCGGTGTTTTTAAGGAAACTCTGAGGTCTATATTATCATCCAATATTTGACGGAAAAGGTTCCAGTCGATGTTTTTGTCATGTAATAAGATTGTCAGTTCGTTGATGTGATTTCGAATACCATTGGCATTCCATAGGAGAACGGAGAGGGATTTGGTTGAGGACATTTATGGATTTTTTGGCGGTGGAATGAGGTTGGATATAACATTGGTAAGTAATGAAATAAGAGGGGTGATGAGGGATCTAAATTCAGAGAAGAAAGACGTTAATAGGCTTGTGAGGTCAGTGGAATTGGAAGGAGGAAGAATGTATGTCTGGGTATTGAACCTAGGTTCAGGGATGGAGGGATATGGGTCTTGAGGTTGATGTGTGAATTCTCGAGGTTGAGGTTCTTGTGGCAGGGCCTGAGATTGAGTCTTTATAGTGTCTCCTTTGAACATCTGAGCATAGGTCACTCTTCCGTTCACTTTTCTAGAGGGTTGTCTTGGTGGCCTGGATGTCCCTTCTTCTCTAGGAGTTGCATACATTCTTGTTTTTAATTCTTTATATGTTTGACAACCCTTGTAGTTGGCAGGGTGCTTTTGGTGGCATAAAGCGCATACTGCAGGTGAAGTTCTAGACTTCCTACATTCTTCTGTTTTGTGTTGCTCACCACACCTCACACATCTATGAATGTGATGACAATATCTTTTCGTATGGCCATAAGCCTGACAGTTATGGCATTGAACGATGTCGTGCTTGGTGTATGGCTTTTCTACAACAACGCCTGTGTAATAAAGGCGTGTGGCCTTGTAGATGTCTTCGACCTTGGGCATTCGGTCAAGGTCAACGAAGAATAGTGGGAGCGGTATTTTACTTTTTATTCCAGGCTGGTCTCTATCCTGAATATGTTCATTATCTGGCGAACATGGAATCCCATACCCACGAGCTCTTCTTTTATAGCATCTGTTGGCGTAAATGGTTGCAGTCTTCTGATAACGACCCTGAGCGCCCTCTCTTGACGCAGTTGATACGTGTGGTAATCAGCCTTGGTGTCAGATAAATATTTTATAATTTTTCTATATGTTTCTGGAGTGTCGGGCATTAATTTAGTGGTTAATTTAGTGGCATAAATATTTTTCTGAGCCCACTAGGTTATTCAATTGGTGACACATTAAGTGAAAGTTTTTAATATTCCTAAGGAATATTGGTGGGGGTTTGGGTTCCCTGGGGGTGGGTGCTGCTTCCATTTCTTCGTTTTCTGTATTTGATAGCACTTGAAATGGGTTCTGAGTGAAAAACGGCGATTCTTCACCAGTCTGAGTTGTCTCATGATTGTTTTGTAGTTGTGAGGTACCAGGTTGGGGATCCACTTCTTCAACAGAGCTCCCTGGTGTGGCTGGTGGAGTATTTCTTTTCGAACGCCTTGTTCTTTTTTTAATAGGAGAACTCATTGTAGTATCGAGGCTCCTGGACCTAGTATTTTTACCCTTGCTCGACATTAGCATATGATAATATCGCATTTCATATTATAAATGATAGGAAAAATAGTTAAATGAGAAGCGATAACAATTTTTTTTTTTAAACACGGAAATATATACGCGTGCTTAGAGAGGACTGGTCGGCACAGAACCTCCTCGGACGGAGAGCCAGAGCCCACTGGTGGGATTAGCGATGTTATGGTCGGCCGTTATCAATAACTAACCTGAAGTCTATTTACACTGTTCACTATTGAGCTGTAAAAAAGTGATTACTCACCTTATTCTTTTGTTCAGTAACAAACTTAATTGTTAATATAACAGGTAACACTGTTGTTTCGCATTGAAGTTGAACACTGCCACTATTAATGAAGAGTTTTGTAAGAGACGACCTGACGTATGTTTAACTTAGGCTAACGCATGCGCAGAACCGACATGACAATAGCATCAGTCTTCGCAGGATTCACTCTGATACCGATCTCTTCTAGTTCTTCAACAATTGTGGCTGAAGCATTCTGTGCCAGAGTGAGTGCAGTATCCGCGTTGATGCTGGAAGATTATATGCCAATGTCGTCCGCATAGGCTGCTGCCACCGCCTTTGAATGCTTGAGTGCCACCACTGGTGCCGTGAAAACGACGAACAGTATTGGCACTAATACAAACCTTTGAGGTACTCCGCAGGTGGTATCGACTGGGTTTGAGTAGTCTGTACCAACTCGTACGACGAGAGATCTTCCGCTGAGGTAGCTTCGGATCAGTCGGCATAGAGTGGTAGGAAACCTGAACTCTTCCAGATGGCGAAGTAGATGCGTGTGTGACACGCAGTCAAAGGCCTGGCTGCAGTCCAAAGAGATGAGCGCCGTAGCTCTGTAGAGACTCATTTCATCTATTGTGTGGGCCTGAAGTTTAGCTTGGTGGTGTTCACACGCGACCCCTCTTAGGAAACCAGTCTGCTCTGGTGGTATGATGCTCTCTTTCCAGCAACGCTTCATAAGCTGATGGTTGATTAGCCTCTCGAAAATCTTGCTGATGTGCGAGAGGAGGCTGATCGGACGATAGTGCTCAGCTGAGTTCATGATCGATTTGATTTCGTGTTTGCGAATCCGGTGATGTCCAAGTATATTTATGAATATCCTTATGTTTAAACGTCGTACTTTTAATTATCAGGTTTTTCGAGATGTCAAAGTTTATCAAACGGATCCCATTATCATTACTATATTCGTGCAAACTTTCTTTACCAATCGTCGGAATATAGACTTCTTCCCTTCCTACCTTTGCGTTTGCGTCAGCTACAATTATTTTCATGTAGTTTCGCGGTAGTTTATCATAAATCCATTCGAGTTTATCGTAAAATTCACTTTTGACTTCATCGTCACTTTCATCGGTCGGACAATGTATGTTTATTAATGCGATTTTAAACCAACGTCCCTGAAATATAGCTACCGAAATCACAAAAGAATTGTACGTCCCTCAAAGCGGATAGCAATCTATTCCTAATTAGAAACCCGGTACCTAAACAATGATTTCCGCTTCCTCCGTACCAAATAGTGTACTTTCCTTACCTCATCGAACCCTCCCCTGGCCAGCGAACCTCTTGCAGTGCCACGAAATCCAAATTGTCCCCATTTACCTCATTCGCGACCGATTTTAGCCCCCCTGCTGTGTCAAACTCCTTACGTTCCACGTTCCAATATTTAAATCCCTATATTTCAACTTGCGCCATGAATCTCCTACTGCAGTCCCCACCCGGAAACCTGAACGGAGAACTAGTTTACCTCCGGATAGTGAGCGTTTTACATTCGGGAGATCCATGACTATTTGTAGTGTTTGGTGAACTAAAGATATGTGAGTAGGATGTTCAATCCTACGTCACACCCTCCAGCAAGTCTGGTGGGCCCCTACCTCCAGCAAGTCTGGAGTTCCCCTCCCTCCAGCAAGTCTGGAGGGCCCCTCTCATTGTTGGTCAGCGAGTCCATCAGACTTAGCCGGGAGGAATTTCCAAGGAATTTCCACCGACCATCCCCATATCTGCCACCCGTGGGACGCTCCCCATACGCGGTAATGAGCCCGCGCGAGGCTTCTTTATTAGTGGAGGTTTAAATTATCAATCCCCTCTAATTCTTCCATCCGTACACCAAAACTTAGTAGTATGGGTAATTAGTTATGGTTGCTTACTAGCTGAGGGAAATCGCTCAATAAAATTACTTAATTAGAGGAATATTGAATAAAATACTATTCAAACATAAAGTAATATACAACAGCTTAAAAAGAGTATTTTATATCTTCGTTTCACAGGATACTGAGGGTGTCATCATCACGTAATATTCGGAGAGGAGAGGGGGAGAGAAGAGAGAGGAGAAGAGCCAAATTTCTATAGCTAACACTGTCAACAACCATATAAATTGCATATCGTTGTTGTTTTTTTTTGGAATTATTAATTCAAAAAAAAATCTTCGAAAAAAAAGTGGTCTCCTGGTCCCAAAATTTCTTCCAAACATGGAGTACTAAGGGATTTGACTTGAGTTAGTTTTTTGGTCACTGACATTCAAAACTTGGCCAAATTTTGACATAATTGACCTTTTGTTAAAGCTGGATAGTCAGAGAATCATAAAACATGAAAAAAAACTAATTCATTTTGGAAATAAAAATACCAGTAAAATTAACTTTTTTAAATCCATCACATGAAAGTTGAAAAGCAAGGAGCGTTTGTAATTAAACGGCCAATTGTCAAGAAAAACATATCGAAATAACACATGTAAAAAAAAATTTCCTGTTTATAAATCCCTCATTCCTTCTAAAATATTTGTAATGGTTCGTTAGAAATAGCGCTTGTGGAAAAAGCGGTACTGACGTAAGCGCCTTTATTATGCACATATATGTTACAGATAAATTAAAATAGCAAACCAGGTAGGGTATTATATGGAACTTTTATTTTATTATATTCCATCTAAAAATAAATTTAAAAAAAAAATTATAAAATCTTATTTAATCTTCAAGCAACTGGACTTTTAATAAGGAGTATTCGTTTTACGTAAGAAACCTACGAACTAATAACCAAAGAGAACTCATCAAAAGTGTGTAAAAAATTGTTTCCACAGCATAATTTTGTCGTATTTTCTTGTGAAACTGATTTTTTTCCGGCCGTTTCAAAATTACTACTTTAGGTGGCCAAAATTCCTAATAATCTTTTTTAGGTTATCGGAGAAGCGTAAGACTACCATTTAATGTATTTTTGTTCCTTTAAAAACCTGTATAATCAACGTTGGGTTGCACAAAGTTTAATTTGGTTCCTTCTAATCGTTGATAATATTTTCCGTAATGTCTTATTCTGTCTTATAAGGCACGGGAACAAGGGAAGAGCATGTTTCTAGCTTTTCTTAATATCAAGGCGATATTGGATTCGGTCCCTTGACAAGAAATATGGGCAGTTTTAGTCGCAAAAAATGTACCATATGCAATATAAGATACTATAAATTCCACACACCGCAATACAAAGGTTTGCGTATAAGAATAAATGAAAAGGAATCCGAAATGAAAAAATGATCAAAACAAGGAGACAGCCTTAGCCCTCTACTGTTTATCATATTCATGGGCAAAATCCTAAAAATATGCAAGAGGAGGACAGCACGGGTTGTGGAAAGTGGAATATAAGGACAATCCAGGCTATGGTTTTTGCAAATCACATTGTTGTCATAACAGATTCATAAGAAAACCTGCAGCAAGCAATCATAGAGTGGGAAGCTGAGCTGGATAGAAAGGAAATGATGCTCAATGCAAGTAAGATCATGGTAATGTGTATAGGACAAAATGAAGAAAATGTAGAGATCCGACGCAGAGAAGAAACCTTAGAGAAGACTGAGGAATATACCTATCTAGATACAGTCATCAGCAGGAATGGAAAGATTGATGGGGAGGTTTCCAACCGGATCAAAAACGCAAATAATGTATACTTCCAACCATGCAACACATTTTCTGTAAAGAGGGAAGTGGACAAAAACGTGAAGCTGCACATTTTCAAGGTTATATACTCTTCTCTTTGGAAGCGAAAGCTGGGTCCCACTGGACAAGCACTGGAGGCGAGTAACAGACGCAGAAATGAGATACCTGAGGAGAGTAGCTGGCCGAGCTAGAAGAGATCTGGTTAGAAGTCAGCGAATACAAGAAGACCTGGGAGTTTCAGCTGTAAAAAAAGTGGTTTAAAAGAGGCAGCTGAAATGGTTTGGGTACCTTTGCCGAATGGAGGAAGATTGGAAGAAGTTCTTCGAAGCTAGGTCAACTGGAGCAGGTCACCTCGTCAAACCTAGGCTAACGGCTCCAAGCTAGGACTTGCTGTCCTGAATCCTTAGCTAGACTGAATGCCATGAAGGCGCTGGCCAGAGACTGCAAGATGCCTGGCTGGCATGGACTGAGGCAACTGCACGCTGAAAGACACAAGGAGGAAGAAGAAGAAGAAGTAATGTCTTATTCTTGGAGTCTTTAAATCAATTAAAATATAAGTTATTTATTTAAAAAAAAATTTTTTAATCAATTCTATATTTTATAATTCATAAATATTTTATATATACATACATGCATATATATTTATATACAAAAATTAAATCAGTTACAACGCAAAAATTCACTATATTTTAATATTGATTCAGAGAAACAAAACCAGGAAAAACTTTCTTGGAGCTCTTTTGGATGACTAATTTTTCTACTCATCAGATATGAGTATAGGTATAATAAATGTTTAATTAGATAGAATCATGTAATTAGTCGTAAAATAATAGGTCTTAACACTCACTATAGCACTTCTTTCCAATGAAAAATGAATTCACAACAGGTAAAAACAATAATTTAAATGTGAGATAAATAATTATGACTTGAAAGAGAATTAGCTGCACTCGTAAACATGTGAAATGAATCCATTTTCATAATTGTGAAGATTGCAGGCGATAAACTGATCATAGCTTACGTCTTCTTGACTGATGATAAAAACGATTAGTACCCACGAATTTCAATTTAATTATTTATTTTAATCAACCTAAATTGGTGATTTAGCTCATTGTGCATCCTGTCACTATTTTTACCGATTGTTTTTGTTCTAAAAAAAAAGTAACAAGAAAATAGCAATTACTTAAGGACTTGTCAGAAAGATGACATTTAGTACGTATGTAAAAATGAAATGTAAAAAATTTAAGAAACGTTTTAACTTCTTTTTTGCTAAATCTTCAAAACTAAAACTGAGACAGAAGCTGAATACATATACATGTTTACTTAAATCCATATGGACATACTCATCACAAATATACGGTATCGCTGAAAAATACCCACCTAAAAAACGTAAAAGCTTTCAATCAAAATTATTTCGACTCATAATAAAAGAACCCTGGTGTTTGACCAATAAAACTCTATATATTGACCTCCACCTTCCAATAGTTGACCAACATATAACGACCCTTTACCAACGATTTTATACTACTTTAAACATACATAGTAACAGACTAATAACATACCTAGCCCATAACATGAGGAGGGGCTAAAAAGGCGTTGGATGAGAGACCTTCCTTAAACAACCTAAGTAATTGAAGCAAGTTAGAGAAGAGGTGGTGCTGAGTAATGTTCTTCCCCATGCCTGACATGTCATCATTTCTTGTATCTCCAGCAGATTTGCTGATTGTCAAAAAAAAAAGTTGACAGGCACAAATACATTGTTATAGCCAAAATACGAAAAAAAAAAAAAAAAAAGACTTCCCTGGATACCCTATTTACAATCAGGCGAGGGAACTCCATCCAACTATGGAGAAAAAGCAAGACTCCAAGAGATCCCTGCGCTACTCTCTCAACCGCGTCAATGCTACTAAAGCCTAAATATTCATGTCTTGAGTGGAGAATCTGCCCAATGCCAAAACTCCAATATATTCATACAAAACAGGTCGCAGGGCCTTAAAACTGCCGTTTTAATTACTGCGATTATTGGAGGATTATGGGGATTGGTGGTGCAAGATAAGGATTATGCAAAGAGATTTTCATGAGATGTAAGATTCTGGTGAATTTGGAGAATTTTTCTTTGATAAGGTCTAGGACACACGGGTTGTTGAGGTCAGATTATAGGGTTTTGTTGATTAACGGAGAACGGAGCATCGACTATTGTTCGAAGAACTTTGGACTGGAAGGATTAGATACGTTTGATATTAGAAAATATATATATATAAACAGTTTATATCATTATTATCATTATATATAATAAACAGTTTATGTCGATTATAACTGTTACATTGTAACAGGATATTGAATAAATAATATTTTGTAACCATTCACTCGACTTTCCTACCGATTTTAGACAATTTTAATGAACTTTAGGAATGCCCAATTAAAAAAAAAAAAATATACATATAATATATGTATATATATATATATATATATATATATATATATATAATATATATATATATATATATATATATATATATATATATATATATTATATATTATATATATATATATATATACCATTCACTCGACTTTCCTACCGATTTTAGACAATTTTAATGAACTTTAGGAATTCCCAATTAAAAAAAATATATATATAGATATATATATATATATATTTTCCTACCGATTTTAGACAATTTTAATGAACTTTAGGAATGCCCAATTAAAAAAAAAATATATATATAATATATATATATTTTTTTTTTTAATTGGGCATTCCTAAAGTTCATTAAAATTGTCTAAAATCGGTAGGAAAATATATATATATATATCTATATATTTTTTTTTTTTAATTGGGAATTCCTAAAGTTCATTAAAATTGTCTAAAATCGGTAGGAAAGTCGAGTGAATGGTTACAAAATATTATTTATTCAATATCCTGTTACAATGTAACAGTTATAATCGACATAAACTGTTTATTAATCCGTATTATCTACTATAATATTATAGTGATGGTGCAGATGTAAATTATAACCTCCACGAACAGATACTGTATTATGCCGTGTAATGGGATCGGATAGTTGAGCGAATTAATAAGAAGTTATTTGTTTTTCAAATCACTTGAACGGAAAATGATAATGCTTTGTTTATCGTTGTTCATAATATGAATGATATTATCATCCATTCGTTAAATAATTTATTATCCTTTGTAGGATCATAAAACCATTGGTAAATAATTAGACATTTCTTTACATAGATCATTGACTTATTAGATAGAAAAAACAATAAAAAAATTCTAAGCTAATTTATACTTTGTCTTTTTTTTTTTTTTTACCAGTTGAGAGTTGCATTGATTGTTGGAAGAATACTGCATAACCTTGTATAACTTACTTATACATATTCATGTGCTTGTAAATTTATTCAAGGTGTCCTGTAAATAACGGGAAATATTTAAACAGGTGATAGTTGACCTCAAAAGTGACATAAAAGTTCATCAAGATTTTGAGTTGGGCTTCCCGCAGAAAGCAAGACATCTAAAGTTTTTATTGTTTTATTTATCACATTTATTATTGTATACGAAGCAATACATAAAAATACTACCTATTTAATTAAGATTATAAAAATAAATTAATTTAAAATATTAAGTTGCTAATGACCTTCTACAATGAAAGTAATTAGCACTATTAGCACTACCAGAGAAGTTTTATGAAACTTACATTTTAACAAAGGAGCTGCGTAGCTCAGTGGATTGGGCTCTGACTTCCAGAGCTCAATGTCCCGGATTCGAATCTGGCTAATGATTGATAAATTATTTATTACGTAAATCGACTCTGGGGTCGGAAGATCATCCAGGGGCACACTTCGCCTCTATAAAGTGAGGTCTCTTAATTAGATAATTAAGGGAGAAACTTTGCGGTTGAGATTGATCTCGATCAAATCACCTTGCACAACTGTTGACCAAGAAATAGTACTTCCCGAAATAGTACAAAACCGGAGGACCCTTCATAGGTTGTAATGGTACACGTTTTTTACATTTTAATAGTTTATGTGAAACTTTTTAAGAAAAAAAAGTTTTTTAAGTCAATGTTTTAAGTGACCTTTTTGTAAAGTTATAGAAAAAGTTTAATTTTAATTAATTTAAATTTTATTAAATGAGAAATGTACCTCAATAAGAAATATAATCTGTCTTAAGTGAATTACTTTGTTCTAATGTATCGTTTAAATAGCTAAGGATAAAAGACATTGTTTAGATCATCTTTTAAACAAACTCATAGGTTTTGTTAAATGTTTACTTTTTCAAAGATTTTTAGGAAAAAGTTCTAGTTCCCAAGCTAATTATTTAACTAAAATGTTCAATTCAATGTTATAAAGCTGCTTTTTTGTTTTTAGAAATGTGTAAAATCATAAGGAGCAAAGAAAAAAATTTAATTGATGCCAATAATATAGTATTTCCAAATCAATTTCAACATTTTCCAAATCAAAGTCAACCTTTTCCAAGTGAAATTCAACCTTTTCTATTTCAAATTCAACTTTCGAATTTTTGTCAGGCCTACAATGAAGGCCTACTACATATTACATATACTATACTATCGAAGGCATACCTTTAAAAAATACAAAAAAATTATGATAACGCGGTTGCATATCCACTTATTTTAACATTTTAAATTTTTTCAGTGTAATATTTCTATGCCATATTCAATTTTTTCCAAGTCAAATTCAACCTTTTCCAAGTCAAATTCAATCTTTTCCAAATCAAATGAAACTTTTTCCAAGTAAATTCAACCATTTCCATCCCAAATTAAACCTATTCCAATTCAAATTCAACCGTTTTCATTTCAAATTAATGTTTTAATTTTTTGTAAATTTTATATATATTTTTAAAATAATGGCCATCCTCTCCCCCTCCAACATGAAGGTCTAATATTATGCTCTCCTAAGTAGAATTTACACTTACGGATTTACACTTATCGATTTATTGTACCTATTCGGATTTCTGGGTCTGTTATCGTATGAGTAGTTTTTGAAAATAACTTTCATTTTAAGATTACGTCACCGCGTTTCGATTTCTTTAAGTGTTTCCAATTTTTTTCGTAAAAGGGTGTATCTTATGTCTTCGGAGTCATAGATTTTGAAAACGACCTCCATTTTAAGATTACGCCACTGCGTTTCGACTTATTTACATTTTTCGTATTTTTTCATATAAGGGTGTATTCTTATGTTTCCGGAGCCGTAGATTTCGAAAA
This sequence comes from Nezara viridula, assembly GCA_928085145.1. Classification (NCBI taxonomy): domain Eukaryota; kingdom Metazoa; phylum Arthropoda; class Insecta; order Hemiptera; family Pentatomidae; genus Nezara; species Nezara viridula. The sequence goes on from OV725077.1 coordinate 95,291,650, forward strand.
CGACCTCCATTTTAAGATTAGGTTATCGCGTTTCGATTTCTTTAAGTGTTTCGAATTTTTTTCATATAAGGGGGTATTCTTATGTTTCCGGATTCGTAGATTTTGAAAATGACCTCCATTTTAAGATTACGCCTCTCTATTTCGACTTATTTAAGTTTTTCAAATTTATCCAATTTAAAAGTCTACTTTTATGTTGCCGGAACCGTAGTTTTTGAAAACTACTTACATTTTAAGATTAGGCCACTGTGTTTTTGATTTTTCCTTCGAATAAAAAACAAAATACGAAGGAATAATTTATATTTTAAGAAATAAATAAAAATGTTTAATCGAAATAAATAAAATATCTACTGTTTTTAATTTAATTTTAGTTATCTTTTTTAATGTTGTGGTCTCCTGTAACAAAATTATAAGATTTCAAACAATTAGCTGAAAAATCAAATCAGGATACGTTTAAACTTAAACGTTCGGATTGCCCTCCACTGAGACTTTACAACACCCCTTTGCCAAATCATACGGAGACAAAATATCTAGGACTCACAATGGACAGACGACTGACCTGGAAATCACACGAGACTACATCTTAATTCACTTGTACAAACATTACTAACAGATACACTACCACAGAATCCACCAAGAAGACTCAAACGCCTCTGGAGCAGGGACCTGCTGCATCAAGTCACGTTAGGAGTGCCTTCACTGGGAGGTTTCTCCAATCCCGCATTCACGCTAATCCCCGAGAGGAGGTTCGCAAACGAACATCACATTTACAAAATATGCCATAAGGCATTTGTAAAATTACTCAATAAATAAATTTATTATTATTATTAAAAAAAAAAAAATTAAACTAGCTGAAAAATCTGAATATGGTAGGTTAAATTTATTACCAGTTGCTTTTTCGGCTTTTTAGTTTGTGTTTGTGGTTAATTTAACCTTAGCTTCATAATATTTATTTATTTATTTATTCATACAAAAAACATTTTGATGAAACTTTGTATTGAAAAATTCAAAATGAAGCTTAATTAATCGAGATGCAGCGGCTTAATCATAAAATGGAGATTGCATATTAGATAAATTTAAATATTAGAGATTAGAAAAGTTTCAAATCCGTCTCCGATAACATATAAGTAGATCCTTATACCGAAAAAGTAAAAAAAAAAGTTTTATAATCCAAAACACAGTGGCATAAACTTAAAATGGGGTCATTTTAAAAATCTACGGCTCCAGAAACATAAAGATAGACCTTTATAATGGATAAATTCGAAAAACTTAAATAAGTTGAAACGCAGCGGCGTAATCATACAATAGAGGTCATTTTCAGAGTCTACGACTCCGAAAACATAAAAATAGACCTTTAAATTGGATAAACTCGAAAAACTTAAATAAGTCGAAATGCAATAGCGTAATCATAAAATGGAGGTAATTTTCAAAATCTACTGCGCCGGAAACATAAAAGTAGACCTTTAAAATGGATAAATTCGAAAAACTTGAATAAGTTGAAACGCAGAGCAGTAATCATAAAGTGGAGGTCATTTTCAAAATCTACGACTCAGGAAACATAAAAGTAGAGGTTTATATTCGATAAATTCGAAAAACATAAATAAGTCAAAACGCAGCGGCGTTATCATAAAATGGATGTCATTTTCAAAATCTACTGCTCCGGAAACATAAAAATACACCCTTATATCGAATAAATAAAAAAAAACTTAAATAAGTCGAAACGCAGTGGCGTAATTTTAAATGGAAGCCATTTTCAAAATCTACGGCTCCGGAGACATAAGAATACACCCTTCTATGAAAAAAATTCGAAAAACTTAAAAAAATCAAAAGGCGGTGGCCTAATCTTAGAATGGAGGTCGTTTTCAAAATCAACGGCTCCGGAAACATAAAAGTAGACCTTTAAAGTGGATAAATTCGAAAAACTTGAATAAGTTAAAACGCAGAGGAGTAATCATAAAATAGAGATCATTTTCAAAATCTACGACTCCGGAAACATAAAAGTAGACTTTTATATTGGATAAATTCGAAAAACTTAAATAAGTCAAAACGCAGTGGCGTAAACTTAAAATGGGGTCATTTTAAAAATCTACGGCTCCAGAAACATAAAGATAGACCTTTATAATGGATAAATTCGAAAAACTTAAATAAGTTGAAACGCAACGGTGTAATCATACAATAGAGGTCATTTTCAAAATCTACGACTCAGGAAACATAAAAGTAGAGGTTTATATTCGATAAATTCGAAAAACATAAATAAGTCAAAACGCAGCGGCGTTATCATAAAATGGTTGTCATTTTCAAAATCTACTGCTCCGGAAACATAAAAATACACCCTTATATCGAATAATAATAATAAAAATAATCCCGCAAGGGGCAACTGATAGGTGCAGTTGCAGGGGTTTTACGATCCCCCGGTTCCTTGAGTACAGTACACCACCTACAGATACACACACAACCGTCCACTAAATCATTTACACTAACACTAAGGACACAAACAGTACACACCCTAGGGCTACCTCCCCTAGGATGACCTGGCAGCAGGTATAAAATGCATCTACCCATCAAAATGGTGCGAACTAGGAAACAAATAGCCTCGGACGAATCCGCTGCTTCGGAGGGATTGGATATTCAGCCTTCGACATCTGCAGGTGGTGCGAGCGGTGCCTCGGTGTCGTATGTTCCCGTAAGACCGGCTGCCATAGGACTTTCATCATTAAACTCTGAACCGTGCTTGGATACCGTTGAGTCTCCCGCGCGAGGAAGAGGAATCATTGGCCAAATAGGTAGGCAACGAAGGATGAAGTGGGACCGCAATATGAATATTGCTGCTATCCGAGCTTACTTATTGGCTACAAACTTAGAGAAAGAAAAAACAGGATATCGCAAAAGAATCAATCTTCACTGGAATGAATAATATCCGCAAATAGCTGTATCATCCCAAAGACTCGCTGACCAGGTCAATATTAGAACGCCAGTTTTTATCCGAATCGGAAATTAATGCAATCAGAACAGAAGCAAGTAATGTACTTGCCCGAAACTCACAGATAGAAATACAACAAGTAGAAGAGGCAGAATCCTCGGCGATTATGCAATTGGAAACGACTTCTGTGAATACCCAAGAAGTGTCACACATCATAGAGATGCGTAATATACTATTAAGAGAACACATAATGTATGAAGGAATACCTTTGGACAGTAGACCCTCTATACCAAAGGTACCATATTCCACAAGAACTTTATCCGCTGTCAACACCGTCAACGAGATACTTGCTGAGCATATGTCGATGGGTATAACTCTAGAAGAGATATGTCATTGGATATACGTAGGGGCCCGAACTGTCTCGATGGAGCTAGGTTTGATAAAAGATAAGGTGAATTGTAATAAAACTAATGATTGCAAAGATCCTCCCTGGAAGAGAAGAATTCAAAAAAAGATCGAAAATATACGGTGTAAAATCGGAATTATTACTAATTACCTTCGGAACCCAGAAAATGCTTCTTTAAAACTAAAGAAACAAATTGATGAAATTATTGTATTAAATATTGGAGGAGTAGTAAGAAGTGAGTTAAATAAAAAAGTTGGTGTTTATATGGAAACGCTCAAGCAGAAATTAGCAGTGTTAGCAAATAGAATTAGGAGGTATACAGAAGCTCATGATCGAAGGAGACAAAATTCAATATTTAATAAAAGAGAACAATATTTTTATAAATCTTTAAAACCTTAAAAGGAAGATAATAACGATGTCTATCCAGATCCTATTGAAATATCAGAGTATTGGAAAGGTATTTGGCAAAGTAAAAAATGTTTTGACAATGAAGCAAATTGGTTGGAAAATATTCGCCATGGCTTATCAGATCTCCAACCTATGGAAGCAACCAGTATCAATGTGGAAGATGTGACTAAGGCACTCAAGCAAATGAAAAACTGGAAAGCTTCTGGTCCAGATAAAATACAAAATTACTATCTAAACTCCTTTAGCAGTGTTCATAGCCACCTAGCTGTGTGGTATCAGAAACTATTGTCTGAAGAGATTGACTTACCAGCGAAGTTCTGTACCGGTACGACTCACTTAATAAAGAAAGGAAGCAAAAACAGGATTTGAGACCCATAACTTGTCTTAATGGTGTGTACAAATTACTAACGGCTGTAATCAGGAATAAGTTGACAGATTACATTGAGGAAAAGGGTATTATGGCAGCGGAACAGTTAGGTATTAAGGCAGGTTCAAAAGGTTGCAAAGAACTTCTGATTATCGATTGTTTTATTGCTGCTCAAGTTACAAAAAAATCTCGTAATATTACATTGTCTTGGATCGACTATCGTAAAGCCTTCGATTCGGTTCCCCATGATTGGTTTCTGGAAGTGTTGAAAATCTATAAAGTAAACCAGGCAATAATAGATCTATTAGAACGACTGATGAAAATTTGGAGGGTCTCAATCAGCACACCAACTTTGAACGGAATGAGTTCCAATGAATACATATCTATAAAGAGAGGTATTTTTCAAGGGGACTCCCTTAGTCCTCTATGGTTTTGTTTGGCGCTTAATCCACTCAGCAAATTATTGGCTGATACAGATAAAGGGTACCTACTTAACTCTGAAATGAAGCTTTCTCATTCATTCTATATGGATGACCTCAAGCTTTACGCTAGGAATGAAGACGAAATGGAAGCTCTTCTGAAGACAGTAAGAACGTTCAGTAATGATATAAAAATGGATCTAGGAATAGATAAATGTGCAATAGTATACGTGAAAAGAGGAAGAGTTATTAAGGGGAGTAATATTGAGATATCGGAAAATGTAATAATGAATCAATTGAGAGAATCTGATTCTTACAAGTACCTTGGAGTACACCAACTTCTGAAATTCAATGCTAATTCAAAGAAAAACTTTGAGTAAGAATTTAAATACCGTGTTAAATTAGTACTTAAATCACATTTAAGTGGAAGAAATTTGATACGGGCATTGAATACCTGGGCAATACCTGCTTTAGCCTACTCATTCGGGGTACTGAAGTGGACTAAAACCGATTTAGAAAGGTTTGATCGTTTTCTTAGAATACAGATGGTGCTTTCAAGGAAAAGGCATCCAAAGTCATCTGTAGTGAGATTGTATCTTCCTAGGAAGTCGGGAGGGCGTGGTCTAATCAGCCTCTTGAATTTATGCCGAAAGGAAGAAAATAATCTTCGCGACTACATTATAAACCATACTTCCAATATCCTTTCAACTATCGCATCATTAAATATAAATTATACAGCTTTGAATCAATTCAACATGTAACATCGGGATGCACAATACTTTCGGGTAAGGAATACTTGCAGAGACACAACAATGCAGCTAAGGTAGTGCATCAAGCTATGGCTCAGAAAATGGAACTCGTCGATAAGTATTGTCCGTATTATAAATAACATCCAGAACCAATTAACTCCATACGCAATGTCAAGGTGTTCTGGGATCAACCGATCCTGACGGATCACACCATCCCCCACAATAGACCAGACATTCTTATAATATATAAAGGTAAGCAATCTGCGTTTATCATAGAGATTGGAGTTCCTTCTGATGATAACCTACACAAGGTAGTAGCGGAAAAAAAAGAGAAAATACGTAGAATTGGCTAAGAGATCAAACAATTATATCATTTAAAGGAAACCCGAATTCTGCCAATTGTAATCTCGTGCAACGGACTGATACCGGAAGAAACTGTATCTTCTCTGCGACAACTAGAATTACCATCTCAGACGATCGAAAGAATGCAACAAGCGGTGTTGTTGGGAACAGCAAATATTGTCAGGAAGTTCACAAATATTAAATAATTAAGAAAATATACAAATGTAATTTTTGGCTGACCTAATAGGTCCACAACTATTACATAATTTAAACACCATTGTATATGTGGAAAATAAATAGATAATAATAATAATAATAAAAGATTTAAAAGGAAAATTGATACCTTACGTGGAAAAATTGGCGTCATCTTAAACTATATTCGTAACCCTCAAGCTACAAGACCTAAGACAAAAAGGAAGATAGATGAGATTATAGTACAGAATTTGGGAACCGTAATGGAAAGTGAGTTAATTGATAGACTGACTCTAGATATTCTATGTTATCTAGATATTCTGAAACAAAAGCTGGCAGTTTACGCCAGCAGATTGCGCAGATATAGTGAGGCAGCTTTACGCAGGAAACAAAATCAGCTGTTCAAGCAGAATGAACGTCAGTTTTATAGAAACCTTGTAAAAGAAGAAAAAATATCGATCAAATACCCTGATGACATTGAAACCCATTGGAAAAATTTATGGGAAAAATCGGGGAATCACCTCGAGAGTTCTTGGATACAAGAAGAACTGCAAAGTCTTCAGAATGTCAATGGAATGATGGAAGTGGCCATAACTGTGGAAGATGTTTCGGAAGCGGTCAGAAACATGAAAAATTGAAGGGCACCAGGACCTGACGGTATCCAAAATTACTGGATTAAAAGATTTCATTGCTTCCATGAATTGCTGGCCAAAGGTTACCAGGAAATACTTGAAGACAAACAGAGCCCCCCTGATGGTTTCTCTGATGGCATCAATAAAATTCTAACTTCCATCTTGGCAACTAAGATATATGAGCACCTCGAAAGTGAGAATATGATACCCATAGAACAGCTAGGGTGCAACAAAGGTGCTAGGGGTTGTAAAGAACTCCTAGTAATAGATTCGTTCATTGCAGCACAAGTTGCGAAAAAACAGCGAAACCTCTCTATGGCATGGATCGATTATAAAAAGGCCTTTGACTCGGTTCCCCACAGCTGGCTACTTAAAGTACTAGATATATACAAGATTGAATCTAAAGTAAGCAGGCTCCTTTCAAACTTAATGACAGGTTGGAAAACTACGCTGAAAGTTGGAGCTATCTGCACAGGGAATCAAATTAAAATATTGAGAGGAATATACCAAGGAGATTGTCTAAGCCCCTTATGGTTCTGTATGGCTTTGTTCTCACTAAGTAGGATTCTTCGAAAGAACAAGATGGGATACAAATTAATCATCAACGACGAAGCTACCACAGTCAGCCACAGCTGGTACATGGATGACCTTAAACTATATGCGAAAAACAAAGACCAATTACAAAGTATGGTTGAAGACGTTTCATCTTTTAGTAGTGATATAGGCATGTCACTCGGTCTGGATAAATGTGCGGTGCTCCATGTAACCAAAGGAAAAGTGGTTAGTATGCAGAATATTCTAATCAATGAAAAAGAGTACATCAGGGAGCTTGAAGACAATAGGTTATATAAATATCTGGGAATGCAGCAACATCTTAAAATTGCAAGAAAAGATATGCAACAAGACCTTCTGACAATGTTCAAAATTAGATTGCGGAAAGTGCTCAAAACCCAACTAACCGAGAAACAAAAAATCAAGGCTATTAACACCTGGGCAATACCTGCTCTCGGTTATAGTTTCGGCATATTGCACTGGTCATACACCAGCCTACAGGAGATCGACCGCCTTGTGCGAACAACTCTCACACAAGAACGGGCCCACCATCCAATATCATCCAAAGCTCGTCTGTATTTGCCTAGGAAAGAAGGAGGACGTGGTTTGCTAAATATCGAAGAAGCTTGCCGCAAGCAGGAAGCGGCCCTACGCCGATACTTCCTTACAAAAACAACTGAAGTTTACCTTGCAATCTCAAGATTGGATTATGGTCTAACCGCACTTAACCTGAGCAATCGTGAGGTCTCTACAATCGTGTCAGAAAACGAACGCTTGACAGAATGGAAAAATAAATCTCTGCATGGAAGATTCTACAGCAAATTAAATGATAGCTCGATTGACAAGGAAATATCCATTGAATGGCTGAAAGCTGGAAAAATATACTCCGAGACAGAAGGATTTCCGCTCGCCATCCAAGACCAAGTCATTGCTACTAGATCATATAGAAGGCATGTTCTTAAAGACGCAATAACTACAGATAAATGTCGATTATGCTCAGCGACGCTGGAATCAATCCAACATGTCACAGGTGGGTGTGGAGTGTTGGCTGGCACCGAGTATTTCCAGAGGCATAACAATGTGACTAGAATTTTTCATCAGGCTCTGGCGGTGAAGTTCAACTTGTTAGATGACAAAACTCCATATTATAAGTACCATCCAAATAAACTCCTCCAAAAAGGTAGTCTCAAGCTATACTGGGATGAATCGATTATAACTGACCATACTGTGCGTCACAATAAACCAGACATCCTTCTGATAGACATGAGAGAGAAAAGAGCAGAGCTTATTGATGTCGGGATCCCCAATGATAATAATATAAGCTCCACTGTTGGAGAAAAACTGAGAAAATACCAGGAATTGGCAATCGAACTGAAGGAATTATATCATTTGGGGAACGTCACCACCACTCCAATTATAATATCCTCCAATTGATAAGAAAGACAACAGTGGCAGGCACGATGGGATTAAAATTACCTCTTAAAGTGCTGAAAGAGGCTCAACACTCAGTTCTCTTGGATACGGCACGTATTGTTTGAGAGTTTTTAAATATCTAAAAAGTAATAGATATTAATCTGAAGTGGCTGGACTTCTGGTCTCCCACCTCAGAAACTTACCCCGCAAAGCGAGAATAAAGAATGGAAATAATAATAATAATAAAAGGCTTAGCGAACCCGAAGGTTCGATGCCGACACCTCCAATCGCTTATTACACACCTCCCTACACCGTTCGCCGTCCAAACCCAGTTCCTTCAGATCGGCTTTAATGCAATTTTCCCACCTTCGCTTCGGTCTACCCCTCGGACGCTTACCATTCGGCACAGCAAATATTAATCTTTTGGGAATTCTCTCGTTACTAAGCCCAACAACTTTACAAGTCCATTTGATTCGCCGCGATGAAATCACCTCAATTATATTACTCGGATGCAGTTCACGCAATTCGGCGATGTGTAACCGTTTGAACTCTCCGGTTAATTCATCCTTCGTCGGTCCGAATATTCTGCGCAATACTTTATTTTCAAAAACCTTAAGACGCTGCTCATCCCTTAATGTAAGCGGCCAAGTTTCACATCCATAAAGAACTGTAGGCAAGATAATTGTTTTATAGATTCTAATCTTCTAAGTTCTGGTACAAGAGTCGCGAACTAAGTAGTTTTGTCACAGAAAAATAACAAGCATTTCCTCTAATAACAAGCCCGTCTTCAGTCTAACCTTAATCTCTTCTTAAATTTCGTTTTTTCTAGTTATCGTAGAACCTAGATACCTAAATTTCTCTACCTGTTCTAACATATTACCATCTATATCGATATCACCAGTAGTATAGCCATTTTTGCAGCTAACCATATACTTTGTTTTATCCACGTTTATTTCGAGTCCTAGTTCTTTACCGGCTTTCATTAACGTTGTCGTATGTAGTTTTATAGTTTCAACGTCTTCGCTTAACAGTACCAGATCATCAGCATAGCCCAGCACGGATGTTGTCCCGCCCAGATCCAAGCCTTTCTCGGTTCGCATTACCTCCCTAATGGCATGTTCTAATGCCAAATTGAACAAGACAGGCGAAAGAGAATCTCCCTGTTTTAACCCCGAACGAACCTCAAATTTTTCGGACAAATTATTACCGATTCTAACTTTATTGAGTGTCTCCGTCAAGCACATCCTCACTAGATTTACTAGTTTTTTTGGAATCCCCTGCTTGATTAGAATATTATACAGTTTCTGGCGGTCAATAGAATCGTAAGCCTTTTTAAAATCTATATACAGCTGGTGAACAATACCGTTACACTCCAATTTTTTCTCAAATATTTGCCGTAAAGAAAATATTTGATCAATAGTTGAACGATTCCGTCTAAATCCACATTGGTAGTCTCCGATAATTTCCTCGGCGTATTCCGTGATTCGACTGGTTAAGATTAAAGTGAATATTTTATAACATACCGGAAGGAGTGAAATTCCTCGATAGTTATTACAATCCGTCCTCGGCCCCTTTTTGTGAATCGGAATAAGAATAGATTCTTTCCATTCTTCATGTAATTTCTCGTTCACCCAGATCTTTTTAACCAACCGATGTATTTTAGAAACTCCAGCTTCCCCGCATGCCTTAATTAGTTCAGTAGGAATATTATCGGTTCCCGCTGCTTTATATGATTTTAATTTTCTGATAGCTACTTCAAATTCCTCTTTACTTGGTCCTTCTATTAACGGTTCAGCACTCTGGTACTCAGAAGGAGGATACAGATCATAATTTCCAGTATTTAAAATATTGTCAAAGTGGTCCTTAAACTTATTCAATATGTCAACCGGATCGGTCAGAATATTGTTATTATCATCCCTAATTCCAGACGTTACGGGCCCTACACATTTACGTGATCGGTTTATACCTTTGCGCATGTCTCTTACGTTATTTTCGATTCTATTAGTTTCTATTCCAATTATTTTATTTTTAAGATATTCCCTTTTTTTATTTTTGAGCAATTTTGTCGTTTCGTTCTTTGAGGTTCGGAAGTATTCCAGATTGTCTTCGCTAGGATTATTTAGAGCTTTTAATTTAGCGGCTTTTCTTTTGTCGCACATGTTTAAGCAATCTTCATCAAACCACGGTTTGTTATTCTTATTTTCCTTTTTTCCTAGACACGAGTTACCGACCGTTTTAATATTATCCCTGATCTCTACCCATAACTTGTCAATATCCTCGTGGTCCTCGTCAGGAAGCTCTAAAGCTTCAAACCTATTCTTAACATCTAGTTCGAATTGGTTTCTAATTGATGGATTTTTTAATTTTTCCAAATTAAAATTCTCAAAATCGAAACGGCTTTCTTTTCTCTTTTTTATATTAAGTTTTTGTCGAAGTTTCGCGATTACTAATTCATGATCCGACTCACATTCTGCTCCTCGGTAAGACCGTATATTAATTATACTGCTTTGCCAGATGTGTTGTATCAACACATGGTCTATTTGATTTCGTGTTTGCGAATCCGGTGATGTCCAAGTATATTTATGAATATCCTTATGTTTAAAAGTTGTACTTTTAATTATCAGGTTTTTCGAGATGGCAAAGTTTATCAGACGGATCCCATTATCATTACTACATTCGTGCAAACTTTCTTTACCAATCGTCGGAATATAAACTTCTTCCCTTCCTACCTTTGCGTTCGCGTCAGCTACAATTATTTTCATGTAGTTTCGCGGTAGTTTATCATAACCCATTCGAGTTTATCGTAAAATTCACTTTTGACTTCATCGTCACTGTCTTCGGTCGGACAATGTATGTTTATTAATGCGATTTTAAACCAACGTCCCTGAAATATAGCTACGTTCAATCCTACGTCACACCCTCAAGCAAGTCTGGTGGGCCCCTACCTCCAGCAAGTCTGGAGGTCTTCGCCCTCCAGCAAGTCTGGAGGGCCCCTCTCATTGTTGGTCAGCGAGTCCATCGGACTTAGCCGGGAGGAACTTCCAAGGAATTTCCACCGACCATCCCCACATCCGCCACCCGTGGGACGCTCCCCATACTCGGTAATGAGCCCGCGCGAGGCTTATATCGAATAAATCAAATAAACTTAAATAAGTCGAAACGCAGTGGCATAATTTTAAATGGAAGCCATTTTCAAAATCTACGGCTCCGGAGACACAAGAATACACCCTTCAATGATAAAAATTCGAAACACTTAAAAAAATCGAAACGCGGTGGCCTAATCTTAAAATGGTGGTCGTTTTCAAAATCTACGGCTCCGGAAACATAAAAGTAGACCTTTAAAGTGGATAAATTTGATAAACTTGAATAAGTTAAAACGCAGAGGAGTAATCATAAAATGGAGGTCATTTTAAAAACCTACAACTCAGGAAACATAAAAGTAGACTTTATATTGGATAAATTCGTAAAACTTAAATAAGTCGAAATCCAGTGACATAATCTTAAAATGAAGGTTATTTTCAAAAACTACTCATACGATAACAGACCCAGACCCAGATATCGAAAAATTAAATAAATAAAAAAAGGCTGAATTTGAAATGGAAAAGGTTGAATTTGGCTTGGAAAAGGTTGAAATTGACTTGAAAATGCTATAAATGGCTACACAGTAAAAAAAAGAAAAGAACTATTGCATATATATATATATATATATATATATATATATATATATATATATATATATATATATATATATATATATATATATATATATATATATATATATACACACAACAATTTTCTTAAAGCTGATGAAAATGATTTCATTTGTTTTTAGTGATGATTTTATCTCTGTGGATATATTTAAATAAATTGATTTATGGAATTTAAATAATACTTCTTTTTCTTTAGCTTCCCTCTTTAGTGCCTCTCAGCGTAGAGGAGCATTCAGCCATGAATTCGGTCCTTCTCCCTCGCGCTACAGAGTCGCTCAATGTAGTCAAGATAGGACATTCTAGGGTGGTCCCTAGTTCTTCTGCCGTCTGGGACATATTCCATGGTCTTTAGAGGATCTCTGTGGTCGTCCATCCTGATAACATGGCCGAACCACTTTAGCTGATGAGTTTCTAGGAGCTCTTTCAGTGGGGCTATCTGCAGTTCCTGACGAATACTTCTATTGCGAACTCGGTCTCTCCTTGTTTTCCCAACCGTCCTTCGCAGAAATTTCATTTCGGCAGCGGTGATTCTGCACTCCTGTCGGTCTGTTAATATCCAGCTCTCCGCTCCATACAAAATTATGGGTAGATATACCGTCTTGAAGATGTGTAGCTTGACGTCTTTGCCTACTTCTCTCTTCCCTAATACAATGTTACATATCTGGTAGTAAACTATATTTGTCTTATTAATCCTGTTTGATATTTCTGCGTCTACCTTCCCAGATTCGTCTATCACTGTACCCAGGTATGTGAAATCTGTCACTACTTCTAATTCTTCCCCATTACAGTATATGTGGATATCTTTCTTCTTTCTTCTGACTTGTAGGATCTTACTTTTGTTGGTATTAATAAGCATCTCTTTTCGTTGGAGTTCTTCATACCATTCCATAACTGCCAATTGCAACTTTTCCACTGAGTCTGTAATCAATACGACGTCGTCGGCGTAGAGGAGAAACTGTAGCACTACAGAATTAAGATTCCTACGTCCCAGGAATGTCCTGTCCGTTCTTCTCTTACAAATGGATGCCATTTCATCCATGAATAACAAGAACAACAATGGGCTTAGGCTGTCTCCTTGTTTGACCCCCCTAGAAATATTGAAACAACATTATTCTAGCCCGTTCAGCCTGACTATTCCTTTGGGCTCTTGATATATAGATTTTGTCGCCTCTGTCAGATTTATCGGAAAATTCTTCAATCTGAGAGCTTCCCATATTTCATATCGTGGAACCGAGTCAAAGGCAGATTTAAGGTCAAGGAAAGCCAGGTACATATGTTTATAGAGGTCCCAGGATTTCTGTAAGATATTTCTTAATGAGAAAATGTGGTTATGGGTTTGGCGCCTGGGTCCAAACCCAGCTTGCTTTTCTCCTACTAGGTGCTTAACTAGTGGTTTTAAGCGACACACCAATATGGGTGTATATAGTTTGTACACAACTGGCGAGAGGCATATGGGTCTGTAGTTAGAGCATTCTGCCTGACATCCTTTCTTGTGAATTGGTATTATATTCCCAATCCGTTGGAATACTTTTTTCGTCCCAGACTTTCTGGAAAAGGACTTGCAATTCTCAGAGCCGCCATTCTTTATTAATTCAGCTACTACAACATCCCGTCCTGGCGCTTTTCCTGTTTTCATTTTGTATATGGCTCTCTCTACTTCTTCTTCCTCAATCACCTCGTCGTACTCTTCCTCACTCCAGTTTCCATTTTCGTTAGTTGATTGACTTTTAGACTGTCCAATTCCGAGGCTTGTTGCTGATTTTCTCTGAATCGATGATTCTCTAGTACGGGTGATTAGCTCAGTTGGAGAGGCTCCGTATCCTTGGGACAACTGACCTCCTGAATATTTATGTCCACTGAGGAGTAAAGGTGGCCGGGCTATACCCCTGACTTTAAATAATACACTTCAACTAAATAATAACAACTTGTGAAAGTATTTTTTTTTATTGATTTGATTACCTTTCGGTTGACCTCATATTTTATTGTATTCACTTATTTTATGATGAAAAAATATATTTTGGAATTTAAAATTACTGTTTTTATGGGATCCCCAAAAATAAATCAGACCAGATCCCATTTACATTTTTGCTCTCTCTTTCCTTGGTGATCATGGTGGAATGGTGATCATCACTACCAAAGTGATTCATATAATGATGTATCCAGACCTCTAATATGTCTTCCGTGACCGATTTTCCTTCTTGACTCTTCATGTTTCTCAATGCTTTGCTCTTACGTCCTCTTAGAGCTTTAATTTTTTTTTTCAGAAAATCCTGATGTTTTCCCGATGATCCTGATCCAACTTTCTTCCAAATTCTTCCCACGATTTTTGTTTAGCCACTCTTACTGCTCCTTTTGTCTTGTTTCGAGCCAATGCTTGCCATTTCTCTGGAGGTTTGTCCCGACAGTATCCCTTCCACGCTGTTTACTTTTACAAGACATGCACTTTCAGTTCTTCGCTCCACCATGATGTACGTTTACCTTTCTTGCAAATCTTTTTCACTCCACACACTACAGTAGCTGCTTTCAGAATACTATCCTTTATTTGAATTCATAGATTGTCATGGTTTGCATTTGCGTCTAATTCATGGACCCAATTTCTTAACTCTGCTTCATACTAATCTCTTTTTCGAGGGCCCTGCAACTTCTCTACTTCAATTCTTGAATATGCTTTCATCTTCTGCTTTCTTTTCTTAAGCACTCGGGTATCAGCAACCAGGAGCATATGGTCATTTCCTATTTCTGCACCTCTGATTATTTTTACATCTGAAAAATATCTTCTTATGTCGTGGCTATAGATGAAATAGTCTATGACACTGTTGACATTGCTCTCAGCGATTGAAAAGGTAATTTTATGGACCAGCTTATGCGGGAGGAATGAATACCCCAGTAGTAGATCATTTTCAATTCATAAATCAATAAGTCATTGCCCACTTTCATTTTTAATGTGTTCTCCAACGTGCGGTCCCATCACTCCATTTGCTCTTAGGTGGTCCTTGTCTGTTCTAGGATTGAAGTCATTGAAGTTCTAGCATTGTTCGTTCAAGGTCGCTATAAAACAACTCTTTATGTAGGATGTAGGATGATTTAGCATCATTAATCAGAGCCTACACTTTTATTAAAGCCCAATTCCCAATCCTGCGATTTATATGAGCTGCAATTATGCGTGGACTTACTGTTTTCCATTCTACAACTTTTCTGTATAATTCATCTTTCAATATAAATCCTACTCCTTCTACAGCTTGGTTTCCTGGTAGGACTCCAGAGTATATCAACCTATGACCTTCGTTCATTTCTATTTCTCCAACTCCTTTCCTTTTTACTTCACATAATCTCAGGATGTCCATCCTATACGATGTCATTTCCTCAATGAACTCCACCTCATTGCTGGAGAGTGATCTCACGTTCTATGTTCCCAAAAGTATGACCTTATCCATGCAATATCGTTTCCTTTTAGACTGTCCAATTCCGAGGCTTGTTGCTGATTTTCTCTGAATCGATGATTCTCTCCTACAGGTGATTAGCCCAGTTGGAGAGGCTCCGTATCCTTGGGACAACTGACCTCCTGAATATTTATGTCTCCTGAGGAGTAAAGGTGGCCGGGCTATACCCCTGAATTTAAATAATACACTTCAACTAAATAATAACAACTTGTGAAAGTATTTTTTTTATTTATTTGATTACCTTTCGGTTGACCTCATATTTTATTGTATTCACTTTTTTTATGACGAAAAAATATATTTTGGAATTTAAAATACTGTTTTTATGGGATTCCCAAAAATAAATCAGACCAGATCCCATTTAAATTTTTGCTCTCCCTTTTCTCACCATTATAAGATATATCTGTGTGTGTCTATAAATTTTATTTTCTGGGAGTACATCAGAAATGAATCCGTCTAATTAGGATCATTGGATACAGACGCAGGAACATACATAATGACCAATGCATGAGAATATGTTTATAATTTTGTGAATTATAAATAATTTAATAAATTATATTATTTACAATAAGCAATGTTACAGAACTGTTAGAAGCTATTTATATTTTATTTTTTTGAGAACTTGACACATTCAATAACTTGCTATTACCTATAGCTAATAAAAAAAATCAGTGAAGATTTAAGGACATTGTTGTGTTTTTCCTTATGATTGTATCCTAAGTGAAGGTAAACATTGTTTAGTCAAGGTCTGTTGGGTTGTGAAAGCATTCCTAGGTAGGACAACTCAGGCTTCCTGAACCCCGTTTCTTTTCTAAATTAATGTACTGCCTCAACATTTCCCTCTTGTATATTGATTGTATGAGATATATATAAATGTATATTAAATCAAAAGTATTTTCATCTTATACTATTATCTTTAGTTAATCGTTTACAATTATCTAGCATCCGCTCATATATTGATTCTCGTTATTAAGGCAAACATGTTTTGTTTTTTATTTTACTCATGAGAACAATAGCAACAATGTTTAATTGTCTTTGAGTTTACTACGAATTCAACAGTACATTCATAAAATTCAGGTGAAGTTAGTTAACCCAATTCTATTAGGTTAATTAAATATTTTTAAATTATGTGTCCCCTAAATACTCTTACCCGGCGAAATCGCTCCCTATGTCTCTCTTCTCCTAGTTCCTGCCTTAACATAATATATTAAATTACCATTTAAAAAAAAAAACACGTAGTTCCACTACAAGGTCCTAAACTACTACAACGAGGGTGAATTAAATAGAAAACACCTAGCAACGTCATAAAATTAGTAAGTACAGGTTCCTTTGTGATCTCTTCTTTTCCTGACCTATATTGTTTCACTCAGATCAGTTTAGAATAATAAAATACCTTATTCTGAACGTGGCATGAACGACAGATATATTACTCTTTAGTCACAACGTTAATTATTGCTTCATTGTATTAATATATGATGAAAATTATTTCTAACTGAAAAACTCAAGATAAACTCATCAGCACATAGCATTATGAATTTAGAGGGAAAAAATATTAATATACTAAAATTATACTGAAATAAATTGATTCAAGAGCTATCTATCCATGATATCGCATACACGACGACTTTTTAAAAACGAACTCGGTAATTTTATTTTACGTTAATTTCAACTTTTTGATTTTGTCATCAGACATATCATTAAATTGTTTCTATCATCAGGACTTCTATAGGTTCGTGGATCACGGTTATTGGTTTCTAAAGATCTTTAAAGTACTGAATTGAATAAAGAATACTTAAATAAAACAAAATTAATATTTAAACAATAATTTATTCAATAAATAATAACATGTATTAATGGTGAGAGTCATAAAAAATTACCGATTTTGTTTGAAACTTTATACTAGTTTTCAACGCCGCAAATAATCCATGAAGTTAGAGGACTCTCGTTTTTGACGGTCTGTGGGAAGATAATACCAGAAATTTGAAGCTGGTGAAATCAAAGCCTTCTGAAGTTGTGCGGGTCCTGTCTTGATTCAAGCGCAACGAAAAATATCTGGAAATTGACAAGAGAGATCAAGTTTCCTAACTCCCATTAATTATAGATAAGCGGTAATAGTGGATTGCTCATCAAGAGAGATGTCTAGTATGTTACACATTATCGTCAGCATAAGGTTATATCAATGTCGAATAATCGGCCAACATCGGCTTACTCTATTTATTACCATATCGTGCAGTTATGATATTAATCATCCTATCATTAACGATTCTATTATATTCAGCATCCTTCATAATTTTACATGGTGATAGGTTCATAAATATAATATTTTTGACTAGCCATATTGATAAGCATCCCAGGAAAAGTCATTAGGTCAACTGCCTTTTGTTGATAACGTAGAGAGAGTTCGCTCATAAGATAGTAATCTGTTAGTGTTAATTTTTATTTTCTGATATCACTTTTTTATTGTTATGTAGTTTATAAATAATAATATTTGAAGTACTGACAGTGGGTAGTTCCTCCACAAGTTATATTATGTTTTCTATTGTATAATCGTACTTCAAATATATTTGTATAATCGTACTTCAAATATATTTGTATGAATCGTACATCAAATGTACTTGTATGAATTGTAAATTTCAATTAATAAAAGACAAAATTATTTTTTTTATTTATATTTTATTTTATGCAATTTGCACCTGCACAGCTGCGCATCTAGCAAATTTGTTGTGTTTTTATTTTCTTGGTGTAATTGCTTGATTTTTTTTTTATGTCGATATTTTTATTGATGTAGTAGGTCTCTTGGCCATTTTCTTCTTAATCTTCGTTGCTCAGGTAACAGGGAGCAGGAGATAGAAAGAACCAGAGGATTGGAGTGATTTTGGGTTGAAGAACGGAATGTAGTGTATTTGTCGTGGATGTAGGATTTTACTGTTGGGGTGTTTAAGTCGTTATGTATAGTAGTGTTTGAAATGTACCAAGGTGCGTTATCAATTTTTGATTGTGCTGTTTGTATTTTGTTTATGTGTGTTTGTTTTGCTGAACCCCAAAGTTCTGCTCCAAATGTCCATATTGGTCTCAGTAAGATGTTGTAGATAAGTCGCTTGTTTCGTAAGTTAAGTGAAGATCTGTAGTCCAGAAGATGTGAAAGTTGGCTATATCGTCTAGTAAGTTCTTGTCTTTTTAATTTCGTATGTATGTTCCTAGTAAGTCTTTTGTCTAAGTAGAGTCCAAGGTACCGTACAAAGTTCTTTAAAGGCACTGGATTATTAGCAATCGTTATGGGTGGATATGAGGCTTTCCTAAGAGGGAAACTGACGTGGGTGGATTTTTTACTATTAATTTTGATTCTCCAGTTTTCAAACCACTTTTCAGGATCATTAAGATGGTTTTTTAGGGCAATTGATGCGATAGTAGGATTTTTGTGTGAAGTTAGAATAGCAGTGTCGTCAGCGAAGCAATAAATGGTGGTATTAGGGTGCTCAGGGATATCAGAAGTGTATATAGAATAGAGGATTGGGCTTAAGACGCTACCTTGTGGTACGCCTTTGTGTTGGGGAAAGAAGGAAGATACAGAAGAATCTACAGAAGTACAGAAAAATCTTTTAAGAATGTAGGATTGAAGAATTAAAAAATAAGTGGAAGGTAAGTGCGGTTTTAGTTTCCATAACTTCTACTCTTGTGCCAGACACTATCAAATGCTTTCTTTATGTCGAGAAGGACGGCAGAGCAATATTCCTTTTTTTCAAATGTCACAGAGATAGCATCTACAATCCGATCACACAGTAGAGTGATAACAGCGAAAGCCAAACTGGTGATTTGGTATCATTTCACTATATTCTAGAATAGGTTTTAGATGGTTTAGAAATAGTTTTTCAAATAGTTTGCCCATTATTGGAAGAAGTGCTATAGGACGATAGGATGAAGGAGAAGTGATAGGGGTTGAAGGATTGGGAATCATTTTGATTGTGGAGAGTTTCCAACGGAGAGGAAAATAGGTAGTGCATAAAATGGAGTTATAGATGTGTGTAAGAAACAAAACAGCTTTTCGAGGTAGGTGTGGAAGAATAAAGGGAGAGATTAGATCATAGCCAGGAGCTTTTTTGTTTGGTAGTCTGTTGATTTGTTTGTAAATTTCTTTTGGATGAAATGCCGGTGGGGTTAGTGATAAGGGTAGTGGTGTTGTCGATTCTTCCTATTGCGTTAGTAAAATTATTGTCCTGTATTGTGTTAGTCCCAAATACTTGTGCAAGATTTTTAGCGAATTCATTGGCTTTTTCGTCGCTTGTTATTGCCCAAGTGTTGTCTGTTCGTCGGAGAGGGTATTGAAACTCTTTTTTCTTTAGTATACGTCTTGTTGTTGTCCATATTGATCCATTTCTATTGTTTATAGTTTCTATATAGTCTTTATAGCTGTCATTTTTAAATTTCAATAGTTTTTCGTGAAGTTTTCCAGTTAGTTTGTTGAGTTCTTTTTTGTACGATGGATATCTTGTTCTTTGCCATAGGGCTCTAATCCTAGGTTTTTCTTTTATAATATTATGTATTGGCTGAGGTAGGTAAGAAGCTGGTTTAGTATATGTCTTTGGTGGTCTCGATGAATGCCAAATAGCCTCTTGTATACTTTTTGTTAAGTCGTTGACTGCATTGTCGAGGTCGTCAGCTGTACTAATTAAAGTGTTTAACATAATTTTGTTGTTCAAAAAATGTTTAAAGTCGTCCCAGTTTATGTAACTGTTAATTAATGTCGGCGGTTTGGGTTTAACGAAAGGGTTGTTCGAAAGTTCAAGTAAAATTGGGCTATGATCAGATGAAAGGTCAAGGAGAGAGGAAACGTTGGAATGTGCATGTGGTAAGGAGCTTGCGACAAAGAAATCAAGATCGGGAGACTTTGGTAGTGAAGTAGGCCAATAAGTAGGTTGAGATTGCGTAATTACAGAAAATTTCAAATCTTCGATACATTTTTGTAGTCTTTTTCCACGAGTATTGGACACTCTAGATCCCCACCTTGTGTTTTAGCGTTAAAATCTCCTCAAACCTCCTCAAAGCGTTAAATCTCGAATGATTTTCCCATTGTCGAGAAAATAGTCTTTAATTCATTCATGGATATAACTTTATTGGGAGCTATATAGACTGAGGCAATCGTGAGTTGGAATTTTGAGGAGTTTCGAGAAATATTGGTGTATTGTAGGGAACTCGTAGAAACAGCAGGAAGAATATGGTGGTTTAAGGATTTGTCCACAATAATTGCAGTTTCTCCATGTGCTGTGTGGTCTGGGTGGTCAGTTCTGTAAGTTTCAAAATCTTATAGCTTAAATGTTTGTATGTCTGTTAAATGAGTTTCAGTAATCAGAGCTATGTTTATGTCATGTTCTTTTAAACAAATTTCCAGTTCACTTTTTCGTTGGAGCAGACCATTGGAGTTCCATAGAAGTATTTTTAGAGAAGGTGATTTCGAATTAGTCATTGGAAGGATTAGAAATGAAAGTAGAAACTAGTTTAGTTAGAAGTTCTTAAATAGGGGATAAAAGGGATTTAAGTTCAGTTAGAAGAGGTTCCATAGAAGATTTTATAGCTGAAGAAAAATCAAAACCTGAAGTAGGAGGTTGGATAGAAGCTGTAGGATATCTCCCTGTTACCTTAGCACAGGAGACCCCTGCCACGGTAGATGGTTTATCACAACTGTGCGGTGTTAGACCTTTTTCTTCTGATTTTACGTGTTCTTCATTTGTTTCTAGTGATATTAATTTGGCTGTTGAAGGATCCATTATAGAGGAGCCTGTGAAGAGAGGGGATCTATCTCTAAACCTGATCCAGAGGTTATATGGTTGCCAAATGGTTTGTGTTTTAGATATATTAGTTTTTTTAATTTAGCGCATCCTTTGTAATTGGCAGGGTGAGCACCTTCGCAGTTAGCATAAGTGGCGGGCGTTTATCTAGGTTTTGTACAGTTTGCTGTGAGGTATGGTCCAGCGCACTTAACACATTTGGCGGGAAGACTACAGTACCCTTTTGTGTGGCCATAGTTTGACATCTTTGACACTGTGGCGGTTCCTCTCTTAAGTATGGTTCTTCTACTTTTATTCTAGTATATTATAAAAATTCTAGATTAAAAATTTCTTGATTAGTTGGACTTTGTTCCAAATCTATAAAAAATATCGGTAGTGGTTTTAGGATGTTTTGCGTTACTAATATTTTTTACACTGTGTCCTAGTTCTTCGAGTTCGAATTTGATATCTTCAATTTCTGTAGTGTGATGAAGATTTCGAATGACAATTCGAAATGGTTTTTCCTTCTGTAATTGATATGTGTAGAATGTTGCATTTTTCGATAATCATCTGGAGTAGATGGAAATATTTTTGTGTCATTTGTGTTAGAAAGACAATAAAACTCGCGAGGTCCGACTTCTGTTGATAAATTTTGACATAATTCTTTGAAGTTCTTAACTGATTTTAAAATAATAGAGGGGGGTTTAGGAGTATTGTTGGTTGACAGTTTGTCCTTAGTGTTAGACGACATAGGAAAGGTTTGAGGTGCGATTTCTTTGGGTGAAGTAGCATTTGTTTGCTTAAGTAATTCGTTGGATGGGATAACATTTCTTGTTTTTGTGATAGACGATAAGTTAGA
Source organism: Nezara viridula (assembly GCA_928085145.1). Taxonomy (NCBI): domain Eukaryota; kingdom Metazoa; phylum Arthropoda; class Insecta; order Hemiptera; family Pentatomidae; genus Nezara; species Nezara viridula. The sequence continues at coordinate 95,313,815 of OV725077.1, forward strand.
TTTCTGGTTAGTTCCTCTCCTACTACGACGCTTCTGTTTTGTCCTGTTTAGAAAGGTTATGAAGGGAGATGTTCGTTTTCTATTAGTTACAACTTTAGGTTTTTGAGTTTTTGTCATCCTGCAAGTCTAAATGTGACTTTCTATTTGAGGGATGAACTTTTTTATACCAAGTGGTTAGTTCTTTTCTTACTAACCTGATAAAAAAATACTAACCTTATTTTTTCAAAGAGGGGGTATTTCTTTCCTGATCAACTTTTTAAAGCTGTTCTTTTTGTGTTCCAGTAATTCTTGCTTTCAATATTTTCGTCTATAAATCGATCGATATCGAGTTATTTCAATTTTAATATAGATTGAATTTTTAAAGTTATTTGTTTTTTCAATCGATCATATGGTCATCAAAAGACAAAATAAAATAACAACCATAAAGTTTACAGATTCTCTTCTTTCGAAGTTATGTGAATGTATAGCACACTTGGTATGGGAGGTTAAGATTTGTTATTAACTCTTAATAGTACCCGTATTTTTTTTAAAACTCTTGTTATACAGATATAATTTAAAAATGACTTCGGTTCAACGTTACGTTTACTATTAATCTGTTTTACGTGTGCTATAATTATATTCCAGAATGTCCTCAGTTTATTGAAAAACGTTATTAAGTGTCATTTCATAAACTTAACTAACCAATAAATTTGAACAGTTTTCCTTGATGAAATCAGAAAATTGTAAGTTTGTAAATATTTTTGATGTAAAAAATTGTTTGTTTCATCTCCGTGCTCTTACAGTGTATCGATTAATTAAGTTAAAATTCATAAAAACATTCTAGAAAGTTAATCTATATCAAAAATACACTTATACATATATTTAGTGCGTCACCGATTTCAACCAAATTGTTTTGGTGATATTGCATCGAAAAAGTTTCTGGCGTTCGTTCCAATAGGCCCTAGGAGCCGAAAAAAAAAAATTGTTATATAAATTCAAACAAAATTTATGTTATTCATTTTTGCCATTGCGTTGCCCGGGTTTTTAGGGCATTATATATCAACCTATTTGTTGTTGTTTTTTTGCAAAATAAGGTATTCTACACAAAAAAATAAATCGATTGATATGTTTTAACCTAAAAACCGGACAAAGCAAATACAAAAATTAATCATTTATTTAAAAATTATATTTAAAAAATCTTTCCCGGCTCTTAGGGCCCATCGGAGCGGAATGTTAGTGTATCCAATATTTTTCGATGTAGTATCACTGAAAAACAAAACAAATTGGTTTAAATCGGTGACCCACTGACTATAGCTTTGTCTTGTTGGTGATTTTTTGCAATAATTCCGTCGGAACTGGATTACGAAATCTAGAATAGTTATTTGCTGACTCATAACTCCTCAATCTATGCAAAAGAGTAAAGTAATTTTAGCTCCTATATATCAAAAATATTTATGAAAATACATAATATGGAGTAAATTTATTTAAAAAAAGGTAATATATTTCAAATTGAATCTGCTTCATTTTACTTCAGCTTTTTAAAAATAGATTTCACTCACGAGAATCATCATGCTTTTGTAAAACATAACAATTCTAAGTCTAGTAAATTTATTAATTTAGACGTAGTCGTGATTTTTAAACTACATGATAACTATATTCCATGAGATCGATTAACTATCTATTGATTGGTACTTATTATTTTATTTATTTTATATTATTGTCAACCCTCCCCTGCCTCAAGGCAATACGGGTATTTGCAGCAGTGGGATGTTACTGTTACATAACAACCCACTGCTGCATTTTTACACTATTACATTATGTTTCTCAGCTGTGCCTCACTTCATTGCTGTTCTCCTCACTTGTGCCTCGTTTTCTTTTCTTCTATTTATTCTGGTGTCCTACCCGGTGCAGCTTCTCTTCTTCTTCCCAGAGAGAAGTGGGTCGGCAGTACAACTTCTTTCCATCCAACTATAAAACGTTTGAAGTGCACGTATTTCTCTTTGGCCATAACTTGAGGGAGATCTCTCTCTGCTAGGACAAAGAGACCTGTCTCTTTCAACAGTTTCGCCCTCAGTGACTCATATGTACAGGTAAGTACAACATGCACAGCGGTCTCCGGTACCCCACAACTTGGGCATAGAGGATCGATATTTATACCATACTGAACGAGCTTTGCTCGGAAACCATTTGGCACTTATTATTTAAACATAGCACTTATTAGTTGGCATAGGAAAACAAAAAAGTTTTGGAATAAAATATCTGGAGCAATTCTTTTTTTAAAAACCCAATCAATTTTTTAATAATGGTTCCTTAGACAATCCACTCAATCAGTGGAAAATCAATAGTGACCTTAGCGCTTTTTGTATACTCTCATATACAAGATTATTCATAACTGGCATAGTCATCAATTTTATCTACCCGATATATTATTTTAATGAAATAAATTAGTACTATAATATTAATACCATTAAATTTTTTTAAAAATTGTTCTGGGTATATGCGAGACAATCGTAAATAAAGCACAATTAAAATAATCAGTACTTTTTCTCTACTTGTACCTCTATAATCCAGCAGAGGTACAAGGTGAAAAACAAGGAGACGGAGCTAAATATTCTTCAAGCTAAACGAAAATCGTGGGAAGATTTTGATCACAAATGGTTAGCAATCCAAGAACCAGATGATCTTTTACGAAGTCATTGAGGAAATGAGGAAAGAATGATCACAGTCCTACGAAACAAAAAATTGATTGATATTGCGTCAATCTAATACTAAATAATCGTTAGGACATTTCTCTTTCCATTTTGTTTTCCGGAAACCGTCAATCAAGTAATAAAAAACAAAAAAACGATGCTACCAATAGGTATGGTTTGGTTTTAAATCACTAGAACAATAGGAAACATTTTCAGCACAAAACGAAATCGTGCATAACAATTATTCTTAAAGAACAAAAAATACATCAATAGTTATTTTTGAAATTAAAATAATTATTATTAGTTCTTAAGCGAAAAAGTTTACAATGTGGTTTATGAAATTTTGTTTCCTACTGCGCCGAATGTTTAATTTTTTCTATAAAATACTTAAGGTGAAGAGAAAATTCTGAGGCCACGATCGTCGGACGTCATGGTTATGTAAGACGATAACGCAAGCACCCATGAAAAAAGGACCAAAGCTGTCCCGGAACGCTACAGCTGTATCGTAATTATGACGGTCATCCTGGGTGGATTTATGTTTTAAATATTTCTTTATGTTTTAAATATTTCTTTTCCGATATAAAAGAAAAAGAAAGCGATATTGAAATAAATTACGGTACCCATAACTGATTTAACGATTATTTGGTACATTTTATTTTATTATACAATTATAAAACAATCTGGTGCGCGCAATACACAACTTTCACTTACTTGTCTACTTTGAATAGAAATTATTTTCTGTTAATGTTGAGTAATTATAAAATTTTTGAAGTGCAATTTTAACGGAGCTATAGCCTAAAGCTTATACCTAACAAATCATTAAGTCCACTAAAATAACAAAAACCCTATTAAGCATATCGACGGTAGACTTTTCTTGAAGACATTCTTTAATTTCCTTGAAAACATGTGATTTCCGTTAAATAATATTAGTTTTCAATAATTATCATTTATAATTTTTCATCACTACAACGTTACTTTCAACAACTTTCTTTATTAGATATTGTTTTTTCTAAAATTATCCACTTTCGAACGATATATTATACGTATACCTTCTGACTAGTTTTTCCGGAAATTTATTTTGACCTGGACAAGCATTTTTATTTTTTTCTTCTTTATTCAATTATAAAATTCTTTCATAAGTCATATTTACCATTTTTTCGTAACTCTTAATAATGAGGGATAGTTAATTATTTAAAATAAACCAAATTAAAGGTACTTTAGAGGAAGACATGTTGAAAATTTAAGCTTTTAAGCCCTGTAAAGGGACATCAATGGGGATAAGACCTCAATGATATTAAATACCACTTAGTTATACAATGATACACCCGTTATAATCAAAATCTTTAGAGGGGTTTTTGTGAAAATTGTAAAAAGATGTATAACCGTTGATATAAAATTTCACCTTTGAGTCGATTTTAATGAAAAACTTGCTGTCACATCCAAGGTATATACCTATCTTATAGGCATATACCAATAAACACACTCGCACGCGCACACGCACGCGCGCGCGCGCACACACACACACACACACACACACACACACACACACACACACGCTTCTGGTGAGAACAATACGTACGATGTTCCCCATTAGATGGTGAATCGTCTTTGAAAAAAAAACCCGACATAATTATTTTTTTACTGATTACGCAAAATTATTCAATTTTCAACTTGCACTTTTTTCTTAACCCTGACACCTGATTCAAAAACTACAAATAAAATTTGTTTGCAAATTTCAGATTCGGATGTAAGGAAACTAGTCAGCTCCATTTCTAGATTTTTGTTTAATCGCAATATCAATTTTGACTTGGATTTGACTTTATCCTCTTTATTTGGAAAAGAAATTTTAGACCGATTGACCAAGAAAATAATATTTATTTTTACATAAACGTCGGCAAACAGAGCATCGTTTTGATCGGTTTGTTTAATTTTAAAAAAGATTATGCTGGTTTCGCACGGTTCTGCAATTCAAGGTTAATTGCAAGGGTAAAAATACACTGTAATTTGGACGTCTTTCACTAATTGATACATAAATCAAAGCCGATACTTCCTGGAGAACACTTTTTATTTCAATAATTATGGAACATTAAATTTTACCTTCAATTAATTTTTATTTTTTATTAATATAATTTTAGTTCTGTCCAGGAATATGGTTGAAATCGACCGTCAGATAACTGCAATTTTTTAAGTAACTTATTCAATAAATGCCAGCAAACAGTGTTATAGACGTAAATAATAATAATAAAATCTTCGGTAAGGGCGATGGAGATATGACAAAAACTAATTATACCAAAATAGTAAATCTCAAAAAATTAGTGACTGCTCATAGTGATGATAGTTATAGCCGGTGAGTCACAATAGACCTTCAAAGATAAGATTACTGACTTTTAGGTTGGGTAAGGTCCATCATTTTGATTTTTTTTTCGGGAGTTATATACTATCAAGTTAAATTTTTAGTATTTTTGCGTTGGTTAAAGGGTAAAATCCATTAATTTGCCAATTTTCAAGTTTATAGCTCATTTAATGAGTAGGTTAAAATGTGTACAGATAAGGGATTCAGTTAGACAATCCTATCAGATCTTGGCAGTATTTTAAATGAAATATTTTTTTTATTGAAAAATATTACAGACTGTCTCTAGGACAAAATGAAATATTTAAAAAAAAATACAAAAAGAAATACATTTTTTTTTTTTATTTACAATCTTAAGAAGTAAAATATGAATATTGTTTGTAACTACAATATGACCTTGGTACATGAATAACAAAACTCTGCACACTGATTTACCTCTACCTTCCAATGGGTGACCAACTCATAACGACTCTTTACCAACGATTTTATACGTATTTAAACGGACATAACAACATATGAATAAGAAACACAGCTGACAAACCTCTAAATATGAGGAGAAGACTAAAAAGGCGTTGGATGAGTGATCTCCTTATCCTTCCTAGTAGAACTGATTAGCCTTAATAGCATTATGCAGGATTTCAAGGTCTGATCATAGAAAATGGTAGTAGAGCATATTTTGTTAAACAAACAAGTACGTAAAGAAACAGATGTTTGACTGGAAAAGTAATTATTAGTAAAGAAAAAGGAAAAATTAAATTTATGTATTAACTTATAGAATATTTAAAATGAAAAAAAAATTGTCCAAACGTAACTGTTATAATGAATTGTTCAGAAAAAATATTAATAGGATAAAATAATATATTTCCAATATTTTTTTAGTACATACACTGCCTTCTAATCTCATAATGCCTTTTCAAACAAAGATAAAATATAAACTTAAATTTTAAACATCTAATTCTTACAGCCACCTTATGAGAGATAAGTATTTTGAATTTGTATTTTTTTTGTAATTAATATACAGGATATACTTTTTATGAAAACAATTGAAATACTTTATAATTAAAATACTTTTTGTCCAGACCTGGATTAGACTTACTTGATGTGAATGAGTAAATTGTGGAAGGGTTGTATAGTATTTAGATTTGGAATATAAGATACACTCCAAAAAGTTTTATTTTAGACCTTTTTCTTATTAGAAACAAACTTTTTCGTTTTATATGTGTTTGTAAGTATATATTCGATATATTGAAAGTTTCTAAAATTGGCCGTTTTATGACAATCGATTTTGATCATATTTCTGATCCTTTTATTCTATTACCGTTATTTATTTTATCTTATATTCTGGAATTTAATTTATTAGGTTTGCATTCCAGGCAAAATTTATTGTCGTTTAATTTTTGAAGTAAAATAATTTTCACTAGAAAACATCGTTTCGGAGTTATGAATCTATACAATCTGGTATGTATAAAATGTCCAAAAATTTCGTGTTTTTTTTTTATTCTGTAACCTTTTGTTGAGAGGGCGTGAGAAAATGGCATTAGCTTTTTTTTGACGTCAAATGAAGCGGTCAAAGTGACCTGCTTCTAAACTTTCACGAAAAATTCTCATTTTATTGCCTAGTAGTAGACTTTTTTTTTTTCCAAACTTGGGGTGTAAAGAAATTTTAAATTCCATTTTATCACCAGAGTTTAGATTTCAGAATTAATTTAACCAGTAATAACAATTCGGTCCGAACAGATGGCAATATATATGGGTTGGTGCCAGCAACAATATCTAGCAATAATTAGCAAATAAGAATTGCAAGGTAAACATTTTTTGTAAACAATTTTTTGAACTTTTATTTTAACTAGTTTTTATTCTTACTAGAATTAAATTACTTCGAGCAAATACCACGAAATAGTAAAAACATCATTTTCTTCTGTTTAATATAAACGTATTTTGATGCTTATATTCATTGACCTGTTATTATAGATTATTTTCGATTATAGAAATTATGGGTGTAAGGACGCAGTCATTATAAGGTTTTTATTAGTGCCGACGTTTCAACCCAAGCATGTGACAATTTACATGTGGCATCAGAGCGTGGTTCGAGCAATGAAGATATTCAGTATAGTCGACTAATTTCCTTCAATAATATAAATTATTTTATTCAATTTTAATTAAAAAAAAAATATATATATATATATATATATATATATATATAGTAGATCTTTATTTATTTATTTATAGACTATGCCTGAACCCCTCACACTTGCTTTTACTTTCTTTCTCTACAAATATTAATGCACACCTGCCAGCTGTTTGTTGAAAATTAATAAATGAGGTGACGATAATAATAACACCTCATACATAATAACATGTCAGTCATGGAGAAGGATAGAATCCAGCAGCACCTCTTCTATAACTCGTTCCGGTTAAGGAAGATCTCTCCTCCAGCTCCTTCTTGCTTATTGAATTCACTTTGTTTTCAAAGTTTTCACAATTTCTTTAGTCGCGTTTTGCACTTTTTTTGTGGGTTAAGCCGGCTGGAGTCGATTAATTAAAGTGTTTATGCATATGGATTAAAATATTTTAAAAACTAAATAACGGACCTGCATACTGCGATCGAAGAAATTTTCTTCATTTCATCATCTTTGTAATGAGCTATTATTCAAAATTGTATCTTAACGTGACGCCGTGTTAGAGATGTAAAAAGGAAAACATTGTGCCGTAAACTAAATGATAACAAATTTTATTCAAGATATGGAGTAAAATATCTCAGAAACTAAAAATCGGATCTGCATACTGTAAGCAAGTGAATTGTTCAGCATTTCATCATCTTTGTGATGGGATATTATTTATAATTTATATTTCCTACTGTTAATCTCACTTCTATCGCGTGGCCTAAAGCACAAACCTGAAACGACTAGAAACCGCTCGACGTTTTCGACTACTGCAGCACTTACTAGACATACGCTCTAAACTTTCAATCAATTACAAATGACTCATATATATGACAATAATAAGACCTTTTTGGACTTACGGAATTCAGCTTTGTGGCTCCACTAAACCATCGGATTCCTCTCGTATCCAATCCTTACAATCCAAAATCCTTCGTAAAATCCTCAACGCTCCTTACTTTGTCACAAATAAAATCATCCATAAAGACCTTAATGTTCCATGTGTTTCCGATTGGGCCTAATCCAGATACCTATCCTTCCATTATAAACTGCAGAATCATCCAATCCCTCTCGTTGCAAACCTTGCTTCCTCCTCGACCCCTGATAACCCTCCAAGGCATCTGAAAAGAAGATGGTCTCGGGAACTTCAAATATAGAACTTTAATTTGAGTTCTACCAATGGGTAGTTTCTCTTCATGTTGTACATGTCATGTTACCAATGTGACATTTACCTTTTGTATTTTTCATGTAATACAGTTGTAAATTTCATTAAATTAAATTATAAAAATAAAATTAAAATTAATTGTCGAAGGGTTTCCTCCAAGAAGATGTAAACAGACGAATATTAACATGTCTTATTTTCGCTTTAAAGTGTCCTTTCTAAACTCATCTGATTTATGATATTGCGTCGTTCGATTTTCAAACTGTCTAATATAATTTAGGAAGTCACCTAATACAAAATAGAACAGTTACTGAAAATATTTTAATTTTGTCAAAGTTGTGTGATTTGTCTACTCATATTATTTTTAAATGTAATCTATAAATGTAAACTATTAATAGTTATTATTCTTTAAAGACAGAGCCTCTTAAATTATAAATAAATATCAGATTTTTTTTTTGTAACTGTCGCATTAGAAATGATATTAAATTGTCGATTATTTAAATCTCCCTGAACCATTTTTATCTTACTTCGGTAAGACCTATCATGTAATTTCATTGTTACAATACACTTTTTCACACATAAGACTCTCTTATGTCCAAGACATAACAGAACGACTCACACTCATGTTATAACATCATGGTCATAATAGATATTCCAACATACCAACATGAAGAGTAAAGACATAGATAAGGAAATGGCATTTGCTTTAAGACGCTGCTACCCAACCATGACCCTTCTCACATTAACGAAAATTTCAGGGCCCTAGGATTCAGTTCCGTGAGTAGAACATAAAAAAAATAATAAAAAAATTATGTAATGTGTGAATGGCCCGGATTTCCTACACGTTCTCTAGTATCTGCTGGCTGTCCCAACAGCAAGGTATGATAAGTGCCGGGTCGATAATAAACATGCAGCTCTCCTGTGTGTAATTATATATAAATTATATATATATATATATATATATATATATATATATATAATATATATATATATATATATATATATATATATATATATATATATATATATGTGTGTGTTATATAAATATAATACCGATGTTACATATTACTTGTTTAGAAATTTGAAATTAAATTTTATTTTCATATTCATCTAAAAATGCTTGTCGGAATCACAATATTATTGTTTAACCAAACAAAAATCGAAATCTGGTTATTGTTTGTTACTTTCCTTCTGCAATTGTGTATTGAGTAGGTGGACTAAGTGTTAAAGGTATTGTAATAGGGTTATAAATTTTGATCTATACATTGTAGAATTCTAAAAAAAAAAACTTTTGACAGTTTCGATGCATGAATAATGTATCGGTACATTTATCCTTTTTGGTACTTTTCAACATGATATTCCACATTTCGAAATAAAAAATTGATGAAATGTAAATGTAAATTCGATTACTTAAATAAACTCGAATGAGGACATGCATACAAATTAAGCAACACTTACCCGTGCATAACCAATTCTTACTTGAAACTCATACTATGGAGGTTGTTTAAATTTTTTAAAGATTTTTTTTACAATCTTGCTTGCCCACAGATGCACTATTCATATTCACAACTACTCATATTATTCAGATAACATTTATTAAGCATTGTCGTAAATAAGGGTACTATTAAATACTGTCATTTCCAATCCCTGTTATTCACATAACTTTGTACTCATTCTTTTGAATTAAAGAATTCAACAGCTTCTAGGAAGAAAACGTGTTCGATTTTACTTCAGACTCCAATTGTACTGACCATTCATTCATTTTTTTTTTCTTTATTCAAAGTTACTCAGGTAAAATTTTGGTATATCGCATCATTCGAAATTCGCCATTTTCTTCTACTTGTGATGTAAAATTCAAATTAATAGCCCGTGGTACAAAGCCCATTTTGATCAAATTATTAACATCCTTTTAAAACTTCGTGGATAGCTTCATCTCATCCTGGCCTACGACTTTTTTTATTTACGAAAATTCTCGGAATTTGGGCGTTTTAGAACGAGAGATCGATAAACGTCGTCTATTTAAAAAAATCTATACTCTATTATAAGTGTCCTTAACTGTGACAAATTGTAATATTTCTGAATAAAGTGTTTTAAAAAAAAAATCTATAAACTCATGAACATCCATTTGCTTTCCCCTTGGTTTGGAAAATAATTTGATTACAAAGTCTAGAATAAAGATAGCATATAAAAATATTGTGCTGTTTGGAGTGAACTCCACCCCCAAAATGTCTAATTAACGAGGTTATACGCACCAAGTTGTCCAACATTTTTCTAGGCCATCTTTTATTTTTCGGTTTTGTGAGCAAATGATCTTACGATTTAAGAGGAAAGAAAATGGGAATTCGTGAGTCTTTAGTACCAAATTAAATTAATTAATTTTTTTTATTATTAAAATTTACAACTGTATAATGATAAATACAACTAGTAAATATGAAATGAGTTACGGTGCGCTTCTTTTTTGTGTTTTTCTAGGAAAAGTGAGTTCTTTTGGAAAATACTTGTTAAAAACTGATCGTGTGCCTGCATCTCCTGATAACAATTGAAACGTTTTAGACAAGGAATAAGTGGGTAACGTGCGAAAATAACACCACGCGGTGCCCCACGTGGCTTGGAATCGCCGCTTTTATCGAAATATTAGTATTGATAAACTTGATAGAGGTGTTTCGCGATTGTAGTGGTGTGTTGAACAATAACGAACGCCTCCTCTATTAATTTGGACAAATTTAGACTATCAGTTTAAAGGTAAAACTAATAGTTTATGCTGCCACGTGGCCTGTTAGGTTATCCCTTAGTAACTGTAAATATAACTAGCCTAGGTAAAATTGTTAATACTGTAAATATTGTTTTGTACGTCCCTTATATGGATTTTATATTGATATAGATTTTATAGTTATACGTCTTTTATATTGATTTTACATAAGATTTTATTTAATATAGATTTTATAGTTATACGTCCTTTATATTTTTATTTTTATTAGATTTGTTTATATAAGATTTTATATACATCCTTTATATTGATATTTTTATTTATGTCCATTATATTGATGTTTTATCCTTCATACTGATTTTTATCTTTTATATTGTTTCATATCAATGGTTTGTTCTGACTGAATTTATTTATACCTTTGTATTTACCATTCATCTTTCATTTACAAGTATATCTTGTATATACATATAATGTGTTAGTAGTTTATTCTATATGTTATTAGTTTATTATATCCTATTAAATTCGATTTAAGATAATGCAATTGTTAGTTTTAATTTAAACATCAACACATCTAATTATTATGGAACATATGGTGTAAGTGAGAGCGATAGGTCGCATATTATTTACTGATTGTGTTTTTGATTAATATTCTTGTTTTTTTTTACTTAGTTATGTCGTTTATTTCTTGTTCACAGTTCTTTAGTTCATTTTCTAGTTAATAAGTGTTTGTTTAGTGTTTTGTGTTTTTGTTTATTTTTATTAACATTGACTCGTAAATTGTGAGGTTAGGAGTGGAAGGTAAGTTTTTACTACCTTGAGAGGTGTTTCTTGGTGAACTATTTTAACTGGGAACGGTAAAGACAATTAGGAAGAAAGGCCAAGTAAAATTGGCGGGACAATACTTTTAAAGTGAACTTGGTAAGTATAAACACCTTATCATTGTTTACTCATTTATTGTTTTCTTCTTCCTCCCATACCTCAAACTAGCTTAAGCCAATCTCTTGCTTAAAATACTTGAGAAGTAAAGTGTAAAGTGAACGATATTGTGGGAACAGTTATTTTTCAATTTTTATTGATAATGTGAAAGGTTATAGGTTAGTGATAAAGTATCATATAAACTCTCCATCTGATAACAATATAGTAACTATTGCTGTGCTAACAAACATGGACCTTTCCACGGAAAGTTTTGTGATGAAAGATCGGCAAGAGGATGGTAAGCCTTCCAGGCCTTTAGTTAAAAGAGCTCGAAAGGTTTCTTCAGATAATTTAGATACAGTGGATGCGGCTATTAATAACAGCAACTTTCACAGTGCCAAACAAATTCAGGAAAGTATTAAAGTATCCTTAGATAAAATTGCAAAAAAAAATAGTGCCAGTGTTCGAGATCATATCAACAATGAGATTCAATCTCTTGTTGATATGATTGAAACACTAGAAAGGGATAAAGACCAAGGCGGTGTATCAGCCATTGTTCAGAGAGCAGTTACTGAAGCACTTTCATCTCAGAAGGTCCACGAAGTACTAACTCGAATAATAGCTGATAGCTCCTTGCCCAAAGTTACTGAGCAGCTTGGTATGATATCATGTCGTCCCCAGATTGGTACTTCTAGAAATCAGCCACACTCTGGTACGAATAGTCTTCAACCACAGGCTGAGACTTCTGAGGCCCTAGAACAGGTTGGTCTAGATATGAATTCGGCTGAACCTTCAGCTACCATCGAACCCTTTCGGTTGGTCTTAAATAAAAGGAAACGGAGGAAGACTAAGAATGCCAAGGAAAAAATGATACGAGAGAGTCAAATCAACTGTTCTGATTCAAATGAAAAACCGCAAAGAGAGAAGGAAGAAGTAAAGGCAAAATCTATTGCTTCCATAGTTAAATCCTTGCCATCAAAGCCTACACAAACGCCCCGGTCAACATATGTCACTATCAGTGGCCCTGGTAAAACCACGGCAGATATCATTAATGGGCTACCATCACCAGAAGAAATTGGAGTGAAGGCCACAATTGTACGTAAAACTAAGGGAGGCTCCATCTTGGTGCGTATGGATGATGGTAAAGATGCTACCAAAGTTATAGGATGCCAGGGGCTACGTGATAGAGGTCTACAAGCCAGGCTTGCTCTGAAGAAGAAGCCTAAACTAGAGATCCGGGGCGTGCCTCATGCCTGGACTTCAATACAACTCGTGGAATTTTTATGGGGAAAAATTCCCGAGACGTCGGGGCCTACACCACTAGTTCTTGAAGATCTTCGGCCATTGTTCTCTACAGTCGCTAGGAACGGCTTCTCCAAGAATTGGGTCCTGGAAGTCCACCCAATGGTCAGGTTTGCGCTACTAGAAGTAGGAATCTTGGATGGAGGATGGTGGTCGATGACCTTCAGGGATTACATTGACGCCCCGCGTTGCTCTAAATGTCAGGGCTATGGCCACACAAAGGCCACTTGCCAAGCTGACAATGTCATCTGCATCTGGTGTGCAGCAAGCGGACATATACTGAAGGACTGTCCAAAAAAAAAACAACAGGTTGGGCCAACGTGTATTAACTGCGTGCGAGCGAATGCATCTCCCAACCAAAGGAATCACAAGGCGGGCAGTCGGGACTGCCAAGTACACTTACAGTGGGCCGATGAAGTAGTGAAAAAGACCTATTATGAGTAAAATAAACATTCTGCAGTTAAACATGGGCCGCCGGCGTATCGTGGCAGACGAACTCCGAGCCCATTCTGACCGATACGATATCATGGCGGTTCAGGAACCGACATGCCGTGGGAACATGGTCACAGGATTTGGCCTCACGTCGAGGGTTATAGCCCTGAGCAGTGGAGAGAGGAGGCCCAGGGCTGCTATCGTGGTTAATAACCCAAACCTCGATGTGATGGATCTGAGGCAGCATACTACGGCGGATTGCGTTGCATGTTACATCAGGTGGGGAAGTGTAGCTTTTACGCTGGTCTCCTCGTACCTACCTGATGGAAGCGATATTGAAGAAGGTATATCCGCCATGAAGACGATCTCAGCTTGCACAAGAAACGTCATTATATGCTCAGATACAAATTCCTGGAACACGGTCTGGGGATCCAATCGAACGAATAGAAGAGGCGCTAAACTGGATGATTTTATCGCGAGATGCCAGCTTGTAGTACTAAACGATCCTTCTGCCACACCTACCTTCTCAGGAGGAAGAGGGCAGAGTTGGATAGATGTCACGATGGCTTCGCCTGCGCTGTCAAATCGCCTTATCGATTGGACCCTCAGATCTGAGACGAGTTCCGACCACCATGCTATAGTATTTTCAATGGTACAAAACATGGTAAGTTCCCACGGTATAAATAAGGGTTACAGAACTCGGAAAGGAGATTGGAATGCCTTCCGGTCAACGCTGGAAGAAAAACTAGTCGACGATGACTGGGATGTGGCGGAAACGGATTACACTGATGACCTGGATTACAGGGTTTCGAGAATCACTGACATCATCCGTGATGCCGCTGAGGACTCTCTCCAGCACCGGAAGGCGAGAGCTAAACCTGTCCCATGGTGGACGCCGGCTTTAACCACCATGAAGAGAGAGCTCTACAAGGCCCGGCGTTCGTACCAGCGGTGTAGTTGCGATGAGAGGCGCACTACTCTTCGTGACGAGTACAGGTCTAAAGCCAGGGTATACCGAAACGAGGTGCGTCTACATAAACGTAGGTCTTGGGATGAATTCATCGTTGAGGAATCATCTAAAAACCCCTGGGGTATCCCGTACAAAGTAGCCTTGGGTAAATTGACTCCAATGCAAGTAATCGCAGCGATAAAGTATGACGGTACTCAGGCAAAAACTCCAGAAGAATCGGCGAAGATGTTTATTACAGAGACTTACCCCAGGGATGATCCATCTCAAGATAATGAAGAGGAGGAGTTCGTAAGACGCACTACGGTATACCCTCCCGGCACGGACCTGTGCCCACCATGGGACATATGGGATCTTCGCACTGCCGTGGACAAGCAAAAGATTGGTCGTGCCCCCGGTTTAGACACCATTGACGCGTCAATTTTCAAGAACAGTATTCCCTATATAGAGGAAAGATTGCTGGCTATTTATAATGATTGCCTAGACAGGGAATACTTCCCAAGAATCTGGAAAATCGCTAACGTCAAGCTCATTTACAAAGGAGGAGACAAAGATAAGCAATTAGCCAAATCTTATAGACCTATATGTCTCCTCCCAGTCATGAGCAAGGTGTTAGAAAACCTGATACTCACCAGCCTACGGCCAGTCTTCTCGAGAGCGAGCCATCCACGGCAGTACGGATCCTCTAAAGGCAGGGGAACCGCAGATGCCCTGCTGAGAGTGCGCTGTGATGTCGAAGAGAAGGCGGAGAAGTATGTTATGCTCCTCCTGTTTGACATATCATCCGCCTTCGATAGCGTCTGGTGGCCGAGCGTACTCCAGCAGTTGCAAAGGCATGAAGCCCCCAGCAACTTGTATGGCTTGATCAGAAGCTATCTCCACGATAGGACATTGAAGATTAAAGGTAGCTTCTATGAAGTAGAAGATACAGTGGAAAGGGGCTGTCCACAGGGCTCTGTCCTTGGCCCTGCCCTATGGAAACTGGTCTTTGACGAGTTGCTGGGAGTGCTAGAACAGGAGCGGTTCCCCGCCACTGCATATGTAGATGACCTGGCTGTTGTAGTGGCCTCGAATAGCAGGGCCAGATTAAAATATGAAGCTGAACGTTGTGCCAACCTTGTAGAAGAATGGTGCGAGAAAAAGAAGTTAAGGATGGCGGGTTCCAAGACTCAGGCCATCCTCTTGAGAGGTTCGACCGATAGGGCACACCCCATAACCTTGGTGATACAAGGTTCCAGAATATGTCCAAGTGAGGTAGTCACCTATCTTGGAATTAGGATTGGGAAAAAATTCAACGTGACGCCTCACTTGGATTACTTAAGGAATAGGATAACCTTAGCCCTTAATGGTCTCAGTCGCATAGGGGGGGCCTTTTGGGGCCTTAGATATCCAGCAACTATGTCCATTTATAAAGGAGTAGTTGTTGGTATCCTGAGATACGCGTCCCCCGCATGGAACCGGAATCTCTCGTACCGTCAGAAGCGCAAGTTGGCAACAATCCAGCGGATGGCCCTGCTTAGAGTAACCAGGTCATACAGAACTGTGTCCCATGAGGCGGTGCAGGTCTTAGGAGGAGGTATTCCTCTCGACCTCCTTCTGCGGGAAGACCTTTATCGGTACAACATTAAGAGGGATGACTTGGCGGATTTACCAGCAAACATTCGGGAGAGGATTTGTGATGACCCCAGAAGATGGAAGATGATCCTCCGGGAGGATACATTGGAACAATGGAATCGGCGATGGGTGACAACCCCAAACGGGTCCACACTAAGAAAATTCTTTCCCACCATTAAATCGCGCTTAGAAAAGAAATGGGTCCTCCCGGACTACTGGGTCTCACAGATCCTCACGGGGCATGGGGGTTTCAGAGCAAAACTTTTTAAACACGGTAAAAATATCGACCCCTTATGCCCCACTTGTGGAGTACCTGAAACCGCTGAGCACATCCTTGTAGCCTGCACCAGCTATGAGGCACTGAGGGCCAAATTAATGAGGGATACAGGGCTTTTCGTTCTTACAGAAGGACAATTACCCCAACTAATGTCTGAACAAAACTACCCGCACTTTAAAAGTTTCGTATGCGGCTGGAAAAAAACTGTGGGCCCAACCCACTTCTCCCTGGGAAGGCGTGAAGAAGCAGTACCTGGAAGGCCGCTAATTAGGACAGGAGAAGAAGATGGAGAACAATAACTAAGTGACAAAATTATCAAGCAGGCTGTGTGCACAGCAATTTAAAAATGTAAATAGATAAACATGCAACAGTGATTTGTTATACAGTCTGGGTATCAAGTCACTGCTGCAAACTCCCGTATTGTCTTAAAGGCAGGGTAGGGAGGAAAATAAAATAAAAAAATAAAATAAAATAGTAAATATGAAATAAGTAACTTGACATGTACAACATGAAGAGAAACTACCCATTACCAAGGTTGGAAACAGGAGAGTTTGGCTGGTTCAGAAGTTTATCATGGAAGGATGGGTATCTGGATTGAGCTAAATCGGAAATATGTTACATTAAGGTCGTTATGAATGATTTTATTTGTGACAAAGTAGGTAGCATTGAGGATTTTACGGAGGCTTTTGGAGTGTAGGGATTGGATAAGAGAGGAATTTGATGGTTTAGTACAGCCCCAAAGCTTCCATTAGTCCAAATAGGCCTTATTATAGAAATATATATGAGGCTTTTGTAAATAGTTTAGAGCGTTTGTTTAGTAAGTGCTGCAGTATTCGAAAACGTCGGGCGGTTTCTAGTCGTTTCAGTCTGGTATGAGGGTTCCAAGTGAGTTGTTTGTCCAGGTGGAGTCCTTGGTATCGGATTTGTTCAACAGGGATAAGTGGGCTATTGTTGAAGGATACTGTGGACAGGAAGTCATAGGTTTACGACGAAGAGTAAAGGTAAATTGATGGGATTTATTGGAATTTATTTTAATTCTCCAGTTTTGAGGGCATTTTTAAACAAGAAATGAATACAAATACCCATAAATAAATTATAGGCAATAAAAAAAAACCGCTCGTTCGGTTTGGCTCAAAGCTAGAGGAAATATAATAGTGTTCATAATAGTGGTTAAATAGTTGACCGTCGTGAATAATGAGGAGAAGAATAGTTGGGGTGATCAGTCAAATAAGAAGGTAAAAATAAATGATAAAATTTATTTTGTCATTTGCCGACGTTTCGACCTGAAGTTCAGGCCATCATCAGAGCTAAGAAAAGAACCAGATAACAAGGTATGAGAAACATAAAAATTACAGTAAAATGCAGTTGTTAGAATAATAACAATAATATGAACAAGAGATAAATAATAATAACCGGTACAAAGTGTGGAATGATGAAGTAAACATAGTCAAAAAGGTGACATAAGTATTGTAAAGGGAATCTTAGAATAAAATTTAATACAGAAAAATATGAAGTTATATAATAAATGGAAATAAATAGTAAAATTAAGATATTGTGAATAGAATAGTTAGATAGAAAATTGAGATGTTGTAAAGTCTATCAGTTTGTACAGACAAAGTATGATATAATAAAGAGTTAAAACAGAGAAAAGGAATGAAAGGAAGGAGGAAAGAAACTGAGAAGGTTGAAAATAGAATGAGAATAAGTAAGAAAAGAAAAAACACACCTGATTGCTCTGAGGTAAATGCAGCAATGCTCGTGTTATTGAAGGAGAGGGAATGGATAGAAGGGATGTATAGTGGAGTCATCTAAAACGGTTATCTGACGAAGTTTGAACTAAAGTACCGGAAGCGTAAATAAGAACGAGAGATATGTTATTCATAAATATTAAGGATAATAAAACGAAAGTTGATAGAAAGAGGCAATAAAATAGTTTAAAATAGAATAAATTTATAATAAATAAATTATAAATAAATAATTTATAAATTATAACTAAATTTGTGATACATTTAAATAGTTGATAGAAATTCTGGGGAGGCAATAAAATGAAGATAATAACTGTTGAGTAATAATGGAGAATAATTGAAATTAATAGATAGAAAAAAAAAACCTTTATTCTGGGACTAAGTCCCTTTAGAATAACAATATTGTACAAAAGAATAGAATATTACTGGCCTAAAAGTTTGAAACAATAAATAAAATTGATAAAATAAAATAAAAAGTAAAGAAAACCTTAGGTCCACAAGCTATATACAATACAGATAAAACTATGTACAGAGCATTTAAAACTATGAACAAAACAATTACAACTATGAACGAATCACTTGAACTATGAACAAAACTATAAATAAAGATTGAACAACATAAACATACACTTTGAGAAATGAAGAACGAAAAAGAAATATAATGAGTTCATTTCATAAAAAAAAACTTTACTTGTATATATATATATATATATAAGCAGTTAATTATAATTGAATAAAAAAAAATGTATGTATTGAAATTCCTACGTCGATAGTAGGAAATGCATGTACTATCTCTTACCAAGTATTATGATTGCTAAACAATACATATATAGTATTAATAGTTAGCTGGTATCTAACTGTTTTTGGAACAGGAATTGGAATAGGAGGTTTTTGAATGTGTATAGGGAAGGGGCATGTCGAATTTTCATCGGGATGGAATTCCAAAAGACAGAGCGGGCTATAAAGAAATTTTGGAATGAGGCAGATCTATGAGAAGGGATGTATAGGTCAGAGGGTCGAGATCTTGTAGTGAGGGAATGGATTGAGGACTTAAATTGGAGAAGGCTGTAGGCATAAGAAGGACGATGATCGGTAATGCTTTGATAGAGGAAAATGTCTAGGAAATATTGTCTTCTTAAGGAGGGAAAGATCCACCCTAACTCAGTGTATTGGTGGGAGACACGGGAGCGTCTCGGTGTCCCAATTACAAATCTTACGAAGCTATTCATATAAGTCTTTTGAGTCTATTACGGAGTTCCACCGAGAGGCCATCGTACACCACACAACTGTAGTCAATGTGGGGAAAGATGAGAGAGGAAACTAGGAGTCTACGGGTATTTCGGGGTAGAAGATGGCGGAAGTAATGGAATAGTTTGAGGGTAGAAATTGCACGGCGGGAGATATGAGAGATATGGTGATTCCAGGAAAGGGTTTGATCTATGAAAAAATCTAAATTTTTAACAAAGGGATAGAAGGTGATGGGATGGTTGTTAGGTAGAGTGAGGGAAAGTTGGTGTGGGATCTAAGAAGGGGCTTGGAACCAATGAGAATGGCCTGAGTTTTGGCAGCATTTAGCCTTAATCCATTTAAGTTGGCCCAGGCACTAATTCGATCTAAATCTTCTTGAATTTTGGCAAACGCCACCAATAACTCAGCGGGAGAAAAGGATAAATAGATTTGAGAATCGTCGGCATAAAGGTGATGGGAACAATGGATGATTGAATCATTTATGTCATTAATATAAGAGCTGAAAAGAAGAGGAGACATGCTTGAACGCTGTGCAACTCCAGAAGATAAAGGAAGGTAGACAGATAGAGGTTGATTAGGTATGGAAACTGCTTGGGTTCGTTGTGAGAGGAAAGACTGAAACCAAGAGATGGAACTATTGGAGAAGAATAATGATTTTAATTTGTTGAAAAGGATGGAATGGTAAATGGAATCGAAAGCTTTGGAGAAATCAAGAAGTATAAGTATGGTTAGTTTTTTATCATCTATTGCAGTCTGAATATCACTGGTAATTTTAATCAGAGCAGATTGTGTAGAGTAGCCAGGACGGAAGCCAGATTGGAGAGGATCGAGTTGGTTGGATTGTTCAAGGAAGTTGGAAACCTGGGATTGCACTAACCTTTCTAGGGGTTTAGAAAGATTGGAAAGGATTGATATTGGGCGGAAATCTTCAGAAGAGGATGGATTAGGCTTTTTGTTTGAAGGAAGGACAATGGCTTTTTTCCAAGAGGTCGGGAATATTGAATTCTGCAGGGAGAAATTGTAGATGAAAAGGAGTGCTGGGAATATTTCAGGGAGACATAATTTTATTAGTTTGATAGGAATGCCATCTGGGCCTATGGAATTGGAACGGGATTTCATTATAACGGTAATAAGGTCTGTGTCTATAGACTGTATCTCCTAAACGAATATACAGATTTCAATGAAACTTCTCGAAAGTCATTTTCTCGACGCCCTTTAAATTTATCTATATAACATACTTCAACGAAAAGAAGCTGGAAAACAGTTACGAGGGATGGTAATATTAAATTCCGAATAACTCGAAAAGTTTTTACTTTTTTGTTGATATTGTGATGAGATGTTTCAAAGGTATTTAAATTTTCTAAAAAAAAAAAAAAAAAAAAAATCGTTAAAATCGGACAATTAGGAGCAAAGATATGGTCTCCGGTTTTTTTAATATGTTCTACTCCAAATGTTATATCCTTGGTTTGGTTTTTAAATTTTGAATGTGTTACTGAACTAATGCTATTTTTTTTAGCATATTACTAATGATTAAAGAGAAACAGTTTAGTCCAATGATTGGAATCATCTTTTGTTTTTTTTTCTTTGTAACTCGGAAGGTAATGTTACTTTAGAAGTATAATTGTTTGGAAATAATAAACCATTGTGAAATAATTTGCAGCGTATTTTTTTTAAAGACGTAATGGATATATGTTTCGGTAGGTGGGTGATACTTTGTTTTATTTTTATAATTACTTTTTTTGGGAGGGAGATTATCTCCCCTAAGGATTTTTTAAAAAGATAAATTGCTTAAATGTTTCGGTAGGTGGGTGATACTTTATTTTACTTTTATTTTTTAGGGGCCTTAAACCCCTCCCCACCACGATTTTTTTCTTACTAAAATGGAATGAAAACATGTTTTATTAGGTGGGGATACTTTTTGGGTGTAAGGAAAGGAAGAACCCCCTTAAACTTTTTTTTTTATACAAAATGGCAATATTTTATGCCTTTTGTTGTCTTCTTTAGTGAAAGCAAGATCATAACTGATATAATATTGACTCAATATAATTGACCAGTGTGAGGCACCCCTCCAATATATTGCCTTAAATTTTATTGCTTCAATAATATTGGCTCATGACTGTGTAACGGGCCCTTTAGGTATGTTTAGTTAACTCTTTGTATTTTAAGTAAATTATTCACTTTTTTTATTGGATCAAATACTATATCAGTATGTTTCGTTTGATAAAGTAATAATATATCTAAGTAGCACCGTAGTCTTCCAATTTTTTATTTTATCAATTTGTATATTTACTTTTTCTTATTGTTCTAGGCAAATGCTTTTTTCCAAAGGCCGAAATTATTTTTTTATAATAATTATTCACTATTTATATCTGCTGTTGATGAGCTTCAATTTTGGGATAAAAATGTGAACAGTTTTTTACATACTATGTTACTGTATTGTTACATATTAACATTAATTAATTACAATCATAATTAAAGCGTGTCTCGTAACATGGACTCTCAATTACTCTCGATTCTTGTACTTTTTATTCTTCCTTCTTTGTTTTCTTGGCAGCGTTGTATAGGAGATCCTGATAAGGAATGTAGAATCGGATTGATTTAGAAAGACCCGGGGTATAAAGAGTTTTTTTCCTCTTTTAACATTTCCTGCAACAATGACGGTTCCCAAGGACTCACCTCAAGCATCAACCGATTCGAGGACAAATTCAGGTATGCCGAATGCTTTTTGCTGTCGAGAACTTCTAAGCTAATGCTTGAAAAATCGATCCTACGTTTAAATGTAGGACTCAAAAGATGAGGTCACAATCAGTGGATCACAAATTTAAACCAATCTTTTTTTTTTTTGTTATTCAACATACGAATATAGGTTTGTTAATTGACTAATTGCAAGAAAAAAATGTTTTTCTTATAATTATTTATTCTTATTATTCTGCATTTACAAAATATATATATATATATATATATATATATATACGCTCTTTTATGATTCCTTTCGTAGAATAAGAAAGTCTTCTCTAAAGGCACTTTATGTTTACATGTATCCCGAGATAAAGTTTTTAAAAAAAAGTTATAAAAATACAAATTCTTACTTGCGTAAACCAAAAAAGTATACTACAGTATATCATAAATTATATGGGCCAGTCAGTGGACGTAACGAATAACACCGATTTCAACAGTTCTTATTATTAATTTTAGTGATATTTCTAGTGGTAAAATAAATTCCTTTATTTTCGGTTTTATATTTTAACACTGCAATTACCTACTCTGTAATAAACTTACTCATTGTCTGTACAGATATTATAAATTTCCCAACTAGAAATATCACTAAAATGACTTTATAATTGGAGATAGTCATTATGTCAACGGAAATGCTCATATATAGAGCGATATGTGGCCTATAATATGTTGATTTAAACGGTAGTCAAATTTGCAATATTAGAAAACATATTCCCTATTGAACTATATAAACATGTTTTTAAAGTATTCTGCATATGTTTCCACGGAAATACGAAATCTTTCATTTAGTTTTTTGATCACTCGGAAACCAAACATTTTTCCAACTAATTCCTCTTAGTTCCTTTTTGGGTGAATGACCACCATAGATATTCCTATTATGAAAAAAAAAAAATGACTTACGTTTCTATGTGACTAATAATATCTCAGGTACTCCAATGTTTCTTTGGGCATCTCGATGAAAAAGATGAGGATATCAACTCATAAAAAGTACAGTACAGAACAATGAAGCTAATACCACCTCAATGCAATGAAGAAGAAGAATGCAAGCTGGTCAATTTCCAGCTGACTAAGCGGATTTCTTTGACCCACAGTTCATCTCATTGCTTTGATTGAATCCAAATACCCCAGATAGCTCCCCACCGACCTAGTTATTTTTGTAACACGAAATATTCCGTCCTCAATCATGTAAAATTTGTTATTCTTTCGAATTATATGACTAACTGCCTTGGACTTATTCAATCTGTTGTCATAATGGAGTCGTCAAAGAAAATATTTCCTTACCCTCAAGCTTCATTTACATCCATTCTTAATTTTTTCATACAACTGTAAATATTTCTATGACTGAGGGAGGGGAGGGGAAGGCTCCTGGTGATATTTTCGCGAGGTAAATCTCACTATCTAAATCTGGATTAATGCATTATATTACAGTGGAAACAGTTATTCTAATGTAATACATAATAACTAGTATATCCCGTTGAGTACTCATGAGACATTTGATGTAATTATCGCTCTTCCTAAGACATTCAACTTTTAAGCGACATCCGTCAAACATGTTTATTCTTATATATAAATCATAGGCGGCGACTTATGAATATTATTGGAGGAGCCAAACTATAGGATCATAGGGTGGAGGGCTTGGGATGGTGGGGTTATTGTTTGGAATATAGCCGATATTCACTATATAATATATACCTGTATGAAAAATTATCATGTCAGACAGGTATTTAGTTATTTGAAGCCCTTCCTGATGAAATCAGGCAAAACTAAAACTGTACATTATTTTTATTGGACACGGTTAAACAAATTCTACTTTATCTGCTAGTAGATAAATACAGTCATTTGTAATGTACAGGATCTATATGTTCATGTATAGTCCATGGTACAAACTCCCTTTTATCAAATTATTAACACCCGCCTGAAACTTCATAAATAGTTTTATCTCATCGTAATCTACTAATATTTCATTTTTTTCGGTAGGAAGGGGGAGAGTTTGTGACAAAAATAAAATACAAAAAAAAAAAATTAGTTCGTAAAATAAT
The DNA here is from genome assembly GCA_928085145.1 of Nezara viridula. Classification (NCBI taxonomy): domain Eukaryota; kingdom Metazoa; phylum Arthropoda; class Insecta; order Hemiptera; family Pentatomidae; genus Nezara; species Nezara viridula. The sequence goes on from OV725077.1 coordinate 95,338,137, forward strand.
TTTTAGTTTTTATAAATAATAATATGTTTTTTTTTATAAACTCGAAGAGGGTTAAATATATAATTAAGTATTAGTTAATTGAGTATTTGGTATTAGTTTTAATAATAAGCAATTGTTTATAATAAGTCTAGTTTTAAGTATTAATTGTAGATATTATTTTTAAGTCAGTGTAACAGAAAACACCTGATTGGGAGAAAAAAACAAAAGACAGTTGAGAGAGAGATGGCGGAACCTCGCGAGAGTTGAGATACGCTAAAGATTTGGTTCTGTAGTTACGGAATGGACTTAATCCGTAACAACTATTAATATTAACTATTATTTAATTTAATCATTTAAATCATTCATTGACCTTTCTCATTACCTTTATCAAAGCTCTAGATAGCCAGGTCAAGCTATCTCTGATAGCTTAGAAATAGTTATCTAGAATGTACTGACTGGACAGAAGACACTTATCAAGACTTAGGGAACAATAACCCTTTTCAGCAAAAGAGCACTTTCTCACAGACTTCATATCAATTCTAAAAGATAAGGATATCAATTCTTAATAGTTATAACTTCACCCCAATCCTTAAAATGCCCTCGGGCAGTGGAAGGAATTTATTGCATGTATATATTGTATTATTGTATACTATATATGTAATTGTTTCAATAAACATTTTGGAGGGTAAGAAAAAAAAAGTTATAACTTCATTCACACGCTTCCTAGACCGACCAGAATTGATTCATCCTCCCTACCATTTCTGAGCATATAACCCTTTTCTGCTAAGACGAAATCGCTTATTCAGTTACATTCTTGAGTCAGACTCTTCACTGTAGGACACCTGGAGTGAACTGATGTAGTCAATTCATATATCCATACTATATTACTTATATTATATTTTAGATGCCACTTGTAACATTATGAATAAACCCATTATTTATGAAGTCTCCACTGTCTCCGATTCGTTAACTGGCGCCCGCAACAGGCACTGCAAGTATCAAACTAGATTTTGATCAACTTCGCAGTCTGTACCCTTGAAGATGCTTCTAGAGTGGATCTACACCCAGGTACTCAACCACAGAAGATCATCAGGTTACTTCTCCAGCCAAGGCACTGCTCACCCGAGATGTCTTGCTGAGTCTCTCTGGACACTGCAGATCCAGAAGAAATGTTAGCATCACCGCAGTAAGAACTTTATTTGTAACGTTTATTTATTTTGTTATTTTTATGATTATTTTTATATTTTTTAATTTTATGGAATTATTGATTTTTTTTTAAATGATACAGTGGCTCCGATTCGTTAACTTGTGAAATACGAGCGTTATCAGCGACGAGTGCCGCTTGATCTTACAAGTTGGTGAATGAATTAATTTACAAAACTGGGTGTGGCCGGATCGGTTGATTGGATTGGTGACCAGTGTATGTGAGATTGTTATTTACCAGCTTTCTTTTGTGTTAATTATTGTTTCATGTTTTTCGTTCTTGTTCATTATGCCTTAGTTTCGTTCGTTTTGTTGTTTTTATGTACATTTTTAGTTTTTGAGTTTTTATTTTAAAGTGTAAATAGACTTGAACTTTGTAGGAAAGGTTTAACTTGTGTTCTATAGTGAAAAGCAACTTAGTCTTGATTTGCCTTGCGGTGCTTGGTAGTTACAAGGTAAGTACTGCTATATAAAAGTTTCCTTTAGACTCGCAAAGACTTATAAGACATTTTGAAAAGAAAACATAATTATAGTGGAAGGTTATACAGGTTAGTGAAATTTTCTACTTTAATAAGACTATTACCGTTGTATTGTTCCTTAAACCAGTGAGAATGGAAGATTCGGAATCTCCTACCAACCTTACCCGTACTGCTAAAAGAGCTCGAAATGGTTCTCCTGACGTTTGTAAAAATGCAAAAGATGGCTAAGCAAATGCGCTAATTAGTCATGCTAGACGAATCCAGGAGATTCTCCGGGCTTATTTAAAGCGGAACGATAAAAAACCCGTCTGCTCAATTCGAAATCATATTAGCAACAAAATATAATGTCTTGTTGATATGATAGAAACCCTTTAAGACGGAAGAAAAGATGGAAGTGTTTCATTTTTCGTAGAAAAGACGATTAACGAGACACTTCTGTCACAGAAGGTACGTGATATGCTTACGCAAATTATAATTGAGGCCTCTGTGCCGAAAGTAATTGAGGCTCTTTCGGCTACGAGTGATATATCTCAGCGCAAGCACATTTATCCTGGGTCCTCTAGAGAGCTGCAATCTACAGCTAGTGAACCTATTGGAGAGAGCTCCAGAGAGGTAGAGCAACAAATGCCAAGAGGAGATATTGAGCCAGCTTTGTCTTTGGCAGACACAAAGCCTTTCGAGACAGTGGTGAGTAAACGAAATAAGTTAAGTCAGTTAAGAGTTTCAAATCCCGAATTAATTAAGCTCTATAAGAAAAACAAAAGTTTCTACTTCAAAGTCCAGGAAACCTGCACTTTCTATAACAAATTTATTTCTAACAGCTTGTTCCATATCTTTCTGTACTGTAAAAAGCTAACAGACGACAGACACAAACATTTACGAGCATTTCTCTCTGCGCCAAGTTATGTAAACAAGATACAAGATATACTTCGAATCGAAAGCATAGAGAAACTTAGCAAGGTTTACTGGTTCATAATGTCAGCGTGCAATTCACTGGATTCCTTAAGCTCTGATGTTCCACACACCAACCAAGTGCTATGACTAAGGATAATTGTTGGTCAGTTCAATTGATTGTTTGTTTCTTTTTTTTCCTTTTTTTTGGTTTTATTGATAATGTATATAGAAATTAATTGGAATGTAATGAAGTATTATTGTTTCGTTATTGTTTTTATAATAAGTCAATGTACAGTTATGATAAACTAGACTCATGTAGCTGAAATAAAGTTATTCATATATGTATGATTTGTACAAGATGTGTAAAATAATCTTTAACAAATAAATTCTATTCTACATAAATCGCTCTCCACTTCCAAACATATCATATGCACTCTACTGATTGCCCATGACAAACCACTTATCTAATTATTTCAAAACGTGGCGATACGCTTGCAATAGATAGATAGATAGATAGTTTATTTTATTTGTCTAAGGAAATTCCTGTACAAATAAATATAATGGTATAATTAACAATGTAAGATCTTGAGTCTAGTACTGCATTCAAACATAACATTAGCAATGTCCACAGCATTAAGTATGACTAATATAATAACAGATTAGTAAACGATATATATACATAACAATTAGTAAAACATTTTTTTTTTTTTTTTAATATTCGAGAGGTATAAGACAAATGATAATATAAATAAGAATTAATATATGTTATATGATTAACTTTACCACTTAACAGTTTAATGAACAGCCCTGTATGAAATAATACAGTTGGTTTATATTTTTCGTAGTGTCTATTTTCAGTATCTCCTCCACACTAGCATCTTCTCTGAATTCAGTGATAAATGCCTTCAAGTACTTATTTCTCGGCTCGTTGAACTTGATACATTGGATCAGAAAATGAGTTACCGGGTCAGTTACAAGGCAGTTCCATGGATCACACACCTCACTGGATTTAATAGTCAAAGTAGCATCATTTAAGTATATTTTCATAAAATCTTTATTTGCTACTCTGAGACAACTAACGGCTCTTAATTTGCTTAAATTCAGAGCCCTGAACTGAAGATAATCCTCTGGTTTGGTAACATTAAAGGAGCAGATTTTTCTATATCTTGGGTTTGATTTAGAGTTTAACACTCTGTCGATGTCCTTGGATGCGTGATGGTTTCTTATTTTTTCCATAATTTCATCTTTGAACCTCATCAGACCTTGAGAGAAAACACAAGAAAACAGCCCCTGACATCCAAGTTCCGCCACAATCATCTTTCCTTGGGTAACCCAGTTATAAGTTGGATCAGGTTTTCCAATGGATGAGTCTAGAGCTCTAAGCCTATTAAAGCATTGTCTAGGTAGTCTTTCGTCACTCATTAAGGTTAGCTTTATCCAATAGTTGATCACTTTTTTCAACACTTCAACACTTAATGGAGATCTCCCACTTTCAAGGTGAGCCACATAGTTTGGTGTATTTCTTGGCCAATGGAGCAATGATTTGATAAATCGAACTTGCGTCTTCTCCTAAGCCTCCAGGTATCTCGTCCCTCAGATCTCTGCAGCATAGAGCAGTGTTGACGAGACCATCGAGTCAAAGAGGCTGGTTCTTGTCTCCCAAGAGTCGCTTTTTCCATTTCTTAGGATTGCCATCACTTTGGTCGCTGGAACAGATGATCTATGTAAGAAATGCTCCGCGGCTCTCTCAAATTTTCCAGAAGAAGAAAAGGGTACACCCAGATATGTGTAGTGTCTGGTATACTCTAAACTTGTGTCTCGCCAAGCCAAAGTCTTAAGTTTCTTCATTCTCGGAGATTTATGGAACACCAACACCTTAGACTTAGATGAATTTAGGGTCAAAGATTTGCTTTTACAGTATTCGCTCAGTATATTGATGTTTCTTTGTGCATCATGCCACGAATTACTGAGGAGCACAATATCATCCGCTAACAGAAGCATAACTACTTCACGGTTGTGGTCTATACTAATACCAACAGCTCCTCGGTCACTGAATTACTCAACTATATCCGACACAAACAGGATAAACAATGAAGGACTAAGACTGTCCCCCTGAAGCAGGCCCAGACTGATACCAATCTCTTCTGACAGCTCGTGTTTCAACTTTATCCGCATCGATGAAACATCATATAGTTTCTTGAGAAGCCTAATTAGTTTTCCTCCCATTCCAAGAGAAAAGAGCCTTTCCCACAACAAATTTTGGTTGATAGAGTCTAAGGCCTTCCTAAGGTCGACAAACACTGCGTAAACATAGCTGCCCTTTGACCTCAAATTAATGTTGACAACTGACATCAATGTGAATATGTGATCAATGCATCCCCTACCCGTTCTAAAACCAGCCTGTTCCTCGGGTATTATTTTTTCTAATTCAGCCCATTTCATGATTCTGTTCCTTAGAATGCTAGTGAATAACTTTGCTAGAGTATTAAGTAAGGATATGCCTCTGTAGTTGTTCGGATCCTGTTTATCACCTTTCTTATACAGAAGATGCAAGTTAGATTCTGCCCACATTCCTGGAATTTGTTCAGAATTCAATACGTTATTAAATAAATTTAATATGTATTGCTCCCAAGAGGGGTTGAGACATTTAACAACTTCATAAGTTATATTATCAGGTCCTGGAGATTTATGTTTTTTACAGGTACCTATGCTTTGTTGCAGTTCTTCCAATGATATATTGATATCCAGAAATAAAACGACGCAATTGATGAAGTTCCACTGATATCTTTTGGACTCCGGTATTCCATACATGTATCACCTATTCACCGACATAATGAAATACTTTATCTTATGACAATAACATTACACAGCGATATCTACAAACAAGCTTTATTATATTAACCTCTTTAAATTAACGCAACGTAAGTAGTATTCAGGGATGCCATCCTCCCCCCTCCCAAAGTCGATGGGGCCATCTCCCCCCCCCCCTTCTCCATACATAGTACTTCTCTCATCTTCTTAAAAACAATGCAAGCAAAAATAAGATTAGACAAATCGTGGATCTTATACAATTACACTTGCTGTGGTATGTCCCATATTTTTCTCTTAGTTCTCTGTTTTGAAACTTTTCTCTCCGAAAATTCATAGCCCCGTCGAAATGTGTTCCCCTCAAAAATCAAAACCCAGTCAAAATGATCCCCCACTAAAATTTTGATGACACAATTTGCGCCATGAGAACCTCTTAATAAGGGCAGCCCTGGCTTTGTTATATTTTATAAAACCCTCGTTAAAGCGCCACTTATATTTTAACACGGGCGTAACTTATATATGAGATAAAAAATTAAAATATTTTTATTGATAGGGAGAAAAAAAAGAACAAACAGCATTCTTGACTGAAAAAATTGAAATATCGATAGTATCGAAATTCTATATTTTCATCGATATTATAAACATTTTTGAAAAACCAGTAATTTTGAAATATCAATATCAATATAAATGTTGATTCTCCAGCAAACAGGCGCATACAAAAATATTTTATTTTCCTCTTCAAATTAATTAATGGAAAAATCGATTCTTCTCCCCTCCTTAGTAAAATTAATTTCCTAGTTCCTGTCCACCCATCTTTTCGATTTCCATTCAACCCGATCTATGGTTGAATTCAGTGGAATGCTAATTTATTAGCATCCCACATAGATTTCTTTGACAATTCGTGGCCTTGGTCTGGAAAGACTCTAACTAACGAATTTGGGTAACTTGAGCATACACTCAGAAATCACCGATAAAAAATTTATCTTTGTTCCAAATGAATTCGTTTTAGTGCAGGTTCTATGCACTACGCACTACAGTCTATATGAGAACAGGCGATACGAGTATAATTTTTTTTCTATTAGATTCATATAGGATCCCTAGAGCTTTCCGATAATATTAGTTTTGATTGTTATTTTAAAATTAAAATATCAAAGGGATGATATCGATAGACGATAATATCGATATAAATTATGTCGATGGCAAAATATCAAATATCGGATGAAAATCTTCATACCTCCATCACGCCCACCAAAGTCTTACCACATACTCTATACTCTTCTTCCCGAGAGCACACTCGCTGGTAATTAGTATTCCTGACAGGTGTGAGTTAAAAAAATAAAGCATACAAAATGTAAAGAATCAGCACAAAAAAAGTGCAATAATAATTTTAAAAGAATGAAAAATAATTAAAATTTCTTTAAAAATTAAGTTAGAGAGCCTCTATAGATCCTGCTCATATTCGACAAACCTAATGTTAGACACATATTTTATTTATTTAGTATTTCTAATATTACCATAGATACGCCCGACCGAGGATTAAATAAATGATGAATACATTGTTTGTATATAATTGTCGTGTAACTTATTTCGTATTATCCGGTATTAGTCTTAGCAACAGAGTTCTTGGCAATGGACGATATATTCAGAGATATAAACATTTTCACATTAGATAGCTTTCTATTTTTGTGGGAGAAAGCAAAATGCTTCCTGCATTGGAAGAGTAGCATGATGAGTTCGGACTGCATTGGAATTGTGTTTTGCCCGTATTTTCTGTGCTCTCACTACTAGCTGAGAGATATCTTCTGTGTATTTAAGATAGAGATTTATGAAGTCAAAATTTACTATGTTATTTTATGTGAAACACAGATTTGCTAAAATGTAACACGATAAACATTCATATCATAGATTGAATAACTTTGCTGTATGTTTTAGCTAGCTGAAAAAAAAAACCTTAATAACTTTCCAGATATTTCATATTACAGTCAGAATAATATGACCTTAATATAATTGAAAGCATCATTTAAAAAATGAGAATGTGCATAAATGAGATATAACCTGAACAAAATTTAAAAGATTATTTGAAAAATCATATTATTAATTATTAAGAACTATAAATGTTAATAACTGAGGAACATTCAAAGTGTTTTATTACTGTTAAATATTTGTTTTTATCTGTTCTATTTATAAAAATATTTATTAGTCTATTTTATTAAAATACACATACACATATTTAATTATATTTTCTTATTTTATTTTTTATCATGTTTATGAACTCGGAAGAATTAAGTATATTGTAATGTCAACATTACATGGTATATAAATAGTGGCGCGAAAGTGGCAAGAACATGAACTACAGGGAAGAAGTGGGGGAAGCAATCTCATGTGACGGAGACTGGATGGGCCGCCAAGAGGGAAGGTGCTAGCGGCCAAGAGAGAAGATGTGACAAGCTGTCAAGAGAGAAGGTACTAGCCAGCAACTTGAGAAAATAGAAACAGCCACAAAGTTTAGACTGGGACAGTAAAGGTTTTTAAATGTATAATTTCTTAATGTATGTATCTCGTTTCTTTATATGTATTTAGTAATTTAGTTAATTATAGTTATTAAATGTTGAATGAGTGTTCAGTTGTCAGAACCCAACCTGAGATGTATATTATGTGTTAAAATAAATAAGATATTCAAAAAGAAACTCGTTGTTTTGATTTATGTTGTGTTGTAACGTACTCAAAAGCCCCATGTTGGGCGCCATGTTGTAACGTTCCCTTTTGTCAACATAAATCAAAACAAACGAGTTTACTTTTTCAATATACTATTTATTTTACACATATAACATTAATCTCAGGTTGGGTTCTGACAACTGAACACTCATTCAACATTTAATAACTATAATTTACCAATTAATAAATACATATAAGAAACGAGATACATACATTAAGAAATTATACATTTAAAAACCTTTACTGTCCCATTCTAAACTTTGTGGCTGTTTCTATTTTCTCAAGTTGCTGGCTTCTCTCTTGACAGCTTGTCACATCTTCTCTTGGCGGCTCATAATCTTCTCTCCTGGCCGCTAGCACCTTCCCTCTTGGCGGCCCGTCGCAGTCTCCGTCACATAGGGATGGGTCGGATTGTATGTATCAGATACTTTTATCTGATACTAAAAAAGTATCTGATACAACCAGTAGATACAACCAAAAAGTATCTGATACAAAAGTATCACATGGATACAAAATGGTTGTCCAGACATGCCACATTGATATAAGAGAAATGTTTAGTTATAATTTTAGTTGTGCACAATTTCTTTAGAACTATCTATTCATTTAGTTTAATTTAATTAAATATTTATTTGTAGATAAATATATTCACGCTTATTTTATTTTTTCTATGTAATGTTAATTTCGGAAATTTTTATCTGATACTGCTATCGGATATTTTTATCTGATACTAGTATCAGATACTTTTATCTGATATTTGTATCAGATATTTTTATCTGATATTTGTATCGGATATTTGTATCTGATATTTGTATCGGATATTTTTATCTGATATTTGTATCAGATATTTTTATCTGATACCCGCATCGGATACTTTTATCTGATATTTTTATCTGATACCTGGACTAGATACCAGTATGCATACTGGCGCTTGGGCTTATTAGTTAATATATTATAGTTCTTATGACTTTATAGTTATGTCAGGTACTATGAAGATATTCACACAGTTTTTTAAACAAAATGTGCTTCATATTTGACAAAAGAATGGAATATATTAAATAAAAATATAACAAATTCATGCAGAGAAAATATTTTTCTAATACAACGTTCTTAAGAATTTTGTAACAATTGAAAAAATTCTTAATAGCTAAGTTTAACATACTCACACACACATATATATCTTTTATTTTCACCGATCAATCTACATCTTGGGATTTAGATTATATAGGACTTGTATAATGTTTACAATACTATTATTGTATTCTTTGAACATATTAAATTACATATGTAAATCATTTAAAGTAAATATTTATCTACTCTTTTATTATTATTTTTTTCATTAATACAATGGCATGACAACAAAAGTAATTTGTCGTTCATTTCAAATTTCATTTAAAATTCCATAGTTTATTGTTTTTAGTAACTATCTTGCTGTATTGGGACCTTATTGCTCATGTTATGTCTTTAATATATCAGTATAGTTATGTAAATCCTTCTGTTATTACTTATTTTTTAGTTTTTTTGTGTATTTTTTTTTATTGTAATATGCATTTTGGCCAGATGTTATGTTAATTTTTATGTACAATATTGTTATTCTCAAGGGACTTTGTCCCAGAATAAAGTTGATTCTTCTATTCTATATATATATTTATTTTTTCTGTTTGTATTACAGACCATGTAGATCTTTTGCCACCTTAACAAGTATGGTCAATCTCTGCCTGTCTTGGGCTATTTTTTTCCATTTATCTGCATGCAGCTCTATTGTGTCTGTGTTGATTCTATCTATCCATCTGCTTTTTGGCCTTCGACGTGGTCTTTTGCCTATTATTGAGGCATAGATTCAAAAATATAGCTTTCCCTTCAGAAAAAACAGCCGAAACAGCAAAAAAAAAGTAAAAAAGCTTGTTTTTTTTAAATATAATTCATAAGTTTTTCTGAAGGGAAAGCTATATTTTTGAATCTGGGGTCGAGGAACGTAGCTGTAACAAGGGTTTTGCTTCCCTGCAACATTCCTACAATTTTCCATTTCTGTCAAAAATTGTTAGACAAAAATTTTGCACAGTGGCAACATCAGTGCTATGTGAAAGGGATTTTTGTAAAACCGGCAATATTTTAAACGAAAGGAGGGCTCAGCTGTCCTCAGAAAAAGTAAAAAAGCTAGTTTTTTTGAAATATAATTCATAAGTTTATTGATTGTAAAGTATTTATTACAGGGACAAATATGGCACTAAAGGAATAAAATATATATCGGCACATATTTAATATATATTTTATTGTCCAGTAACTAGTATCAATCCAATGCTTAATTTAATGAGATATGTATAAAAAATATTAATATTTACATTAATATTTACCTGTCAGCTACTTATTTTAATTAAGATTTTATTGAAGTTGTTAAATAATTTGTTTTGATGTAAATATGTTTACCACAAAGTTAATAAATGTTTGTTTTTATAAAGTCAAAAGTCTTTATCGGCAGTGAAATTAATTATTCTAATATGTCGATAACATTCTCCTTAATTTCATTTCATTTCAAACTAATTAAGTTAAAAGTTCAAATTTTTCTAAGCTATTTTTGTTTTATATATATCTGGGATCAGAGTACTGACACATGGAGAAGAAAGACCAATAAAGAACTGCTTCCAGAAATATGGTCAATCAATCTCCCATGATATGAAGGCACAGAGATAAAGATGGACGGGCCATGTAGCTCCTACCTTAACAATGAAAGCCTCAATAGTAGGCAAAAGACCATGTCGAAGGCCAAAAAGCAGATGGATAGATAGAATCAACAAAGACACAATAGAGCTGCGTGCAGATAAATGGAAAAAAGTAGCCCAAGACAGGCAGAGATTTACCATACTTGTTAAGGTGGCAAAAGATCTACATGGTCTGTAATACAAACAGAAAAAATAAATATATATATAGAATAGAAGAATCAAAGAATCAACTTTATTCTGGGACAAAGTCCCTTGAGAATAACAATATTGTACATAAAAATTAACATAACATCTGGCCAAAATGCATATTACAATAAAAAAAAAAATAATAAAAAATAAGTAATAACAGAAGTATTTACATAACTATACTGATATATTAAAGACATAATATGAGCAATAAGATCCCAATACAGCGAGATAGTTACTAAAAACAATAAACTATGGAATTTTAACTGAAATTTGAAATGAGCGATAAATTACTTTTGCTGTCATACCATTGAATTAATGAAAAAAAAAAATAATAAAAGAGTGGATAAATATTTACTTTAAATGGTTTACATATGTAATTTAATATGTTCAAAGAATACAATAATAGTATTGTAAACATTATACAAGTACTATATAATCTAAATCCCAAGATGTAGATTGAACGGTGAAAATAAAAGATATATATGTGTGTGTGAGTATGTTAAACTTAGCTATTAAGAATTTTTTCAATTGTTACAAAATTCTTAAGAACGTTGTATTAGAAAAATATTTTCTCTGCATGAATTTGTTATATTTTTATTTAATATATTCCGTTCTTTTGTCAAATATGAAGCACATTTTGTTTAAAAAACTGTGTGAATATCTTCATAGTACCTGACATAACTATAAAGTCATAAGAACTATTATATATTAACTAATAAGCCCAAGCGCCAGTATGCATACCGCTGGGTATCTAGTCCAGGTATCAGATAAAAATATCAGATAAAAGTATCCGATGCGGGTATCAGATAAAAATATCTGATACAAATATCAGATAAAAATATCCGATACAAATATCAGATAAAAATATCTGATACAAATATCAGATAAAAGTATCTGATGCCAGTATCAGATAAAAATATCTGATACTAGTATCAGATAAAAAGTAGTAGGAAGGTCATGAGCAACTACTGACCCATTTGTATCAGATACAAAAGTATCAGATACAAAAGTATCAGATAAAAGTATCAGATACAAAAAAGTACCCGTATCAGTTGTATCTAGATACAAAAATGTTAGTATCAACCGGTTGATACTATCAACCCATCCCTAATCACGACAAACGGTCTTTTAGGTTCAATTTTCACGGACTGATGTTCTCTATCAATGACAACAATTTCATTATCAATAGTGATGGGGCCATATGGCCGGAGCTGTGATTCTGTCACTGTGACTGGGCCGGAGCTGGTGATCACAGTGACAGGCGCACCGAAATCACAGTGACGGTCACTGTTGGCGCTGTGAAATCACTGTACGCCGGAGCTGTGCTCCAACAGTGACGGTCACTGTAGGCGCTGTGAAATCACAGCTCTGACCACTCCGCTCTATCACTTCTTTTTCGTTCTAGCAATCTGGGCATTGTTGACTTCATTAATTTAATAAATGAATTAAAGAAATAATTATTTCTAAAATAATAGCTATTCGTCAAATTTTATTAAAAATACTTTTTGAACTTCAGAGGGATTGAGCATTCATTGCCGTATATTGTGTGGCAACTTAACTTAACACTTTTTTTTTTCTGTTTGTATTACAGACCATATAGATCTTTTGCCACCTTAACAAGTATGCTCAATCTCTACCTCTCTTGGGCTATTTCTTTCCATTATCTGATATTTGTATCGGATATTTTTATCTGATACTCGCATTGGATACTTTTATCTGATATTTTTATCTGATACCTGGACTAGATACCCAGCGGTATGTTCTTCTTAATTCTTAAGAACGTTGTATTAGGAACATTTTTTCTCTGCATGAATTTGTTATATTTTATTTAATATATTCTATTCTTTTGTCTAATATGAATCACATTTTGTTTTAAAAACTGTGTGAATATCTTCATAGTACCTGACATAACTATAAAGTCATTAGAACTATTATATATTAACTAATAAGTCCAAGACTAGACTAGATACCAAGCGCCAGCATGCATACCTCTGGGTATCTAGTCCAGGTATCAGATAAAAATATCAGATAAGAGTATCCGATGCGGGTATCAGATAAAAATATCTGATACAAATATCAGATAAAAATATCCGATACAAATATCTGATACAAATATCAGATAAAAGTATCTGATGCCAGTATCAGATAAAAATATCTGATACTAGTATCAGATAAAAAGTAGTAGGAAGGTCATGACCAACTACTGACCCATTTGTATCAGATACAAAAGTATCAGATAAAAGTATCAGATACAAAAAAGTACCCGTATCAGTTGTATCTAGATACAAAAATTTTAGTACCAACCCATCCCTACCGTCACATAAGCTTGCTTCCCCCACTTCTTCCCTGTAGTTCATGTTCTTGCCACTTTCGCGCCACTATTTATATACCATGTAATGTTGACATTACAATATATATAAAATTAGATATTAAATGTTAGAAATTAAGTATTAACGTGGGCTTTTCTTGATATTTTACGTCAATTGTGATGAATTTTCTTTGTAGCAATAAATTACGAATTAAGTGTGTTTAGGGTTGATCACCCTAAATTGAGGTTATCCTCCCCCCCTTCATGGGGTGCATGTAAAGGACCAGGGAAGTAGGTAACACTGTGGCGCTGTATGCACCAAAAAACTAGTAGTAGGAGAAAAAAATGGGCGACTGATACCACACAGAGAAGAAGACGAATACTCTAGCCTCTTCAAGATTACTTTTCATACGCTGTTCTACCATGGGAAGAGGCATGGAGTAGAACACTGAGACCTACCGGACCCATGGAGGTGAGAAGTGTAGCAGCGGCCGACCACCGTACCTCAGCATCCAGCCACATCAAGTAAACGATTGTAGAACATTTATAAGCCTAACCCCCATCTTTATATACTGTTTAAATATAATTATAGTTAATTTCAATACAGTCCACTTGTTCATTTCAAATACCCAATCATATGTACCTTATCATATTAAAAATGACGGTACATCCCATTTCATGGTCCCGACCGGGCCGGATACCCAGTTCATAGTCCATCGGTCCGAGTTATTTAATCTTAGTCCTAATTTAAATATTATATAAAATAGATTAACATAAGCCATCAATAAGCCTTTAGCAGACAATTAACTTGTAATTTTCATTTACTTTAAATATCAAAGATGTATTTCTAATTGTATTGTCAATATTTCATTTTAGTTGTCTAAGTAGAATCAGCAATTTAATAATGTATAGTATCATTATTTTCTATCTATATATAAATATCTTGCATAGCATGATATTTAGTTAAATGGCTCTAACACTATTCACTGATTATATTATTACTACTAATCATTCCACATAACCTTCATTTGATATTGAAGTAATTTTTGTTATTTTCTTTCAATTACTACAAATTATACTAGTACTGTCATTTGCTAACTATTTTAATTGTTTGTTTATTTATTTCATGAAAGTGTTTTTTTAAATTTCAAATAGGCTTTTTAATTACTATAAAAAGATATTGTAAGGTGAGCTTCAACTTTTATGTCTCAAAAGGCTATAAGTATTAAATGATATAATATTTGATTCTTGATTTGATTAATTTAAATTGTTTAAATTTACCATTGAGTTAAATGATAAATATTTTCATACTGTCAAAGCTGTTCATTAGAATGGATAATAGTCATTCTACATAACCTTTATCTGATACTGAGGTAACTTTTTTCTTCCTTTAAATTTTAGCTGTTCAATTTAAATCATTCACAGCATTAGCTCACTAAATATTCTTTCTGTGATGGGGTGTAATAAAATCAACTAGAAAACTTATTTATTTCTTTATTGAGTGAATATGTATAATCAAACAGGGCAAATATTTACATTCATTATTTCACAATGTCATCTCAATTCACTTAAATCACAATATATGCTCAAACTATTTCATTTCACTAACAATCTATCACAAGTTATCACTGGTTTCTTCAAAATTATGTTGAACAATTAATTTATTCTAACCTCTTGACTATATGTTTATCTCAACTGGGAACCTTCTATATGTTATTCTCCCGCCTCGCGGTTCCCCAAAGAGGTAGTAGGCCTCTCTAGTATTCTCAGTCAAGAGCTACCAAACCTGTGACCTCACCGTGTACTATTTCTTGTGGCCACAGATTTTCTTTGTTCGTTTCAACATAATTTTTTGTGATAATCTCTTTGTTTATTTTCATTCTTTAGTTGTTTGAGCATGTTTAAATTTTTTTTCTTGTGATTCTTTGATTTTATAATTCTTATTCACATCTTTTGATTGGTTTATTCGAGATTATGTTGAACAATTGATTCATTCTAGCCTCTTGACTCTTGTGTTTATCTCAACTGGGAACCTTCTCTATGTTATTCTCCCGCCTCACGGTTTCCCAAAGAGGTAGTAGGCCTCTCTAGTATTCTCAGTCAAGAGCTACCAAACCTGTGACATCACCGTGTACTATTTCTTGTGACTCACAGCCTTTCTTTGTTCGTTTCAACATAATTTTTTGTGATAATCTTTTTGTTTATTTTCATTCTCTAGCTGTTTGAGCATGTTTCGATTGTATATTCTTGTGATTTGTTTATTTTCTAATCCTTATTCACTTTTTGATTGGTTTCTTAAAAATTATGTTGAAAAATTGTTTTCATTCTAGCCTCTTGACTCTTATGTTTATCTTAACTGGGAACCTTCTACATGTTAGTCTCCCGCCTCGCGGTTTCCCAAAGAAGTAGTATGCCTCTCTAGTATTCTCAGTCAAGAGCTACCACACCTGTGATGTCACCGTGTACTATTTCTTGTGACTTCACAGCTTTTCTTTGTTCGTTTCCAACATAATTTTTGTGATAGTCTTTTGTTTACTTTAATTCTTTGTGTGTATGAACATGTTTCGATTTATTCTTCGTGATACATTTTCTTTCTAATTCTTAGTAGACTTTTTCGATGTGGTTGTGCTATTGGTGAGTCATCAATTTGTGGTTTTCTCTCTTCTTTTGTGTCGACCGGCTTTTCCTTTGTGGTCTCACCTTCTGTCCGGTAGGCTGCTTATTCTTTCATATTGTCATATTGATTGAGTTTGCTGATCTTTTCACTTTTTTTTTCTTGATTATCATCATGTCTAAACAACATGGAAATAAGAATTCTCCTGGAGACGATGAATCTTCAGCACCTACCTCATGTAGTAGGAAGGAACACGCCTTGAAGGCTATCACCCTTGAGCGCATGCTCACTGAATTTGGACTTGGAATCCAAGGGATTTCTAAAGTCAACGAAGCAAATCTTGTTGGTCGACCCTTTTTTGTATTTAAGGCCAAATTAGTTGTCGCCGAATCCTATTGGTCAAGATTCCAGGTCACATGGTATAAGAGAGCTGAATTGCAAGTGCTGATAGGTGAATCAGACGATTTCCCATCGAACGCGTGGATGGATCGCTACTCTGCTTTGGAGAATGAGATAATTGAAGCTAGCGCCACTCTTCTCTGGGTCCAACACACAAAGGCAGCACAACAAATACAAGCACAACAGTCTCTCATCCCGGTTCAGCATTTCAATCCACTGTGACCACTTCTTCTTCTACCTACCATACATCTAAGTCAGCCAACTCATATTACCAATACAGTGCATCTGCAATTTCATCAGAGGCAAAAAATTCAGGACGCAATTTTGTTGCTGAGCGCCCAGCTGCGCCAGAAAGGCATATAACCAGCGACACTTTGTTGGAAAACCATTGTGTCCGCGATTACTCAAATCTACAGAAAATCTCCAAGAGGTCAACAGCACTCCATGAGCCACTTTATAGAGGTTCTGAATGCCCAGCCCCTTCAGATCCTGATGAACCCAGCGACATTTCGCTGCCTCCAGCTGAGCGTCGACTACATCGTGCCTCCACGAGGTCACTAGTCGATCAGTCTTTACA
Organism: Nezara viridula; assembly: GCA_928085145.1. Classification (NCBI taxonomy): domain Eukaryota; kingdom Metazoa; phylum Arthropoda; class Insecta; order Hemiptera; family Pentatomidae; genus Nezara; species Nezara viridula. The sequence goes on from OV725077.1 coordinate 95,355,019, forward strand.
AGCCGGGCTCCATGAGTCCCATTCCAAAAAATATGAGCGCCCAGCTGCGTCAGATTCTAATAAACCCGCGGATATTCCGTTGGAAATTACAGTTCCTTCAGTAGCATCAGATGCTTATATGTTTAGTGACATTTCACTTGAGCCATCTTCTTTCATTGAAGATAAATAACGTCGTCACACTTCCAAGATGTCGTTAGTACGACATGAATATTTTTTTCCCAGGCTCCCTAAGCCTCAATTGAAAACACATGATCGCCCAGCCTCGTCAAGTCCTAAAACAGTGAGCTACATTACTTCAAGATACTCACATAGGCGAAATAATGCAGAATCGCAATCCATCTTCGAGAAATACTCAACTGAATATAGCTTACCTCCAGCTAGATACATTACTCTGCAGCAGGCTCTGCAACTGCTTAGAGAAATCATATATTTGCTTCGGGTGGGAGATACCGAGGTCATCTTATTTCCTTCATGTATCCGCCTAGAACTCTTGTGTTATAACCAAGATGGCGGATAAATGATCCTCGGATTGCGGCAGTTCTACAATATAAGTTCTACACCTCCTTCAATAGAACCTGCCTAAGAAAATGGATAACTCATTAAATTGTTAAAAACTTCTAATCTAGTTAGAACCAATTGTTTCCAAAAGAATCAAATTGTTGGAAATCTTCATTTATGCCTATCATGCTTTCAGAGCGTTCATTATAGTTTATAATCAGAGCACATTACTCTTAAATTTCACGCAATGTGAAATATTTAGTTTTGGATCCAACATCTTTGCTCAACTGTTTTGCAATCCATGATCTTTAAATTAGTCTCCGGTCTTCCACCTCAGTTTTGATTTCTACTCTGGTAGCTCAGTATTTTGTGCAATAAAGTTTCAAGTTCACTTTTTCCTTAAAATTCTCAATTCCTAACACTTAGGAAGTTCCACAGCAACTTATTATTCCCATGGTCTTTGCAGGGTGGGCGGTATGTGCAAACTTTTGTTTAGCTATTTTAATTAGTAACTCATGTGCTACAGTTTCTTTGTTTGTCATTTTATATATGTCTCCAAATAGCACACCTTAATATACCAAGAAACAAGTAATCAAATACCCACCTCAACTCCTTAATAAGTTGTTATGGACTAATATGTAAGTAGTATAGTTTCTTCCAAACTTCAACAAAACCTAGGATTTGGACAACGAACAGTACTAAATGATATAAATTCATTTGCTGAGAAGTTTTAATATACAACCAGTCAAACCGTTTGCTAAAAACAAAGGGTAAATTCACTGATAGGAAGTACTACATACTATTTCCAATAAGTTTCTCTATGTAAAGGGTCATTAATATCTCAGGAACATTCTTAAAACGGAGTTTTGAACAGATTTTAATTATTTACCTCCGAGATGGAAGATCACTCAGAGGATTGAGGACTCCCGTAACCTTTTCTAGTTTGTTTTTCGCTTATTCAAGGAGTCGTATTCATTTTTTTTTCTTCTATCTTTACTTTATTCATTCTTTATTCAATGGCTTGTATCTGAAGTAATCGATTTATTTTAGCAAATATGCATTAATTTTCTTCAATTAACATTTGTTTCTGTTTTCTCTTAATTCAAGCTCACCAAGGCACCTTACAAATGTATTTTTCTTTATTTTAAATTATTAAGTATAATTTAGGTGGGCGGTTTGTTTAGGGTTGATCACCCTAAATTGAGGTTATCCCCCCCCCCTTCATGGGGTGCATGTAAAGGACCAGGGAAGTAGGTAACACTGCAGCGACGGTGGCGCTGTATGCAACCAAAAAACTAGTAGTAGGAGAAAAAAATGGGCGACTGAAACCACACGGAGAAGAAGACGAATACTCTAGCCTCTTCAAGATTACTTTTCATACGCTGTTCTACCATGGGAAGAGGCATGGAGTAGAACACTGAGACCTACCGGACCCATGGAGGTGAGAAGTGTAGCAGCCGGCCGACCACCGTACCTCAGCATCCACCCACATCAAGTAAACGATTGTAGAACATTTATAAGCCTAACCCCCATCTTTATATACTGTTTAAATATAATTATAGTTAATTTCAATACAGTCCACTTGTTCATTTCAAATACTCAATCATATGTACCTTATATTAAAAATGACGGTACATCCCATTTCAAAGTGATTGAAGTGTTACTCATGATTTTAATTATTAAATGGCTTAGTAAGACGCCAAATGGCTTCTATTCCTTTCTCACAAAAAAAATAAATAAAATAAAATGTACTCTACAATGTTAATTTTAATATTATTGATAATTAGATGACCTGATACCAGATAAGAAATAGACAAAAGAAGAAATCTGAGTTTTATTATTGTTCGTATTGGCTTGTGTGAAACAAGATATAAGTTATTTAATTATGCCAAAGCCGCACTAATGACACGAAATTAATGCCTGACACACCAGATACTTACAGAAAAATTGTCAAGTATTTATCTGACACTACGGCGGATTATCACACATATCAACTGCGCCAAGAGAGAGCGCTCAGGGTGGTGATCAGGAGATTACACCCATCAACACCGCTGGATGCCATTAAAGAAGAACTAACTGAGATGGGGTTCCGTGTTCGCCAAATAGTGAATATATTCAAGGAAGATGGAGAACAGCCAGGCACAAAAAATAAAATACCGCTCCCACTATTCTTCGTTGACCTTGACCGAACGCCCAAGGTCGAAGACATCTACAAGGTTATCGCAGTAGCAGTAGCAGTAGTCGCAGCATACTCCCCGCCAAAAATACCTATCTCAGAATCCCAATTAACTTGCTTCCTTAACTCCTTAGGACACCACTTCCTTCTAGGTGCAGACTTAAGTGCTAAACACCAGCAATGTGGAGCCAGAACCACAAATTCCCAAGGACGGACATTGCTATCTGCACTTAATTCCCATCACAGCGACATCCTCTCACTCAATTCTCCCACATACTGGCCAACAGATCCTAACCGCAATCCCGATCTCCTAGATTTTTTCATCCACAAAGGTCTAGTGTCCCTTAATTATATCATTTCAAGACTTGATGATCTTTCCTCATACCATAGTCCCTTCATCCTAACGAACTCCACATCACCAATTCCCAAACCACCTCCACCTTCATTTATCAGGGGGCCAGTTAATTGGAACCTCTTCTGTCAAATACTGGATGATAATATTGACCTCAGAGTTTCCTTAAAAACACCTGCAGACCTAGATGAAGCAGTATATTCCATGACTACCTTGATCCAACAAGCAGTTTGGACTGCATCTTCACCTGATCCTTCTAAAAAATACCGCAAAATAAATCCTCTACCCCAAGACCTACTGGACCTTATTAATAGAAAACGATGCTCTAGGACCATCTGGCAAAGAACCAGGCATCCTGATGATCGGAAATCATATTAAACTATTAACGGAATACTATTATTCCAAGCAGGTAAAACAAAAACTGGCTACGTTTAGATCCCAATCCTATAATCCTATAATTGAAGTTAAAGAATTCCTCTCTTCACCGATTCCTATCTCCTTACCTCCTACAGCCGTCAACCCCTCTGAGGTCGAATTCCTTTTAAAGAACCTAAAACCTCGCAAATCTCCAGGACACGATCTCCTTACTTCCCAGATCCTCAGACAACTTCCCAAAAAAGCAATTATATTCCTTACATACCTATTCAACTGTATCCTCCGCACAACCCACTTTCCTCTGGTGTGGAAACACTCCATAATTATCCTGTTTCCTAAACCAGGTAAACCTGTTAATTATACATCATGCTATAGACCGATAAGCTTACTTCCGATCCTTTCCAAAATCTTTGAGGAAATCCTTCTCAAACGCATCCTACCCATACTCGAATCCCACAATATCCCTTCCCATCAGTTTGGATTCCGCTCAAGACACTCCACTGTCCAACAAGGCCTTCGCGTTGTGGACCACATATCCTCTGCACTTGAAAACAAGCAATATTGCACTGGTGCCTTTCTGGACGTAGCTCAAGCTTTCGACCGGGTGTGGCACGATGGCTTGCTTTTCAAGCTCAAAACCCATTTACCTCAATCCTTGTACCTAGTCCTCAAATCCTACCTTTCAAATCGCTCCTTTCAAGTCCGCTGCGGCACTGAACTCTCCAAACATTATCCAATTGAGGCAACATTTGCTGATGATACTGCCATCCTATCCTTCCACTGAGATCCTCAAATAGCATCTCTAAACCTACAATTCCACCTCTCCTTGATTGAGCAGTGGTGCAACAACTGGCGCATCAAAATCAATGAATCAAAATGCAAACAAATCACTTTCACTCTGCGACGCAGATCCTGTCCGCCAATCCTTTTTAATTCAATTCCTCTTCCCTACTCAGACACAGTCCGATACCTTGGCTTCCTTCTGGACAAAAGATTGACTTGGAACCCACATACGAGACTTAAAAGACAAGAGCTTAACCGACGATTTGGTTAGCTATATAGACTACTAAACAGAACATCTCATCTCTCAACAGAAAACAAATTATTAATCTACAAGACCATACTGAAACCTATATGGACCTACGGACTTGAACTATGTGGGACAACTAAATCATCGAATATCAAACGCATCCAATCCTTCCAGTCCAAAGTCCTTCGAACAATAGTTAATGCTCCATATTATGTCACGAACAAGACCCTACACCATGACCTTAACATCCCATATGTCCATGACATCATCCCATCCAGATTCTCCAACTTTCACCAGAACCTCATTCATCATCCTAATCCTCTAGCGCCATCCCTATCCAGCTCCGAGCATCCATACCATCCCCCTCGAAGGTTGAAACGGCAGTGGCCTCGAGATCTTTTGTAAATATGCCTTTGGAGTCCTGGCAATGGCCAGCTTCTCTACTCATGTCCTGAGCGTCTGTGGCTCTAGTGCCCTCTTTCAGTGTCCACTGGCTTCTAGTGATGCGGCTGGAAAAGTGGCACTGGGATCTTCCGGAGTCTTGCTTTGCCTTCCACGTGTGGCGGAAAAAGCCTGGCTCGTAGATTCTTGGGCGAATATATATATTGTATATAGTTATGATTGTGTTTAGAAGTTTTTATTTTATTTTATTTGTTTATTTTTATTTATCTTCTTCATCAGTATTATTTATTTACTTCTTATATTTATTTCTTTATTATTTGTATATATTGTATGAATGAGAACTTTTAGCCCTAATGCTTATAGCCCTCCAGCAGTGGCTGATTGTATTATTATTCAATAAAAATAAAAAATAAATAAAAAGTTATTTAATATTGGTTTTATAGTTATCATTTAACTTTGATTGAAACCTAAAATACTTGTTGACGTAATATTTGTGTCATCGTTAAAAAAAATAATCAATAACAAATTAAAAAAAATAAAATAGGAAAACATATAAGCCAAAATTATTCTTAACGAGATATATTATTTATTTTATTATTAATATAACGACCTGATATTGTTACATCATGGATGTAGTATAACCAAGTACATCTTGAGTTTAAATAATTTTGTAATAAAAATATTATAAAAGTTATCAACGCAGGGCAATCAAATATAAAATAATCATATATAAAAAAATCCTGAAATTATATGGATATTATAAAAGTATAACGAACTTCTGCTATTTTAAAAACATTCAAAATGGCAATTTCATAACTAGAACTAATTGTCTGACTTGGAACAGAGCTGGATGGATACAAGCGAAATAAAGATGAGATGTTTAAAGACACGATAGAAGGAGAAACTTCAAGTATATACATAAAGATTAGGAGAAACAACAGATAAGTCCCTTTCGTATATATAACTGTATTATATTTAAAAAATTATTTATTGTTAAATTATCTTTATTCTAACTCCCAAGAAAAAAATTAGATTTCCACTCTGAATCCATTTATACCAATAACTTAATTTAAGAGAGAGGGAGAAAAACAGTAAATAAGCTGTTTTTCCCACCTGTTATCCTTTGTTTTTCTAAGATCTTTTTATTAATTTATTATGAATAAGTAATAAGTATGTTTTAATATATTTCATTTCGTAATATTGTAATAGAAAAAAAAAATATTTTCAATATAATGTGCTAGAAAAGAGAGATTTTCACCCATTTTTTTGTTTCATTGTTTTATTCTCTGATAGCTTATAAAGCGGTAATTTTCCAGTGTTGATTAGTAAGTAATATTTTGGTAAATTTCATTTTGAATATGATTGTTCTTCTGTAATAAGAACAATGGTATATTGTAACTTATTGAAGTTAATATATAACACAAGACCATTCTATTGTTTATTTATTTTTTCCTTTACGATTACATAAATATATCGCAAATTAAGTTATATATTCAGATAGATTCTATTGGACAGAAAATTCGTTATACACTAATAAACGTTTTATTTTAAATGAAATTTAATGGCAGTATTTTGATCATTTTTTTAATTTAAAAAATACACTGTTCTTTCATGAGCTGTTGTGCTGAACATATATGTAAGAATACAGACAATAAGGGCAATGTTAACAATTTCACTAAAAAAAACACACACACACAATAGCAATGTTTAAAATGGAATGGAATAAACATTAAATAAAAAATAAAAAATCTGTTTCTGTTTTGTAAGATCGCTAATACATAAGACTACTCACAACTGGAGACCTCTGTGATGGTCATGTTGCTGGAGACTGAGGCTTAAACCCACGCGAGGTGCGTTAGAGCCTTGGGCTTGGTGGGGGCTACCTGTTGGACTCAAGGGGAAGGGACACTAATCTAAGTAAGGTAACGAAGTTAGAACTCTGTAGCCTATACTATACGCTCAAGGTCCTCCTTCCACAATAGTTCACCTTCGTAGAGAACCTCTTCACACATTCTTATTAAACTCATTTCGTTTTGTGGTTCAAACGTTTCTCTCTTTGAGATTGAATACTTCATAGTTGCCCGTTGTATATTTTAGAGGAAGGAGATGGTTCGGTGAGGCTGCCATAAAAAGACTAAAACTGTGAACAAATTATTTTATTTAAAGCCAACGTTTCAACTCGACTTTGCAGGTCTTCTTCAGGGCTAGAACGAACAAGATACAAAAGGTTAGAGAAAATTGTGGAAGTTACACAATATTTAAATAAAAATTATAAATAAGATGAATAAACATATTGAAATTGTCAACAGTAAGTATATTGAAATATTAAGAACAATAAAGTACACAAACTAAGTAACAAGATCCTAAACTGAAGTAAATAAATGATAACAATTGTTGTAGATTATAGTCCGTGATACAGGCCCCCTTTCATCAAATTATTAACATCCTCCTGAAACTTCGCAAATAGCTTGATCTCATCGTAACCAACAAATATCTTATGGGTAGCAACATTCATTTGGATTGGAGGGGAGGGGATTGAGGGTGAGTGATTGATTTAGGGGTGAAGTGGGTTGGTGTTAGTTTTTAGAGTGGTTGTGAATTGGGGGGGAATAGGGGGGTGAAGTTTTGTGGGTGGTAGTTGAGTAGATGTTTTTGGTGTAAAGGATTTTTGAGGGATAATGGGGGGAGGGGGGATAAGATGGGGGTGGTATATGGGTGGGTGGGGTGGGGATTGGAATTTAGGTAAAGTGTTGGGGGGGGTTGGGAAGAAGTTGGGGGGGGGAGGGTAAGGGGGGTGATGTGGTTAGGTAGTGAAGTGGTTGATTGGGGGTGGGGGGAGTGGGGGTGGGAAGTTGATTTGTGTTATTTGGGGGAAGTGAGAATGTGGGGTTTTGGGGAAATGGAAAGGGGTTGGGGGGTTTGTTTTATGGGGGGGTTGGGTTATTTGTGGGTTGGAGGGGGGATGTTGGGGGGGGGATTAGGGGTTTGTTAGGGTGTGTTTGGAGGATAATAGGTAGTGTGGGGAGGGGGAGGGAGATGGTGGGTTGGAAGTATTAGTTTGGGGGGGTGATGGGGTGGGGTATTAGTTATTTTAGATTGGTGGGTGATGGGTGTGATAGTGGGTATGGGTGGTGGGTGTGTTTTTTATGGTGGGGGGTGGAGGGGGAGAGGAAAAAGAGAGTGTGTTGGTAGGGTTAGGTGAGTTTTGGTTGTTTTGATATTGATTTGGTTTGGGTTGGTGTGGAAGGATGGTGGGAGATGGGGAGGTGGGTGGGTTGTTTGGGTTATGTGGGATGGAGGGAGGGGTGTGGTGAGTAGGTTGGGGTTTTAGGGTTATTGGGTTGTTTTGTGGGGGTTGTGTTGTTGTGGGGTGGGGGGGTGGTGTGATTTTTGGATGGATTTTGTTTAGGTGTTAGTGGGTGGGGGTTATGTGGAAGTAAGGGGAAGTAAGGTTGGATAGGGAAGGATGATGTGGAGTAGTTTTGTTAATGTTGTTAAAGGTGGTGTTTAATTTGGATGATGGGGTTTTTTAGTGTTGTAATTATTTGTGTTTTGTTTTTTTTTGGTTGTGTTTTGTTTTGTTGTGGTGTTTGGTTTTGTTTGGGGGGTTTGTTGGTAGTTGTTAGTTGTTGGTTAGTAGTTTATAGGGGTATGACTGGGGGGGTGGGTGGTAATAATGTGGACTGTTGCATAGTGGGGGATATGAAATGGCGAAATCAAAAGGGGTTGACAAAAGTGTTAGATTGGGAATCTTAAATAAATGTAAAACATGAAAGAGAGATATGGGTGTATGTAGTAAGGAAATGAAAGTGAATAGTAAAAATTAAGGCGTTGGGAGGTGAGTTAGTAGATAGAAAATTGGGATGTGTGGGGTAAATCTGGATCAGAGATTTTGTACAGATCAATGTATAATATAATAAAGAGTTAAAAACAGAGAAAAGGAATGAAAGGAAGGAGGGAAGAAATTGAGAAAGCTGAAATAAGAAAGAAATAAAAGAAGTACTACCTTTCTCCTTAAGTGTCGAGGGGAGAATAAAAGTCGTTACAAGGGAGGGGGAGAGAGAAGAGATGTGTAGGTGGCGTCATCTCTAACGATTATCAGACGAAGTTTGAACTAAAGCGCTGGAAGCCTAAATAGGTACGAGAGATATATTATTCAGAAAAATTATGGAAAATTGAACGAAAGTTAATAGAAAGTGAAAGAAAAATTCAAAAGAAAAATAACTATTGAGTAATAAGGGAGAAAAATTGAAATAAAAATATATCATATATACATATAATATATATATATATATATATATATATGTGTATATATATATATATATATATATATATATATATATATATATATATATATATATATATATAAGGGAGTTGTCACCAAAAAGGAAAGTAATATAACTATGGATGTTTTAATAAATTCAGAATTTGGGAGTAGGCTAAAGAAAAGTCCTGTTTGTCAGATTTAAGATTCACTGTCTTTAGTTGAAGCTGGATGTGGAGGGTTTCAGAAATGAGTCGTTTGTCATGGTTGAGAACTGTGGCAAGGATGGATGTTTTGTCGAAATCAAATAAATGATTGAGGGAGAGAGAATGTTCGGATAATTTGGAAGCGGTAAAATTACGAGAGGATACAGAATATTTATGTTGGGTTATGCGGTCTTTTAGGAGATTTTTGGTTTCACCAATATAGGATGAAAAACAATTGGGGGTAGAACATGGAATACGGTAAACGATATGAGAGCGGTGTGAGAGAGGAACCGGATCTTTTAGGGATGTGTATAATTTTGAGAGAGTGTTGTGAGATTTGAATGCAAGTCGTAAGTTAGGGTTAGTAGATCGTAAAACTTTGTTGATGTTGTCTGAAAGGTTAGGAATATAAGGTAGAGATCTGTATATAGGGGCTGAAATGGGTTGTGGAGAATTAGTGGAAGTTGAGATTAAGGAAGAGCGATTATTGTGGTCTGTTATAAGTTTGTTAATGACATGGAGAGGAAAATTATTGTTTTATGCGGATGTAAATTATTGTTTTATATTATGAGACAGGATCTGTTTTATGCGTTTGGTATTGGTAACATGAAATTGGGGATCAGAGAGGGAGAGACTACGGTGGATGAGATTTTTCGCAACGTTAATTTTTAGGTGGTAGGGATGTTTAGAATGGAAATTTAGGAGTCTGCCAGTGTAAGTTGGTTTAGTGTACCAGTCTGTGGATATGGTGTTATTGAGATTTTTAATGATTAGAAGGTCGAGAAAAGGGAGAGAATTATTGAGTTCGCGTTGTACTGTAAAATTGAGGCGGGGGTGGTAACAGTTAAAATGTGATAGGATATCAGGAATTTTATTTGGATTGATGATTAGGAGGAGGTCGTCTACGTATTTCCGAATAAAGATGATATCGTCAGGATAAAGAGGGATAATGGAGTCTAGAAGATCATTGAGAACGATGTTCGAGATGCCGGGAGCGAGGAGGTTGCCCATTGCTAGTCCGGAGATTTGGTTAAAAAATTGTCCTTGGAAAGTGAGGTAGCCTGATTTACAGCATAGATGAAGGGATTCGAGATATGAGGAGCGGTTAAGTGAGGTGTGAGGTTCAATGATAGTCCAATTGTCGTCTATTATAGTAAGTGCCTTGTCTATTTTTCTGAATAATATATCTCTCGTACCTATTTAGGCTTCCAGCGCTTTAGTTCAAACTTCGTCTGATAACCGTTAGAGATGACGCCACCTACACATCTCTTCTCTCTCCCCCTCCCTTGTAACGACTTTTATTCTCCCCTCGACACTTAAGGAGAAAGGTAGTACTTCTTTTATTTATTTCTTATTTCAGCTTTCTCAATTTCTTCCCTCCTTCCTTTCATTCCTTTTCTCTGTTTTAACTCTTTATTATATTATACATTGTCTGTACATCTTGATAGACTTTACAATATCTCAATTTTCTATCTAACTACTCCACTCTCAATGTTTTAATTTTACTATTTATTTTCATTTCTTATATAACTTTATATTTCTTTTTTATGTTTTGCATTTTATTCTAAGATTCCCAATGTAACACTTTTGTCACCCCTTTTTGATTATGCCTATTTCATCATTCCACACTATGTAACAGTTTTTATTATTTATCACTTAGTTCTTAGTCATTATTCTAACAATTTCATTTTACTTTATATCTATCTATTTTATTTTTCTAATAATTTTTTTTTTATTTTATATTTTTTTTTATTATCTTTTTTACCATCATTACTTATGTTTCACATACCGTGTTATCTGGTTATTTTCTTAGCCCTGATGAAGGCCTGAACTTCAGGTTGAAACGTCGGCATATGTAAAAAATAAATATTATAATTTATTTTTGCCTTCATTTTTGACTGAACACCCCATCTATTCTTCTCTTCATTATCCACGACAGTCAACCAATTACCAATTTTGTAAGAAAATTAAATTTTTTTTTTTCCCTCCGATTTGACACGGTCCGATTATATCGTGATAGGATCAAATTTTGGTTATGCTGTTTCGACAAAGCCCTGCATTTCTGATCCAGTGAACGGGTCCAGAGGACAGAAGGATTATTTTTTTGGTGCGTTCGACTTTAAGCTCTTTAAATTTCATGAATGTAGTACATTCATAAGAAAAATCAGGAAAAAAGTTATGAAAACGAGAAACATTTCTTATGGTAGATTATGTAGATAATCATATGAAAATTTCCTAAAGAATATCATGAATCAGGTATTTTTCTAATCTAGATACCTTTGAGAAACTCCTAAAACAATTCGTTTGTACTTGAGTGCGCTTGTGGTTTCCGTACAATTTTTTTTCTTAAAAAGAAGTCGACCTTGATTTTTTTTCTCTCTCTTAGATGTGGCTAGTTTCAATTAACTTTTATCAAAACTAAACTATTGAAACTAGAAGATATAACTATTTGTATATCGTACTATTTGTATAACTCCTTGCTGAACACTGTAAGTCTATATTTTTATTCTTTTAATTTTATTTACTTATTTTTTGGTTTTATTTTATCTCTTCTTTCTCCACATCTCTTTATGTCCATTAATTCATATTATATCCTTTTTCCTTTCTTTTTTCTCTTCTGTAGATCTGCAGGGGTATATTCACAATTGCATATATTATATATTACAATACAACAATTGTTACTATCTATTCACTTCAATGTAGGATCTTGTTACTTAGGTCACTCTGTTTATATTTTAATGTACTTACTGTTTATAACTTTAATAAACTTATGCCCATTGTATATATTTTTTTGTCTAAATATTATGTAACTTTCACAATTCTCTATCTTTATGTATCTTGCCCGTTGTAGCCCTGAAGAAGATCTGCAAAGTCGGGTGCAAACGTTGGCTTTTAATAAAATAGTTACATTATTTAATCTATTTATGACCGCCATATAGAGATGTGCAGTACTCGATTACTTTCATGATTTAAGTACTTTTATTAGGAAAAAGAATCGAGTATTTTCTGTACTCGGTCTGACATCGGCGGGTACTGAGAGTACTCACGCTGCGTTAATGATGATTTAGTTAAGTACAGAAAGTACTCGCGGTGTTATACCGAATTACTGAAAGTACTCAGCCGAATTCCTACAAAGAGTACTTTTTATTTTGAAACTACTCTGTCATTATTATAAAGAGTATAAATGTTTTTTATTATTTCCTTCAATAATAGCGACCATATTCAACCTGACCAACCCTAACCCCCCATTAATTGATATCAGATTAACCATCATGTTTTAAGGATCCCTTTTTATAAAAATTTACTGTCGGATTTGAGATAGTGCCCCCGGGCCCCGATTTTTTGTAACATTTCAGATTTAATCGATATGAGGGTCAATTATTAGGCATTGGGGGGCGCTTTTTATTAAAATGATGTCTGACTTCGGATAGTGCAATAGGGCCTTGACTTTTTGTAACATTTCAGATTTAAACGATATTAGGATCCACTATTGGGTTTTGTGGGGAGCTTTTTATTAAAATGATGTCGGATTTGAGATAGTGCATCCAGGCTTCGACTTTTAGTAACATTTCGAATTTAATCGATAAGAGGGTCTATTATTAAGTTTTCGGGGGCGCTATTTATGAAAATGATGACGGGTTTGAGATAGTGCCACGAGCCAGACTTTTTGTAACATTTCGGATTTAATCGATATTAGGGTCAACTATTAGGTTTTGGGGGGCGCTTTTTATGAAAATGCTGTTCGATTTCAGATAGTGCCCTCGGGCGCCGACTTTTTGTAACATTTCCGATTTAAACGATATGAGGGTCCACTATTGGGTTTTGGGGGCGCTTTTAATTAAAATGATGTCGGATTTGAGATAGAGCCCTCGGATCCCGACTTTTAGCAACATTTCGTATTTAATCGATATCAGGGTCGACTTTTAGGGTCATAAAAAGCACTTTTTATGAACATAATGTCGGATTTGGAAATAGCGCCTCTGGGCATCGACTTTTTGTAACTTTTCTGATTTAATATAGTCAACTATTAGGTTTTGGAAAGCGTTTTTTATGGAAACAATGTCGGATTTGAAATAGTGCACCGTGTTTCACTTTTAGGAATTAGTCAATATCAGGGTCGTGTATTATAATTTAGGGGACGCGTTTTATAAAAACTGTTTGGATTTAAGATGAGAGAGTAAAAAATACTATAAGAAGGCGCAATTTCAAATTCAACAGTATTTTCATAAAAAGCGCCTCCTAAACCTAATCATCGACCCTAAAATCGACCAAATCCGAATTGATTACAAAAGTGGGTGTCCGGGGACCCTATCACAAAACAAACAATATTCTCATAAAAAGCCCTACCCAAAACCGAATAATCGACCCTGATATCGATTAAATTTGAAATCTTATTAAACGTCGGGGCCTAGGGGCACTATCTCAAATCCGACATGATTTTCATAAAAAGCGCGCTCCTAACCTAATAATCTACCCACATATCGATTAAATCCAAAATGTTACAAAAGGTCGGGGCCCGGGGGCACTATTTCAAATCCGACTACAAAACCTAATAATCGAACCCCAAAAAAATACTAATCGACCCTAATATCGATTAAATCTGAAATGTTACTAAAAGTCGGGGCCTAGGGGAGCTATCTCAAATCCGACATGATTTTCATGAAACACGCCCTCCCCAAAACCGAATAATCGACCCTGATGTCGAATAAATTTGAAATGTTACTAAACGTCGAAGCCTAGGGGCACTATCTCAAATCCGACATGATTTTCATAAAAAGCGCCCTCCAAAACCTAATAATCCACCCTCATATCGATTAAATCCAAAATGTTACAAAAGGTCGGGGCCCGGGGGCACTATTTGAAATCCGACTACAAAAACTAACAATCGACCCCAAAAACCTAATAATCGACCCTCATATCGATTAAATCCGAAACGTTACAAAAAGTCGGGGCGCGACAGCACTATGTCAAATCCGACCTGAAATGTTACTAAAAGTCGGGGCTCGGCCACACTATCTCGAATCTGACATCATTTTCATAAAAAGCGCCTCCGAAAACCTAATAATCGAACCTCTTATCGATTAAATCGGAAATTTTACTAAAAGTCGGGGCTAGGGGCACTATCTCAAATCCGACACGATTTTCATAAAAAGCGCCCTCCAAAACCAAATAATCCACCCTCATATCGATTAAATCCGAAATGTTACTAAAAGTCGGGGCTCGGGGGCACTATCTCGAATCCGACATCATTTTCATAAAAACATCCCCCAAAAACCTAATAATCGATCTTCATATCGATTAAATCTGAAATGTTACAAAAAGTCGGGGCTAGGGGACACTATCTCGAATCCGACATTATTTTCATAAATAGATCCCCTGAAAACCTAATAATCGATCTTCTTATCGATTAAATCTGAAAAGTTACAAAAAGTCGGGTCTCGGGGGCATTATCTCGAATCCGACATCATTTTCATAAAAAGATCACCCGACAACCTAATAATCGATTTTCTTATCGATAAAATCTGAAATGTTTCAAAAAGTTGGGACTCGGGGGCACTATCTCAAATCCGACATCATTTTCATAAAATGATCCCCCCGAAAACCTAATAATCGATTTTCTTATCGATTTAATCTGAAATGTTACAAAAAGTTGGGGCACGACAGCGCTAACTCAAATCCGACCTGAAATGTTACTAAAAGTCGGGGCTCGGGGACACAATCTCGATTTTGACATCAGTTTCATAAAAAGGGCCTCCGAAAAACTAATAATCGGACCTGTTATCGATTAAATCGAAAATTTTACTAAAAGTCGGGGCTCGGGGGCACTATTTCGAATCCGACATCATTTTCATAAAAAGATCCCCCCATAACCTAATAATCGATTTTTTATCGATTAAATCTGAAATGTTACAAAAAGTCGGGGCTCGGGGGCACTATCTGGAATTCGACATCATTTTTATAAAAAGCGCCCTCCAAAACCTAATAATTGACTCTAATATTGATTAAATCCAAAATGTTACAAGAGGTCGGGGCCGAGGGCACTAATTCAAATCCGACTACAAAACCTAATAATCGACCCTAAAAAACTAATAATCGACCTTCATATCGATTAAATCCGAAATGTTACTAAAAAGTTGGGGCTAAGGGGCACTATCTCAAATCCGATCTGATTTTCATAAAAAGCGCCCTCCAAAACCTAATAATCGACCGTGATCTGGATTAAATCTGAAATGTTACTAAAAGTCGGGCCCCGGGGGCACTGTCTCATATCCGCCATCATTTTCATAAAAACCACCCCCTAAAACACAATTATCGAGTCTCATATCGATAAAACCTGAAATGTTACAAAACGTCTGACCCCGGGTGCCCAATCTGAAATCCGACATCATTTTCATAAAGAGCGCCTCCGAAAACCTAATAATCAAACCTCTTATCGATTACATCTGAAATATTACTAAAAGGCGGGGCTCGGGGGCACTATCTGAAATCCGACATCATTTTCATAAAAAGGTCCCCCGAAAACCTAATAATCGATTTTCTTATCGATTAAATCAGAAATGTTACAAAAAGTCGGGGCCTAGGGGCACTATCTAAAATCCGACGCGAATTTCATAAAAAGCGCCCTCCAAAACCTAATAATCCACCCTCATATCGATTAAATCCAAAATGTTGCTAAAGCTCGTGGCCCGTGGGAACTATTTTAAATCCGACTACTAAACCTAATAATCGACCCGAAAACCTAATAATCGACCCTCATAGCTATTAAATCCGAAATGTTACTAAAAGTCGGGGCTTAGGGGCCCTATCTCAAAACCGACCTGATTTTCATAAAAAGATCCCCCGAAAAACTAATAATCGATTTTCTTATCGATGAAATCTGAAATGTTACAAAAAGTCGGGGCTCGGGGGCACTATCTCGAATCCGACATCATTTTCATAAAAAGATCCCCCATAACCTAATAATCGATTTTTTATCGATTAAATCTGAAATGTTACAAAAAGTCGGGGCTCGGGGGCACTATCTGGAATTCGACATCATTTTTATAAAAAGCGCCCTCCAAAACCTAATAATTGACTCTAATATCGATTAAATCCAAAATGTTACAAGAGGTCGGGGCCGAGGGCACTAATTCAAATCCGACTACAAAACCTAATAATCGACCCTAAAATACTAATAATCGACCTTCATATCGATTAAATCCGAAATGTTACTAAAAGTTGGGGCTAAGGGGCACTATCTCAAATCCGACCTGATTTTCATAAAAAGCGCCCTCCAAAACCTAATAATCGACCGTGATCTGGATTAAATCTGAAATATTACTAAAAGGCGGGGCTCGGGGGCACTATCTGAAATCCGACATCATTTTCATAAAAAGGTCCCCCGAAAACCTAATAATCGATTTTCTTATCGATTAAATCAGAAATGTTACAAAAAGTCGGGGCCTAGGGGCACTATCTAAAATCCGACGCGAATTTCATAAAAAGCGCCCTCCAAAACCTAATAATCCACCCTCATATCGATTAAATCCAAAATGTTGCTAAAGCTCGTGGCCCGTGGGAACTATTTTAAATCCGACTACTAAACCTAATAATCGACCCGAAAACCTAATAATCGACCCTCATAGCTATTAAATCCGAAATGTTACTAAAAGTCGGGGCTTAGGGGCCCTATCTCAAAACCGACCTGATTTTCATAAAAAGATCCCCCGAAAAACTAATAATCGATTTTCTTATCGATGAAATCTGAAATGTTACAAAAAGTCGGGGCTCGGGGGCACTATCTCGAATCCAACATCATTTTCATAAAAAGATCCCTCGAAAACCTAATAATCAAACCTCTTATCGATTAAATAAAAAATTTTACTAAAAGTCGGGGCTCGGGGGCACTATTTCGAATCCGACATAATTTTCATAAGAAGATCCTCCGTAAACCTAATAATCAATCTTCTTATTGATTTAATATGAAATGTTACAAAAAGTCGGGGCTAGGGGCATTATCTCGAATTCGACATCATTTTCATAAAAATCGCCCACTAAAACCCAATAATCGAGTCTCATATCGATAAAATCTAAAATGCTACAAAAAGGCTGGCCCCGGGAGCCCAAAAGTCAGGGCCTAGGGCCACTATCTCAAATCCGACATGATTTTCATAAAAAGCGCCCTCCAAAACCTAATGATCCACCCTCATATCGATTAAATCGAAAATGTTATAAAATATCGGGGCCCGGGGGAATTATTTCAAATCGTACTACAAAACCTAATAATAGACCCCAAAAACCTAATAATCGACCCTCATATCGATTAAATCCGAAATGTTACTAAAAGTCGAGGCTTAGGGTCATATCTCAAATCCGACATCAGTTTCATAAAAACCGCCCCCTAAAACCCAATAATCAAGTCTCATGTCGATAAAATCTGAAATGCTACAAAAAGTCTGGCCCCGGGGGCCCAATCTGAAATCCGATATCATTTTGATAAAGAGCGCCTCCAAAAACCTAATAATCGAACTTCTTATCGATTAAATTGGAAATTTAAGTCGGGTCTAGAGGGCACTATCTCGAATCGGACATCATTTTCATCAAAAGCGCCCCCCAAAACCTAATAATTGGCCCTCATATCGATTAAATCTGAAATGTTTCAAAAAGTCGGGGCTAGGGGCACAATCTCGAATTCGACATCATTTTCATAAAAACCGCCCCCTAAAACCCAATAATCGAGTATCATAACGATAAAATCTAAAATGCTACAAAAAGGCTGGCCCCGGGAGCCCAAAAGTCGGGGCCTAGGGGCACTATCTCAAATCCGACATGTTTTTCATAAAAAGCGCCCTCCAAAACCTAATAATCCAAGCTCATATCGATTAAATCGAAAATGTTATAAAAGGTCGGGGCCCGGGGGAATTATTTCAAATCCGACTACAAAACCTAATAATAGACCCCAAAAACCTAATAATCGACCCTCATATCGATTAAATCCGAAATGTTACTAAAAGTCGGGGCTTAGGGGCACTATCTCAAATCCGACATCAGTTTCATAAAAACCGCCTCCTAAAACCCAATAATCGAGTCTCATGACGATAAAATCTGTAATGCTACAAAAACTATGGCCCCGGGGGCCCAATATGAAATCCGATATCATTTTGATAAAGAGCGCCTCCAAAAACCTAATAATCGAACTTCTTATCGATTAAATTGGAAATTTAAGTCGGGTCTAGAGGGCACTATCTCGATTGGACATCATTTTCATAAAAAGCGCCCCCCAAAACCTAATAATCGACCCTCATATCGATTAAATCTGAAATGTTTCAAAAAGTCGGGCCCCGGTGGCCCAATCTGAAATCCGATATCATTTTGATAAAGAGCGCCTCCAAAAACCTAATAATCGAACTTCTTATCGATTAAATTGGAAATTTAAGTCGGGTCTAGAGGGCACTATCTCGAATTCGACATCATTTTCATAAAAAGCGCCTCCGAAAACCTAATAATCGACCATAATATCGATTAAATCTAAAGTCTTTCAAAAAGTATGGCCCCGGAGGCACTGTCTCATATCCGCCATCATTTTCATAAAAACCGCCCCCTAAAACAAATAATCGAGTCTCATATCGATAAAATCTAAAATGCTACAAAAAAGCTGGCCCCGGGAGCCCAAAAGTCGGAGCCTAGGGGCACTATCTCAAATCCGACAAGATTTTCATAAAAAGCGCCCTCCAAAACCTAATAATCCACCCTCATATAGATTAGATCCAAAATGTTACAAAACGTTGGGGCCCGGGGGCACTATTTCAAATCCGACTACAAAACCTAATAATCGACCCCAAAAACCTAGTAATCGACCCTGATATCGATTAAATCTGAAATGATTCTAAAAGTTGGGGCCTAGGGGCACTATCTCAAATCCGACAAGATTTTCATAAAAAGCGTCCTTCAAAACCTAATAATCCACCCTCATATCGATTAAATCCAAGATGTTACAAAAGGTCGGGGCCCGGGGGCACTATTTCATATCCGACTGCTAAACCTAATAATCGACCCGAAAACCTAATAAGCGACCCTCATATCTATTAAATCCGAAATGTTACTAAAAGTCGGGGCTTAGGGGCACTATCTCAAAACCGACCTGATTTTCATAAAAAGATCCCCCGAAAACCTAATAATCGATTTTCTTATCGATGAAATCTGAAATGTTACAAAAAGTCGGAGCTCGGGGGCACTATCTCGAATCCGACATCATTTTCATAAAAAGAGCCCTCGAAAACCTAATAATCAACCTCTTATCGATTAAATAAAAAATTTTACTAAAAGTCGGGGCTCGGGGGCACTATTTCGAATCCGACATATTTTTCATAAGAAAATCCTCCGTAAACCTAATAATCAATCTTCTTATCGATTTAATATGAAATGTTACAAAAAGTCGGAGCCAAGGTGCACTATCTCAAATCTGACATGATTTTCATAAAGAGCGCCCTCCAAAACCTAATAATCCACCCTCATATCGATTAGATCTAAAATGTTACAAAAGGTTGGGGCCCGAGGGCACTATTTCAAATCCGACTACAAAACCTAATAATCGACCCCAAAAACCTAATAATCGACCCTGATATTGATTAAATCTGAAATGTTTCTAAAAGTTGGGGCCTAGGGGCACTCTCAAATCCGACATGTTTTCATAAAAAGCGTCCTTCAAAACCTAATAATCCACCCTCATATCGATTAAATCCAAAATGTTGCAAAAGGTCGGGGCCCGGGGGCAGTATTTCAAATCCGACTACCAAACCTAATTATCGACCCCAAAAACCTAATAATCGACTCTCATATCGATTAAATCCGAAATGTTACTAAAAACCGGGGCTTAGGGGCACTATCTGAAATCCTACCTGATTTTCATAAAAAGCGCCCTCCAAAACCTAATAATCGACCCTCATATCGATTAAATCTGAAATGTTACTAAAAGTCGGGGCCTAGGGGCTCTATCTCAAATCCGACATGATTTTCATAAAAAGCACCCTCTAAAACCTAATAATCCACCCTCATATTGATTAAATCCAAAACGCTACAAATGGTCGGGGCACGGGGGCACTATTTCAAATCCGACTACAAAACCTAATGTCCTAATGTCCTAATGTCCCCAAAAACCTAATAATCGACCCTCATATCGATTAAGTCCGAAACGTTACAAAAAGTCGGGGCACGACAGCACTATCTCAAATCCGACCTGTAATGTTACTAAAAGTCGGGGCCTAGGGGCACTATCTCAAATCCGACTACAAAACCTAATGTCCTAATGTCCCCAAAAACCTAATAATCGATCCTCATATCAATTAAGTCCGAAACGTTACAAAAAGTCGGGGCACGACACACTATCTCAAATCCGACCTGAAATGTTACTAAAAGTAGGGGCTCGGGGACACTATCTCGAATCCGACATCAGTTAGATAAAAAGCGCCTCCGAAAACCTAATAATCGAACCTCTTATCGATTTAATCTGAAATGTTACAAAAAGTCGGGGCTAGGGGCACTATCTCGAATCCGACATTATTTTTATAAAAAGCGCCTCCGAAAACCTAACAATTTACTCTAATATCGATTAAGTTCTGCGCATGCGCTTGATTTGAATACCCACATTTCACGTCGTGTCCCACAGTTTTACTATTTTTTAGTAGAATAAGTGCTCAGTTTTACTTTTTTAAAAAAAAACTAGTTAAGCAGACATCAAAACAACAACAATGGACTAACACCACAGTGAGTAGTGTTGTTATTTACTGTGTACTATTACAGACAGTGAATTTAGTGATTTAGCGTCTATAGGCTTAATCTCTATAGCCATAACAGCTTACGGCTCCCCACTCCAGTTGTGGCCTCGCCACGTAACTGGCTGGTTCTCAGCCGGCGGTTCATCCATTGTAATAACACGCAGACGTAGTTTTATTTATTTATTTATTTATTTTTTCCCTTTCTTTTTTTTTTATATGCGACATTACCACCAAGTAATGTCAACTAAGAGGTCCCATTCAGTTGGCTCTATCCCACGTAATTCACCGCCTAAACAGAAAACACGTCGTAGTAAGCGATTAACACCCCCCGGAACTCCTCCAGCGAACACTCAAGTATCTGTGTCTCAACCACTGCCAAGTACGTCTTCACAAGAAATGGAATCTCCATTTTTTACACCTAATCCATACCAGGTGCTTGAAAATGACAGAGAAGAAATTGAAGATGCACCTATACCTCGAGAACCACGCCCACCTCCTATCTTTGTCAAAAATTTGAGAAATTTCCAGTTGTTGTGTACTCAACTTAATAAAATCTGCCCAGGTAGCTATACATGCCTAAACAGAATAAATGATACAAAAATAATACCGGCCACACCTGAAGCGTACCGAAAAATCGTAAAATATTTAACAGACACAAATGCGGACTTTCACACATACCAGTTGAAACAGGAAAGAGCACTACGAGTTGTAATAAGAAATTTACACTCCTCAACCCCAATAGAAGTGATTAAAGAAGAGTTAACGGCGTTAGGGTTCAAAATACGTCAGATAACCAATGTTTTAAAAGAAAATAAAGAACAACCAGGTGTAAAGAATAAAATCCCATTGCCCTTATTTTTCGTCGATCTAGAGCCATCGCCTGGGATCGAAAAAATATACGATGTGAATAGAATTTTCTACACCAGCGTAAAGGTCGAAAAACCGTACCCAAAAAGAGAGTTCATCCAGTGCCATAATTGCCAAGCATATGGCCACACCAAGTCTTATTGCCACCACTTACCACGCTGCGTGAAATGTGGTAAAACACACAAGTCTGGTGAGTGTAATAAACCAATTACAGAACCACCAGTCTGTGCCCTATGCCTGGAAGGCCATCCAGCCAACTACAAAGGCTGCCAAATTTGTAAAAATCTTAAAGCGAGATATATGAAACCCAGGGACCCTGAAGATACACCTAAACCAAGAAGAGGACCCGCTAAAATTGTGAACTCTAAGGTTTCTTTTGCCAAGCTACTTGGGGGTAGAGACCCGACTAATGTATGTGAGGCCCTGCCGCAAGAACAAACTCAACCCCAATCTCAATATCCTATCCCACCTAATGTACCTAATCAACAACAACCTCACCAACATCAAATCCAATATGTTCCTCCACCGCCTAATGCTACAGATCTAATCAGCTTATTGACATCCTTTCTTTCAGAATTTAAATCCCTTGTTACCCCACTGATATCACTTCTCACTAATCTAGTATCTCACCTTATCCCTCCTTTAAAAAATCCTTAAATGACTTCCATCAAACCCATATCCATTCTCCTTTGGAATGCGAATGGTGTTAGAAATCACATACACTAACTAACAGCCTTACTACAAGACAAGAACGTAGACGTAGCCCTAATAACGGAAACTCGACTGACTAAAAAACAGCTCCTAAAAATACCACAATACATAACTTACCGTACCGACCATCCTGAAGGTAGACCACATGCCGGTGCTGCAGTCATTGTGCACCAATCCCTCTCCCATCACCTACTCCCACTCCCTACACACGATTTCCTACAATCCACCGCAGTCGTAATCAAAACCTTCTCCTTTCCTATTACCGTTGCATCAGCGTATTGCCCTCCAAACCAATCCATCTCCAATATCCAATTTAGTTCCTTCCTCATTTCCTTAGGACATCATTTCATCTTGGGTGCAGACTTAAACGCCAAGCATCAACAATGGGATTCAAGAACCACGAATTCTCGTGGTCGAACATTGCTGTCTGTACTCAATTCCCAAAATTTTACCCTTCTTCCACCCAACTAACCTACCTACTGGCCCACTGATCCTAACCGTAATCCCGATATCCTCGATTCCTTTATCCATAATGGTTTAGGTGCTCTCAACCATTCCGTTGCCCGTCTTGACGAGCTTTCCTCAGACCACAGCCCATTAATACTCCAAGTATCACTAGCTCCTATTCCTAAACCCTCTCCTCCGTCCTTCATCAGAGGCCCAGTTAACTGGAAACTCTTTCATCAAATCCTCTCCGATAAAATTGACCTCAGAGTAACCCTGAAAACCTCTGAAGACCTGGACAATGCAGTACATTCCTTCACTACCAAAATTCAAGAAGCAGTCTGGACTGCTTTCTCCCCTGATCACTCCTCAAAAATCCTTAAGAAACATAATTTACCTCAACACCTCCTTGACCTAATCCACATAAAACGCCGTGCCAGATTATTATGGCAACGCACCAGACATCCAGCCGACCGCCACTCCTACAATTATCACTGTAAAAAAATAAAACAAGAATTAGCCACCTTCAGATCACAATCATTCAATTCCTACCTCACCACACTCTCTGCTCATGATAATTCCCTTTGGAATATCACCAGAAAAATCCTCAAATCCCATCATATTTCCCACCTTCTTCGACGAGATGATGGCTCCTGGGCAGCATCTGATGAAGATAAAGCCGAGGAATTTGCCAAACACCTTTCCTATACTTTCGTTCCTCATCCAGAATCCCATCCCAGCCATACAGTAAAAGTAGAAGAATCCCTCTCAATACCTATCCCACTCTCCTTACCACCTAAAGCGGTTAATCCCTCTTAGGTCAAATACCTTTTACGGAAAATCACTCCTCGCAAATCTCCTGGATATGACCTTCTAACCCCACAGATCCTTCGACAACTTCCATCTAAAGCCATCATATTTCTTACATATATATACAATTGCATCCTACGAACTACCCACTTCCCTCTTTTATGGAAACATTCCACCATCGTCCTCTTCTTGAAACCAGGTAAACCTTCCAACAATACAGCATCCTGTAGACCAATTAGCCTACTCCCAATCCTCTCAAAAATTTTTGAAAAGATCCTACTGAAACGAATCCTACCTATATTTGAATCCTATAACCTTCCTACTCATCAATTCGGATTTCGTTCCCAACATTCCACTGTCCAGCAAGGACTCCGAGTTGTTGACCATATATCCTCAACCCTAGAAAGCAAGCAGTATTGCTCGGGTGCATTTCTGGACATAGCGCAAGCTTTTGACCGGGTATGGCACGCCGGATTACTCTTCAAGCTTAAAATCCATCTACCACAGTCCTTATACCTAGTACTCCGATCCTATCTTTCCGACCGCTCCTTCCGAGTTCGCTGTGGCACCGAATTCTCCGACTGTTACTCAATTGAGGCTGGCGTTCCTCAAGGCAGCATCTTGGGCCCCATCCTTTACATTCTCTTTACCGCTGATATTCCTGTCCATCCCGATACCCTCCTGGCAACTTTCGCTGATGACACTGCTATCCTTTCTTCTAACTCAGATCCTGAAACAGCGTCCGCAAACTTACAAAGGCACCTCTTCCTGATTGAACACTGGTGTAAGAAATGGTGCATTACGGTAAACGAATCTAAATGTAAACACATTACCTTCACCCTTCGGCGTAATACCTGCCCACCAGTTTATTTTAACTCCATCCAGCTTCGTTTCTCAGATACAGTCCGGTATCTTGGCTTTCTCTTAGACAGACGACTAACATGGAATCCACATACTCGACTTAAAAGACAGGAACTTAACAGACGATATGGCCAGCTATATAGACTAATGAATAGAAAATCTAAACTTTCTGGTGAAAACAAATTACTGATCTACAAGACAATACTGAAACCCATCTGGACTTACGGACTAGAACTATGGGGAACAGCCAAATTTCCTAACATCAAACGCATTCAATTCTTTCAGTCTAAAGTCCTCCGTACAATAGTCAATGCTCCCTTCTATGTAACCAATAAAACCCTACACCATGACCTTAATATCCCATTTATTCTTGATCTTATCCCAGCCAAATTTTCCAAATTTCACCAGAACCTTTCTCATCACCCAAATCCCGTTGTACAATCCCTATCAAGCACCACCCATCCCTTCAATCCCCTTCGTAGGTTAAAGCGGCAGTGGCCACGAGACCTTTTGTAAATAGGGATATTTTGGAGTTCTAGCAATGGCCAGATTCTCCACTCAAGTCATGAGTGTCTGTGGCTGTAGCGCTCTTACTCATCCTCCGCTGGTTTAAAATACCAGTGAAGTGGCTGAGGGAGAAGCGTAGGGATCTCCTAAGCCTCCCATTTCCCTCCACATGTGGAGGGGACAGGATTGGTTCGGAGATCACCTGGCAAATTGTAAATAATGTATGTTTTATATAAGGTGTTTGTTTTACTTTTATTTCTATTTTTATTTATTTATGTGTATATATATATATATATATATATATATATATATATATTTTTTCTTTACTATTTTGTTCATTATTCTTATTCTTTTGTTATTACTTTATTTATTTATATTTTTGTATATACGGTATGAATGCAATCTCTGAACTCTATTATAAGTGTCCTTAACTGTGACAAATTGTAATATTTCTGAATAATGTGTTTTAATAATTTTAATAATAATATCGATTAAATCTGAAATGTTTCAAAAAGTCGGGCCCCGGGAGCACTGTCTCATATCCGCCATCATTTTCATAAAAACCGCCCCCTAAAACCCAATAATCGAGTCTCATATCGATAAAATCTAAAATGTTACAAAAAGGATAGCCCCGGGTGCCCAATCTGAAATCCGACGTCATTTTCATAAAGAGCGCCTCCGAAAACCTAATAATCGAACCTCTTATCGATTAAATCTGAAACGTTACTAAAAGTCGGGGCCGAGGGGCACTATCTCAAATCCGACATGATTTTCATAAAAAGCGCCCTCCAATAACTAATAAACGAACCTCTTATCGATTAAATCGGAAATTTTACTAAAAGTCGTTGCTCTGGGGCACTATTTCGAATCCGACATTATTTTCATAAATAGATCCCCCAAAAACCTAATAATCGATCTTCTTATCGATTAAATCTGAAATGTTACAAAAAGTCGGGGCTCGAGGGCACTATTTCGAATCCTACCTGATTTTCATAAAAAGCGCCCTCCAAAACCTAATAATCTACCCTGATATCGATTAAATCTGAAATGTTACCAAAAGTCGGGGCCTAGGGGCACTATCTCAAATCCAACATGATTTTCATAAAAAGCGCCCTCCAAAACCTAATAATCCACGCTCATATCGATTAAATCCAAAACGTTACAAAAAGTCGGGGCACGACAGCACTATCTCAAATCCGACCTGAAATGTTACTAAAATTCGGGGCTGGGGGAAACTATCTCGAATCCGCCATCATTTTCATGAAGAGCGCCTCCAAAAACTTAATAAACGAACCTCTTATCGACTAAATCGGAAATTTTACTAAAAGTCGTTACTCGGGGGCACTATTTCGAATCCGACATTATTTTCATAAATAGATCCCCCAAAAACCTAATAATCGATCTTCTTATCGATTAAATCTGAAATGTTACAAAAAGTCGGGCCGCGGGAGCACTGTTTCATATCCGCCATCATTTTCATAAAGAGCGCCTCCGAAAAAGTAATAATCGAACCTCTTATCGATTAAATCGGATATTTTACTAAAAGTCGGGGCTTGGGGGCATTATCTCAAATCCGACATCATTTTCATAAAGAGCGCCTCCGAAAACCTAATAATCGAACCTCTTATCGATTAAATCCGAAATTTTACTAAAAGTCGGGGCTCGGGGGCACTATCTCGAATCCAACATCATTTTCATAAAAAGCGCCTCCGAAAATCTAATAGTCGATACTCATATCGATTAAAACTGAAATGTTACAAAAAGTCGGGGCTTGGGGGCATTATCTCAAATTCTACATCATTTTCATAAAGAGCGCCCCCGAAAATCTAATAATCGATTTTCTTATCGATTAAATCTGAAATGTTACAAAAAGTCTGGGCCCGAGGGCACTATCACAAATCCGGCCTGAAATGTTACTAAAAGTGGAGGCTCTGAGAATCTATCTCGAATCCGACATCATTTTCATAAAAGGCGCCTCCGAAAATCTAATAGTCGATAGTCATATCGATTAAATCTTAAATGTTACTAAAAGTCGGGACCAGGGGGCACTATTTCAAATCCGACATGATTTTCATAAAAAGCGCCCTCAAAAACCTAATAATCGACCCTGATATCGATTAAATCTGAAATATTACTAAAAGTCGGGCCCCGGGGCACTGTCTCATATCCGCCATCATTTTCATAAAAACCGCCCCCTAAAACCCAATAATCGAGTCTCATATTGATAAAATCTGAAATGTTACAAAAAGTATGGGCCCGGGGGCCCAATCTGAAATCCCACATCATTTTCATAAAAAGCGCCTCCGAAAACATAATAATCGACCCTTATATCGATTAAATCCGAAATGTTACAAAAAGTCTGGGCCCGAGGGCACTATCACAAATCCGGCCTGAAATGTTACTAAAAGTGGAGGCTCTGAGAATCTATCTCGAATCCGACATCATTTTCATAAAAGGCGCCTCCGAAAATCTAATAGTCGATACTCATATCGATTAAATCTTAAATGATACTAAATGTCGGAGCCAGGGGGCACTATCTTTAATCCGACGTCGTTTTCATAAAATGCGCCCCCCAAAACCTAATAATTGACTCTAATATCGATTAAATCTGAAATGTTTCAAAAAGTCGGGCCCCTGGGCACTGTATCATATCCGCCATCATTTTCATAAATACCGCCCTCTATAACCTAATAATCGAGTCTCATATCGATAAAATCAGAAATGTTACAAAAAGTCTGGCCCCGGGGGCCCAATCTGTAATCCGACATCATTTCATAAAGAGCGCCTCCAAAAACCTAATAATCGAACCTCTTATCGATTAAATCGGATATTTTACTAAAAGTCGGGGCTTGGGGGCATTATCTCAAATCCGACATCATTTTCATAAAGAGCGCCTCCGAAAACCTAATAATCGAACCTCTTATCGATTAAATCCGAAATTTTACTAAAAGTCGGGGCTCGGGGGCACTATCTCGAATCCAACATCATTTTCATAAAAAGCGCCTCCGAAAATCTAATAGTCGATACTCATATCGATTAAAACTGAAATGTTACAAAAAGTCGGGGCTTGGAGGCATTATCTCAAATTCTACATCATTTTCATAAAGAGCGCCCCCGAAAATCTAATAATCGATTTTCTTATCGATTAAATCTGAAATGTTACAAAAAGTCTGGGCCCGAGGGCACTATCACAAATCCGGCCTGAAATGTTACTAAAAGTGGAGGCTCTGAGAATCTATCTCGAATCCGACATCATTTTCATAAAAGGCGCCTCCGAAAATCTAATAGTCGATAGTCATATCGATTAAATCTTAAATGTTACTAAAAGTCGGGACCAGGGGGCACTATTTCAAATCCGACATGATTTTCATAAAAAGCGCCCTCAAAAACCTAATAATCGACCCTGATATCGATTAAATCTGAAATATTACTAAAAGTCGGGCCCCGGGGCACTGTCTCATATCCGCCATCATTTTCATAAAAACCGCCCCCTAAAACCCAATAATCGAGTCTCATATTGATAAAATCTGAAATGTTACAAAAAGTATGGGCCCGGGGGCCCAATCTGAAATCCCACATCATTTTCATAAACAGCGCCTCCGAAAACATAATAATCGACCCTTATATCGATTAAATCCGAAATGTTACAAAAAGTCTGGGCCCGAGGGCACTATCACAAATCCGGCCTGAAATGTTACTAAAAGTGGAGGCTCTGAGAATCTATCTCGAATCCGACATCATTTTCATAAAAGGCGCCTCCGAAAATCTAATAGTCGATACTCATATCGATTAAATCTTAAATGATACTAAATGTCGGAGCCAGGGGGCACTATCTTTAATCCGACGTCGTTTTCATAAAATGCGCCCCCCAAAACCTAATAATTGACTCTAATATCGATTAAATCTGAAATGTTTCAAAAAGTCGGGCCCCTGGGCACTGTATCATATCCGCCATCATTTTCATAAATACCGCCCTCTATAACCTAATAATCGAGTCTCATATCGATAAAATCAGAAATGTTACAAA
Organism: Nezara viridula; assembly: GCA_928085145.1. Taxonomy (NCBI): domain Eukaryota; kingdom Metazoa; phylum Arthropoda; class Insecta; order Hemiptera; family Pentatomidae; genus Nezara; species Nezara viridula. The sequence continues at coordinate 95,384,302 of OV725077.1, forward strand.
AAGTCTGGCCCCGGGGGCCCAATCTGTAATCCGACATCATTTCATAAAGAGCGCCTCCAAAAACCTAATAATCGAACCTCTTATCGATTAAATCGGATATTTTACTAAAAGTCGGGGCTTGGGGGCATTATCTCAAATCCGACATCATTTTCATAAAGAGCGCCTCCGAAAACCTAATAATCGAACCTCTTATCGATTAAATCCGAAATTTTACTAAAAGTCGGGGCTCGGGGGCACTATCTCGAATCCAACATCATTTTCATAAAAAGCGCCTCCGAAAATCTAATAGTCGATACTCATATCGATTAAAACTGAAATGTTACAAAAAGTCGGGGCTTGGAGGCATTATCTCAAATTCTACATCATTTTCATAAAGAGCGCCCCCGAAAATCTAATAATCGATTTTCTTATCGATTAAATCTGAAATGTTACAAAAAGTCTGGGCCCGAGGGCACTATCACAAATCCGGCCTGAAATGTTACTAAAAGTGGAGGCTCTGAGAATCTATCTCGAATCCGACATCATTTTCATAAAAGGCGCCTCCGAAAATCTAATAGTCGATAGTCATATCGATTAAATCTTAAATGTTACTAAAAGTCGGGACCAGGGGGCACTATTTCAAATCCGACATGATTTTCATAAAAAGCGCCCTCAAAAACCTAATAATCGACCCTGATATCGATTAAATCTGAAATATTACTAAAAGTCGGGCCCCGGGGCACTGTCTCATATCCGCCATCATTTTCATAAAAACCGCCCCCTAAAACCCAATAATCGAGTCTCATATTGATAAAATCTGAAATGTTACAAAAAGTATGGGCCCGGGGGCCCAATCTGAAATCCCACATCATTTTCATAAACAGCGCCTCCGAAAACATAATAATCGACCCTTATATCGATTAAATCCGAAATGTTACAAAAAGTCTGGGCCCGAGGGCACTATCACAAATCCGGCCTGAAATGTTACTAAAAGTGGAGGCTCTGAGAATCTATCTCGAATCCGACATCATTTTCATAAAAGGCGCCTCCGAAAATCTAATAGTCGATACTCATATCGATTAAATCTTAAATGATACTAAATGTCGGAGCCAGGGGGCACTATCTTTAATCCGACGTCGTTTTCATAAAATGCGCCCCCCAAAACCTAATAATTGACTCTAATATCGATTAAATCTGAAATGTTTCAAAAAGTCGGGCCCCTGGGCACTGTATCATATCCGCCATCATTTTTATAAATACCGCCCTCTATAACCTAATAATCGAGTCTCATATCGATAAAATCAGAAATGTTACAAAAAGTCTGGCCCCGGGGGCCCAATCTGTAATCCGACATCATTTCATAAAGAGCGCCTCCAAAAACCTAATAATCGAACCTCTTATCGATTAAATCGGATATTTTACTAAAAGTCGGTGCTTGGGGGCATTATCTCAAATCCGACATCATTTTCATAAAGAGCGCCTCCGAAAACCTAATAATCGAACCTCTTATCGATTAAATCCGAAATTTTACTAAAAGTCGGGGCTCGGGGGCACTATCTCGAATCCAACATCATTTTCATAAAAAGCGCCTCCGAAAATCTAATAGTCGATACTCATATCGATTAAAACTGAAATGTTACAAAAAGTCGGGGCTTGGGGGCATTATCTCAAATTCTACATCATTTTCATAAAGAGAATCTCCGATAACCTAATAATAATAACCTAACACTTTCATCAAATTTCATCCTCTAATATTTTATACGCAAGTGCAAATGTTCTTTCTGAAGCACGTCTACATTTCCAAAACCGCGCGTTCGATTTGGAAGGAAGTTAGAGATTGGTGAAAAACTGATCATGTAGCTATCAATTTTGTCTAATTCCAACCACTTTTAAAAATAAATCCACAAAGTATGTTCAGATTTATTTTTCTTGAAATGATAATATTTCAAAAACGATTCGTTCGCGTTGGCCAAACGTACAAAACATCTATCTAGTATCGATTTCATCAAATTATACTTAACAATAAAAATTAATGTACTTTATTGTTAAAAATAGGGGCAGGAATAGCAGAGTGGTTAGCGCGCTATAACTAGTAAAGCAAACATCATAGGATCGAATCTCGGCCCTACTTCCCAATACAGTTCTGCGCATGCGTTAACCCTACACATACACTCTTTATTTCGTCTCTTATAAAGTGACTTTATTATCAGTGAAATAATTCATGTTATATGTGAAAAAGTAGTGTGAACTGTCAAGTTAACAATTAAGTTGAAACTGGACATAAATAAGGTGAGTAATCACTTATTTATAACGGCATTGTGAACAGTGTAAATAGACCTGAGGATAGTGATAGATAACAAGCCGGCCATATACATTCGCTAATCCGACCAGTGGGCTGCTGCCCTTCGGCGGAAGCACATCTACGTTACTCAGAATTCTACAAACTCGCGTAATATATACGTAATTGATAAAGGACATTTTTTTGCAAATTATTACATTTACCTCTAATTAATTAATATGAGATGCGATATTTTCACATGGTAATGTCGAGCAAAGGTAGCAATCGAACTTTAAGATCTAGGAGTCTCGATACCACAAAGAGTTCACCTATCAAGAAAAGGGCTAGACGCTCTAAAAAAAATACCCCGCCAGCTACACCAGAGCTCAGTTGACGAAGTCAAAAATCAACCTGGCCCATCATCACAAAATATGTCAACACCAGCTATATCAATACAAGGTACGTTAGAAGAATCGCCCTTTTTCACAGCTAATCCATTCCAAGTGTTGTCAAACACACAGAATGAACAAATGAAAGCAGTACCCATCCCTAGTGAACCTAAACCCCCACCAATATTCGTTAGAAACATAAAAAATTTTCAACTAATGTGTCTACTATTAAATAATATAGTGGGCTCAGGTAAATACTTATGACAAAGCCGCACTAATGACACGAAATTAATCCCTGACACCCCAGATACGTACAGAAAAATTGTCAAGTATTTATCTGACACTACGGCGGATTATCACATATATCAGCTGCGCCAAGAGAGAGCGCTCAGGGTGGTGATCAGGAGATCACACCCATCAACACCGCTGGATGCCATTAAAGAAGAACTAACTGAGATGGGGTTCCCTGTTCGCCAAATAGTGAATATATTCAAGGAAGATAGAGAACAGCCTGGTACAAAAAATAAAATACCGCTCCCACTATTCTTCGTTGACCTTGACCAAACGACCCAGGTTGAAGACATTTACAAGATCACACGCCTTTATTACACTAGCGTTGCTCTAGAAAAGCCCTACACTAAGCGCGACATTGTACAATGCCATAACTGCCAGGCTTATGGTCATACGAAACGCTATTGCCACCACATTCCTAGATGTGTCCGGTGCGGTGATCAACATAAAACAGAGGACTGCCAGAAGTCCATAAGAACACCAGCAGTATGCGCTTTATGCCATCAAGGGCACAGCTAACTACAAGGGTTGCCAAACATATAAGGAACTAAAAGCAAGAATTTATTCAGCTCCAAGAGAAGAACGGCCATCCAGGCCACCAAAACAACCCTCTAGAACTGTAAATACAAGAGTGTCCTATGCTCAGATATTCAAAGAAGACACTGCACCCACACAAACTCAGGCCATGCCACAAGAACCTCAACCTCGAGTATTCACATCTCAACCTCAAGACCCTTATCCCATCTCTGAAACTAGGCCTAATAACCAGACATTCATTCCTCCTCCTCCCAATGCCACTGAACTCACAAGCCTATTGACTTCTTTTCTCTCTGAATTCAGATCACTCATCACTCCTCTCATTTCCTTACTTACCAATGTTGTATCCAACCTCATCCCACTGCCGAGAAATCCTTAAATGTCCCCAATCAAATCCCTCTCCGTTCTCCTTTGGAATGCGAATGGTATTCGAAATCACATCAACGAGCTAACAATCTTATTACAGGACAAAAACATTGATATAGCATTAATAACTGAAACTCGACTTACCAAAACGACCACTTAACATCCCCAACTATCGTATCTATCGAACCGACCATCCTGATGGAACAGCACATGCTGGCACTGCCATAATTATCCATCAATCCCTTTCCCATCACCTATTCTCTTTGCTGACCCATAATTTCCTACAATCCACTGCCGAGATAATCCAGACTTCTCCTTACCCAATAGCAGTAGTCGCAGCATACTCCCCGCCTAAAATACCTATCTCAGAATCCCAATTAACTTCCTTCCTTAAATCCTTAGGACACCACTTCCTTCTAGGTGCAGACTTAAATGCTAAACACCAGCAATGGGGAGCCAGAACCACAAATTCCAGTGGACGAACATTGCTATCTGCACTTAATTCCCATCACAGCAACATCCTCTCACCCAATTCTCCCACATACTGGCCAACAGATCCTAACCGCAATCCCGATCTCCTAGATTTTTTTATCCACAAAGGTCTATGGTCCCTTAATTATAGCATTTCAAGACTTGATGATCTTTCCTCACACCATAGTCCCCTAATCCTAACAGTCTCCACATCACCAATTCCCAAACCACCTCCACCTTCATTTATCAGGGGGCCAGTTAATTGGAACCTCTTCCGTCAAATACTGGATGATAATATTGACCTCAGAGTTTCCTTAAAAACACCCGCAGACCTAGATGAAGCAGTATATTCCATGACTACCTTGATCCAACAAGCAGTTTGGACTGCATCTTCACCTTATCCTTCTAAAAAATACCGCAAAATAAATACCCATTTACCTCAACCCTTGTACCTAGTCTTCAAATCTTATCTTTCAAATCGCTCCTTTCAAGTCCGCTGCGGCACTGAACTCTCCAAACATTATCCAATTGAGGCTGGTGTTCCACAAGGCAGTGTCTTGGGCCCAGTTCTCTATATCCTTTTCACCGCTGACATCCCTTCAAGTCCTGATACCTTCCTAGCAACATTTGCTGATGATACTGCCATCCTATCCTCCCACTCGGATCCTCTAGTAGCGTCGCGGAACCTGCAAAGACACCTCTCCTTCATTGAGCAGTGGTGCAACAACTGGCGCATCAAAATTAATGAATCAAAATGCAAACATGTAACTTTCACTCTTCGACGCAGATTCTATCCGCCAATCCTTTTTAATTCAATTCCTCTTCCCTACTCAAACACAGTCCGATACCTTGGCTTCCTTCTGGACAAAAGACTGACTTGGAACCCACATACGAGACTTAAAAGACAAGAGCTTAACCGACGATTTGGTCAGCTATATAGACTACTAAACAGAACATCTCATCTCTCAACAGAAAACAAATTATTAATCTACAAGACCATACTGAAACCTATCTGGACCTACGGACTTGAACTGTGGGGGACAACTAAATCATCGAATATCAAACGCATCCAATCCTTCCAGTCCAAAGTCCTTCGAACAATAGTCAATGCTCCATATTATGTCACGAAACAGACCCTACACCATGACCTTAACATCCCATATGTCCATAGCATTATCCCATCCAGATTCTCCAACTTTCACCATAACCTCATTCATCATCCCAATCTAGCGCAATCCCTATCCAGCTCCGTGCATCCATACCATCCCCCTCGAAGGTTAAAACAGTGGCCTCGAGATCTTTTGTAAATATGCCTTTGGAGTCCTGGCAATGACCAGCTTCTCCACTCATGTCCTGAGCGTCTGTGGCTGTAGTGCCTTCTTTCAGTCTCCACTAGCTTCTAATACTAGTGATGCGGCAGGAAAAGTGGCACTGGGATCTTCCGGAGTCTTGCTTTGCCTTCCGCGTGTGGGAGGAAAAGCCTGGCTCGGAGATTCTTGGGCGAATGTATATATTGTATATAGTTATGATTGTGTTTAGAAGTTATTATTTTATTTGTTTATTTTTATTTTTTATTTTTATTTACCTTCTTCATCAGTATTATTTATTTACTTATTATATTTATATTTATTTCTTTATTATTTGTATATATTGTATGAATGAGAACTTTTAGCCCTAATGCTTATAGCCCTCCAGCAGTGGCTGATTGTATTATTATTCAATAAATAGATTAAATAAAAAACCTCCTAATACGGCTGGTCCCGTTAGTTAGATCACTACTATCTTAATTGAGGAGGCCTACAGGTGTAATACTTGTAAGAACAGGCTATACAAAAAAAAAAAAAAACTGTTAAAAATATAATTGGTGTGGAATATGGGAGGCAATAAACATTTGGAAAATTGGGTTATTCAGACTAAAAATATATCAGATTAAAATGGTCTTGATTAGGGATAATACCTCCTGCCGTTAACAATTTGATGGATTTTTAGGTAGTTGTGAAAGTTGATACCTGTGTCGATGTTACTTATTCCTCTTTGGCATGTGTTTTTCCTTGACAAGACTTCAAAAACAGCAGATAATAAAATAAAATAAAGAAATAAATCAATTTAGACTGGCTTACGTGGTTAACCTAACGAGATCTTACCCTTATATTGATCTACGTTAAGGAAGATTAAACTCTTTTTAAACCGAAAGTATTCTCTTATACCGCAAAAAGTGAACCAGTTGTTGGAATATAAATATTTGCGGATTCAGTGAGTTCTTTCTTTTTCTCTGAAGATATACCTGCATACAAAAAAAAAAAAGAATCTTTTAAATAAAAATTTTTTTTTTTTTATTTCTTTATGACATTTACAACTGTATTACATAAATACATCAAGTAAATTTGGACATAATTGATATAATGACATGAATACACTTGCTGAGTAACTACCCAATGGTAGCACTCTAATGATATGACTACATTAGGAGATCACGGGGCCATCTTCTTTTCAGATCATCTTCTTACCTCGGAGGGTTATCAGGAATTGAAGAGGAAGCAAGGTTAGAAACGAGAGGATTGGGATGATTCTGAAGTTTATTATGGAAGGATAGGTATCTGGATTGGGCCAGATCTGAAACATAAGGAACATTAAGATCTTTATGGATAATTTTATTAGTGACAAAGTAAGGAGCATTGAGGATTTTACGAAGGATTTTGGATTGTAAGGATTGGATGCGAGAGGAATTCGATGGTTTAGTGGAGCCCCATAGCTCAACTCCGTAAGTCCAAATAGGTCTTATTATAGTCATGTATATGAGTCTTTTGTAATTAATGGGAAGTTTAGAGCGTTTGTCTAGTAAGTGCTGAAGTAATCGGAAACGTCGAGCGGTTTCTTGTCGTTTCAGTCTAGTATGAGGATTCCAAGTGAGTCGTTTGTCCAGGTGGAGTCATAGGTATCGGATTTCCTCAACAGGGATAAGTGGAGTATTGTTAAAGGAAACTGTAGGACAGGAAGTCGTTGGTTTACGACGAAGGGTAAAGGTAATTTGGTGGGATTTATTGGAGTTTATTTTAATTCTCCAGTTTTGACACCATTCTTCTAGATTTATGATGTGTGATTGAAGCATTTGGGATGCAATTGCTGGGTCATTGTTTACTGATAGGATACATGTTTCATCGGCATATGTGGTGATGACAGTGTTGGGACAGGTAGGGATGTCAGCTGTATAAACTATATAGAGGATAGGACCTAGGATACTACCTTGAGAAACACCAGCAGACTGGGAAAAAAAGGGATGAATAGGCGTTATTGTGATTTACTTTAAAGTATCTATCAGTAAGGTAGGAACGGATAATGAGGAAGTATGTAGGTGGTAGGAATTTTCGGAGTTTCTACAGCAGTCCCGGGTGCCAAACTCTATCAAACGCCTGTTCAACGTCGAGAAAGACTCCCGTACAGTACATTCCGCGCGACAATGCAGAGGAGACTACGTCTACCACACGATGACATTGCTGTATATTGGAATGGGAAGTTCGGAAACCAAATTGGTGATCTGGGATTATGTGCTTAGAATTTAGGATAGGGTACAGGCGTTTTAAGATGAGTTTTTCTAGGATTTTGCCCATGATGGGTAAAAGAGAGATAGGACGGTAAGAGGATGGGTATTCTGGTGGTTTTTTGGGTTTGTGGATCATTTTAACAATAGATCGTTTCCAAACATCAGGAAAATATGTAGAACGGAGTACAGCATTATATATGTAAGTAAGGAATAGGATGGCTTTTCGAGGAAGAAGTTTTAGGATCTGGGATGTAATTAGGTCATGTCCAGGAGCTTTACGGGAAGGTAATTTTTGAATGATGTTGGATATTTCTATGGGATGAAATGCTTTGGGTGGCAGAGACATTTGGAGAGGAATATCCAGTTCTGCTTCAATACAATTGATGTGAGATGAATTAAGGATATCGGGATGTGGATTAAAAGTTGGGAAAAGATGTTGACCAAATAGTTGGGCTTTTTCTTCGTCGGATTTGGACCAGGTTTGGGAATCAGTAAGTAGTGGGTGATTAAAGTCTTGAAACTTAAGAAGTTTTTTGGTGGTCATCCATAATGATTTGTCAGTGGTTGTAAGTTTTTCAGTAAAATTTAGTAAAGTTTGAATTTTGTATTTTCTAATTTCTGATTTCAGTTTGTTAGTCAGTTGTGTGTAATGCGATTTATCTGTTGGGTATCTAGTCCTATGCCACTTCGATCTTGCTCTGCGTTTTTCCTGTAATAAGATACGAATATGCTGTGGCAAGTTAGTATTTTGTGGGAAGTTAATCTTATTGATAAAGGTGTTATTATTTATACTGTCTGTTATTGATGATGTCAGTTTTTCTATGGAACCATTAATGTCTTCTTTTGTTTTTAGCGGGATTTTGAGGTCTAGTTTGTTTTCCAAATCATCACGAAATTTGTCCCACTTTACTCGTCCAGTGATCAGTTTAGGAAGTGATGGTTTAGGATCAAAGTCAGAATGTAGTGAAAGCAGAACTGGACTATGGTCTGAAGAAAGGTCATCCAGGGATTTGATTATAGTTTGGGAGGAGGAAATCTGGGAGGTGATAAATATGTCCAGGATGTCGGGACGTTTTTTGAGGGATGTTGGAAAATAAGTAGGATTCATGGGCAAGAGGATGGAATAATTGTTGGAAGAAGAAACTTGTGAAAGGGTATTACCACGGGAGTTGGATGATCGACAACCCCATCGTTGGTGTTTAGCATTGTAGTCTCCTCCAGCAATAAAGCGCGATCCGAGGGATTGTAAAAAGGATTCAAGTAGGCTGTCGAGGGAAAACGAGAGGGAATTGTCAGGAGGACAGTATACAGCTGAAAGTGTTAGATGGAAAGGACGAGTTGAGAGGATTACAGAAGTTGACTGAATGGCATCTGTTGGAATAGAAGGAATAAGGGAATGGGGTAAAGATTTGTGGATAAGGATGCAAGAACCGGCGTGGGCAGTGTTGTCTGGGTGGTCAGATCTATAGGTGATGTAGTCACCTATGTAGAAATGTGTCCGTTGGGTGAAGTGAGTTTCTGTTAGGAGGGCAATGTCAATATAATTGTCATGGAGAAATATGTCTAGTTCGTCACGGTGGTTTTGCAGTCCATTAGCGTTCCATAAGAGAATAGCTAGGGACTTTGAGTTCATCGAGGGAAGCTAAGCGGGATTTCGGAAAGGAGTCTGGTTAGAAGGGTTATGAGCGGTTTGATAGTCTGTTGAAGATCTATCAGGAATGACGATAAGATAGTGTTGATGTCGGATGGTGTTTGGCTGGGAAGTGGGTTTGGATCAGGAGGTTGTGATGGGTAGGTTATGCGACTAGGAATGTTGGGTGGGGGATGGGCCCGTCGTGGGGTACGAGGAGGAGGAGGATCTAAATTCTGTTGGACTTGTGGAGGGGGGTTCATCCTGGGATTAGGAACGAATGGAGCTGGATGTGGATGCTCTGGCGGGAGTTTGACTCTTAAGGGTAAATGATGAGGAGGGATTTGCTGGCGAGGAGGTTGAGGCTGAGTATTAGGGATTTTGGGCTTGGATTGGAAAGCCTGAGGCGCCTGACGTTGAGGTTGCTTCTTACTGATGGAAGACTGGGAGTGAGAATTTCTGAGATTCTGGTGAGGTGAGTCCTTAGCTGTAGAGATGGATGGTTGTTGTTGGATGACGAGGGAAGGTGAAGTCGGCAATGCTGGGAAAATTTCCTGATTTTCAATTTCAGGTGGCTCAGTGTAAGTTTTCTGAGCAGATCCAAGATTTTTCACCGCTGAGTTTCGTGATCTTTGTTTGTAACGATTTTTATACACTTCACATCCTCTGTAGCTTGCAGGATGGGCTTCGCCACAAAGAGCACCCCACACATCGCAGGCTCATCTCTTGGCTTCTGGCAAGTGTCTGAAGCGTGTAGGCCGACACATTTAACGCATCTGACTTCGTGATAACAATAGGCCTTTGTATGGCCCAAGTTTTGACACTTAGTGCATTGTACAATTAGAGGCTTCTGTTTCGGTTCCTCAAAACGGACTATTGAGTAAACCAATCGTTGAACCTGGAATATTTCAACATTGGTTTTTGCTGGTTCCAAGTCTATAAAAAATAATGGTAGCGGATATCTTTCTCTAGGATGTAGTACAGGTGCTATGTGCCTGACATTATGACCGATTTCTTCGAGGCCCGATTTGATAGCAGATATGGGTCTGGTTGAATGTAATCCTCTCAGGACCACTCGACACGCCTTTTCTTGTTTTAATTGGTAACAGTGGAAGTCATAGTTATTGGTTGTTAAAAAATTGATTAGTTTTTTATAATTGTCTCTAGAATTAGTATTAATTTTGATGTCGTTCACTCTCGAGTAACATCGAAAATTTGGCTGTCCGATCAAATCTGCAATTTGTTGACCAAACGACATAAAGTTCTTAATTTTTGAAACAAATATTGGCGGCGGCTCAGGATCAGAAAAATCTTGAAGCTGCGGAGTCTTGTGAGATAAGTTGTTTTCTTGAATTGAGTTTTTGCTTTCTGATGTTTTTGGTGCAGTTGGCTCTGATTGAGTGGCATTAGATTTGCTCCTAGTTCTCGGTGGAGATTTATCTTGTTCTGGTTGCTTATTTGATTTATTTTTCTTTTTTTTTTATTAGGTGAGTTTTGTCCCGATCCGGGAACTGAGTTTCGGAGACGCTTTTGGAGTGTACGCCTTTTCAAATATTGCGAGTCGGTCTCGCTAATTTCCGAAAAGGGTGTCTCATCCTCCGTGTCTTCACATGATGTGTTCTTATCCAGATCCATCATGATAAGTGTTAGAGAAAATTAAGAAAAAGAAAAAAAAATATGTATATATATATATATAAACCTAAATATTAAAATTAAAATTTACGAGATAACTTCTTAAACACTAAGCTATTTACAAAATTATTTACATAAATATATACAGATATAAAATAAAATATAAAATAATTCATTTCCAAAAAATAAATAATCAAAGAAAAAAATGAAATAAAAGAGTCTCTGGAAAGAGAAAAAAAAAAATATATAAAGAAAAAAAAAATGAAGTCAAATGTCTTGGATTCGAACTGAGAATAACACTGAAGAATGTTATTGTACACAGTGCCGAGCCTTGGCTTGAACTTATCGCAGATAAGGTAAAACCCGCAAGGGAATTACTAGCCACATGAGCTAACCAAACGAGCACTAATTTATAACTGTTTCATTGTTAATAAATAGTCACTCACCTGATCATATGTGAATATAAATATATAAAACTATTAATATAGTCACTGTTGAAAAAGTCTTAGCGCAGTATTTTAAATAATAAGCACATTAGATCGTATCAAAGGCAGAGCGACGTGTAACTTGAATTGCACTAGCGGCCATGACCAAATAAAAAATTAAAAAAGAAAATGTTATTAAAAAAGAAGAAGTTTGTTTCTAATTATCACAGCAATTTTATTTATTATATTATAATAATGTATGACCACGTTTTGGCTAAGTTGTTGACCTTCATCAGAGCGAAGGGTTCAGTAGATTGGTAACGACAGTGACGTCCCTAGACCATTTGGGGCTTGGTCGTTTGTATCTATTTCTATCATCTTGGTTATTACTTTCACTTACCTGTATATGTAATATATAGTAAGGGTAAGTTTTGTGATCGTGAACATTTTTGAATATGAGTTTTCAAAGGAAATACTCGTTTTGAGGTACCCTGAGTCCAAATAACCAAGTCTCGCAAAATGGTCTGTGTGTGTGTTAACAGTCTAGCTCAAAAACGAAAAGTCGTACGGAAGTGAAATTGCGTATATGTTAAATATGCTACAGCAACGTTTTCTTCAAAATCGGCTTACTGGAAGAGGTAATTTATATAATGGACTAAACACATTTTTATGATTATCTCGAAAACCGCTTTAACGATTTTGATTAAATTCATTAAATCAGTGTAAAATCAAGCAATTTTAAATAAAATATGGTTATTATTCTGATTTATGTTCTCTAGCAGGGCTTAAATGGCTAATTTTCAATATTAGCTACCTCTGAAGTACCTTTATTTTTTTTTATTTGAAACAATTGACCATTTTACATTAATTTATAATATGAAAAATGGTTAAATATAAAATATGAAAGAATTTGATAAATAACTAAAGAAGAAATAAGAGATCGTAACGGAGAATAGTTGTGATTGAGGAATTTATAGTTACGGAATGGACTTAATCCGTAACAACTATTAATATTAACTTTTATTTAATTTAATCATTTAATCATTCATTGACTTTTCTCATGACCCTTATCAAAGCCATAGATAGTTAGCTAGGTCAAGCTATCTCTGATAGCTTAGAAATAGTTATCTAGAATGTATTGACTGGACAGAAGACACTTATCAAGACTTAGGGAACAATAACCCTTTTCAGCAAAAGAGCACTTTCTCACAGACTTCATATCAATTCTAAAAGATAAGGATGTCAATTCTTAATAGATATAACTTCATTCACACGCTTCCTAGACCGTCCAGAATTGATTCATCCCCCCTACTATTCCTGAGCATATAACCCCCATCCTTCTAAGACCAAACCACTCATGTAGTTGCATTCTTGAGTCATACTCTTCACTGTAGGAGACCTGGAAATAACTTACACCATCCAGATACTATTGAGAAACCTTTTTACATTAATGAGTTAATAATTGTGCATCCAGTAACATAAAAAACAATAATTTCTTAACAAGTAGTTTGCGAGTATTATATACAGGGTATCTATCCCATAAGTAGAGGGAAATACTTTCAGGAGTGATAGCAGACATGAAGAGCTACAAACAAGTTCATATAAACAATGGGCCAATTCTCAACAAAAAAGTAGGAAATCCAAGTTTTGTGTTTTTTTTAAAGTAAGTGTTTATTGTTTAATGATAAGCGATAACTAAAGAAATATTTGGTAATAATTTACATGATGCCCGCAGCCTTTTGGGTTAGAGTGGGGACGCTTATTCTAGAGGATTGTTTACATTTAGGTTACAGTTATGTTAGGCTACAGTGGCTTAATAATATAATATATAATGGCTTAATAATATTATTAAGCCACTGTAGTTAGGCTGTCTTAATCTTCCAGCACTTTTTGCGGTAATAGTTTACATCATGCCCGCAGCTTTTTGGGCTGGGGTGGGGGCGCTTATCCTCAATGATAGTTCCTGGTTAGGTTAGATTACCCGCCTATCAGTTGTTGCCCCCACTACTCTTCTCCTTTCCCCTACTTTTTGAAATTCCCGCGACTACCCACCATCCTGCACTTCAAGTTAATTTTTGACAGTATCCAGTTCCTAGTTCCTCTACATACATATTTTTTTGAAAATCCTACCATTCTCCCACCATCATCATTTTCCAGTCATTAATTTCATTTGCATTTAATCTTCAACTGTTAGTTGCTATTTCATTTCTGGTGTCAGAAATGATTTTGTTCATGCTTTTGTTCAGTTTCATTGTTAAAAGATATAAATGAAATAATAAATAGTTTAATAATGTTAAAATGTATTGAAAATAAAAAAACAGCAATGTTTTACTTAAAACAACTACACAATTCTATTAATGAAGACTTTGAAATGGGAGAAATACCTAATAGCTTTTATTTATCCATCATATTCCCTGTTCATAAAGTAGAGGATAAGAATGACACAATGAATTACATGGGCATCAAGTTTGAAAACCCAATAGTTAAATTATTGGCTTACTCATTAATATCCAATAACTAGTTAAAGAATATAGGCAGCATTTAGGAAATATTATTCTATTAAAATCTTACTTATTATAATTATCTTAAATTTGCAGAAGAAAGACAATAAGGCACATGTTATACTTTGTTTGATATATTTTGCTATCTGCAATTATTATAGAACTAAACATATAGTTCACTACTAGGCATTATATTACAAATTGTAACACAGGAGTATCAATCAAAATTGTTAAAATAATAATGAGCTTAAACCTTAAACAAGCAGTGAAGTCAATAAGGATTGACAGAACTCCTTGAAATATTATTTGGGATACAGTATGGGAATAATGTATATTATTGTAAACATTAAAATTGTATATCACATAATAAAATGTTATTATTATTAGGGAATAATTGAATAGGTTATTTTAAAAAATGACACATTTATACCACTTTTGAGTTGAGAGCTGTTCAGGGTGCATTATTCGCAGAAGCATCTTTTAGTAACAGAAAACACATTACATAACTAATGTAAAGATTGATTGTTTATCCATACATTTGTATCTTAAAAATAGCACATTTGTCATTTCACAAATAACCAATTTAATGTTAGTATATTTCTTTTCAGTGGGTACATTAATGATATAGAGGATTGTGTTGCAGGAGGAGTGAATGTCATATCATTAGGATAGTGTGTACTTAAGCCTTCATTGCTTTTATGCCAGATAGACTTCAACTTATGATTATAGATTTATAAAACTATTGTGATTAATGGAATTTACATTTAATCGGGAAGAGTTTAAAATGATGATATTCAGAAAGGGAGAGAGGTGTAGTAGTCCGGGAGGACCCAAGTTGCTTCTAGTCGCGATGCGATGGTGGGAAAATACTTTCTCAGGGTTGCTCCTTTTGGAGTTGTCAACCACCCCAGTTCCACTCTTCTACTTTATCCTCCCAGATAATCCTTTTCCAACTCCTACGATCTTCTTCTATTTTCACTTGGAGATACTATGGACACCGTCCTGTACGATCTGGTGACTTGAAGCAGAGCCATTTTGACTCCAGGCAGGGGCTACTCAAAATAAAACTTTTATAAATGCTCACAGTTTCTAGGCATCTGAGACCCCAAAAGGTGCCCTCTATACAACTGAATCTGTTAAGGGCTATGGTCACTCTACTTTTCAAATAGTCCAAATAAGCTATCACTTCGAACTTTTTTCAAATCTTAATGCTGAGGTAGGTGACAACCTCACTCGGAGGTATTGTTGATCTTTGATCATTGCATAACAATCATTTAAAGAAATTCTTCAACAAATCATAATTTATCTCTTTAAAAACTTATCAGGAAAATTCACTTAAATACAAGGATTTTTCTTTAGTACACTACATGAGCCATTGAATACTAAAATGGTGTAAGTAAAAAACTGAAGTTTTGAATTAATCAAATATTATGGAGAAATTCAACAAATTAATAATAAATAAATTCAATTTATTTGTTAAAAATAATCTGTCTCTAGCATATCCAATCAGTTAATGCACTTAATACTTAATTAATTATTTATTATAAAAATTACTTACACCACTTTTGCAAACAGTGCTTCTATGTTACAGTTTCAATTCATAAAAATTGTTGTATTCTTAATTTACGTGTAAAGTCTTCACAGAAAACTTAATAGAATTAAGAAATATGGAAATTAGAAATTACCATATTACAAAAATTAACCAAGAACACATAAATTTAGAAAAACTCTTGAATCTACACAAACTATAAAGAATATTTTTTAAAATTAGTGCTTTACTTCTTAATAAATAAAAATTCTACTTTATTAAATGGAATAAATACCATGGGTCATTCCTTTCCATATCATACAGGGGTGGGTCAGGACACCCAGTACAGTTTTTAATGAAAATTTTATATTTAGGAAGCGAATACACACATAAGAAAAAAGTGTCAAATTTTACCTACTTATAATAAGCAGTTTCATATTTGAAATTAAGAGATTCGAACTTTTTTGGAAAAAAATTTGAGCTGGAACTAGCATGTTTGCATCTTTGCTTCTCTAAGTAAAGTAGTAATTATTGAACTAAATTCTTGAAAATGTATTCATTTGTTCTAACATGTTTGGAGAATTGGATGATACCAAGATTAAGATTTTCCTAGCCTATAATTATTTTTTGATATAAAAAATGAAAATAATTTCAAAGTTGAAATACATGATTGGAAAAATATCTTTATCTAAAGTCTATGCAGATTATTGAAGATGAATGAGGTTCTATTGAAATTTTTTCTGTATGCCCTCCCCTCTAGAAAAATAACCAAAATTATCCTTATCTTTTTCCCGTAACATTTTTTCTCAACTCTCTCATTCATTACGCTAGTTCAATTAGTAAAATATATTAATTAGTTCAAACTTTCCCTGTACATCTATTTAAGGGGTGCCCATCCCCTCCAAGGTCGATGGCGCATGAACCATCCCCCTCTCTCCAAAAATTGTATTTCACTCCCCTTCTTAAAAGCAATGCAAGCGAAAGTAAGATTAGACAATTCCAAGATCATATACAATTATACCTGGAGTGGTATGTCCCATGTTTCTTCCCAATTCTCTGTTTTGAAACTTTTCACTCAAAAATTCAAAATCCAGTCAACATGTGCCTCCTTAAAAATTTTGATGGCGCAACTTGTGGCATGAAACTCCCTTCTGGGCACCCCTGTTAAGGGACACAGGCAGACTAAGAAATGAGGGTTGTAAAAGCAACATCATTATTTACTTTTAAGGTTCTTTCTGTGGTGTAAGAATAGATTATAGAAAGAATAATGATCCAAAGTTTGTTCAATGTAAACAACGAATTCTCTGAAGTATATTTTGTGCTCCACAGCAAAATGAAACTAGTGAATAGAGAAATGAGATGTTTGAAATTACTGTAATTTTTTAGATACGGAAAACCTAACTAAGCCCGAATGAAAAATTGAGAGTTAAATTCCAAATGATATTGGTTATACCACTTCTTTACATATGGCAACTCAATTTTTCAAGTTTTAGTGACTATTTTACCTTAATTTTTCTTCATAAAAGGGATTTTTTTTTCCGGTCTTGATCTTGCAAAGTGCATGACCAAGACTGATTTTGGACAACACCAACTATTATAAATCCACTATTATTACAAATTTAAATAGTTCAAAATTTGATCCTCGATCAACAGATTCATTTCTGATCATTGATATAAAATATTTTTTATGAAATGGTTTACCTCTTACCATAATGTAGATATTGCATATTGCATCTAAAATAGAAAAAGTTGTTCATTTTACTTCTAAGCCTGGTGGTAGGAGAGTATTTGTTTCAGAGTGGTATAACTTAGTTTTTGTATAATTTGAAAATTTCTATTTACCAATATCAATACACCTGTTATCATTGAAATGGATTAATAATCATAATATGATAAATTGTAATAATGTTTGTCACACCTGAATTTTCCATTAGTCCAGAATATAAGCTTTCCCTAGTTTAATTTATTTTTCAATACTTTTTTGGGAAATTAGAGGTTGTTGGCTATAATATATTTTCAATTTTATCACACTAGATATACCAAGTAAAAATAACTAGTAGTGAAACATAAAACTGTAAGGATAAAATACAATCAATTATCAATTGATTGAAAAAATATCCAAATTAACTTGAAATAGAAAACATTTTTAATCAACAAAGGAATATAAAAAACAATAGATAAAACAGAGAATATTTATTTATTTACAAAGGAATTTCAATTTATAAATGCTGCACATATACATTTACAGATTTACTGCTAAAAATAGACATATGAGGGAAATTATTTTTACCAATTGAATTTATCCTAAGTCTAAATACAATAAACCCCTTAAGAATACTATCTTTAATAATGTGACAATTAATTATGTGTTCTTCATCAACAGAACTCATTTTGGTAATAAAGGAAGAAGATGGTCCGTGGTTGCGGTCATAAATAGGCTAAATAGTGGTAAAACTATTTTATTGAAAGCCGACGTTTCGACCCGACTTTGCAGGTTTTCTTCAGGGCTACGGTTACTGACTAGTCCAACTAAAGTTCTATAGTACTCAGTTCCTGTAGTTGGACTAGTCAGTAACCGTAGCCCTGAAGAAGACCTGCAAAGTCGGGTCGAAACGTCGGCTTTCAATAAAATAGTTTTACCACTATTTAGCCTATTTATGACAGCAACCACGGACCATCTTCTTCCTTCATAATGCAACGGTCAACTATTAAATATTCATTTTGGTAATTATTTACAAGATGGCCGGAGGAGTACCACTTGTAAATAATTACCCTCATTTTTCTCTATGTAAAATCCTCTTAAATCACCTCTTGCTGAGTTGATTTGGGCTCATATAGGTTTCCAAAATGACTTAATCCTTTAATTTGTTACTTTCTTTTATTGATTTTCCTTTGTAATTCAATAGTTATGAAGGAAAAAGATTAAAATGAAGTTTGAAACTTGGTTATAGAAGATATTTCTATAGGTTGAGACTATTAACTAATACAATTTTTATTTTGAAGTCAGTGATTTCAGGTATAATATTGAAATTTGGTTTTCCTTATTGGTTATTGTTACTTTCAATATTAAAAATATGAGTGTAGTTGATGATCCTTATAATGATAAAAAAAACATCTTGAATAAACATTAATAGTTTTAGGATTTCAACAAGAAAAATAATAATTTCATTTCAGAACTTTTGCAGTACAACAATCTATTTCTAAAAATCAGTCATGATGAGTATCATATCATTTATTCTGGCATAAAAGAAAACTACTTTTAGTTACTAGAGATCTCAATAAAGCTAAGGATCATCAACTATACTCATATTTTAATGATGAAAGTAATCATAACTATAAAGGAAAACCAAATTTCAATTTTATACTAGAAACTACTGACTTCAAGATAAAAATTGTGTTAGCTAGTAGCCTCGAACTATAGACACTAGCTTCTTATAACCAAGTTACAAACTTGATTTCCATCTTTTTCTTTCATTACCACTGAATTAAAAAGGAAAATTAATAAAATAAAGTAAAGAATTAAAGTATACTCACGATTTTGTCTATGAAGAAGAAACCAAAATTATCACTTTAAACACTAATATGTATAACTATTAAATAAAAAGTACCTATTAGTAAACTAAATATATTACTAAAACAACATAATTAAACTTTTAAACAAAATATCACTAATAAAATAAGAGTCTGTGAAGATGAAACCTATCACTGAACATTAAACCAAAACTACCACTTTAAACACTAAAACGTATAAATATCCAATAAAAAACTACCTATTAATAAACTAAACATATCACTTAAACAACAAAATTAAGCTTCTAAACTAAAATACTGCCAATAAGATATGAAAAATTAACAGTTTTGAGGTGCCTATGGAGGAAAAAGTGGTGGGGGATTGAGATAGCCTAACATAACTGTAACCTAAATGTAAACAATCCTCTAGAATAAGCGTCCCCACTCCTCCACAAAAAGCTGCGGGCATCATCGGAATTATTACCCTTTTTGCTCTATAGGCACCTCAAAACTGTTAATTTTTCATATTTTATTGGCAGTATTTTAGTTTAGAAGCTTAATTTTGTTGTTTAAGTGATATGTTTAGTTTATTAATAGGTAGTTTTTTATTGGATAGTTATACGTTTTAGTGTTTAAAGTGGTAATTTTGGTTTAATGTTCAGTGATAGGTTTCATCTTCACAGACTCTTATTTTATTAGTGATATTTTGTTTAAAAGTTTAATTGTGTTGTTTTAGTAATAGATTTAGTTTACTAATAGGTACTTTTTATTTAATAGTTATACATATTAGTGTTTAAAGTGATAATTTTGGTTTCTTCTTCATAGACAAAATCGTGAGTATACTTTAATTCTTTACTTTATTTTATTAATTTTCCTTTTTAATTCAGTGGTAATGAAAGAAAAAGATGGAAATCAAGTTTGTAACTTGGTTATATGAAGATAGTGTCTATAGTTCGAGGCTACCAGCTAACACAATTTTTATCTTGAAGTCAGTAGTTTCTAGTATAAAATTGAAATTTGGTTTTCCTTTATAGTTATGATTACTTTCATCATTAAAATATGAGTATAGTTGATGATCCTTAGCTTTATTGAGATCTCTAATAACTAAAAGTAGTTTTCTTTTATGCCAGAATAAATCGTATGATACTCATCATGACTGATTTTTAGAAATAGATTGTTGTACTGCAAAAGTTCTGAAATGAAATTATTATTTTTCTTGTTGAAATCCTGAAACTATTAATGTTTATTCAAGATGTTTTTTTATCATTTAATGTCAAGATTATCATTTAAGGATCATCAACTACACTCATATTTTTAATATTGAAAGTAACAATAACCAATAAGGAAAACCAAATTTCAATATTATACCTGAAATCACTGACTTCAAAATAAAAATTGTATTAGCTAATAGTCTCAACCTATAGAAATATCTTCTATAACCAAGTTTCAAACTTAATTTTAGTCTGTTTCCTTCATAACTACTATTGGATTACAAAGGAAAATCAATAAAAGAAAGTAACAAATTAAAGGATTAAGTCATTTTGGAAACCTATATGAGCCCAAATCAACTCAGCAAGAGGTGATTTAAGAGTATTTTACATAGAGAAAAATGAGGGTAATTATTTACAAGTGGTACTCCTCCGGCCATCTTGTAAATAACCACTTGTAAATAATTACCAAAATGAATATTTAATAGCTGACCGTTACATTATAAAGGAAGAAGATGGTCCGGGGTTGCGGTCATAAATAGGCTAAATAGTGGTAAAACTATTTTATTGAAAGCCGACTTTGAAGGTCTTCTTCAGGGCTACGGTTACTGACTAGTCCAACTACAGGAACTGAGTACTATAGAACTTTAGTTGGACTAGTCAGTAACCATAGCCCTGAAGAAAACCTGCAAAGTCGGGTCGAAAAGTCAGCTTTTAATAAAATAGTTTTACCACTATTTAGCCTATTTATGACCGCAACCCCGGACCATCTTCTTCCTTTATTACCAAAATGAGTTCTGTTGATGAAGAACACATAATTAATTGTCACATTATTAAAAATAGTATTCTTAAGGGATTTATTGTATTTAGACTTAGGATAAATTCAATTGATAAAAAGAATTTCCCTCATATGTCTATTTTTAGCAGTAAATCTGTAAATGTATATGTGCAGCATTTATAAATTGAAATTCCTTTGTAAATAAATAAATATTCTCTGTTTTATCTATTGTTTTTTATATTCCTTTGTTGATTAAAAATGTTTTCTATTTCAAGTTAATTTGGATATTTCTTCAATCAATTGATAATTGATTGTATTTTATCCTTACAGTTTTATGTTTCACTACTAGTTATTTTTACTTGGTATATCTAGTGTGATAAAATTGAAAATATATTATAGCCAACAACCTCTAATTTCCCAAAAAAGTATTGAAAAATAAATAAAACTAGGGAAAGCTTATATTCTGGACTAATGGAAAATTCAGGTGTGACAAACATTATTACAATTTATCATATTATGATTATTAATCCATTTCAATGATAACAGGTGTATTGATATTGGTAAATAGAAATTTTCAAATTATACAAAAACTAAGTTATACCAATCCGAAACAAATACAATCCTACCACCAGGCTTAAAAGTAAAATGAACAACTTTTTCTATTTTAGATGCAATATGCAATATCTACATTATGGTAAGAGGTAAACCATTTCATAAAAAATATTTTATATCAATGATCAGAAATGAATCTGTTGATCGAGGATCAAATTTTGAACTATTTAAATTTGTAATAATAGTGGATTTATAATAGCTGGTGTTGTCCAAAATCAGTCTTGGTCATGCACTTTGCAAGATCAAGACCGGAAAAAAAAAATCCCTTTTATGAAGAAAAATTAAGGTAAAATAGTCACTAAAACTTGAAAAATTGAGCTGTCTTATGTAAAGAAGTGGTATAACCAATATCATTTGGAATTTAACTCTCAATTTTTCATTCGGGCTTAGTTAGGTTTTCCGTATCTGAAAAATTACAGTAATTTCAAACATCTCATTTCTCTATTCACTAGTTTCATTTTGCTGTGGAGCACAAAATATACTTCAGAGAATTCGTTGTTTACATTGAACAAACTTTGGATCATTATTCTTTCTATAATCTATTCTTACACCACAGAAAGAACCTTAAAAGTAAATAATGATGTTGCTTTTACAACCCTCATTTCTTAGCCTGCCTGTGTCCCTTAACAGGGGTGCCCAGAAGGAAGTTTCATGGCACAAGTTGCGCCATCAAAATTTTTAAGGAGGCACATGTTGACTGGTTTTGAATTTTTGAGTGGGCACATTTGATGAGCTATGAATTTCAGAGTGAAAAGTTTCAAAACAGAGAATTGGGAAGAAACATGGGACATACCACACCAGGTATAATTGTATATGATCTTGGAATTGTCTAATCTTACTTTCGCTTGCATTGCTTTTAAGAAGAGGAGTGAAATACAATTTTTGGAGAGAGGAGGATGGTTCATTCGCCATCGACCTTGGAGGGGATGGGCATCCCTTAAATAGATGTACAGGGAAAGTTTGAAATAATTAATATATTTTACTAATTGAACTAGCGTAATGAATGAGAGAGTTGAGAAAAAATGTTACGGGAAAAAGATAAAGATAATTTTGGTTATTTTTCGAGAGGGGAGGGCATACAGAAAAAATTCCAATAGAACCTCATTCATCTTCAATAATCTGAAGAGACTTTAGATAAAGATATTTTTCCAATCATGTATTTCAACTTTGAAATTATTTTCATTTTTTATATCAAAAAATAATTATAGGCTAGGAAAATCTTAATCTTGGTATCATCCAATTCTCCAAACATGTTAGAACAAATGAATGCATTTTCAAGAATTTAGTTCAATAAATACTACTTTACTTAGAGAAGCAAAGATGCAAACATGCTAGTTCCAGCTCAAATTTTTTTCCAAAAAAGTTCGAATCTCGTAATTTCAAATATGAAACTGCTTATTATAAGTAGGTAAAATTTGTCATTTTTTTCTTATGTGTGTATTCGCTTCCTAAATATAAAATTTTCATTAAAAACTGTACTGGGTGTCCTGACCCACCCCTGTATGATATGGAAAGGAATGACCCATGGTATTTATTCCATTTAATAAAGTAGAATTTTTATTTATTAAGAAGTAAAGCACTAATTTTAAAAAATATTCTTTATAGTTTGTGTAGATTCATGTTTTTTTTTTTTGTTTTTTTTTATAGTTTTTCTAAATTCATGTGTTCTTGGTTAATTTTTGTAATATGGTAATTTCTAATTTCCATATTTCTTAATTCTATTAAGTTTTCTGTGAAGACTTTACACGTAAATTAAGAATACAACAATTTTTATGAATTGAAACTGTAACATAGAAGCACTGTTTGCAAAGATGGTGTAAGTAATTTTTATAATAAATAATTAATTAAGTATTAAGTGCATTAACTGATTGGATATGTTAGAGACAGATTATTTTTAACAAATAAATTGAATTTATTTATTATTAATTAGTTGAATTTCTCCATAATAGTTGATTAATTCAAAACTTCAGTTTTTTACTTACACCATTTTAGTATTCAATGGCTCATGTAGTGTACTAAAGAAAAATCCTTGTATTTAAGTGAATTTTCCTGATAAGTTATTAAAGAGATAAATTATGATTTGTTGAAGAATTTCTTTAAATGATTGTTATGCAATGATCAAAGATCAACAATACCTCCGAGTGAGGTTGTCACCTACCTCAGCAATAAGATTTGAAAAAAGTTCGAAGTGATAGCTTATTTGGACTATTTGAAAAGTAGAGTGACCATAGCCTTTAACAGATTCAGTTGTATAGAGGGCACCTTTTGGGGTCTCAGATGCCTGAAAACTGTGAGCATTTATAAAGGTTTTATTTTGAGTAGCCCCTGCCTGGAGTCAAAATCGCTCTGCTTCAAGTCACCAGATCGTACAAGACGGTGTCCATAGTATCTCCAAGTGAAAATAGAAGAAGATCGTAGGAGTTGGAAAAGGATTATCTGGGAGGATACAGTAGAAGAGTGGAACTGGCGGTGGTTGACAACTCCAAAAGGAGCAACCCTGAGAAAGTATTTTCCCATCATCGCATCGCGACTAGAAGCAACTTGGGTCCTCCCGGACTACTACACCTCTCTCCCTTTCTGAATATCATCATTTTAAACTCTTCCCGATTAAATGTAAATTCCATTAATAACAATAGTTTTATAAATCTATAATCATAAGTTGAAGTCTAACTGGAATAAAAGCAATGAAGGCTTAAGTACACACTATCCTAATGATATGACATTCACTCCTCCTGCAACACAATCCTCTATATCATTAATGTACCCACTGAAAAGAAATAGACTAACATTAAATTGGTTATTTGTGAAATGACAAATGTGCTATTTTTAAGATACAAATGTATGGATAAACAATCAATCTTTACATTAGTTATGTAATGTGTTTTCTGTTACTAAAAGATGCTTCTGCGAATAATGCACCCTGAACAGCTCTCAACTCAAAAGTGGTATAAATGTGTCATTTTTTAAAATAACCTAGTCAATTATTCCCTAATAATAATAACATTTTATTATGTGATATACAATTTTAATGTTTACAATAATATACATTATTCCCATACTGTATCCCAAATAATATTTCAAGGAGTTCTGTCAATCCTTATTGACTCCACTGCTTGTTTAAGGTTTAAGCTCATTATTATTTTAACAATTTTGATTGATACTCCTGTGTTACAATTTGTAATATAATGCCTAGTAGTGAACTATATGTTTAGTTCTATAATAATTGCAAATATATCAAACAAAGTATAACATGTGCCTTATTGTCTTTCTTCTGCAAATTTAATATAATTATAATAAGTAAGATTTTAATAGAATAATATTTCCTAAATGCTGCCTATATTCTTTAACTAGTTATTGGATATTAATGAGTAAGCCAATAATTTAACTAATGGGTTTTCAAACTTGATGCCCATGTAATTCATTGTGTCATTCTTATCCTCTACTTTATGAACAGGGAATATAATAGATAAATAAAAGCTATCAGGTATTTCTCCCATTTCAAAGTCGTTAGTAATAGAATTGTGTAGTTGTTTTAAGTAAAACATTGTTGTTTTTTTATTTTCAATATATTTTAACATTATTAAACTATTTATTATTTCATTTATATCTTTTAACAATGAAACTGAACAAAAGCATGAACAAAATCATTTCTGACACCTGAAATGAAATAGCAACTAACAGTTGAAGATTAAATGCAAATGAAATTAATGACTGGAAAATGATGATGGTGGGAGAATCGTAGGATTTTCAAAAAAATATGTATGTAGAGGAACAAGGAACTGGATACTGTCAAAAATTAACTTGAAGTGCAGGATGGTGGGTAGTCGCGGGAATTTCAAAAAGTAGGGAAAAGGAGAAGAGTAGTGGGGGCAACAACTGCTAGGCGGGTAATCTTACCTAACCAGGAACTATCATTGAGGATAAGCGCCCCCACCCCAGCCCAAAAGGCTGCGGGCATCATGTAAACTATTACCAAATATTTAATTTATATAATTAAAAATTGCTTCACTATAAACTGGATAAAATTTACTTTAAATGAAAGTAGAGTTTTTCATGGTTAAAACCAGGGGTGCCCATCTCCTCCCCCAAGGTTGATGATGCAAAAACCTACTCCTGCTCCCCTTCTCCCAAGATATTGTATTGCTCACCTTTCTTAAAAACAGAGTAAGCTAAGGTTCAATTAAAAAAATCTGGTGCGCGCAACACACAACTTTCACTTACCGATGTACTGTGAATAGAAATTATTTTCTGGCAATGCTGGGCTATTATAAATTTTTTTGAAGTGCATTTTAAACGGAGCTAAAGCTTAAAGCTTACAATTCATTAAGACCATTATAATTACAAAATGTCTATTTAATATATCGACAACAGGCAATAAAAATCTAGTTACTCCATCTCCTTTTATAAACCACACAACTTTCTTTGCTTTTATAAACTTCAGAATGACTAACTCCAATTTCAATATTTTTAATTGATGTCATTTTAGTGATATTTTTAGTTTAAAAAGTTATCTATGCAGAATATGAGTAAGTTGATTCCGGAGGTGGTGATTGCAATGTTGAAATATAGAACTGAAAATAAATTTAGGTACTTATTTCTTATGAAAAACATTCTTAGGAAAGATACCTATTCTTAGGAAGATTTTCTCCTTTATTAACTTATCAAATTCTTTCAAAAGTTATATTTAGCATTTTTTCATTACTTTGAATAATGTGAATTATATTATAATTAACTTTAATTATAACTTTTTAAAATAAACCATATTTAAGGTACTTTAGAGGAAGACGTCACTTTACATTGGGCATTTAAGCCCTGTAAAGTGACATAAATGGGGATAAGACCTAATCGATATTAAAGACCACTTAATTATACAATGATACACCGAGTTTAATCAAAATCGTTAGAGCCCTTTTTGAGAAAATTGTGAAAATGTGTTTCAGCGTTGATATAAAGTGGCACTTCCGGTTAGCCGATTTTAAGGAAAAAGTTGCCGTCACATCTAAGGCATATACCTATCTTAAATACGTAATATCAGTTTCGTAGGACTTTTCGTTTTTGAGCTAGACTGCTAACATACAAACACACAGACCATTTTTCGGGACTTGGTTATTTCGACTCAGGGTACCTCAAAAAGTCTATTTTCGTTGAAAACTCATATTCAAAAATTTTCTCGATCGCAATACTTACCCTTACTATATATTACATATATACGTAAGTAAAAGTAAAAAATTATAGATCATATATAAATACATTTCCTGTGGTTAGTTACATGTGTCACCTTTGTCCATTTGTCCGACAATTCATAACTGTCAAAATATCCCCCCCTCAAAAATTTTGATGGCACAACTTATTAAAAGATCAAGTGATTACAAATGGTATGTTGTTTGTAAA
This sequence comes from Nezara viridula, assembly GCA_928085145.1. Classification (NCBI taxonomy): domain Eukaryota; kingdom Metazoa; phylum Arthropoda; class Insecta; order Hemiptera; family Pentatomidae; genus Nezara; species Nezara viridula. Next base: position 95,411,369 of record OV725077.1, read on the forward strand.
GAAGGGTTGATGAGCTGACAGAAAACAGAATGAAGTTAAGAAGAGATATGTAAGATTTAAAAAAAAAATTATCATTTTAATTTGATATTTAAAATAATTGAAAGGCTATAAACATCTACAATTTTGTCCTAAACAAAATATGATAAATAATAAGTTATTTTAGATTAAGAGAAATAACACAACCAAGAGGTTAACTAATGTGCACATTTTTTGAATATTGTGGTATATCACAACAATTATTTATAACATTTTCCTTTGATAAAAACATTTCTTCTAGTGTTTACTCAACTTTCACTCACCACTTTGTTTTCTATATTTATATTTCATCTTACTTCATACCTTTCTCTTAATAATCAAACCAATGTTTAACGAAGATTTGTAAATCCTATAAATACTTCTTATAAAAACATTAGCCAAACCAGAAATATGTAGATCCATATCTCAGTGGCTGAAAGAAAGAACTTTATAATTTAATTATATCTGCTGATAAAAATCATGAAGGAATCCTTAACTATTTTTAATAGCAGTTTGTTGTTATTTTTTAAAAACATTTTTAATATACCAATATAAAAAAATTCGCATAGATTTTTTTTCATGTTCTATTTCATTTAATGAAATGTGAATATTTTAGTCTTAATTATAACAATAACAATGAATCTGTATTCAGAACTGATTTAAATAAATTTTGCATTTTTATTTTATTATAAATTTTTTTTAAGGTATGAGAAAATAAATAATGTATTTATTTATTAATTATAGTTAGTATTAATTTAAGCTCAGATTAAATATCTATACACAACTCACTAAAATGAAGTTCAACTTCAAAATAACTAATTACAGAAAACTTGAAATAACAACAAATGTATGATTCTAAATTATCAATAATTATACCTAACGAACAAAAACAATAACTTAATTTACATTACACTATGAAACAGTTTCTCATGACTCTAAACTAAGTCATACTTTGAGATAACTCTTGAACACTGGAAAGCTACAATTACAATGAAAGTTTCTTTCAATGTCACTCACAAATGAATAAACATATGCTTTTTATCTAGTATTGTTTTTTTATTAATCTTCCTACAGTTGCCAACTAGAGTATTTAATTATGTTAAATTTATTTATTATTATTATGATGATCGCTTGAATCTCTTAGGTGGAACATAGGGCTATTACAAGGTTCCATCAGATATCTAGCAAGTTTCTGACTCTAGAACTGGTCTGTCCAGCACTGTACATCTTCTTCTTCAAAGTTTGCTTCCACATTTCTCAAGGCCTCCTACATATTCACTGTCTTTGTGGGTTCCATTCTAGACTCTGTCGGATCATGTTATGATCTTTTCTAAAATTAAATTTAATTAATACTACATAACATTGTTAGAACAAGTAAAGGAATACTTAAATATAGATTTTTTTTTTAAATTAAAAATTCATGAATAAAATTTACATTGTTAAACATTTTCTGAAATGTATCATTCGTTCTAAAATTCAGGTAGTTCATAAATAATTATTATGTATTGATTGAAATTATTAATATAATTTGATACTCTGTGAACCACTCTTATTATGAAAACTCAATAAGATAGCATGAGCTTGAAATATGGAAACAAACCCAGAAGAAAATATAATACACAATTTATTATAGCTAACATATTAAAATCTACGTTGGGCACCATATCTATTATAAAAGGATGAATGAGGGAGCAAGTAATATTCTTTGCTCAAAGAGTTGTTCTACTATACTAGTCCAATTAGTTATATCCACAGAAGAAGATAAAGAGGATTTATATAATGCACTAGAGAAAGAACATAACTGGTGCCATAGAAGTGATAAATATAAAAAAAATCTTGTATTTGATGTTATTAATGTTATACCATTAGGGATAAATATGGTAATGGACTATGGTAATAGCTTCTCAGGTTCCTTAGTATAATGTAATAAAAAATAATTAACCAAGACTGGTTAATGACATTTAACCTGAAGCAATATTAAATAGTCTACCTACAGCTGACAATTAGTTAAAATTTGTAATTAAATAGTATTTAAATAATTACAATTTTTATCTGTATTGTATATTTCTTACTATTGTATTTATTTAAATATTTGATGTGGCAAACATGTAATAATAAAAGAGAAATCATTCGTGAGAGTAGACAGATTCAAATAACTCGGCTCCATAATAATCTCAATGAATGACCAATGGTCCGAAATAGACGAGCATATAACAAGCATGAACAGAGCTTTCTATTCTCTTTTAAAGGAATTGATCACAAAATCAGAAATCAAATGTGTACAATGCTATCATAAATTAGGTTCTCATATATGGATGAGAGACCAGGACAGTAACCAGGACCATAGAAAGAAATACTGAATGATTTGATAGTAAAGTCCTCTGCATAATAATTAGAGCAATCTGGGATCAGAATAGTAACTCATGGAGCAGAAATAAATCATTAATAACAAGTTTTCAAAATAGAAAAAAAATACAAGTTTAACAATAAATTTAGGAAAACAAGTTTTAGATAAATTTAAAAAAAATATTTGTGTTTATTGTTACCTCTACCCTATAGGGTCATTGGCAATAGCTTTTGTTTATATTCTGTTATAGAATTTTATCATTTTTAAAAACTTCAAAGTTTTTTCCACATCTTTTTCATTGTCACTGAAGTTTTTTTTTTTTTGGGGGGGGGGGCTCTGAGCCATATCTAATTTGTGTCTTATATTTTTAAATATAGGGCAGGTTTGGATGATGTGTTGGACTGTTACAGCTCTCGCATGTTGGTGGTTCCAGTCCTCTGAGTAAATAGACATGTGAAAATTCACAATGCCCATTCTTAATCAGCACAGGACTGTCTCTCTTTCCTCTTTCCTAGAGAGTTGATTACAGGTTTTCCATTTGGAACAGTGGCTTTTTATTTCTTTTAATTTAACTTCTTTTTTTTCTATCTGTTCTGTCACATTTTCCGCAAGGACAGATGGCAAAAAAATTAATTAAATTTAAAGAAATGAAAAGCCACTGTCCCAAATGGAAAACTTGTAACCAACTCTCTAGGAAAGAAGAGACAGTCCTATATACTAAGAGGACTGGAACCACCAACATGCGAGAGCTGTAAGGTGCAAAGAACAAAAAAAAATTATAAACATATTTTCTAATTACAGTAATCAAACTTATTACAATACCTTATTTGATTGTTGAAATGAAAATTTCTGCATATGCAAACATTAGATTTTGAAATTCATTGTAGAATATTCAAAACTGCAAATAATATCAGAAATAAAATTATTCACAATTGTTTCTAAAGCAGTCCACATTTGTTCTTAAATAATATAATTAATGACCTTGTTTCAAAACAATATTCTTTTGTATTCTGATTATATATTGAATCTAATGTAAAATATATAAACAAGAAGGACACTAGTTGATCATTTTTTTCATCTCAAAATGATGCTGTAAAATTTGCTATGTTATTAAACATAGATCTGGTTTATTATATATAGACTAGATTAGTTTTGAATATTTAGACTAGTACTATCCAGCAGATGATACTTATTTTTATTTTGATTGTACTTTCAAATATTTTAATATGTTTGGTGGCTACTAAGAGAGAAGGGCAAAGAAGTAGTGATTGTCTGGGTCCCTTTGCATCGTGGGATCATCGGCAATGAACAAGCAGATCAAGCAGCCAACATGGCAAGAAAACCAAAAACAACACCCATGGAATCAATCAATGAAATCCTTTTAGAGGAATGGTGAAAAAATTTAAGGAGAATGTGTGGAAATGTGGTAAAACAAGTGGGAATAAAAAGAATCAAAATTAAAGGAAATTAAAACCCACTGTCCGAAATGGGAAACCTCTCACCTCTCACATCCTTTAGAAAAGAAGAGACAGCCCTCTCCAGATTAAGAATTTAACATTGAGTTCTCGTATGTATACTTACTCAGAGGAATTGAACCTCTGACCAGCGAGAGCTGCAATGTCCAAAGGACAGTAAAACACATTATACAAGACTGTCCAATATTGTTAGGAAAAAATTGGATATGGCATAAAGCCTCAAAGAAAATTTACAAGACAGCAAAGGAGTAGTTAAAATGATATTAAGATTCTTAAAAGTGGTGAAATTCTATTATACAGTTTAATTTCATGGTGTTGCCAATTACTCTGCAGGGTAGAGTCAACAAAAACATAAAATAAATAAATATTTTAATACATTAATCCTATCCCTACAAAAAAAAAAACCAACAATGAAAATTAGAAAATTTATGAATGATTTTCAAATATTGATATGATTAATTATTGAGGAAGGTGAATTTTTGTAAGATGCAGGAACCTAGAAATCAATTAGCCTTAGGAAATAATTTTTATGGGTCCCTTGTCAAATGTCAAATTCACTTCAGTCTTATTCTATAATGTATGCAACAAAACAATTGCATAAAGATATTAAATAGTTGTTATATTATATTTCCAATATTTGGTTTAATATTTTAAAATTTTAGATGGTTAAAAATTAACCCTTGGCCATCCGGGAAGTGTTCCTTTTGATGCTTGGTCCCTGTTGCTACAATCCAGCTGTGCCGCTGCTTGCTCTCATCAAACCTGTTAAGATTTCACATTATAAAATATTTTACATAATAGAATATTAGATTTCATAGAAACTAATTCTGAAATTTATCTGAGGATTAATTTTAATGCATAACATGTTGCTGGCTCATTCATTTACGTTTTATCTATTTTCTTCATGGAATTTATTAGTTTTAAATTCAATCATTAATTGATGTGACAGTGCTTCGAGAAATTAGATGGTCAGCCCAAAGACATTTGGATAAAAACGAGTACACTCTTATTTATAGTGGCGACACAACAAAGAAAAGTTAGCTGGGCACAGACTTTATAGATAATAAATCAACGAGGAATGCAATATTGAGCTATGTAACTTTTACTGTCAGGATATGTTAATTTATGCTTTAGAGAGAGTTTAGAAAGTTTTTCCCTACTGATGAGAAGGATGATGAGGAAAAGGATGGTTTATACGATGCATTAAATAGGGCTGGTGATAGTATCCCTGGAAGGTGCAGTTATTGTACTGGAAATCTAAATGCTCAAATAGTTAAGGAAGTTGTATGTTTGGATTTTTACCATAGATGATAAACCAAATGAAAAATGGCATCGTCTTGCGCAGTTTGCAGCATTGAGGCAATATACAGGGTCTTTCAGGGTAAAGTGGCCAAACTGAAAAAAAATGAGCTGAGTACCTCAAAACAAGAAAAACATTTCCTCTGAAGGTATGTCCGCAAATGCTTTGTTTAGGAGATATTCACACCTAAAGATTTTCATTGTTATGGATTATTTAGAATAGAATAGAAAATGATTTTACTCTGCGACAAATTCCCTTTAGAATAACAAAAAAGTACAAAGTTAAAATATTTTCGTTATATGAAATAAATAAAACCTATTTATTTGTTCTAACTACTTTATTAATTAAATGTGAACATTAACATTTATATTAAATGTTGTTCAAAGTGAAGGTATGTCCGCAAACGCTTTGTTTAGGAGATGGATTAGATAAAATACTGATATGGCATTTTATCCCTAACTGTGTAAAAATTATTGGCAACATAAGGATTGATACTATTTGGAATTAAACTAAAAGTCTATGGAAGTCCAGTCAATGACCTTAATTCCTTATGAAGAAGGATAATTGAATCTTGTGAAACAATAATACATATCCAGTGACGTTCTGCCACTACTGCTATTGAATAAAGATGCCGAGCATGTCTTAATGCTCAAGGAAATCACTTTGAACAACATTTAATATGAATTTAATTATTAAAGTAGTTGGTACAAGTAATTAAGTTTTATTTATTTAAAATAACGTAAATAATTTATAACAATGAAAATCTTTAGGTGTGAATATCTCCTAAACAAAGCGTTTGCGGACATACCTTCATAGGAATTTTCATTCTAGTTTTGAGGTCCTTAATTCATATTTTCAGTTTGGCCTCTTAACCATGAAACACCCTATATGATAAAGAACACAAGCTTCCAATACAACATCCATTTAGATACCTTGAAAGCACCAGCAGGCAGTACTATAAATCAAATTGACCACGTACTTGCCTCTGATAGAAGTGTCTCCAGTATAATTGCTATCAGAGCTTTTAGAGGATCAAATTGTGATTCAGATCACTTCTTAGTAAAAGCTGTCTTCAGAAATAGATTGAGTAAAGTGCAAAAAGTCAGCTGGTTAAGAAGAGTGAGAGGGAATCTGGAAAATCATACAAATGAACAAGTGAAAGAAGGATTTCAGGAGGCACTAAAGACTAAATTATAAGAAAGAGAGCAAAGGGACCTTAAGTTGTTCGAGAGGTGCTATCTGGATAACTGTCTAGGAATTGTTAGGTGAAAGAACTTCAGAACCACATTTTTTTAATTCATTATAATTATTTTGTATTATCATTTTAATTTTAATTTTATTATTTTTAAAATTTAATATTTTATTCATATATTAATTTTTAGTTTTAGTTTTATATATATTTATTTTTTTGATGTAGAGATGGTTGACCGTTGATATGATATGAGGAGTTAGTTGAGGGTGCGGTCAAATAAATAAAAAAAATTAAAATATATAAATAATTTTAATTTTTGCCTAAAAAAAATTAAAATATATAAATAATTTTAATTTTTGGCAAAAATTAAAATTATTTATATATTTTAATTTTTTTTATTTATTTGACCGCACCCTCAACTAACTCCTTCTCATATTTATTTTTTTATTTATTTCTAATTTTTATGTTTTCATTTAATTTTTATTTATTATTTTAATTTTATATATTTTAATTTTTTTAATTATTTTTATTTATTTATATTTTTATTTTAATTTAATTTAATTTAATCCGCACGTTTGCAGAGTAATTGTTATTTGTGGAATGATTTTAGGAAAGAAATATACTCTTTATTTATCTAACTGTTTTCAGTTAAAAAAAAAAAAAGAATATATCAGAAATAGTTTAAATGCCTGATTGTGATATCTTAGTTGAACCTTATAATGCGAACATGACGTGATAAAAGGACATGTTTCATATTTCATCACCCAGCTTATTTTATTAAATCTATTCTCATAAAAATTAACTTTCATGTGATTTTTCTTTCTTACGGCTAAGGTGGAGTGATTTTAATTATGAAAAATAATTTTGTGAGTTAGAAATAAGTATTATAAAGTTATAATTGATTTGTACTTAATCTTTTTCATGAATGATTTCATGAGTTACTGACTCAATTCAATTTAAATATATGGAGGATTCAGAAGTCAATTATTATAAGCCAGCCAACAATAAAAACAAGATTTATTTTTATTTATTCATTTTTATTGAGTAATATAACATTCTGTCACATGGGCAATGGTTATAGTGAGAAAAGAGTACATTCACACTATATAAAAAAAAAAGTAAATAAAAATACAGAAAATAAAAATAAATAAAATGAAACAAAAGCAAAATAACGACTAAATAATACAAAGAAAGTATATTTAATAAATAAAAAATGCGCGCAGCACACAACTTTCACTTACCGCTTAACTTTGAATAGAAATTATTTTCTGGACAGGTTGGGCTATTATAAAATTTTTGAATTGCATTTTTAACCGAGTTAAAGGTAAAAGCTTACAGCTAAAAAACCATAAATACCATTAAAATATCAAAAGTCCTATCTATTATATCACATGTTGATTATGGGTTGTACGATCCCATCCGTTGATTATGGATTGTATGACTATTAGTTATTAAGAATACTGTAATAACAAAAATTCTATTAATTATATCCATAACTCCAACTAAGTAAACCACATAACTCCAGTCTCTATGCTATATATTTACGTATATTTCTATAGAGATTTGAAAGTGTATTTGTATATTCAACCTATAAACTATTATGTTGTAGTTAACTATTAGTTATTTTCCATTGCAAAGTTTACTAAAATGGAATTAAGAAATTTGCAATGTCTGTCATAGACAGGTAAAAAGTTGTCACACTAATTGTAAGTGGATACTGTTGGAATATTACAAAAGAAAAATTCATCAAATTATTCACTAATTTAATTTTCTAAAAGGTTACATGATGCTTTTTTTAGAATAAACGGATGATAGATACCTAATTATTTAAATATAATATCAGATCTAGAGTTATTAAACTACAGTAAATATATTTAAGTTTATAAACATATGCCTTATATATCCATGAAATGATTTAATATTTCATCTATTCTTTCACACAAACACAATGAATTAGTTTTTTAAACAATAATATTGCCTTGATGAGGTGGATTTTAAATACTTTTTCAAATTTAAAAATATTTTAAAAGTTTATATAGTTAGTAAATTTCATTTTTCCTTGAAAACATGTGATTAACATTAAATAATATATATATATTTTTTTTACCCTTCCATGGCTTTTATTTACTAAAACATTATTTAAGCAGATCCCTCATCCAGACCGTTTCAGTCGTATTCTGGAGTTCTCGGGCATACTAGTTGTGGCCATTTCTTTTACCAGCTGGTTGGAGTGCCCGTTTAACATGTTATGAAATTGTTTGTAGTACGTTCGTATGTGTTCATTGACTGTCGGAACGTGTAAGTCGGTGTGTAAAGAGTAATTGTTTACATACCATGGTGCTTGAGTGATTAGTCGTAGTATCTTAGACTGAAAAGTTTGAAGTTTTTTTATGTGAGTTGGTTTTCCAATTCCGTATATTTGTAGTCCGTAAGTCCAAAGAGGTTGTAAAAGATATGTGTAAATACTTAGTTTCTGTCTTTCTTTTAATTTGGAATGTCGTCTTAACAGTGAATGTAACAATTTTAGTCTTAGATTTAATGTGATTCATTTTTTCTTCACATGTGGACCCCATGTCATTCTCCTATCGAACGTAAGGCCTAGGTATTGTACTCTGTCTGTTTGTGGAATCGGTATGTTGTCTAAGTATACAGGAGGGCATGTTTCTGGTCTTAGAGTAAATGTGATTTACTGTGACTTTTGGTAATTTATTTGAGTTTTCCAAAGTTTACACCAATCTAGTATAATTTGTAAGTTATGTTGTAAGTTAAATGATGCCTCTGTAGGATTTTCGTGCCTGGTAATGATAGCAGTGTCGTCTGCGTAGATTACTGTAAGAGTGTGGATACTTTGAGGAATGTCATGTGTGTATGTGATGAACAGTAGTGGGACTAGGATTGATCCCTGAGGTAAACCAGCTAAAACTGATCGAATTGAGGATAGACCTTGACTATGTCGAACGGAGAAAAATCTATCTGAGAGAAAGGAATGGAGAATTAAGTAGTAAGTATGTGGAAGTATGGTCTTAAGCTTGAAGAGAAGCCCCTGATGCCATACTTTGTCGAACGCTTGGGCGACATCCAAAAATACAACGGTTGCATATAATATCCGCTCTAGTGCTGTAGAGATGTAGTCAGTCACCCTGTGCAATTGTTGTGTTGTTGAATTTAATTTTCGAAACCCGAATTGATGGTCAGGAATAATCTGTCTGTCTGTTAGTATACGTAATAGTCGTGGGTTCAATAGTTTTTCGAATAACTTAGAACATACTGGAAGTAAACTAATCGATCGATATGAAGAAGGATTGTTAGTGTTTTTGTCTGGCTTTTTAATCATGGTTATGTGTGAGTATTTCCACTGTATAAGAAATTTGGTGGTCCTGAGAATGCAATTGAAGATTGTGGTAAGAAACACTACAGCTTTCCTTGGCATTTGCTGGAGCGCCTCAGCAGTTATCAAGTCATGACCAGTGGTTTTTCTTTTGGGCAATTGTCTAATTTCTTGTGTAACTTGTGATGGTGTGAAAGGAGGTGGTGGTAGTGTGAGCTGTAACGGTATGTCTAAGTTATTATGTACAAAAATATCGTGTTCTGTATTAATTAAGTCTGTATGTGGTTTAAAAACAGTGGAAAGGTGGTTAGCAAAGAATTCAGTTCTTTTCTCGTTCGAAACAGCCCATGAACCATCCTCTCTTCGTAGGGGTGCTGACACCTCACGATGCTTTAAAAAATTCCTTGTATGTCTCCATAAACTTCCATCGTCCGTCGAAAGGTTGTTAATGAAATTGTCGTAGTTTGTGCTTTTGAATTTTTGAATATGTCTTTTAAGTTCATTGTTCAATCTGTTAAAAGTTTGTCTGTCTGAAGGAAGTATGTACAATGAGTAAGTATGTGGATGGTAGGAATTTTCGGAGTTTGTACAGCATTCCCGGGTGCCAGACTCTATCAAACGCCTGTTCAACGTCGAGAAAGATTCCCGTACAGTACATACCGCTCTCCAATGCAGAGGATACTACGTCTACCACACGATGGCATTGCTGTATAGTGGAATGGGAGGAGCGGAATCGAAATTGGTGATCTGGGATTATGTGATTAGAATTTAGGATGGGGTACAGGCGTTTTAAGATTAGTTTTTCCAAGATTTTTCCCATGATGGGTAAAAGAGAAATGGGACGGTAAGAGGATGGATATTCTGGTGGCTTTTTGGGTTTGTGGATCATTTTGACAATAGATATTTTCGAAGGATCAGGGAAATATGTAGATCAGAGTAAAGTATTATATATGAAAGTTAGGAATAGGACGACTTTTCGAGGAAGAAGTTTCAAGATCTGGGATGTTATTAGGTCATGTCCAGGAGCTTTGCGGGAGAGTAATCTGTGAATGATGTTGGATATTTCTGTGGGATGAAATGCTTTAGGTGGAAGGGACATTTGGAGAGGAGTATCCAGTTCTAATTCAATACATTCGATGTGGGTTGGATTAAGGATATCAGGATGTGGGTTGAAAATTTGGAACAGATGTTGACCGAATAATTGGGCTTTTTCTTCGTCGGATTTGGGCCAGGTTTGGGATTCAGTAAGAAGTGGGTGATTAAATTCTTTAAACTTTTTTTTTTTTTTTTTTTTTTTTATTTGGGTTTTATACAGCTCAAGGAGTCATATCCCCAACACCCAAAAGCCACTGCTCCCTGTCCATCCAATCTCCCTCACGAAGCCCTCTTTCTGCTATGCTTTCCTCCACGTCCTCTATCCATTTCTTCTTTGGTCTTCCACGCTTTCTTCTTTCAGGTGGCACATAGTTATAAATTTTCTTTGGCCAGCGGTTCTCATCCATCCGCATTAAGTGGCCATACCACTTTAACCGTTTGGTCCCGATCAGGTGAAGGATGTTCTTTTGACATCCGACCTTTTCTCTAATTGCTGCGTTTGGGATCCGCTCGATTCTGGATATGCCACAGCTTCTTCTCCAGAAATCCATTTCCATGGAAAGCAACTTATTTTCCATATTTTTTGTCCGTGTCCAGACTTCTGATGCGTAAGTGGCTACGCTTTCTACAAAGGAATGGTATATCTTTTTTTTTGTTTCTAATCTTAGTTCTTTCCTCCATAGGGTTGAATTTATGGAACTTATTATTCTTTTCCCATTATTTATTTTATGTTCGATATCAACCTCACTACCACCCTTTGAAGATAACCAGTATCCGAGGTACTTGAACCGCTGGCCGACATTTAGCGTCCAGTCATCAATTTCAAGGGGCAAATTTGGAGCGTTAAAAACCATATACTCTGTTTTACTTTCACTGATTTTCAGACCCCATCTGGAATACGTGTCCAGCAACTTCCTCATCATATAGCTAACATCATCCGGATCCGATGCGATTATGACTTGGTCATCGGCATACTGCAAATTGTAGATGACATCATTCCCGATTTGAACACCCATTCCACAGCACGATCTTTTCCAGTTTATAAGGGCTTGTTCTATATAAATGTTGAAAATCAGGGGTGAAAGGCAGCAGCCCTGTTTCAATCCTTTGTTAATGAAGAAGCTTCTAGACACTCTATCTCCAATTTTTATAGCCCCCGTTATATTTTTATAGAGCTCTTGAATTGCTCTGATGAGGTATCTCTTAATAGATGTGGCTTCCAAAGCTTTCCACAATTTCGCTAGAGGTACTGAATCATAGGCCCTGTGTAAATCTACAAATATCATATGGAGTTCACGGTCGTGGGCCATCCTCTTTTCTATAAGTTGTGAGAGACTAAAAATGTGATCAGTGCATGGTCTTCCAGCTCGAAAACCCGCCTGTTCCTCGCTGATCTCTTCCTTTAAATCATTTTCAATTCTGCTTTTAATTATCCGGCCGTATAATCTACTCAGCGAGCTGGTAACAGTAATACCTCTGTAGTTGGAAACATCTTTCTTTTGGCCTTTTTTGAAAACTGGAGTGATATAACCCTGTTTCCATTCTTCAGGAATCTCTCCACCATTTAACAGAAGTGTCATACTTTCTGCCAGTGCCATTTTGAGTTCGGTCGGGCCTGCTTTAATTAATTTTAGCTTTTTATTAATTCTTTAAACTTCAGAAGTTTTTTTGGTTGTCCATAGTGATTGGTCAGTTGTAATATTTTCAGTTAGGTTCAGTAATTGTTGAGTTTTATATTTTCTGATTTTAGTTTGTTAGTCAATCTGAAGGATATCTAGTCCTGTGCCACTTCGATCTTGCTCTGCGTTTATCCCTTAATAAGATTCGAATATGCTGTGGCAAGTTAATATGTCTTGAATTAATGCTTTTATTATTAACAAATGTGTTATTATTTATACTCGTTGTTATAGTTGTAGTAAGGTTTTCTATGTCTTTATCAATATCTTGTTTTGTCTTAAGGAGAATTTTTAAGTCCAGTTTATCTTCCAGATCATCACGAAATTAGTCCCAGTCTACTCGTTCTGTAATCAGTTTAGGAGGAGAAGGTTTAGGAGCAAAGTTTGAATGTAGTAAAAGCAAAACTGGACTATGATCTGACGAAAGGTCATCCAGGGATTTGATAATGGATTGGGAGGAGGAAATCTGGGAGGTGATGAATATACCCAGGATATCGGGACGTTTTTTCAGAGATGTAGGCCAATATGTAGGATTTATGGGCGAGAGGATTGAATAACTGTTGGAAGAAGAAACATGTGATAGGATGCTACCGCGGGAGTTAGATGTTCGACAACCCCATCGTCGGTGTTTAGCATTGTAGTCTCCTCCGCTCCGAGGGATTGAAATAAGGATTCAAGTAGGCTATAAGAGAGGGAATTACCAGGAGGACAGTATACAGCTGAAAGTGTTAGATGGAAAGGACGAGTTGAAAGGATAACAAAAGTTGATTGAATGGCATCAGTTGGAGTAGAAGGGATAAGGGAATGCCATAAAGATTTATGTATAAGGATGTAAGAGCCAGCGTGGGAAGTGTTGTCTGGATGGTCAGATCTATAAGTGATGTAGTCACGTTTGTAGAAATGTGTCCGTTGAGTGAAGTGAGTTTCTGTCAGGAGAGCAATGTCAATATAATTGTCATGGAGAAATATGTCTTGTTCGTCTAGGGGCTTTGTATTCATCGGAAGTTAAACGGGATTTCGGAAAGGAGTCTTGTGAGAAGAGTTATAAGCGGTTTGATAGTCTGTTGAAGATCTATCAGGAATGATGATAGGATAGAGTTGATGTCGGATGATGTTTGGCTGAGAAGTGGATTTAGGTCGTGAGATTGTGATGAGTAATCTATGCGACTAGGATTGTTGGGTGGGGGATGGGTCCAACGTGAGGTACGAGGAGTAGGATTTAAATTCTGTTGGACTTGTGATGGGAGTAGGAACGAGTGGAGCTGGGTGTGGGTGCTCTGGCTGGAGTTTGACACTTAAGGGTAGCTGATAAGGAGGGATTTGCTGACGAGGCTATTGAGGTTGAGTATTAGAGCTTTTGGGCTTAGATTGGGAGGTTTGAGGCGCCTGACGTTGAGGCTGCTTCTTTCTTAATGATGGAAGGCTGACATTGAGAATTTCTTGAATTATGATGAGGATAATCCTTAAGTGTAGAGATGGATGGTTGCTGTTGGACGGCGATGGAAGGTGAAGTCGGCAAAGCTGGGAAAGTTTCTTGATTTTCAGTTTCAGGTGCCTCAGGACAAGTTTTTTGAGCAGGTCCAAGGGTTTTCGTCGTTAAGTTGCGTGATCTCAGTTTCTGAAGATTTTTATATAGCTCACAACCTCTATAGCTTGCAGGGTGGGCTTCACCACAAAGAGTACATGTCGCGGGCTCATCTCTTGGCTTCTGGCAAGTGCCCGAAGCGTGAAGACCGGCCCATTTAACACATCTGGCCTCGTGATGGCAATATGCCTTCGTATGCCCTAAGTTTCGACACTTAGTGCATTGTACTATTAGGGGCTTCTGCCTTGGTTCCTCAAATCGTACAGTCGAGTATACTAAACGTTGAACCTGAAATATTTCATTATTCGTTTTTGCTGGTTCCAAATCTATAAAGAATAATGGAAGTGGATATCTTTCCCTAGGATGTAGTACGGATGCTATGTGCCTGACATTATGATCGATTTTTTCAAGGCCTGTTTTGATGACAGATATGGGAGTGGTTGAATGTAGACCTCTCAGGACCACTCGATACGCCTTGTCCTGTTTCAATTGGTTACAATGGAAGTCGTAGTTTTTGGAAGTTAAATGTCTAATCAATATAGTTTTCTCTAGAGTTCGTGTTTATTTTAATGTCATTGATTTGAGAGAAGCAGCGGAAATTCGGCTGTCCGATTAGTTTTGCGATTTCTTGACCAAACGACAAGAAGTTCTCAATTTTTGAAACAAAAACCGGTAGCGGCTCGGGGTCAGAAAAATCTTGAGGCTTCGGATTTTTGCTTGATAAATTGTTATCGAGAATAGTATTCTTGCTGGCTGAGTGCTTGGTGCAGTTGGCTCTGATTGTGTGGCATTAGATTTACTCCTCGTTTTAGGTGGACATTTTTCTTGTTCTGCTGGCTTATTTGATTTGTTTGATTTATTTTTTGTTTTTTTTTATTTGGTGAGTTGCTTCCCAAACCAGGAGCGGAGTTTCGGACACACTTTTGGAGCGTAAGTCTTTTCAAGTATTGCGAGTCAGTCTCGCTGATTTCTGAAAAGCGTGTCTCGTTCTCCGAGCCTTCACAAGAAGTGTTCTTATCCAAATCCATGATTAGTGCGAGAGAGAGAAAGAGAAAAAAAAAATGTTTTTTAAACCTAATTTTAAAATGAAAATTATAAGATAGCTTCTTAAGAACTAAACTATTTACAAATTATATACACATATAATATAAAATATACAATAATTCATTTCTGAATTAATCAATGAGAAAGTAAAATAAAAGTCTCCTGAAAAAATTAAAAATATAAAGAGAAAAAAAAGAGAGAAAAAAAAAACTTAGATGTCTTGGATTCGAACTGTGAGCAAAGCCGAAGAATGTTAGTATACACAGAGCCTAAGGGATTACGGGCCAATTGGGCTTGCCAAACGAGCACTAATTTATTACTGCTTCATTTGTAATCAATAGTTACTTACCTGAACATATGTGACATAAAATGTACAACTATTTATATAGTCACTGTTGATATAGTCCTACACCAGAATTTTAAATAATAACCACATTACATAGTAACCAAGATAGATCGACGTGAATCTTCAACTGCAATTGCGGCCATGACACTTGCAATAAATTCAATACTAAAAATTTCTTCTCTAAATGTCTGTAATGTCCACAAAGAACATAGGACGGGGTTTCTAGAATAGAGATATGGCGTTAACTACATTGGTGGCTTCGTAACCCAATTTTTTAAATTCTTGTTTAATGATATCGACTGGTGTTCCATGGTGAAAATATTTAACAACAATCCTTTGGCATTTGTCATTGGAATTTGGTAAGTATGGAAGTCGGCGCCTTTATTTCGCAGGCTAGAATTTAATTTTCGATAAACGTCAGGATTTTCTGGGTACACAGTGACACCTTTCAATATAGACTTCGTTTTAAACATATTAGGACCCGTTTCATTTTCTAAAAATGAGATTAATGCATGGTAATTCTCAACACCGTTTATAAAAATTGATGGAGTCTAATCGTTTTGAGGCGCTTTTCTGTTCTTCTGTTTGTAAATTAGTTGTGTTGGTTAGAACCTGAAAACTGGGTTGGGATAGATTCTGTCTGTCATTTTTGAGCTCTTGGCTTGCTCGAATCATTCTTAGGTCTTTTACGACCAATAACCAGTTCCCAGGAGCCGACTTCATTGTTTATATCACTATTTTTAAAGTCCATGTTACTTACCTCAGTTTGAGATGATTCCACCATTGTTGGAGGTGAAATCCGCTCAATCTTTGTTTAATGTTTGTCCTTAGCAATCTTGTCTTGATAAAACACTTTTGTTACCCAAAAATTAGGTATTTACATTTAATTAACACTTTTTTTGGGAGACAAAACTAAATTAACCTTTATTTAACATCAACAGCTCATTAAATAATTCTAGATTCCAAAAATTATTATTTATAAATTTTTCGCCACTCTCCGTTACCTTCTACAACTTTCTATATCAGTTATTATTTTTTTTTTCTGAAATTCTCCGCTTTCCAACGATATATTATAAGTATACCTTCTGACTTGTATTTTCGGAGATACATTTTCGACATGTATAAGCATTCTTATTTTTTTCTCCTTTATTCATTTATCAAATTCTTTCAAAAGTTATATTTAGTATTTTTTCATAATTTTTAATAGTGAGAGATAGTTGATTATTTAAAATAAACCATATTAAAGGTACTTAAGAGGAAGACGCACATAAACATTGGGCATTTAAGACATGTAAAGTGACATTAACGGGGATAAGATAAGATAAGACCTGAATGATATTAAAGAACACTTAATTATACAATGATACACCGTGTTTAATAAAAATTGTTACAGCCGTTTTTGAGAAAATTGTAAAAATGTGTTTCAGCGTTGATATAAAATGGAACTTCCGGTTAGCCGATTTTAAAGGAAAAGTTGCCAGGACATCTAAGGCATAATCTATCTTAAATATGTAATATCAGTTTCGTACGCCTTTTCGGTTGCGAGCTAGAGTGTTCTCATACATAAAGAACAACAAACCATTTTTCGGGACTTGGTTATTTGGACTCAGGGGACCTCAAAACGTGTATTTCCGTTGAAAACGTTTTCAAAATTTTCACGACCTTGGCCTTCTCAACAATACGTCGCCACTCGTCTCGGTCCAATGCGACAGCCCTCCACCGCCTGACACAAACTTGTCTCAAATCCGCCTCAACATCCTCCAGCCAACGGAGTGGTGGCCTTCCTCTCCTTCTTGCTTCTCCAGGTCGCCCATACAATATTTTCCTCGGTACTCGATCCGCTGCTATCCTTTCCACATACCATAACCATCTTATTCGTCCTGCCTTAATGACACTTACGACATCTGCGTCCCTGTAGAGTTGTCGCAACTCCCGATTGTATCGGGACCTCCAAACGTCTTCTTCATAAATCCTCCTAAGAATCTTACACTCCCACTCTCCAAGAGCCCTCTCATGTTTTGCTGAAATAACCCACGTTTCGTTTCCGTATGTGACTACCGGACAATTATTGTTTTATAGATTGCCAATCTGGCATTCCTTGATAGTCCTGAAAACGTGAGTAGTCGTTGTATGACATGAAAAAAGGGATCCCAGGTACTTGAAATCTCTGCATATTGGTAACTCGTGTTGGCCTATGTTTTGTTTCTGATCTTGATAATAGTCTGTGGGCCAGACCCCCCTATCGTGCACCCCTCCCCACATCCCTATAATTTGCATATCGTTGTGTTCCTTGTAACTATTTATTAAAAAAAAGCCAATGTTCCCACAAAAAAAGTTAACGCATTGCCCCAAAATGGCGTCCAAAGATGGCGAATTGAAGACTTTGACTTTAGTTAGATTTTTGGTGACTGAGAATCAGCACTTGGGTTAATTTCCTCATGGTTGGTCTTTTATTAAAGCTGAATAGTCAGAGAATAACAAAACATGAACAAATATTAAAAAATAATTGGCTTAGTCAATAAAAAACACCAGTAAAGTCAAAGTCGTCCATGTTTGGACGCAATTTGGGGGCAATGCGTTCATAGTTACATGCAATGCGTATATAGTTACAAGGAACACAAAGATATGCAATTTATAGGGATGTGGGGAGGGGTGCACGATAGGAGGGTCTGACCCACAGACTATTATCAAGATCAGACTCAAAACATAGGCCAACACGAGTTCCCAGTATGCAGATAGTTCAAGTACCTGGGATCCCTTATGACGGCAGACAATGACGCAGGAGCAAAATAAGGGAAAACGAAATTGAACCCAAAAATAGCCATTTTATCAGCTGGAAAGATTTGTTCGAAGCAATTGGCAAGTCAGATGGTCTGGACAAAGTAAACCGCAACTCTGCATGCTTTAAAGTGGAGATAGTTCCACTTATAGTAATTTGCAACTTCTCTTCCAATGTGTAATTTGAGTGTCTCAACTATATTGCTCTGGCAATCGACATTATTTCTTATTCTAGCTTCTACGATTCTTGAGTACAGTTTCTTTGGTACACCAAACAAGAATGAATCTCGATGGGAATTACATTTTCTAGTATCTCCTTTCTTGTAAGGGTACAAAATGACCTTGTAATGGCCTTCCTAGTTCAATCCACCATTGTTCATACCATCTGTATGCTGATGACTCCCAAATTTATCTTTCCTTTCCGCACACTGAGTTATTAGAAGCGTTTATGAATATTCAGAAAGACCTATATAGGATCAGTGCCTGGGCAAGCTTGAATAAATTAAACTTAAACGCATCAAAAATTCAGGCAATTCTTATAGGTTCCAACTCCCTCCTTAGATCCATCTCCACCCTCCCTTCCTTGATCATTAATGACCAACCAATCTCCTTCTCCTCCTCTGTAAAAAACTTAAGAATTACCATTGATCAAAAACTATCATGGAAACCCCATATTGCTCATATCTCCAGAATGTCAATTGGTACACTTAAACTATTTCATCGTTCTCGTCAGTATCTCCCACAACCTATCCGCAAGCTCCTCGTTTCCTCATTGATTTTCCCCTACTTTGACTATGGCTGTGTGGTATATGGTGGCCTCTCGTTGGAGCTTGAGGACAGACTGAAGAGAATCATGAACTGTTTTTTAAGATTTGTCTTCGGCACTTCGAGATGGTCTCATGTTTCCCACCTATATGTCGAGTCAAAGTGGCTCTTCCCCTCTTCCCGCCGCCTATACTTCCTTGGAAACTTCTTATATCAAACGATCAACTCCCAGTACCCTTCCTATATCTACTGTCTCCTCCAGCCGAAACCTTTAGTCCACTCAATAAAAACGAGATCCCGTGATTCTGACCTCTATATTCCATTACACAAGACAAAAACCTATGACCGTTCCTTCTTAGCCCGCTCCGTCACCTACTGGAATTCTTTGCCACATAACATCCGTCATGCCTCTTCACTGTCAACCTTCAAATACCTCCTTTTCCAATATCTCCTCACATCCCAAACAGACGATTCGCAACCATAAATTTCATTTTATGAACAGAATTTGTGAGAAGTAAATGGTGATGCCTGCAGTTTAAATTTTAACATAAAACAGCAATGATTTTTTTAAATATTATTTTTACTATTTATTTGTATTTTTCTTCACCTCAGGTTGTGCTTTTCTTTTATGTATATATGTATATATTTTATACTTTTTGTCTCTCTGTGTACCAATATGAGTAAGTACGTATATATAGTTCCTTTTTTACCTTTATACCACAATTATTCCTGAGATTTTACTTTATCTTAGTTTTTGCTTATTATTGTATGGATCACTGTAAATATTACTACATTTTGTATTAAATTATGTTTCTATTAGATAGCCTATTGTTTATAAATTGTGCAGTTATGTATATATAGATATGTAATTTCTTTTCTGTCTTTTTTTTCCTTTTTTTTTTCTATCATAATAATAAGTAAATTTAGAGAAGATTATATGTTCGTTTATATATGTATGTATGTGTATGTGTGTATGTATGTGTATATGTGTGTGTGTGTGTGTGTGTGTGTGTGTGTGTGTGTGTGTGTGTGTGTGTGTGTGTGTGTGTGTGTGTGTGTGTGTGTGTGTGAGTGTGTGTGTGTGAGTGTGTGTGTGTGTATGTATGTATGTATATAAATATATATATATATATATATATATATATATATATATATATATATATATATATATATATATATATATATATATGTGTATATATATGTGTATATGTATGTATGTGTGTACATGTATATGTATGCATGTGTGTGTTTGTATATATGTGTGTACAACAAAAGCTAACACTTCAGAACCAGAACCCTAGCCACAACCAGGAACTTCTTCGCAAGAAATAGAGGTTATAGGGATCGAAGAATCCTCTTTCTTTACTCCAAAACCCTACCAAGCGCTTCAAAATAACCGAGAGGTAATGGAGTCTGCAGCTATATCCACAGAACCAAGGCTTCCTCCGATATTTGTGAAAAATATCAAAAATTTCCAGTTGTTCTGCATCCCACGGGCGGATCTACGGGGGGGGGGGAGCTTTCGGACAGAAGCCCCCCCCCAAAATGGTAAAATATAGCCATGTTTTATCGTAAAAAATATTAAAAAAGTATCTCTTAAAGTATTAATGTTTGTGCAATTACATTTAAAAGGGTTTTAGGAATCACTTAGACACCATTTCATACAGGTCGTTAGTTTCTTTCTTTTTTTCCAAAGTAATTATCGTTATTTTTATGAAAAAGACAGCTTTCGGGCTGAAGCCCCCCCCAAAATCAAATCCTGGATCCGCTAGTGCTGCACCCAACTAAAAATAAATCTGCTCTGGCAGTTATTTATGCCTTAACAGGGCCAACGATGTAAAATTACACCAGATGCTGCTGAAACCTACCTAATAATAGTGAAGTACCTTTCACAAACGAATGCGAATTTTCATAAATACCAGCTTAGGCAAGAGCGATCGTTATGAGTAGTAATAAGAAATTTACACTCCTCAACCCCAACTGAAGTTACAGACGACTAACGTGAAACCCTCATACTAGACTTAAAAGACGGGAACTTAACCAACGATACGGCCAACTAGTAGTATATATACTACTAAATAGAAAATCTAAAGTCTCTATTGAAAATAAAATACTTATCTACAAGAGAATACTGAAACCTACTTGGACTTATGGACTTGAAGTGTGGGAAACAGCAAAATTTTTTAACATCAAACGCATTCAATCCTTTCAATCCAAAGTCCTTCGAACAATAGTCGATTCTCCTTTCTATGTAACCAACAAAACCCTACACCATGACCTTAATATCCCATTTGTCCTGGACCTTATCCCAGCATAATTCTCCAAATTTCACCAGAACCTTACCCATCATCCAAATCCCTTTGCACAATCCCAGTCCAGCACATCTCATCCCTATAATTCTCCAAGAAGGTTAAAACGGCAGTGGCTCCGTGACCTTTTATAGTTTGTAAATACTGGAGTTCTGGCAATGACCAGATTCTCCACTCACGACATTAGTGTATGTGGCTAAAGCACTCTTGCTCAATCTCCACTGGACTTAGCTCTAGTGACGCGGTTGAGAGAGAAGTGCAGGGATTTCCTGGAGTCATGCTTTTCCGTCCACAGTTGGAGGGACAAGTCTGGTTTGACTCTCGCCAGATTGTAAATATTGTATATAGGTATGTATGTGTTCTTTTTATTTATTTATTTTTAGGTTATTTTATTCTTATTTATTGTATATATATTACTTTATTTATTGTATATAGAGTGTGAATGAGATCTCTGAACACTATTATAAATATCCTTGAGACAGATTGTAACTTTTTTTCAATAAAATTTTTTTTTATTACACTACAATTAAATGATTGCATTAATATTTGTTCGTTAATAAAACCAATATAATGTACAGAAAACGTTATTATATCACTATAACTAAGCCATTTATGGATAGGACGGTGTGGTAGAGGCTTGTAGGCACCTACGCCAGCACTGTTCTTCTCCTGCATAAGTGCATTTTCTACGGAACTGCTTCAAATATTTTTTTAATAATTAGTGTTTTAGAAAGTGAAATATATTCTCCAGATGTTTTATTTGAGCAAATTTTGAGTTATTGTAGGCCCTTTAATTACAAACGATGCTTTATTTTCAACTTGAAAATTTCGTTGTTGAAATATTTTACTTTACTGGTGTTTTTTATTGCCTAAACCAATAAACTACTAAACTATTCAGCTTTAATAAAAGACCAATCATGAGGAAATTAACCCAAGTGCTGATTCTCAGTGACCAAAAAACTAACTAAAGTCAAAGTCAAGGAGCTCATCCCAAACTTCATCTCCACCATATTTGAAAAGTTCAGCCTGAACTCCGTCTATGCCTGGCGTCTTATAATTCTTCAGACTCTGCACAATTTTCATTATTTCCTCTTTGTCGGGAGGAACGTCGTCGTCGGCCACTACCTCGGAGTCAATTTCTACTTCTATTCCATTAGGCCTTTCTGCGTTTTCTGTTCTGCGCCGGTTAAGCAGCTCCCGGAAATGCTCCCCCTATCTGCCAATAACTGCTTCCTTGCCAATCAAAAGGTTTCCCTCCTTGTCTTTAGCAAAATTAAGACGAGGTTTATATCCACCCTTAACTTCTCTTACACCTTTGAAGAAACTCCTGGAGTCCTGTGCATTGAAATTCTCTTGTTGATAAGTTCTCATTACCTTTCATTTTCTCTTGTCAGATAACCCTTTCTTCTAACGACATGTCTTTTTGGCTTCTTTCTCTTTTCTTTGCATTCTTGGGCAGCAGATATGGTAAGCCGTTGAAGCATTCTTCTTCTCGCTTCATTCCATGTGCATGAACCTCCTTGCATCTACCTGGGTCTTGCATTCTTCATCATACCAGTCATTTCTTGCTGGTTTCTAAACTTCATCAAGCTCTTCTGCTGCTGCGTTTTCAAGGGCTTCTTTCATCTGTGTCCACCTTGAGACGATGTTATGTACTTCCTGGTGATTGGTGAGCTTCTCAGTAACATTGGTTATAAATCTCTGCCTCACATTTTCTTCTTTAAGACGCTTGACGGAAAATCGTGGCGCAGGTTTCTCAGCTCTTTCCCTTGTTCTTAATGCAATCTTTTGTCGGTATTTCACCCTCATCAAAAGAGGGTCTGAACCACAGAGCTCCACGAAAGCTTCTCGTGTCTTGCCTGGATCAGCATATGATCAATCTGGTTGCATGTTTGCCCATCTGCAGATACCCAAGTCTCCTTGTATATGTTTTTATGAGGAAAGTAGGTACGGCTGACTGACATGTTCCTTTCCATAACGAAGTCTACTATTCTAAACCCATTGTCATTGGTTTGGTCATGCTTACTGTGGGGTCCTATGGTGGGTCTAAAGAAATCTTCCTTACCTATTTTTGCGTTAAGATCACCCATTATTATCTTCACATCATGACCATAATGGAGAGGTGGAGAGAGTATTTTAAAGAGCTGCTAGAAGGAACAGATTGGAACTTAAACGAGATCCAGGTTCTAGAGGAGGATTCCTTAGAAGAGGACGACTACAATGATGAAGAAGAGTTGCTGGAATCCATAGCCAATATAAAACTCGGCAAGTCGGCGGGACTGGACGGAATCACTCCGGAAATGATGAGGTTTATGGGAAGTAAAAGCCAGGAAATGTTTCTCCATCTTGTGAACCTGGTCTGGAAACAGAAGAAGATCCCGAAGGACTGGAAAGTCGCAGTCTTAGTGCCAATATATGGGAGACAACAGGGACTGCAACAACCATCGAGGTACCTGCGCCTTAGTGTTCCCAGTAAAATATACTCAAAAATCCTAGAGGCAAGGGTCAGAAGCACCGCAGAATCCAAGATTGGAGAGGAGCAGTATGGATTCAGAAGTCAAAGAAGCACACAGGATCTAGTTTTCACTATGCGACAAATCACAGAGAAGCTTGTCGAGAGGGGAAAGGAACTCTCATTATGCTTTGTAGATCTCTGCAAAGCCTTTGACCGGATTAGGAAAAAGGATATAATTGTGGCTCTAGAGAAAAAAGGTGTAAATAATAGACTTAAAAGGGTCGTAAGCAGTTTATACGGAAATACGAGGAATCTTGTTAGAACAAGAAGCCATACCTCTCGAGAGTTCAAAACAACACTGGGCATACGACAGGGTTGTAGCCTGAGCCCACTTCTTTTCGTACTGGTTCTCGACCTGGCGCTGGAAAAAGCAAAACAGAAGATGCGAAGTGTTCAGTTGGGTCACAGAGATATGCAGCCTACTCTATACTCTCTGCTGGCGTTTGCGGATGACCTCGTCATATTGGCCCAGAATGACCGTGACCTCCAGAACGATATTAATATCCTAAAGGAAGATTTAAGAAAAATCAATATCAAAATTAACCCTCAGAAGACGAAATGCATGCGCATTGGAAAAAAGCCTCATAGGGTTATGAGGGTATTGAGGGTCGACGGTGAGATTTTAGAGCAGGTGGACAGTTTTAAATACTTAGGTGCCCAACTCAACGAAAATGAATATATTGACGAGGAGGTAAGGCAGAGAATAGGAGCTGCTGGAAGAATGTTCGGATCGGTTAGGAAAGGCTTTCTGAACCGAAAAGAGGTGACCAAGGAAACGAAGATGACGGTCTACAGATCAGTATTCCTTTCCTATACTGACGTATTCTTCCGAATCCTGGACACTTACTTCGAAATACAGGAGCCAGATCCAGGCTCTAGAGATGCGATCACTGCGAAAAGTGGAGGAAAAGACTAGACGAGACAGAATTCGCAATACTACAATCCGTGCCAATCTCGACGCCAAAGCGGTCGAAACCACTATAGAAGAACACAAGTTGAGATGGTTTGGACACCTTCTCCGTATGGACCGGAACAGAGTCGCACGGAAGACATATGAGACTCGCGTGCAGGGTAGGAGACCAAGAGGAAGAACCAGAATCTCCTGGGAAGAAAGCGTGTGAGATGCATTCCAGAAACGAGGTTTGGAATGGAACAGGAGACGAGAGCTGGTACTGGAAAGGTCCAGCTGGTCCAAGCTCTACAAGAAGCAACCTCACACTGCATAGGCGGTAAAGAGGAATATGACTATGATGATGATGATGACATCATGACCAGGCATCCAAGGCTTCGTAAAAAGCGTCTTTTATCTCTTCATCGGCATCTTCTATTGGAGCATGGGCGTTAATGATTGAGATGTTAAATAATCTCCCTTTTAATCTTATCGTGCATATTCTCTCGCTCACGTCTTAAAATTTCAGGAGGCATCTTTTATTGTATTTCTTAACATGAACCCCGTCCCTATTTGGTTACGCCTGTGTCCGCATTTGATAAGCAGATAATAACTTAGTTGGACCATTGGAATATCCTTCCAACCTATCTCCTGAACAGCTGCCACATCCACGTTATACGGAAGCAACTCCGCCTCCAAATTACGACTCTCTCCGACGTGGAAGAGACTATTGAGAGATGTTAAGGATATTTCTAGTCCAAGCTTGGGTCGTAGCAATAGATCAGTACGGCTATGTTTCTGTTGATTATTCGTAACAATGCCATTTTTTCCGGGACCGGATAGTTAGTCCGATGCCCAACCCCCAAACTGAAGGGCCAGTAAGATTTTCTAGGATGGGCCTTCTTCCCATAGACGGCTGTCTTCACTACGACTGTAGAGTCACGTCCACCCTCCTGTTATGAACCCAGTCCCATAGTACAGGTTTGCCTTGAGGCACTTCCATCGTTTAAAAGGAGATGCCCTGCTGCCCCATCCTGACAGGCCCGGGACCCAGGTTACCCCCAGGCCACCCTGTCCAGATCCCCTCTCTCGTTGATCACCTACCCAGGTCCTCCGCAGGGATTAGTTACCACTACCATGACCCGAGTTGCTAGGCTTAACGGGGCTCACCGCGTAAAGGTGAGGCTACTCCTACGAGTTGAGAAGAGCTGCTATGTGGCCATTTGTGTCCCATATTCTTTTAGTTCCCCATTTGGGCCCCTCTTACGCTCACACTTACTATATATTACATATATAGGTAAGTAAAAATGAGATAATTAAATATTTTAAAAGTGTAGCACAGAAAGGTTTCGGTCATTCAAAAAAAGTTTTCCAATTGGGGCCAATATAGCTTTCTCACCGTTTTCATTGGCTCCACACTTACTTATATCTCAAGATTTACTATTATTGATACTTCTTTTACTTATTCTCAACTTTCTTCTAGCTTTGAGCCAAATCGAACGACCCGTGTGCAACCGAAAATACTGTACTGCTACGTATCGATTTGGTTTTTATAGATTTCTATAACGGGATGCCACTGGATAATTATTGAAGATAATTATCCAGAATTAATTAATAAAATATTAGTTAAACAAATTATGTCATTTGACATATTGGTCCTTGATTAATTTATTGGATTACTTCTCACAAAGGCTTGTTGTGTGTTTATCTGTTCTCTAATGACCAAACTTTATCTGTGCTTATAATGATATCAATAGGTGGCATTATCAAAATAATTTTTATGCACACATTTTTTTTATTAAAACACTTTATTCAGAAATATTACAATTTGTCACAGTTTAAGGACACTTATAGAGTTCAGAGATTGCATTCATACCGTATATACAAAAATATAAATAAATAAAGTAATAACAAAAGAATAAGAAAAAAGAACAAAAGAGTAAAGAAAAAAAAGTATATATATATACATAAGTAAATAAAAATAGAAATAAAAGTAAAAAAAACACCTTATATAAAACATACCTATATACATTATTTACAATTTGCCAGGTGATCTCCGAACCAATCCTGTCCCCTCCACATGTGGAGGGAAAAGGGAGGCTTAGGAGATCCCTACGCTTCTCCCTCAGCCACTTCACTGGTATTTTAAACCAGCGAAGGATGAGTAAGAGCGCTATAGCCACAGACACTCATGACTTGAGAGGAGAATCTGGCCATTGCTAGAACTCCAAAATATCCATATTTACAAAAGGTCTCGTGGCCACTGCCGCTTTAACCTACGAAGGGGATGGTAGGGATGGGTGGTGCTTGATAGGAAATAGGGATTGTACAACGGGATTTGGGTAATGAGAAAGGTTCTGGTGAAATTTTGAAAATTTGGCTGGGATAAGATCAAGAATAAATGGGATATTAAGGTCATGGTGTAGGGTTTTATTGGTTACATAGACTATTGTACGGAGGACTTTAGACTAAACGGATTGAATGCGTTTGATGTTAGAAAATTTAGCTGTTCCCCATAGTTCTAGTCCGTAAGTCCAGATGGGTTTCAGTATTGTCTTGTAGATCAGTAATTTGTTTTCACCAGAAAGTTTAGATTTTCTATTCAGTAGTCTATATAGCTGGCCATATCGTCTGTTAAGTTCCTGTCTTTTAAGTCGAGTATGTGGATTCCATGTTAGTCGTCTGTCTAAGAGAAAGCCAAGATACCGGACTGTATCTGAGAAAGGAAGCTAGATGGAGTTAAAATAAACTGGAGGGCAGGTATTACGCCGAAGGGTGAAGGTAATGTGTTTACATTTAGATTCGCTTACCTTGATGCGCCATTTCTTACACCAGTGTTCAATCAGGAAGAGGTGCCTTTGTAAGTTTGCGGACGCTGTTTCAGGATCTGAGTTGGAAGAAAGGATAGCAGTGTCATCAGCGAAAGTTGCCAGGAGGGTATCGGGATGGACAGGAATATCAGCGGTAAAGAGAATGTAAAGGATGGGGCCAAGACGCTGCCTTGAGGAACGCCAGCCTCAATTGAGTAACAGTCGGAGAATTCGGTGCCACAGCGAACTCGGAAGGAGCGGTCGGAAAGATAGGATCGGAGTAGTAGGTATAAGGACTGTGGTAGGTGGATTTTAAGCTTGAAGAGTAATCCGGCGTGCCATACCCGGTCAAAAGCTTGCGCTATGTCCAGAAATGCACCCGAACAATACTGCTTGCTTTCTAGGGTTGAGGATATATGGTCAACAACTCGGAATCCTTGTTGGACAGTGGAATGTTGGGAACGAAATCCGAATTGATGAGTGGGAAGGTTATAGGATTCAATTATAGGTAGGATTCGTTTCAGTAGGATCTTTTCAAAAATTTTTGAGAGGATTGGGAATAAGCTAATTGGATGCTGTATTGTTGCAAGGTTTGCCTGGTTTCAAGAAGAGGACGATGGTGGAATGTTTCCATAAAAGAGGGAAGTGGGTAGTTCGTAGGACGCAATTGTATATATATGTAAGAAATATGATGGCTTTAGATGGAAGTTGTCGAAGGATCTGTGGGGTTAGAAGGTCATATCCAGGAGATTTGCGAGGAGTGATTTTCCGTAAAAGGTATTTGACCTCAGAGGGATTAACAGCTTTAGGTGGTAAGGAGAGTGGAATAGGTATTGAGAGGGATTCTTCTACTTTTACTGTGTGGCTGGGATGGGATTCCGGATGAGGAGCGAAAGTATAGGAAAGGTGTTTGGCAAATTCTTCGGCTTTATCTTCATCAGATGCTGTCCAGGAGCCATCATCTCGTCGAAGAGGGTGGGAAATATGATGGGATTTGAGGATTTTTCTGGTGATATTCCAAAGGGAATTATCATGAGCAGAGAGTGTGGTAAGGTAGGAATTGAATGATTGGGATCTGAAGGTGGCTAATTCTTGTTTTAATTTTTTACAGTGATAATTGTAGGAGTGGCGGTCGGCTGAATGTCTGGTACGTTGCCATAATAATCTGGCACGGCGTTTTATGTGGATTAGGTCAAGGAGGTGTTGAGGTAAATTATGTTTCTTAAGGATTTTTGAGGAGTGATCAGGGGAGGAAGCAGTCCAGACTGCTTCTTGAATTTTGGTAGTGAAGGAATGTACTGCATTGTCCAGGTCTTCAGGGGTTTTCAGAGTTACTCTGAGGTAAATTTTATCGGAGAGGATTTGATGAAAGAGTTTCCAGTTAACTGGGCCTCTGATGAAGGACGGAGGAGAGGGTTTAGGAATAGGAGCTAGTGATACTTGGAGTATTAATGGGCTGTGGTCTGAGGAAAGCTCGTCAAGACGGGCAACGGAATGGTTGAGAGCACCTAAACCACTATGGATAAAGAAATCGAGGATATCGGGATTACGGTTAGGATCAGTGGGCCAGTAGGTAGGTGAGTTGGGTGGAAGAAGGGTAAAATTTTGGGAATTGAGTACAGACAGCAATGTTCGACCACGAGAATTCGTGGTTCTTGAACCCCATTGTTGATGCTTGGCGTTTAAGTCTGCACCCAAGATGAAATGATGTCCTAAGGAAATGAGGAAGGAACTAAATTGGATATTGGAGATGGATTGGTTTGGAGGGCAATACGCTGATGCAACGGTAATAGGAAAAGAGAAGGTTTTGATTACGACTGCGGTGGATTGTAGGAAATCGTGTGTAGGCAGCGGGAGTAGGTGATGGGAGAGGGATTGGTGCACAATGACTGCAGTACCGGCATGTGCTCTACCGTCAGGATGGTCGGTACGGTAAGTTATGTATTGTGTTATTTTTAGGAGCTGTTTTTTAGTCAGTCGAGTTTCCGTTATTAGGGCTACATCTACGTTCTTGTCTTCTAGTAAGGCTGTTAGTTCGTGTATGTGATTCCTAACACCATTCGCATTCCAAAGGAGAATGGATATGGGTTTGATGGAAGTCATTTAAGGATTTTTTAAAGGAGGGATAAGGTGAGATACTAGGTTAATGAGAAGTGATATCAGTGGGGTAACAAGGGATTTAAATTCTGAAAGAAAGGATGTCAATAAGCTGATTAGATCTGTAGCATTAGGCGGTGGAGGAACATATTGGATTTGATGTTGGTGAGGTTTTTGTTGATTTGGTTTGAGTTTGTTGTAGATTGGGGTTGAGTTTGTTCTTGCGACAGGGCCTCACATTCATTAGTCGGGTCTCTACCCCCAAGTAGCTTGGCAAAAGAAACCTTAGAGTTCACAATTTTAGCGGGTCCTCTTCTTGGTTTAGGTGTATCATCAGGGTCCCTGGGTTTCATATATCTCGCTTTAAGATTTTTATAAATTTGGCAGCCTTTGTAGTTGGCTGGATGGCCTTCCAGGCATAGGGCACAGACTGGTGGTTCTGTAATTGGTTTATTACACTCGCCGCCAGACTTGTGTGTTTTACCGCATTTCACGCAGCGTGGGTAAGTGGTGGCAATAAGACTTTGTGTGGCCATATGCTTGGCAATTATGGCACTGGATGAACTCTCTTTTTGGGTACGGTTTTTCGACCTTTACGCTGGTGTAGAAAATTCTATTCACATCGTATATTTTTTCGATCCCAGGCGATGGCTCTAGATCGACGAAAAATAAGGGCAATGGGATTTTATTCTTTACACCTGGAATTCTTTATTTTCTTTTAATACATTGATTATCTGACGTATTTTGAACCCTAACGCCGTTAACTCTTCTTTAATCACTTCTGTTGGGGTTGAGGAGTGTAAATTTCTTATTACAACTCGTAGTGCTCTTTCCTGCTTCAACTGGTATGTGTGAAAGTCCGCGTTTGTGTCTGTTAAATATTTTACGATTTTTCGGTACGCTTCAGGTGTGGCCGGTATTATTTTTGTATCATTTATTCTGTTTAGGCATGTATAGCTACCTGGGGAGATTTTATTAAGTTGAGTACACAACAACTGGAAATTTCTCAAATTTTTGACAATGATAGGAGGTGGGCGTGGTTCTCGGGGTATAGGTGCATCTTCCATTTCTTCCCTGTCATTTTCAAGCACCTGGTATGGATTAGGTGTAAAAAATGGAGATTCCATTTCTTGTGAAGACGTACTTGGCAGTGGTTGAGACACAGATACTTGAGTGTTCGCTGGAGGAGTTCCGGGGGGTGTTAATCGCTTACTACGACGTGTTTTCTGTTTAGGCGGTGAATTACGAGGGGTAGAGCCAACTGAATGGGACCTTTTAGTTGACTTTACTTGGTGATAATATCGCATATATAAAAAAAAAGAAAGGGAAAAAAAATAAATAAATAAAACTACGTCTGCGTGTTAATATGATGGATGAACCGCCGACTGTGGACCAGTCAGTTACGTGGCTGGGCCACAACTGGAGTGGGGAGCCGTCAGCTGTTATGGCTATAGAGATTAAGCCTATAGACGCTAAACCACTAAATTCACTGTCTGTAATAGTACACAGTAAATAATAACACTACTCACTGTGGTGTTAGTCCATTGTTGTTGTTTTGATGTCTGCTTAACTAGTTTTTTTTTTTTTTTTAAAGTAAAACTGAGAACTTATTCTACTAAAAAATAGTAAAACTGTGGGACACGACGTGAAATGTGGGTATTCAAATCAAGCGCATGCGCAGAACTTATGCACAAATTATGTTTATTTACAAATTATATAATAAAGACTGTTATATACATTATATTTACAAAAATTAATAAACTAAACAATTGGTTGTGAAGGCATGATTCAGATGGATGAAATTTAAAATTACATTGTCATTAAATATTTAAACATGTTTAAAGAAATTGTTGGGAATTACTTATCTATACTGTTATGCGAAGTGCGAAGTTGAGATCATCAATGTTCAGGTAGGTCTTCAACAGTCCTCCAACCAGATAAAAACATCGGGGACCTCTTCAGGGCCGGGCAGTCGCATCCGGCCATAAGCCATAAGACTTCTTCTCTATCAGCCTCTCCTCATCCAGCTGTCCTCGCTTCCTTCCCAGCTTGAAGTCCCCTCAGCTGAGTCCCAAAAAGAAGTGTCTTAGTTCTAGTCCTATATTTCCCACCTTTCTTCATCCCCCTCTCTTTTGGTAGTCTTTTCTGGTAGTCTGGCTGAATATTCCTAGCCTAAGGGATGACCACGCCCTCTCCCCCAGGCCAAGGTATTCCACTAACCAGGTATATTTTAAGTATTTCTGGAAGGTGTTAATTTTCTTTGGATCCTGTTTAAACATAAGACTGGTCCTTAGGTGTTTTTGGCCGACTTGTGTCGTCAAGTACTTCTATTGCTAGTGAGTGTGCTAAGAATATTCTCAAGAGTGCTAAAAGATTACCTCAGGGGGTTATCAGATATCCCGACCACTATTTAAGTAACCAAGTACAATAGGTAAGTAACTAAGTACAAAAGGTTGGGTCGGGGGTTTCAGGTACCCGCCCAGTTGTTAGAAATTATTTTTAAATATTATTAATTACAATTAGGCTAAGTTCAATACATAGCATTCTCACCGGCTACGAAGAAGAAAAAATGGCAATCGGAGTTTGAAATTTTTTCTTAATTGCAATATGATTGTTTAACATAATTTACAAGAAAACTAATGGCGATATTTTTTCTTTTCAATCCATTCCTTACATTACCATCACATCTATATATCAATATTTTACCTAACTCTAGTAATTTACATATTTACAATGACTGTACATTGGGATTGTTCCCCATACAATGATTGTTCCCCATACAATGATTGACAATGATTGTTCCCCATACAATATGTACAATAAGTAAGTGTAATTGGTCATTTGGCAACTTCAAGGAGGTATAGCGCTAGTTTTATTAAATTAGCATTTCTTACTAAACCTAGCATTTATCAATGTTTTTACACGTTGATAAACCTGACTATAATTTCCTCTTTGTACGTATGCTATTCCAATTACAAATACCTATAAGTTATCATACTATATACTACTATACATATATACAAATATTTTAATACTAAAGTTAATTATTTACATATATACAATTGTCTTGGTGGGTCTGAGGTAGCTGATAGGCCTTTGCCGCCTTATTGACTAATGTCACACTTTTCTACCCGTCCCCCTGTGTTACACTGCCAAACAGGACTACCATTCCCAATTTTAAATATTTTCTTTTTAAAAAATATTTTATGGCAAGTCATTTTAACATAGTAAAAATATTTGTATTCATCAATTCAAAGAATATACTGGTTTTGTCATGCAGTTGATTATTCTTTGATTAGACTCGATATACATATTTTCCATAGTTCTATAGAAGAAATAAAATATAATCCCAGGGTGAGTTAAATCAAACCTAACGAACAATTCGTTTCGGACCCCACTGTTCACCTTTTGGTAAATCACAAATCCATGAGTGTAGAATAATATTATGGAAGGTCTAATGATTCATTTATTTTTTAATTCTTGTTTAAAAATTATTATTTAATTCTTTATTTAATTATTCTCTAACTGGTACTTTTCTTTTTTTTGTAGTATTTGGTCTCTTTTATTATTTTAAAATTCCGTCTATATATATATAGCATTTCCAAGTCAATTTCAACCATTTCCAAATCAAATTCAACCTTTTCCAATTCAAATTAAACCTTTTCCATTTCAAATTCAACCTTTTCCAAGTCAAATTCAACCTTTTCCATTTCAAATTCAACCGTTTTCATTTCAAATTAATGTTTTAATTTTTTGTAAATTTTATACAATATTATCGAAGGCATAGCTTTTGAAAAATACAAAAAAAAAAAATTGATAACGCGGTTGCATATCCATTTATTTTAACATTTTAGATTTTTTCAGTGTAATATTTCTATGTCATATTTAATTATTTCCATGTCAAATTCAACCTTTTCCAAGTCAAATTCAACCTTTTCCATTTCAAATTCAACCGTTTTCATTTCAAATTAATGTTTTAATTTTTTGTAAATTTTATACAATATTATCGAAGGCATAGCTTTTGAAAAATACAAAAAAAAAAAATTGATAACGCGGTTGCATATCCATTTATTTTAACATTTTAGATTTTTTCAGTGTAATATTTCTATGTCATATTTAATTATTTCCATGTCAAATTCAACCTTTTCCAAGTCAAATTCAACCTTTTCCAGATCAAATTAAACTTTTTCCAAGTCAAATTCAACCATTTCCATTTCAAATTAAACCTTTTCTAATTCAAATTCAACCGTTTTCATTTCAAATTAATGTTTTAATTTTTTGTAAATTTTATATATTTTTTTAAATAATGGCCACTATGAAATTCTATTATTATGCTCTCCTAAGTAGAATTTTCAATTACGGATATCGATTTATTGTTTCTATTCGGATTTATTAGGGACTAGTATTATGCTGTCCTGTACCTAGTTTTGAAAATAACCTCCATTTTAAGATTATGTGACTGCATTTCGAATCATTTAAGTTTTTTTGACTTATTCGATATAAGAGTGTATTTTTATGTTTCCCGATCAGTAAATTTTGAAAATGACATCCATTTTATATTTACGCCACTGTGTTTTGACTTATTTAAGTTTTTAGAATTTATCCAATATAAAGGTCTACTTTTATGTTTCTGGAGCCGTAGATTTTGAAAACGACCTCCATTTTAAGATTAGGCCACCGCTTTTCGACTTGTTTGAGTTTTTAGGATTTTTTTCATATGAGGGTTTATTCTTATGTTTCCGGATCCCTAGATTTTGAAAACGATCTCTATTTTAAGATTAAGCCACCGCGTTTCGATTTCTTTAAGTGTTTCTAATTTTTATCATAAAAGAGTGTATTCTAATGTTCCCGGAGTCGTAGATTTTTGAAAATGACCTCTATTTTAAGATTACACCACTACGTTTCGAATTATTCAAGTTATTCGAATTTATCCAATTCAAAGGTCTACTTTTATGATGCCGGTATCCTTAGTTTCCTTAATTTTTAAAACGACTTACATTTTAAGATTAGGCCACCGTGTTTCGGTTTTTTAAGTGTTTTTGATTTTTCCTTCGAATAAAAAACAAAATACGAAGGATTAATTTATTTTTCAATAAATAAATAAAAATATTTAATCGAAATAAATAAAATATGTATTGTCGCATTTTTAATTTTAATTTTAGATCATAAAAATTTAATTCTATATTTGAATTGAAATATTTCAAGCACAAACATCTTTTGGAAGTGAGATCGTATAGGCGAAAGTACCGAAAGGCACAAACTATAATTTTGGAAACTTATTCCCAAAAAAACTACCACCTCTCCAAAACCAAAGTTGGAAAGTGAAATGTCAGGAACTAAGGAACCGAAGCCTCCCGATATCTTCTCCATCTGCTCAAGACGGCCAGGAACATCATGGGTAAGAAAATATATCGAAGTATCTTTTGCAGATGAAGATAAGACTTTCCTAAACACAAGCCCATTCAAAGTTTTGCTCCGCAAACAAAAGTGAAGTTTTTAAGAAGTGGCAAAGTACTACTAGAAGTGGTCAATGAAAAGGATTTTTTTAATCTACAAAATATCAAGAAATACGAAAACTCAGCCTTGAATTTCACTTTCCACCCTTCTTTGAATTACACAAAAGGAATAATAACCTGTCCTGAGTTCAATATCTGTTCAGAACAAGAACTTAAAGAAGAGCTACGTGACGAAGGAGTCGTGGAAGTGAAAAGAATTTTTAGAAGGTCAGGAGAAACGAAGGTACCAACATCATCGATTATCCTAACTTTCGAGAAGCCCGTGTTACCGGATCATCTTAAACTTAATTTTATAAACATAAAAGTAAGACCCTATAGCCCAAATCCTATAAGATGTTTTAATTGCTTCTCATTCAACCACGTATCGGCGAAATGCCAACGTAAAGTCTGTGGCAAATGTGGGCTTACTCAACACGAAGATCAGTGCAGCCAACCACTGAAATGTGTTAACTGTTCTGATCAATCCTGCGTGGTCTCGAAACTGTCCTGCATTTCTGAAAGAAAAGGAAATTCAAAAGGTAAGGGTAACCGATAGAGTACCCTATCCGGTGGCCAAAAGAATAGTTGAAAATAAAACACCTACAGTTCTTCCTCTGGGCAGCTTTTCTAAGATTGTGTCCACTCCAGCACTTAGTATCGAAATAATCCAACAAATAGGGAAACTTTCTTCAATTATTGAAGGTTTAGTTGAGAAAATCGAAGTTTTAGAGAAGAAGTTAAATAATAAAAACAATACATCAACGAATCCAATTACTTCAACAACAAGTCTTCCTTCTAGCAGTCACCATGATCCCAACGAACCGGAACAAGATAAAAAAGGTAACTTGCAGATAAATGAAGGCCTACAAAACATAACCGATAGTAGAAATACCTCTAACATCCAAATTACCACAGAAACTAAAACCTCTAACATTCAAATTAACACGGAAAATAAAACTCTGACCGATTCATTACTACCTTTGAAGAAACTTGTAGAATCACCTGACAAAAACTATCCTCTTTCCTTCATTCAATTACACACATTTTTAGAAACCATTGTAATCACAAAAGACCCGGTATCGGCAGCACTAGACTTAACCAATGACCTCGATTCCATCATTACTATGTTTTCAGATTTATACTCAGTTCTTCCAACAAAAAGCTTAAAGAGCAGATTTACTAAAGTCATAAACACCTTGGAAAATTACCTTACAAACACTTCTGTTAGTGAAAACACTCACATTTAACTTTTCTAGTACCCCATAACTAGATTATAACTTATAACATTAAATCATATGATTATTTTAAATTGGAACTGTGATGGTGTATATCGTCACTATAATGACCTACAGTTGTTGATTTCTAATTATAACCCCAAACTATTATCTCTTCAAGAGACCCATCTAAAAGAAAACCAAACTATTTTAAAATCTTTATATAATTCTATTTACAAAACAGTCCGTCGTACTGCTCATGCTAGCGGAGGAGTTTCTCTTGCCATTAAGAAAGGCATCAGTTATACTGCTATTAATTTATCCTCCAAATTGGAAGCAGTAGCCGTTGTCGTTCATCTTCCAGTTCAGTTTACGATATGTTCTATTTATCTACATCCCTCAGAAAATATCACATATAATGATTTTCGAGATCTATTACTCGAACTTCCTCTTCCATTCCTTCCTCTTCCATTTCCAGTCCGACTTGGGGCATCAATCATCGAACTGATGGAAGGGGTAAAATAATAGACTCTCTTATAGATGAATTTTCGCTCATACTCTGCAGCCCCTGTGAGCAGTCTTTCTATAGCCGAGCCCACCAAACCTGGACTTCTATTGATCTCTGCTTAGCCTCTCGCTCATTTCCTATAATTCCCCAGTCTTACTTCCATTGTGATCTTGCAGGTAGTGATCACCTACCTCTTTTGCTTTCACTGCAAATTGACCCGTTTCTTCCACAGTCTATCGGGAAATGGAGGATAGACAAAGCCAATTGGGAGAATTTTACAAAAGCTTGTAGCGATAACTTTAGACATTTTGAAATTTCCTCATCTCACAGAGAAAATCTTGAAAGGTTTGCCTCAGTAATTGTTCAAATTGCTACCCTCTCGGTCCCTAAAACCAAACCATCTAAATATTTAAGAACGGTTCCTTGGTGGACACCCGAATGTCGTGCTGCTTTGACGAAACGGCATAAAGCTTTAAAAATTTTAAAAACACGTCCATCATTAAGTAATTATATCAATTACCATAAAGCCAGGGCAGAAGCGCGGTGGATTATCAACCAGGCAAAAAGAAATTGCTGGACAAAATTTATATCTTCCATCTCAATCGGAATTTCAACGAAAATAGTATGGAATAAAATAAAAGCCATAAAAGGCAGACAAATTAACAATATTCCGCGATCGATAGCTTACAATGGAAAAATTCTTACCGAGCCTAAGGAAATAGCTAGTGGAAAGTGCATTTGACTCATGCTGGAGAAACAAAATTCTAAAATCCCATCAGGATTGGGGATTCTCGGGCAATATTCTGTTTTTTATACAAAACTTTCTCAATAATCGGAATTTCAACGTTCGTGCTGGCTCGACTTTTTCAAACAAATTCGAACTACACAACGGTGTTCCGCAAGGATCTGTTCTAAGCCCAACCCTATTCAACATTGCCATTAACGATATCAAATCGTTCATACAAAAACCTGTGAATGTTGCAGGTTACGCTGACGACGTCCTGATTTATTACAGCTCTACCGATGTAAACTTTGGGCAATATGTTATACAAGAGTCCCTCAACAGCCTTGAAACATGGGCCGCTAGTTGTGGCTTCAGGTTTAGTCTTTCTAAATCCACTGCTATCCACTTTTGTCGAATTCGTTGATGTACCCAACCACTTACAGCACATATTGGAAATCGACTTTTGTAAAAACGCGATTCAATTCGACATCTAGGAGTAATGTTGGACTCAAGACTGACGTGGAAACTACAAATCGAAACACTACTGTCCAAATTGTCAAAGAAGTGCAATTTAATAAAATCACTTTCCGGTACTACTTACGGCTGCGATAGAACTTCCTTGTTGAGGTTATACAGATGTCTAATAAGGCCGATTATTGACTACGGATGCGTAGTATACGGGGATGCCTCAAAGAAAATATTAAACAAGCTAGATCCAGTACACCATTCAATGATCCGTCGTGCAACCGGAGCCTTCAGGACTAGCCCTATTAACAGTCTACTTCGGGAGGCTGATGAATGGCCGCTAGAACTACGCAGACACTTTCTTTTGTTAAAGTTTTTAGGACGCTTAAAAGTAACTACAGACTTTTTTGACTTCACGACGTATAAATTACCAACTCGCCTTGCCAACTACCCGCCGCTAATCAATACGTACACACTTCCAAAGCTGTTCAAATCAAACGTAAACCCTTTACCTCCTTGGACAAATAGTAGAACACTTTTCGATTTTTCATTAAAAAACAAAAAAAAGTTAAATAGCCCACCAGTAGCACTAAAACAACTCTTCTTAGCTCATATAAATAACTACGAAAAGTACACATGCATTTATACCGATAGGTCGAAAAAATCAGAACATGTTGGATGTTCCGTTGTTCTACCTACGGAGACCATCCGCTACTCTCTACCCTCCATTTATTCAGTCCTATCCTCCGAACTCTTTGCCATATATTTAGCGTTAGATATAATAATCAACGAAATTAGCAATGACCACATTTTAATTATTAGTGATTCCTACTCAGCCCTAAAACTAATAGAGAACTTTCAATCATGCAACAACCCCATTGTCTTCCAAATTATACAAATTATTCAAATTACAAAAAAAAACAATAACATTTTTGTGGGTCCCCAGTCACATAGAAGCATCCACCATACTTCCAGCACCAGACAATAAAATAGCGCTATACGATTACAATAACGCAATTTTGAACCAGTGTAGAGAGGCCTGGCGATATTGTTGGGCAAAGGTTCCTATCACAAACAAAATGAAAAGAATGTTTCATGACATGAATCCACTTCCAGAGATTCAAGGAAACCGACGGGAACAGACTATCATTACACGCCTCAGAATAGGGCACACCAGGCTCACGCATGCTCATCTACTCGACGGAAGTTCGCCACCAAGATGTCGCAGCTGTGATACAGCTTTAACAATGTTTCACATCTTGGAAAATTGTCCGAGCTTAGATTCATCAAGGACCTCATATCTGCTGTTAGGATATCGACAAGCCATACAACCTGGAAATCAAAAACACCTATTCCAATTTTTGAAAAAACACAATTACTACAGACATATTTAAACAATATCATCCTCATAAACGAATTCACAACGTAAATTAGAAATAACCTATTCAGTTGTAACAACACGTTCTTTAAACAAAAATACTAACAACATACACATCCAAAATTTTACATACATAAGACATATTGAAATGTAAATCAACAATCAAGATGGTGCCTCTAACCTATAAAGTTGCACACGGCACCTAAAATATAACCAAATAAATAAATAAATAAATTTTAATTTTAGTTATCTTTTTTAATGTTGTGGTCTCCTGTGACAAAATTATAAGATTTCGAACAATTAGCTGAAAAATCTAAATACGGTAGGTTAAATTTATTACCAGTTGCTTTTCGGCTTTATGGTTTGTATTCTGTGGTTAATTTAACTTTAGCTTCATAATATTTATTTATTTATTCATACTCGAAAACATATTGATGAAACATTGTATTGAAAAAATCCAAAATGAAGCCTAATTAATCAAGATGCAGGGGCTTAATCATAAAATGGAGATTAAATATTAGATAAATTTAAATATTAAAGATTAGAAAAATTTCAATACGTCTCCCATAACATATAAGTAGATCCTTATACCAAAAAAGTAAAAAAAAAAAAACCTTTATAATTCAAAACACAGTGGCATAAACTTGAAATGGGGTCATTTACAAATGGGGGAAATCTACTGCTCCAGAAACATAAAAGTAGACCTTTATATTTGATAAATTCGAAAAACTTAAATAAGTTGATACGCAACGGCGTAATCATAAAATAGAGGTCATTTTCAGAATCTACGGTTCGGAAAACATAAAAGTAGACCTTTAAATTGGTTAAATTCGAAAAACTTAAATAAGTCAAAATACAATGGCGTAATCATGAAATGGAGGGAATTTTCAAAATCTACGGCGCTGGAAACATAAAATTAGACCTTTATATTGGATAAATTTGAAAAACTTAAATAAATTAACACGCAGAGGAGTAATCATAAAATGGAGGTCATTTTCAAAATCTACGGCTCAAGAAACATAAAAGTAGACCTTTATATTGGATAAATTTGAAAAACTTAAATAAGTCAACGCAGCGGCTTAATCATAAAATGGAGGTCATTTTCAAAATCTACAGGTCCGGAAACATACAAATACACCCTTACATCGAATTAATCAAAAAAACATAAATATGTCGAAATGCAGTGTCGTAATCTTAAAATGGAGGCCATTTTCAAAATATACGTCTTCAGAAACATAAGAATACACCCTCATATGAAAAAAAATCCGAAAAACTCAAATAAGTCGAAACTCGATGACCTAATCTTAAAATGGAGGTCGTTTTCAAAATCGACGGCTCCGGAAACATAAAAGTAGATCTTTATATTGGATAAATTCTAAAAACTTAAATAAATCAAAACACAGTGGCGTAAACATAAAATGGATGTCATTTTCAAAATTTACGGATCGGGAAACATAAAAATACACCCTTATATCTAATAAATCAAAAAACTTAAATAATTCGAAACGCAGTCACGTAATCTTAAAATGGAGGTTATTTTCAAAAACTACTCATACGATAACAGACTCACACATCGATAAATTAAAGATAATTAAATAAATAAAATAAGGTTGAATTTGAAATGGAAAAGGTTTAATTTGAAATGGAAAAGGTTGAATTTGACTTGGAAAAAGTTTAATTTGATTTGGAAAAGGTTGAATTTGACTTGGAAAAGGTTATAATTGACTTGGTAATGCTATATCCATTGTCCGTTTTCTATTGTTTTTGAATGCCTAATGATCAACCGGTAATTAAAATTGATTCCTTTTTCTGACCTTCTCCCTAAAATAGCTTCCTGGCTCCACAGGAATCGTTTTCATTTTTGAAAGGAAACATTTTACCCTTGAATTTTTCCGACATTTTAATTTGCTTTTCTTTATTTTTTTTAACAAATTTTCTATCCCACGAGTTTAAATTATATCTGTACAAATATAATTGTAAAAATCCTGTTACGGCCACTAAAATATAATAATATAATATAATAAAATGATTTATTTCATTTTTGAATTTGTCTAATTCTTTAATCCGATTAAATTTTCTCATTTTAGCTATTGCTGCTAAAACTAGCGTAGGTGTCTCTGCTGATATAGTATTATTTGGACCTAAAAAGTTTACCCTTATACCTTCTTGGGTTGCTATCTGATGTACCTGATTTTCAATATGGTTTTCTTCTTGCCTCACTTCTTTTGCAGTATCTTCGAAATAGGATTCTTTTTTCTGATGTTCCTCTATTTCGTCTAGGAGTTCAATCTCTTCAGAAGCTGTCTCTTGAAAAAACGGTTCAATATGTTCGTCTTGGGAAGTGGATGGGTCATCTATATTTGAGATCTCAATCATTTCAACTGGGCAGTTAGCCTTTGTATTTATTTGTACTTCAATGTCGTTAACTTTATCTTCTTTCATGGATTCGTTAGTGCATCAGTTGTTTCTTCTTCATCATTATCATGGATATTTTTCTTAGTTTGGCTTGTATCTTCTCTTATACTCGAAGCCCAGTCATCCATGTTTCTACATAAGTGGTCTGCCACATCTTCTGCTCTCTTTTCTAATCTATCAAAGCTTTCCTTGATCTCCACTTGGAATTTCTTAAAAAGATCATGGATTGGATACTCTCATTTAAGGGTGACTGTTATTCCATAACTGTTGCCTCATTTGTGACCGATAGTGATTTTAAGAGATCCATCGCGAAGTTACAGAGAAATCTTTGTTAAAAAAGTGAATTAGCGAATATGTACCCAATAAAATTTAAGATTTATAATAATAAACCGAATTAACTATTTAATCAATTCTTCGCAAAGAAACCAAAACATTAAACTTTAAAAATGAAGTTATAAGAATAACCAACTAGATGCAAGTATTTTTATGTCCAATAAAGTTAAAAAAGATAAATATATAAATAAATCAATCCATCTGAATCACGCAATATAATGCTTTTAATATGCCACATACAAGTACAAAACAATTGATAATAAATGATTAATGGTTAGTAATTAGAAAACAGAATAGTAAGTGCCCACAAGCTGGATGCCATAAATGCTACTTGTCAATTATGTTTTTTGAGAATTTTTATAACGGGATAACACTGGATAATTATTGAAGAT
Source organism: Nezara viridula (assembly GCA_928085145.1). Lineage (NCBI taxonomy): Eukaryota > Metazoa > Arthropoda > Insecta > Hemiptera > Pentatomidae > Nezara > Nezara viridula. The sequence continues at coordinate 95,453,859 of OV725077.1, forward strand.
AATTATCCATAATTAATTAATAAAATACTAGTTAAACAAATTATGTCATTTGACATATTGGTCCTTGATTAATTTTGTTCAATATTGGGGGGCCCGGTACATGCCATATGACCGGGAGCCCTTTTCTTGAGATATACAAAAATAAAGAAATGTTTTGTGAAGGAATACTTGTGAATATATATAAAATAGTTTACGTACGGTTTGATGTGGGGGCCGGTCTCGCGCCTTCTCTCTCTCTCTCCGCCGTTAGTCCTGGGTACAGGAAATAGCCGAAGGGCTGTTGCTCTGGAGGTCTGGTCAGGAGGTAGGTCGTAAACCGTGTTCTTACTTGCTTCGCTCGCTAGCATCTGTCCTTTGACCGTAGATAAGGCCGTCTTAGAGAGATGGTAGTGCAAGTTGAGACCGGGGGTCCCCGTGTATTATTTATTCAAGCGAAAATATATTCCAAATATTATGCACCTATACAAAATTGTGGATGTAAATCCAACAAATTTATTGGATTACTTCTCACAAAGGCTTGTTGTGTGTTTATCTGTTCTCTAATTACCTGTGCTTATAATGATATCAATAGGTGGCATTATCAAAATAATTTTTATGTACAAATTATGTTTATTTACAAATTATATAATAAAGAATGTTATATACATTATATTTACAAAAATTAATAAACTAAACAATTGGTTGTGAAGGCATGATTCAGATGGATGAAATTTAAAATTACATTGCCATTAAATATTTAAACATGTTTAAAGAAATTGTTGGGAATTACTTATCTATACCAAATGGCTACTCCTTCGTAAACTCTCTCTTTTTGATCCTACCAGATCTCCTCCCTCTGCAGTGCCCCCAGTTTCATCAAATGACTTAAATTCTTATTTTATACCTGCTTCCTCTTCAACTCCTTCATTTCTCCCTTCCTTTTTTCCTCCTGGAACATCTTTCAATGACGCCGATTTTTATTTTTCAGATATTTCTCCCACAAACCTCATATCCGCCGTGATGAAATCACACTCTAATTCTATTGGTCCAGATGGCATTCCCGTCAAATTAATTAAATTATGCCTCCCTGAAATCCTTCCGGTACTCCTTGTCATCTACAATTTTTCCCTTCAAAATTCAGTATTCCCTTCCTTGTGGAAAAAAGCCACAGTCCGTCCTTTAAATAAAAAATCTAATCCGTCTTCCCCTGAAGATTTCCGGCCAATCTCAATCCTTTCTAACCTTTCCAAACCCCTGGAGAGAATTGTGCAATCCCAAGTTTCCATCTTCCTTGAACAGTCCAATCAACTTGACCTTTACCAATCTGGTTTCCGACCAGGTTATTCCACACAATCCGCCCTAATCAAAATCATTAATGATGTCCAGTCCGCCATTGATGACAAAAAACTAACTGTCCTTATACTCATTGACTTTTCCAAAGCCTTTGATTCCATCAACCATTCCATTCTATTTTCCAAATTAAAATCATTATCCTTTTCCCATAGTTCTATCCTATGGTTTCAATCATTCCTCTCCCAACGCTCACAAGCTGTCGCTATTCCTAATCAACCCTTGTCTTCCTATCTTACTTTGTCCGCAGGAGTGGCCCAGGGCTCTAGCATGTCTCCCCTCCTTTTTAGTTCTTATATCAATGACATCCATAATTCAATCCTTCACTGCTCCCATCACCTTTACGCCGATGACTCCCAAATCTACCTTTCCTTCCATCCCTCAGAGTTGCATGAAGCGTTTGCCAAAATTCAAGAAGACTTGAATCGGATCAGTGCCTGGGCAAACTTAAATGGGTTAAGGTTAAACGCTGCAAAAACTCAAGCCATTGTCATTGGTTCCAAACCCCTTCTCAGAGCCAATACCAACATACCTATACTGTACCTAAATGACCATCCCATTACCTTCACCTCCTCAGTAAAAAACCTAGGCATTTTCATAGACCAAACCCTATTCTGGAAACACCATATTGCTCACATTACCCGACAGTCAATTGGTACCTTGAAACTATTCCATCGCTTCCGCCATCTCCACACGTAGACTCCTAGTAACTTCCCTCATCTTCCCCCACCTTGATTACGGCTGCGTGGTGTACGGTGGCCTCTCGGCAGAACTCGGGGAGAGACTGAAAAGAATTATGAATGCCTTCGTAAGATTTGTCACAGGAGCCCTGAGGTATTCCCGTGTTTCGCACCACTATGCTGAATTAGGATGGATCTTCCCTTCCTTCCGAAGACAATATTTCCTAGGCACATTCCTTTACCAAATAATCAATAGTCATCGTCCGTCCTACGCATACAATCTCCTACAATTCAAATCATCTATCCACACCCTCTCCACAAGATCTCGTCCTTCTGACCTTTACACTCCTTTCCACAGATCTGCATCATTTAAACATTCCTTCGTTGTCCGTTCCACTGCATTCTGGAATTCCATCCCACTAAAAATCCGCCATGCATCATCCTTATCCACCTTTAAAACCCTCTTATTCCAATTCCTCTTCACAATCCAATCAGACGCTGGTTAAATACATACTATGTTATAAGGATTTAATTTTCTTTAGACATTATTTTTTTTCTCTTATTTTTTATTGTTTTATTCTGTGTTGAACGTGAATTTTCATCACCACTCACTAAGCATTGTGAGTAGATAAAATTTGTTTTCCTTAAGTTCTAATTTGTTATTCATGGAATGTATTTCAGTGAAATGTATTTTATTTCTAATTATCTTCAACATACTTCTCGCTATGTGTATATATATACTTTATTTTATTTTCTCTTCTCCTAATCTTTACGCATAATCACTTAAATATCTTAGGGAACATATGTATATCATTATTTGTTTTTTTATATATTTTTTTGTTTTAGTTTTTACAATTTCTTTCCCTACATATTAACAGTTATTATTATTTTTTTTAATTTTTATATTCCATCACTACAATGCTTTACCTATAAAATAGATTTTACTTTCCTTTCTAATTTCATTCAGTGATTATTATGCAATTATTTTAGCTCCATTATTGTAGTACTGAACCCCTATTACCCAACTGTCCTCGTTAATTTATCCTAAGAGCTTAATTAATACTTAATGTATTACATGTATTGTGTTATTCATTGTAATAAGTCTTTTGACCAGATTTGTAGTTATATATGAACAATACTGTTATTCTAAAGGGACCTAGTCCCAGAATAAAGATGATTTTTCTATTTCTATTTTTATACTGTTATGCGAAGTGCGAAGTTGAGATCATCATTGTTCAGGTAGGTCTTCAACAGTCCTCCAGCCAGATAAAAACATCGGGGACCTCCTCAGGGCCGGGCAGTCGCATCCGGCCATAAGCCATAATACACGGTGGGCCAGACCCCCTTACCGTGCACCCCCCCCCCACATCCCTATAAATTGCATATCGTTGTGTTCCTTGTAACTATTTATTAAAAAAAAGCCAGTGTTCCCACAAAAAAAAGTGAACGCACTGCCCCAAAATGGCGTCCAAAGATGGCGGATTGACGACTTTGACTTTAGTTAGTTTTTTGGTCACTGCGAATCAGCATTTGGCTTAATTTCCCCATAGTTGGTCTTTTATTAAAGCTGAATATTCATAGAATAATAAACCATGAAGAAATATTAAAAAATAATTGGCTTAGACTATGAAAAACACTACTAAAGTCAATTTTTTTAACAAAAAAATTATCAAGTTAAAAATCAAGCGTCATTTGAAATTAAACGGCCTACAATAACGCAAAACGTGCTGAAATAAACCATCTGGTGAATATATTTTTCTTTCCAAAACGCTGATTATTTTTTAAAAACTTTTGAACAGTTCCGTAGAAAATGCACTTATGCGGCAGAAAAGCGGTACTGGCGTGGGTGCCTACAGGCCTCTACCACACCATTCAGTACACATAAATGGCTTAGTTAAAGTGATATAATAACATTTTTGGTACATTATATTGGTTTTATTAACGAACAAATATTAATGCAATAATTTAATTGTAAAAAAAAAAAAATTAAAATTTTTTAAAAAAATTTATTATTTTTTTTTTATTTAACCTTCTTTATTTCTACACGTAGGTCGTTTAAGAAGACCTTGATTGTAAAAATGATATAATTATAAGAATAAAACTTAATTAAAAACTTTGCTAAATATCTTGATTTTTTTTTTATTTAACGTTTGCAATTTAACATTGTGTTTTGTATATTTACTGATTCTTAAAGATAATTAAAATTTATATATACTTCCCAGGAAATGAGTCATATTAATACCTGTTTTATAAACTAAAATAATATATACCTAATCTGAACTATATATAATGAATAGCTGCTGGGTTGTATAGTAAAACTCATATATCACTAATTAAAAAATTTATTTTTATTTCCTTTATTTTGTGCGGGAGTTGGACTATATCATAAATAAATAGGAAATTTTATTATTGAATGAATTATTCTCTCTGCACAAAAAAAGATAGAAACGGTGACGCTATAAGTTCTTCTATAAGCCAGAACTGATTGTTTGGATTTGGTCTTGAAATGAGGAAAAAGGCGAAATTGAACCCGAAAACTGGAAAAATACATTAAGCGAACGAGAAAGGAAGTGCCAAAACCTCGGAAAAGATAAAAAGTACCAGTATCCATTATATGGCTAAACGAATGTATAGTAGACAGATGAAGAGAATACTATAACATGCTGCTAAAAGGGGGTCAATTGCAGTTTGGATGATATTAAGTGGACGATGTAGGTATATTATGGTAAAAATCACTTTATTTTCGATTGCTGAAGGTGCACATCGGGACTATCTTCACTTTGAAGCAGGTATAGATTAGGTATTTCGATATAGAGAGGTATATCGAGAAAGTTATAGCTCATAGCTCTCCTTCTGCTTAGTGCATTTGCAAACGATTTTTTAAGGAATCTAAAAGGAAAACCTGCTTTTCTGAAAGACAATTAGATATTAGCACAATCCTAAGAGTAAGGCACTAAGGAGATAGAGAGATATTTTTCGTTGTATATAGACTTCTCTATAACATGCCTTAAAGTGAAGCCAGTCTCAATTTTCAAATTCTTATTCTCGACAATATTTCTTATTCCACCTTCTACGATTCTTGAGTATAATTTCTTTGGTACACTAAACAGGAATGGATCCTGATGGGTATTTTTTATTTATTTATTTATTTTAAATGATATTTACAACTGTATACAAAAAAAAATACATCTAGTAAATTTGCACATTGGTATAAAGACATGGAACACATGTTGAGAAACTACCCATTGGTAGCACTCTAATAATATGTCTATATTAGAAGATCACGTGGCCATCTTCTTTTCAGACGCCTCGGAGGGTTATCAGGAATCGAATAGGAAGCAAGGTTAGAGACAAGAGGGGGTCATTCCTTTGAGGACTTTATTAAAGTTTTTCTGGTTTTCCCTGGCATATTCCTCAACAACTTGACCAAAATCCTCCCAAGATTTCCTTTTTGATTCAAGCACTTTTGAACTTTGATTTTTTTTATAGCAATCTGTAAAATACAACATTAAAATTTTCAACTAACGTGATTTATTTCTACTTCATTTAATAATTGAATTAAAGTGTGATCACACATATTATTAGAAACACGAACAAAGGTTGTGGGTCAAAAATATGCTAAAAACAACCTTTTCTGAAAATGGTAACGTTTTACGAAAAAGTTCAAAATAGCGGTAACTGTAGACTGGTTGGGGATTAATTTCCATATGAATATATATTCTTTATTTTTTTATTTTATTTATTTTAAATGGTATTTACAACTGTATACAAAAAAAAATACATCTAGTAAATTTGCACATTGGTATAAAGACATGGAACACATGTTGAGAAACTACCCATTGGTAGCACTCTAATAATATGTCTATATTAGAAGATCACGTGGCCATCTTCTTTTCAGACGCCTCGGAGGGTTATCAGGAATCGAATAGGAAGCAAGGTTAGAGACAAGAGGGTTGGGATGGTTATGAAGTTTATTATGGAAGGACAGATATCTGGATTGGGCCAAATCTGATACATAAGGAACATTAAGGTCATTATGGATAATTTTATTTGTAACAAAGTAAGGAGCATTGAGGATTTTACGAAGGATTTTGGATTGCAAGGACTGTATGCGAGAGGAATTTGAAGGCTTGGTGGAGCCCCATAGCTCAACCCCGTAAGTCCAAATAGGCCTTATTATAGTCATGTAAATCAGTCTTTTATAATTGATTGGAAGGTTAGAGCGTTTGTCTAGTAAGTGTTGAAGTAGTCGGAAACGTCGAGCGGTTTCTTGTCGTTTCAGTCTGGTATGAGGATTCCAAGTTAGACGTTTGTCCAGATGGAGTCCTAGGTAACGGATTTGTTCAACAGGAATAAGTGAGGTGTTGTTAAAGGATACTGAAGGACAGGAAGTCATTGGTTTACGACGAAGGGTGAAGGTAATTTGATGGGATTTATTGGAATTTATTTTAATTCTCCATTTCTGACACCATTCTTCCAGGTTTGTGATGTGGGATTGAAGGGTTTGGGATGCAATAGATGGGTCGTTATTGACTGATAGGATACATGTGTCATCAGCATATGTGGTGATGACAGTGTTGGGATGGGTTGGGATGTCAGCTGTATAAACTGTGTAAAGGATAGGACCTAGGATACTATCTTGAGGAACACCTGCAGACTGGGAAAAACGGGATGTATATACATTGTTGTGATTTACTTTAAAGTATCTATCAGTAAGGTAGGAACGGATAATGAGGAAGTAGGTAGATGGTAGGAATTTTCGGAGTTTGTACAGCAGTCCCGGGTGCCAAACTCTATCAAACGCCTGTTCAACATCGAGAAAGGCTCCCGTACAGTACATACCGCGCTCCAATGCAGAGGATACTACGTCTACCACACGATGGCATTGCTGTATAGTGGAATGGGAGGAGCGGAATCCAAATTGGTGATCTGGGATTATGTGATTAGAATCTAGGATTGGGTACAGGCGTTTTAAGATTAGTTTTTCCAGGATTTTTCCCATGATGGGTAACAGAGAGATGGGACGGTAAGAGGATGGATATTCTGGTGGCTTTTTGGGTTTGTGGATCATTTTGACAATAGATATTTTCCAAGGATCAGGGAAATATGTTGATCGGAGTACAGCATTATATATGAAAGTAAGGAATAGGATGGCTTATCGAGGAAGAAGTTTCAAGATCTGGGATGTTATTAGGTCATGTCCAGGAGCTTTGTAGGAGGGTAATCTTTGAATGATGTTGGATATTTCTGTGGGATGAAATGCTTTAGGTGGTAGGGACATTTGGAGAGGAGTATCCAGTTCTGATTCAATACATTCGATGTGGGTTGGATTAAGGATATCAGGATGTGGGTTGAAAATTTGGAACAGATGTTGACCGAATAACTGGGCTTTTTCTTCGTCGGATTTGGACCAGGTTTGGGATTCAGTAAGAAGTGGGTGATTAAAATCTTTAAACTTCAGAAGTTTTTTGGTTGTAGTCCATAGTGATTTGTCAGTTGTTGTAAAATTTCCAGTTAGGTTCAGTAATTGTTGAGTTTTATATTTTCTGATTTCTGATTTTAGTTTGTTAGTCAATTCGGTATAGTACGTTTTGTCTGAAGGATATCTAGTCCTGTGCCACTTCGATCTTGCTCTGCGTTTATCCCTTAATAAGATTCGAATATGCTGTGGCAAGTTAATTTGTCTTAAATTATTGCTTTTATTATTAACAAATGTGTTATTATTTATACTCGTTGTTATAGTTGTATTAAGGTTTTCTATGGCATTATCAATATGTTGTTTTGTCTTGAGGGGAATTTTTAAGTCCAGTTTATCTTCCAGATCATGACGAAATTTGTCCCAGTCCACTCGTCCTGTAATTAGTTTAGGAAGTTTAGGTTTAGGAGCAAAGTTCGAATGTAGTAAAAGCAAAACTGGACTATGATCTGACGAAAGGTCATCCAGGGATTTGATAATGGATTGGGAGGAGGAAATCTGGGAGGTGATAAATATATCCAGGATATCGGGACGTTTTTTCAGAGATGTAGGCCAATATGTAGGATTCATGGGTGAGAGGATTGAATAACTGTTGGAAGAAGAGACACGTGATAGGATGCTACCGCGGGAGTTGGATGTTCGACAACCCCATCGTTGGTGTTTAGCATTGTAGTCTCCTCCAGCAATAAAGCGCGCTCCGAGGGATTGAAATAAGGAATCAAGTAGGCTATAAGAGAGGGGATTACCAGGAGGACAGTATACAGCTGAAAGTGTTAGATGGAAAGGACGAGTTGAAAGGATTACAGAAGTTGATTGAATGGCATCAGTTGGAGTAGAAGGGATAAGGGAATGCGATAGAGATTTATGTATAAGGATGCAAGAGCCAGCGTGGGAAGTGTTGTCTGGATGGTCAGATCTATAAGTGATGTAGTCACGTATGTAGAATTGTGTCCGTTGAGTGAAATGAGTTTCTGTCAGAAGAGCAATGTCAATATAATTGTCATGGAGAAATATGTCTAGTTCGTCACGGTGGTTTTGTAGTCCGTTAGCGTTCCATAAGAGGATAGCTAGGGGCTTTGTATTCATCGGAAGTTAAACGGGATTTCGGAAAGGAGTCTTGTGAGAAGAGTTATAAGCGGTTTGATAGTCTGCTGAAGATCTATCAGGAATGATGATAGGATAGAGTTGATGTCGGATGATGTTTGGCTGGGAAGTGGATTTAGGTCATGAGGTTGTGATGAGTAATCTATGCGAATAGGATTGCTGGGTGGAGGGTGAGTCCGACGTGGGGTACGAGGAGTAGGATCTAAATTCTGTTGGACTTGTGATGGGAGGTTCACCTTGGGAGTAGGAACGAGTGGAGCTGGGTGTGGGTGCTCTGGCGGGAGTTTGACCCTTAAGTGTAGCTGATGGTTAGGGATTGGCTGACGAGGCTGTTGAGGTTGAGTATTAGAGCTTTTGGGCTTTGATGGGTATTACATTAAGAATCGTAGAAGGTGGAATAATAAATATTGTCGTTTGCCAGAGCGATATGGATTGAGAAACTCAAGTTGCACATTGGAAGAGAAGTTGAAAATTGAGACTGGCTTCACTTTAAGGCTATGAGCTATAACTTTCGATATACCTCTCTATATCCTGCTTCAAAGTGAAGATAGTCCCGATGTGCACCTTCAGCAATCGAAAATAAAGTGATTTTTACCATAATATACCTACATCGTCCACTTAATATCATCCAAACTGCAATTGACCCCCTTTTAGCAGCATGTTGAAGTATTCTCTTCATCTGTCTACTATACATTCGTTTAGCCATATAATGGATACTGGTACTTTTTATCTTTTCCGAGGTTTTGGCACTTCCTTTCTCGTTCGCTTAATGTATTTTTCCAGTTTTCTGGTTCAATTTCGCCTTTTTCCTCATTTCAAGACCAAATCCAAACAATCAGTTTGGCTTATAGAAGAACTTATAGCGTCACCGTTTCTATCTTTCTTTGTGCAGAGAGAATAATTCATTCAATAATAAAATTTCCTATTTATTTATGATATAGTCCAACTTCCGCACAAAATAAAGGAAATAAAAATTAATTTTTTAATTAGTGATATATGAGTTTTACTATACAACCCAGCAGCTATTCATTATATATAGTTCAGATTAGGTATATATTATTTTAGTTTATAAAACAGGTATTAATACGACTCATTTCCTGGGAAGTATATATAAATTTTAATTACCTTTAAGAATCAGTAAATATACAAAACACAATGTTAAATTGCAAACGTTAAATAAAAAAAAAATCAAGATATTTAGCAAAGTTTTTTAATTAAGTTTTATTATTATAATTATATCATTTTTACAATCAAGGTCTTCTTAAACGACCAACGTGTAGAAATAAAGATGGTTAAATAAAAAAAAAATAATAAATTTTTTAAAAAAATTTTAATTTTTTTTTTTTTTTTACAATTAAATTATTTCATTAATATTTGTTCGTTAATAAAACCAATATAATGTACCAAAAATGTTATTATATCACTTTAACTAAGCCATTTATGTGTATTGAATGGTGTGGTAGAGGCCTGTAGGCACCCACGCCAGTACCGCTTTTCTGCCGCATAAGTGCATTTTCTACGGAACTGTTGAAAAGTTTTTAAAAAATAATCAGCGTTTTGGAAAGAAAAATATATTCACCAGATGGTTTATTTCAGCACGTTTTGCGTTATTGTAGGCCGTTTAATTACAAATGACGCTTGATTTTTAACTTGAAAATTTTTTTGTTAAAAAAATTGACTTTAGTAGTGTTTTTCATAGTCTAAGCCAATTATTTTTTAATATTTCTTCATGGTTTATTATTCTATGACTATTCAGCTTTAATAAAAGACCAACTATGAGTAAATTAAGCCAAATGCTGATTCGCAGTGACCAAAAAACTAACTAAAGTCAAAGTCGTCAATCCGCCATCTTTGGACGCCATTTTGGGGATGTGCGTTCACTTTTTTTTGTGGGAACATTGGCTTTTTTTAAATAAATAGTTACAAGGAACACAACGATATGCAATTTATAGGGATGTGGGGGGGGGGGGCAAGGTAAGGGGGTCTGGCCCACAGACTATAAGACTTCTTAGTCCGTGGGCCAGACTCCCTAACCGTGCACCATCCCCCCCTCCCCCACATCCCTATAAATTGCATATCGTTCTGTTCCTTGTGACAATTTATTAAAAAAAAGCCAATGTTCCCACAAAAAAAAGTGAACGAACTGCCCCAAAATGGCGTTTAAACATGGCGGATTGACGACTTTGACATTAGTTAGTTTTTTTGTTACTGAGAATGAGCATTTGGCTTAATTTCATCATAGTTGGTCTTTTATTAAAGCTGGATAGTCAGAGAATAATAAAACATGAAAAAATACTGAAAAATAATTGACGTAGACATTAAAAAAAATCGGTAAAGTCAATTGTTTTTACAAAAAAAATTTCAAGTTGAAAATCAGGCGTCGTTTGTAATTAAACGGTCAACAATAATGCAAAACGTGCTGATATAAAACATCTGGAGAATACATTTTTCTTTCTAAAACACAGACTACTTTTTAAAATATTTGAAGTAGATCTGTAGAAAATGTACTTAAGCGGCAGAAAAGCGCTACTGGCGTAGGTACCTTCAGGCCTCTACCACACCACTCAGTACTCATAAATGGCTTAGTTAATACAAATATTAACAAATATTAATACAATAATTTAATTGTCAAAAAACTTTTTTTTTAAATTTATTATTTTTTTATTTATTTATCATTATTTATTTTTTTAAATTGTAACTTCCTTTATTCTATACGGAGGTCGCTTAAGAAGGCCTCTATTATAAAAATCATATAACTATAATAATAAAACTTAACTCAAAAATACTTTGCAGAATATCTTGAATTTTTTATTTAATATTTGCAATTTAACATTTTGTTTTATATATTTACTGATTCTTAGTGGTAAATTAAATTGTATATAAAGGAAGGAGATGGTCCGGGGTTGCGGTCATAAAAAGGCTAAATAGTGGTAAAACTATTTTATTGAAAGCCAACGTTTCGACCCGACTTTGCAGGTCTTCATCAGGGAGGTGTGTTCCTCTAGGAGTTTCACTTAGAACTGAATTGTATATACTTCCCCGGAAATGAGTCATATCAATATCTGTTTTATAAACTAAAATAATATATACCTAATCTGAACTTCTTTTAATGAATAGGTGATGGATTGTTTAGTAAAATTCATATATCGCTATTAAAAAAATTATTTTTATTTCTTTTATTTTTTTCGGAATTTGGACCATATCACAAAAATACGAAATTTTAATATTAAATGCATTATTCTCTCTGCACAAAATAAATATGGAAAGGGCGAAGCTATAAGTTCTTATAGGTAACTGGAACTGATTGTTAGTATTTGGTCTCAAAATGAGGAAAAACGCGAAATTGAACCCAAACATTGGAAAAATACATTGTGCGAACGACAAAGGAAGTGCCAAAACCTCGGAAAAGATAAAAGGGACCAGTATATTTTAAGTATTTCTGGAAGGTGTTAATTTTCTTTGGATCCTGTTTAAACATAAGACTGGTCCTTAGGTGTTTTTTGGCCGACATGTGTCGTCAAGTATTTCTATTGCTAGTGGGTGTGCTAAGAATATTTTTAAGAGTTCTAATAAAAGGCTACCTCAGGGGGTTATCAGGTATCCCGACCACTATCTAGGTAACCACTTACAAAAGGTTGGGTCGGGAGTTTCAGGTACCCGCCCAGGTGTTAGATATTATTTTTTTGTTAATTATTTTTAAATATTATTAATTACCATTAGGCTAAGTTCAATACATAGCTGTACTGAGCTAAATAAAATCGATACAGCATGATTATTTTATTAAAACCCACCTTTCTTCTCTCTTTGAGCCAAATTGAACGAGCCGTTGTTGAAATATCGGCGTAATTAAGAAAATACATTTGCGCGTGCGCGAACGGAAGCACTGTATAGAATTAAATATAATCGAGATAGTTTCATTATTTGACCAATACCTACCTTCCTTTAAATATTGAGTCAAATCAAACGAACTGTTTCCGAAATATTAGTATACCTAATAAAATACATTTTCGCGTGCGAAATCGGAAATAACGTTCATAATTAAATAAAACTTATACAGCATCATTATTTAATCAATCCCCAGCTTTTTTTCAACTTTGAGCCACATCAATCGGGCCATTTCTGAAATATTGGCATATATAGAAAATACAGTTCCGCGTACCAAACCGGAAGCACTCAATGGAATTTGATGAAATTAATATGGAACCATTAGACACTAACCCACATAATCTGTAAATTTCCATGAAAATCGGTTTAACGGTACTTTTTGATATTCCCTTCACGTCGATTTGACTACAGACAGACCGATAAGACAGATACCGAACCAAATTTGATCCTTGATGTCTGGAACGTAAAACGCTGGTGAAAATTTTTGATTCTGAGCACACATTTTTTTTAACCTCTCTCACGAATAAAAAGCTTTCCTACCTTCGGTATTGAGGAAGCAATGTATAATTGAAAACATTGGAACACTCATTTTTTGGGAATGTAGGAAAACTAAGTTGAATGATACCTACCTACTGAGCTACTAGACGAATTTAATTTATCTATTCATCACAGTTGCTCGAATTCTCTGTAGGATTGTTTATTTCATTTGTTTATGAGGAGGACACAAATGTTGTTCAGTTTATTGAAGAAAAATGTTACATAAAATTAGTGGTGGTTTTTGGAGGTATATACCATAAAATTTCAAGATTTTATATTTTTTTAATATCTCTTATCCTGGTCCACGATCTGACTGCGGAATATCTTGAAAATATTTATTAAATTAGAGATCTTTAATTTTGAAGTCAATTTAATGTTGATTTCATAAAATGGAATATCATACAGCAATGAAATTAGAATTATGAAATAATTGTGAAGCCTGATGAGTAACAAAAAAAGTTCAACAATCCATTTTTTAAATGTTTGTATCAGTTATTCGACTCATTTAGAGGATATTAATATTAATATAAGTGACAGATTCTGGGGGGGAAGCAGGTTATTAATGCTAGTTGTACGTTACGACAAACAGCTTTGAGTTTTAAACCGACTTACAATAAATTAATTCTATTAATAATGCTGCCATCAGACGTCAAATAAGAAATATAGTAACTTAAGCGTTTTGTTCAATGCAAATTTTAATTATAAGGAAGTAGTTACAACATACATGTTATTTACAGCTAAATGATAGCTATTTAATCTCTGGTGACTCCTGAACTCTCCATTTCTGACTGATGTTCACACATGGATGCATAATTTCAACTAGAAATTATAAGGAGCTAAAATGGTCAGGATGTGCAGTCGAAAAATTATGTTCATTGAGTTTGCCAACTTATTCTTTCATCATATGGTTTGCTGCTAAGTGTAACCTATTGAAATTTATTAGTGATCAATTTTGTCTTTTTTCGGTGATTTCACCGAGTTTTTCGTAGTAAATTTGTAATATAGTTACAAATCATGATGACGGAGAAAATAAGTGTTAAAGGTCCAAGACTGCAGTCTAGTAAGCAGTTAAAAGTTAAGATCACTTCTGGACCCAGTAAGAAAGCTATTACTTCTAAGGCCATGGTTACACTGGATCCGTCACGACACGATACAACGGCTCTACTGTTCAACTCAAAAACATATGACTTTCATTCATGTTTTAATGTTTGTCATCCATTTAATTGTATTATATTCATCCAATGTACATAAAAAATAATAGTTAATTCCTTTCAGGTTGTTTAATAATTAATAAGTATTAATTACGGCATTATTTATTCCATAAATAATCTTAAAGTAATTCAAAATACAGTCGAAAATTAAAATAATAGCTATTTTCATTTTATTGTTAACAACAAATATTTATTATTGTCATTTAAATATCTAATACTCTTTCATTATTGGGGAAAATAAGTTGTGACTTTTTATCGTCAATAGTACGCAAAATACGAAAATTAAAAATATCATCAAACATTGTTAATTTTATTTATTATATATTTTAAATTTTAAAAAATAAAGATGAAATATATTTTTTTTATCTAGCTCATATATATCATCGTCACCTTTATTCTATAATATAATTAAATATTATTTGGATTCTGCTTATTACTTTAAGTTATATATAATTCATATTTAACAAATTAATAATATCATTTTAACAAAAATTATCTTATTTTTAATACAATATATATTCTATATTTTAATCCGTAATAATTAAATGTTGTTTAAAAATGTCGAAATAACACCAATTACTTAAAAAGATTAATTCACATCGTGTTTGTTCACTTCCTATCAGTCATAAAAAAAATTATTCAAAACCTCCTGAAAAATATTCGTTTTTTTTTTCTATTCATTAATTGCATTTTTGTAGAATTCATATTGATACTATTTAATTAAATGTAGTAAATAATTTTAGAAGGATTAATTAAATCCACACCTCTTGTTAACGAAAGGCTTTTTTTTTCGTTTAATTTAACTATGGTTTCAATATCTTTAGGTTGTCGTTTATTTCTTTTGCAATTTATTTCAGCAATTATTGTCATACATTTTAATTCATACATAATATTGTAAATATATCATCAAATTGTTAATTTTAAAATCTATTGAATCAATTTTTAAATTTTAAAAAAGGGTTACCAAATGAATTAACATATTAATTCACTAATTTAGTTTTCATTTTTTCTATTCTTGCCTATAAATAAAGAAATTATCCAATATCATTCTGTAAAAAAAAAATCTATTAATTGCATTATTTTGAAATATATATTAAAATTATTTTAATGAAATATATTAAACGAATAGTTCGATAGAAGGGGCGTGGATAGGCAAACCCGCCCAACACGACGTCGTACGACATGGGAATTTCAAACCGGTTTGTTTCCAAACCGATTTTTCAACACGACGGTCCATAAGTATCAGTATTAATTTTATGAAAAATAAAATAAAATTAACACATCAAATTAAATACAAGATATTTGATATAGTAAATAACGAACTTAATCGTCGAAAACCAATAAATAAAGGATAATGCAGTAAAGGTATCGGAATAAATATTGCAAGTCAAAATATATTTTATATCAAAAGAAACTGAAGTCATTAAAAAAATTGAACATAAATAATAATATTAATTTTGAACTTTAAAGCAATATTAATAAAATTAAAGATATAACTAACAAGAAAGATAGAATTAAGAAATTATAAAAAAAAAAAAAAAAAAAAAAAAAAATAGTTTATATGATAAACAATTATTTATCCGATTGTTGATAATTTAATTTTTAACATTTAATCAATGACAGATTTAAGTTTCGAAATCTCACAAACACTCCAACGAACAAATTTTACATATAAAACTCCTTTTTAATATTAATTAAGAAAAAATATTTATTTTTTTACATTTCGGCCTAGTTAGGCATTTTGGAATTTCTAATAAAAAATAAATAAAAATAGAAAATCTTATATCTTTTAAGTATCCCTGATGTAACTTCTTTCACATCAAATGTTACACCGTTTTCATGTTATTAATTTGTGGATATTAGCAAATAATTGTTTTTTTCAATCCATATATTTATAATTAATTAGTTGTTAGATATTGCAATATTTTGATATTGTTATTTTTCTTTGTAATGGTTTTTGTTTTGTTTTTCTTTTGATAATTTCCGTTACTATCCCTACTCCTTCCACCCATCAACAATGTCAGCTATCAGTGATTCAATAATAGTGGTCAGTCAATCTATTCAAAACATCAAATTCTCAACCTCGCAAAACAATATTAAAATAAATCAATTTGACAAATAAAGCTTAAATCATCAATTTTGAAATGGAATTGAATAAAATATCTTTAGGGTACTTTGATGCACGGCAACTAATCTACTAATGAATAACATTTCATATAAATTTATAAATGATAATGATAAAAAATCTGAAGTAAATAATAAACAAAATTAAATAATGTCAAAATTTCATGGTGATAAAACAAAAATAACGAAGATAATACATAAAAAAGCAGAAGTACAGATCAGTTTAAAATAATAATGAAAACAGATATAAAGGACTTCAGTTAAACTTCATGGAATGCTGATGAAATATCATGAATTAAAATATATACCCAATTTATATGGAAACTTTTAAAAAGTATATATGTATATTAATTTTATAAAATTTATAAAAATAAAATACATAACCATATAACTAATATTAAAATTACGATTAGAAAACAATATAAAAAAGATGTTATACGTAAAGTAAATTAATTGCAGTAAAACCCATATCCTACCTATCTACATAAAGTGAAATGTATCCATTGCTTGCAAAAATATTATATATCGAAAAATAGAACAGAATATAAACAAATAGACTGAAATAACTTATAAATAATGCTAAAATTATACATAGCCGTTTATAACACTAGAAGTAGTGTTAAAAACAACCGTAAATCTGACTTTTATAATAAACAATATTAAATAGTGCAGCCAGCAATAGAATTCGAAGGTGATTGGCATTAGCATACGTTACTAGATACATATATAAGCCCTTTAATTGTAGATGATATACTAAAATTATAGTAATAACCATGACCCTAATAATATATAAAGTATAAGTTTTATTTTTTCTTTGAATTCTTAAAACAAAAGTAGAATATTTTTAATGTTCAATTCTATTTAATTACTATTTATTCTATTAAAAGTTGTTGGATATTTTCATTTTCATTAATGAAATTTATTTGTATTTTTCTGTAATTTTTATACTGAATTTGAATTAATTTTGGATTTATCTATCGAATAAATAATATTGAAATAAATATTGATTAATTGGAAAACATGAAAAAACAATTTTGATAAAATTTAACTATTATTTAGTACATATATTGGATAAGGTTAGAAATAATGAATGAATTAGAAATCCGAGACGTGACGTTGCCATGGTAAGTGCATGTTTCTTTAACATACAGTGCAGAGCCCCTTTTCCGTCGTGTCGTACATTTTACGTGTCCAGTGTAACCACGGCCTAAGACGTTCAAGGCCAAGGAGAATAAAGAAAAAGGTACAGAACTAAATTTAGACGCTGGGCCAAGTGAAGGTACAGGTGAGTGGCATCTAGTTTTCCCGCGCAAGGCTGTTTCTCCGAGAGCACATGCAACTACTGATCCAGAGAGACAGGTTAGCTTCGCATCATCAAATCCATTTACTGTTCTACCAACTGAAGTAGATGCTCAATGTCATAACACTAATCAACCCAGTGCAGAAGTGATTTCGAAACCTCCACCGATCTACGTAAAATCAGTGAGTAACTACAAACTGTTATGTTACAAGCTAGTCAAAGAGGTAGGCTCAAACGGGTTCACTTAAAATCTGGAGCTAATAATGTAGTTATAATGTCGAATTCTTCCGATTGCTACCGACGAATATCGAAGTATCTCAAAGAAAGAAAAGCAGAATTCCACAGCTATCAACTTCCTGAGGACCGCCCTTTTCGCTTAGTTATAAGAAACCTTCATCACACTATAGGTTGTGATATAATAAAAATGGAACTAGAAAAATTGGGTTACCAAGTATTAGGTGTACAATATCCTACATCCAAGAACAAAAGCTCCTTTGCCTCCTCCTATTTTGTTGATTTAGTCAAAAATGACAAAAGTTCACAAATTTATTCATTAGAATTTCTGTATTATACGAAAGTCATTGTTGAAGAACCGAGAAGACACAATGAAATCGTCCAATGCAAGCGGTGCCAATCCTACGGACACACAAAATCATATTGTAATTTAAAGCCGAGATGTGTGAAGTGTGCCGGATTACATCTGACAGCGAGCTGCAAAAAACCTTTAGACACTCCGCCTAAATGTGTCCTCTGTGAAGAAGCACACCCAGCGACCTACAGAGGCTGTTCTGTACACAAGGAATTAAAAAAACTTAGATAACGCCCAGCAACGAGAAGTCTTGCATTTTATGAGGAACAGAGAACGAGTCAACCTACAAAGAAAGAAAAAGAAGACTCCTCGAAAATCGTCCAGAATTCAGCAGGTAATCTTGAGCCACCGTTACGACTACGACCCGACTATATACAGACACAGAACATTGCTGCAGAACCAACTTACTCATATAAATTGACGAGACTAAATGACACACTGGAACCTAACCTTCAACCAAATAACATCTTCAACGTCCCCGACATTACAACACAACTAACAAACTTCATAAACGAATTCAAAAACCTTGTTTCGCCCCTGATATCATTGCTTACATCGCTAGTACAGCATGTTCTTCCAAAGCTTACCAAATGAAAGGACTAAGAGTAATTCTTTGGAATGCCAACGGTGTATTATCCCGTAAAAATGAACTCGAAATTTTTCTTGGTTATAACGACATAGACATTGCTTTACTGACTGAGACTCACTTAACAAAAAATATTAGGTTTCATTTACCGTCTTACATCGCTTATCGGACTGACCATCCTTCAAATGGAGCTAAGGGAGGTACTCTCATTCTCGTTAAGAACTCAATCAGTCATCATTTCAATGATTCGGAGGCCTGTGAGAGTTATCAACGCACTTCAATAGTTGTTAATATATTTCATTTTAACCTTACCAGAGCAGCTATATATTGCCCCCTTGGTAAGGATTTATCAATCCAAACATTTGACCAGCTGTTACATTCTTCGGGTAACAAATTTTTGTGTGGCGGTGATTACAACGCTAAGAATCAGGTATAGGGCAGCAGAATCAGTAAGTCTAGGGGCAGAGCCCTTCAAAATGCGATTCTTGCTCAGAATTGTAAATGCTTATCCCCCTCTTCACCGACATATTGGCCCACGGATGCTAACCGGACTCCTGACGTTTTGGATTTTTTCATTGCCAAGGAAATAAACGTACAGCATTGTGCCATTACTAATCTGACTGACCTATCTTCAGATCACTCCCCTCTTCTTCTAATTTTAGACTCAAAACCTATAACCAAATCTCCCCGACCGTCGCTAACACATGGAAAAATTGACTGGAGCAAGTTCAGATCATCTATTGAAAATTCATTATCACTGAACACTAATATAAGAACACCTGAAGACTTGGACAACGCAGTTCATCACCTCACAAAAACAATACAAAATTCAGCATGGACTTCGGACATCTCAAGTAAAAAGACAGACAAACATGACCATAATTACATTTCACCTGAGATAAGATATCTTATCTTACAAAAGCGAAAAGCTCGTAAGATATGGCAAAGAACTCGTTACCCATCTGACAAACACATGTTCAACAAACTAACTCGACAAATTCACGATGAAATAAGACGTTCACAGACAGAAAATTTTGACAAATTCTTGAATGGTTTAGCAAATTGTGAGAAACCACTTCGGAATATAACCAAACGGATTCTACAGCATCATGATGTCTCACATCCTCTCAGACATGATGATGGTTACTGGGCAAAGTCAGATGCTCAAGAAGCGCAATTGTTTGCTCGCCACCTCGAAGAAACATTTAAACCTCATAATGACATAAATGACATACTCTCTACTACAATTGCCCAAAGTCACCTTAACGTACCCTTACCTATGACATTACCACCAAAATCAATTCATCCTAACGAGGTTCAAAATTTAATTCAGAGCTTGCCTATGAACAAGGCTCCGGGATTTGACTTAATTACGAATTTCGTCATAAAAAAATTTACCTTGGAAAGCAATTCTTTTTCTAACAAATATTTACAATTCTATTTTGAGAATCACACATTTCCCCACTCTCTGGAAATATTCTGAAGTTGTCATGGTCTTAAAACCTAATAAATTTTCAGACTCCCCAAATTCCTATCGTCCGATTAGTCTTCTTCCTTCCTTTTCTAAATTATTTGAAAAAAATATTCTTCCTCGCCTTGATTCTCTCGATATATTTAAATTTATTCCAAACATCAGTTCGGCTTCAGAAAGCATCATTCAACTGTTCAACAATGCCATCGATTGGTATATTATATTTCTAATTCTTTAGAATCTAAAAATTATTACCCTGGAGTTTTTCTTGACATTAGTCAAGCCTTTGATAAAGTTTGGCTTGAAGAATTACTCTCTAAACTTAAAATTTTACTTCCTCCGACCTACTATCTAATATTACTTTCATATCTAACGGATAGACATTTTGTAGTAAAAGTAGGGACAGAACGTTCTGACATCAAACCTATTAAAGCAGGAGTGCCTCAGGGTAGTGTCCTTGGACCAATATTGTTTAATATATATATGTCTGACCTACCGGAACACAACGACACAATACTGGCTACTTTTGCAGACAATACCGCAGTACTAAGCTCAGATAAAAACCCTGTTCGAGCATCTACCATCCTTCAAAATCATCTGAACGATATTGCAGATCGGGCAACAAGGTGGAAAATTAAGATTAATGAAAAAAAAAGTGTGCATGTAGTATTCACTCTTAACCATAAACCTTCCCCTGAAATATATTTTAATAACATTCAAATCCCAACATCAGATGTAATTAGGTATTTAGGTTTTTACCTGGACAAAAGACTTACTTGGAAGACTCACATCGGACAAAAACGAATAGAATTAAACAGACGATACGGCCTCTTATCCAGATTACTTGACAGACGTTCAAAATTATCATTAACAAACAAACTAACCCTTTATAAAGTCTTACTTAAACCTATTTGGACTTACGGCATAGAACTGTGGGGCTCTGCTAAACCTTCCAACATTAAAAAAGTTCAGTCCTTTCAGTCAAAAGTGTTGCGAAGGATAGTTGACGCACCTTTTTATGTCGCAAATGATACACTACATAAAGACTTAAACGTATCTACAATTTTAGATACTGCAAAAGAGAACTACAATAACTTTCACCAAAGACTGACGTACAACATGAATCCTCTGACAGAAATCCTTCATCGTACAAGAAATCCGTACAGCCCACTACGACGATTACGTAGGCGTTGGCCAAGAGACCTGCTGATCTGATTTATATCCCGGACGTGATGGGAAGCTGTGAATTGCAAGAAATTGCTTATTGCAAAGAAATTTGCAGATTGCAAATTTAATCTAATGTTCCACATTTTTGTTTGGTTAATAAAATAAATACTTTTTTTTATTATTTATAATTATTAATTTTTATACACATTACTTTATAATCAGTAGGTTCAAAGACTCTTATAATGAATATGACCTTTGGTTTGGTTAATCAGTCTATCATCTTATCATTTGGTCTATGTAAAAGAAGATGGTTGATGAAGGATTTGTTTAAGACGTACCCAGCAATTATTAAATTCGACATCTCTCAAGCAACACAAACTGTAAAGAAATATGAGTAAAAGCGACACTGGTATTCAGGGGTGAAGATGAATGGTGGATGAGCTCAGTTCCCAAGAATTTTAAATGTCTCCCTTATCTTAAAAACAGCGCAATCAAAAGTTTTTTTTTTTTTTAAATCTATTTATTGAATATCACAAGCCTTGAAGAATGGTGTCAAAACTGGAGGATTAAAATAAATTCTAATAAATCCCATCAAATCACCTTTAACCTTCGACGTAAACCTATGACCTCATGTCTCACAGCATCCTTTAATAATACCCCACTTATCCCTGTTGAACAAATCCGATACCTTGGACTTCACTTGGACAAACTAGACTAACTTGGAATCCTCATACTAGACTGAAACGACAAGAAACCGCTCGACGTTTCCGACTACTCCAACACTTACTAGACAAACGCTCTAAGCTTCCAGTAAATTACAAAAGACTTATATATATATGACTACAATAAGACCTATTTGGACTTACGGAGTTGAGCTTTGGGGCTCTACTAAGCCATCGAATTCCTCTCGTATCCAATCCTTACAATCCAAAATCCTTCGGAAAATCCTCAATGCTCCTTACTTTGTCACCAATAAAATAATCCATAATGACCTTAATGTTCCTTATGTTTCCGATTTGGCCCAATCCAGATACCAATCCTTCCATAATAAACTTCAGAACCATCCGAATCCTCTCGTCTCTAACCTTGCTTCCTGTTCTATTCCTGATAACCCTCCGAGGCGTCTGAAAAGAAGATGGCCTCGAGATCTCTTATTGTAAATACATTTTGTTTTTAGAGTGCTACCAGTGGGTAGTTTGTCAACAAGTCATTTCATGTTTTTATTTTCTGTTATCAAATTTACTTAATGTATTTAATTTTTTAATACAGTTGTAAATATCATGAATAAATAAAAAAAAAAAATTATTGAATAATAATACAATCAGCCACTGCTGGAGGGCTATAAGAATTAGGGCTAAAAGTTCTCATTCATACAATATATACAAATAATAAAGAAATAAATATAAATATAAGAAGTAAATAAATAATACTGATGAAGAAGGTAAATAAAAAAATAAATAAATAAAATAAAATAAAAACTTCTAAACACAATCATAACTATATACAATATATACATTCGCCCAAGAATCTCCGAGCCAGACTTTTTCCCCCACACGTGGAAGGCAAAGCAAGACTCCGGAAGATCCCAGTGCCACTTTTCCAGTCGCATCACTAGAAGCCAGTGGAGACTGAAAGAGGGCACTAGAGCCACAGACGCTCAGGACATGAGTGGATAAGCTGGCCATTGCCAGGACTCCAAAGGCATAATTACAAAAGATCTCTATGCCACTGCCGTTTCAACCTTCGAGGGTGATAGTATGGATGCTCGGAGCTGGATAGGGATTGTGCTAGAGGATTGGGATGATGAATGAGGTTCTGGTGAAAGTTGGAGAATCTGGATGGGATGATGTCATGGACATATGGAATGTTAAGGTCATGGTGTAATGTCTTGTTCGTGACATAATATGGAGCATTGACTATTGTTCGAAGGACTTTGGACTGGAAGGATTGGATGCGTTTGATATTCGATGATTTAGTTGTCCCCCACAGTTCAAGTCCGTAGGTCCAGATACGTTTCAGTATGGTCATGTAGATTAATAATTTGTTTTCTGTTGAGAGATGAGATGTTGTGTTTAGTAGTCTATATTGCTGACCAAATCGTCGGTTAAGCTCTTGTCTTTTAAGTCTCGTATGTGGGTTTTAAGTCAGTATTTTGTCCAGAAGGAAGCCAAGGTATCGGATTGTGTCTGAGTAGGAATCAAAACTAGAATTAGAAAAATTGTAAATCATATAATAATACTTACGGTGGTCTGGGCCATGTTTTTCTACTTGCTCCTTGGTTTGAAACTTTCCACTCCGAAAATTCATAACCCCATCTATATTTCGATTTTTCAGGCACATTTGTCCCACTTCAAAACCACCTCAAAATGTGCCCCTCCCTCAAAACTTTTGATGGCACAACTTGCGCTATGCAATTCCTTCCTAGGTATCTGTGCTAGTGTCATCCCAAACTTACTTCGATTTCTTTTGAAAATCAGACTGCAGAGGGATTGATGAATTAAATTTAATTTATTTGCGATAATTGACTTCTTCCTTTCTTTTATTTTTTATTTTTAATATATTTTACTACTTAGTCCAGTAAATAAAGGAGTTATAGAGTGCGTGAGGAGGGACCTAAGCGATTCCTTCAGAAACTTGTTCAGGGTGCTTAGGTTATGAACATATCAAAAGTCCTGACGTCTAGGTAGTGTGCCGGGCTGAAGAGGGTGAGCGGAAAGATCACAAATTTTGAATTTTCGCTTATATATCGAAAACGATACATCTTAGCAGAAATTTTTCGTATAGTAAATTAACGTTTACAATATGACACTTTTGTTCTGTTGGTTCATCCGAATTCTAAATCTTTTTTGAGCTACTCGCTCGGAAAACGATGACATTTTCGAAAAAAAAAATCAGAGAAAGAAATTCATTTAAAAGAAGTTGTAGAAACTTAAATTCACTATTAGAATATATATTCAGTAGCAAGTGTCATGGCCGCAAGTGCAGTTGAAGATTCACGTCGCTCTGTATTTGTTACTATGTAATGTGGTTACTATTTAAAATTCTGGTGTAAGACTATATCAACAGTGACTATATAAACAGTGGTACATTTTATGTCACATATGTTCAGATTAGTAACTATTGATTAACAATGAAGCAGTAATAAATTAGTGCTCGTTCGGCAAGCCCAAGTGGCCCGTAATCCCTTACGGGTTTACCTTATCTGTAATAAGTTACGGTCAAGACTCGGCTCTGTGTATACTAACATTCTTCGGCTTTGTTCACAGTTCGAATCCAAGACATTTAGGTTTTTTTTTCTTTTTTTTTTTTTTTCTTTTTTTTTTTTTTCCTCTTTATATTTTTAATATTTTTCAGGAGACTTTTATTTTATTTACTCATTAATTAATTCTGAAATGAATTATTTTATATTATATCTGTATATAGTTTGTAAATAGTTTAGTTCCTAAGAAGCTATCTTATAATTTTCATTTTAATATTTAGGTTTAAAAAACATTTTTTTTTCTCTCTTTCTCTCACACTCATTTATCCATCATGGATAAATCCATGGATTTGGATAAGAACACTTCTTGTGAAGACTCGGAGAACGAGACACCCTTTTCAGAAATTAGCGAGACTGACTCGCAATACTTGAAAAGACGCACGCTCCAAAAGCGTGTCCGAAACTCCGCTCCCGGTTCGGGAAGCAACTCACCAAATAAGAAAAAAACAAAAAATAAATCAAACAAATCAAATAAGCCAGCAGAACAAGAAAAATCTCCACCTAAAACGAGGAGTAAATCTAATGCCACACAATCAGAGCCAACTGCACCAAGCACCTCAGCCAGCAAGAATACTATTCTCGATAACAATTTATCAAGCAAGATTCCGAAGCCTCAAGATTTTTCTGACCCCGAACCGCCACCTGTTTTTGTTTCAAAAATTGAGAACTTCGTGTCGTTTGGTCAAGAAATTGCAAAACTAATCGGACAGCCAAATTTTCGCTGCTTCTCTCGAATCAATGACATTAAAATAAACACGAACTCTAGAGAAAACTATAAAAAACTGATTAGCCATTTAACTTCCAAAAACTACGACTTCCATTGTTACCAATTGAAACAGGACAAGGCGTTTCGAGTAGTCCTGAGAGGTCTACATTCAACCACTCCTATATCTGTCATCAAAACAGGCCTGGAAGAAATCGGTCATAACGTCAGGCACATAGCACCCGTACTACATCCTAGGGAAAGATATCCGCTTCCATTATTTTTTATAGATTTGGAACCAGCAAAAACGAATAATGAAATATTTCAGGTTCAACGTTTAGTATACTCGACTGTACGATTTGAGGAACCAAGGCAGAAGCCCCTAATAGTACAATGCACTAAGTGTCGAAACTTAGGGCATACGAAGGCATATTGCCATCACGAGGACAGATGTGTTAAATGGGCCGGTCTTCACGCTTCGGGCACTTGCCAGAAGCCAAGAGATGAGCCCGCGACATGTACTCTTTGTGGTGAAGCCCACCCTGCAAGCTATAGAGGTTGTGAGGTGTATAAAAATCTTCACAAACAGAGATCACGCAACTTAGCGACGAAAACCCTTGGACCTGCTCAAAAAACTTGTCCTGAGCCACCTGAAATTGAAAATCAGGAAACATTCCCTGCTTTGCCGACTTCACCTTCCATCGCCGTCCAACAAAAACCATCCATCTCTACACTTAAGGATTATCCTCAACAGAACTCAAGAAATTCTCAATGGCAGCCTTGCATCATTAAGAAGCAGCCTCAAAGTCAGGCGCCTCAAACCTCCCAATCCAAGCCCAAAAGCTCTAATACTCAACCTCAACAGCCTCGTCAGCCAATCCCTCCCCATCAGCTACCCTTAAGGGTCAAACTCCCGCCAGAGCACCCACACCCAGCTCCACTCGTTCCTACTCCCAAGGTGAACCTCCCATCACAAGTCCAACAGAATTTAGATCCTACTCCTCGTACCCCACGTCGGACCCACCCTCCACCCAGCAATCCTATTCGCATAGATTACTCATCACAACCTCATGACCTAAATCCACTTCCCAGCCAAACATCATCCGACATCAACTCTATCCTATCATCATTCCTGATAGATCTTCAACAGACTATCAAACCGCTTATAACTCTTCTCACAAGACTCCTTTCCGAAATCCCGTTTAACTTCCGATGAATACAAAGCCCCTAGCTATCCTCTTATTTAACGCTAACGGACTACAAAACCACCGTGACGAACTAGACATATTTCTCCATGACAATTATATTGACATTGCTCTTCTGACAGAAACTCATTTCACTCAACGGACACAATTCTACATACGTGACTACATCACTTATAGATCTGACCATCCAGACAACACTTCCCACGCTGGCTCTTGCATCCTTATACATAAATCTCTATCGCATTCCCTTATCCCTTCTACTCCAACTGATGCCATTCAATCAACTTCTGTAATCCTTTCAACTCGTCCTTTCCATCTAACACTTTCAGCTGTATACTGTCCTCCTGGTAATTCCCTCTCTTATAGCCTACTTGATTCCTTATTTCAATCCCTCGGAGCGCGCTTTATTGCTGGAGGAGACTACAATGCTAAACACCAACGATGGGGTTGTCGAACATCCAACTCCCGCGGTAGCATCCTATCACGTGTCTCTTCTTCCAACAGTTATTCAATCCTCTCACCCATGAATCCTACATATTGGCCTACATCTCTGAAAAAACGTCCCGATATCCTGGATATATTTATCACCTCCCAGATTTCCTCCTCCCAATCCATTATCAAATCCCTGGATGACCTTTCGTCAGATCATAGTCCAGTTTTGCTTTTACTACATTCGAACTTTGCTCCTAAACCTAAACTTCCTAAACTAATTACAGGACGAGTGGACTGGGACAAATTTCGTCATGATCTGGAAGATAAACTGGACTTAAAAATTCCCCTCAAGACAAAACAACATATTGATAATGCCATAGAAAACCTTAATACAACGATAACAACGAGTATAAATAATAACACATTTGTTAATAATAAAAGCAATAATTTAAGACAAATTAACTTGCCACAGCATATTCGAATCTTATTAAGGGATAAACGCAGAGCAAGATCGAAGTGGCACAGGACTAGATATCCTTCAGACAAAACGTACTATACCGAATTGACTAACAAACTAAAATCAGAAATCAGAAAATATAAAACTCAACAATTACTGAACCTAACTGGAAATATTACAACAACTGACAAATCACTATGGACTACAACCAAAAAACTTCTGAAGTTTAAAGATTTTAATCACCCACTTCTTACTGAATCCCAAACCTGGTCCAAATCCGACGAAGAAAAAGCCCAGTTATTCGGTCAACATCTGTTCCAAATTTTCAACCCACATCCTGATATCCTTAATCCAACCCACATCGAATGTATTGAATCAGAACTGGATACTCCTCTCCAAATGTCCCTACCACCTAAAGCATTTCATCCCACAGAAATATCCAACATCATTCAAAGATTACCCTCCTACAAAGCTCCTGGACATGACCTAATAACATCCCAGATCTTGAAACTTCTTCCTCGAAAAGCCATCCTATTCCTTACTTTCATATATAATGCTGTACTCCGATCAACATATTTCCCTGATCCTTGGAAAATATCTATTGTCAAAATGATCCACAAACCCAAAAAGCCACCAGAATATCCATCCTCTTACCGTCCCATCTCTCTGTTACCCATCATGGGAAAAATCCTGGAAAAACTAATCTTAAAACGCCTGTACCCAATCCTAGATTCTAATCACATAATCCCAGATCACCAATTTGGATTCCGCTCCTCCCATTCCACTATACAGCAATGCCATCGTGTGGTAGACGTAGTATCCTCTGCATTGGAGCGCGGTATGTACTGTACGGGAGCCTTTCTCGATGTTGAACAGGCGTTTGATAGAGTTTGGCACCCGGGACTGCTGTACAAACTCCGAAAATTCCTACCATCTACCTACTTCCTCATTATCCGTTCCTACCTTACTGATAGATACTTTAAAGTAAATCACAACAATGTATATACATCCCGTTTTTCCCAGTCTGCAGGTGTTCCTCAAGATAGTATCCTAGGTCCTATCCTTTACACAGTTTATACAGCTGACATCCCAACCCATCCCAACACTGTCATCACCACATATGCTGATGACACATGTATCCTATCAGTCAATAACGACCCATCTATTGCATCCCAAACCCTTCAATCCCACATCACAAACCTGGAAGAATGGTGTCAGAAATGGAGAATTAAAATAAATTCCAATAAATCCCATCAAATTACCTTCACCCTTCGTCGTAAACCAATGACTTCCTGTCCTTCAGTATCCTTTAACAACACCTCACTTATTCCTGTTGAACAAATCCGTTACCTAGGACTCCATCTGGACAAACGTCTAACTTGGAATCCTCATACCAGACTGAAACGACAAGAAACCGCTCGACGTTTCCGACTACTTCAACACTTACTAGACAAACGCTCTAACCTTCCAATCAATTATAAAAGACTGATTTACATGACTATAATAAGGCCTATTTGGACTTACGGGGTTGAGCTATGGGGCTCCACCAAGCCTTCAAATTCCTCTCGCATACAGTCCTTGCAATCCAAAATCCTTCGTAAAATCCTCAATGCTCCTTACTTTGTTACAAATAAAATTATCCATAATGACCTTAATGTTCCTTATGTATCAGATTTGGCCCAATCCAGATATCTGTCCTTCCATAATAAACTTCATAACCATCCCAACCCTCTTGTCTCTAACCTTGCTTCCTATTCGATTCCTGATAACCCTCCGAGGCGTCTGAAAAGAAGATGGCCACGTGATCTTCTAATATAGACATATTATTAGAGTGCTACCAATGGGTAGTTTCTCAACATGTGTTCCATGTCTTTATACCAATGTGCAAATTTACTAGATGTATTTTTCTTTGTATACAGTTGTAAATATCATTTAAAATAAATAAAATAAAAAAATAAAGAATATATATTCATATGGAAATTAATCCCCAACCAGTCTACAGTTACCGCTATTTTGAACTTTTTCGTAAAACGTTATCATTTTCAGAAAAGGTTGTTTTTAGCATATTTTTGACCCACAACCTTTGTTCGTGTGTCTAATAATATGTGTGATCACACTTTAATTCAATTATTAAATGAAGTAGAAATAAATCACGTTAGTTGAAAATTTTAATGTTGTATTTTACAGATTGCTATAAAAAAAATCAAAGTTCAAAAGTGCTTGAATCAAAAAGGAAATCTTGGGAGGATTTTGGTCAAGTTGTTGAGGAATATGCCAGGGAAAACCAGAAAAACTTTAATAAAGTCCTCAAAGGAATGACTTCACTTAAAGGAATCAAAGATAACAATGGGGAGATCATCTGGTAGGAGGAACTGATTATGGAAAGATGGAGAGACTATTTTAAAGATTGCCAAATTAAAGATTTTGCTTGAGGATAGAGATGTAGAGTATGTGAGACTCGGAGCGAAGTAGAGAATGTTTTGTCGAAGACGACTGCATCAGTGAGGAGGAACTGCAAGAAGCCATCGACAAGATCAAGCTAAGCGATGCAGCAGGATTTGATGAAAACACTCCCGAAATGATTAAGTTCATGGGATATTTCTCCATCTTCTGAACCTGATTTTGAGGGAAAAGAAAGTTCTGAAAGACTGGGAAGTTGCAGTGATCGTGCCCATTTATAATAAAGGAGATAATAGAGAGTGTGGGAATCATCGAGGAATATCGCTTCTCAGTGTACCCAGTAAAGTTTATTCCAGAATACTGGAGACAAGGGTAAGAAGGCTGGTCGATAGTCAGCTCGGAGAAGAACAGTACGGCTTCATAGGGCAGCGAAGTACAGAGGATCTTATCTTCACAATGCGCCAAATTACAGAAAAGAATGTCGAGAAGAATAAGGAGCTTTCTTTCTGTTTCGTGGAACTCCAAAAGGCTTTCGACAGACTGAGGAAGGAAGACCGATCATGGAGCGATTTTGGCTGTGATGAGTTTGTATAACAAGACCAGAAATATGGTTAGGATCATGAACCACATTTCAGAAGACTTTGAGACGACATAAGGTATTCTCCAATGTTGTAGCTTAAGTCCGCTACTGTTCGTAATAGTTTTAGACATGGCACTTATAAAAGCCTAAAGCCAACGATCGAGACCTCCAATACAACATCAACATGCTCCAGGAAGAAATAGCCACGATAAACATGAAGATTAACCCGGGGAAAACTAAATGCATTAGAATAGGGAAGAAGCTCCGGAGAATGATGAGAGCAAGTGGTGAGCGATTGGAGCAGGTAGATAATTTCCAGTATCTGGGTGCTCATCTCAACGAAAGTGTTTATGTTGATGAAGAGGTGAGTAAAAAAATCGGGGCAGCTGGCAGATTGTTCTATCTGCTCCGGAGGGGATTTCTGTGCAGAAGAGAGATAACGAAGTGAACTAAAGTAGCAGTTTACAAATCGAGTATCTCCCTATCCTTTCGTACTCCTCTGAATCGGGGACCCTCAACTCGAAACACAAAAGCCGAATTGAAGCCATGGAGAAGCGATACCTTCGAAAGGTCGAGGGAAAGGTCAGAAGAGATAGGGTCCGGAACGCCAATACACGGACTAGCCTCGAGGTCAAACCGGCTGAAACCATCCTAGAGGAGCACAAGCTAAGATGGTTCGGACATCTTCTTAGAATGGATCAAGAGAGAACAGCCAGAAAGACATACGAGACCAGCGTGGAGGGAAGGAGACCTAGAGGAAGACCACGCATATCCTGGAAAGACAGTGTCCAAGAGGCGTTCAGGAATTGCGTGGTATGGATTGGAGTAATAGAAGAGAGTTGGCTCAAGAAAGGGAAATCTGGTCCAAGCTCTACTAGATATATCCCACACTGCGCTGAGGTATTAGGATCAGGAATATGATGATGATGATGATTTTACAGATTATAAAAGTCTCATGATAATTTTATTCTATTTTGTTATATTAAATACATACTATTATTTCATCATACTTAGTTACTGACTTCAATAACTTATTAATAAACCAAATTCTAAATCTCAGTGACCGATAAAATAATTCGAGTCAAAGTTGTCAATCCGCCATGTCATTTTAGGACACTGAGTTCACTTTTATTTGTGGGACTTTTGGCTTTTTTAAAATAAATAGTTGAAGGAACACAACGATATGAAATTTAGAGGGATATGGGAGAATGTACAGTAAAGGGATTTTGCCCAGCGTGTATCACTGAGGGTAAAGATCCAAAACCCCCACGTCCAAAGTGAAAGAAAACATGAATTCATCTAAATTTCTGAGTATTAGTAACAATTAATAAGTTATTGAATTGAAGTTATTACGGTATCAATAAGTTATTGAAAACAGTGATATCAATGAGATGTATAATTGTAAATATTTAATATAACAAAATAGAATAAAATTATCATGAGGCTTTTATTATCTGTAAAATATAACATTATTTTTTTCAATTAACATGATTTATCTACTTTATTTAATAATTGGATTTAAAGGGTGGTCACGCGAACAAAATTTGTGGTTCAAAAATATGATAAAAACAATTTTTTTCCTGGAAATTAGAACATTTTACGATTTTTTTTTAAATAGCTGTAACTGCATATATATACATATAGACATGCTTATAGGGAATTTAAGTTTCTACGACTTCTTTTGGATGAATTTCTTCCTCAGATGAATATCTTAGACGATATGAAGGAATGTTTGATGAAAAACGTGAGGCAAAATGATTTTTTTCGATGTCATTAGAGCGTGTAGGTCGAAAATGGTATAGAATTCGGATAAAACGTACAGTGTAAAAATTGTAGATAATTTTATAAACTCTAATTTATTATGCGAAAAATTTCTCCCTGCGATTCACCGATAATATAAAAATTATGATCTTTCCTCTCCTCTTCCGAACCCGTCTCATCACCTATACGTCAGGACTTTTGATATAAGCTGAGCACCCTGAACAAGTTTCTGTTAGGTCTCTCTTAGGTCCCTCTTCACGCACTACTACACCTCCTTTTTTGGGCATTTATTGATTGATTTGTTTTTTTATTTAGAAAAAAATACATTTTGTCTCAATTAAGGGGATTGGGTATTTAGGATGAATGAAATACAAACATACCATATACACAATAAAAGAAAAACAAGATTATAACAAAATAAAATAAAACTTAAGAGTAACAGAATAATTCGATCATGATACAACATTAAATAAAAAAATAAATAAATAAAAATACATTCATACTTATTTACAATATTTACAGTCAGCCGAGGGAGCTCCGAGTCGGGCCTTTTCTCCCACGTGTGGAGGATAAGGCAAGACTGCAAGAGCTCCCAGCGCTTCTCTCTCAGCCGCATCACTGGGATGGGAATCCAGTGGAAACTAAGAGAGGGCACTAAAGCCACATACGCTCATGATGAGTGGAGAAGCTGGCCATCACCAGGACTCCAATGACGTCTTTACAAAAGATCTCGAGCCCACTGCCGCTTCAACCTTCGAGGAGGATTGTAGGGATGACTGGAACTGGATAAGGATTGGGCTAAGGGATTAGGATGATGAAAATTTGAAAATCGGGATGGAATAACGTCAAGGACATAAGGGATGTTAAGGTCATGATGTAAGATTTTGTTCGTAACATAATAAGGAGCATTGACTATTATACGGAGGACTTTAGACTGGAAGGATTGGATATGTTTGATGTTCGAAAATTTAGTTGTCCCCCACAGTTCAAGTCCGTAGATCCAGAAGGGTTTCAGTACGGTCTTGTATATTAATAGTTTGTTCTCAATTGCGAGGTTAAATTTTCTGTTAAGTAGTCTGTATAACTGGCCAAGTCGTCGGTTAATCTGTTGTCTTTTAAGTCTGGTACGTGGGTTCCATGTTAGTTTTTTGTCTAAAAGAAATCCAAGATATCGAACTGTGTCTGAGATGGGAAGAGGTACTGAGTTGAAAAGGATATGTGGGCAAGATCTGCGTCCGAGGGTAAAGGTGACATGCTTGCATTTCGATTCATTGATCTTGATGCGCCAATTCTTGCACCATTGCTCAATTAGGGAGATGTGTCTTTGAAGGTTTAGGGATTTTCAGGGTCTGGGTGGGAAGATAGGATGGCGGTATCGTCAGCTAATGTTGCTAGAAGGGTATTAGGATGGGTTGGAATGTCAGTTGTGAAAAGGATGTAGAGAACTGGGCCCAAGACACTGCCTTGTGGAACACCAGCCTGAACTGGATAATAGTTGGAAAATTCACTGCCGCAGCGGACTTGAAAGGAACGATTTTAGAGGTAGGATTTGAGGACTAGGTACAAGGATTGGGGTAAGTGAGTTTTTTTGAGTTTTAAGTGCAAGCAATCGTGCCACACCCGGTCGAAAGGTGCGTTACGTCCAGAAAGGCACTAGTGCAATATGCTTGCTTTCAAGCGCAGAGGATATATGGTCAACAACGCGGAGGTCTTGTTGAACAGTGGAATGTCTTGAGCGGAATCCAAACTGATGGGAGGGGATATTGTGGGTTTCGAGAATGGGTAGGATACGTTTGAGAAGGATTTTTTCAAAGATTTTTGAGAGGATCGGAAGTAAGCTTATTGGTCTATAGGATGAGGTATTATTAACAGGTTTACCTGGTTTAGGGAAGAGGATAATAATGGAGTGTTTCCATATCAGAGGAAAGTGAGTTGTGCGGAGGGTACAGTTATACAAGTATGCGAGGAATATCATTGCGTTTATGGGAAGTTTTCTAAGGATCTGGGAAGTTAGGAGATCATGTTCAGGGGATTTTGAGGTTTCAAGTTGTTTATAAGGAATTTGACCTCAGAGGGGTTGACAGCTTTAGGAGGCAAGGAGAGAGGAGTTCTTTAACTTCAGCAGTGTGAGTGGGATGGAGTTCGGTGTGGGGAGTGAATGTTTTGGATAGATGTTTGGCAAATTCTTCAGCTCTAGTCTCATCTGACGAAGCCCAGGATCCATCATCTCATCGGGGTGGGTGGGAAATAGATTGGTATTTAAGGATTAGTTTGGTCGCTTTCCAGAGGGAGTTGTCATCGGTAGAGAGGAAAGAAAGGTAGGAATTGTAGGATTGGGATCTATAGGTAGCCAGTTCTTTTTTAACCTGTTTGGAATAGTAATTATATAATTTCCGATCATCAGGATGCCTGGTTCTTTGCCAGAGGGCCCTAGATTGGCGTTTGGATTTAATAAGGTCAGTAAAGTGTTGGGCCAAGGGATTCTTTTTAAGGGATTTTTTGGAGGGGAGTGGTGAGGATGCAGTCCAGACTGCTTGTTGGATCAAGGTTTTGAAGGAACTGACTGCATTATCTAGGTCTTGAGGGGTCTTTAGGGGTACTCTGAGGTCTATTGCATCTGTTATTGTTTGGCGGAAAATGTTCCAGTTGACTGGGCCTCTGGTGAATGAGGGAGGAGATAATTTGGGGATAGGAGATGCGGAAAGGGATAGGTTTAGTGGACTATGGTCTCAGGAAAGGTTGTCGAGCCGTGAAATTGCGAAATTTAGCGGCCCTAGCCCTTTGTGAATGAAGAAGTCAAGGAGATCAGGATTATGGTTAGAATCTGTTGGCCAGTATGTAGGAATATCAGGAGAAAGGATGTTGCTATTATGGGAATTAAGAGCAAATAGCAATGTTCGCCCGCGGGAATTAGTGGTTCTGGCTCCCCATTGCTGATGTTTGGCATTAAGATCTGCACCTATAAGGAAATGTGTCCTAAAGAATTGAGAAAGAAAATGAAGTTAGGTTCAGGTATTACTATATTAGGTGGAGATTATGCTGCGACAACTGTAACAGGAAAAAGTGAGGTTTGGATTGTTATGGTTGAGGTTTGCAGGAAATTATGAACTGGTAAAAGGTACAAGTGATGGGAGAGGGATTGATGAATGATGGCTGCAGTGCCTCCATTTGCTGTTCCATCAGGGTGGTCAGTTCGATAAATCTTGTATCCAGGTATGTTGAACTGTCGTTTGTTAGTTAGTCGGGTATCAGTTATTAGGGCTATGTCAATGTTATTGTCCTGTAGAAAAAAAGTTAGTTCGTTGATATGGTTTCGAACACCATTCGCATTCCAGAGGAGAATGCAGATGGGTTTTATTGTGGATATTTAAGGAATTCTTGGCGGTGGGATAAGATTGGATATGACATTTGTAAGTAAGGAGATGAGCGGAGTGATGAGAGATCTAAATTCTGAGAGAAATGATGTAAGGAGACTGGTGATGTCAGTCGAATTGTTAGGAGGAGGAACATACGAGATTTAATGAGGACTGGACTTTTGGGTATTATTATATTGGGGTAGTGGATCATGAGATTGTTGATGAGTTTGTGGCAGGGCCTGAGGTTGATTTGTCTGTTCAGTTTCACCTAGGATTTCAGCAAAAGACAGACCTTTTTTCACACGTCTAAAGGGTGTCTGGGAGTCCTGGAGGTCTCTTCCTGTCTGAGTGTTGTCTGTGTTCTTGATTTAAGTATTTTATACGTTTGGCATCCATTGTAGTTTGCTGGGTGGTTTTGGTCGCATAGTGCGCACACAGCAGGAGTTTGCCTAGACTTGATGCAGTCCACAGACCTGTGCTGTTGTCCGCACTTCACACATCCAGGTAAGCGATGGCAGTACCTTCTTGTATGGCCATAGGTTTGACAATTATGGCATTGTACTATCTCCATTGTATTGTATGGTTTTTCAACCACTATACTAGTATAGTACAAACGATTAATTCTGTAAATATTTTCGATCCCTGGAGTGTGCTCTAGGTCCACGAAAAATAGTGGTAGTGCTATCTTGTTGTTTACTCCCGATAGCTCTTTATTTTCTTTATAAACGTTGGTGATTTGGCGGATATTGTAGCCTAAAGCCGTCAATTCTTCTTTGATTTCATCAGGTGGAGTTGAAGGGTGGAGACCTCTTACTCAGTGCTCTATCTTCAAATAACTGATAAGTGTGATATTCAGCCTTTTATTCTGTTAAGTATTTCACAATTTTTCTGTATGTATCCGGAGAGTCCGGCATTAGTTTGGTGTCATTTGTTCTTGGAATACGTATTTACCGTTGTCAATTATTTTATTGAGATGCTGACAGAATAAAGGGAAATTTTTAATGTTTCGAACAAATATTGGAGGTGTTTTTGGCTCTCTAGGGGTTGGTGCTGTTTCCAATGTATCTTCTGAAGATAATATCTGGTATGGATTGGTGGTGAAAAACGGATATTCGTCTGTTATTGGTGTTGAAGAACCAGGTTGTGGATCATTAATGGTTTCAGTAAGTCTGTCAGGTATTGATGGTGGTGTTTTCCTATTGAAACGCCTTGGCCTTTGCTTAACAGGTGAGATTTGAAAGCTGTTATTGCCTAAACTTCTCGATCTTTTACTTTTTGTAGACATTATCATGTGGTAATATCTCATTTAAATAATCTGGCTGAAAAAGTAAGATAGTCTGATGTAAAAATAATTAGCTAGAACGGTGGAGCGGCATAAGATGTGACCCTCCTGCCTCTCCGGCAGCCTTCCGGCTACTGAGTGAGGAGGGGAGACTGCTTATAGATAACAATATAATAGTTAACATCTCCACCTAAATCTATTGTTGTTACCACTGTTCAGTAATCTTGATAAATAAGCGATTACTCACTTTGTTGTGTTCATTTGATGAGTGAATTGTTAATTGTTCAAATAACACTGTTTATAATCACTTCAGTTCACTAATTCACTGGTATTTTAATAATTTGTGGGAGACGAAGTAACAGGTGGTTTGTAATAGATTAGCGCACGCGCAGAACTGAATTGATTGGACTAACTTTTATTATGTAATAGTGTAAATGTTTTATGTCATGTAGTATTTTATTTTTGCATTACAGTGTTCCTGGAAACTATTGCCAGATTTAATTAATAACAATGGTCCGAATCACACAGTTTCATCCCCTCCACTTGGAAGCCAATCCAAACAACCGATCTACCCCACTTCTGATTCCAGTACGGCTGCACTATGGGCTCAGCAGAAGCTAAGATGCGGTAGTTCTGTTTCCTCGTCCAACATGTTCACCTCGTTGTCTCTATTAATAGTGTGTTCAGTTGCCTTTACCCAAGCCAATTCTAATAATAAAACAGTTTTGCCAGTAAGTACCATTTACAATATTACTTGATAGTTAGATTGATATGTACGAATTTTGTTCTTTAATATATTTAACAACTTAGTAGTAGTTGCACGATAGCAAAGTCGCATACTTAGGTGCTCCAAGGTCGTCAAGGTAATCATTGTTAACAAGAAACAACCATCCGATTAAGAAAAAATAAAAATGTTATACTCCCACTTGAAATAGAATTAATATTGTATTTTTAAGCTTTCCGGTTCCTTAGTCGCAGAAATAGTTTCTTTTAGATAATAAATAAAAATCATCTAAAGTTAAAGTATACTGTTAAAATAATGTATTAATATGTTGAAAATGTTAAGTGATTATTGAGATAAAAAAAAACCAAAGAAATAAATTGTAAAAATTCTAAAAACGTTTCTTGAAATTCATATGTGTTTCGTATTCGTTTAACTGATATGTAATGTTTTCCGGTATTTATATGTGTATTTATGTATTTGTATGTGAATAAATATATACTAATTCAGGATTAATCGAAACCCTATATTATTCAGATTATTGTATAATTCTGATTACCGATTAGGGAGAAATGAATCTTAATCTTAGTAGTAACGTAAAACAACGTAAGTATTGTAAAACAAAAAACATTTGTTATGTTTACTTTCTTATTAAAAAGCATATTTTTAGAATTGAATATACTTTTGAAGGATGCATTCTTACATTTTCTTCGATAATATAATTTTAATTTGAATATAATATTAATGCCAATAAAAGGGGAAACGGGATGACATAATCAATATTTTATTTTTTTTTTTAATTTTATTTTAATAACTAGTACTTTATAGTTATATTTCCTTCATATAATGTTGTGCATTGAGGAACTTAGTAACCTAACTTCAACTTACTTTGTCGTCATTGGTTAGTCCGGCTAATATTTACCCATAAATACCTCTTATTCGGAAGACATTCGACTCGGGTGATATTTTAAATGAATCCAGGTTTGTTCTTTGCACTTTGTTCTTCGTTCTTTGCCGATTACATAAAAGATGAACAAATGGTTGCTAGAAGGACCAAAATCGATGACTGATAAAAAAATAAAAGCTCGTATAAACTTAAAGTAGAATTAAAGTTGTTTTCATATTATTAAGCAAATGTTTAGGATAGCTAACAACTGTGGAAGAAGGAATTCAATCTTTTTTTTTTTGGCAACACTACTGATGTTATTTGTTGATTGTAATTACCTCATATATTGTGCCTTTCATTAATCTTCTTCCCAATAGCGAATTCAGGATTTCAATTTGGGAGAATTGGGGGAATATTTTTTTATACCACTAATTAATATGGAAGAAAAAATAAGGAACTAGGTATATAATATGACGTTTAAATGTAACTGAAAGGCCAATTGTATAGAAAGGCCTTGGGGAGATAGGTACTCCTGATAGTAATTATCATAACCAGATTACCAATAAACAATAACGTAGTTCTGTGTCATACGTTATATATCAAATAAAATAAAACGGGAAAGATAAAAAAAATGGTAGGATGTACAGTAAAAAATTATCAATTATAAGTATGCAGAACTATAAGGAAAATGCAGACCAATTCATGGACGATAATTAACCGATACTTATCCACAAAAGCGTTTAAAAAATAAGGTAAGATAAAATAATTTGATACTAAATTTTATGTTGAAGTTCTGAATCCTGTTTCATGTATAAGTATTAAAAAATGAAAATATTATTTTGATAGCGGAAAGTCTAATAATGGCATTATCTGAAATTTGTAATAAAAAATCTATGAGTTTTTGAGAAACTAGTTTAACAGTAGAATGAACAAAATTTCAAACTATAAAGATAAAAAAAACATAAAGTAGAATATCTTATTTTATATATATATATATATAAAATAAGATATTCTACATTATGTTTTTTTTATCTTATATATATATATATAACTTATTTAGTAGTTGAATAAAACAAGAATTTCTAATGTTCAAAAAAAAAAAAATTAATATTATAATATGTCACGTCATCTACCACAATGTCATATATTCTTTCTGATAATATATTCATTGCTCACAAAATAGAGTATATATAGTAGTGCTGCTGTAAAACGAAGAAACGAGGAAATCTGATGAAAGATAATGGAGTTATAGAATTATGACCAAAACAATCCAGTTAGAAATCACTATTCCCAAGGAAATTATGAAGCTCATAATCTGAGAACATTAATCCACTATATTGTCGCTTATTTCCATTATGAATACAGGAAATCCGGTTTTGAAATATAATTAAGAATCTTAACACTTTGTGGCTATTTCTACTGATTTCATTGTAATATGTCAACATGATTCAGATTAAATTTTAAAGAAAAAGTTGTTATTAATTAGTGTAACAGAAAGCTCAGTATTCGCAATTTAGACACTCGATTAAAACTTGGTGGTTAGACACTCGATTAAAACTTTGTGGTTAGACATTTTAAAGAAATAACGAATACTGTGAACAGCAGGCCAAACACGCAAATGATAATGCAAAAAAATAATTTCTTTCGAGTTACGCCGTTGTTGCAGTAACATATAGATGGTTTCGCCAGGCTTGTGTCTTAACCCTTCTGCGTTCGCACAATCATTTCGAACAATTATACTTTTTTTTTTTTTTCTGTTCTTCCCTACCTCGCCTTTTTTAGGCTACACGGGATTTTCCCGGACCAGAGGTTGAGGGCGGAGAATTTAAAATCCCCTCTGGCACCGGGACGCGAACTCGTGACTATTTTCATATCATAGATTCATATATCCGGTTGCCGGTTAGCCCATTCGGCTACTCCGCCCCCTAATCATTTCGAACAATTATACTTGCGCTGGACCTTTGAGCTGACAACACATTTTCGTGATCTCTGAGTGAGTATTAAAGAATTTCTCAATGAATATTTAAGAAGTTCCCTCACAAATTAGTTGACTGAAAAACAATGTTTATTTTGAACGAGGATAGTAGAACAATTGTAACGATTTTATCGATCCATAACAAATTGGAAAACAAAATATTTATGATAGACCAAACAAAAATTACAAATTACTATTTTTTTCTATATACAAACAAGTTTACCTTTGCTATGTGCAATATTGTTATGCAAAATATATTATTAAATTTCTCGTAAAAATAGTTTTAATTTGTAAATTTAAAAAGAAAAATGTTTTAATAGTTTTCTAAATGTTATTTTTTAACATGTTTTTCTTCTAATTTTTCTTAAACATGCATCTTTCTATAGCGAACAATTTTTGATTCCTCGTGAGTGTCCGCTTCTTGTGAAGAGAAGTTTCATTATAGTAACCAAAACGGGCTAGTATTTTTAGTAATTTTTCTAAACTAGTAATTTTTCTTCTTGAAAACTGTTCTTTATTTTGTTTTCTTATCTTATCTTATCAGTCACCATTTAGTCTTAATTTTTATTCATGTTTTGTTTTCTTATCTTGCTCCGGTTCTGGCAATTGATTAATTTTTAGGGGCGGGGTGGCCGAGCGGACTAACGAGTGTGTACAGCACTGCGCGTTGCCCGGCAACCTGATAACCGAAGTTAGAGACAATAAAATAATTATGAGTTCTTTTAACTCTGTCATTAATCTCCCGACTTCACCCCCTGGCCCCCGTGTAACCTAAGTGGCGAGTTAGGGGAAAACAAAAAGAAAGATTAATTTTTTATTATTATTTGGAAAGCTATACTCAAATATACAATCCTACAAGGAAAACGACGCTATTTGGAATAAATGATTAAAATGTTTAAGCACCGTACTATATCTGAAAATAGTCTCAGTTTGACTTAACTGCAAGACTTACATAGGGTCTAGTCTTGGTCTTGCGCAATACTTGCAGGGTATGGTCTTGGTCTTGATCTTACAAAAATGTTTGTGGTCTTGGTCTTGCAGAAGTACAAGATCAAGATCAAGACTGCAGGACAGCGACCAATTTTGGGCAACACTACCATGGATGCCCTTCCGCCCAAAAAGATTATTGCCCTCCTTTACTTATATAATTAATATGTGTCTATATGAGATGTTATATCAATGTTAGTTTAAAAGGTAGTAGATATAATATTGTTTTGTTTCTCGAGAATATCAAAGGCACAATACAAGGTCAAAGACAATCACAGTTAGTAAAGGCAATTAGAATCAACAAGTGACCTCAGTAATGGTCACATTGGACATTTGAAACACCACTGGAGGTAAAAGGCGTACAAGAAGATGAAAGCTGAATATACACTGACAGGCAAAAATTCCACCCACTTGATTTTTCCATGTTTTCATCTAAAAATATTTCTGCCACTTGTAAAAAAAAGTTGTATTTGTATAGAATACATGGTATTTGTAGATAATACTTAGTATTTATGGAATTTTATAATTTTTTTAATCTTTAATAATCAAAATGTGATTGGGTAAGAATGATTAGAGAAAAAAAATTGAAAAACAAACCATTATTATTCTAAAAGAAATTAATTACATCACCGTTTAGTAGCGCGTGTTTACTTGTATTCACTACTTCTTGAAGACGCCTCGGCATATTTTGCACCAGTCGGGAAATGTCCCTTTGCTGGAGGATAGCCCATTCCTCCCGAAGAGCCCTTTCAAGATCCTGCAGTGTATCAGGTGTGTTGCACACGCTCTTATTCGTCTTCCTAGGTTATCCCATAAATGCTCAATGGGGTTCAAATCTGGAGAACGTGCTGGCCAGGCTAAAACCTCAATATTGTTCTGTTGAAGGAACGTTTGCACTATGCGGGTGATATGTGGGCGTGTATTATCGTGCATTAGAATAGAGCGATCGCCGATTTCGTTGAGGATAGGCAACACATGAGATTCCAAAATCTCATCTACAGAGCGAATGGCCGTCAAAGACCCTCCACGAACAACAACCAATTCTGTGTGGCGCTCCATTGAAATCCCAGCCCACAACATTAAGGAAAGGTTGGAAAGGTTGGCTCTGGGAAAAATTACAGGCTGCATATCATTCGTTTCTTCTTCTCTAAACCCTTTCACGCCCGTCTGGAGATCGAAGAGCGAATCTTTACTCATCTGTAAAAAGTACAGCACTCCATTCGTCCATAGTCCAATGGCTGTGTTCTCGAGCAAAAGCCAGCCGTGTTACTCTGTGAGTTCTGGTCAACTCTGGTTCTCTTACTAGACGAAAAGCCATCAATACATACTCATTTAATCTTCTCCGAGCTGATTCACTGATGAATCGCTTGAACAACGGTAAGGTGCCGGTTTCGTAAAATTCTCAAAGTCAAAAACCGGTCGTCCCGTGTTTCTGTTACCCTAGGCCGTCCAGAACCGGGCCTTCTATTGTAAGAACCAGTTTCCCGAAAACGCCTGACGACGTCTCGTAAAGTTTCATATGGAAGTCCGATGGCATTACCTGCATATCTAGTGGAACGTCCATCATCAATATGTGCCACACCACGCTCAACATCCTCAGCACTAAGAGGTATTTTTAAACTTAATATTGAAAAAAATTAAAATCCGGAGACTAAGAAAAGTGCTGCAAGAAACGGCACTGAACTAATCATACTGAATAAACATTTTGATTCCATAGAAAGTAAACATTGTAATCTAGAATCATTTCATTGAATTAAGGATTAAGGGTTATTGTCCTCTATATTAACATTCCTAATTGAAAACAAACAAAAAGATTACCTATTTATTCATTAAAAACAATAGACCAATCCAAAGCAGAAATATTTTTAGATGAAAACATGAAAAAATC
The DNA here is from genome assembly GCA_928085145.1 of Nezara viridula. Lineage (NCBI taxonomy): Eukaryota > Metazoa > Arthropoda > Insecta > Hemiptera > Pentatomidae > Nezara > Nezara viridula. The sequence goes on from OV725077.1 coordinate 95,497,210, forward strand.
AAGTGGGTGGGATTGTTTGCCTGTCAGTGTATTTTAAATACTTTTACCCCTTATATCCCTGTCTATCCCGATTCCTCGCATCTCGTTCGAGGCGATATGGAACTTTGATGGGATTTTCGAATATTTTTATTGATATTACACAGGGAATTGTCACGTGCAGAATGAGAGAACAGGTAGGATTTGAGGATTGGAATCTATAGGTCGCTAATTTCAGTTTTAATTGTTTGCAGTAATAATAATAATAGTTGCAATCGGCGGAATGTCTGGGACGTGGACATAATTATCTGGTTCGGCGTTATAATGCATTAGATCCGGAAAATGTCGAGGTAAATTATTTTCATCAACAATTGTGGAGGACTCGATTGAGGAGGAGACAGCTTATTGGATAACATTAGTAAAGGATATCTAAGGTCATTTATGTCAGAAAGGATTTGATTAAAGAGGTTCTAGCTAGTTAGACTTTTGGTGAAAAACAGTGGAAATGGTTAGGAAATGGCAGCTAGTAAAACTTGGAGAGTTAGAGGGCAATGATCACAGCAGAGTTTATTTAGATGTGTAATTGAGAAGCCTAAGCCCCTGTTTTAAATTACGGATATCTGGATACGGTTGGAGTGCTGAGGGAAGGAAGGTTGAAAGATTGGAATTCAGCGCAGACAGCAATTTTTGTCCACCTGAATTCTTGGTTCTGGAACCCCAGTCTTGATGCTTGGTATTTAAATCTGCACCTATAATAATAATAATAATCCCCCGCAAGGGCGACTGATGAACGCAGTTGTTGGGGTTTTACGCTCCCCCGGGATCCTGAGTACATCCCACCGTTCACAAACACATACATCACAGTACACAATACCACATACACTGACACCAAGGACATTTGCAGTACACACCCTAGGGCAACCTTACCTAGGAAGGCCTGGCAGAAGGTTTAAAATGCAATCACCCATCAAAAATGGAGCTAAGAAATCGACGTATAGCCTCGGACGAGCCTGGGAATGAAGCTGCACCAGGCGGGAACCTTCGACAGCTTCCTTCAGGTAGTGGCGGAGCAAGTGGCGCCACCCTGTCGCAAAGGACCACAAGACTGCAACAACCGGCAACTAGTTCGAGTTCGGGCTTGGGCGAGACTATTTCTCCTCCCGCACGAACCCGGCAACAGAGACCAAGAGGTGCTCGAAGGATGAAATGGATGTCAGAAATGAACAAGGCTGTCATCCAGGCATATCTTTTGGCAACCAAATTGGAAACAGATAAGACGGGATACCTAGGAAGGATTCAACAGTATTGGCAAGAACTATATCCACAGATGGCAATGAGTTCACAAAGGATAAGTGACCAAGTTAGAGTGATCCGTTCAAGAAAATTTCTATCTGAAGTGGAAACAGAAAATATCAAAATAGTGGTATCTGAACGATTAGGAATGGTACAAATTGAAAATGAAGAGCAACCAACAGAACCTTTTCTAGAAAGATCGATGGCAATAGAGGCAGCTCCTTCAGAAGAAGAAGACAAAGACATCGACAAACTAATGGAATCATTATTATCCCAGCATGTGATTTATGAGGGGGTACCGCTTGATGTTAGACCAATCCTCTCAAAGATTCCCCATAGCTTCAAATCACGTTTGACTGGGAATCGGGTTAATGAGGCTCTGAGTAGAGTTATTGTAGATTACCCAGAAATGACTGTCGAAGCTCTTTGTCATTGGGCCTATGTTGCAGCTAGTGTCATTATTATTGAACTTGGCTTGGAAAAACAAGGAAAAAAGAAAGATAAAAATCATACAAAACTTCCACGCTGGCAGAGAAGATTGGAAAATAAAATAGCTTCGTTCAGGGTAAATATTGGAGTCATAACGAGTTATATCAGGAACCCCGTTGGAGCAAGTACAAAAGTAAAACGAAAAATCGACGAAATAGTTGTACTACAAATAGGGGTGGTGTTAGAATCTGAGCTCACCGAAAAACTGGCTTTACATGCTGTTATACTGAAACAAAAACTTGCAGTTTATGCAAACAGAATACGAAGATATAAAAAGTCGTTACTTCGAAAACAGTAGAACAAAATGTTCAAAAACAGTGAGCAGCAGTTTTATCGGAGCTTAGGTAATGATAATAAGGGAGGTGCAAATTGTTCATTAACTGACAATATTATAGAGTATTGGAAAGAGCTTTGGGAGCACAATGTAGAGCATAATAATGAAAACGAATGGTTAAAATTAGTAAATACTGAACTTCAGGAGAAACCTCAAATGCCAGAATTCGACATCTCGAAAGAGGATGTAATCATCGCTACAAAGAAAATGAAAAACTGGAAAGCGCCGGGTAGTGATAGAATTCAGAATTACTGGATAAAGAATCTATCCTGCCTGCATGAAACACTTGCAATGAATTATAAAAAAATGATAACAGGGCAGATAGACATTCCCAAAACGTTTTGTGAGGGCATTACTGTGCTGATTCCCAAAAAAGTAGGAGGTCGATTGGACCCCCAAGATTTTCGGCCAATTACTTGCCTCAACGGTGTGTATAAGATTTTAACATCCATTCTCACAAGTAAAATTGAATTTCACCTGCAAACCAATAATTTGATTCCACTCGAGCAGCTTGGCTGTAGAAAAGGAGCCCAAGGGTGTAAAGAACTTTTGTTCATCGATTCATTCATTGCAGGCCAGACGACCATGAATAAAAGAAATTTGTCAATAGCCTGGGTTGATTACAAAAAAGCATTTGACTCAGTTTCTCATAGTTGGCTTTTAAAAGTTCTGGATTTATATAAAATCCATCCTTATATTAAAGAACTTCTGAGGAAATTGATGGACAACTGGAAAACAAGACTGAGAATAGGAGATAAGCAATCACCTGAATACATTACCATTTCAAGAGGTATATACCAGGGAGACTGCCTCAGCCCTCTTTATTTTGTCTTGCGATGGCTCCATTGTCAATTTTATTAAATCGTGAAGAAAACGGATACAAAGTAAAATTTAATGAATTAAGTGGAATGATCAGTCATAGCTTTTATATGGACGATTTAAAACTCTACGCAAAGAATAAATCCCAGCTCCAGTCTATGCTAAAGACAGTTAGCCACTTTAGTGATTCCATACAGATGTCCCTTGGGACTGAAAAATGCGCAGTTCTTCACGTTATAAAAGGAAAACCAAATAATTCCGAAAACTTGTTTAATGAAGAATATCATATTAAGAGCCTTCAGAAAGAAGATATGTATAAATATCTAGGGATAGAACAGCATTTAAAAATAGCTAGAAAGGATGTAAAATGTAAATTGATAGCTTCATTTAAAAAAAGACTAAAGATCATCCTTAGAACACATCTTTCTTCAGGTTTAATGATAAAAGCTATAAATACGAGGGTTATTCCTTCCTTATCTTACAGCTTTGGAGATTCTAAAATGGTCCACAAGGTCACTCCAGGAATTGGATAGGTTAATAAGAACAAGTATGACGGGTTCCAGAATGCATCACCCGACTGCATCTATGGCAAGGCTTTACCTGCCAAGAAAGGAAGGAGGAAGAGGTCTTACAAATATTGAAGAGTCTTGTCGAAGTCAAGAAAAGAACCTAAGGGAGTACTTTAAACAAAGCGCAGTCCGTGCCATAAGATAATCTGCAATCTCGATCGCGGGCACACTGCTCTACAATTAGCCTCTCATGAAACTGCGCCAATCTTTTTTACCGACAAAGACCGCCTGGAAGAATGGAAGTCAAAAGCATTACATGGAAGGTTTTTTCACCAGCTTCAGCAGACTGAAATAGATAAATCTTTGTCTGTTAGCTGGCTGGTAGGAGGAAGTCTGTTCCCCGAGACTGAAGGTTTTTTAACTGCAATCCAGGACCAGGTTATAGCTACCAGATCCTACTGGCGACACGTCTTGAAGCAACAGAATGTATCGGACAAATGTAGGCTCTGTGCAAGCACATATGAATCCATTCAACACATAACTGGAGGCTGCGGAGCTGATTTACATTTTTTTATAAGTATTATTTATTTACTTTTTATATTTATAGTTACTTCTATATTACTTGTATATACTGTATGAATGAGAACTTTTAGCCTTAATACTTATAGCCCTTTAACAGTGGCTGATTGTATTATTATTCAATAAAAAAAAAAATAAAAAAATATATGTTAGTAAAGTAAAATATATTATGGTTATAGGTTAGTAAACTCTTATATCCAATAATAAAATCTCTCTCTCTCTTTTTTTTTTTTTTTTTTCCTTCTTTTCCTCCGCTGTACCTTAGGGCAACCCTATACCAGCGGTACATCCAATTTTCTAGTGTGCAGGATGAGACAGGAGATGCTAGTGGTAGTGCAGGATGAGACAGGGCCCCCCATGTTATTCACACAGGTCAAATAACAACAAAATAAAACAATAAAATTTTGGATGTAAATCCAACATACCTAAATTTGGCTCAGCCAGATTTAACAATAATAAGCAAAGATAAAAGAAAATTCAAGAACGAAGTGGGGAGAGGCGGTAAACTAGAGCGCGAAATTGCCTCCAGCATCCAAATTTACAAGATAAAAAATAATATATACATTAATAAATATATAAATGATCAAACCTATGTACACGCATGCGATAAATATATAAAATTCACTAAAAGTGTTCAATATTAGGAGGCCCGGTACATGCCATATGACCGAGAGCCCTGTTCTTGAGAAATATAAAAAGTTTTGCACTTATTTCAATTTAAACGAATAAAAACGTATTTTAAATTTCCTTATAATTCGATAGTTCAATACTAACTGACAATATGTAAACTGTTATATGCCAGTCAGCTGTAATGCAAACTGTCTCAGCTACTCCTAAATGCTTATTATTGATCTAAGATCTAAACAATGATTTTCGTTTTTTCATCTGCTCTGAAGCTCCTGGTCACTTACTTCTAAATGCTCTTCATATACAGTGATTAGAAAACATTTTCATACACGGGATGATACGAGATATAAAAATCAGTAATAAGTATTCTTTCCTTTATATAGATTTTTTTAAATTTAAACGCATATTAATAACTTCAATACTAATCGTATGAATTTTTCAATACTACATTAATTCTTATTTTATACTTTAATTTGTTATAAAAAAGTATGTTTTTGTTGTTATGCAAACTATTTTTAAAATATTGATAAGATTTGTGTTGAATTTATAATTGGGAGTTCAAATAAAAAAATATGTCGGAAAGAATTGTATTTTTTTTTTGCCACCTATCAATTCATGATAATGTTTGAAAAATTTTGCTGAACAGGTTTCTGAATTGCGAATTTGTACTGTTTTTCGGCCATTTGTAGAAACTAAATAAATAAATACGTATTTTAAAGAACCGAATAACACTCGAATCGTTCTACATTAACGGGAATGTGTAAACTTTATGCGCCAGTCAACTGCAACGCGACTGGCACCGTGTAAATGAGCCTTTAATGACATTAAATATAATTTATACTAAAATTCTTTTAGGTTAATTTGGTTAGATATAACAATCAGTTGTATTTTAAAACTGTATATATATATATGAAATATATGAAAACTGTATATATATATATATATGAAAAAATATTATTATTTCTGAAGGTTATAATAACAAGGAGCGTTTAATTCGTTCATTACAGATTCAATGATATCAAGAACGGAGCACTAAATGTTTAGTTTATTATTAAACAAGGTTCTGGTGAAAAAAATATAAAAATTTTGATTTACTTTATGATGCAAACTATAGTATGATTTAATCATGAAAGATTTTAATGATATCGGAGCCCGAAAAACCAAATGTTTAATTTACTATGCCAATCCCTTCCAAGGCTGTCAGTTGTCATAATAATTCTGCTTTAGGAGCTGGTGATAATTTATTGCTGTGGACTGTAAAATTAGAGAAGTTAATAGACTAAAAAAGTGAATATGTAAAATTGGTTGCTTTATTTCATTACATTTAATTTTATACAGAGGTTGGGATAGGTGGGTTATAAGTTTTATAAATGGGTTGGGATACTTGCATTTTATCTTTTCTTCTATTTGCCAGTCTTCTTGTTCATCTTCTCTCTCTTCCTTTCTTGGTCCCTTGCCGGCCGATGTTGTTTTTTACTCCATATTCATCAAAGCAGTGGAATTACGAATTTTCAAACTGGCCAGTCTAGTGAATCACTCACGCTACGTGAGCGTCTACGCTTCAGTAATGGCGGCGTCACAATAACATCTGACTTATGCAGGCATACATGAGGTATATATGCAGTATGCTCGAGATTACAGCTGTGGTGTGTTTACTTGATTTAATTTAAATATGAAGTTTGATGTGTTTCCTAAACAATCCACATTCGTCTTAGAAAATGCGGACAGCCAAAAACGTAGCAATTTATAAATTTATATATGCATATATTTATTTGTAAATATTTAAAATACACCTCCAATCAAATGCAACTAAAAACTTTACAGTAAGATAAACAAATTATTAATACTATATTATTAACAACATTATGTTTCAGGTTCCTTTTACACTTTATTATGAATCACTGTGCCCTTATTCAGAACGGTTTATTTTAAATCAACTGGTTCCTACTTACGATGACAAGGACTTCGCAGGACTTTTAGCAAACATGGATTTGGTTCCTTATGGCCACGTTTACGATGTAAGTAACCGTTTTCATTCCTAGAATATATTTTCGAGAACTTGTAATTTGTTAAAAACTGTTTTGAACGAAAAAAGTAATAGGTAATTTGTTTTCATGTTTGAAAAATATCCTCCATAAATTATTCTTCCGTAACACAAGCATGTCTTTAAAATTGTTTTCACATTTATATTATATTTTCGGATTTTTTTTATAATATATAATTTATTTATTTTTATAGTGCTATAGTTTTGTTTTGTGTTTTCTATGAGTTGGTCAGGAATGAAAATAATAATATTTATTTCATAGATTTTTCTAATTTTTTAAATTAATTCGTTAGCAATATAGATCTCTGCGTATGTTGTTAATGAATTATTATCATTAACAACATATGTTAATGATAATTTGGTATGTTAATGCAAATATGGTTTTTAACATATGAATCCAGATTTTCATAAACAATAGATTTCATTCGAGTAAGCATAAATCGCGTTTTTATTTTTATTTTTGCTAGTTTATTTATGTGTATTCTGTGAACCAGGAGTACTTATTTTCCCCTCTCAAGAAAGAAATCTTCCGGCATACAACCCTGTTCTGGGCACCCCGTTGTTAACTTCAGGCTAATAATCTTAAATATAACAACAAGAGAAACGAAAATATAAAAATAAAAACTGTAAATTATTACGTTCTTGTAACAAGATTATCGAACATTAGATCGGAAAGAGCTTGTTTATACTGTCTTTGTTTGTTTGTTAGGAGAGAAAAAATACTTTATTTAAAGCAGTTGCCCTATGTAGGGTTCCTTGATCCATAGCATACTTATCAATCCTTTTTGCACATAGCACTTAATTATACTTGAATTACATATACATATATTTTTTTTTTTTTGGTGCAGTACACACGCGTTAGCCCATTCGGCCACCCCGCCCACATACATATGTATATGTATATATATATATATATATATATATATATATATATATATATATATATATATATATATATATATTTATACACATATAAATACATATTCTTTTTCCTTTATCGTATCCCTCATCATGCACAATATTAATAATATACTATATTGACATAATCAGTATTGCGGTGAAACCGATATAACACAAACTCTGATATTTACAACAAAAATTAATTACCCAGTAAATTTTAATTTATAGTGCTTAGAATGGAATTGAAATCAGAAACGTTAAAAAAATATAACAACGATTGGAAGTAATGTTGGCTAATATTATACTAATTTAATTATATGTTTTATAGTTAACTAGTAGGCCCGTGCGAAAAATTTGCACAGCACATTGTTATAAAATGCCAAATTAATAAGAAAATAAAATAATGCAACGTATCAAAAGAAAAATTAATCAATTGTTACTTTATCGAGAAATATAATCGACAAAGGAAACTAAATTAATTTAAATCTTCATTTTTGTTTGGAACCAACATATTTACAAATTTCAATAAGCTGTATCTTTGCGAAAAGTTGACCGATTTCGATGATTTTTTTTCCTTTTATAGACAATTTAGTAATGTTTTATATAACCATGGGAATAACCTAGGGAAATTTTTTAGTTATTCGCAAATAAAGTTTCTTTTCTTTCAATACTTGTTTGCCTGAATTTTCGAGATGATTGGACTACTTTGCCTGCCTGAAGGAGAAGGAAGCCTCCGAAATTGGTGGCTCAATCTTGAGATTTGGTGAAGAATTAACGATGATATGGCTTGCCGATCAAAAACACCATCGATAAATAATATAAATTCCTCCTGTCTCGATCATAGAGACCTCAAGTCGACGAAATGAGACATATATCCAATGCCAGTATTACAATTAACGTCAGGTTGTGTGGATGCGAACCCCATGCCGTGCGTTATCTCCAAAATAGTACGTTTTTGGGCTTAAAAACGCAGGATCCGATACTATCAGGATCTTGCTGTACGCATCAAAATCTTCAAGGTCCAATTTGTCCCACATCGATCTACAGACCTACCACCGTTCCAGTATTGAAGCCTAGCAAAATGTTTGTATCGACTTTATTTATTTTAAAAAGAAAAACAAAAGCGGAGAATACGATTCGCTAACCCCCCATGAAATTCTGAATCCAACGGTACCCCATTCATGATATTTGAGCATGACAGGAGCTTATATTTGGTACAAAACCGATTTCGAGCCTTACAGTAATAATATATTTTTTTGTATCTTAAGTATATTGATTAAGCAAACTTTATATTTTAGATGTTATTTACAGACACATATTACATCAATAATTTTTTTTTTCATTATTATTATTTTCTTTTTTTCATAAAGTTGGGATCCATTTCTCTTGAAAAATTTTAATCTTTAGAACTATCACATTGATTACTTCGTATTATTGACGCCTAATTATCGTAACTTACTATCGATTACCAAGCGTCTTGGAGCAGAAATGTGCTGTGTGTATTTTTTTGTTATGGGTTAGGTAATCAAAACATCGATTACTTATCAGCTGTGTGGTTATTACTATCTAGTTTATTTATCATCTGATGTGTGTTTTAATTATAATTATTATTTTTTTTTATTCTTCATCCTCAACCTTGACTACAGGTCATGTTACAATAAATAAATAAACACTTTATTTTTCTATTTGTGCATTTCGGGGATGCTTTGTTGACTAAATAGGTGTACAAAAGCTCATGAAGTAGTATGTTCACTTCCACAGCGAATGATTTCCTCCTCATTTGGTCATTATGCAAGTAAAAAGGATTTTTTTTTTTCTTATGCCATTCGTTGGTCATTTGGCCATCCGACATCTTGCTGCCCAGTATAATTTAGATTTTCTGATATGTATATTTGAAAATATTTTGTCTCTTATGTCCCTCAAGGCAGGACATGCGTCTAGATGGTCTGCATCCATTGTTCCTAGATGACACAATTTACAACTAGGATCCTCAGCGAAGCCTATCTTGTGGAGATGACTCTGCAGATAGTCGTGACCAGTGGCCAGGCGGAAGCAGGCAACTACATCTCTTCTCTTCAGCTCAGCTGGAATCGGATTATCCTTCAACCACTCGTAACGCTTCCCTTTCACTTTGCCGAAATGTACTTTCTTATTTCCTCCTTCACTACCACCTTCACCATTCACCGTATTGAGTCGTAAGGTTTTGGATGTATCGGCTGAGGCAAATCTGTTCCTCGCTTGGCAAGAATATCAGCCTCAACGTTACCCGGAATCCCACAATGGCTGGGGATCCGCTGTAGGACCACATTGGTGCCCCGGTGTGTCAGGTTAGAGAGGATACAAGTAAAAAGGATACATCAATAATAATTTAAAAAAATGAGACTAATGATAAAATTAATATAACTGGTTTAACTACGTCTATCATGCAAAAAGAAGCCAATGGGTTTCGTTCTTCTTAATCAACTTTTCTTTTATAAACTATAAGAATGTATAAAATTCGTTCACGTTCCCTTGTTATCACTAACGGATCCAGGACTTAATTTTGGGGAGCTTCAGCCCGAAAGATTCTTTTTTTGTATGTATATATTACGATAATTACTTCGAAAGAAATAAAGAAACTAAGTATCTATATGAAATGATTTTAAAGTGATTCTTTAAGTCCTTTTAAATGTAATCAGACGAACAATACTACTTTTAGAGATAATTTTTTTTCATAAAACATGGTTATATTTTACCATTTTGGATGGGAGAGGGGGCTTCAGCCCGAAAGCCTCCTCCCCTCCCTCCCCCTCCGCAGATACGTCTGTGCTTTTTATCAACATATATATATATATATATATATATTTATAAAACCTCGCGCGGGCTCATTACCGCGTATGGGGAGCGTCCCCCGGAGGGAGGGGACCTCCGGACTTGCTGGAGGTAGAGGCCCACCAGACTTGCTGGAGGGTGTGACGTAGGATTGAACGCCCTACTCACATATCTTTAGTTCACCAAACACCACAAATAGTCATGGATCTCCCTAAGGTAAAACGCTCATTATCCGGAAATAAACTAGTCCCCCGTTCGGGTCTTCGGGTGGGGACTGCTTTAGGGGATTCATGGCGCAAGTTGAAATATAGGGATTTAAATATTGGTACGTGGAACGTTAGGAGTTTAAACACAGCAGGGGGGCTAAAATCGGTCGCGAATGAGGTAAATGGGTACAACTTGGATGTCGTGGCTCTGCAAGAGGTTCGCTGGCCAGGGGAGGGCTCGATGAGGGAATGTAAGTACACTATTTGGTACGGAGGAAGCGGGAATCATTGTTTAGGTACCGGGTTTCTAATTAGGAGTAGATTACTATTCGCTTTGAGGGACGTACAATTCTTTATCTAGAATTTCGGTAGCTATATTTCAGGGACGTTGGTTTAAATTGCATTAATAAACATAGATTGTCCGACCGAAGACAGTGACGATGAAGTCAAAAGTGAATTTTACGATAAACTCGAATGGGTTTATGATAAACTACCGCGAAACTACATGAAAATATTGACGCGAACGCAAAGGTAGGAAGGGAAGAAGTTTACATTCCGACGATTGGTAAAGAAAGCTTGCACGAATTTAGTAATGATAATGGGATCCGTCTGGATAAACTTTGCCATCTCGAAAAACCTGATAATTAAAAGTACGACGTTCAAACATAAGGATATTCATAAATATACTTGGACATCACCGGATACGCAAACACGAAATCAAATCGATCATGTCTTGATACAACATAGCTGGCAAAGCAGTATAATTAATGTACGGTCTTATCGCGGAGCAGAATGTGGGTCGGATCATGAATTAGTAATCGCGAAACTTCGACAAAAACTTAATATAAAAAAGAGAAAAGAAAACCGTTTCGATTTAGAGAATTTTAATTGGGAAAAATTAAAAAATCCATCAATTAGAACCAAATTAGAGCTATATGTTAAGAATAGGTTTGAAGCTTTAGAGCTTACTGACGAGGACCACGAGGATATTGATAAGTTATGGATAGAGATCAGGGATAATATTAAAGCGTTAGGTAACTCGTGTCTAGGAAAAAAGGAAAATAAGTTACGGCAAATATTAGAGAAAAAATTGGAGTATAACGGTATTGTTCACCAGCTGTATATAGATTTTAAAAAGGCTTACGATTCTATTGACCGCCAAAAACTGTATAATATTCTAATCGAGCAGGGGATTCCAAAAAAACTAGTAAATCTAGTCAGGATGTGCTGAACGGAGACACTCAATAAAGTTAGAATCGGTAATAATCTTTCCGAAAAATTTGAGGTTCGTTCGGGTTTAAAACGGGGATTCCCTTTCCCTTTCCTGTTCAATTTGGCATTAGAACATGCCATTAGGGAGGTAATGCATACCTAGAAAGGGTTGGATCTGGGTGGGACAACATCCGTGCTGGGCTATGCGGATGATCTGGTACTGTTACTCGAAGACGTTGAAACTATAAAACTAAATACGAAAACGTTAATGAAAGCCGGTAAAGAACTAGGACTCTAAATAAACGTGGATAAAACAAAATATATGGTTAGCTGCAAAAATGGCGATACTACTGGTGATATCGATATAGATGGTAATATGTTTGAACAGGTAGAGAAATCTAGGTTCTACGATAACTAGAAAAAACGAAATTGAAGAAGAGATTAAGGTTAGACTGAAGGCGGGAAATGCTTGTTATTTTTCTGTGACAAAACTACTTAGTTCGCGTCTCTTGTCCCGGAATTTAAAAATTAGAATCTATAAAACAATTATCTTGCCTACAGTTCTTTATGGATGCGAAACTTGGCCGCTTACATTAAGGGATGAGCAGCGTCTTAAGGTTTTTGAAAATAAAGTATTGCGAAGAATATTCGGACCGAAGAAGGATGAGTTAACCGGAGAGTTCAGACGGTTACACAACGCCGAATTGCGTGAACTGTATCCGGGTAATATAATTGAGGTAATTTCATCGCGGCGAATCAAATGGGCTTGTAAAGTTGTTGGGCTTAGTAATGAGAGAATTCCTAAAAGGTTAATATTTGCTGTGCCGAATGGTAAGCGTCCGAGGGGTAGACTGAAGCGAAGGTGGGAAGATTGCATTAAAGCCGATCTGAAGGGACTGGGTTTGGACGGCGAACGGTGGAGGGAGGTGTGTAATAAGCGATTGGTGGTGTCGGCATCGATCCTTCGGGTTCGCTGAGCCTGTTATTATTATTTATATTTGTAAAAACAAAATACTATGACATAGGTTTTCAATGTTTTGACCCAAATCTTGATGTAAAGGTTTATCCTCAAAGAGGTTTCAGCAGCACGCATTCCCTCAATTAAAGTAGAGATTCCTTAGAGATTTCTTTATTTGGAACAATCGATCTTCTCTTCCTAATGCCTACTTTGTCGAAGGAATTTATTTTACCGGTTATGCAGATTTTATCGCTGCTTTTCATTTTTTTATAAAATATCAACCGGTTTCGAACGGAAGGTAGTTTTCAACACATTGGACTGGTTACGTTTTCATAAATTTTATTTTGTTACTTGAATATTTTTGTTGAAAAAATATTATGTTGGACTAATTTGTTTTTTAGCTTATTTTTCAAAAATTATTTTTATATCCTCACAATTGTAAGATTTCTAATAAGTGTTTTATCGTGTACGGAAAAATCGATTGGAATTTCATGACAAAAATACAAGCTACAGTGCTGCTTCTTAACTAAATAGTTAGGGAAAACAAAATATACATTATATAGTTTTACTTAAGGAGGCGGAGCTTCATTCGATAGTATGTTTCAAAACGTAGATTTTTTGAAAAACATTGCTTGCTGATATTTTCATATTTAAAGGTACGAGTGATTTTTCTGTATAAACATTTCAAATCAAGTTAAGCAATTGTTAGCTGAGAAATTCAACCAATCACCATTTCATCCTAATTAACATTATTCATGTATTTTTTCTTGAAGCTTAGTAATTTAACCACATTAACACGTCCTTCCGGGTAATAGGGCTGCTAGGAAGTAGTCATTGAAGAGTCAAAGATGAGCTGTTCAGAAGAGTGGAGGAGTAGGAACCAGTGAACTCACGTTTCCTAGCAGTTAATATTAATATGCGCTTAGGAAACTGGATCCTAATACAAGTGTATGCTCCGACAAACGATGCAAGCATACTTGATAAGAAACAGTTCTATGCAGACCTAGAAAGTTTTTTGACCAAAAATAAAAATAGTAATAGGAGCAACCTTAATATGGGAGACCTCAACACACGAACTGGCAATTACTACGCGTGAGCACATGGTGTGATGGGTCCGTATAACGGCGAAAGGTTGAAGAATGATAGCGGTAAGTGACTGATCGAATTCTGTGTGTACAACAACATAATTATTGGGAATTCGTATTTTACTCACAAAACAGTACACTAAATTATCTTTTCCGAGACATCAGGAGGTTTTTCTCAAATATAATGGTCCTGAGATAGGTAGCGACCATGTGCTACTGGTGGCCGATACCAGGATACTTAAGAAACACAAAACAAAGCTAAAAGCGTACGTTAGGGTAGAGGTAAAAAGCTTCACAGGACGCTCAGATAAGACAGAGGTATGACGGGAGGTATCATGGGAAAAATTTGGAGAGAGATGGAAGGTTCAAACAAGATGATAGTTTAAGCCCGTTGCTATTCATATTATACATGGATGAAATAGCTGCAATCTGCAAAGGGCGAACAGAAAGCATGTTACTGAGGCGAAGGAATCTGCTTCCAGTTGTGATTTAGTTTCTTCTATATGCGGAGGAGAAATTACAGCAGGCAGTTGACGAATGGAACGAAGAGCTCCGCAAGAAGGATATGATCATCAGTACGAGAAAGAGCAAGATCCTACTGTTTGGAAGAGTATAGGAAGATGTTAAAGTGTATTGTAACGGAGAGGTGATGGAAGTAGTGTCCGATTTCACCTGCCTTGGTACTGTTATGGTTCGGTCTGGGAAAATGGATTCAGAAACTCTGAACAGAAATTCTTGAATAAAATTCTATTTTTCTCGAAGGTCTTTGCAATCTTCACGATAAAGTTTGATCAAAAATGGTTATAAACTTGTAATTGTTTTATTATCTTCAGTTTATCGGGATACAAGGCAACTCCTGTTTCTCATACGTGCTATCCTGCTCGGTTACCACGCCTCGGAGTAAGTTATATTTTTTTTTCGTCCTCTCCTTCCTCACCTTTTAAGCTATACAAGGTTTCCCGTGATAGAGGATGGGGGCGGGGGATTTATGCCAGAGTTAAAAACCCTCCCTCGGCACCGGGCGCCAACTCGTTATGATTATATCACAAACTATCTTACATCAGGTTGTTGGGCACCTGTTGCTGCTAATTTTTTTTTCACAGAATCTACGTTTTGAAACCTATTATGGAATGGTATAAGTTCCAGCATAGAGCTTAGTGGAGCTAGTAGTTTATTTTGCGTATACAATTACTTTATGCTTAGGTTTTTACATAGTTATAGCAATGAACTGTAATACTGTACCAAATTTAATTGTTTTAAAATTTGTCTGTTCATAAGTGAGACATTTAAAAGACAAAATCAATTGCTACTCTTTTACCAAGACCTGAATTTTTTTTTTCAAAATATGCATAAATACAGTTCATTGTTTGTTAGACCACTGAATTCCTCATTAATTTGTGGCTTTAAGGACTAAATAGGAGGAGACTTGAGAAAATAGTTATTGGGCTAGGTTCTATGGGTGTTAAGGAGATATAATGTAGTACAAATAGTATTATTGGAACACTTTCATTTTAAGGTTTTTTCCACTTCTGAACCCACTATGCGCCGCAAGAATGTGAGGGTAAATATTTTGTTAGAAGAAAAAAAGTTAATATTGTTAGGATTAATTAATTGATGTTAATTGTTATTGTATATTCTACCTACAACACTGTTACTGGCAACACTTTCAGATGTGAAATCAGTGATCACAACAATGTATACTCTCTCGATATGGCTTCTATATTTGTAGTGTTCTTCCACAATAAACTTTTATGTATTGTCTGTGTTTGTTTCATTAAGAAACCATAACCATTATTAACAGGTTATGGGCCCACTGTATTGACATTTGCTTATGATCCTCGCATAATTGTGTGTGCTTATAAGAACAAAGAAGCAATGGCCAAAGTAAGTTCTGCTGTTCCTATTCTAGTCGGGTCAAATTATAGCAATTAGTAATTTAGAATCAATGCAATATCGGAAAAAGAACAGATTAAGGATGTTCTTTTAATGATGAAAATATCAAGAAAACATTCCTGTTACAAAATGCCAAAGCTAAAGCTATCATTATTAAAGGACTTTCTGACAAACATCTTGACTTAGTGGAGGATTATACAACTACCAAGTTAATGATTAAGGCCCTAAAGGATGTTTTTGTGAGAACTACAGCTTTTTCTAAACTGACATTATGGCGTAAGTTACTTAATCTAAAATATTCTGTTGTTGACTGCATGGAAGACCATTTCTTGAAATTTGATACTATTATTAGAGAATTAGTGGACATGGGAACACAATTTGATGAAACTGATAAAATGTTATTTATTCTTGACACTGCCTGAAGAATTTGGTAAAACTATGGCAGCATTAGAGTCAATTAAAGATGTAAAAATAGATTTTGTTAAGGCGAGACTACTGGATGAAGAGTTATAAATTAAAGGAAATAAGCTAGAAGAGGATTTGGAGGAAACCATTACCAAAAATAATGATCAGACAATTCTCTCTTCTACTGTAAATAATCAAACAAGTGACATTGAAAATATTCAATATTCAAGAGGAGCAAGAAAACGTAACCTCTACATTAGATGATGAATCTGAAAACCTTAGAGGGAATATTAAAGAAATCGGTGGAAAAGAGGCAGGAATTAGAAAAGGCCAAAAGGAAAAGTTAAAATGTTATGTATTAGGTCCCATAATCATCAAAGAATTGTTTTTCCAGGACAGTAAGGAGACCCATGAGCTCTTAGCCAATAAAGAAGACTATATAGGCCTCACAGCTTCAGTCGAACCCTCGATATCAGAACGGACGTCTTCGAATGTACAAGATGAACCAGCCAAAATAGAAGGGTGGAACAAAAAACTATTGACTCATAAAATATCATTACCTAGAATTAATAAGGTTGTTTATTATAGGAATACAAAAACAGAGCCAATCACCACTCCTATTTTAAAAGATGATGTATATAAAGATTACATGGCTCTGAACCATGTTAGAGCAGGCCGTTTAATGTCTTATTTTAAGATACGGTAGTCTTTGTCCTATTCCAGAGGGCAAAAAGGGGTTTTTAATTTAGCGTTCCTTCCGTTGAAGAGCTAATGGGTCCTGGCAAAACCATCGTTAGGTTACTCATTCTGGATAAGTGTAAATAAATCCTATATAATTAATTGTAAATATAATTTTGTAAATAGGATGTTAGGATTTGGACTTTAATGACAAATTTCTAGGGCTGAATGTAAGGAATCAGGCCGAATCGACCAAAGTAAATTTATAATTGCATTAGTCATACGATCTTATGATAATAGTTAAAATAAAAGTAGACTCAAAACCTTTTTAATAATATATTTGAGTTACTAAACTTTTATTAAAAAAAAAAAAGGGAATGACCGAAAATAAATCATTATTGAATAAAGGTATAAAAGTTTTCATTATAATATAAATGTATAGTGGCCAGATTGATGGGAGTAAAATCTAGTTATAATTGTATTACCGAAAATTGCCGTAATTAAAAGTTAGCGCAGAGGAGCACCCCAAATTAACATCTTAAGAAAAATTTGTTAAATTTAGAAATATACTGTTAAATATAAAAAATAATTAATTAATGTTTGCGATTGAATCTTCAGTCATATAAATTTCTCAATCATGTAAAGCTTCAATCGAGGGGGTGTGTTAGGATTAATTAAGTGATGTTATTTGTTATTGTATATTCTACTTACAATATTGTTACTGGCAACACTGTGAGATGTGACGTCAGTGATCACAACAATGTATACTCCCTCGATATGGCTTCTATGTTTGTAATGTTCTTCCACAATAAACGTTTCTGTATTGTCTGTGCTTGTTTCATAAAGAAACCCTAACCACTATTAACAAATATTCCTTTTTCGCACCTCTGAAAACACTTAATTACGAATTTTTATACTAATCGAAAAATTTAAATTTTCTACTCCAAATTTTTGTCTAAGATGTATCCTTGTCGACAACCACAAAATTCGTGATAACTTTATCATATCTTTACTAATTCATAGCAAAATTAGTAAGTATTTAGGACTCTATATGCTACATGAAATAGTACCAACTCGACCTTCGCAAAAAAAATTATAACTAATAATATAAAATAAAAATGTTTGAGAAATTTTTATAAATTTGTAACTTAAAACGGAATGAAATCCAAAACTAATCGATGTAGTTGGGAGAACATTAGTTCAGCTATCCCACAGTTGTACTTAAATTGAAATTGGAAAAAATCTCGAGATATGAATGCTTTATTTGACCACTGGAAAAACAATCCTCCAAAAAAATCACATACTGAAAGTTGATTTTTTTTTATAAGCATTTGTATTTAAGGGTTTTAAAGAACACTGAAAGCGCCTTTTGGTTTTGTTAATTATGGTACTTTATAAATCATTTAATACCACATTCAATATTTATTTTTTTATTTTGCTCAAAAAAGAAAATCGATTGATATATAATACCATAAAAATCCGAGCAAAGTAAAGACAAAAATTAATAACAGAAGTTTTGTTTAAAAGTATACAATATATATTTTTCCACAGCTCCTACAAAGCATTGACAAGAACCATAGGACATAGCTACAATATTTTTCGACCTAGTATCTACAAGATACGTTTCATTGAAATCAGTGACCTCACATCCATAACCTCCCCTTGTGGGAGGTCTGGGATTATTGTAATTTTACAGCATTTTAATTGCTAAGCAATTTTTTTCCAACAATTATGTTTGCTCCTACAATTATAAGCTAAAAAATATAAGATATGTAAGAGTATGAGTTAGGATTCGGCAGCTGCTGACAACACTGTGCCTTAACTCTTGTGATGTAGCTTTGTTCTCACCACTTCAGTTGAATGCTAAATATCTTGGCAAACATGGATCAGAATAACTTAATCTTCATCGACATATACAAACTGAAAATTCATGCTAGAACCCACCTATTCTAAACCTGACCTTTGTAAATCATTTTATATTTAATACAAATGATGGATGACAAAAATACAATGGAGATAAGTGGCAGTGGAGATTGGACAAAAATGAACTTTTTGAAAGACCAGATGAAGAATGTATGGCTTATTACACTAAAGACGTCCTTATTAGAACTCTGAACCCTGGTTGTTGATGGGATACTCCAAAGAGATTATAGGAGAGTTAGATGGGCAGCAATAGTATAGCTCACTACTAATATCCACTGAGGCTGTTTGTTAAGCTGATTATTACTGAAATTACTCACTCAATATCATAACTGTTTTAATTGTCAAATAATATAGTTTAGATACATAAATTTCCTCCACTTTCCTTTATAATTATGATTGATTTCTTCTATACAAGTAAATTTTATAAATGAAGCTCACAATATCTGGTTTTAGCTTCCTTATGGTGGTTCATGACTTACGATTATTCATATCATTGGAACAAGTTTGGGCATCAGGCTCAGTACAGATGACTTGGACATAGTACATCGCCGCAGAAGTAGAAAAGATGACCCACGACCGCCGCCTGTCATCGCGCGCTTTGTCAAACAGTCAGTCAGAGACGACTTAATAACGAAGAGGAAAGTCAAGAGAGACCTCACTACTCGGGATATCGGCTGGCAGGAGAATGACTGTCACCGGATATATCTGAGTGAGGAAATGACTCCCACGAACAGACACTTATATTGGCTTGCCCGACAGAAGAGAGCTGCGGGGAAAATCAAATATATGTGGTTTGCCGCCTGAAAGGTTCGATGTCGGAAGGAGGACGGGCATAAAGTTATTCTGATTGAACAGGCCTCGGACCTCGATATATTTTCCTAACCAGGAAGAATTCGTCTACTCCTCATCCTCATTAAAATAACTTTGAACTCAATTATCTACAAAGGAGCATTTTCACTTCTACGCATAGAGATATCTCTTCACATTTACACACTAATTTATATTTTATTGACCATATGTTTTTTATTTATTTATTTTTTTGTTTCTGCTTACACTTTCTTCTCTGCTATTTTCATTAATTTTAAACGCCTTTTTGTATTTTCTATTTGTTTTAGAGTTTCTCTACCAAACTCTGACTGTTTCCCTCCCAATTCCTGTCATGACTAGTACCCTAATCACCTGTCATGTTAACTCTCAATCCCTCCCTGCCCACAATGACGAGTTCCTGCAATATTTCACTCAAAACTTTTATCATATTATCGCAATCTCTGAAACTTTGCTTAAACCTTACATCCCATCCTCTTCTGTTTCCTTGCCTAATCACACCGGTCATGACCGGGTAAACCGGAATGGCGGAGGAGTAGCCATGTTTGTCCATAATAGCCTGAAGACTCGAATCCTCGATTCCTCACCACCCTCCGATCATCCTCAAGTTGAATACCTTCTAGTAGAAATCCATTGTAAGGATCTTCCTCTCCTTTACACTGTGGTATATCGTCCTCCCCATATTCCATTTGATCAATCATTTGAATCAACCCTATTCAACTTCGTTCCTCTATATCCCAAAATAATCATCTCCGGTGACCTCAATACCAATTTCCTCTCTAACTCCAATGACAAATCCTATCTAGAAAACCTAATTTTCTCTCTGCACCTCTTCATCGTTCCATTTTCCCCACCCACCACACCAGCAGGTCCGACACTTGGCTAGACTTCTACATTATAGACTCTGCACAAAATCTCCTCTCCTCTTCTCAATTGCCAGTATCATTCCTATCATCTCACGATCTTATACAAATAACATATAATATCCGAACTCCTTTAATCCAGCCTCGAACTATCACCTTCCGTCACCTAGATACCCTTACTCGAGAAAAAATATTATCTGACCTAGAAACTCTAGATTGGAATGGAATATATTCTTGCTCTTCTATCGACTCCATGGTTGACATTCTTACCACCAATCTTCTCAATATTCTCAATACCCATACTCCCCTCAAAACCTCTACATTTCGTCACCGGCCTGCTCCTTGGATGTGTCAGGAAATCAAAGATCTGCATAAGAGGCGCGACGCTGCAAGAGGTCGTTTTAGACATACTAGGCTTGCAGATGACTACCAAGCGTTTAGGTGCTTCGCAACTTGGCACAGACAAGGATCTGGCGTGCGAAAGCTTCCTACTTCCATGAAACCCTTTCCTCAGCTCCTGATATCAACTCGAAATGGCTACTGCTTCGTAAACTTTCCATTTGTAATCCTTCCAGATCCCCTACCACAGCCTTTCCTGTATCCTCCGATGATTTAAACTCTTATTTTATATTTGTCGCTAATACCTCTTCTCTACCTTCCTCTTCCGGCTTTTCTACAGATATCCTTTAACGGCAATAATTTTTATTTTTCCGACATTTCTTCCACAGACCTGTTAACCGCGGTAATGAAATCCCACACCGATTCCATAGGGCCAGACGGCATCCCTGTCAAATTAATAAAAATATGTCGCCCTGAAATCCTCCCAGCTCTCCTTTTTATCTACAATTTCTCCCTTCAGAATTCAGTATTCTCTACCTCTTGGAAAAAAACCATTGTTCTTCCTTTAAATAAAAAGCCTTATCCATCCTCACCCGAAGATTTCCGTCCAATTTCAATTCTTTCTAACCTCTCAAAGCCTCTTGAAAGACTGGTGCAATCCCAAGTCTCCAAGTTCTTCGAAAAGTCCAACCAATTTGATCCTCTCCAATCTGGTTTCCGTCCCGGCTACTCCATACAATCTGCCTTAATTAAAATTACCAACAACATTCAATCTGCAATAGATAATAGAAAATTAACTGTCCTTATAATAATCGACTTCTCCAAAGCCTTCGATTCCATCAATCCTCTTCAACAAACTAAAATCATTATCTTTCTCCAATAGTTCCATCTCGTGGTTCCAATCTTTCCTCTCCCAACGCACCAAAGGAGTCTCCATACCCAATCAACCACTATCTGCCTACCTTCCTTTATCCTCCGGGGTTGCCCAGGGTTCAAGCATATCTCCTCTTCTTTTCAGCTCCTAAATTAACGACCTTCATAATTCGATTCTCCATTGTTCCCACCACATATATGCAGACGATTCCCAGATCTACCTATCCTTTTCTCCCTCTGAGTTATTGGTAGCATTTGCCAAGATTCAAGAAGACCTTGATCGAATCAGTGCCTGTGCAAATGTAAATGGATTAAAGTTAAATGCTGCCAAAACTCAGGCCATTGTCATTGGTTCCAAGCCCCTTATTAAATCCCATACTGGCTTTCCCATATTACACCTTAATGACCAGCCAATTTCCTTCTACTCCTCTGTTAAAAATTTAGGATTTTTCATAGATCAAACCCTCTCCTGGAACAACCATATTTCTCACATTTCCCGTAAGACAATTTCTACTCTTAAACTATTTCATCGCTTCCGCCATCTCCTACGTCAAAATACCCATAGACTCCTAATGTCCTCTGTCATCTTCCCCCTCTTTGACTACAGCTGTGTGGTGTATGATGGCCTCTCGGTGGAGCTCCGTGATAGACTGAAAAGATTAATGAATAGCTGCGTAAGATTTGTTATCGGTGCACCGAGGTACTCCCATGTCTCTCATCACTACACTGAGTTAAGGTAGCTCTTCCCCTCCTATAGAAGACAATATTTCCTAGGTACATTCCTCTATCAAATCATCAACAACTATCGTCCTTCTTATGCCTACAACCTTCTCCAATTCAAGTCCTCAGTCCATTCTCTTTCAACAAGATCTCGACCTTCTGACCTCTACATCCCTTCACAGAGATCTGCCTCATTTCAGAATTCTTTTATAGCTCGCGCTGTCAATTTCTGGAATTCTCTACCTATCAAAATTCGGCATTCCCCCTCCATATCCACATTCAAATCCCTCCTATTCTAATTCCTATCCCAAAAACAGTCAGATACTTGCTAAACTTTCGATATTATACATTTCTAGTCATCATCAAACGATAGTACTATTCTATACTGTGAACTTCACTAGGGATATTACAATATCTTCCGGCTCTTAATACCACTGACCGCATCTATTGTTTTTTTTTTTTGTTTTTTTTATGATTGTTTTTTATGGGTATATAATTAAATTTGTACCTCTAGTATTTGACAATGATGAGTCTACATATTAATCATTATTTAAAGACACTGATATTTTATATTGTCAGCTCTGTCTTTTCTTTGTTAGCAGAAACACACCTCATTTTAAAGAAGAACTCAATGTATTATTTATTATTTTATTTTTCAAAAGACTATTATTATAATCTTTCCTACTGTACATAGTCTTAAGTGTTTTATCATAGTTTTAAGTGTTTCGTATATAGATTTTTTTTTTTTGTATATAGCTTGTTTAACTAATATTTTCTTTACTTTCTCTTTTTTATTATTGTTTTATTTTGGCCAGATGTAGTATTTTAATTATGTTCTATTTTGTTATTCTAAAGGGACTTTGTCCCAGAATAAAGTTATTTTCTATTTCTATTTCAATATAGAAATTAGGTTAAGAATTTTGGACTTTCTCTATTTATAATTTTGTTAAAATATTTCTAATAGTGTATATTTCTATATTTATTATTAATACATAATTTAATTCCACAGCCTGACTTTTCCAAGTATAAATATACATGCCAGCATGGAGTCCCTGAATGTGAAGGAAATAAACTTCATGGTTGTGCTATAAAATATATTGAAGATAAAAGTACATTGCTCCATTATTTTTCCTGCCTAATAAACATAACACAAAGTGTACCAATTTTGTCTTATCCAGTCAATGAGGTAAACATTTTATTTTCATGAAAAAAATTACTAAATATCTGCATCACATAAAATCATTTATTCCAATTACTTTATTCTCTTCGCTACTGGTCAGATCCATTAAGCACTAATTAGTATTGCACAATCATACCCATTCAAAAGAAATATCTTAAATATATCACTTGTTTATTTTCCCAATCTTTATCATATATCCCAAGAGTTGTAGAATTTATAACACTCAACTTTGCATGATTATTTCTAGAAAAAAAATGTTGACTTCTATTCTCAAATACTTTTAATGAATAAAAAAGTTTTTGAGGATGCCTTTACCCCCCCGAGATGGTCAAAGTGGGGCAACTACCCTCCCTTCCAACATAGAAAAAAAAATGGAGTATAAAAATATGAAAATCAGGATATTTGTTTACCAATAACTGTCTCTATATTTATTTAAAACATTACTTTATTCCTAGAGAAGCTTTCTGTGACCTGTACCATATTCATCTCTATAATATAACACATTTCAACCAATAAATAAATTATTTCTATAGAAATAAGTAATTTTTTAAATAAATATAGAGACTGTAATTGGTAAAAAAATATCCTGATCTACTAAAACATATAAAACAGTTTAAGATTACCTAATAAGTAAGAAAATTTAAATGGATCCTGTACATTCTCATGTACTTGCAAAACTAGTTTCAGTAAACCACACTTGGATCCGAATTGCATCTGAAGCATTTCGAACAAGCCCCATTCTTGGTTTCTGAAGTGAATCCGGACTATCATCACTTTTATTTAGAAGATTAAAATTTGTATTTTAATAAAAAACCTGTACATCCGACTTACAAATATATTTTTAACTCAAAATTTTCCACTTCTTTTAGACAAATACAAAAAGCAACTCTTCCTCTATCAAAGAAAATCTATGCGGCTTTTCTTTCCTTAAAATGAAAACAATTGGCCATTCTGGAAATGATAACTCACCAGAGACCAACCAATGCTCTATAATAATTCTGGGACATGCCAATGTCCAAAAATATTATACAAACATCTGATTATAAAATTCACATTTTTCGCATTCTCCAAAACATGCCGGAAACCTTTATAATCTACTCTGACTGATCTATAACTGTCAGATTAAATCATCTTTCATAACTCAGCATTCAACCTATAAAATAAAAATTGATAAGCTATGTAATGTATATACTGAAGAACTTAATGCAATAACAGCAGCAGTTCATTTCTGTACTTCATCAAACCTACAAATTATAGTTTTAGTTACAGACTCTTTAATCTCATTAAAAGGCTTAGATTGTATGTATCTTTGATTTTTTCTTGCATCCACTCCTACTTGACAAATTTACAAAAGCTAGGTTAGAATGCTAAATTTATATGGGTACCAAGCCATGTAGTAATCCCAAGAGAAACACTTGTGCTACCTCCGCAGGATCAAGCAATTCTAACTCCCTCAGAATTATGTAACACATAAAATAAAAGGCTTATACACTCCACTTAATCTCAAAGAAAGTTCTACCAAATTTTTAATATTGTAATATTAATGTGAAAATAAGTTATAATGTTCAGAAATACTCAAATTTTTCCTCAGACCTCAATAGTCTTGGATTAAAACCCAAATTTGTTTCAACCCTTAAAGATGACAATTAAATTATAGAATTAATCTTCAAATTCATAAAATCCAAAAATATGTTATTGTATAAGTGATAGGTGTGTGAGTCTGTATTTGAGCGTGTGAGTCTCAAAAAATCGCATAGATGATCCTTTGAAGTTTCATCTCACTAAACAATAACAAACAAACAATATATACATATATATACATACATATATATTTTATCATTATATTTGTTGTGTATGCAACACACACACGTGAGCGCACATGCTCACACACCTATCTATCACTTATATATATTCAATGAAAAAATGCAAAAAAAAAAAAAGGATAAACATTTTTGTTTAAATTAAATCAATTTACTCTTCAAAATGTATACCGTTAGCAATAGTTTGGCAAAAATGGTTATGACAATATTTTTTCTAATTCTAATTTCTATTTTCTCTTTATAGTGTAAGAACATAGTTCCTGATGACAAAATGCTACAAATTTCTAAATGTTACAATTCAACTGAAGGATGGGACTTGTTTAATAAACACGGAGAAGCAACTAAAAACTTTTTTGGTTCAAACCGTTTTTATGTCCCATATGTTTCTTTTAATCGTGTAAGTAATCTTGTTTATGTGTTTCAAGTATTCTCAAAGGCTAACATTTTTACTGAAGTGACATTAATATTTTGAATGAATTATATTCAATAGGGATAGAAATATTGATGTAATTGAATAAATATATTGTATAATTGTCTTTAAAATAAATTGATATTTCAATTTTTGGACATTGAATTTAAATCTTAGAGTAGTAGCAGCTGTAATAAAAAGGATTACATATATATATATATATATATATATATATATATATATATATATATATATATATATATATATATATTTTTTTTTTTTTTTCACGAAAAGTATCAATTTATTATTAATAATAAACTGCTACTTTAATTAATTAATTTTAGTAATATAGTATTAGGAACAAAATAATCAATTAATATGCTTTAAAATTTGTGTTAGTCAATTTGTGTCATTATATCCATATGTTCAAATTTACTAAATGTATTTCTGTAATACAGTTGTAATTATCATTAAGAAATAAGAGAGAAGTATTTTATTGAAAGTAGTGCTGACCTACTACATAGGGTTGCTTTACACACAGCATACCGATTAATCCATTTGGACATAATTTATAAAAGAAAGAAATTGTTTTATAAAAGACTTGATGCTAAGAACTAGACAGAAATGAATTCAATTGCAAAAAATAAAATAAAATATCAAAGAAAAGAAAATTCAATTAATAATAAAAGAAATCTCTACAGAGGATTCACCTCGTTGGTAGTAAAATAAAATCTTCCAGATAATCTATTTCTTATTTGATGTTTCATGACTTTAGCACTATTAAAAATGGTTAACAATAATAATAATAATAATAATAATAATAATAGGTCCCCAACTATTACATATTATAAACACCATTGTATATGTGGAAAATAAAGAGATAATAATAATAATAATTTTTATTGCACGTCTTTCTGTTAATTTCAAAATATTGATATAAATAATAAAATTACACTGCTGACTTTTGTTTTAGCTCAAAACATGTTCAAATTTTGGTTATGAAGCAGTAAACTTTGATATTAAGCATGTTTTGAAAATTGGAATAAAACACCGGAACGTTAATTAAAAAATATGTTAAAATTTGTTTAGGCTTCCCAAAAAATAAAGAAGAAAATATATATATATATATATATATATATATATATATATATATATATATATATATATATATATATATATATATATATATATATATATGTATGTATATATATATAAAGAATTTACATTTACATTTTAAAGGAAAAAAAAAAAAAAACTTATTACTAAGGTCTGATTTTTTAAATGAAATAAAAAGTGTTTATAATATATTTATGGCTTGATTCAAATTGTTCTAAGAATACCAATTCTTGTGTCCCTTTCAGTAATAAACCAGAAATCACTGTCAATGACATTGGCTGATAACTTTTTTATTTGTTTTTGATAATGTGTTTTATAAAATCAAATATTTACTAAAACTAAATGTTTTTCTAGGAAGAACATAAATTGTTAAAAAATTGACATTGGCCTTTTTAAAACCTTGATATTTTTTGTTTGTTTGAATATGTTTTGTTCTCGATGGACATATCATCAAGAACAAAACATATTTGTTCATTATTTTTATCTTTTCAATTTAAAAATGTCAATATTTTAATCTTCTTAATCTTCAATTTTAGACAAAGAATGAAAATATTTCAGTAATTGGAAGAAAAAACTTCAAAAAGGCGCTTTGTATTGAGAATGGTGTGAAACATACTACTTGTAGTTAATTAAAAGTTTGATGGTTCCCCATGGACCATCCAAGTCATCATTCCAACACTGGCATGTTTTATCTCCTTTAGTGCCTTAAGTTATTTTACAATTATATTTGTTTGTAACTGAAGGGTTGCATTAATAAATTATGATTCATATTGAACTATAAACTGTAGACAATCATTCATATGTAAATCAAATATACTTTGTTTGATTATGTACAATGTAAAATAAAGGAGTTTCACCATACCATCTGGACAGACTTTTTTTTTAGTTTATTTTTCTATGATTAGTTGTGTTATTTTTATTACTCTATTAGATTGGAAATGTGTTTTATAGCATAATATGCTTCATTTACAATATATTTCACCAAGCAATTAAAATAATAGAATCAAACCATGAACATTAAATTAGATTTTTGAAAAAGGCAACTGAGATAGACTGAATGTGTCAAATTTGTAGTAATGATTGATTAATCAAATGCGCTACATGAAAAAATTATTTAGAAAAACCAATTCCTCGAAGAATGTATTGGAAGAGGAAGTAAGTTCTTAGAAAAGATAGAAAGGAAGAACATGTTACACTTTGATTGAAATAATAATAAACATGATTGGATTGTGGTTAGTCATGAAGTTTGTTCTTGAAAGAAAATTATTATCTTCATTGAACTGATTGAATTGAAGAACATAGCTAAGAAGGAGGGTTAAAGAGTAGATAAAAATAAATGAAAAAACATTTTTGTTTTTTCAAGAAATATTATTTTTTATCTAATCTCATGTTGGTTTGACTAACATGCCATAGGTATATTAAACAATTATTTCTCAATGTATTGTTTTGTTGTTGATGATTGTGAACTAATGAGTTGAGTTTCTTTGCTTTAAAATCTTAGCACAACACAAAACACAAAATTAACTCCTATTCTCTTTATATTTTAACCTTTTGTTAGCAAATTTGCATTGTTTATGAGATAGTTTACAAGAATTACCTATATAAAGTAAATTTTAGCATCTTACAAAAATATATATATTTTCACTTTCACTTCTACGCAATATATAGAAAGGGTAAGTATTGCGATTGTAGAAATTTTCGAATCTGAGTTTTCAACAGAAATACAGTTTTTGAGGTCTCCTGGGTCCAAATAACCAAGTCCCGTAAAATGGTCTGTTTGTGTGTGTGTGTATGTATATGATCATTGTAGCTCAAAAACGAAAAGTCATATGAAAGTGAAATTGCATCTTTAGATTTGTATATTCCTTTGATGTTACAGCAACTTTTTCGTCAAAATTGACTTACCGGAAGTGGAATTTTATATAATCCATTTAACACATTTTTACGATTTTCTCTAAAACGGCTTTAATGATTTTGATAAAACTCAATATATCAGTGTATCATTAAGCAGTTTTTAATATAATCTAGGTTTTATTCTTATTAATGTTCTCTAACAGGGCTTAAATGGCTACTTTCAATATCAGCTTCCTTTAAAGTACCTTTAATTTTTTTATTTGTAATAATTAACCATTTCACATTAATCCTTGTGTGATATAAAAAATAGCTAAATATAAAATATGAAAGAATTTGATAATTAACTTAAGAAGAAATAAGAGATTGTAACGGATAATAGTTGAAATAGAGGAACCAAAGGAATAAAAGCTCGCCCAAGATCATCCGAAAGATTATAACAGGCCTCCATATGAAGCATGAGCATAATATCATATGGACTCCAACAATATTGTGTACATACACATATGCGGTTTTCATAAATTCTTTCGTTAGTATTATTTAATATTTAATTGTATATATTACACCTATATAGAAATTAAAATTTGTATATATATATATGGATAGTTAAAAAAAATAAAAATACCTTCAATGAAATTTAAATAAATATAGCGTCTATAATTTTTACTTTCACTTCCCCTTTGTCTGAAAATACTTATTTCTGTTAAGAAGAGGCTGGTAAGTGAAAGTCGTGTGATGCGCACCAGATTTTCAATGGTGCATGTACCATTCACCTATTCATAATGTTACAGTTGAAGGAATTGTTATCAACTCTCACTTTCCAATCTGATATTGTGTTGGTATATCATTTTCTGTGTTAAGTAAACAAGTCATTGCTTTTTGTTGCAACTAATAAATTTTGTAAATCTAATTATCAACATTTTTAGTTCAATTAATAAACATTAAATATATTAACTTCTAGCTTATTATATTACTTGGGTAGATTTTGTTACTTTTCCCGCCATGCATTAACAAATAATCTGATTAATTTAAATTTTTCAATGCTTAAAAATTACAATATCCTGAATCATGTGGTTATGTTTATGTATAATATTGTAAATAAGAAAAATAAATATTAATGCCAGAGTTAAAAGCCTCCTCAGGCACTAAGATGCAAACTCAAAATTATATTATATTATCTGTCATCAGATTTCCAAGCAACAAGATGCTGCGCATACACGTTAGCCCACTCAGCTACCCCATCTCTAGGCTATTTACAGTTATACTTGCTGTGCTCTGTTCAATGTTTTCCCTTGTTTTCTGATTTGAAAGTGCTTCCAAATCAAAATCCCACAAAAAAGTTTCCCTATAAAATTCGTAACCCTGTAAACATATGTCCTCCTCAAAAACCCGTAAAAATGTGCTCTCTCAACAAATTTTTGGTGATGAAATTATCAAATAATTTGGTAGTTATTATGTTTGTATAATTATATTTTAATTGGACTTCAAGAATCACTTAAATATCATTTCATATAGGTAGTTAGTTTCTTTCTTTTTCTTCCGAAGTAATTATCATTGTATATATTTTTAAAAGACTTTTGGTGCTGAAGCTCTTCTCCAAAATTAAATCCTGAATCCACTACTGAATGTTATCTTAATTATAAATTAATATGAATTAAAATTTAATTTATCTATTTTGTTGCTGTATTATTACCCTCTGCAATAACATTTATTTTCCTTTTTGAATTTAATTCAATCAAGGGCAACATTTATTTTGGCTAACAATTGGTCGCTATTCCTGAACAA
This sequence comes from Nezara viridula, assembly GCA_928085145.1. Taxonomy (NCBI): domain Eukaryota; kingdom Metazoa; phylum Arthropoda; class Insecta; order Hemiptera; family Pentatomidae; genus Nezara; species Nezara viridula. Next base: position 95,527,732 of record OV725077.1, read on the forward strand.
ATTAAATTATCTTAGCACTTTGAACTTTCCTTTCTTTTCTCCTCCTGACTGTATGTCTGTTAGTTTGTAGTTTATTGCAATTTGATTACTTTATTAAGTCAGAATAGTGTGTTCCTAGGTATATGTTTTAAAATTTACTATGGAAGACTTCCTCTTTGTTTTTCCCTCTATATTGATATGTCAGGAACTAAAGGTATGAAATTAGTGGTCCTTCTTAAGAACTCCAGACTTCCGAACAGCTTGGTTCCATGGTCTGTGGGTTGGGATTTGTTCCACATGTCCTCTAGTAGCTGGCAGCTTTGCACAATGTGCTCTGTAGTTTGTTCATTTTGGTCACATTGGGTCCTAGGGACTGGGTTCTATCTTAGACTTCCTGAAGAGATTTGATTTCATGCGGTTATGTCCAGTTCTGAGGCAAAAAATGAAGACCTGTTCTCTTCAGGTTAGCTTGAAATAATTGTCATGAGGATTGTGATTTGGGCAAAATGCTTTTCATCTTTGGCTTATGGCTGCTTTGTTAATAGTTCTACACTCCACCAACCTAGGTAGGCTGCTAATTTGGGGAAACCTTGTTCCTACCCACTAGCGGATCCAGGATTTAATTTTGGAGGGGGCTTCAGCCCGAAACCTTTTTTTTTCATAAAAATAACGATAATTACTTTGGAAAAACAGAAAGAAACTCACTACCTATATGAAATGGTGTTTAAGTTATTCCTTAAGTACTTTTAAACGTAATTACACGAACAATAATACTTTAAGAGGTATTTTTAAAAATTTTTTCCCCATAAAACATGGTTATATTTTTCCATTTTGGGGGGGCTTCAGCCCGAAAGCCCCCCCGTAGATCCGCCCGTGTTCTTACCTAAGCCAATCGGTCTGCAATTTCATTTCCTGCAACCCTACAATGCTGTGGAATCCATTGTAGAACCACCTCTTGTTATTACGTTCTTAAATCTTCTGGCTGCTCAGCTAATGTGTGTAGCAAACTCTTGCATTTATTTTTGAGACATTCAAGAACGTATGCTACATTTATCAGGAATACCATGCATGACAGCGGACACCTCTTAAGACCCTTTAGAATCTTGGCTACAGTCAGAATGAAGCCATGCTGTGCTCTATAATTTGTTGAGACAAGTCCAGTGGGTAGAGCTTTTTGGAGAATTTGTCTGTTAGAGAATTCAATATGGATGCCTCCTCTTCAGTTTGTAATTGTATTTTTAGCAGATTTATCTGTGTATAATAATAATAATAACCTTTATTTGTGCATACAATGAAAAAAACAATGGATCAAATTTACAAAATCTCTTATATGTACAAAATCAACTTAGTTGAGGTTTTGAGTTCGATTTCTTTCTTTTTTCTTTTTTTTTTTATATTTAACTTTCTTGTAACCACACTTGGTAATGAACCTGTCCCATCCTTTTCCATTCTTTCCTCTCTAATGCTACTCTCTTCCAGGCTGCTCCCCCGCAGGACTTCTTCATCTCCTTGTCCCAGTCGGTCGGCGGGCGTCCTCTCTTCCTCACGTGCTCTCTTGGATACCAATCCATAAACTGTCTGGTCCATGTTAATTCATTCCTCCTGATTACATGTCCGGTCCAGGTCCACTTCCTGATGAGCACTTTTTCCACAATATCTGGAAGGTCAGTCTTAGCTCTGATCCATTTGTTTGTTTTTCTATCCCTTCGAGTTATCCCCAGAAGATATCGCTCCATTCCTCTGACGGTTATCCTCAATTTGTGGCAAGTCTTCTGGTCAATTTCCCATGTTTCACAACCATATGTCATGACAGGAAGTACTGTGCTCACCCAAAGTTTTCTCTTTACCTCTGAGCTCACCGAGAATCTATATATATCCTTAAATTTGAAGAGTGCGCGCCATCCCTGGGTACATCGCCTGATTATTTCTTCATTTTGGCCTTTGATTGAGATAAGGTGCCCAAGTTATAGAGATGTTTCTACTTTCTTTGTATGGTGTTCGCCTATTTTTATATCTCCCTCAACGTTCACTGACATATAATTGCATTTTTTATAATTTATTTTCGGTCCTATGTTATCTCCAGCCTTTATTAATTGGTTTGCCATCGTTAGGATTTCTTCTATATTTTTACCTATTAGGACTTGATCATCAGCAAACTCTAAATGGTTCAGCCACTCTCCAAAAATTTTCATTCCTTTGTTCTGCCAATTCATAGTTTGCATCAAATCATGAAGAACTGATATAAATATTTTAGGAGAAAGGGTATCACCTTGTCGTACACCTTTTCTAATTTTTATTTTTACTGTTGTATTTCCTGATTTGTATTCTGCATTGGATCTCGAATACATATCTTCCAGTATCTTGCATATTCTTGAACTAATGTTTCTCTTTTTCAGCATATTTATGATAGAATCGGTTTTTAGGGAGTCAAATGCTTTTTCCTAATCCAGAAAAAGGAGGCTCGCTGACAGATTATAGTCGTTAGCTTTCTTAATTAACTCTTTAATCACAAATATGTGGTCTACAGTAGAGTAATTCTTCCTAAACCCGGCTTGATGTTTTTCTAATTCTATATCCAATTTATCTTCTATTCTTCTAAGTAGGATTTTAGAAAATATTTTATATAAAACTGAGAGTAGGCTTAATGGACGATAATTATTTAAATCTCACTTATCTCCTTTCTTTGGCAGAATTATGAGTTTTGCAGTTTCCCATTCTTCAGGAAAGCTTGCATTCTTAAGGCATGTATTATATAAGTGAGAGAGTGCCTGCGCTATTATCATTCCCCCAGCTTTTATGTGTGCAATTGTCAGACCATCAACACCTCCTGATTTGTCTTCCTTACAAATATCTATGACACTTAATACTTCTTCAATCATAATTTCTTCTTTTGGATCCCAGTTTTCTATGTTCCACTCCGAAGTTTTATCTTTTCTTTTATCATAATATAGTTTTTCATAATATTCTTTTATTCTATTATTTATCTCCAAGTTATCATTTAATTCTTGCCCATTTTCATTTAAAATAGCAGTCATTTTTGTTTTAGAGATCCCTACCTCTTTTAGTTTACCTCCTGTCCTAATGGCTTCCTCCATCTTTTCTACTTTCCTTTCTCTCAGCCAATTCTCAATTTCCTTTCTGATTAATTTGTTAAGTTGTCTTATATCTTGCTCCTTTTTTTTTAAATTTCTTCTTTTGTTTAGAAGATTTTTAATCTTTTTTGGGAGATTTCGACAGTTACCGTCTATCTTGGGATTCTCTTCCTTAAACTGTTCAAGTACCTTTTTTAATGAATTTGTTATTCCTGTAATTTGGGTTGAAGTTGTCATCTCTTGGTCTAACTTAGGCAAAACTGATTTCAACTTATCTTCAAAATTCCATTTTATTAGGTTTTCTGATTTAACTTTACTGTATCTCCTATTTTCTTTTTTATGTTTTACAATGGTGAACTTTTTATTCAACATTGCCCCAACTGGTCTGTGATCACTGCCAATGCCAGGGTGGTTTAAAACTTCCACATTGATCACTAATTGCTTATTTTTAACGATTATGAAATCTATTTCATTTTTTGTCTTTCTATCTGGGCTCTGCCATGTCCATTTGTTATTAGGATTTTTTTCAAAAAAGCTATTCATGATGTAAAGACCATTAGCTTCCACAAACTCAATTAGTCTTTTTCCTCTATTATTCAATTCACCTATTCTAAATTTACCCATATATTTTAAGTTACCTTTACTACCTATTTTTGAATTAAAGTCTCCGATTAATATTAATTGATTATATCTGTCCTCATCAATTGCTATTTGTAGATCCAAATAAAAATTTTCAATCTCACTTTCTTCTGCATCTGTAGTGGGAGCATAAACTTGTATTATTTTAAGTGTCATCTTCTGGTCTTTATTTAGCTCTATTAATAGCCTAGAAATACGATGAGTGTAGGTTTTGAATGACCGTATCTCCATTTCGTTATTTCTATTTATAAGAAAGCCAGTTCCACCTTGACCTTTTTCTGTACCATTATAATGCAGTGTTGTACCATCCTGGTACTCCAAACTGCCTGTACCATATCTCCTCATTTCTGACAGACCAATAAGAGACCATTTCATAACTTCCAATTCGTTTTTCAACTCGGTTAATTGAGAATCTGCCATTAGTGTTCTACAATTATAGGTGATTATATCCCATTTTTTCATCTGTGATAATTTTTTAATTTCCTTTTTATTTATTATCCTGTCGAAATTTCCATTGTCATAACCTATTTTATTAACCTGGTTGCCTATAAACTGCTAAGAATTCATTACAGAACCAGAGGTTCCTAATATTTTGTCACCCTCATTTGTGCCCTGTTTGAAATATCTCTCCAGGCTGCTGCTTCTTAATTTCAAAGAACTATTTATTTTCTTATTGGCTTGTTTTTTATTATACAAATCTTCTATCTCATTTTTCCGAGGTGACTCGGCCTTATTTTCGGGAGTGGATTCCTCACTTCTCTGTCTTTTAGTTCTTTCTGTTGTATCACTATTCATTAATTCATCCACAGCTGTGTCTTTTGATGCAATTCCTGACTCTATATTACTGCTCGGATCTTCAGATTTTAAGTCTTCTAAAGTATAAATGACACCATCAATAAATGCTCTATCTCCTCTATATTTTGCAATTCTTCCATTTTCACGAGCTATTTTAATATATGGCCATAATTCTTTCCTGGTTACTCTCTCTTGAGGAATATAATCGCAAGAGAACTTCATATTTGATTTAAGTTGCCAGCTTGCATTCAGAATCTGTATTTTTCTTCTCATTGCTATAAATTTTATCAACACCAGCCTATTCTGTTTTAATGGTGATCCCAATCTGGTGATCAAGTCTATCTCTGAAAGGCTGAGATTAATTTTCAAACAGTTATTTATAGCATTTACTACAGTCTCTTCCAGCGTTTTATGCGTTTCATTTGTGATGTTTTTAAAATTATATAATATTAGGTTTTTTTCTCTATTATTATATTTTTTTTAATCAATATTTTGGTTATTTTTTGAAATTTCGTTTTTAAATGCAGTTTTTAATAGGTTGTGTGACCGTTCTAAATTTTCTAGTTTTGATTTTAGTTCGTTCAACTCAATTTGAAAGCATTCCACCGATTCTTTTAAGGTTCTCATCTCCTCGTTTCCCTTTTTAACTTGATCGTTTGTATCCCTCAGAAGGGTCATTACGTCCTTTAAAGTAATTTCTGCAGCCATTTTTAGGTAAAACAATCAAATTAAATTAAGTGATCAACAGTTTATTTATTTATCACACAGCTATAAACTGATAATAGATAAATACCTCGAGCTTGAACACCACGATATGGGCGATGTGGTGGGGAGCTGCCAGATCCAGCCTACAATGAAGATAAGGGATGCCTGACCTGATATTTGTCGGATATTGCTACTATAATTGTACAACTACCTCTATTACTATTGTCACCAAATTTCACTAATCACTTCAGTAACACTTTATCTTTCACTGAGCAAAAAATCGTCGCCGTAGGTGTAGAATTTCTAAGCGTAAAACTATATAGCACAGAGACGATGTTACTAAGTCAGTGGTCTAGACCGAACTCCCTGTGTGTATCCCCTCTATATTATCTGTGTATACCCTCGTCCATTTATTCTTAGGATAGGCCGAGTTAATAAGCTCTACAGTGCAGGCTTTGGCTACCAGAGTGTCTAGGTCACTTTTCTTTGTCATGCCTGGGATCTTTGTATTCATTTTTAGTCTGATGCATTGTGTCCAAGGCGGAGATTCTTCAGCAAGCTTCACAGCTTCTGCTTTGCTATTACTTAGGGAATGCTTATCTATTAGTTAAGCAGTTTTATGCAGAGTACTTTCACGCTTTATCCGAGTGTGATTTCTCTTTCCAACTCTTTCTTTTAGTGGGTGGTTTGGGATTCAGCCTGCCTTTTCTCTTACGTTAAGGAGTTTGATGTCTCCCCTATCTTCCAATATTTTAGACCAGTGAGCATTTGCATTGCTTTAATGGGTGTGGACTTATGACCTCCAGTTACAATTCTAAGCTCTTGGTTCTGGACAACTGTAATTTTTTGAAAATTTGAGGGTGGTGCCATTGTCCAACTTGTGATTCAATATTCTATTACAGGTCCTGTGTATAGAGTTTTGAGAGTAATGTGATTGGCCCCCAATTCGATCCTGCCAGCTTCTTCAGTAGTGTTCGATTTATTGCTTTGACAACAAATCTATCTATTTGACACTTTCGAGTGAATCTTTTGTCAAATTTTACTCCTAGATATACCGGGAAGTCATCATTGGTGAAGCTTGGGTTGTTTAATTTCAGACTAAGGGTATCTGGGATACTTGTGGATAGGCTGAAGATCCTTTAGTGCATCTTAATAGTATTTATTTTGAGGGCCCATTTTTCTGTCCATGAAAAGAGTACATCCAATCAAGCAGTAAGCCTTGCCTGTTATATCCATATTTGCAGCCTTTAAGAGTAGACCCTCTGTCCAGACCTTGCCAAATGCCTTCTTCATTTTTGCTCATACAGCCAGAGTGTGCTCTTGCTCTTGAAATCCATCTTCAATTTCCTGTGGAATATTATGTGCAACTTGGTCTTCTGTGGATCTTAATTTTCGGAATTCTGCTTGCTCTGGCATGAGAAGACTGTTTTTTTCCTCATCTATAATGATCCGGTTATTAATTAACCTCTCCAGGAGCTTGCCTAAGCAACTTAGAAGTTCCATGGGTCTAAAGCTATCTAGGTCATTCTTCAGTTTTCCTGGTTTTGGGGTTGGAATCACATCTCTTTTTTTTCAAATACTGGATATTATGCCTTCTTTCCAGCTGGTATTAAATAATTTATACAAGTGTTTCTTTGCTTTAGCTCTGAGATTTATTATGAGTTCATTCATAATGCCATTCAGTCCTGGGAAGCTTTTCAGTTTTAATGTGTTGATTGCATTTGTGAGCTCGGTTTCACTTAAAGGCACTTCCAGTACACTCTCTGTTTGTTTGGAATTCTTTAGGTGCTTATTAAGTTGCCTCTGTACAATTTTCTTCCTTTTTGGATGAATCTGCATGTTCCCAATTCCACTCAAGTGCTACATAAGGTCAACAGCAAATTTTCAAGACAGCAGCTTGCCGTTTTTTTCAATAGCAAGTGGGTGGAGAGCAGATTGGTCTCTGTGGTCACTGGTCTCTTCCAAATGATTTTGCAAGTTTCCAAAGCTTAGAGCTGCTTCTGTCCATGTTAACGTCTTTAGTCTTCTTAATCCAAGTGTTTGTGATGGCTTCTAATAGTTTTTTTTTGTTCAATACCTATAATTCATGGGTTTTTGAAGTTGAAGTTGTCCTGCTTTTATATGGAGTGCTAGTCCAGTTTTGTTGATATTACTTTATGATTTGAAACGTGTTGTGTTATTCTTGTTTTTGGGGTTTCTGTTATGTATATTTTTTACAGTTTTGACATTCCATTTTTTTTATAATAACATGTTTTTGTTTATTTTATCCTTTGTGTTGCTTGTGTATTTACTTAATTTATTATTATTGTATAAAACTAGTTTAATTTCAGGATGATCATAATTTTTTAATACTTAGTTAATATTCTTTGTTAGTCCAGAGATCTGTATAATTTAGTAGAATGGGCTTTTATGTATTCTGTATGTTTGAGAACAAGTTTATTTTTTTTATTAAGGTCCTTTGTTTGAGTTGTTTGTTTCTTTGAAAAATTATGTTATAACTTTTGTTTTCCTGATTTTTTGAATGATTCTTTTTTTTTATTACCTTTATTTTTTATTTTGTTTCGAATCTGGCTGCACCATAATTAATTTATTAGTTTTATATGATAGAAGTTTTCTATTAAAATTTGACAAATTTCTATTTTTGATTCGTCGATGAGTCATTTGCCTGTTAATTCTATTGCTTTTTTAAGTTTTTGTCAGTATTTATTATTTTATACTTCAGGTGTTTTGATATGGAATTTAAGATTCTGTTGCTACATTTTTATTTGTGTATCCATTTTTTTAATTTAACAAATTAAAATAATATTTATGAATTCACAATAGAACAAACGAAAATTGGCTGGCTAGGATTTTTAGACATAGAAATAATTTTAAAAGAGGAATAGCTGCTTACAAAATGGACTAAAAAATATAAAATTAGCAAAAGTATCTTACTAACTTCTCAACAAAAGAAACCAGAAAAAGTAATTATCATTAAAAATTCAATCATCTTTTACTCAAGAATTAGTTGCTTTGGGAGTTGTAAGTGTAATTTTTTTTACTGTTGGTACTAGAGACCTTGTCGATCATACTTGTATAAGTAAATATAGTTAAGATAAATTAAATAATGATTTTTAAATGTTTTTAGGTGTCACATGGAATATGAAGAAGAGCAACATGTGGCTGATCATTCTTTTGCATTTTCTTAAGTAACCAAATTTTCTGGATGAGGAATAAGTAGGAGGGGCTTGCATACCCTAAAAAGTTTTTAAAAAAATTTATTTTAATCAAAATTCAATTATTATTATTATTTTGGGATCTGGCTGTGAAAATAATTATAAGGTTCATTTCTTTGTACTACTTACTACTTTTTTTTTTTTTTAATGATCAGATTTGAAGTTCAACACTACCAATACCTGGAATATTTATATTCATATTCACTCATGATTGGCTGCATTAGAAATAAATGTATTAATTATTTTCTGTAGAAAGTATAAACATATATTCGGAGAGATCATTTTTTCTATTCAAACAAATATTAATAATTTAGTCGGATTATTATCATATAGAGAAATATGTTAAGGTTCTTTATTTTAACAAATAAAACATTAAACTAGTTAATTTAACTGAATGAATTGATAAATTACTTGAGAATATGAATAATGTCCAACAAACAAAGTTACAAACCTACGTTTTGATTGCATACTTAACTTTTTTAATATTACAAAACTTGATTATTATCTTGATATTAGGAGGATGAAAGCTTAAATTTGTGAGACGATGGAATGTTTGAAGAAATACCCCAGTAAAAAACATTAACGGATCCAAAAATTAATTTTGTAGACGAATTTTTTATCTTTTAATTATCATGGTAATTACTAGAGACAAAAAAGAAAGCAATTATATGAAATGATGTTTAAGTGGTCATTTATGAGGTTTACAAAAAAAAGAAAGAATAAAAATTAATTATGTGAATAATAATGCTTTTAGAGATTAATTGTTTGTATTATTTTCGTGAAAAAATGTTAATATTTTTTAGGTACATGTATTAATTTATTTATCTCAGATCATTTGCAGAAACAAATATGGACCAATAGAAATTTTTCTGATTTCGGAAGCCTCAGCCCAAAAGTCTTCCACCATCTTCCGTGGATCCAGCAATGGCGATAAATGTTTTGCATTTTTAGAAATTTAATACAGTAATACTCGAAAATATGCTAAGAAGTTGATGGCTTTACTCTCTTCAGCCGTCAGGTGTCGCTGGAGTCTTACCCCCACCAGTTCCTCCGGATTCTAGTTACTCTAGGCCACACAGTCGCCAGTGGTCGTTGCGAGTTGTTATCTGTGGTTGTTTGTGCAAGGAATCCGTCAATAAGATATCATAAGTCATGCCTTGTTCGGCCGTAACGCTCTCCTTGGCGACTATAACCGCTATAATATCGACTGCGCTTCTCGCCATTGCCTTCTCAACAGATAACTGGGTCTACACAGAAGTAAAGAGATCTCAAATAAAGGTATGTAGTCGAATAATCGATCACTTTTTTTCTTCGATCACCGTATCCGGAAGAAGAACTTCCTATTAAGAACGTACAAGTCACCTAGTTGATAATTAGAACTTGTTGCTTAAAGGAACATTGTAAAGTAGGCCAAAATGAATTGGAAAGTGACTGTTAGTCAATCTTTTTTTTCTTCTTATTTTTCGAATATATACATCATGAAATTAATATTCAAAAGTAGTTGGGTTCAGCATAATTTCTCATCCTACGCAGGACCAATCCTGTGGAATTTCATATGTTAAATTTGAAAATATGTTAAATTTGAAAATTTATTAAAATACAATGGTTACCATTGAAAATATAAATGTACAAATATAAACTTAAGGCTGTTAATAAAAAACTGGTAGCTAAGTAAAATTAAATGTATCCAACAAATTATCAGACCTTGAAAGTAAATATTGGCAGCATGAGTCACTGTGTCCTGAAGAAAATACAAAAAAGTATGAAACAGGAAAGTTCACGAAACTTTTTAACAATAGGATCTTAATTTTGTTTAGTACTAATCGATGAAAACTGATAATTTCTTTAATTTGGAATGCTTAATTTTTTCTTTTTTTTTTTTTTTTGCTATCGACATCTTCACTGGAACTATTATCAGATAATTTTTTCGCCTAATTTTCGTATTTTGAAAATCATAATAAGAAGTTATCTGGGACATGAAGTTCGAATGTTGTGGTTCCGTTAGGGGAGGACGCCTTACGTCCTCAATACACCTGTTAAGTGTATTCATCCAAAGGGGAATTTCTAGGTATACTTAGTGGGAAACAATAGTTCATCTATGATTAATAGTCAAGGCCTTTAGTCAACTACTGTCTTTCAATAAATAATAGAGGTCATATGAAATAAAATTAAGACAAATTATAAATTGATTTAACAAATAAATATATTAAAATTTGTTTTTCTCTGCATATTACCTTAAAATTAATTAGATTACATCGCCGTGTAAGTTCTAACAACGCCTAACTAAATTTTTGATAGAAATTATTTAAGCTGTTACGCATGCTAATGAATCGTTGACCAATGTAGTATCTTTAAAAATACTTTTTGAATATTTTTCAATTTAAGAAATCCTTTACCAAATGTATCCGTGATAGAAAAGAATAGAAAAATCAACTTTATTCTGGGGCTTTTTTCTAAGAATGGCGATATTCTTAATATAAATTAATATTAAATCTGACCATAAGACTTATTACAATAAATTAATAATATATATTGTTTAAAGGAGAGAGGGAGTGGGGTAGCTCAGTGGTAGGGCACTGAACTTCCAATGCAAAGGTCCCAAGTTCGAACCCCGGCTCATGGTAGATAAATAAATTATTTATCTGTTTCATTGGCCGTGGGGCGACCCTGGGTCGAGAGACCCTCCTGGGGCACACCCAGCCTCTATAAAGTGGGTACCTTTAATTAAATAATTGATAAAGGGGGAAAACCTGGCGTTTGAGTGTGATCTCGGTCAAATCACCTCCTTGCACAACCGTTGACCTAAAAACAGTGCGTTCCCTAAATAGTACTGAACCCCAGACCCTTTATGGGTTGTAGTGGTACAGGGGTTTTTTTTTTTTTAAAGGAGAAAAGAATAGTTGGGGTGATCAGTCAAATAAGAAGGAAAAAATAAATGATACTATTTATTTTGACATTAGCCGACGTTTCGACCTGAAGTTCAGGCCATCATCAGGGCTGCTTACGGAGATGTAAATCACGCAATGATTATATTGTTTAAAGTTATTAAAAATTTACCGATGCTTTTAAGTATCCAAATCAAAATGATTTTAATACTTTGAACAAAAAATGAGTATTTTTCCAACATTATAACAAACTGAATCGATCTTTTTTGTTTAGTTCTCTTTGTAAAACACTTCATATGGGTCAAAACGGCATTTAAAAAATATAAGACATTATTAGATGCCCTTAAAAACGAAAAATGAAAAAAAAAGAGAAAGGCCCTCTACCTCTTACAAAGAGGAAGACCTGTTTTGGAATAATGGCTTCTTTACCAACAGCAAAAAAGCTACGTGATCTTTTTCCTAGTTTAAAATTTTTAATTTAATTTTCTTTGTTAACTAACCTAAATCTTTGCTTGTAAAAGTGAATGCTTTCGAAAATCGTTTTTTTATTTTTTTTAGTTCTTTTGTTATTTCTCTGCAATGTTTTTTTCGTATTAATTTACCTATGCTACACCTAGATGTAATATTTTTAACCATAAGGGCTAGCGGATTCCAGAGGGGTGGGTAGCTTTCGGAGTGAAGCGCCTCAAAATAGTAAATTTTGTTTGTTTGTCCATAATTGTTTCTAAGAGTTTTCCGAGCCAAATACTTGAAGATTTGCAATATATTATCTTTGAATGTTAGAGAAAATTATTACAAACGATATTTTACTATCTCTTTTTATAGAACTATATTTGTAATCCCTAAAAAAAATATGGTATTAAAAAAAAACTAAAGCAAAATAAATTGTAGTGGCTACGATTGAAATTTAATCATGAATCTGCTACTGCAGATCTAACTGAGAGTTAAAATATTGTAAAACTAAATTTTTATTTGTGTTTTTATATTTTAATTATAATTACTTTTTTAATTTATATTGTAAATTATCAATATAAAAGTCATTTTTATTTTATTGTTTATGTCGAAAATAAGTAAAACATTAAATTCAACGAGGAATTATTACTGATACTTAGGTACGTAACGTTCAGCGATCCACTATATGACGAAAAAGCAACACTCACTAGGACCCTTGAAAGAAGTATTGAAGGTTCGAGAGATAAATCCTCTACACGAACTGGAGGGATCAGATTACCAACGCTTAGCGAAACTGGTCATCTCAATGTATGAAGGTGAGGAAGTTAACATATGCGGGGCATGTAGCTCGGACCAGTCCATTAGGAAGCCTCTAAACGACAATGAATGCATTAATAGTAGACAAGAGTTGATTTGGAAGACCAAAAAGAAAATGGATGGATCAAATCAACAAAGATGCAATTGAGCTGGAAGCAGATAACTGCAAAGAAATAGCCCAAAAGTTACAAAACGTCTATAATGCCAAAAAAAAAGTTTATAGACCATACTAATCAAGGATGTAAAATAATCTTATAAAAATTATTGGATTTCTATGTGACAATCTCATTAATCAATTTATATTAGTAAATATGTTAATCAACACTTATGGATACATGTAGTGACTGGTTTTTATATTAAATATATAGCATTTCCAAGTCAATTTCAACCTTTTCCAAATCAAATTAAACCTTTTCCAAATCAAATTCAACCTTTTCCAAGTCAAATTAAACCTTTTCCATTTCAAATTCAACCTTTTCCAAGTCAAATTCAACCTTTTCCATTTCAAATTCAACTTTCGAATTTTTGTCAATTTTCGATTTTTTTCGAAATGAAGGCCACTTACTATATTATCGAAGGCATAGCTTTTGAAAAATACAAAAAAAAAAAATTGATAACGCGGTTGCATATTCATTTATTTTAACATTTTAGATTTTTTCAGTGTGATATTTCTATGTCATTTCCAAGTCAAATCCAACCTTTTCCAAGTCAAATTCAACCTTTTTCAGGTCAAATTAAACTTTTTCCAAGTCAAATTCAACCTTTTCCATTTCAAATTAAACCTTTTCCAATTCAAATTCAACTGTTTTCATTTCAAATTAATGTTTTAATTTTTTGTAAATCTTATATATTTTTTTAAAATAATGGCCATCCCCTCCCCCCCCTCCAATGTGAAAGTCTATTATTATGCTCTCCTAAGTAGAATTTTCACTTACGGATATCGATTTATTGTACCTATTCGGATTTATTAGGGACTAGTATTATGCTGTCCTGTACCTAGTTTTGAAAATAACCCCCATTTTAAGATTAAGTGCTGCGTTTCGAATCATTTAAGTTTTTTTGACTTATTCGATATAAGGGTGTATTTTTATGTTTCCCGATCAGTAAATTTTGAAAATGACATCCATTTTATGTTTACGCCACTGTGTTTTGACTTATTTAAGTTTTTAGAATTTATCCAATATAAAGGTCTACTTTTATGTTTCTGGAGACGTAGATTTTGAAAACGACCTCCATTTTAAAATTAGGCCACCGCGTTTCGACTTATTTGAGTTTGTCGGATTTTTTTCATATGAGGATGTATTCTTATGTTTCCGAAGCCGTAGATTTTGAAAACGACCTCCATTTTAAGATTAGGCCACCGCGTTTCGATTTCTTTGAGTTTTTCGGATTTTTTTCATATGAGGATGTATTCTTATGTTTCCGGAGCTGTAGATTTTGAAAAGACCTCCATTTTAAGATTACGCCACTGCGTTAAGACTTATTTAAGTTTTTCGAATTTATCCAATTTAAAGGTTTACTTTTATGTTTTCGGAACCGTAGATTCTAACTTCATAAACGTAGACCTTTAAATTGGATAAATTCGAAAAACTTAAATAAGTCAAAATGCAATGGCGTAATCATGAAATGAAGGTCATTATCAAAATCTACAGCTCCGGAAACATAAAAATACACCCTTACATCGAATAAATCAAAAAAACTTAAATAAGTCTTAACGCAGTGGCGTAATCTTAAAATGGAGGTCGTTTTCAAAATCTACGGCTCCGGAAACATAAGAATACATCTTCATATGAAAAAAATCCGAAAAACTCAAAGAAATCGAAACGCGGTGGCCTAATTTTAAAATGGATCTCGTTTTCAAAATCTACGTCTCCAGAAACATAAAAGTAGACCTTTATATTGGATAAATTCTAAAAACTTAAATAAGTCAAAACACAGTGGCGTAAACATAAAATGGATGTCATTTTCAAAATTTACTGATCGGGAAACATAAAAATACACCCTTATATCGAATAAGTCAAAAAAACTTAAATGATTCGAAACGCAGCACTTAATCTTAAAATGGGGGTTATTTTCAAAACTAGGTACAGGACAGCATAATACTAGTCCCTAATAAATCCGAATAGGTACAATAAATCGATATCCGTAAGTGAAAATTCTACTTAGGAGAGCATAATAATAGACTTTCACATTGGAGGGGGGGGAGGGGATGGCCATTATTTTAAAAAAATATATAAGATTTACAAAAAATTAAAACATTAATTTGAAATGAAAACAGTTGAATTTGAATTGGAAAAGGTTTAATTTGAAATGGAAAAGGTTGAATTTGACTTGGAAAAAGTTTAATTTGACCTGAAAAAGGTTGAATTTGACTTGGAAAAGGTTGGATTTGACTTGGAAATGACATAGAAATATCACACTGAAAAAATCTAAAATGTTAAAATAAATGAATATGCAACCGCGTTATCAATTTTTTTTTTTGTATTTTTCAAAAGCTATGCCTTCGATAATATAGTAAGTGGCCTTCATTTCGAAAAAAATCGAAAATTGACGAAAATTCGAAAGTTGAATTTCAAATGGAAAAGGTTGAATTTGACTTGGAAAAGGTTGAATTTGAAATGGAAAAGGTTTAATTTGACTTGGAAAAGGTTGAATTTGATTTGGAAAAGGTTTAATTTGATTTGGAAAAGGTTGAAATTGACTTGGAAATGCTATATATTTAATATAAAAACCAGTCATTACATGTATCCATAAGTGTTGATTAACATATTTACTAATATAAATTGATTAATGAGATTGTTACATAGAAATTCAATAATTTTTATAAGATTATTTTACATCCTTGATTAGTATGGTCTATAAACTTTTTTTTTTGGCATTATAGACGTTTTGTAACTTTTGGGCTATTTCTTTGCAGTTATCTGCTTCCAGCTCAATTGCATCTTTGTTGATTTGATCCATCCATTTTCTTTTTGGTCTTCCAAATCAACTCTTGTCTACTATTAATGCATTCATTGTCGTTTAGAGGCTTCCTAATGGACTGGTCCGAGCTACATACCCCGCCTATGTTAACTTCCTCACCTTCATACATTGAGATGACCAGTTTCGCTAAGCGTTGGTAATCTGATCCCTCCAGTTCGTGTAGAGGATTTATCTCTCGAACCTTCAATACTTCTTTCAAGGGTCCTAGTGAGTGTTATCTACTGCTCCAGAAACATAAAATTAGATCATTATACTTCTTAAATTCTAAAAACTTATATAAGTTGAAAGGCAGTGGCGTAATCATAAGATAGAGATCATTTTCAGAATCTACGGTTCCGAAAACATAAAAGTAGACCTTTAAATTGGATAAATTCGAAAAACTTAAATAAGTCAAAATGAAATGGCGTAATCATGAAATGAAGGTCATTTTCAAAATCTACAGCTCCGGAAACATAAAAATACACCCTTACATCGAATAAATTCTAAAAACTTAAATAAGTCTTAACGCAGTGGCGTAATCTTAAAATGGAGATCATTTTCAATATCTACAGCTCCGGAAACATAAAAGTACACCCTTATATCGAATAATTCAAAAAAACTTAATAATTCGAAACTCAGTCACGTAATCTTAAAAAGGAGGTTATTTTCAAAAACCACTCATACGATAACAGACCCACACATCGAAAAATTAAAGATAATTAAATAAATAAAAAAAGGTTGAATTTGAAATGGAAAAGGTTTAATTTGAAATGGAAAAGGTTGAATTTGACTTGGAAAAAGTTTAATTTGATTTGGAAAAGGTTGAATTTGACTTGGAAAAGGTTGAAATTGACTTGGAAATGCTATATATACATATATTCCTATAGGACTATGTTTTCTATTTTGTTTTGCGAATCCCCTCAGACTTGAGGTGTTTCATTATTCCATAGCCGGTTGTACTCCTCGTTTGTTGGCAAGGCATGTAGCGACATAGCGACTTGATGGCTCACCACTTGCTCAGCTTTCTGCACAGTCCTTCCAACAGATGTAGGTTTCTTGTCTATTGTCAACAATTAATCTCACATTGTATATTTATTCTCGAAGAGTAAAAGTTTACCATAGTAGTTTAAATATGATCGTTAATAATCCCGTTTTCATTTTACTTTACTTTAACCTTTAGCAAACTATCTTAATTTAAATTTTTGGAATTTCCGTTGTTATAAAAATCTGGTGTATCCCGAAAAGGAGCAAATCTTCGATAGGTAATTATATTCATACACGTTCTACCTCACTTCATAACGCATGCAATAATATTAATGATTAAATAACATATTTAACCTGGAATACCAGAGGATCCACGAGTATGTGGTGGGAGGGGGGTTTCGAACTCTCCCAAAATAATTTTTCTTTTCATTGGTCCCTTATGAGTGATATGCACTAAATACATAAACTATTAAAATATGTTTTTTCTTTTTAAATTATATGACATATAGACAACTACAAAATGTACTGAAAAATAAATTAAATCATGAATCCTCTATCATCTTGGAGTACAACGTTCATAATCTTTTAAAACATCAAATACTAATCTCTTATTTAGAACTAAGATAATAATAACAGAATGCAAAGTACATTAGGTATAATTAAAAAGAAAAAATATTGATTTAACATTGAACTACGTTTTAGAGAATCCCAACTAGAAAAAAAAAAATATGAGGTTAATAAATGAGATATCTGTGTGTGAGCAATGAAAGCAAAGACATCAATAAATTGTATGAAAAAAATAAAGAAAAACAAATGTACAATAATAATTATTGGAAACCTGAAAATAAATGATAAAGTTATATATAATTTAATTTCAGATAGTCAGGTTTTATTAAACTTTTTTTAATCCATATTTAATGTATGAGTATTTAGAGGGTGCTCTCTGAGTCTCAATGAGATGAAATGTAAGTCACGGAATAAATCAGGCAGTTTGAGCATAGTGCTGACTAAGCAGTGTGATAGATGGAAATTTCTGATATTTACAATATGGAAATATTGAAAATTTTGGAATCACAGAAAAATATCAGAAATTGATAAGCATTCAGTGAATACTGGCAGGGAACAATCTAAACAAGTTTCAGTTGTAATGTGAATTCTCTTATGACTATCTAATTGTAATTGTCTTGTGATTAGAACAGTTTACGTCCATGTAGTGAAATATTCTAATTAAAATATTTAATTGCAGATGTTATTCAAAGTGACCAGAAAGAAAAATAATCCTAAAAGCTACAAAATTTTGCCACTCCGCCTATCACACTCGAAGGTCAAGATGAAAACAAAGGCCATCATTCATGTGAAAGGTTAAAAAAAAGTTTTTACAGTTTCTGGAAAGTCGGATCTGCTTGAACTTAAGTAGTTCAAAATGGTGTTATGAACTCAGACTATCAGCACGCTTAGAATACCAAAAGCTGGAAGGATCCTTGAAGAAGAAAGCCAGAAAGAATGACACGGGGCTTACAGTGTGCTCATTAATTAGGATCGCTCCTGAGAAAGTGGCAGATAGGTTTTTGCCCTTTATTTAGCCTCAACGGTGAAAGTAACCGGAGGACGTCTTCCCTGGATATCTTGGATGTTTCCACAGTTATCCTTTCAACGACAGCTGTCGTCTCTTTTCGAAATCGCCACGGTTCATTCTATGTTTTAGGGCCGGAACAAGTGTAACAAAGAGGACACTTGCTCCAGGCGCCAAATATATTCTGTTATTAAAGGAGAAAAGTAGCTCAATCAGTTAGGCACTGGGTAGTTAAGCTCAAGGATCTGTGTTTCGAATTCGTCTGATGTCAAGTAATTTTTCATCAACCATGGATCAACCCTGGTGTCGGGAAAACCTTCTGGAGCACTCTATAAAGCCTCTATAAAGTGGGTACTCTTAATTAAGTTTGTAATTAATTATGGTTGATTCTAGCCCGATCACCTCCCTGCACAACCATTGGACTTTCTAAGAACTTATTGAACCCAAAAACCTCCATGTGCTGTAGTGGCATTTTTTTTTTCATTATCATATTATATCATTTTGTTTTTAGGTCAAATAAAAAATATCGTTTATAGATTTCTGATCGTTTTAACCGTAATTTATTGAATCAAATCGCTGGCAGCATTTTGCTGAAACTGCTCACTGTAGTTGTTGAATAATGTGGTTAGGTTATATAAGTAATATAAAATGTTAACCATAATGGTTTCTTGTAATGTTTTAAAAAAAAAATATCAGCCTTGATTGAAAGAAGTATTATTTTAAGGATTGATGGTGTATCTCTGATTTTAAATTTATTACTTATTATTGGTACTATAATTTCCGCCATAAGTATCAAACATAAGTAATACATTCAGAATGAATAATGTTGTATCATTAGGTAATTAGTAAATCACCAATTTAATTAAAAACGACAAATTAATTCTTCAATGTTGAGATTTGCATATTTACTTGAGATTAAATATTTTCCATTATTTAATTTATTTAATGATAGTTGGACTTTGGTATATTTGAATCCTCCTATAATATATTCATGTTATTTCAATGTTACAAAGATGATTTGCTATAGTTTTGTTTAAATTTGAAGCAATTTTTCATATTAGTTTTGTAGGCTTGTTTAGAGCACTGGTGATGACCACATACTTGGGTTAAAACGTTGGCACCAATAAAAACCTTGAAAAATGACAGCATCTATTTATCACCCATGATATGTAGATTTTATGTTGTTTTTTTTAGTATCATGTTTTTTGATGAATAAAAATATTTACTGTAAGTAATTAAAAATTACTTCATAGTACAGTAGAGAAAATTTAAGCTTCACTGCTTCTGTAACGGTCAAAAAGAAACAACCTGGATATGACGACGTCATACTTATAGCCCTGGAGTCAGGGCCCAAAAATCGATCTGATCGCAGGCGAAGGTTTGATTGTAAATTATGAAAGTGTATGTTATTCTGAGTAAAAAGAACCTTGTCTGCCGTTCCAGAGCCGCTGCTTTAAAAAATGGCGGCTGATTTACAGAATATTAGGTCTGTAATTTGAGGATCGAAACGGGAAATCCATTACGAAAAATGTGGGAAAAGTTTTTATTTTGTTTAACTTGTATATATCGGTTCAGACATATAAAAAACAAAATTGCTAACGCGGAACACCAAGGGAAAACTTTTTACAGCCAAAAAAGTCAGAATTTTTCGATATTTTTTTGTTTTTTCACCTATAACTCCTAAATGATGCATCAAAGAGAAAAATGTACTTTTTACTAAGTTAAAGATTGTTAAATTTTGCGTCGAACGAGTACATAAACTTTATAGTTTGGTTACCTTTTATGACATAAAACCATACAACCAACGCTGACAGGTTTTACCAAATTTGTCAAAAACTGACACAAATTACTATAAATGACCCTATAACTTGGAAATGAGTTCCCTAAGATCAAAAACCCATAGGATCAAAATTGTAGAGCATCAAATTTTGCATCTGCTGAGTACCAACTAATTTAATGTAGTTCACTTATTCCGAACAAAATCGGTAATTTCCAGAATGTTGGATATTGAAAATGAAGGTAAACTTGATTTTCAATATTTTAACAGTATGGGTGTCTATTCTACTTACTTATTTTTGTTTAGAAGCTGTTACATGCTGTATAAGCCTCTTTTCCACCTCTCAGCAGCGAAGCATTTTGATAAACGATGTGTCGAAAGATACCGAATTTCATAAAGGAATAACGAATCCCGATTCGAGATATATAATTGACTTTAAAAGAAAATGTTAGTACTCAGCAGACGCAAAATTTGATGCTCTACAACTTTGATTCTAAGGGTTTTTGATCTTAGGGAACTCATTTCCAAGTTATAGGGCCATTTATAGTAAGTTGTGTCAGTTTTTGACAAATTTGGTAGAAATCAGCGTTGGTTGACCGTGGTTTTATACCTTAAAAGGTAACCTAACTATAAAGTTTATGTACTCGTTCGACGCCAAATTTAACGTTCTTTAATTTATTAAAAAGTAAATTTTTCTCTTTGATGCATCATTTAGGAGTTATAGGTGAAAAAACAAAAAAATATCGAAAAATTCTGACTTTTTTGGCTGTAAAAAGTTTTCCCTTGGTGGTCCGCGTTAGCAATTTTGTTTTTTATATGTCTGAATCGATATATACAAGTTAAAAAAATAAAAACTTTTCCCAAATTTTTCGCAATGGATTTCCTGTTTTGATCCTCAAATTACAGACCTAATATTCTTTAAATCAGCCGCCCTTTATTAAAGCAGCGGCTCTGGAACGGCAGACAAGGTTCTTTTTACTCAGAATAACATGCACTTTCGTAATTTGTTATCAAACCTTCGCCAGCGATCTGGTCGATTTTTGGGCCCTGGCTCCAGGGCTAATATTAGACTGGCGAGCAGAGCCTGCAAACTAGTCCCTTTAGGTAGAAGTGGAGAAGCTTGGTCCAGCTGACCAAATATCTGTAAGGTCTGTCAGGCCAATAGGAAACAAAAAATCGAACTTAAAGTACTATTACGAAACTCTTAAAATGGTTAAAGGGAGAGCATTAAAAGAAATATGACATTAAGCTTTCTTCTCTCCTGAAAAAAAATCCTAATTCCGGCTCTGCTCTTAGGAAACTGGGTGGGATGCTAGACCTCGCCCCATTGGGAAACTTTGCCGCATTAATTAGGCCCGATTTTTTTTTTTTTTTTTTTGTTTTGCAACTCTGTCTAATTTGCATTGAATGCGCCAGGCTATAGGGAGTAGCGACCCATTTTCCTCCAGGATAAGTCGGAGACAATTAATGAGCGCAGATAGTACAGTACACGGAGTACGTTTTCTAGATCCTCAGCAGTAGATAAGGTATTTCACAGCCCAGTTTACTGTGTTTGGAGTGAATGTAGGTGATTTTCTTATCGAAGGCAATTTCGAAACATGGTCATTATATAAGTTTAAAACATAATCCGACCTTTCATGTAATTAAAAGATGTTGACCACATCCATGTCATTCATTCACTGGATGAACGTTATACCAGAGGAACGTTTTTGTTTATTATACAGTGTTGAAGAAACTACTTTATCTAAAGTTGTCATGATGTATGAATTTGGGATAACGTTTCCTTTTATAAAAAACTTAATATGACGAGTTTTTATAAAGAATGTTGAATATATTTGTACAAATGTATATTGGTTTGGAATTATTCCTCAACGATTGACGACAAAGTCAACCTCCTCACTTTCATAGTTCTTGAGATTTCATAGTTTTTGAAAGAAATGTTAATTAGTTAGATAATGTTTCATGAAGTTTCAATATTGTTGAGAAATTTAATTAAATAATCACAGATATTGGGGATGTTTCAAAATATCCGGGTTCGTGCAGCACTTTCTGTTTTTATTTGTTATCAACTATTTTATAAAACGAATTAGAGCAATATATACACGCAACATTCATTTTTCCATCTTAATTGGAATAAAAAAACGTATATTATAACTTTATAATTTTCCCTTCATGACAACTTTGCATAGGAGTTGATTTCGTCATTCATGAATATATGTTAAAATAATTTTTTTTTTTCAATACTATTTTATAATATTGAAAAAATATGAAGATTAGATTAGGTGAAATTAGTATACGTTTTATTGTAAAAAATTGATATTTTAAACAAAAATCTTAAAATATTCTCTGCACAGTATTAAACGATTTACGTGAGGTTCTTTGTATCGTGAAGGTTTTTAGAAAATTAAACAATATTTATAATAAGAAAAGTAACAATAAGTAATAAATAATTACTGATGAGAAAAATAATTATTTATCTGTTTGGAATGTGTTATTGATTCTTCTGGCTTCATCGTTCTTAAATAGTCTGTCTACAAAAGTTGTTTTTAAATTTATATTTACTATGACTATTATTTATTTTTTTATTGTACTTACACTTACCTATATATGAAATATATAATTAGGGAAGGTATGGGGATCGTGGAAATTTCCGAATTTGAGTTTCCAACGGAAATACATTTTTTAGGTCTCCTGTTCCAAATAACCAAGCCCCAGAAAATGTCTTTGTGTTTGTTTATATTTATGTGAACAATCTAGATTTAAAACGAAAAGATGTGTGAAATTAAAATTGCATATTTAAGGTTTGTGTATAACTGGCATGTTACAGCAATCTTTTCGTCAAACTAGGCTAATCGGAAGTGGCACTTTATATAATAGATTTTACACATTTTTACGATTTTCTTCAAAAATATAATGTTTTTAATATAATGTAGGTTTTATTCTCATTGATTCTCGAACATGGCTTAAATAGGCAATTTTAAACATTTCTTTCTCTGAAGTACCTTTAATTTTTTTTACTTTTAATAATTAACCATTTCGCAATTAAATCTTATATAAAAAATGAAAGTATTTGATACTTAACTAAAGGAGAAATGAGAGATGATAACGAAAAATTGAAATTGCGAGCTCGCCAGAGAAATTGAAACAAGCTTCCATACGTATCAAGAGCTTAATATAGTACGGACTCCAACAATATTATATACATAAACATATGCGGTTTTCATAAATGCTATCGTTTGTATTATTTAATATTTAATTATATAGATTACAACGAGATACAAATTAAAATTTGTATACATACCGGTACAAAAACAAATAAAAATACCCACAATGCAACATAAATAAATATAGCGGCCTTCTTTATCAGTGGCATTCTTATCGGACTAAAAATATTTCGTGACACTTAATTATTTATTATAATCAAATATGAAATATACAGTTGTAAAAGGAAATATCTAGTGTCATACAAAATAAATATATAATACATTAGAAGGCTATGAAAAACATATGATGGATGATTAATTGTTTTAACACTGGTTATAAATTCATACATATTTAAAATAAAAAGATAATTTTACTTTGGGAAGACATACAAATAAACTGATAGGTTATGCACCTCTCTTGTTTTACTTGTTAAAATTCTATTGAGGGAAATACTCTAGCTATTTCATATTGTTTAATCGGATTCTTCTACAATAGAGATAACGAAATTTTCTTTGATGCTGAGATAATTTCAGACATAGGATGAAATCAACGTATTTCCGTTGCATCTCTGACTCGATGTAATGAAGGAGTATGAACATCGGTATTGCTCAAGTACACGTTATGGTTGCTGGTGATGAAGAAGATTGCCGATGTTATTCAACACAGCAACGTCCATGCATCCAATCTTCTTATGATTGGAGTTAGTCTGCATAAGACCTTGATGGTTGAATTTAAACTTAATGGTAATAGCAGAATAATGGAAGGAGATTCGTTTGTAAGAGATCGTCGGGCATTGTACCAAATAATCTATATTGGCTCCACAGAAATCAGCGAATTATATCATAAAACTTTTTCCTTTTGAGCAAGTTGAAGAATATCAAAACAATTCGGCTCGATTTTTTGGCTTTAAAAAGAAAATTATAGGAAACTGGTGAAGTTCAGGACAGGTCTTAGTTTTCTTTGAAATCATACCCAAAACAAAAACAAAAGTGACGATCCTTTAAAACTGCCAGCTGACACACAATTCGATCTTTGCGGGTCCAAGACTACACAAGGAGTTGTTCTGTTTTAAACAGTGTTATCCAAACCATGTGATTACAGTTATCATCTTGTATCTCTCTGTCAAATTTCTGTCTCATCGTTTTAGAGTTACATTGTCTTGGACCAATCATTGCGAAGCATATCATGGCTTTGGTTCCATGTTTTATTATATGAATTCAATAGTTTAAATATTGATCCTAACTACGAATCCAATATTGTTATTTTATTTTGAGACAATCTCTGCATCATTAGGATAAGATACAAGCCACAGTTTACAATTAAAACACAGATACATAACAATATTTCTCTTTAACAACTAATTTTGGTTAGAGCTAAAATATATATTTATAATGGAACAAGGCGAATAAAACAATAAGTTTATTTAGTGTTTAAAAAACCAAAAATTCCAACATCTACGTTGGTTCGCAAGGGTTGCTGACAACCATATGCATTGTTCCGTAATGAATATTTTATAATTGTTGATAATTAAAAAAAATATTGTGTTAAATAGAGGGCCTTTGTTAGTTTCCTCTGTCATTCACATATTTAATATTTGTATCAATTGAAAAAAAAAAATCTCTATAATAATCAATCAAAATACTATTTCTCAAGCGACCGCTTCTGCTTGTTTATTATAAATCACTTTTATATTAATAATACTATCCTTGAAGCTACTGATCAGTTGGTTCGCTTCACGTACTTAAAAACAAAAACAATAAACCCTTCTTGTTTATTGAATAATATGATGGATAAGGTTTCCTTATCATATATCCATTATTTTTGTAGTATGCATTTTTCTTTAAAACATTTTTATTATTATAAAACAGAATCTATACTTCGGTCTCATACTGATATACCACACATTATCTTGCGAAATATCTCGACAAACCCCCAGTTGAGTAATAACAACATTTTTATATACAGTTGTTAGATCTGGCCTCTAAGTAAAACATCGAAAACCAGAAGTGATTTGAAAGAAATGTCCATTTCATTATAAAACTGGTGTCGTGGCCTGCGATAAAGACATAAATGCAGATATAGTAGGGAAAAAAAATTAAGGAAACATTCGTTGAGACAGGAGTGGATATGCCGCAGGATTTTTCGATGCCGCCAACAGGCATGACAAATAATGTTGGAAACCAAAAAAAAAAAAAAATCAAAAAAAAAATCATTGCATTGCAGTTAAAAAGGAAGTGAAGATATTTATAATATTAATGTGTGCTTTATTCGGCTGTTTTTATACTTACCAATTGGAATCTGAAAATTCAATTTCATTAAAAAAAAAATTGTTCCTCGAAAATTTAATTTGTCTCTGTATAAATCCAGCACTTTTAAGAGGTTAAAAGATATTTCGAAATATTACCAAAGTGAAACTACATGGGAGACTTGATATTAGATGGATGGACAGAATAAACATAGATATCATTAGATAACTTCATTTTGAATATTCAATGATAACACCTGAAGCGGTGAGTAGGGATTGAGAGGGGGTTGGGAGGGAGCTTTCGGCCTGATGAAGTCCTGCAAATAAGAAAAAATAATTTTTTTTTTTCATTAGTCCATATT
Source organism: Nezara viridula (assembly GCA_928085145.1). Classification (NCBI taxonomy): domain Eukaryota; kingdom Metazoa; phylum Arthropoda; class Insecta; order Hemiptera; family Pentatomidae; genus Nezara; species Nezara viridula. Next base: position 95,553,417 of record OV725077.1, read on the forward strand.
TGGTTTCATGAGTGAACAATCGAATATAGAATATTTTTAATATAATATAGAATCAATCGAAATAAGCTATATTTTTAAATAATAAACGCATGTACTTCAACTAACAAATGTTAGGCCGTGTCAAGTAAATTTTATTCTTAAAAGCATTATTTTTCTGTAAGAACAAAAAAAAAGTTTAGCCTCCCAAATTTGAATCCTGAATATAGAAGGGGAGCTATTAATATTAAAATTTTTGGAAATTTGACAAAAAAATGTCTGTTAATATTTGATAGTTTTTCAAAAATATATACATAACTTTAAAATTTTTTGGTTAAACTTTAATCAGGTTATTTGTTTATCTTTATTTTATTTTGATTATTATTATATTTTTGCCAGAGGAATTAATCAAATTATCTTCAATAACTCCGAAATATGTTAAAAATTATTTTATAAATAACCGTACCCTACCATAAGATCCAGTATTTTATTATCGTATTCTGTGAAGTTTTTATGCAACGATTTCTTCACAACTTTTATTCGCCTGTTTTCATTATTTTCTTTTTTATTCTAATGACAATTAGACTTTCAGAATTTCATGAAAATATTCCATCTTATTATTGTTTCCAGATTAACTTTGTTATCTACTACTGATACCGTAATATTTTCTTTGTCAATATTCTAACGGATCATGATAATAGATAAACCTCTATAACCTATGGTCTCGAAACAGATCATATTCAGGGTATATTTAAAGTAAACATCGGGCGTAGGTGGCTAATGACATATTTCATATATATATATATATATATATATATATATATATATATATATTTTAAAAATAAATTTATTGTATTTTGGGCAGTTTGGTTGTCGGGGAAGTATCTCATAATTTATTCAGGAACGTGAGGACCTCCTGGTGTCGACCCACATCAGCCCCTCGGAAACGAGAAACCTTTCCTTTGTGGCTAGGCAGTTCGCTTGACTTATCTCTCTTCCGATATTGTTATAAATATTAAAACTTTTAAAAAGTGTTATAAAATTTCTTTGTTGGTTGCATTGGTTAGTCATACGCCACAGGCAAATCTACAAGAGGAGAAGGGGAGGGGGGCTTTCGAACCGAATGGTAAAATATAACCATATTTAATAGAAAAAAAATTAAAGAAAATATCTCCTAAAGTATTATTATTAATGACATTTAATAGAACTTCAGGAATCACTTAAACGTCATTTCATACAGGTAGTTAGTTTCTTCCTTTTTTTTCTAAAGTAATTATCGTTATGTATATGAAACAATAAACTTTCAGGGTGAAGCCCATTCTCTTCCCCTCCCTCCCCCAAAACAATAATAATAAATAAATCCTGGGAGTGCTAGTGACGATATTTATTCTGGAAGAAAAATAAACCATAGAACTATATAAAATGACGTTTAAGGAGTCCTTAAAGGCTGTTAAAAAAAATAAAATAATAATGAAGTATATAAAAAAAATCTGGTGCGTGCATCACCTAATTTTTACTTACCACTCTACTTTGACTAGAAATTATTTCTGGCAATGTTTAGCTATTAGAAAGTTTTTGAAGTGTATTTTTAGTGGAGCTAAACCTTAAATCTTACAGCTACCCTATAACAACTTATAAGGCCATTAAAATAACAGAGTCTATTTATGATATCGACGATATACAATGAAAACCGCGTAACTCCATCTCTTTTGTAAATAAAAAAACTACAGTCTCTGAGCTATTTGAAGTAAATCTTTAATAAAAGATAATCTAAACTAATACTTCCCATGCAACTAAACTTATTTAAAATTAACATATACAATGAAGTGGGATAAATAATTAAAAACATATAGGCTGCCCTGCTCTATCAACCATCTATTATTTTCGAAACCTAACATGCCAATAGTTTTGGTATCAAACTTTGATAGAAGTTTTTGTAATTGCTTAACATCTACATTTTTTAATTTTATAAGAATTGATGCTGTAATAATAATCTAATGGATTAGCTGTTTTTTCTTTAGTAGCCTATTTCATAACACGCATAATAAATAAAAATAATCTAATGGATTAGCTGTTTTTTCTTTAGTAGCCTGATCATTATCATTTTATAAAACTATCTATTTAGTTATAGAAAGCTTTCTAGATAAAAATTCCAGGTGTGGAACCTGAGGTATTTCTTCATGATCGGTTGATCGCTAACTACTTTTGCAAGAGCTCAAATTGTTTACCCGCTGGGGAGAACGGCATTAGTTGCTATAACGGGATTATTTCACCAGATGTTTACAGATTTTCGCCAAATAATTCTATTTTCACAGCTTGTTATTTATTTATAATAATAGGCCACTAACGCCATGTCTAGTCTTCTCTCGTTTTGAGGAGTTTTCTATAATTTCTTCAAATTTATAATAGATTTCTGTTTTTTCGTTACTTCTTTATAAATAAGTAACTCGAGAATTTATTATGACTATGATACAGTTTTGTTAAAGGTAAAGTGAAATATTAATTTTATAATCATGTGTTTTTGTTAATTCACTAAATTTTATTTTTTAAATTTATTTATTTATTACAGCCAAATAATTTAGCTCCCGGTATAGACTTCTTTTTTTATTACATTATTGTTACTCGCCTGAAACTTCATTTTATCTTTACCTACAATTTTTTCATTTACAAAAATTCTCAGAATTGATGCGTTTTCAACTAGGCGATCGGCAAATTGTCTATTTAATTATGTACTAAAAACTCATGAATACCCATGTGCTTTCCACTTGAAACATACGTTAATATTATCACAAAATCGAAAGAAAAAAACGGTGGCTTAAAAAAATATTGGGGCATTTGGCTTATGTAACCACATTATTTTAACTTTTTCGGGGGGAAGGTCACACTAAACGGACCAATATTTTTATAGGCCATATTTTTTTCGACTTAAATAGACAACATTATCAGATCCCCAGATTGAAAACTCCTCAATTCGAAGGATTTTCGTAAGTAATATATTTGTAAGTTACGATGAGATGAAGCTATTTAAGAAGTAACAGACGAATGTTAATAATTTGATAAAAAGGGGTCTGTATCCTGGACTATAATGTATTATTTATTATCTTATTATGTATAGTAATTGAAACTTCGGCTGTCTTAAAAAATATTTAAACTAAGCTAAAATAAATATTTTATACTAAAAATCCTGAATATTTATCATATCGGAAATTCATCGAAAATGTGGAAAACAAGCATCAATTGAATCTTTATTATTATTTTTTTTTTATTCAAAGCAATTTCAGCATTATGATTTCCCAACCATCTGAATATTAACTAATATGTTTCTCAAGTGAATATGAGCTCTAAATTAAAATATCAAAAAGGGCTTTGAAACAAAAGTTTCCATCACCGAATTTCGTCTTGAAAATAAGTTTCCATTTGTTTGAAAAATTCTTCAGTAGGTGAATGGCCTAGCGGTCTGTATAATAGATGAGGCCTAGGACGACCACATCTATCATCCCGTTATTTTTCCATGAGAATATACTTTTTATCCATAGACTCAGTGATTCATCAGTTTGGATATAGCAGTGAATTTAATATTTTCAAACGAGACCATGAGATTTGCCAATTGAATATTCCCTAGCAAGATAGACTTGCATTGTTAATGACTATATCAAGAGATGTTCTACCTTCCCCTTCTTCGGGGCTTAAATAACTGAAAACAACTTCAATAACGTAGAATTGCCGTTCTATTTGCACATCCTTTATTTCCGACTTTACTTTAAATTTATTAATGTGTGAGGTTATGTGGGTTTAAGGAAATAAACCAGATGCTAGAATCGCGTATGCTTAATTTTTCATAGTAACTATAACAACTAGTAGTTAAGGGACCCGAAAGTTCGAAGGCATACATAATCCTCTCATCTGTATATATTCCAACGTATTAGGGACCATTAAAACATGTTTACTTCATTAAATAAATATATTATATAAAAGCAGGTGTTATTTTATTTCTCTTCGTTTTGTTTTAATTTTTTTTTTAAGTTTTGGATACCTAATACTTATTGCCAAGACTGCCTGCATTCTTCAGTCTACCTCCAGGACTTATTTACCCGTCCGTCTACTTATATCGGTCAGTTTATTATTGAGTTACCCAACCCAGTCTACATATTTGGAATGTAATCGTCTCAATGATACTCGTATTTACAGTGTGTAAATTGCATGTTTTTTTTTTTCTTCATTTCGGAAGTGGATGCGAATTGAGAAATAATAAGGATTTCCCGTCTTCAACCACCTCTTAGTCTTTTTTGGCTTTTGTATTTACATTTTTTTAATCTAAAACTTTTATTAAATGAATTGTTCATGGAATTATTAGATTTTCCATAGAGAATCCTCAGAAATGATTTGGTTAATATCCATGTGGAAGATAAGACACCGGCTATGAGAAAGGCTGGCTAGTAAGGCTTTATTGAAAAGAAGAACGATATCTGGAGAGTTCTGTACTAAGCATTACCATATTTTTAGAACTTAAGTATCCTTTAATCATCGACGGTACTTAGTGTAGTTAGTGAGTATATATCTATTTTTTAAAACTCTTAGAACTCATTAGAGAGGGATATGACCTATGTAGTTATGGATCCAATAGTTATTTTGAACTCACAATATTCAAATCAGAAAACGACGAGTGTCAATGTTAATTTTTTTATACAAATAGGGATCAGTAGATTTCTGAAACTATAGACAAACGGTTGTTCGAAGATCGTTTCTCAAATAAATTAATAGTAGAAGGCGATTAATTCTTAACAAAAGTTAAATTATTTATTAGATTATTATATTGCCGTTGTAGTAACTCTGATACTTAAAAGTTAAACAACACTAAAATATAAAATATGCATTAAAATATTACATGTTGCTCTAAGTACAGGGAAAACCTCATTTTAATCCAACTAGCGCAGATTAACAATCATTAAAGAAGCAACTTGTTAGAATAGGGACTCTTTCTAAAAAACAGGATCTACTTACGGCTAGTTAGGTAAAATAATTGACAAAAAATTAGGAAAATACGTTTGATGATTTGGATTCAGTTGAAATTCATTGTAATCCTTCATTAAAATCATACATATATATTTTATATTTTGGTATTGTTTAGACCAAAATATAAAATATATATGAAGAGAAGGATGGTTGGGGTTATCAGTCAAAATAAAAATAAATATTTATTTTAATTTTAATTTTATTTGACTGATCACCCTAACCAACCTTATCTTCATTATTCACTACAGTCAACCACCAACCCACAATTATAAAATATATATCTATGATTTTAATGAAGGGTTACAACGAATTTCAACTGAATCCAAATAATTAAACGTGTTTTTTTAATTTTTGTTAATTATTTTATCTAAATAGCCGTAAGTAGTATCTGTTTTTTTGAAAGAGTCACTATTCTAACAAGTTGCTTTTTCAATGATTGTTAATCTGCGCTAGTTGGGCTAAAATGAGGTTTTTCCCGTACTTAAAGCAACATGTAATATTTTAATGCAAACATCAAAATTGTCATCATATATACATTCAAAGCTACCCATTCCTTTAGTATTGACTATAAATTGTTAAGTTTTTACTACTGCAGTTTTATCCTCCTCAAAATAAAATTATATATTTTGGCAATCCGAAAAAGTTAAATATAATTTAATAGGTATATTTTAAATATTTAACAAAAAACTTCAAAACTTCATCCCTCCTTTAATATTTGTGATCAGCGTAAAACTCCCAGTAAGATAGGACAGTTTCCAACTAGATCGATTGTTATAAGTCATAATCACTAATGTACGCTGCTATTATCTTTATGATTCTACTAATTATCGCTAATGCTGTGCTGGAAATCCATTCCTGGTCATCACAGGTTAGTTGCCCCGTGGTAGAAATGTAAAGTCGGTGTGCAGTGACCTGGTTTTTCGTTGAGAACTCCTAGCGCTATGAGATGAGATCTTCTGAAAGGAATGCCTCCCCTCCACAAGCAACCTGTACCGGTATATCTCCACTCAAGGTTTTCTTTCTTTCTTCTTTGTCTTTCATTTTTTTTTCTTTTCATTTCTTCCATTAGTAGCTTCTGTGCTGGAGATGAAAAAATGTTCAAAAAGTTATTTTTATCTTTAAAATTTACATCAAGTTGGAAGTCTTAAGTTATTTATATAATATATATATATATATATATATATATATATATATATATATATATATATATATATATATATATATGAACTTAGTTATGTAACTACTTCATTATTTGCAGAAGGTTTCGGAATCATTTTTACATTATGTTTTAATTCTATAATTTCATTATTTCATAATTTGTTTCCTGATTTAATATTAAACGACAATAATTATATAGAAGTATCCAACTAGTTAGTGTGAATGTATGTGCACTTATATAATAGTGCACACTCAGTTGTGGCAAAGAAAAAGAGATGCCCATCTGTTGGATACTGGTTGTTTTATTTTAAATTACAAATAATATGTATATTATTATTTGTGTTTGGAAGTATAGTATTAAAACACATATTGTAAAGAAGTTAAAGATGGGATTGATGATGTTAATAATTAAATGACGAATCTGTAACAAAACAATTTTTTTAAACTTCTTTTATATTAATACATAGCGATAAGAAATACTATTGTTTGAAGGACTTGAAACTGAAAGTATTTAATGTGTTTGATTACAGAATATTTAGATATCACCTTTAGTTCTAGTCTTAAGATCCTGTAGTCTGTTCAGGATTGTCCTGTAAATCAGTAATATATTATCAATAGAAAGTTCAGTAGAAGTTTTTCGTTCAGTTGTCTATATAGTTAGCTATCCCATCGGTAGAACTCTTGTCTTTCAAATCTGATATATAGTTTTTATGATAGTCTTTTGTCTAGAAGAAATATAAAATACCAGACGGAGAGGGGAAACGGTTTCGAGTTGAAATAAACTAGTGGGCAGTATTTACGACGAATGGTGAAGATGATGTTTGGATTTGAATTAATCTACTTGGATGCACAAATTAATACACCTCTGCTCAACAAGTGATTTGAATTGAATCGTAGAATGGCAGTCTCAGCAGCAAATATTCCTTGGAGGGTTTCGAGATGAAGAGTATTATCAGCGATAAAGGACATGACGCAAGATGTCTTCAGGAACACCAGCAATCAAAAGTTGAAGAACTCTATACTATATACCAAACCAAGAAATAAAAGATAAGGAAGTAGAAAGCTCTTGCTAATTTTAACTATTTATGACTATGACATGACTATAAAAAGAATGCAATAAAGAAGAAATTTATTTTTCATCGGAGGTCATTTAAATTCATTTTCTGCCCATTATTTTGCTTTAAAGAAGACAAGTCAAATATTTCACCGTTTTATTTATATTTGACTTTAAGCAGTTTGAGGTCCTATGAATATTTCCTTACTACACATTTCAGTTTCTTAGATACATCGATTGATTATTCAAGTCGCTCAATTATTTTCGCTAATTTGAAGGAGTTATGCAACGCCTAAAACAGTACATAGGGGAAAAGAGTGCATTAGTGAAATCTATATTAATGCAGGCTGATGACAATACCAAGAAATGTCATTTTAAAAAAGCACATTTGAACATAGTTAAAAGTACGTTAGTTAAAAGAACTTAAGCACCGTAAATGTTGTTTTAATGATGTATTAAAGCTTTTGTTAGTTTAAGTACGGCTAAGAATAACAATTAAAGTTATTTAGGCATTCAGGAAAAAAAAAGTCATTAGAGGGGAAAAACATAGCATTCCGTGAGACATTTCTTAATTTATTTTAATTCATTTAGTGATTTGTAATATTTATATTTTTTTTTCTATATTTAAATATTTGCTGAATAGTTAATTATGCATTCAGGAACTGATGATCTATAATTATTACCTTAAAATAAGTACTGCATCTAATTTTATAAATGCTTAACTTAATCTGTATATATGGTATTTTTTAAATATGAAAATTTATTCGCGATATTTTTAATTTTGGCCTAATAAATCAGATAGCATACTTTATTATTCAACTGATGCTTGAAAACGGTGCAAAAATAATGCAAAAATAATTGTAAATAATAATAAGCTACTGGAGACCATAAGGTGGAAGTTATTCTCAGCATTATTTGTTCCTCATTAGATAATTGACATGAACGATTATTTAACATTTACTTTGATAATAGTGTCTAACTGCATTTAAGTTTCATCTAAGCATGATATCACCGTCATTAAAGTACTTCGTTTTTCGCCAAAAAACAATACTTAAGACCTAAATGCTCTTCCTACTTGCGGGCACTAATTGATATTATATTAGAACCTCTTAAACTTGTTATCGTCCATTTTTCCCAAAATAACTCAATATCGTTTTAAATGATGATGTAACGCATGTAATTACTGCTGTAGTTATCACCACAACGAATAGCACATAATCAACCGGTAGGTCAAATTGTTTATATAAGCAGTCATATTTATAATTATACAATACGGAATTTTTTTTTTAGTTTTAAGTTATTAAATGTACGAGAAAGGAATATTTCAGAGTTAAATAGCTTTGAATTAAAGGGGTCCTAATCTCACATAAACAACGACACCAGATGTCGCTATAAAAACAATTTTAAAATCATCCTAATTAAGATTTAATTTTAGCATACTACTTTTTATTTAAAAAAAATAAATTATGCAGATGTGCAAACAAGATACATGGTACTATTTTGAATACTTGCATAACAGATATAAGGTAAATTTCGAGCGAGGCAAAAAAAAAAAAAAAAAAAAAAAAACCGTAAATTTCTAGTCACTTTCCATTGTTAAATATTTTAACTCTAAGGTCACTATGTGAATTATTTTATATAATAACTTTTATCTAGAAAAAAGAATTACTCAAATAAAATTATTATCAAACGAATTTTGAATTTATTTTTTATGTCGGCTCTATTTTTCTGACTAGTTTCTTAATCGTAATTAATATTATATAGATTAAAATAACCTTGAATTTCAATACTTTTAAGTCTAAATAAGTAGTATTCTAGAAATAACTTTTATTCATTATATATTTTAAACGAATCCTTGTAATTTAAAAATTAAATCAACTTGGAATTTTTATTTTTTTTTATTTAAGTGTATATGTTAATAAGTGTATATTTTCAGTATGAGTCGCTTATTTCCAAAGTGAATCCTAATATTTTAATTGAAAATGTGTTTCAATTTCTATATAAAACATAACAAATTCAATCGTGCAGTAATTGTGTTTCGAATACAAAACTAAACATTAAAAAAACTGGAGTGGAAATAAATTTAACACCGGTTCTTTTTTTTCCAAGGAATATAAATTTTGCAATTAAAAAAATAAAAAATTACCCATCAAAATCTTTTTTGCCCGATTGGTTCAAATATTGTATTTATTGTTTTTAAAAAATGATTTTTTTTATGTAGGCTTTCAAGGACTACTTAAACATCATTTTGTGTAGTTTCATTCTTTTTCTCAAAGACTAATTATCCTTATAATATAAACAAAATAAAATAAAGCTCCTCTAAATTAAATCGAGGAAACTCCAAGACCATTTCATGAAAATAGTTTTATTTTTTACTTTTCTTCCTGTGTATACTCTTATTAAAAAATAAAATAAAATAAAATAAATAAAGCCTCCTTCCAAAATTAAATCCTAGATCCGCAACTGCTATATTTATAACTATTCAGAATACTTCATATATGAATAGTTCAGATTCTATTCTTGTTCAGGAAATCTATTATGAAAGGAAAAAAGTTATTTATTTTCTCTGATTTCTTATATATGGTGAAAGTACCATTACCATCAGTCGTTAAGATATTTTTAACTTTTGAAATTCCTTTAGTTTTTTCCCTACGGAGTAGCGTGGTTTCTTGGAACTTGGAAGATGTCAAGGGGACCAGGACTGTGGATAGTAGCGCTTCCTCCATTGCCTGAATTATTCCTAATTGTTCGTCGACCGAGGCAGTCGTGATGGCGCCATTACTTTTCTCTCCGCACCTAGAAGGATCGGTACCCACATTGCATTCGTTAATAGTCTCCCATCAGAGGGTTCAGTAACTACCATAATCAAAATAGCGTTCATATTCCTCAACTTATGGGCACCGGGTATGTTGAGGGATTATCAATACTTCACTGCTGTTCTGGTGTGAAAGTTCTTATTTAAGAAGTTATTGTTTTCTTTTATAACTCATACATGCTCTGAGCTTGACATATTTTTTCTTGGCGTTTGTAAAACTAAAACCACATACTACAATGAATATTTTTTGTCGGAACAAGGTCTCATAGCATTAGGTGAATCTTCCTAATATTTAGATTTTTTATTAATCTGTACATCTACAGTATATGAAGGATTTTGGACTAAGTATTAACAAGGAGAGGTCACGGATGTGGGGTCAATGAATCATCAATGAAACATTTCTTGATGACACTAGGACGAAAAATATTAGTTCCATGTCCAAAGGTTTTTGCCAATCCGTCCTAGAAGCTGGATTAAAAAAAATATATTACAACAATTTAATATTTTTTTATTGTATTGTTTTCTGTCTTTGCTCTGCACCGCTTTCTATGTTATAATTAGAGACCGGAAAACAGAAAACGCGCAACATAAAACTCAAAACCACTCTAAAAGTGGAAAATTGTATACATAACATGCAAAATGTTTTTTTTTTTTTTTTGTAATTTATAATATTATTGTTTGTTTAATCCTGCGTTAAGAGTTATAGCGTATAAATTGAAGTTAAATATAACGTATAGTAACCTGAGAAAAGTCTTATTTTAATTTTAAATAAAATATGATTAAATTATATCTGTATGAAAGAAAAGCAGCTTACAAAAAATTAATCATATATTTTTATTAAACCGTGAATTTTTGAATTGAAGCTTGATTTTACTGGCATGGACCAATTTAAGTTTTTAAAAAAGTAGATGTTGAGTTAAGCTCCTTAGGTTTTATTAAAATCCATTGTCCAGCCAAGCGGCAATAAATTTTCTTGTACAAATAATTTCATACTTGTATGTTTGAAAACTGGAAAATAAATATAGAAATGTTTTGAACCTGCGAATAACAGAACTATGAGAAAAAAAGGCTTGGCACGTGACTATGTGCAATTTCATTAAATTAAATATGTTCCCGCAATTATACTGTTATTTATACAATAAAATGTGCGTACTTGTATAGTAATTTTGTTATCTCTATCAAACAATTAGAGTCTAAAATATCTTTTCATCCTAGAAACATTATTTGAAAATCTTATTTAAAAAAAAAATAATAAGAACAAACAAATTAAAAACTAATTCCAACATAATGCTGTCCATGGATTGAACACAAAATTAACATTTAGCTCTTAAATTGTAAAACATTCAATATCATTTAACAAAAAATAAAACGTACAATTAAGCCCGAAAAGGCTAAAACGTGCAATTTCGTGCAAAAAGAAATTTCAATATGTTATTCTACAGATCGTGTAACGGACAGAGTGCCGGGTTTGAAGTTTTTTACACCTTTATTACAAGCGAACGAAATGTGCAATAACATGAAAACCGGTCTCTAGCTATAATATATCAGAAATTTTTTTTGTGTAAAAGAAAAGAAAAACATTTCTGATTGTATTATATGAATATGTCATGAATTTCAAAATCTAAGTATAACTTAATTAAACTAGGCCTAGTAATTTTTTTTGTCACGAAAACAACAATTCAGATTCGTTTCTTTCCTGCTATGAAACTGTTAAGTATACATTATTTAAATAAAAAAGTATACTTGATTTTCATTTTAATTAAACTTGATTTTAATGTCGGATATATTTTCATGCCGTTCACTAAATGGTTCATAGCTCCTCAGAATTTTCACCAAATTTTGGATGATCTGAATCATTGTACTTCCAAACTAATCAATATATTTTTTTTACTTTTTTCGTGTTAGTATAGAAACACTTCTTAAATGTTTTAATTTTAATGTCTCCAGTTCTAATTAGTCTATGGGAGTCAGGTTTGTTCTATTTCGTCTAGTTCATAAGTCACAGTTATACGCATGCGTTAACCCTACACATACGCTCTTTATTTCGTCTCTTATAAAGTGACTTTATTATGAGTGAAATAATTCATGTTATATGTGAAAAAGTAGTGTGAACTGTTAAGTTAACAATTAAGTTGAAACTGGACATAAATAAGGTGAGTAATCACTTATTTATAACGGCATTGTGAACAGTGTAAATAGACCTGAGGATAGTGATAGATAACAAGCCGGCCATATACATTCGCTAATCCGACCAGTGGGCTGCTGCCCTTCGGCGGAAGCACATCTACGTTACTCAGAATTCTACAAACTCGCGTAATATATACGTAATTGATAAAGGACATTTTTTTTTGCAAATTATTACATTTACCTCTAATTAATTAACATGGGATGCGATATTTTCACATGGTAATGTCGAGCAAAGGTAGCAATCGAACTTTAAGATCTAGGAGTCTCGATACCACAAAGAGTTCACCTATCAAGAAAAGGGCTAGACGCTCTAAAAAAAAAATACCCCGCCAGCTTCACCAGAGAGCTCAGTTGACGAAGTCGAAAATCAACCTGGCACATCATCACAAAATATGTCAACACAAGCTATATCAATACAAGGTACGTTAGAAGAATCGCCCTTTTTTACAGCTAATCCATTCCAAGTGTTGTCAAACACACAGAATGAACAAATGGAAGCAGTGCCCATCCCTAGTGAACCTAAACCCCCACCAATATTCGTTAGAAACATAAAAAAATTTCAATTAATGTGTCTACAATTAAATAATATAGTGGGCTCAGGTAAATACTTATGCCAAAGCCGCATTAATGACACGAAATTAATGCCTGAAACCCCAGATATTACAGAACAATTGTCAAGTATTTATCTGACACTAAGGCGGATTATTACACATATCAGCTGCGCCAAGAGAGAGCGCTCAGGGTGGTGATCAGGAGATTATACCCATCAACACCTCTGAATGCCATTAAAGAAGAACTAACTGAGATGGGGTTCCGTGTTCGCCAAATAGTGAATATATTCAAGGAAGATAGAGAACAGCCTGGCTCAAAAAATAAAATACCGCTCCCACTATTCTTCGTTGACCTTGACCGAACGCCCCAGGTCGAAGACATCTACAAGGTCACACGCCTTTACTACACTAGCGTTGTTGTAGAAAAGCCCTACACTAAGCGCGACATTGTACAATGCCACAACTGCCAGGCTTATGGTCATACGAAACGCTATTGCCTCCACATTCCTAGATGTGTCCGGTGCGGTGATCAACATAAAACAGAGGACTGCCAGAAGTCCAGAAGAACACCAGCAGTATGCGCTTTATGCCATCAAGGGCACCCAGCGAACTACAAGGGTTGCCAAACATATAAGGAACTAAAAGCAAGAATTTATTCAGCTCCAAGAGAAGAACGGCCATCCAGGCCACCAAGACAACCCTCTAGAACTGTAAATACAAGAGTGTCCTATGCTCAGATATTCAAAGGAGATACTGCACCCACACAAACTCAGGCCCTGCCACAAGAACCTCAACCTCGAGTATTCACATCTCAACCTCAAGACCCTTATCCCATCTCTGAACCTAAGCCTAATAACCGGACACTCATTCCTCCTTCTCCATATGCCACTGACCTCACAAGCCTATTGACTTCTTTTCTCTCTGAATTCAGATCACTCATCACTCCTCTCATTTCCTTACTTACCAATGTTGTATCCAACCTCATCCCACTGCCGAGAAATCCTTAAATGTCCCCAATCAAATCCCTCTCTGTTCTCCTTTGGAATGCGAATGGTATTCGAAATCACATCAACGAGCTAACAATCTTATTATAGGACAAAAACATTGATATAGCATTAATAACTGAAACTCGACTTACCAACAAACGACCACTTAACATCCCCAACTATCATATCTATCGAACCGACCATCCTGATGGAACAGCACCTGCTGGCACTGCCATAATTATCCATCAATCCCTTTCCCATCACCTATTCCCTTTGCTGACCCATAATTTCCTACAATCCACTGCCGTGATAATCCAAACTTCTCCTTACCCAATAGCAGTAGTCGCAGCATACTCCCCGCCTAAAATACCTATCTCAGAATCCCAATTATCTTCCTTCCTTAACTCCTTAGGACACCACTTCCTTCTAGGTGCAGACTTAAATGCTAAACACCAGCAATGGGGAGCCAGAACCACAAATTCCAGAGGACGAACATTGCTATCTGCACTTAATTCCCATCACAGCAACATCCTCTCACCCAATTCTCCCACATACTGGCCAACAGATCCTAACCGCAATCCCGATCTCCAAAATTTTTTCATCCACAAAGGTCTAGGGTCCCTTAATTATAGCATTTCAAGACTTGATGATCTTTCTTCAGATCATAGTCCCCTAATCCTAACGGTCTCCACATCACCAATTCCCAAACCACCTCCACCTTCATTTATCAGGGGGGCAGTTAATTGGAACCTCTTCCGTCAAATACTGGGTGATAATATTGACCTCAGAGTTTCCTTAAAAACACCTGCAGACCTAGATGAAGCAGTATATTCCATGACTACCTTGATCCAACAAGCAGTTTGGACTGCATCTTCACCTGATCCTTCTAAAAAATACCGCAAAATAAATCCTCTACCCCAAGACCTACTGGACCTTATTAATATGAAACGATGCTCTAGGACCATCTGGCAAAGAACCAGGCATCCTGGTGATCGGAAATAATATAACTATTATTCCAAGCCGGTAAAACAAAAACTGGCTACGTTTAGATCCCAATCCTATAATTCATATCTTTCCTCACTATCTGCAAGTGATAACTCCCTCTGGAATGTAACAAAAAAAATCCTTAAATTCCAATCCATTTCCCACACCCTCCGCCGTGATGATGGTTCCTGGGCTTCGTCAGATGAGAATAGAACAGAAGAGTTTGCTAAACATCTATCGTACACATTCACTCCTCATCCTGAACTCCATCCCTCCCATACTGCTGAAGTTAAAGAATTCCTCTTCATCGATTCCTCTCTCCTTACCTCCTACAGCCGTCAACCCCTCTGAGGTCAAATTCCTTCTAAAGAACCTAAAACCTCGCAAATCTCCAGGACACGATCTCCTTACTTCCCAGATCCTCAGACAACTTCCCAAAAAAGCAATTATCTTCCTTACATATCTATTCAATGATATCTCCTATGATGTATCCTCAATGATATATCCTCCGCACAACCCACTTTCCCCTGGTGTGGAAACACTCCATAATTATCCTCTTTCCTAAACCAAGTAAACCTGTTAATTATACATCATCCTGTAGACCGATAAGCTTACTTCCTATCCTTTCCAAAATCTTTGAGAAAATCCTTCTCAAACGCATCCTACCCATACTCGAATCCCACAATATCCCTTCCCATCAGTTTGGATTCCGCTCAAGACACTCCACTGTCCAACAAGGCCTTCGCGTTGTGGACCACATATCCTCTGCACTTGAAAACAAGCAATATTGCACTGGTGCCTTTCTGGACGTAGCTCAAGCTTTCGACCGGGTGTGGCACGATGGCTTGCTTTTCAAGCTCAATACCCATTTACCTCAACCCTTGTACCTAGTCCTCAAATCTTACCTTTCAAATCCCTCCTTTCAAGTCCGCTGCGGCACTGAACTCTCCAAACATTATCCAATTGAGGCTGGTGTTCCACAAGGCAGTGTCTTGGGCCCAGTTCTCTATATCCTTTTCACCGCTGACATCCCTTCAAGTCCTGATACCTTCCTAGTAACATTTGCTGATGATACTGCCATCCTATCCTCCCACTCGAATCCTCTAATAGCGTCCCGAAACCTGCAAAGACACCTCTCCTTCATTGAGCAGTGGTGCAACAACTGGCGCATCAAAATTAATGAATCAAAATGCAAACATGTAACTTTCACTCTTCGACGCAGATCCAGTCCGCCAATCCTTTTTAATTCAATTCCTCTTCCCTACTCAGACACAGTCCGATACCTTGGCTTCCTTCTGGACAAAAGACTGACTTGGAACCCACATACGAGACTTAAAAGACAAGAGCTTAACCGACGATTTGGTCAGCTATATAGACTACTAAACAGAAGATCTCATCTCTCAACAGAAAACAAATTATTAATCTACAAGACTATACTGAAACCTATCTGGACTTACGGACTTGAACTGTGGGGGACAACTAAATCATCGAATATCAAACGCATGCAATCCTTCCAGTCCAAAGTCCTTCGAACAATAGTCAATGCTCCATATTATGTCACGAACAAGACCCTATACCATGACCTTAACATCCCATATGTCCATGACATCATCCCATCCAGATTCTCCAACTTTCACCAGAACCTCATTCATCATCCCAATCCTCTAGCGCAATCCCTATCCAGCTCCGAGCATCCATACCATCCCCCTCGAAGGTTGAAACGGCAGTGGCCTGGTGATCTTTTGTAAATATGCCTTTGGAGTCCTGGGCAATGGCCAGCTTCTCCACTCATGTCCTGAGCGTCTGTGGCTGTAGCGCTCTTACTCATCCTCCGCTGGTTTAAAATACCAGTGAAGTGGCTGAGGGAGAGGCGTAGGGATCTCCTAAGCCTCCCTTTTCCCTCCACATGTGTGGAGTGCCCTCTTTCAGTCTCCACTGGCTTCTAATACTAGTGATGCAGCTGGAAAAGTGGCACTGGGATCTTCCGGAGTCTTGCTTTGCCTTCCGCGTGTGGGAAGAAAAGCCTGGCTCGGAGATTCTAGGGCGAATGTATATATTGTATATAGTTATGATTGTGTTTAGAAGTTTTTATTTTATTTTATTTGTTTATTTTTAAACAACTTCTTCATCAGTATTATTTATTTACTTCTTATATTTATATTTATTTCTTTATTATTTGTATATATTGTATGAATGAGAACTTTCAGCCCTAATGCTTATAGCCCTCCAGCAGTGGCTGATTGTATTATTATTCAATAAATAGATTTTAAAAAAAAAAGTTCATAAGTCTCTAAATTCCTGCCGATTTTATACTGAATAGGTGTACTCTTGTCAAAGTTATCACAGTTTTTGTGACTTTCGAAGAAATAATGACGTAGTGAACGGTTTGAAAATATATTCTCCATTAAAATCGAGTCTAAAAATGTATTATTTTTTATTTCAATATAAATGTATGTTTAAGAATTTTAAATAAGGCAACAAACGAATCTCAGTTGTTTTTTTCATGAAATAATTTACTTAGCCTATATATAGAATAAACATAACTAATTAAAAAGATAAAGGATTTCAGATTTTGTTTAACTAACAATGATTCAGTTCTCTGATCTACTATTCCCAAAGGACTGTTTAACTCTTAAATTAGTTCATTTCTACCCCAGGTGTAGAATTTACTGATTCTTTTATTAATAATTCTTTGTGATCGTATAATCATGCTATTTTATGTTGAACTATTTTACAAGATATTCAATACTTCAAAGGTCATTGGATTTGTAAATATCATATTTCATAATTAATTAAGCTATTTTTAATCGAAACATTTAGGGTTCTTAAATATTATGGTGTCATGTTTCCTAGCTTGTATCTATCTAAAATAGCGGTGTAGTCGATATTTTTAAAGCCTGGAATATTTGGTATTTCGTGCTATTTTCTGTTTCTTAGAAAATCGAGGACACCTACTAGGAATTAATAACTTTCTATGACCCAGGGCTTTGCGATTGGTTTCACCACATTCTTCTTGCATTTTGAGGAGGCACTTAAATTGGGTCCTCTATGGACATATGGAGAAAGTCCGAGAGAAATCTCGCTCTGATCGCCGCTTAAGAGTTTTTAAACCACGTTTGTGGATACTCGTCCATAATGGTCTGTTTATTGTAATGCGGTACAGCTTACATTGCTTCGTGTTTGGTCGTTAACGTGCTGTTACAAGTACCGGCACTTTAACTTATCTATATAATCGCATGAAAGCAAAATTATAAAGTTTATAAAGGTATAAAGAGTTCAAAAGATGTTCAAGATGTTGCTGAAATTATTATGGGTTGTAATTTAGGCCTTTTTAGTCTTCATTAATAAAATAAATTATTATAAAATTATCAAAATTTACACCACTTTAGGGATACTATCTGGTTTTAAAACTTTTAATTTGAAAAATATGTACAAAAATCTCTCAGAGGACTTACTGGTAGACACTAGTCGATTTATAAAAGCAATAAAAACATTAAAAAATAATTATTTTAAGTTAAAAATATGCATATAAAATATACTAAACTTAACTATTTAAAACCCTACTTGGGTATAACGATGCAGTCTTGCACACCTATTTACAAGGATCTAAATTGTAATAAAAGCTCTAAGGATAGAAAAACAATGACGAAACGTAAGCAAGATCAATATGTGAAAAATGTACCAATTACACATAACATAGGAAAGTCTTTGTCAATCACATAACTAATTAGCTGTAACTTACTTACTGTATTTGTCTTTGGAGTGCAATAGAAATTGAACCGAGAATCTCTTTAGTAGCTTAGAAAGTTTACATTTCTTTTCCTCCTTTTAACTATTTTTTTTATATTTCATACTTATTGTTAGGGACTTTTGCAGCGTAGCTTTGAATTTATTAAACAGTTGAGAAATATTCAATTAAAAGTTTAATAGGACGGTTGTTGTTTTTTATTTTTTCTTACAAAGCTTTTGTAGTTTTCAATTTTCCTTTGCCATATCTTCTTTCTAATGTACAGTTGATTGTACTATTATTTCTTGCTATGGCAGGTCATGGCAAAGCTACATGCCATTTTAATCGTAAACTCTAATTGGTAATTAAATTTATCAATAGACTAATGTCATTTAATTAAGAAGTGTTATAGAGCAATGGACCTTCCATTGGAATACTTCCTGCTCAGTCTTATCTCGATCCAACCCCCTCATATTTATCTAGAAAGAGCAAGATATCATGTCATATGCCTCGTTCGCTTTCTAAAACTGTCACATTTGTAGGTTGGGACCTACAGAAGTCTTATTGATCCCATTTTTTTGCTTTTGGTAAATAACATATTATTATTTTTTTTTAAAATATGGTGGAGATGAAATTTGGGATGAGCTCCATAAACTTATTTATGATATATGGGTGGAAGAAGTGGTCCCAGATGAGTGGAAAGTGTCGGTCCTATGCCCAATATATAAGAAGGGAGACAAGCTAGAGTGCAGGTACTTTCTCTTATATATGAGCAAACGTGTTTTCCTTGATACGTCTATATCTCTAAAACCGCACGTTTGATTTGGCTCAAATTCGGAGGAAAGTTAGGGATTGGTTAACAGATAGTTAAGTGAATATCAATTTTATATATTTCTATCCCTTACTCTAAAAAAAAAATACTTCTGCTTCGTTTCAGTGAACGTATTATTTGACAAGCATATAGTCTGAAAACGGCTCGCTAAATTTGACTCAAAATTGGAGGAAATTTGAAGAACATTTAAAAATTGTATAGTGTGAATTTCATTTAATTCCATTTTATAATTAAAATTAATATAAATGACTGTTAACGGTATAATGGCTGTGAAATGTGGAAGGCATTGATCATGCTTAATGGTGGTTAGGTTAATACAATATTTTTATGAGCTTTTAAAATTTAATAATGTTTTATTCAAAAAATTAATTTATATTGTATTGTTTAGTGGCTTCCAAATGTTACTAGCAAGAATGATGCTTACGGCCATTATTTAGATTTCGTGTAATTTTCAATAAATTCAAATTAATTCTTACTCTTAGTTTGTAAAAAAAAATAATTGTCGTATTTATGATTGTGTTTATTTCTATTGAAGTTCAACCAGTTCGTCATGTTCTCGATTTTATCCTTAAAAACTTCACTTATATTTTTACATTCCAGCTTAAATTATTTATTTTCTGTCTGAAGAAAATTATTGGTCTCGTTAATGCCGAACAAATAAAAAGTTGAATTATTCCTATGGATTTTTCTCTCTATCCATTTTACGTGTGAAAAAATAAGTATGTATAACTACTGTTAGTGCAAAAGGTGTTACGTACAAATTTTCAATTTTATTCTATATTGGACATTTTGTAGTCTGTAACTGATATAAGTAGTCTGCTACAATGAAGAGTATTAGAGTTAAATAAAATATGAAATCATACTAATAATGATGAAGAAATTATTAGTTTTTATGCTCTCCTGTAAAACACTCAACTTTTAAATAAGACCTTATGCACTAACAGACTGATATGCATGTTCAGTATGCCCTGGAATTTTTTTTGAAATCATGAATTATCAAATATGCAATGTACAAATGTGGAACTCTTTCGCATTTTAGTATTCGCTGATAAACAAAACTCGTGGTTATCAAACACGTATATGTTAAGAGATTGATGAAAACGGTGAGGAATCTATACTTACCTTACTTGGCAGACGTTTTTATTTATTCATTTTCAGTTTTAGATATTTACTTAGACAATATTTCAGGTTATATTAATCGATGGTTAACTTTAAATAATTATAAAATGGTTGATTGGAGTGCTACTAATGGGTAGTCTCTCTTCACGTTGTTAACTATTGCAGTTGTAAATTTCAATAAATAAGAAAGGGTTTAATTGCCTTTGATTATTTGATTACCTTATTTTCTTATTGAGTTGTAGTAAAATAGACCTAGCTTGATTTCTAATTATTACCAGTGAAAATCATCAAATTATTCAATTCTGACGAGGACATTGTCTTTTAATAGCCACAAAATGTTACTATATAGAACCACTTTATGTGCTAAAAATTATAATTTTTATATTTTTCACTATACATAGATTTAAATTTTAATGTTTTGATGTTATGTCATAGTGCAATTATTTGTTTCAGGTACGATTCCTGATTTTCTTATTTTAAAAAATGCCTAGTATATACGTAAGTAATTTTTATCTTTTATCTTTTCCTTTTTGCATAAAAGTTATTCTATTTTCTAAACGAGCGATGTATGCTCCTCTTAAAACCAAATTAATATGTACTCAATCAAAGAAAATTGCAAAAGAATAAAAAGGATTTCATTTATATTATAGTATATCTCACAAGAATTTTCGTTATGCTTAAGTAATTAGTCATTTTAACAGATGGATATGAAATGGTTTGTAATTGCTGTAACATTTTTTTGATTTAGAAAATTCACCTTTCAATCTTATGAATAAAAAAAAAATGAGTTTTATTACTTTCCCATTATAAAATATTTTCCTACTTGTAAAATTTAATAAAAACTTTACAAGTAGGAAAATATTTTATAATGGGAAAGTAATAAAATTCATTTTTTTTATTCATAAGATTGAAAGGTGCATTTTCTAAATCAAAAAAATGTTACAGCAATTACAAACCATTTGTTGGTAAGGTCCTACTGACGCTTCTGCAAAGATTTGTTTTACTGTACATAGTTCGTCAGATCGATCATTTGAATTAGTTATGTTTATTTAAAGAACAAAATTAAAAGAAAAACATTTTGATTAAATTTTTTATTACTATTTATCTTACTAGAAAATAGAAATGGATAAATATATTATGTTGTAAAACTATACATAAGGAAACAAATGTAAACTGTATTTATGAATAGAAAAACATCAGAACTTCTGGATATTTATATGCTGATTTGTTGAATACAATTTATTCGGCCAATTTGCAATTCACCACTAAAACAATTATCATCTTAACAGTTGACTTTTATTTATTAATATTTTTTTATTGTGACGAATGGTGGAATTTAAACTAGGTAATAATCCTGTGGCCCGGAGGTAAAAGGCTTGTCAATTTTATCTATTAAATAATTTAGTAACTAAGAAACAAATTTTAAATTTCATCAAAGTTATAGATAATTATTTACTCTGAACAAAAAAAAAATTAAGAATATAGTTAGTAAACTATAGTTGTATTATATTGCTCTGGTGCCTTTAGTTTTGTTTTTAAAACTGATGGAATGAGTAGTCAAGTTAGTATCTATTTTACCTTTGGTTATTATTCGAAGTCAGGTGAAGTTAAAAATTTTGAAAATTTAGTATTCGGGCGAACAACTATTTTAAGCATTTAAACAGACGCCATGCTGTCTCATTCTACAGTATTATAATACTGAGTAAATAGATTATGTAAACGGAAATATTGTTAGTTAATATAATGTATAGAATGTAAAATGATAGGAGAAGGTACAGTTTTACTGTGTTTTTGTTTTGTTATTGTACTTTATAAGATTATTCAACTCAATCCTTGATAACAATGCATATCAAGTTTCACCTTAATTTAGTAAACCACAGTCTTATCATGTGATGGAACTTTTTATACTATCTTTTTTTAAAACTTTTATTGAGTATTAATACAGTCTGCCACACTGATGGGCATTGGTACTAGTGCTATAGTATTCATTCACACAATATGTACATAAGAAAGGAAAAAAAAAAGAAAAAATATATATATTTTATATATATATATATATATATATATATATATATATATAGCCGCGGGGCTGGGCATCAAGCTCGGAGTGGAGGATGTGGATGTCGTGCAGCGCCGCAGAAGCAAGAAGGATGACCCGCGACCGCCGCCGGTAATAGCACATTTCGTCAGGCAGTCAGTGAGGGACGACCTGATAGCGAAAAGGAAAGTGAAGAGGGAATTCTCGACGCGTGATATCGGGTGGCAGGAAAACGACTGCCACCGAATTTATCTCCGCGAGGAGATGACCCCAACAAACAGACACCTCTACTGGCTAGCCCGGCAGAAGAGAGCTGCCGGGAAGATAAGATACGTATGGTTCCCTGCCGGCATGGTGCGTTGCCGAAAAGAAGACGGCCATCAAGTAATCTTGATTAATTAGGCATCGGATCTAGAAGTTTTCGCCTGACTGCACAGGTTTCATCTCTTCTTCTCGTTCTTCAAAGTATTTTTTGTCTTCATTGGTGCCCAAATAACTTTGAAGATTTTGGTTAAAATTTCTCATAGCCCCAGTTTACTAATTTGTTTATTTTCTTACTCTTATTCCTCACTTATTTTTTCATTATTCGCTTTTATTTTGCTTATCAGTACTTTTCATAATTTTTTTTTAGAATATGATATATGCCTCATTTCCTCTAGGCTAATTTCTGACTGTTTCCCATCAAATCCTCCCCATGTCTAGCATCCTAACCACCTGCCACGTTAACTCACAATCCCTTCCCGCCCATTATGATGAATTCCTGCAGTACTTTTCTCAAAACTTTTTTTACATCATCGCAATCTCAGAAACCTGGCTCAAACCCTATATTCCGTCCTCATCTGTCTCCTTACCTAATCACACCCTCATCCGCCACGACAGGGTCAGCCGGACTGGTGGTGGGGTGGCCATATTTGTCCATGATAGCCTGAAATCCCGAATCCTTGATTATTCTCCACCGTCCGAACATCCACAAGTGGAGTACCTTCTAGTAGAAATTACCTGTAATAATTCCCCTCTCCTTTACATAGTGATCTCCCGTCCTCCCCTTGTTCCATTTGATCCGTCCTTAGAATCAACCCTACTCAACTTTGTTCCCCTCTATCCTAGAATAATCATCGCCGGTGACCTCAATACCAATTTCCTTTCTAATTCCAAAGACAAAACCTATCTAGAAAACCTATTTTTTTCCCTCCATCTCTTTATTGTTCCTTTTTATCCTACTCACCACACCCACAAGGCCGACACTTGGTTAGATTTCTTCATTATAGACTCCGAAATAAATCTCCTCTCCTCTTCCCAACTGCCAGTATCCTTCTTATCGTCTCACGACATGATCCAAATAACATATAATATCCAAACCCCTCTGATTCATCCGAGAACCTTCACTTTCCGTCAGATAGACGCTCTCACCCGTGAAAAAATACTACCTGACCTTGAAACCTTAGACTTGAACGAAATATATTCCTGCTCCTCCATCGACTCCATGGTTGAGATCCTGACTTCCAATCTCCTCAATATCCTTAACACCCATGCTCCCATAAAAACCTCAACCTTTCGCCGCCGGCCTGCACCTTGGATGTGTCAAGAAATCAAGGATCTGCAGAAGAGGCGTGATGCTGCCCGCAGACGCTTTAGACGTACTAGGCTTACAGATGACTATCAAGCGTTTAGGGTGCTCCGCAATTTGACACAAACAAGAATTCGGCGAGCTAAAGCTTCCTACTTCCATGAAGCCCTGTCATCTGCCCCAGATCCCAAATCTAAATGGCTAATCCTTCGCAAACTTTCCCTCTGTGAACCTTCCAGATCCCCTTCCTCGCTGTTCTTTTCCGTTTCACCTGACGATTTAAATTCACATTTTATTTCTGCCTCCTCTACCTCTTCTCTTCCCTTCTCTTCCAACTTTGCTCCTGAGTCATCATTTAATGATGATGACTTTTATTTCTCCTACATTTCCCCGACTGACTTACTAACCGCAGTAATGAAATCCTACACCAATTCCATAGGACCAGATGGCATTCCTGTCAAATTGATAAAATTATGTCTCCCCGAAATCCTCCCAGTTTTCCTTTTCATTTACAATTTCTCCCTACAGAACTCAATATTCCCTTCCTCTTGGAAAAAAGCCATTGTACTCCCTTTAAATAAAAAGCCTAATCCATCCTCTCCCGAAGACTTTCGCCCAATCTCAATTCTTTCCAATCTCTCAAAACCCCTAGAAAGATTGGTGCAATCCCAAGTTTCCAATTTCCTCGAAAAGTCTAACCAACTTGATCCTCTCCAATCTGGTTTCCGTCCCGGCTACTCCACACAATCCGCCTTAATCAAAATTACCAATGATATTCAGACTGCAATAGATAATAAACAACTAACTGTCCTTATACTTCTTGACTTCTCTAAAGCCTTTGATTCCATTAACCATCCCATCCTTTTCAACAAACTAAAATCACTCTCCTTCTCCAATAGCTTCATCTCTTGGTTCCAATCTTTTCTATCACAACGCACCCAAGCAGTCTCCATTCCTAATCAACCACTATCTGCCTACCTGCCTTTATCCTCTGGAGTTGCCTAAGGATCTAGCATATCTCCTCTCCTTTTTAGTTCCTATATCAATGACCTCCATGACTCAATTCTCCATTGTTCCCACCACCTTTATGCAGACGATTCTCAAATATACCTATCCTTTTCTCCCTCTGAGTTATTGGTAGCATTTGCCAAGATTCAAGAAGACCTTGATCGAATCAGTGCCTGGGCAAATGTAAATTGATTAAAGTTAAATGCTGGGGTAAAAAAAGGCGATTCTTCTAGCGTACCTTGTATTGGTATAACTTGTGTTGACATATTTTGTGATGATGTGCCAGGTTGATTTTCAACTTCGTCAACTGAGCTCTCTGGTGTAGCTGGCGGGGTATTTTTTTTAGAGCGTCTAGCCCTTTTCTTGATGGGTGAACTCTTTGTGGTATCGAGATTCCTAGATCTTAAAGTTCGATTGTTACCTTTGCTCGACATTACCATATGAAAATAGCGCATCTCATATTAATTTAATTAGAGGTAACTGTAATAATTTGAAAAAAAAAAAATGTCCTTTATCAATTACGTATATATTACGCGAGTTTGTAGAAGTCTAAGTAACGTAGATCTGCTTCCGCCAAAGGGCAGCAGCCCACTGGTCGGATTAACGAATGTATATGGCCGGCTTGTTATCTATCACTATCCTCAGGTCTATTTACACTGTTCACAATGCCGTTATAAATAAGTGATTACTCACCTTGTTTATGTCCAGTTTCAACTTAATTGTTAACTTAACAGTTTACACTACTTTTTCACATATAACATGAATTATTTCACTGTTAATAAAGTCACTTAATAAGAGACGAAATAAAGAGTATATGTGTAAGGTTAACGCATGCGCAGAACTCGCATCTCTGTTTTAACAAAGTAGATTGAAGATATATTTGTTTGTCTCTAGGTTTGCGTGTCATACTTTGTTGGTCCGGGATTATAGGCGAAGGAAAAAATTTGTCGTTATTTTCTGTCTGTACAAAATTTTCCTAAAGTGGCCCGTGTTAGCTTTTGTGGTTCGCACCCATATTTACAAATTAGAAAACAAAAGCTTCTACTTCACTTTTAACAACAATACCTCCTATTTCGATCCTTTACTGACTGGCCTGATACTGTTTTTAAATTCAGCGGCATTGGAATGGCTGATTTATTTTACTTTAATTTTCGCCATTCATATTGAAATATTCTCGTGAAAAGCCTATCCTATCTTGCCTCCGGCTAACAGATGGATCTATGACGTTAACTCTTCTGGAGTCCATATTTCCCAAAAATAAGTAATGTTGAAATAAGTAAATGAAAAACCCTGCGTTAATTACTTAATTCTTTTAGCCCTAATTCTTATAGCCCTCCAGCAGTGGCTGATTGTATTATTACTCAATAAATAGATTTAAAAAAAAAAACTACTTAATAAAAACCATGTGTCTTCCCTACTCGACATTTTGATATTTGAATCCTTCTTCCGGTCCAATCAACATTCCTTACTGCGATTGGTGCTTCCACACCTCTTATTTAACACGTTTCAGTTTATTCTCGTTCCATCTACCTTTGGACTGCTTGGTCCGCTTCTTCATGCCTAAAATTATAAAGTGGCCTGAAACCCAGATTGATTGATATTAAAATTAATTGTACTTTGTGCTTCTACCTATCATCTATATACTTCATTCTTATTCAAATCCAACATGTGTTCACATTCACATTTTCTTATACATCCGACAGTAAGGCATTGCTTTGATAACAATGTGTTACAAATGATTTCTCCAAACTAGTTTTCTTGGGTCCGTTCGTGTTCTGAACGATAAAATGCTATTGCAATTTCACTAAGTTGGATCAATTTTGATTTGCTGTCCAGAGATCGACATTAGAATGAAACTGACAATTTTATATAATTTAGAATAAAAAGAGGAATCCTTTTTCATACAGTCTTGAAAAATCCATTCCAATCAAATCTGCGTAATCAAATCCGACCCGGAGGACCAAACTCGAGACTCCCGAAAAAACAAAAGGGCACTATACTAGGCCGGTTTGAGCTAACTGGAGCGGCTGGTGGGAAGGTGAGCGAATTTGTCCACTACGTGGAACCAAGAACGAAGGCTCGCTCCAGACTCCCGAAAAACAAAAGGGCACTATACTAGGCCGGTGGGGTTTGAGTTAACTGGAGCAGCTGGTGGGAAAGTGAGATAATTTGTCCACTACTTGGACCCAATAACGAAGGCTCGCTCCAGACTCCCGAAAAACAAAAGGGCACTATACTAGGCCGGTGGGGTTTGAGTTAACTGGAGCGGCTGGTGGGAAGGTGAGCGAATTTGTCCACTACGTGGAACCAAGAACGAAGGCTCGCTCCAGACACCCGAAAAAACAAAAGGGCACTATACTAGGCCGGTGGGGTTTGAGTTAACTGGAGCGGCTGGTGGGAAGGTGGGCGAATTTGTCCACTACGTGGAACCAAGAACGAAGGCTCGCTCCAGACTCCCGATAAAACAAAAGGGCACTATACTAGGCCGGTGGAGTTTGAGTTAACTGGAGCGGCTGGTGGGAAAGTGAGAGAATTTGTCCACTACGTGGATCCAATAACGAAGGCTCGCTCCAGACTCCCGCAAAAACCAAAGGGCACTATATTAGGCCGGTGGGGTTTGAGTTAACTGGAGCGGCTGGTGGGAAGGTGAGCGAATTTGTCCACTACGTGGAACCAAGAACGAAGGCTCGCTCCAGACTCCCAAAAAACAAAAGGGCACTATACTAGGCCGGTGGGGTTTGAGTTAACTGGAGTAGCTGGTGGGAAAGTGAGATAATTTGTCCACTACTTGGACCCAATAACGAAGGCTCGCTCCAGACTCCCGAAAAAACAAAAGGGCACCATCCTAGGCCGGGTGGGTTTGAGTTAACTGGAGCAGCTGGTGGGAAGGTGAGCGGATTTGTCCACTACGTGGAACAAATAACGAAGGCTCGCTCCAGACACCCGAAAAAACAAAAGGGCACTATACTAGGCCGGTGGGGTTTGAGTTAACTGGAGCGGCTGGTGGGAAGGTGGGCGAATTTGTCCACTACGTGGAACCAAGAACGAAGGCTCGCTCCAGACTCCCGAAAAACAAAAGGGCACTATACTAGGCCGGTGGGGTTTGAGTTAACTGGAGCGGCTGGTGGGAAGGTGAGCGAATTTGTCCACTACGTGGAACCAAGAACGAAGGCTCGCTCCAGACACCCGAAAAAACAAAAGGGCACTATACTAGGCCGGTGGGGTTTGAGTTAACTGGAGCGGCTGGTGGGAAGGTGGGCGAATTTGTCCACTACGTGGAACCAAGAACGAAGGCTCGCTCCAGACTCCCGATAAAACAAAAGGGCACTATACTAGGCCGGTGGAGTTTGAGTTAACTGGAGTAGCTGGTGGGAAAGTGAGAGAATTTGTCCACTACGTGGATCCAATAACGAAGGCTCGCTCCAGACTCCCGCAAAAACCAAAGGGCACTATATTAGGCCGGTGGGGTTTGAGTTAACTGGAGCGGCTGGTGGGAAGGTGAGCGAATTTGTCCACTACGTGGAACCAAGAACGAAGGCTCGCTCCAGACTCCCAAAAAACAAAAGGGCACTATACTAGGCCGGTGGGGTTTGAGTTAACTGGAGTAGCTGGTGGGAAAGTGAGATAATTTGTCCACTACTTGGACCCAATAACGAAGGCTCGCTCCAGACTCCCGAAAAAACAAAAGGGCACCATCCTAGGCCGGTGGGGTTTGAGTTAACTGGAGCGGCTGGTGGGAAGGTGAGCGGATTTGTCCACTACGTGGAACCAATAACGAAGGCTCGCTCCAGACACACGAAAAAACAAAAGGGCACTATACTAGGCCGGTGGGGTTTGAGGTAACTGGAGCGGCTGGTGGGAAGGTGGGCGAATTTGTCCACTACTTGGACCCAATAACGAAGGCTTGCTCCAGACTCCCGAAAAAACAAAAGGGCACTATACTAGGCCGGTGGGGTTTGAGTTAACTGGAGCGGCTGGTGGGAAGGTGAGCGGATTTGTCCACTACGTGGAACCAATAACGAAGGCTCGCTCCAGACACCCGAAAAAACAAAAGGGCACTATACTAGACCGGTGGGGTTTGAGTTAACTGGAGCGGCTGGTGGGAAAGTGAGAGAATTTGTCCACTACGTGGATCCAATAACGAAGGCTCGATCCAGACTCCCGAAAAAACAAAAGGGCACAATACTAGACCGGTGGGGTTTGAGTTAACTGGAGTGGCTGGTGGGAAGGTGAGCGAATTTGTCCACTACTTTCGCTTGTTTGTTTTCTATCTTCTATCTATGCTGTCTTTTTTTTCTTACATGCTAATAAATAATAATTGCTTTCATTACGATTCGTCAGTTTTTATCTTTCACTGATATACTTTGGTTTGCTATCTGTATCATCATAAGTTGATTCCTTTTATTCCAGCATTAAAAATACCGATCGTGTTTTGATGCCCTCTGGTTTCATAACATTTCTAAAGAGGAACTACTTTCGAAGAACTTGTTTTTTCTTCCTGAATCATACTGTAGAACGGTGTCCCTGATGTAATATATCGCATAATTTAATTAGTTCTTCTTTTTATTTTTCAGTAAATATGATAGTAATACTATTTAAAAAATATGTATTCATATGACTACTTACTTGGTAAATTCAAATTAGGTTTCTCTTTCATCTGGCTGTCCGCTTCCATAGAAGGGAATTGATACTTTAGATTTGGAAGGTGGTCTTTTATGCAATGAGTTGGGTAACGAATGTGGTCGGTTAATAGCGAGACGATGTGGTGGGAACTTATTTAATGACGGGGCTACGAACTCGTTCCTGGACTGTCTTATGATCTTGATGTGGTGGGTTGGAATTATAATTCATTGCCCTTTATTATTTTAATGTACTCAATAGTTGTTTAATTTACTATGGCAATCCCTTCCAAGGCTGTCAGGGATATTGTCATAATAATTCTGCTTTAGGAGCTGGTGATAATTTATTGCTGTGGACTGTAAAATTAGAGGATTTAATGGATTAAAGAAGTGAATATGTAAAATTCATTGCTTTATTTTATCACACGTAATTTTATACGGAGGTTATATATAGGTGGGTTGAGATACTTGCATTTTCTCTTTTCTTCTATTTGCCAGTCTTCCTGTTCATCTTCTCTCCCTTCCTTTCTTGGCCCCTGGCCGGCCGATGTAGCTTTTTACTCCATATTCATCAAAGCAGTGGAATTACGAATATTCAAACTGGCCAGTCTAGATAAATGTCACGCTACGTGAGCGTCTACGCTTCAGTGATGGCGGCGTCACAATTACAACTGAGGTATATATGCAGTATGTTCGAGATAACAGCTGTGTTGTGGTTTCTTGATTTAATTCAAATTAAATTTAAATATAAATTTTGATGTGTTCCCTAAACAATAGTTGTTATATCCCTAGGGGTGAGGTATTATTTTTATAAATAATTTGATATAATTTTAATTTAAATATTTGTCTGACCAAATTCCTCAGATAGCAAAATAGTTCAATATCTTGGGCTGGCATTTCAAGAAAAATGACACTAGGCCCACATATGAAGTAGGTAAAAATAAAAATAAATATTGAGATTTTCATATTAACTTCTTCCAAGACGTTCCATATTAAAACTAATAAAATAATACAGAAGTTGACCACTTACTCCTACTTACATAAGCCCATTTGGACTTACTCCTCACAGATGTATTGGTTAGCCAAAAAGAACCAAATAAGTAAACTATAAACTTTTGAATCAAACACTTTCAGGACTGCAACAAAAGCTCCCTGGTACGTCAATGACATTACTTTACTTAATACCAATGACAACAGTAAACAACCACATACTATAAAATATTTCAGAATAACTTACATGGACTCAGTAACGGATCCAGAATTTAATTTGGGGGAAGGGCTTCAGCCCGAAATGTTTTTTTTTTTTTTTTTGTATGTATATATTAGGATTACTTCGGAGAAAGAAAGAGACTAACTACCTACATGAAATGGTGTTTAAGTGATTCTTGAAGACCTATTAAATGTAATTAGATGAACAATAATATTTTTAGAGATAATTTTTTTCATGAAACATGGTTATAGTTTACCAATTTTGGAGAGGGAACCCGAAAGCCCTCCGCAGATCCGCCTGTGCACGGACTTGCGAAGTTACTGATTCAAGACATAGCCACAAACAACATGCCCCATAGCATACGTAGGAGACTCAAAAGAAGCCGGATGAGCGAACTCCTCTCTTAACTATAATTTTAAAGTCAAGACAGGAAGGAAAGCCTCTGGACACTCCTTTTCTTCATTTATATCAATGTCTAGCTCCGTGTTCTATTTAATGACAGGACAGCAAATTCACTGGTTTAGGGTAGAGAAATAAAGTTAAAAAAAAAAATCTTTGTTTTGTTTTCTTTTTACATTATGTCATTTTAATTTAAATAGCTTGTTTCTCTGGAGTTCGATATATTAGCAAAAGCTGTTGATGGTATTGGCATCTTAACTCGGGATTAGCCAAAACTATCATCAATATTATGTATATTCAATTATATGTACTTGCACAACAATTGTTCTATGTATAGAGGAAAAAATATGAACCAGTATATAGGCGAATGAGCCTCTGATCTACATACAAAATGAGGACAAAAAATGGTAATCAGGAATTCCCTACACTATTCTATTCACCATATGAAAGTTGAAAAGAATTTTCAATCTGCATTTTGTTGGATTTTCCCTGTCAATCATGACATGCATTATCTGCATACTGAAACTGATTCCTTCCTTGCGAAGTATTATTTTCTTAAAATCCGAAAATTTTCCATCATTAATACCAGGTATGAAGAAAGTCCCTGTTTGATCAGCCCCTGCCTTCCTTATAGGAGAGGGTTAGTGTGGGCGGATCAGGTAGTGGAGGGACAGGAGTTGCATTCCATCCCTCCGCCGTCGGCCTGCGGTCTCAACAACGGTACAGACAAAAAACGACCTTTCTCATAATAGCTTGACTCTTCCTGTAAATTTTTTTTGAGCAGGTGGTTAGATGGGAAAAAATTCTTCTTAGATAGTTCAGGGGCTATGAAAAACACACCATGATAACTCCCGTGTTGTTATGTGCTGTGTCACTTTTTCAGATGGGATTCTTCTGAGTCGTTGAGCTGGTTATTATTATGGATACATTATAAGTATTTATAAGAATATATTTATAATTATATGCAAAAGTCTTGTGCAATAAGACCTTATCACTATCATGTAACATTTGTATTCAGATTTTTTTATTTATGATTCTACTCTACGTATGTAGTGGGTGTGTTGCAGTGTGGACGCTCATCAAGCACTCTTCTTCGTATCCATAATCCTTGAAAAGTCGTGCAACTGAAGTATGCCCAATCTTATTGGCATTTTAGGAAAATTAGATAGAAGGCTTTTTTGTTACTTACATTACTACAGAAGCAATATTTTTGTGCTTATTTATTTGTATTTCATTTTCATTTTCTCTGGAATGCTTCTTATATTGTATTTTTTGCTCGGATGTGATGCATTTTGTTGTTCCCTCTGAAATGACCAATAGTAATTAGCCATCAGGTTGATTCCACAAAGTTAAAGCGTTTACAAATTGTTTTATTAAGACCAACTTAACGTATAGAGGAGGTAGAAGAATCTTTTTTGGGTCTACTAAAGCTTTATGCAAAATGATTTTCTCGCCGTTTCAAAGTGGAACGAGTAAGGGAAAACTCGCGCCATTGGCTTAATCTTTTTTTTTTTTTTTTCAATTGAACTGTTCAATATAAACAGGAAAAAATGTATATTCTGCCAACTGAAAATACTCTCGGGAACTCCACAAGGTATCAATAAAACAGTTTATCTAATTTTTGTAGGTCTAAAAAACCACAACTAGATTTAGCTGATGTCGCGAGTTTTCCCTTAATCATCCCACTGTGTGTTTGTCAAATCGTTTCTTACTTACAATTATTTTTCGGGTCCTTGCTATCATGATCCACTCACGTAAAAGACATGGAAACTTATTTTTTTTTTCTCTTTTTTTATTTATTTAGATATATAATATTCTGTCTCTTGGACAATAATTATAGTGATAAATGAATACATTCACACCATATGTACAGAAAATACAAAATTAACAAAAGTAAAATAATAACTAAATAATAATAAAAAAGAACTATGTACAATAAAAAAAAATCTAAATATAAGTAAATTAAAACATTAAAACACAGTTATGCCTATATACAATATATACAATCGGGCAGGGAAACCAGACCCCTGCGCTACTCTCTCAACCGCCTCACTGGTGTTAAAGCCAGTGGAGCTTGAGCGAGAGGGGAAACTTTCTAAATCCCTTTTGTTGACCAACCAAACATTCCTGAACGTGTTCACCAGAGAAATTGATAATGATATGATAATTGTTTCATTATTTATCGTTTTTCAGTCTAATTAGATATAGGCTTTTTCGATTCATAGTTAAAAACTGATGAGATTGCAGTTCCCTTTTTTATGTTTTTAGTTTTTATTTTCAAGGGAATTTTATTCAATGTTTGATTTAATGTTAATTAATCTGCATCTTTTTCGTTAGGGATTGTTATTTGGTATTACTGATCGATGTTTTATTCGAAAGGATTCTATTATTAATTTTTCTCAATTTATTTTAAAATTTGTAGTTCATATTATGCTTCTATTATCCGCATTAACTATATTGCAATAAAATACAAACTTATTTATCTCAATTACAGTAACATTTTTATTGTTATGATTGAAATCTTACTGAGCATTATTTATCTCCAGTTAGGATCAGATTGCAGGCTTCCCTTTTTAAATTCTGTAACCCAAGAACAAATCAACACTGCCTTGAGTCGCATCAGGATCTTAGTTTTCGCTGACATTTTAAATCGAGTTAGACTGCCCTACTGAAAGTTACAAATACTTTCCTCAAAAGGATCAAGCCTGGTTGCAAATAAATCAGTTAATGGTCAAGGTGAGTAATTATTACTTAAAATAAATTAATTATTATAATTTATACATTTTATATTTTCTTTTTCAATGGAAATAAGAGAGAGAGGTGGCAAGAGTCCTGAAGGACAGCTTGGTTAATGTTTGATAGATTCCAATTTGAATTAATATTTAAAAAAAATGTTTTTCTAATGTATATTGTATGGAATTTTACGGTTTAGAGCGATAAGTTTTGCAATTTAAAGAAATGGGTGATAAATAGTCAGAACACAGTCATTATAAGTTTTTTGTATAAGTGACTGCGTCCTGACAAACTATCACATGATATGTAACAGTCGACTACCTTCCTTAAATAATTTTAAAGATATAATAGATCCAAACGATTCATTGATCTAGTTGTATTAAATGCATCTCGTATCTTATAATGTATAAAAGGTAGCCATTTTTACTAAATTATTTGTCATGTTTTGTTCTGATTCATCTAACCTTTATTTAAGATCAAATTTGTAATATTTTAACAAATATATAATTTCCACTTTTTTTTTTTTTTTTTTTTTTTGTAAATATATTTAGAAATTCTTGGCTCGTGAAGTGAGAGCCTCTTCTCGGAATGTTCCCACTTGTCACTTCCCTCAATCGAGAACAAATGGATTCTTGATCGTCATCTTCCAACGGCCAATGAAAAAGAAATCAAGAAAAACTACTTCCCACCAATAATAAAAACGCATATTATATTTCACGATTCCATGTATGAGTTAAAAATAACATAGCTCAAATAAAGAAGGATCAGAAAAAAAAAAACATTAAAAATATTACGTATAAATTGTAAAATGGTGAAGAGATAGTTGACTGAAGGATGGATTATGATCGTAAGTTGGTTGAGGGAAATATAAATAAAAATTATTTTATGAGAAGGAGTTAATTGGGGGTTGCGGTCAAATAAATACCAAATTAAAATATAGTAATTATTTAATTTTTGCTGACGTTTCGAAACACTTTGCAGGTCGTCTTCAGGGCATAGGATGTAGCACTGCGGGAGGCAGTTGAAACACTGACTGTAAAATAAAATTGTTGTTTTTGTTTATTTAATGAAATTTACAATTGTATACAAATACAACTAGTAAATGAGCGCAAATATAAATAATGGCATGTACAGGCTTGAAGAGATACTACCCAGTGGTAGCACTCTCTAAATAATTTTAAGTAATAAGATCACGAGGCCATCTCCTTTTCAGACGCCTAGGAAGATTATCAGAAATCGAGGAAGAAGCAAGAGTGGAAACAAGCGGATTTGGATGGGACTGAAGTTTATCATGAAAGGATAGATATCTGGCTCGAGCTAAATCACAGACATATGGTCAATTAAGGTCTTTATGAATGGTTTTATTTGTGGCAAAGTATGGAGCATTAAGGATTTTACGGAGGATTTTGGATTGTAAGGATTGGATCCGATAGGAATTCGATGGTTTGGTGAAGCCCCAAAGCTCAACTCCGTATCTCCATATAGGTCTTATTATAGTTATGTAGATAAGTCTTTTGTAATTAATTCAAAGTTTGGAGCGTTTGTCTAGTAAGTGTTTGATCAGTCGGAAACGCCGAGCCGTATCTTGTCGTTTCAGTCTAGTATGAGGATTCCAAGTTAGTCGCTTTCCAGGTGGAGTCCTAGGTATCTAATTTGCTCAACAGGGATAAGTGGAGTATTGTTAAAGGAAACTGTAGGACAGGTAGTCGTTGGTTTACGACGAAGGGTAAAGGTAATTTGATGGGATTTATTGGAGTTTATTTTAATTCTCCAGTTTTGACACCATTCTTCAAGATTTATGATGTGTGATTAAAGCATTTGGGATGCAATTAAAGGATCGTTATTAACAGATAGCAAACATGTGTCATCGGCGTAAATGGTGATGACAGTGTCAGGATGGGTTGGGATGTCAGCTGTATAAACTGTGTAGAGGATGGAACCGAGGATACTACCTTGCGGAACGCCTGCAGATTGAGCAAAGAGGAATGAGAAGACATTATTTTGGTTTATTTTGAAGTACCTATCAGTAAGATAGGAGCGGATAATGAGGATGTATGTAGGGGTTAGGACTTTTCGGAGTTTGTACAGAAGACCCGGGTGCCAGACTCGATCAAACGCCTGTTCAACGCCCAGAATTTTGCCCATGATAGGTAATAGAGAAATAGGACGGTAAGAGGATGGGTGTTCGGGTGGTTTTTTAGGTCTGTGTAACATTTTGACAATAGATAGTTTCCAAGAATCAGGGAAATATGTGGATCGGAGCACAGCATTGTATATGTAAGTGAGGAATAGGATGGCTTTCCGAGGAAGAAGTTTTAGGATCTGGGAAGTGATAAGGTTGTGTCCAGGAGCTTTTCGGGAAGGTAATCTGTTGATGATATTAGATATTTCCAAAGGATGAAATGCTTTAGGTGGAAGAGTCATTTGGAGTGGGATATCCAGTTCTGCTTCAATACATTCAGTTTGATGTGGATTAAGGATATCAGGATGTGGATTAAAGGTTTGGAAGAGGTATTGACCGAATAGTTGAGATTTTTCTTCATCGGATTTGGACCCGGTTTGGGATTCAGTTAATAGTGGATGGTTAAAGTCTTTAAACTTTAGTATCTTTTTTGTGGTCGTCCATAGAGATTTGTCAGTAGTTGTAAGATTATCAGTTAGGTTAAGTAATTTTTGTGTTTTGAATTTTCTAATTTCTATTTTTAGTTTGTTAGTCAATTCGTTATAGTAAGTTTTATCTGAAGGATATCTAGTCCTATGCCATTTCGATCTTGCTCTGCGTTTTTCTCTTAATAAGATTCGAATATTTAATGGCAAGTTACTATATCGTGAGTTATTGCTTTTATTGATGGAAGTGTTATCATTTATACTAATAGGTATTGATGTAGTGAGTTTTTCTATGGATTTGTCAATGTCTTGTTTTGCCTTAAGCGGAATTTTAAGTCCAGTTTATTTTCCAAATCGTAACGAAACTTGTCCCAGTCTACTCGTCCTGTAATCAATTTCGGATGTGAGGGTTTAGGAACGAGATTTGAATGTAATAATAGCAAAACTGGACTATGATCTGATGAAAGGTCATCCAAGGATTTTATTGTGGCCAGGGAAGAGGAAATCTGAGAAGTGATAAATATATCTAGGATATCAGGACGTTTTTTAAGAGATGTTGGCCAAAATGTTGGATTCATGGGCGAGAGGATAGAATAAATATTAGAAGATGAGACATGAGATAGGATATTACCACGAGAATGGGATGTTCGACAACCCCATCGTTGGTGTTAAGCATTGTAGTTTCCTCCAGCAATAAAGCGTGATCCGAGTGATTGGAATAAGGAATCAAGAAGGCCATGAGAAAGGGCATTTACAGGAGGACAGTATACAGCTGATAATGTAAGATGGAAATGGCGAGTTGATAGGATTACCGAGGTTGATTGAATGGCGTCAGTTGGGGTGGAAGGGATTAGGAAATGAGATAAGGATGCAAGAGCCTGCGTGGGAAGTGTTATTTGGATGGTCTGATCTGTAAGTGATGTTGTCAGTTATGTAAAAGTTTGATCGTTGTGTGAAATGAGTTTCCGTTAGGAGGGCAATGTCAATGTAATTGTCATGAAGAAATATGTATAGTTCGTCATGGTGGTTTTGTAGTCCATTAGCGTTCCATAAGAGAATAGCTAGGGGCTTTTTGTTCATCGAGGAAAATTGAACGGGATTTCGGAAAGGAATTTGGTTAGAAGGGTTATGAGTGGTTTGATAGTCTGTTGAAGGTCTATCAGGAATGCTGATAGGATAGAATTGATGTCGGATGATGTTTGGCTTTGAAGGATTTGTGGATTCGGAACAGGAGGAGGTTTTGGTTGGTAATTTGTGCGATTACTGTTATTGGTAGGGGGTTGGGTACGTTTTTGGGTACGAGGAGTTGGTTAAAATTTCTGAGGTACATATGATGGGGTGTTCATCTGGAGATTAGGATGGGATTGTGCTGGATGCGGATGCTCCGGCGGAAGTTTGACGGTTAGGGGAAGATAAAGAGGGGGATTTGTTGACGTGGAGGTTGATGCTGAGGATTAGTGATTTTAGGTTTGGATTTGAAAGTCTGAGGCGCCTGACGTCGAGGTTGCTGTTTGATGAGAGTGGTTTGGGAGTGTTGCTTGGTGGATTCATAAAATAAAATAATTTTATTTTATTGTGCGTCGACTTCTAGACCATAATTTCATGCTTTCATCAGGGCTGAGCAATATATAACAATTTATTTATTTTTTAAATGTAATTTGTAATTAATAACATTAATTTATTGTTTATTTGTTTGTTTTTGTTATCTTATATTTCTTCAACCCCAATAAAGACCTAAATCTTAGGCTGATTCTTCGGTACAAAAAAAATATTTTATTTGTGTTTCTTACTGAATGTAAATTCCTACTTCCCAACCATATATTGCCAAAATATCAACAAAAAATTTAAAAAAAAAAAAAAAAAAATCAACGTAGCTAGTTTGTTTCGCATTGATCTTTTAATCGTTGTCTTATTCCAAGGATTTATGATGATTGTTTAGATATTCATTTTTAGTAGATCCTGTACGATTGTGACGAGTGATAAATAAATATTTGGGAAACTTAGTTGCAAGGGAATTTTTATAAAAATAACACAGTATTTAACAACGGTTTGTACATTTTTAACCTATTTCAAAAACGCTGTAAATTATTTCACTATGAATGAATGAAAATATTTTTATTACTTTTGAACCCTACAGAACAAACTACATATACAGAATATACATTAATGTTCTGGTGTGTCGATAAAATACAATTAAATATTTACAGGATGATTAATAATAAAATAAAAATACAAATAATAAAAAGGTATAAAAACATATATAAATATAAAATCAACTATGGTTTATTTACAAACAAGTATACATCTAAAGTAACATTACCATCTTCGTAAAAAAGAAAATAAATAAAAGGTGATTTCTATTGTTGAAATAAACATTTATGTTTTACATCATAAGTAATTTGCTGAAAAAAAGAAGAAGACAGCATTACTTTAATAACACTTTCAAAAACCAAAACGAACCTTATCTTTGCAACAAATTGTGCGATTTTAACGATTTTTTAAAGGGATTTATTAAATAACTTTTAAACTTTTAAATAACCATATACAATATCATAAAAAAGTTTGTACTTTTTTAGTTATTCGGAAATCTAATTTTACCTACCCTCGTAACTTTTTTTCAAGTTTATTTTCATTGAAGATATGATATATATAAATTGAAGGGGTATCGAGAAGAAGACGTCACCCAAGTTTCATTGAAATTGGTACATTCATTTAGGTGTTACAGTCTATAGCAACACAGGTTTTTTGACCGCTATCTTGATAGAAAAAGGCGGATAGTAATACAAAAGGATCATCCTCAAACGACCTCTAACTTTAAATCCCAATTTGAAAAAAATCGTTCCAGTAGTCTCGGAAAAATGCTCGGACGCAAGAAAATTGTTATTCGTTTTTCGAATTCTACTAATCCTAAAATGTAAAACATCAAATTTTGTAGGGTGGTTGAGTTTTTGAATTTTTTGGTCGATTACAATGGTTCATTATTGAAAGTAATAAACAAAAAACGAAGTTTTCTATTCGACTTCTTTTTGTGATTGCTTTTACAAATTGCATAGTGTAAACCAAATTATTATAAATTCATTTTTGCCAGAATTTTAAATAGTTTGGTTCCGTTGTTTATAATAATATACAGTTTTGTTTTTTTTAAATAACAAATCTTATCATCCTAAAACCTAAGTAAATGTACATTGCCACTTGAGGTTGAAATTCGGTTGTAATTTGTCGGCTTAGTTTCTACATTTTATCTTAGTGATCTTTGTTCAGCTTCTGCTTGTTATTTCGTGAATTTGTTCTGCGGTGAGGTGGTCGCGTTTTGCCACAAATTTCTATTTCTATTCTGTATGTCTTGCGTATTCTAATTTTGAATGGTAATTAGCTTCTTTATATGAAAATATGTGTCATATCTTCACATTACGGTGATTATTCATTATGAGTAACTAAAACCTCATTGATAAGTCCTATCAATCAACTTTATATTAACAATCTGCTTAATCCATTTAGATGTAACTCAGTGCATGCTCTGAATACTTTCATCTGCAATCTTCCTTATCTCTCATGTTTCGAAAGTCTGGAATTTCAGGTATATCCAGATAAAGAAACAGTTACGTATTCAGTCTTTCACTGTTGGATTTTATTGATAGATGAAGAGATAACTTTATTGTTTGGGAAAAATTCACTTTCATCTTGTGATCACTTATTCAATATCATAATAAGCCGATTTTGGAACAATTACAGTGTTCCCATTTTCTAAAGACTTTAGAACCTCTTAGTGAAAATTGCAGGAAGTCTTCTTTCACATCTTTTTTTTTTTTTTTTTAAGAAATTCGGAAAGGCTCATGCAATAGGTAAGAGCAAGGGATCGTAAGAGTCACGTCCTTTGTAAGAATTTAGCGATCACTGAGGAACTTTGATAAAGCTAGTGTTGTTTTCTAGTCGGTATTTTTTTTTTAAATCTATTTATTGAATAATAATACAATCAGCCACTGCTGGGGGGCTATAAGCATTAGGGCTAAAAGTTCTCATTCATACAATATATTCAAATAATAAAGAAATAAATATAAATATAAGAATTAAATAAATAATACTGATGAAGAAGGTAAATAAAAATAAACAAATAAAATAAAATAAACTTCTAAACACAATCATAACTATATACAATATATACATTCGCCCTAGAATCTCCGAGCCAGGCTTTTCCTCCCACACGCGGAAGGCAAAGCAAGACTCCGGAAGATCCCAGTGCCACTTTTCCAGCTGCATCACTAGTATTAGAAGCCAGTGGAGACTGAAAGAGGGCACTACAGCCACAGACGCTCAGGACATGAGTGGATAAGCTGGCCATTGCCAGGACTCCAAAGGGATATTTACAAAAGATCTCGAGGCCACTGCCGTTTCAACCTTCGAGGGGGATGGTATGGATGCTCGGAGCTGGATAGGGATTGCGCTAGAGGATTGGGATGATGAATGAGGTTCTGGTGAAAGTTGGAGAATCTGGATGGGACGATGTCATGGACATATGGGATGTTAAAGTCATGGTATAGGGTCTTGTTCGTGACATAATATGGAGCATTGACTATTGTTCGAAGGACTATGGACTGGAAGGATTGGATGCGTTTGATATTCGATGATTTAGTTGTCCCCCACAGTTCAAGTCCGTAGGTCCAGATAGGTTTCAGTATGGTCTTGTAGATTAATAATTTGTTTTCTGTTGAGAGATGAGATGTTCTGTTTAGTAGTCTATATAGCTGACCAAATCGTCGGTTAAGCTCTTGTCTTTTAAGTCTCGTATGTGGATTCCAAGTCAGTCTTTTGTCCAGAAGGAAGCCAAGGTATCGGACTGTGTCTGAGTAGGGAAGAGGAATTGAATTAAAAAGGATTGGTGGACAGGATCTGCGTCGAAGAGTGAAAGTTACATGTTTGCATTTTGATTGATTAATTTTGATGCGCCAGTTGTTGCACCACTGCTCAATGAAGGAGAGGTGTCCTTGCAGGTTCTGGGACGCTATTAGA
The DNA here is from genome assembly GCA_928085145.1 of Nezara viridula. Lineage (NCBI taxonomy): Eukaryota > Metazoa > Arthropoda > Insecta > Hemiptera > Pentatomidae > Nezara > Nezara viridula. The sequence continues at coordinate 95,595,007 of OV725077.1, forward strand.
GGATCCGAGTGGGAGGATAGGATGGCAGTATCATCAGCAAATGTTGCTAGGAAGGTATCAGGACTTGAAGGGATGTCAGCGGTGAAAAGGATATAGAGAACTGGGCCCAAGACACTGCCTTGTGGAACACCAGCCTCAATTGGATAATGTTTGGAGAGTTCAGTGCCGCAGCGGACTTGAAAGGAGAGATTTGAAAGGTAAGATTTGAGGACTAGGTACAAGGGTTGAGGTACATGGGTTTTGAGCTTGAAAAGCAAGCCATCGTGCCACACCCGGTCGAAAGCTTGAGCTACGTCCAGAAAAGCACCAGTGCAATATTGCTTGTTTTCAAGTGCAGAGGATATGTGGTCCACAACGCGAAGGCCTTGTTTGGACAGTGGAGTGTCTTGAGCGGAATCCAAACTGATCGGAAGGAATAGTGTGGGATTCGAGTATGGGTAGGATGCGTTTGAGAAGGATTTTCTCAAAGATTTTGGAAAGGTTCGGAAGTAAGCAAAGGGAATAGATGATGGGAAAGGGATTGATGGATAATTATGGCAGTGCCAGCATGTGCTGTTCCATCAGAATGGTCGGTTCGATAGATATGATAGTTGGGGATGTTAAGTGGTCGTTTGTTGGTAAGTCGAGTTTCAGTTATTAATGCTATATCAATGTTTTTGTCCTGTAATAGGATTGTTAGCTCGTTGATGTGATTTCGAATACCATTCGCATTCCAAAGGAGAACGGAGAGGGATTTGATTGGAGACATTTAAGGATTTCTCGGCAGTGGGATGAGGTTAGATACAACATTGGTAAGTAAGGAAATGAGAGGAGTGATGAGTGATCTGAATTCAGAGAGAAAAGAAGTCAATAGGCTTGTGAGGTCAGTGGCATTGGGAGGAGGAGGAATGAGTATCCGGTTATTAGGCCTAGGTTGAGAGATGGGATAAGGGTCTTGAGGTTGAGATGTGAATACTCGAGGTTGAGGTTCTTGTGGCAGGTCCTGAGTTTGTGTGGGTGCAGTATCTCCTTTGAATATCTGAGCATAGGACACTCTTGTATTTACAGTTCTAGAGGGTTGTCTTGGTGGCCTGGATGGCCGTTCTTCTCTTGGAGCTGAATAAATTCTTGCTTTTAGTTCCTTATATGTTTGGCAACCCTTGTAGTTCGCTGGGTGCCCTTGATGGCATAAAGCGCATACTGCTGGTGTTCTTCTGGACTTCTGGCAGTCCTCTGTTTTATGTTGATCACCGCACCGGACACATCTAGGAATGTGGTGGCAATAGCGTTTCGTATGACCATAAGCCTGGCAGTTATGGCATTGTACAATGTCGCGCTTAGTGTAGGGCTTTTCTACAACAACGCTAGTGTAGTAAAGGCGTGTGACCTTGAAGATGTCTTCGACCTGGGGCGTTCGGTCAAGGTCAACGAAGAATAGTGGGAGCGGTATTTTATTTTTTGAGCCAGTCTAGTCGGTATAGCACGATGGACTGGCTGTATTGCATTTCTTATTCAGTAGCTCAGGCGTAATCTGATCTTCGACTCGTGGTCTTGTTTTTGAAAACGAACAGTTTCATTCTGGAGCCGTGCTGAGCGTCTGGGAATTTTTAGTTAATTTTGAGGCACTGTGTTTTCCACATTATGAAATCGATTGTTTTTTGGAAAAAATATTTCTTAGCACTTATTTCTAAAAAAAAAAATTAAATAGAAACTATTAGATATTGTATAATTAAGCAATACCTTTTTGTATGCCGATGGTGATGAATTATTCTATTAAGGAAGCGGAAATAGGTTTTTTAATTGTTTTCATAAAAAACATTAATTTCTTCTTAAACAGAACACTGTTGCTTAAAGAAGAACACCAGTAAGAGAATATCAAAAGGTAATGGAATGCTTTGTGTTCGATATGAATCGAACATTGTACGTTCTCCCATTCATGCGTTCTCCATTGATATGAGGGTATTTTACAGCTGTTAGACAAAATTTATGAAACTAAGAAAAGAATATCCATGGTTGGTAAAAGTAACAATATATTTTCTCTTTTCCATTATTTATTCTATTTAGTTTGATTAGGGAATTTATAAAAATCTAATATATATATATTTAAATATAATATTTTAAATTTTGTTTTGAACGATGGCAATAGTGCAATTACTAGAAATTGCATATACTAATTTTCAAATTTCGATATAAGGTGGAAGTACAGGGAAGGAGTAAATTTATCCAATTTGGATTTTGAGTTGATGACGTTCACAGCTCAAAGGTGTTTAAATAAATTCTATTCTAGTTTTCTTTAGTAATTCTAAGTCTTTAAAATTCCACTTGTGTGTGGTACGAACAGACTCTGTCCGATGTGATATGCTATAGTAATTGATTGATACAATGTCATCAGTATTTTTATCAGTAACAACGTCCTAGATTGTGTGTGTCGCCTTACAAAAAAAACAAAACAAAGAAATTAGCAATGTTGAATGAATGATCATAAGAGACCAATGCTTAAAAAAGCATTTTTGTTATATTGATCCAATTATATAATGAAAATATTTATGAAATTTGTACTTTCATTTTTGAACGGTTTTGTTTTCCTATAAGGAAACGGACAACTTTAAAGATATATGAGGTTGTATTCTCCAATATAAAACATACCTTAAAACATATTTTATTATTTATTCATACTGACCCATATACATGCGAACATCAAATTTAATGCTTAATTATTAAATTTTGTTAATAAAATCTTTTATTTTATTTATTTCATATTCCTCATATGAGTTCCACTACATTCATTCATCTCATATATAATGTGTGTCTACACAGTTTTCTCTCATTTTCTTTTTTAATCATGAGGAAGGTAGTATCCGAGGTCCCTATCCAACAGCTGACATTCCAACCCAATCCAACACTGTCATCACAACCTATGCCGATGACACGTGTATCCTATCAGTTAATTACGATCCATCTATTGCATCCCAAACTCTTCAATCACACATCTCAAGTCTTGAAAAATGGTGTCAAAACTGGAGGATTAAAATAAATTCCAATTAATCCCATCAAATTTCCTTCACTCTTCGTCGTAAACCTATGACTTCCTGTCCTACAGTATCCTTCAACAATAGCCCTCTTACCCCTGTCGAACAAATCCGATACTTAGGACTCCACCTTGACAAATGACTCACTTGGAACCCCCATACCAGACTGAAACTACTAGAAACCGCCCGACGTTTTCGATTACTGCAGCACTTACTCGACAAACACTGTAAGCTTTCAATCAATTACAAACGACTCATATATATGACAATAGTAAGATCTATTTGGACTTACGGAATTGAGCTTTGGGGCTCCACTAAAACATCGAATTCCTCTCGTATCCAATCCTTACAATCCAAAATCCTTCGTAAAATCCTCAACGCTCCTTACTTTGCCAAAATAACATCATTCATAAAGACCTTAATGTTCCATATGTTTCTGATTTGGCCCAATCCAGATACCTATCCTTCCATAACAAACTTCAGAACCATCTGAATCCTCTCGTTTCAAAAATTGCTTCCTCCTCGATCATTGATAACCCTCCGAGGCGTCTGAAAAGAAGATGGCCTCGGGACTTTCTAATATAGAACTTTTATTTGAGTTTTACCAATGGGTAGTATCTCTTCATGTTGTACATGTCATGTTACCAATGTCACATTTGCTTATTGTATTTTCCGTGTAATACAGTTGTAAATTTCAATAAGAGAAAAAAAAAAATCACGAGGAAGGCATCCATAAACATTAAACAATTTTACTCCTTGTTTTTCTCACCCAACTATTTTATCCTAGATTTTATCAACGATTCTTTTTAACAAACCATATTTATTATTAATAATTTATTATTTTTTTTATGTACAGACCATGTACATCTTTTACCGCTTTAACGAGCCTTCTCCAGTTCAGCCTGTCTTCGGCTATTTCTTTCCATTTATCTGCACACAGCTCTATTCTATCGATTCTATCTGCTTTTTGACATACTCTTTTTTCTTCTATTGTAGCATTCATTGTTACGTAGAGACTTCAGGATGTACATGCCCCACCCATCTTAACCTCCGTGCCTTCATATCATGTAATATTGTTTGACCAGATTCTGTTAGCAGTTTTTTATTGGCCTCTCTTCTCCATGTGTTAGTACTCTGATTCCAGATCGCTCCGGTTATCGTGGGGGGGATTTTTCTCTCAAATCTTTCAACACTTTTTTTTTAGGATGGTGGTTAGTGTCCAGATCTCACAGCCATATATTAGAACTGGCATTTATCATAGCATTGTGCACTCCCAATTTGAGATTTCTTGAGGCTTTTCGAGATTTCAATACCTTTCAAACAGATAAGAAAGATTATTGTGGAGCCGAGGTATTTGAATTTTTCTACACAGGTTTTATTAAAGCTCTATAATTAATGAAATGAATTTGTTGTACCGTCCTGGCTCACTGATTACGTTGCTTACTATTCTGATGCCGTAAAAACACATATAACTGGAAGAGGAAGTGGGGGATTGGCAATACTGATTCATAACAGCAAAGCTCACGAAGTTACCGTCTTGGAAATCAACCGCTTTTGGATTTTTTTGAATATAAAATTAAATAACATGTTTTTAACATTGGGAAATATCTATCTCCCTCCAAATAATGATATTGTTTCTAGCATGGATGAACTTCATAATGTCATGACTCGCATAATGTCTAACTATCCACATAGCCGCATTATCTTAACCGGTGATTTTAATGGACACGTGGGAAGTTTAAATGACTTAGAGAAAGAATTTTTGTTGGGCTCAAGACTTCATCATATCACAAACATGTGAACTGGCGAGGAAAAATTCTTGTAGAAACTCTGGAGTCTTTGGGGATGAAAATATGCAATGGCCGTAGTGTTTCGGATAGACCAGGAAAATATACTTTCGTTACAACCAAGGAGAGATCGGTGATCGATCTGGTATGTATAAATGAAAATTGTCTGGACAGACTTATAGACATGGAAGTCGTTAGCATATCAGGGCTTTTGGATCACATGGCTTGTATTACCTCCTTGAAAAACATTAGAGCACAAAATCCTCCTATGAACAGAATAGCTTCACCAATAGAATACAACTATTCACCGTGGGATGAAGACAAAATTAATTTATTTTGTAAAAATATTTCCAACTCTGAAAAAATTTATTTCTATTCTGAAGATGTGAACCAGCTGTATGATAACTTTAAACAGGCAATGCAAGAGAACTTGTTGGAGTCAGCTTTGATATTTACGAGGAAGATGACCGCGATTACCACTTCGTAACCTAAGCACAAATGGTTTGATCAGGAATGCAGGAGAGGTAAACGAAATCTCGAGAATAATGCAACAAGTTGCAAAGAATAATGCAAAAGAACAGTTTATTGACAGGATTTATCAGAGACTACCTTCAAGCCCGAGATGAATATAGAAAACAAATAAAAAGGAAAAAAATGGAGTTTAGAGCATCAGTAATTACAAATTTGAGAACTGTAAAAAACAGTTTTTTTTTTTTTTTTTTTTTAAATCTATTTATTGAATAATAATACAATCAGCCACTGCTGGAGGGCTATAAGCATTAGGGCTAAAAGTTCTCATTCATACAATATATACAAATAATAAAGAAATAAATATAAATATAAGAAGTAAATAAATAATACTGATCAAGAAGGTAAATAAATAAAAAAAATAAAATAAAAAAAATAAAATAAAAAATAAAATAAAATAAAAACTTCTAAACACAATCATAACTATACACAATATATACATTTGCCCAAGAATCTCCGAGCCAGGCTTTTACCTCCACACGCGGAAGGCAAAGCAAGACTCCGGAAGATCCCAGTGCCACTTTTCCAGTCGCATCACTAGTATTAGAAGCCAGTGGAGACTGAAAGAGGGCACTACAGCCACAGACGCTCAGGACATGAGTGGAGAAGCTGGCCATTGCCAGGACTCCAATGGCATATTTACGAAAGATCTCGAGGCCACTGCCGTTTCAATCTTCGAGGGGGATGGTATGGATGCTCGGAGCTGGATAGGGATTGCGCTAGAGGATTGGGATGATGAATGAGGTTCTGGTGAAAGTTGGAGAATCTGGATGGGATGATGTCATGGACATATGGGATGTTAAGGTCATGGTGTAGGGTCTTGTTCGTGACATAATATGGAGCATTGACTATTGTTCGAAGGACTTTGGACTGGAAGGATTGGATGCGTTTGATATTCGATGATTTAGTTGTCCCCCACAGTTCAAGTCCGTAGGTCCAGATAGGTTTCAGTATGGTCTTGTAGATTAATAATTTGTTTTCTGTTGAGAGATGAGATGTTCTGTTTAGTAGTCTACATAGCTGACCAAATCGTCGGTTAAGCTCTTGTCTTTTAAGTCTCGTATGTGGGTTCCAAGTCAGTCTTTTGTCCAGAAGGAAGCCAAGGTATCGGACTGTGTCTGAGTAGGGAAGAGGAATTGAATTAAAAAGGATTGGCGGACAGGATCTGCGTCGAAGAGTGAAAGTTACATACTTGCATTTTGATTCATTAATTTTGATGCGCCAGTTGTTGCACCACTGCTCAATGAAGGAAAGGTGTCTTTCCAGGTTCTGGGACGCTATTAGAGGATCCGAGTGGGAGGATAGGATGGCAGTATCATCAGCAAATGTTGCTAGGAAGGTATCAGGACTTGAAGGGATGTCAGCGGTGAAAAGGATATAGAGAACTGGGCCCAAGACACTGCCTTGTGGAACACCAGCCTCAATTGGATAATGTTTGGAGAGTTCAGTGCCGCAGCGGACTTGAAAGGAGCGATTTGAAAGGTAAGATTTGAGGACTAGGTACAAGGGTTGAGGTAAATGGGTTTTGAGCTTGAAAAGCAAGCCATCGTGCCACACCCGGTCGAAAGCTTGGTAAAAAACAGTGGAGAGTGGAAGACGGAGAATATGTTGAGACCATTTCACAATCAAAATAACGAAATAAGTCTGAACGATTGGTTTCAATATTATACGAATCTATACGGCCAAAAAACGATACATGAAACATACTTTTTCTCCGTAACTCATCCACTCCTGGATATCAATATATCATTGGAAGAACTGCAACAAAGCATAGGTACCTGTAAAAAACATAAATCTCCAGGACCTGATAATAACTTACGAAGTTGTTAAATGTCTCAACCCCTCTTGGGAGCATTACATATTAAATTTATTTAATAACGTATTGAATTCTGAACAAATTCCAGGAATGTGGGCAGAATCTAACTTGCATCTTATGTATAAGAAAGGTGATAAAAAGGATCCGAACTACTACAGAGGAATATCCTTACTTAATACTCTAGCAAAGTTATTCACTAGCATTCTAAGGAACAGAATCATGAAATGGCCTGAATTAGAAAAATTAATATCGGAGGAACAGGCTGGTTTTAGAACGGGCAGGGGATGCATTGATCACATATTCACATTGATGTCAGTTGTCAACATTAATTTGAGGTCAAAGGGCAGCTATGTTTACGCATTGTTTGTCGACCTTAGGAAGGCCTTCGACTCTATCAACCAAAATTTGTTGTGGGAAAGGCTTTTTTCTCTTGGAATGAGGGGACAACTAATTAGGCTTCTCAAGAAACTATATGATGCTTCATCGATGCGGATAAAGTTGAAACATGAGCTGTCAGAAGAGATTGGTATCAGTTTGAGCCTGCTTCAGGGGGACAGTCTTAGTCCTGCGTTGTTTATCCTGTTTGTGTCGGGTATAGTTGAGTACTTCCGTGACCGAGGAACTGTTGGTATTAGTATAGACCTCAACCATGAAGTAGTTATGCTTCTGTTAGCGGATGATATTGTGCTCCTCAGTAATTCGTGGCATGGTGCACAAATAAACATCAATATACTGAGCGAATACTGTAAAAGCAAATCTTTGACCCTAAATCCATCTAAGTCTAAGGTGTTGGTGTTCCTTAAATCTCCAAGGATGAAGAAACTTAAGACTTTGACTTGGCGAGACACAAGTTTGGAGTATACCAGAATCTACACATATCTGGGTGTACCCTTTTCTTCTTCTGGAAAATTTGAGAGAGCCGCGGAGCATTTCTTACATAGATCATCTGTTGGGGCGACCAAAGTGATATCAATTCTAAGAAATGGAAAAAGCGAATATAAAAAAAAAAAAAAAAAAAAAAGTTTTATTAATTGTTATGTATATATATATCGTTTACTAATCTGTTATTATATTAATCATGCTGTGGCATGATGGCAGCATAAGATGGCAGCATCTTAATGCTGTGGACATTGTTAATGTCGTGGATGTTGTTAATGTTTGAATGTAGTACTAGACTCAAAATCTAACATTGTTAATTATACCATTATATTTATTTGTACAGGAATTTCCTTAGACAAATAAAATAAACTATCTATCTATCTATAATTAATGAAATGATAACACGAGATAAAGATATTACGCTTCTTAAATGGGGGGTTCCCATTCCACCTTCCTCAATGAATCACCCAATTCCTTAAACTTACAGTGAATGCTCTTCAATCTGAATTTCCCACATAGACCGAAACCCAATGATTGTTTCTCACACAAAGGGCAAGAAAATTAATCATACAACCATCAACATTATCAACTCACTTTGCTTCATAATTCTTCTTCCCTTCTGTCTTTGAAGTTTAGTTTCTTTCCAGTTGAAGTTATTGTAGTCACATATTATTAATTCTTAGACATAATTCTAGTTATCAAATTGTAAAAAGATTCCAATGTCCATTCGTACCCATATATAGCACGACCTCCTCCATACTTTATCTATAACCACTAAGTAGATTCATCATGTTCCTCCGATCGTTGTAAGAAAGTCCTTACTCCTCTCCCTCCAGTTGCCGGTTAAGCGACAAATTTCTCCGTTCCTGCGGTCGCTGGAGATGACCGTAACTAATGTTGTAACACTTTCTAATTTTCTTCTTAGCCATAAATTTTGGATATTTTTCCCTTTCCGATTTCTTATAGACGGTTATCTTCTCATCGATTCATTTATTAATAATAAAGAAAAAGTAAAAAAAGTATTTTACGAAATATTTTGTTATTGACTTTTGCCAAACCATAGTCTATTACTAGTCTAGCGCTGACAGCTGCGTGACTCTTCCTTTCTTGTGACTCAAGAGTCAGTGGAAATGACTCAGCTTCCAGCTCAACCATTACTTGGAAATTCTTTAGGCGTCAATGGGAAGATGAGGAAAAGGTAAGGTAAAAAATAACTGACCAGCGCTTTGAATAAAAACTATATAAGATAAAAATTGATAAGCAGACAGCTTTTAGATGTGTATCAGATCTTATGAAGGTAATACTTGGAAGAGGGGGAAACTTTGTATTTATCACTTTGATAATAATTTATGATTTAGTTCTTATTCGGCTTTATTGTGGCGGTTGGAAATTATATCGTTTCCATTTAATTTTTATATACGAGCTTTTCCCCTAACAATGGCGACAGTTTGATTTTTTCTACTATTTGTCAACGTAATCAAAAAGATCATTAATTTTAAAGAATATTTTATCTTATTTACTAATGAAGGATATTAGTAAAGCTTCATTTTATTCAAGGATATCTTCGATGTCGAAATACCTTTGATATTAACAATAGCATTTAATGGGTAAGAATAATAGTTTGATTCTTTCAACTATATGTTAGCATCAACAAAAAAAGTCCATTTGTTCATTGAAGAGTTACTGCTCTTCTTTTGATTGTACAAAGGGTAGTTTATGGATGATATCAAATATCCATAAAAAATAATAGCAATAAAATGAAAATTTCCGATGAAAAGTTGTTATCTCATGGTTTATTTAATATGATTTGCAAATAAAATTTTACATTAATCGTAACTTTTTCCAACTTCTTTTTGGGGTAGTATGACATAGATAAATTTAAAGGGCTTAAAGGAGAAAATGTTAAGGAGGATTCATTAAATTATTTTCAGATTTAGAATCTATAGAAACACAAGGTCGCTATTTTGAAACAAAGCATGGTAAAGTCAAGTCCGGAGGATCGGCCTCGGGAGACCTCAGACTTAGGTACTAAATCTACCGTGGACGGCAGACAGACAGATTTTTCTTTTTATTGTAGTTATTGAGTTATTGAGTTTGTTTGTATTTGTTTTAGTGAGCTTACAAGGGGATACAACGTAACTTCTTTAGGGACGAGGTAATACGTTGTGTAATACGAGTTACCCGTGAACCTGTTAAAACTGATGATTATGAGTTCGATTCCCGGTGCTGGAAGGACTTTTTAACTCTGTCATTAATCCCCCGCCCTCTTCCCTGGTCCAAGAAAAATCCCGTATAGCCGAAAATACGTGGGAGGGAAAAAAAGACAAACAGATTTTTTTATTCAATTTTCGGAGCTACATATAGTGAAATGTAAAATATTAAATTTTTATTGGTATGGTTTAACTTTTTTTTTGGTCAGTTACAATGGTCCAATATTGAAAATAATGAGTGTAAAGTGTAAAATTTTAAACTTGTCATTCGACTACCTCTCTTGACGGACGAATCTATGTTTATGCATGTTTATACGTTTGTTCGTTGAGGTTTAAATTCCTAATGGCCTCATGCTAGAACAAGAAGGACGTGTTATCTTAAATGGAGCCAACCTAATCTAAACGGACTCGAATGGCCTGGATTATTCTGTGTAAAACTATGACCCGAAAATGCGGTTACTGCCACAGTACTGTGGCAATTTTTTCACTTCCCATTTAAGAAGAACAACTAAGGTGAGTGCTTTAGATCATACGATATAAGTGAAAACATCAACAGGCGAGTTTTATAATATGAAATATGAATTATAAATAATAGTTCATTACAAAGAAGAGGAAATGCTGAATATTTCCCTCGCTAACAGTATACAGGTCCGATTTATAGTATCTGAAATATTTTAATCCATATGTTAAACTAACCTTATCATTTGGTTTTCGACACTATTTTTTCTTTTTCGGCTTTCTAACACGGCGTCGCGTTAGAATACAATTTTGAATTATAACCTTTTACAGTGATGATGAAATGCTGAACAATTTCCTCGTTTACTTACGTTATACAGATCCGATTTTTAGTGCCTGAGATATTTTTTTATTTTTTATTTCTTAATGACATTTACAACTGTATTACATAAATACATCTAGTAAATTTGGACATAATAGATATAATGACATGAATACACTTGCTGAGTAACTACCCAATGGTAGCACTCTAATGATATGACTACATTAGGAGATCACGGATTTTGGATTGTAAGGATTGGATGCGAGAGGAATTCGATGGTTTAGTGGAGCCCCATAGCTCAACTCCGTAAGTCCTTACAGGTCTCGAATAGGTCTTATTACAGTCAAGTATATGAGTCTTTTGTAATTAATGGGAAGTTTAGAGCATTTGTCTAGTAAGTGCTGAAGTAATCGGAAACGTCGAGCGGTATCTTGTCGTTTCAGTCTAGTATGAGGATTCCAAGTTAGTCGCTTTCCAGGTGGAGTCCTAGGTATCTAATTTGCTCAACAGGGATAAGTGGAGTATTGTTAAAGGAAACTGTAGGACAGGTAGTCGTTGGTTTACGACGAAGGGTAAAGGTAATTTGATGGGATTTATTGGAGTTTATTTTAATTCTCCAGTTTTGACACCATTCTTCAAGATTTATGATGTGTGATTAAAGCATTTGGGATGCAATTGATGGATCATTATTTACTGATAGGATACATGTGTCATCGGCATATGTGGTGATGACAGTGTTGGGATAGATAGGGATGTCAGCTGTATAAAATGTATAGAGGATAGGACCTAGGATACTACCTTGAGGAACACTAGCGGACTGGCAAAAAAGGGATGAATAGGCGATTCACTTTAAAGTATCTATCAGTAAGGTAGGAACGGATAATGAGGAAGTATGTAGGTGGTAGGAATTTTAGGAGTTTGTACAGCAGTCCCGGGTGCCAAACTCTATGAAACGCCTGTTCAACGTAGAGAAAGACTCCCGTACAGTACATTCCGCGCTCCAATGCAGAGGAGACTACGTCTACCACACGATGACATTGCTGTATAGACGAACGGGAAGTTCGGAAACCAAATTGGTGATCTGGGATTATGTGTTTAGAATTTAGGATAGGGTACAGGCGTTTTAAGATGAGTTTTTCTAGGATTTTGCCCATGATGGGTAAAAGAGAGATAGGACGGTAAGAGGATAGGTATTCTGGTGGTTTTTTGGGTTTGTCCATCATTTTAACAATAGATCGTTTCCAAGGATTAGGAAAATATGTGGAACGGAGTACAGCATTATATATGTAAGTAAGGAATAGGATAGCTTTTCGAGGAAGAAGTTTTAGGATCTGGGATGTAATTAGGTCATGTCCAGGAGCTTTAAGGAAGGGTAATTTTTGAATGATGTTAGATATTTCTGTGGGATGAAATGCTTTGGGTGGCAGAGACATTTGGAGTGGAATATCCAGTTCTGCTTCAATACAATTGATGTGAGTTGAATTAAGGATATCGGGATGTGGGTTAAAAGTTTGGAAGAGATGTTGACCAAATAGTTGGGCTTTTTTTCGTCGGATTTGGACCAGGTTTGGGAATCAGTAAGTAGTGGGTGATTAAAGTCTTGAAAGTTAAGAATTTTTTTGGTGGTCATCCATAGCGATTTGTCAGTGGTTGTAAGTTTTTCAGTAAAATTTAGTAAATTTTGAATTTTGTATTTTCTAATTTCTGATTTCAGTTTGTTAGTCAGTTGGGTGTAATGTGATTTTTCTGTTGGGTATCTAGTTCTATGCCACTTCGATCTTGCTCTGCATTTTTCCTTTAATAAGATACGAATATGCTGTGGCAATTTAGTATTTTGTAGGTAGTTAATCTAATTGATAAATGTGTTATTATTTATACTGTCTGTTATTGATGATGTTAGTTTTTCTATGGCACCATTAATGTCTTCTTTTGTCTTTAGCGGAATTTTGAGGTCTAGTTTGTTTTCCAAATCATCACGAAATTAGTCCTAGTTTACTCGTCCAGTGATCAGTTTAGGAAGTGATGGTTTAGGAGCAAAGTCAGAATGTAGTGAAAGCAGAACTGGACTATGGTCTGAAGAAAGGTCATCCAGGGATTTGATTATAGTTTTGGAGGAGGAAATCTGGGAGGTGATAAATATGTCCAGAATATCGGGACGTTTTTTGAGGGATGTTGGAAAATAAGTAGGATTCATGGGCGAGAGGATGGAATAATTATTGGAAGAAGAAGCTCGTGAAAGGGTATTACCACGGGAGTTGGATGATCAACAACCCCATCGTTGGTGTTTAGCATTGTTGTCTCCTCCAGCAATAAAGTGCGATCCGAGGGATTGTAATAAGGATTCAAGTAGGCTATACGAGAGGGAATTGCCAGGAGGACAGTATAAAGCTGAAAGTGTTAGATGGAAAGGACGAGTTGAGAGGATTACAGAAGTGTACTGATGGGCATCTGTTGGAATGGAAGGAATAAGGGAATGGGGTAAAGATTTATGGATAAGGATGCAAGAACCGGCGTGGGCAGTGTTGTCAGATCTATAGGTGATGTAGTCACGTATGTAGAAATGTGTCCGTTGGGTGAAGTGAGTTTCTGTTAGGAGGACAATGTCAATATAATTGTCATTGAGCAATATGTCTAGTTCGTCACGGTGGTTTTGCAATCCATTAGCGTTCCATAACAGAATAGCTAGGGACTTTGTGTTCATCTAGGGAAGCTAACCGGGATTTCGGAAAGGATTCTGGTTAGAAGGGTTATGAGCGGTTTAATAGTCTGTTGAATATCTATCAGGAATGACGATAGGATAATGTTGATGTCGGATGGTGTTTGGCTGGGAAGTGGGTTTGGATCAGGTGGTTGTGATGGGTAGGTTATGCGACTAGGAATGTTGGGAGGGGGATGGGTCCATCGTGGGGTACGAGGAGGAGGATCTAAATTCTGTTGGAATTTTTAAGGGGGGTTCTTCCTGGGATTAGGAACGAATGGAGCTGGATGTGGATGGTCTGGCGGGAGTTTGACTCTTAAGGGTAAATGATGAGGAGGTATTTGCTGACAAGGAGGTTGAGGCTGAGGATTAGGGATTTTGGGCTTGGATTGGAAGGCCTGAGGTGCCTGACGTTGAAGCTGCTTCTTACTGATGGAAGACTGGGAGTGAGAATTTCTGAGATTCTGGTGAGGTAGGTCCTTAGCTGTAGAGATGAATGGTTGTTGTTGGATGACGAGGGAAGGTGAAGTCGGCAATGCTGGGAACATTTCCTGATTTTCAATTTCAGGTGCCTCAGTGTAAGTTTTCTGAGCAGATCCAAGATTTTTCACCGCTGAATTTCGTGATCTTTGTTTGTAAAGATTTTTATATACTTCACAGCCTCTGTAGCTCGCAGGATGGGCTTTGCCACAAAGAGCACACGTCGCAGGCTCATCTCTTGGCTTCTGGCAAGTGTCTGAAGCGTGTAGGCCGGCACATTTAACGCATCTGACTTCGTGATAACAATAGGCCTTTGTATGGCCAAAGTTTTGACACTTAGTGCATTGTACAATTGGAGGCTTCTGTTTCGGTTCCTCAAAACGGACTATTGAGTAAACCAATCGTTGAACCTGGAATATTTCAACATTGGTTTTTGCTGGTTCCAAGTCTATAAAAAATAATGGTAGCGGATATCTTTCTCTAGGATGTAGTACAGGTGCTATGTGCCTGAAATTATGACCGATTTCTTCGAGGCCCGATTTGATAGCAGATATGGGTGTGGTTGAATGTAGTCCTCTCAGGACCACTCGATACGCCTTTTCTTGTTTTAATTGGTAACAATGGAAGTCCTACTTATTGGTTGTTGAAAAATTGTTTAGTTTTTTATAATTGTGTCTAGAATTTGTATTGATTTTGATGTCGTTCACTCTGGAGTAACATCGAAAATTTGGCTGTCCGATCAAATCTGCAATTTCTTGAACAAATTCTTCAAACAAACAAATTCAAGTTCTTAATTTTTGAAACAAATATTGGCGGCGACTCAGGATCAGAAAAATCTTGAAGCTGCGGAGTCTTGTGAGATAAGTTGTTTTCTAGAATTGAGTTTTTGCTTTCTGATGTTTTGGTGCAGTTGGCTCTGATCGAGTGGCATTAGATTTGCTCCTAGTTCTCGGTGGAGATTTATCTTGTTCTGGCTGCTTATTTGATTTATTATTATTTTTTTTTATTAGGTGAGTTTTGTCCCGATCCGGGAACTGAGTTTCGGAGGCGCTTTTGGAGTGTACGCCTTTTCGAATATTGCGAGTCGGTCTCGCTGATTTCCCAAAAGGGTGTCTCGTCTTCCGTGTCTTCACATGATGTGTTCCAGATCCATCATGATCAGTGTTAAAGGAAATTTAAAAAAAAAAAAAAAAAAAAAAAAAAATATATATATATATATATATATATATATATATATATATATATATATATATATATATATATATATATATATATATAAACCTAAATATTAAAATTAAAATTTATGAGATAACTTCTTAAAAACTAAGCTATTTACAAAATTATTTACATAAATATATACAGATATAAAATATAAAATAATTCATTTCCAAAAAATAAATAATCAAAGAAAAGAATGAAATAAAAGAGTCTCTGGAAAGAAAAATAAAAGAAGAAAATATAAAGAAAGAAAAACAATGAAGTTCATTGTCTTGGATTCGAACTGAGAATAACACTGAAGAATGTTATTGTACACAGTGCCTAGTCTTGGCTTCAACTTATAGCAGATAACGTAAAGGGAATTACAAGCCACAAGGGGTAACCAAACGAGCACTAATTTATAACTGTTTCATTGTTAATAAATAGTCACTCACCTGATCATATGTGAATATAAAAATGTAAAACTATTAATATAGTCACTGCTGAAAAAGTCTTACAGCAGTATTTTAAATAATAAGCACATTAGATCGTAACAAAGACAGAGCGACGTGTAAGTTGAATTGCACTAGCGGCCATGACACTTGCTACTTCCCTAAGATATTTGAATCCATATGTAATAAAAACATTTCAATTAGTCGACTCTAACCGACTTTACCCGAGAGTTAAGACATCGGAAATCCGGCGGATCAATCTAATTCACTCTCTACAAAAAATTACAAAGCCGGCCTAAAGAATTTTTCACTTAAAAAACAAAACGGTAGATGTACCTACTATTTGTTGATTGTTATATTTTTAGATTCTGACCAATCCAGAAAGTCCACTAAACTTGGCCCTTAAATAGTTTTATTTGCCTTTTTAAGTGTAAAACCAAGACGTGGAAAGAGGTTGGCGACCCTGCTCAATACTTCCTGTTGTGGCTTTGAATTCTAAACAAACATCAAGAACCAACAGTTTGAGTTGAACAGATGTCGGCCTTAATACAAACTGCCTCAAGTCTGGAGCTCCTATAAAACAGGTTTAGCCTTCCTCTAAGAGCGGTTATACTAATTTAGACCCTGAAATAGTGTGATTAATGTTTTTAAGCTTATTTTATTTTAGGAATTAAGAATTTTAGACGTAATGTACGGTAATTTTTTTGTTAAATTTTCTTTCTATATAATTATTCATATATTTTCTTCATTTACTTACATTTTATTTGATTAGTTTTGAATAAGTTATTATTCAATTAACTCATTATTATTATTATGATTATATTCTACTACAGCAATCTGTTGTACTCTCTTCACTATTATGCTTATTTATTCATCATTTTATATTAATTGAGAGTTATTAGGATTTGTTAGTAATCCTTATTTATATAATATATATATATATATATATATATATATATATATATATATATATATATATATATATATATATATATATATATATATTTCTTCTTTCGTTTCCAATCACAACTAAATCGTTTTACCTCTAATTTAAAAAATATATAAATAAATACTTGCTCTATAGGCAAAAAAATTGGAAAATTAAGTCAACATAGCTTCCTCACAATTTCAATTTCTTACATATGTGTCTATATTTCAAGGTCTATGATTTGCCGCTTGGTAATTAAATATTCAAAAAAAGCATTTTGAATTATAGTGTTATTAAGAAAAAACGCACGCCTAATCGAAAGATATAGATCGAAGTAGATGGAAGTAACTGATAAATATATATATTTGACCATCAAGGTATCACCGTACCACCTATCACCACACGTTGGCATGTTCAGGACTTAATTTTGGGTTGCTATTTTATTTTTTTAATAACAGTGATTATATCAGAAATATTGTTTTTAGGATTAATACTTTTATATTTTTTCCTACATTTAGTATCTGAAGTTCATGCGTTACAATTTAAAAAAATAATGTGTTGTAATTATTTAAGCATTTGTCTTAGATCACTCATCAAAACAATAATGGATTAATTAAAAAAAAATCTTCTTTTGGAATTTGAAGAAATTGATAAGAGACAAGCTTCCTATTCTAATTAAAACTTCGATGCATTAATTGTTTTGTAAATAATTAGTGACGTTAGTGGGGAAGATAACAAAACAAACAAATAAAGTGGGGTTGTTAATAATATTTAATATATAACAGCACTTTTATACATAATAAAAGTAATATATATATATATATATATATATATATATATATATATATATATATATATATATATATATATATATAAAATACACTTTTACTATGTATATTTTTTGGATATCGGTAACTATTTTAATGTTTAAGCTAACCTACTCTACCCACGTCAGCTATGATTTTGACAAAATTACTCCTTTCTGCCATAATAAATGACAAAATTTCACAATTTGTGAAATCTATATAACTGCTAACAGTTTCCCACGTAATCTTTCCCACAGATATTTCACAGGCCAGTTAGTCGGGGGAAATATTTCTCTGGGCGCTATATTATAAAATGCCACTGTTGCATTCTGATTTGTCATTGTTAAGTGTTTCATTCTTCTATAAGATATAGAGACATTCATCATTGTGATATTGATGAATTAAATGGTTCATTCTATTTTAATTTATTTAATATGTCATAAAAAAATATTATATAATATTAATTATACTCCTAAGTATATTCAGAAACATCGAAATATTCCGATAAACCGAGTATAACTTTTACTAAATGTTATTTTATACAGCCTTAGCTTATATAGATATATAGATTAGCTAATATATATATGACTCAAGCCGTTAGTATTCCGAATCAACCCTTATCTTCTTTCCTCACTTTGTCTCATGGAGTAGCCCAGGGTTCAAGCATTTCTCCTATCCTTTTTAATTCTTACATCAATGACCTTCCTAGTTCAATCCACCATTGTTCATACCATCTATATGCTGATGACTCCCACATTTATTTTTCCTTTCCGCCCACTGAGTTATTTTTTTTATTTTTTTTTTTATTCAGAAATATTACAATTTGTCACAGTTTAAGGACACTTATAATAGAGTTCAGAGATTGCATTCATACCGTATATACAAAAATATAAATAAATAAAGTAATAACAAAATAATAAGAAAAAAGAACAAAAGAGTAAAGAAAAAAAAAATATATATACACATAAGTAAATAAAAATAGAAATAGAAGTAAAACAAACATCTTATATAAAACATACCTATAACATTATTTACAATTTGCCAGGTGATCTCCGAACCAATCCTGTCCCCTCCACATGTGGAGGGAAAAGGGAGGCTCAGGAGATCCCTACGCTTCTCCCTCAGCCACTTCACTGGTATTTTAAACCAGCGGAGGATGAGTAAGAGCGCTACAGCCACAGACACTCATGACTTGAGTGGAGAATCTGGCCATTGCTAGAACTCCAAAATATCCATATTTACAAAAGGTCTCGTGGCCACTGCCGCTTTAACCTACGAAGGGGATTGTAGGGATGGGTGGTGCTTGATAGGGATTGTACAACGGGATTTGTGTGATGAGAAAGGTTCTGGTGAAATTTGGAAAATTTGGCTGGGATAAGATCAAGAATAAATGGGATATTAAGGTCATGGTGTAGGGTTTTATTGGTTACATAGAAGGGAGCATTGACTATTGTACGGAGGAATTTAGACTGAAAGGATTGAATGCGTTTGATGTTAGAAGATTTGGCTGTTCCCCATAGTTCTAGTCCGTAAGTCCAGATGGGTTTCAGTATTGTCTTGTAGATCAGTAATTTGTTTTCACCAGAAAGTTTAGATTTTCTATTCAGTAGTCTATATAGCTGGCGATATCGTCTGTTAAGTTCCTGTCTTTTAAGTCTAGTATGTGGATTCCATGTTAGTCGTCTGTCTAAGAGAAAGCCAAGATACCGGACTGTATCTGAGAAAGGAAGCTGGATGGAGTTAAAATAAACTGGTGGGCAGGTATTACGCCGAAGGGTGAAGGTAATGTGTTTACATTTAGATTCGTTTACCTTGATGCGCCATTTCTTACACCAGTGTTCAATCAGGAAGAGGTGCCTTTGTAAGTTTGCGGACGCTGTTTCAGGATCTGAGTTGGAAGAAAGGATAGCAGTGTCATCAGCGAAAGTTGCCAGGAGGGTATCGGGATGGACAGGAATATCAGCGGTAAAGAGAATGTAAAGGATGGGGCCCAGGACGCTGCCTTGAGGAACGCCATCCTCAATTGAGTAACAGTCGGAGAATTCGGTGCCACAGCGAACTCTGAAGGAGCGGTCGGAAAGATAGGATCGGAGTACTAGGTATAAGGTAGGTGGATTTTAAGCTTGAAGAGTAATCCAGCGTGCCATACCCGGTCAAAAACTTGCGCTATGTCCAGAAATGCACCCGAGCAATACTGCTTGCTTTCTAGGGTTGAGGATATATGGTCAACAACTCGGAGTCCTTGTTGGACAGTGGAATGTTGGGAACGAAATCCGAATTGATGAGTAGGAAGATTATAGGATTCAATTATAGGTAGGATCTTTTCAAAAATTTTTGAGAGGATTGGGAGTAGGCTAATTGGTCTATAGGATGCTGTATTGTTGGAAGGTTTGCCTGGTTTCAAGAAGAGGACGATGGTGGAATGTTTCCATAAAAAAGGGAAGTGGGTAGTTCGTAGGATGCAATTGTATTTATATGTAAGAAATATGATGGCTTTAGATGGAAGTTGTCGAAGGATCTGTAAGGTCATATCCAGGAGATTTGCGAGGAGTTATTTTCCGTAAAAGGTATTTGACCTCAGAGGGATTAACAGCTTTAGGTGGTAAGGAGAGTGGGATAGGTATTGAGAAGGATTCTTCTACTTTTACTGTGTGGCTGGGATGGGATTCTGGATGAGGAGCGAAAGTATAGGAAAGGTGTTTGGCAAATTCCTCGGGTTTATCTTCATCAGATGCTGCTCAGGAGCCATCATCTCGTCGAAGAGGGTGGGAAATATAATGGGATTTGAGGATTTTTCTGGTGATATTCCAAAGGGAATTATCATGAGCAGAGAGTGTGGTGAGGTAGGAATTGAATGATTGGGATCTGAAGGTGGCTAATTCTTGTTTTAATTTTTTACAGTGATAATTGTAGGAGTGGCGGTCGGCTGGATGTCTGGTACGTTGCCATAATAATCTGGCACGGCGTTTTATGTGGATTAGGTCAAGGAGGTGTTGAGGTAAATTATGTTTCTTAAGGATTTTTGAGGAGTGATCGGGGGAGGAAGCAGTCCAGACTGCTTCTTGAATTTTGGTAGTGAAGGAATGTACTGCATTGTCCAGGTCTTCAGGGGTTTTCAGGGTTACTCTGAGGTCAATTTTATCGGAGAGGATTTTATGAAAGAGTTTTCAGTTAACTGGGCCTCTGATGAAGGACGGAGGAGAGGGTTTAGGAATAGGAGCTAGTGATACTTGAAGTATTAATGGGCTGTGGTCTGAGGAAAGCTCGTCAAGACGGGCAACGGAATGATTGAGAGCACGTAAACCATTATGGATAAAGAAATCGAGGATATCGGGATTACTGTTAGGATCAGTGGGCCAGTAAGTAGGTGAGTTGGGTGGAAGGGGGCAGAAACGTTGGGAATTGAGTACGGACAGCAATGTTCGACCACGAGAATTCGTGGTTCTTGAACCCCATTGTTGATGCTTGGCGTTTAAGTCTGCACCCAAGATGAAATGATGTCCTAAGGAAATGAGGAAGGAACTAAATTGGATATTGGAGATGGATTGGTTTGGAGGGCAATACGCTGATGCAACGGTAATAGGAAAGGAGAAGGTTTTGATTACGACTGCGGTGGATTGTAGGAAATCGTGTGTAGGCAGTGGGAGTAGGTGATGGGAGAGGGATTGGTGCACAATGACTGCAGTACCGGCATGTGCTCTACCGTCAGGATGGTCGGTACGGTAAGTTATGTATTGTGGTATTTTTAGGAGCTGTTTTTTAGTCAGTCGAGTTTCCGTTATTAGGGCTACATCTACGAACTTGTCTTGTAGTAAGGCTGTTAGTTCGTGTATGTGATTTCTAACACCATTCGCATTCCAAAGGAGAATGGATATGGGTTTGATGGAAGTCATTTAAGGATTTTTTAAAGGAGGGATAAGGTGAGATACTAGATTAGTGAGAAGTGATATCAGTGGGGTAACAAGGGATTTAAATTCTGAAAGAAAGGATGTCAATAAGCTGGTTAGATCTGTAGCATTAGGCGGTGGAGGAACATATTGGATTTGATGTTGGTGAGGTTGTTGTTGATTAGGTACATTAGGTGGGATAGGATATTGAGATTGGGGTTGAGTTTGTTCTTGCGGCAGGGCCTCACATTCATTAGTCGGGTCTCTACCCCCAAGTAGCTGGGCAAAAGAAACCTTAGAGTTCACAATTTTAGCGGGTCCTCTTCTTGGTTTAGGTGTATCATCAGGGTCTCTGGGTTTCATATATCTCGCTTTAAGATTTTTATAAATTTGGCAGCCTTGTAGTTGGCTGGATGGCCTTCTAGGCATTGGGCACAGACTGCTGGTTCTGTAATTGGTTTATTACACTCGCCGGACTTTGTGTTTTACCACATTTCACGCAGCGTGGTAAGTGGTGGCAATAAGACTTGGTGTGGCCATATGCTTGGCAATTATGGCACTGGATGAACTCTCTTTTTGGGTACGGTTTTTCGACCTTTACGCTGGTGTAGAAAATTCTATTCACATCGTATATTTTCTCGATCCCAGGAGATGGCTTTAGATCGACGAAAAATAAGGGCAATGGGATTTTATTCTTTACACCTGGTTGTTCTTTATTTTCTTTTAATACATTGGTTATCTGACGTATTTTGAACCCTAACGCCGTTAACTCTTCTTTAATCACTTATATTGGGGTTGAGGAGTGTAAATTTCTTATTACAACTCGTAGTGCTCTTTCCTGCTTCAACTGGTATGTGTGAAAGTCCGCATTTGTGTCTGTTAAATATTTTACGATTTTTCGGTACGCTTCAGGTGTGGCCGGTATTATTTTTGTATCATTTATTCTGTTTAGGCATGTATAGCTACCTGGGCAGATTTTATTAAGTTGAGTACACAACAACTGGAAATTTCTCAAATTTTTGACAAAGATAGGAGGTGGGCGTGGTTCTCGAGGTATAGGTGCATCTTCCATTTCTTCCCTGTCATTTTCAAGCACCTGGTATGGATTAGGTGTAAAAAATGGAGATTCCATTTCTTGTGAAGACGTACTTGGCAGTGGTTGAGACACAGATACTTGAGTGTTCGCTGGAGGAGTTCCGGGGGGTGTTAATCGCTTACTACGACGTGTTTTCTGTTTAGGCGGTGAATTACGTGGGGTAGAGCCAACTGAATGGGACCTCTTAGTTGACATTACTTGATGGTAATATCGCATATAAAAAAAAAAAAGAAAGGGGGAAAAAAAAATAAAACTACGTCTGCGTGTTATTATAATGGGTGAACCGCCGACTGTGAAACCAGCCAGTTACGAGGCTGGGCCACAAATGGAGTGGGGAGCCGTCAGCTGTTATGGCTATAGAGATTGAGCCTATTGACGCTAAACCACTAAATTCACTGTCTGTAATAGTACACAGTAAATAACAACACTACTCACTGTGGTGTTAGTCCATTGTTGTTGTTTTGATGTCTGCTTAACTAGTTTTTTTTTTTAAAAGTAAAACTGAGCACTTATTCTACTAAAAATAGTAAAACTGTGGGACACGACGTGAAATGTGGGTATTCAAATCAAGCGCATGTGCAGAACTGACTACTGAGTTATTAGAAGCATTTACGAATATTCAGAGAGACCTAGATAGGATAAGTGCCTGGGCAAGCTTGAATAAATTAAAGTTGAATGCAACAAAAACTCAGGCCATTCCTATAGGTTCCAACTCCCTCCTTAGATCCATTTCCACCCATCCTTCCTTGAATATTAATGACCAACCAATCTCCTTCACCTCCTCTGTAAAAAACTTAGGAATTACCATTGATCAAAACCTATCATGGAAAACCCATATTGCTCAAATCTCCAGGAGGTCAATTGGCACTCTTAAATTATTTCATCGTTCTCGTCAGCATCTCCCACAACCTATGCACAGGCTCCTCGTTTCCTCATTGATTTTCCCCTACTTTGACTATGGCTGTGTGGTATACGGTGGCCTCTCGTTGGAGCTTGAGGACAGACTGAAGAGAATCATGAACTGTTTTTTAAGATTGGTCTTCGGCACTTCGAGATGGTCTCATGTGTCCTTGGAAATTTCTTATACCAAACGATCAACTCCCAGCATCCTTCCTATATCTGTTGTCTCCTCCAGCCTAAACCCTTAGTCCACTCAATAAAAACGGGATCCCGTGTTTCTGACTCCTATATTCCATTCCACAGGACAAAAATCTATGAACGTTCCTTCTTAGCCCGCTCCGTCTCCTACTGGAATTCTTTGCCACATAACATCTGTCATGCCTCTTCCCTGTCAACTTTCAAATACCTCCTTTTCCAATATCTCCTTACATCCCAAACAGAAGATTTATCACCATAAATTTCATTTTATGAACTGAATTTGCGTGAAGTAAATAGTGGTGCCTACTGTTTAAGTTTTAACATAAAACAGCAATGATCTTTGTCACCTAGTTTGGCTATTATTTTTACTATTTATGTATTTTTCTCTTCTCCTCAGGTTGTGCTTTTTCTTTAGGGTATATATGCTTATATTTTATATGTTTACTTACTTACTTATTTAAATCTCTGCCCTGCCAGTTTGGCAATACGAGTGTTTGCAGTATTGGATAGCTTCACGTGTGTGCATAACTAGCCAATACTGCAATCGATACAGTAAGATTTTCTGTTTAGCTTGGCTCTTCCATCCTCTGTGGTGGAGCTTCTTCTCTTCTACCCAAATAGAAGTGGGCTGGGCCAATGATGTCTTTCCACCCGTACACAAAGGCCTTGTAGTGCGGGTAGTTCTCTCTGGTCACTAGCTGAGGTAGATCGCGCTCTGATAAGACATAGAGCCCAGTCTCCCTCAGCAACTTAGCCCTCAATGCCTCATAGGCGGTACAGGCTACTAAGACGTGCTCGGCGGTCTCCGGTACCCTACAACTTGGGCATAGGGGATCAATGTTCTTACCATGTTGAGCAAGCTTTGCTCGGAATCCCCCATGCCCCGTGAGGAATTGCGAGACCCAATAGTCCGGGAGGAGCCATGTAGTTTCCATTCTTGAACCGACGGTGGGGAAGTATTTTCTTAGGGTTGATCCTTTTGGCGTTGTCATCCAACGCCGGTTCCATTCTTCTAATGTGCATTCCCGGAGAATCCTCTTCCATCTGCTTGGGTCTTCACTGATCCTCACTCGGAGATTAGCCGGTAGATCCACCAAGCCATCTCTCTTCATTTCGTGCCGAAAGTAGTCTTCACGAAGTTGAAGATCGATTGGAATACTTCCGGCTAAGACTTGTACCGCCTCATGAGATACTGACCGGTACGCCCTAGTGACACGCAGCAGAGCCATACGCTGGATCGTCGCCAACCTTTTCTTCTGTAGGTGCGAGAGAGTCTGACTCCACGCAGGGGACGCATATCTCAGGATACCCAAGATAACTCCGTTATAAATAGCCAAAGTGGCTGGGTATCTGAGACCCCAAAAAGCGCCCCCGATGCGACTCAGTCCATTAAGAGCCAGGGCCACTCTACTTCTCAGATAGTCCAAGTGAGGGGTGAAGTTAAACTTTCTTCCAGTCCTTATCCCAAGATAGGTGACCGCCTCACTTGGACGTATCGTTTCTCTCTGTATATTCAGAGTGATAGGGTGGGCCCTGTCAGTCTTACCCCTCAAAAGAACGGACTGAGTCTTTGAAGCCGCCATCTTCATCTTCTTTCTCTCGCACCATTCTCCTACAAGGTTGGCGCACCGTTCAGCCTCTTCCTTTAATCTGGCTCTGCTGTTCGATGCCACCACGACTGCGAGATCGTCTACGTAAGCAGTGGCGGGGAACCGCTGCTCTTCCAGTACTCCCAGCAGCTCGTCAAATACCAGTTTCCACAAGGCTGGACCTAGTACAGACCCTTGTGGGCATCCTCTTTCTACAGAATCCTCTACAGCAAAGAAGTTACCTTTTATCATTAATTTACGGTCTTCTAGATAGCTTCTTAAGAGGTCGTACAGGTTGCTGGGAGCTTCATACTTTTGCAACTGCTGGAGTACACTCGGCCACCAAACGCTATCGAAGGCGGAGGATATATCAAACAGGAGAAGCATTACATACTTCTCCGCCTTCTCTTCAACGTCACGGCGCACTCTGAGCAGAGCATCTGCGGTTCCCCTACCTTTAGTGCATCCGTACTGTCGTGGATGGCTAGCTCTTAAGAAGACTGGTCGTAGACTCCTCATCAGCAAGGTCTCCAACAATTTACTCATTATAGGAAGGAGACATATAGGCCTATATGACTTCGCTAACTGCTTGTCCTTATCTCCTCCCTTATAAAGGAGTCTAACATCAGCAATCTTCCATATTTTAGGGAAGTAACCCCTGTCTAGGCAATCATTGAACAATGCTAACAGCCTTTGTTCAATGTAGGGGATACTATTCCTTAGTATTGCTGTGTCTATCGAATCCAAGCCAGGAGCTCGACCAGTCCTTTGCCTATCCACGGCAGCACGGAGATCCCATATGTCCCATGGTGGGCATAGGTCCGTACCTGGTGGGCATACCGTAGTGCGTCTAATGTATCTCTCCTCTTCATTATCTTGGGACGGATCATCCCTGGGGTAGGTTTCCGCAATGAACGTTTTTGCCGTCTCCTCCAGAGTGGTTGCCTGAGTAGCTCCGCGTTTCAATGCGGCTATTACCTGTTGTGGATTTAACTTACCCAAGGCAACTCTGTAAGGGATACCCCAGGGGTTTTTGGACGATTCTTCAATAATGAACTCGTCCCAAGACTTCCTTTTTCGAGAGCGCACTTCGTTTCGGTATGTTCTGGACTTGGACCTATACTCGTCGCGAAGTGTGGCGCGCCTCTCCTCACTACCACACTTTTGATAGGACCGCCGGGCCTTGTAGAGCTCTCTCTTCATAGCAGTTAAGGCCGGCGTCCACCATGGGATAGGTCGAGCTCTCACCTTCCGTTGCTGGAGGGATTCCTCAGCGGCGTCACGGATGACATCTGTGATCCTAGAGACCCTATAATCTAGACTATCTGTCTGGTCCGTCTCCGCTTCATCCCATTCTTCATCTACTAATTTTTCCTCCAGCGTTGACCGGAAGGCTTTCCAATTTGCCCTTCGGGTTAAATAACCCATAGCGATGCCGTGGGAACGTTCCATATTTTCCACCAGCTTAAAAGCTATCGCTTGGTGGTCGGAACTCGTCTCAGATCGGAGGATCCAATCGTTGATGCGACTCGCTAGCACCGGTGATGCCAGTGTTACATCAATCCAGCTCTGCCCTCGAGCGCTAGAAAACGTTGGCAAGGCAGAGGGATCATTCATTACCACTAGCTGCCTTCGGCCAATGAATTCTCCGAGTTTAACGCCTCTTCTATTCGTTTGATTGGATCCCCAGACCGTGTTCCAGGAGTTGGTATCTGAGCAGATGATGATGTTTCTATAGCAAGCCGTGATCATCTCCATGGCGGATATGTCGTTGTCTATATCACCTCCGTCAGGAAAATATGATGAAACCAACGTAAAGGTAATATTACCCCATTTGATATAACATGCGACACAATCCGCCGTGGTAAACTGCCTCAGATCCATCACATCGAGGTTTGGGTTATTTACCACTATAGCTGCCCTGGGCCTCCTCTCTCACTGCTCAGGGCTATAACCCTCGATGTGAGGCCAAACCCCGTGACCATGTTCCCACGGCAGCTCGGTTCTTGAATCGCCATAACATCATATCGTCCAACAAGAGCCCTCAACTCATCCGCTACAATGCGACGACGGCCCATGTTGAGCTGGAGAATGGTGATATTATTCATAGTAGGTCCTCTTAGCCACCTCATTTGACCATCTTAAGTGTACAGGGCACTCTCGGCTGCCCGCTTTATGCTTCGTTTGGCTTTGCGGTGCACTCGCCCGCACACAGTTAATACAAGTCGGGCCAGTTTGTTCCTTCTTCCTTGGACAGTCCTTGAGTATGTGTCCATTGGCTGCACACCATATGCATACAACGGTATCCACCGTACAGGTAGCCTTCGTGTGTCCATAGCCTTGGCACTTTGTGCAACGAGGGGCGTCGAGGTAATCCTTAAACGTCATGGACCACCATCCTCCATCTAAAGCTGCCATTTCCAACAGCTGGAACCTCACCATTGGGTGAACTTCGAGTACCCAGTTCCTACTTAGTCCATTCCTAGATACTGAGGATAATAATGGCCGTATATCATCATTAATGAGTGTAGTAGGGACTGACTTCTCGTTTATTCTTCCCCACAAAAATCTCGTTAATTCAGCTGAGCCCCATGAGTGAGGGACACCCCTCACCTCAATCTTAGGTTTCTTTCTTTGTGCTAGTTTTGCCTGAAAACCTTTCTCCCGTAATCCCTGCCAACCAATTATTTTAGTGGCATGGGTACTGTCTTCTAATCGGACTAAAACGGAACCACCTTTGGTTGCTCGAACAATTTCAGCCTTAACACCTATTTCTGTGGGGGAAGGCAGGGCATTGATAATGTCCACCGGACTCTTACCGGTACCGCTAATAGTAATAAACGCCGGCTTGAGGGACTGAGTAGGTTTTAAAGGCAATTTTCGTACTATTTCGGCCAATGACTTCGGCTGATTTGGACCGGACCCAGTCAAAGATTCCGCCTCTGTCTTATGCGTTTCATTTTCAGTTTGTAGGCTTTCGGGACCGGTAGACTTTTTAGTCTTTTTCCTGTTTCTTTTGCTCTTAACGACTGTAAAAGGAACTGCGGCTGGTAAAGGCTCAGGCGGGGTCACGTTAGTCGCGGATGACTTTTCGTTGCTTTTTCCAGGGATGGCGAGGGCACCATTAGATTTTATAGTGGTTCCTGAGAGAGATTCTATAACCTTCGGCACTGTTTTCTCTATTACGATGCTGGTTATCATCGAATGTACTGAAGGCGAGGTAAGTGTTTCCTGAACCGCTTTATGGACAAGTAAAGATAAGCCCTCACTCTTATCTTTGTACTGCTTTGTCCTTTCCTCCAACGATTCAATAGCGTCAATGAACCACTGTATTTTGCCATTAATGTGGTTTTGGTCTTTATTTTTAATACTTTTGTCAGCTTTAGTAAGGTATATTCGGAGGTTTTCTTGAATTATCTTTGCTTTTTGAAGGAAGTCATTTGAGATTCCTACCTCAGAAGCTTCTGTGTTATCACCAAGAGAAACCTTTCTCGCCCTTTTTGCGGTTGAACGTGAAACCCTTGGAGTGCCCCCTTCTTCCCTTTCATCTCCCTCCATGTTGTCTATAATATTACTCCTAGACAAGTCTTTAAAGAGTAGACATTTAATAACTTAAATAATATTTCTTATCACTTAACAGGTTATACTTACAAATTTATTTTTTTACACAGATTTAGTAAAGTTAATTTCTGTGTGCTCTCTGGGAAGGTCTTTTAGAGATCTTCTACTCAATATAACACTCGGAACTCAAAATTTTTCAAACAAGAACTCCTTCACGAAATTTATACTACTTAACCTCTCCTGTCCAAACTTCAATCTATTTACACTTACAACTAATAACAACAATAAAAAACATGATAAAACACTAGAAAACAATAAGATGGCTATGAACAATTAGAACAAAACGAAAACACAAAACAAGGGCACCATTAGATTTTATAGTAGTTCCTGAGAGAGATTCTATAACCTTCGGCACTGTTTTCTCTATTACGATGCTGGTTATCATCGAATGTACTGAAGGCGAGGTAAGTGTTTCCTGAACCGCTTTATGGACAAGTAAAGATAAGCCCTCACTCTTATCTTTGTACTGCTTTGTCCTTTCCTCCAACGATTCAATAGCGTCAATGAACCACTGTATTTTGCCATTAATGTGGTTTTGGTCTTTATTTTTAATACTTTTGTCAGCTTTAGAGATCTTCTACTCAATATAACACTCGGAACTCAAAATTTTTCAAACAAGAACTCCTTCACGAAATTTATACTACTTAACCTCTCCTGTCCAAACTTCAATCTATTTACACTTACAACTAATAACAACAATAAAAAACATGATAAAACACTAGAAAACAATAAGATGGCTATGAACAATTAGAACAAAACGAAAACACAAAACACTGCCTCAAAAGATAGCTCTTAGTAGATCGCAATTAATCACAGTAACCTCGCTATCACTATACCTATATCTGCTGCTGAAGTCTCCGAAGTCCCATATTTTATATGTTTGTCTTTATGTGTACCAATATGAGAATGTACGTATAAATAGTTCCTTTTATTTATTTTATTTTTTTCCATTACATCACAAGTATCCTAAGATTTTATTTTTATCTTAGTGTCTGCTATATATATAATAATATAAGTGTTTATATAATATATATATATATATATATATATATATATATATATATATATATAGATAGATAGATAGATAGATAGATAGAAAGTAAACTTTATTCTGGGACAAGGTCCCTTATGAATAACAGATATGAACAAAAAAATTAAAACTACATCTGGCCAAAAATTACATTAATCAATATTAAAGAATATATACAGTATCTTCAGTGAAATTGAATTAAAACAAGTAAAAATAAAATAAAATTTTGAGAAAAAACGAAATAAAAAAAAAACAACATTATTTAAATGAAGATAAAAATAAAATAAAATAAGCATTGGTTGATTTTTAAAATTAAGACAATAAATTTTATCAATCATTCACCTCAGTCAAAATCTGTTTCACAATATTTATTTTATTGTATAACGTCATTTTGGGATGTGAGAAGGAATTGGTAAAGATGATATTTAAATGAGGACAAGGAAGAGGCATGACGGATTTCAGATGGCAAGGAATTCCAGAAGGCTGTGGATCGGGAAATAAAGGAATATTCAAACGTCTTAGTTCTATGGGAAGGGATATAAAGGTCGGAAAAACGGGATCTTGTTTTCTGGGAGTGGACCACGGGTTTAAACTGTAGGAGACTGTAGATGTAAGAAGGGTGTCTAGTGTTGATTGTTTGGAATAGGAAAGATCCGAGGAAATATTGTCTGCGAAAGAAGGGAAGAGCCACTTTAACTCGTCGTAAAGGTGGGACACATGATATCGCTTTGATGTACCGAAGACAAATCTTAAGCACGTATTCATGAGTCGCTTCAATCTATCCTCGAGTACCATCGGGATGCCTCCGTACACCACACAGCCGTAGTCAAAGTGGGGGAAAATGAGAGAGGATACAAGGAGCTTGCGGATGGGTTGTGGGAGTAGGTGGCGGGAGCGATGAAATAGCTTAAGGGTACCTATTGACTTACGGGAGATGAGGGCAATATGGGGTTTCCAGGAGAGGTTTTCGTCTATGGTGATTCCTAGGTTTTTAACGGATGAACTGAATGTGACAGGATGATCGTTGATGACTAATGGAGGAAGGAAGGAGATGGATTTAAGAATAGGACTGGAACCTATAATAATGGCCTGAGTTTTCATCGCATTTAGATATATATATATATATATATATATATATATATATATTATATATATTATATATATATATAAAACCACCATATATATATAAACCACTGTAGATATTATTACATTTTGTATTATTTTAGTTTTCTATTAGATAGCCTATTGTTTATAAATATGTAATTTCTCTTCTTCTTTTTTTTTTTTTCATCACAATTAAGTAATTTTGAGAAGATTTTATGTTCATTTGTATATATATTTTATTTTTTATTTTTCACTGGTTACATACTTTTTAAATAATTTATATAATATTAAAATTTTTGTAAGTTAGTTTTTGGCCAGATTTGTACTTTACTTTGTATTAGAAGAAGGCAGTGGATCAGCTGATGAGAAGGTTGTCTCCTCAACTCCTCTCTCAGTTTTTACCAATTTTATAGCGGAATCTCTCTGATTATTCACGTGATACAGTTAAGTGTATATCAGAGCAGCTGATATTTACTGTTGGCATCTTTTTTATTTGTTATTTTAAGAAAAAAAAAAAAAAAAATTTTTTTTTATTTTTTTTTTATTTATTTATTTTTCTCTTATGATATGCGGTATGATCAGCAAGTGATGGCCAGTAAGGTGCCCAAGAGGTCTCGGTCAGACGGAGTTAGCTCACCAGCCAAACAAAGGACTCGTCGCTGCCTACGAGAAATACCTCCAGTGACCAAAATGAACACTTCAGAACCAGAACCTCAGCCCCAACCAGATACGTCTGCACAAGAAACGATTGAAGAATCACCTTTCTTTACTCCAAACCCCTACGAAGTGCTTCAAAATGACAGAGAAGTAATGGAGTCTGCAGCAATACCCAGAGAACCAAAGCCTCCTCCGATATTTGTGAAAAATATAAAAAATTTCCAGATGTTTTGCACCCAACTAAATAAAATCTGCTCTGGCAGTTATTCATGCCTTAACAGGACCAATGACACCAAAATAACACCTGATTCTGCAGAAGCCTACCGAAAAATAGTGAAGTACTTATCAGAAACAAATGCGAATTTTCACACTTACCAGCTGAGGCAGGAAAGAGCTTTACGAGTAGTGATAAGAAATTTACATTCCTCAACCCCCACTGAAGTTATTAAAGAAGAACTAACGACGCTTGGTTTCAATGTACGCCAGGTAACAAACGTTTTGAAGGAGGACAGGGAGCAGCCAGGATTACGTAATAGGATCTCACTACCATTGTTTTTCGTGGACTTGGAGCCATCACCAGGTATCGAAAAAATATATGATATCACAAGAATATATTACATAATGGTGAAAGTTAAGAAGCCATATCCAAAGAGAGACATCGTGCAGTGCCATAATTGTCAGACCTATGGCCACACGAAGACATATTGCCACCATCTGCCGCGTTGCGTGAAGTGCGGTGAACAGCACAAATCTGTAGAGTGCACCAAACCTATACAAGATCCAGCAGTATGTGCCCTATGCTTGGAGGGACACCCGGCCAACTACAAAGGCTGCCAAATTTACAAGAATCTCAAAACCAGACACCAGAAAAACCGGATTCAAGATGAAGCACTAAGAACAAGAAGAGAGAGAGAGCCTTCCAGAATTGTAAACAATGATGTATCATTCTCCCAACTACTTAGAGGTAAGACTTTAACCGATAAATGTCAAGCCCTGCCACAACAACAACCTCAAACCCAACCTCAAAATCCTCTTCATCCTAATATACCTAACCACCAACAACAAATTCCTCATATTCCTCCTCCTTCAAATGCAACAGATCTCACAAGTTTGTTAGCATCTTTCCTCACCGATTTCAAATCCCTTGTTACTCCACTCATATCACTCCTCACGAATCTCGTATCTCACCTCATCCCTCCATTGAAAAATCCTTAAATGACTCACATCCCTCAACCCATATCCATTCTCCTTTGGAATGCGAATGGTGTTAGAAATCATACAGACGAACTATCTACTTTACTACTTGACAAGAACATTGATGTGGCACTAATTACTGAAACTCGACTAACCACTAAACATCACTTCAATATACCACAATACCTGACATATCGTACTGACCACCCTGACGGAAAAGCACATGCCGGTACTGCTGTAATTGTACACCAATCCCTCTCCCATCACGTACTCCCATTACCAATACATGATTTCCTACAGTCCACCGCTATCGTGATAAAAACCTTCTCCTTTCCGGTCACTCTTGCATCAGCGTATTGCCCTCCTAACCGATCCATATCCAATGCCCAATTCAGTTCTCTCCCCGACTCCTTAGGACATCACTTCATCTTGGGTGCAGACCTAAATGCCAAGCACCAACAATGGGGTTCCAGAACCACGAATTCTCGTGGCCGAACCCTGCTGTCTGCACTCAATTCCCAACGTTTTCACCTCCTTTCCCCCAACTCTCGTACCTACTAGCCCACAGATCCCAACCGTAATCCTGATCTTCTTGATTTCTTTATCCACAGCTGCTTAAGTCCCCTCAATTGTTCCATTACACGTCTAAATGAACTTTCCTCTGACCATAGTCCTCTAATCCTTAATGTTTCACTTGAACCTGTTCCCAAACCTTCTCCACCGTCATTCATTAGGGGCCCAGTAAACTGGGACCTTTTCCGCCAAATAATCTCCGATAATATTGATCTCAACATATCCCTCAAAACTCCCGATGACCTTGATAGTGCCGTAAATTCCTTTACTACCACAATCCAACAAGCCGCCTGGACTGCCTCCTTCCCAAAAGACTCCTCCAGAATTCCTATAAAGACCATTCTACCCCAACACCTCCTTAACCTAATCCGCACCAAACGCCGTGCCAGATTATTATGGCAACGTACCCGACATCCTACCGACCGCTGCTCCTATAATTACTACTGCAAACAATTAAAACTGGAATTAGCCACCTTCAGATCACAATCCTTCAACTCCTACCTATCCTCCCTCTCTTCTCGCGACAATTCCCTTTGGAAAACCACAACAAAAATCCTAAATCCTCACCGCATTTCCCATCCTCTCCGACGAAGTGATGGCTCCTGGGCAGCATCTGACGAAGATAAAGCTGAGGAGTTCGCCATTCACCTATCCAATACATTTATTTCACATCCGGAATCCCATCCTGCCCACACCGTAACAGTAGAAGAACTCCTTACATCACCAATCCCACTTTCCTTGCCCCCAAAAGCTATTCATCCTTCCGAAGTAAAATTTCAATTAAAAAAACTAATCAACCGTAAAGCTCCTGGACATGATCTCCTTACACCTCAAATCCTTCGACAACTTCCATCCAAAGCAGTCATATTCCTTACATATATCTACAATTGTATCCTACGCACCACCCACTTCCCTCTGTTATGGAAACACTCCACTATTATCCTTTTCCCGAAACCAGGAAAACCTCTCAATAGCTCAACATCCTATAGACCAATCAGCCTACTCCCAATCCTTTCAAAAATTTTTGAAAAGATCCTTTTGAAACGAATCCTACCCATTATAGAATCCTAAAATATCCCTTCCCATCAGTTTGGTTTTCGCTCTCAACATTCTACTGTTCAACAAGGACTCCGAGTTGTTGATCATATTTCCTCAGCCCTAGAAAACAAGGAATACTGTTCGGGTGCCTTTCTGGACATTGCACAGGCATTTGACCGGGTATGGCACTCCGGACTGCTCTCCAAGCTTAAAATCCATTTACCTCAGTCCTTGTACCTAGTCCTCCGATCCTACCTCTCTGACCGCTCCTTTCGAGTTCGCTGTGGAACAGAATTTTCCAATATCTACTCCGTTAAAGCCGGTGTTCCCCAAGGCAGCGTCTTGGGTCCCGTGCTTTACATCCTCTTTACTGCTGACATCCCTGTTCATCCCGATACTTTTCTTGCAACATTCGCTGACGACACCGCAATCTTATCATCCAACTCTGATCCCGAAATAGCATCCTTAAATCTCCAAAGTCACCTCACCTTGATTGAGCACTGGTGTAATAACTGGCGCATTAAAGTTAATGAATCTAAATGCCAACATATTACCTTTACACTCCGACGCAATTCCTGTCCACCAGTACTCTTTAATTCCATCCAGCTTCCCTATTCAGACACAGTCCGGTATCTTGGCTTTCATTTAGACCGAAGACTAACTTGGAACCCGCATACTAGACTCAAAAGACAAGAACTCAACCGACGATACGGCCAACTATACCGACTACTAAGCAGAAAATCTAAACTTTCCATTGAAAACAAGCTACTGATCTACAAGACAATACTGAAACCTATTTGGACTTACGGACTAGAACTGTGGGGATCAGCAAAATTTTCTAACATCAAGCGCATCCAATCCTTCCAGTCTAAAGTCCTTCGAACAATAGTCGATGCTCCTTTCTATGTATCCAACAAAACCCTACATCATGACCTTAACATCCCATTTGTCCTAGACCTTATCCCAGAAAAATTCTCCAAATTTCACCAGAACCTTACTTACCACCCAAATCCTCTTGCACAATCCCTATCAAGCATCTCCCATCCCTATAATCCTCCAAGAAGGTTGAAACGGCAGTGGCCTCGCGACCTTTTGTAGATTATATAAATTGGAGTTCTGGCAATGGCCAGATTCTTCACTCAAGACATGTGTGTATGTGGCTAAAGTGCTCTCGACCAATCTCCGCTGGCTTTAGTACCAGTGACACGGTTGGGAGAGTAGCGCAGTGTTCTCCTGGAGTTCCCTCGCCTGATTGTATATAGGTATGCATGTGTTTTTTTTTTTTTTTCCTTAGTTTTAATTTTCTTATTTTTTAGGTTATTTTATTTTATTGTCTATTGTATATACTTTTGATTATTATTTTGTTCTATTTATTTTATTTTTTTGTACATATGGTGTGAATGTCATCCTACCTCACTATAACCAATGTCCAACAGACAGATTGTTATAATACTAAAAAAAAAAAAAAAAAAAAAAAAAAAAAACTTTGTATTAACTCATCATTGTTATTCTAAAGGGACTTAGTCCCAACTAATTAGGTAATATATATATTAGCATGTTTATTGATAGATATTTAAAAGTAAATGTATATAAACAAAAAGAAAATAACTACCCACATACACACATACTTCTATACATTATTTTAAAAAAAAAAATGAAACTCATTCACTCAAGATCTCCGAGCCAAGCCTTCTCCCCACGTGAAAGGAAAGACAGGACTCTAGAAGATCCCAGCGCTTCTCACTCAGCCGCATTACTGGTAGCTCATGTTAGAAGAAAAAAAATCCTTATAAGTCAAATTAAATGAGGTAGGCAGGTTTAAGTTTGGTTAAGGGGAGATATGAATTGTTAATAGGAACTGGTTAATATTTTATATCTGAAATAATCTGAGAATATTTTTATATTATTTATATCTGAGAAAGTGCTTTTCACTGTCGGAATTTCCGTTTCTAATATTTTATCTTATTTACTAATGAAAGATTTTGGAAAAGCTCCATTTTATTCAAGGATATCTTCGATGTCGAAACACCTTTGTTATTAATCATAGAATTTAATGGGTAATGAATAATAGTTTAATTCTTTCAACTATATGTTAGCGTCAACAAAAAAGGTTCATTTGTTCATTGAAGATTTTCTGTTCTTCTTTTAACTGAAAAAAAAGAAGATAACCTATGGATTTGACAAACTGACAAATCTACGATGGAATCTAGTTTTTGTTTGAGTTATCAACAGCAAAATGTTTCCTTAGTATATATAATGGCAATAAAAAAATTTTAAAGATCGCAAAAACATTTATATCTACTGGTTTATTTATTTAAACATTTATTACTTGTCTTATTTAAAAAAGTTATTGAGTAACCTTCCATAAAACTGAATTTTTAGTCTGTGAAATCGGAACATTCTACTCTTAGTCCAACTATCGTTCTATAAATATATTTGATTTATTAAAGATTTGTGTCATTTTGATGCTTTGGCGATGTCTTCCTAAAGATAAATAAGATCGAAACCCACAAAAATGTACTAAGTAACTGTATACAATAAACCTACAACATGCAAATATATACACTCGAAGACGGGGTAATACGAAATTATGGATTTTGAGATTTAAATGAACTGATGTAATTTGAATTTAAACTGTTGCGGATTGCGGAAGAAACATAATACCTCAATGATCTAAAACAATGATTAAAAGATCTGTGTTTTGTTCAAAATTAAATTAACATCGATTTTATAAGGGCTATAACGTTTATTGCAAGATAGATTTGCAGATGGAAAAATAAGGTGATGGCATTGGAAATCAAGGAAATACTTCCATCAGTGATGGGTCTCTTCTTATTCTATTGTGACCTAATTTTCATCTAACATTAGCGCAATCTTATAAGCACATGGCTGTTGTTTCAACGTAAACATTCCTCTCTCTTACTATGTCGAAATAGATTCTCTCCATCTATCAAGTAAATTGTATCACGCCCACATTTTGTTTGTTTAGTATCAACAAGGTTGACAACAGATTGTTTATCTTTAGAATACGTATTTAGTTTTAAGGAGGTGTTGGATGTTGGCAGCGATAGTTATGAAAGAATCCGTTCGGTCTCTGTCGTGAAATGTCAGGCTTTTGAGCAATGTATCAAGGACTCCTTCTCTGTGTTGATCATGTATCTCTCACTGTCTCTCTCTCACTCTCTCTCTCTCTCTCTCACTCTCTCTCTCTCTCTCTCTCTCTCTCTATATATATATATATATATATATATATATATATATATATATATATATATATATATATATATATATATTATATATATATATATATATATATATATAATATATATGTATATATTTGGTTAACGATAACCCTTTTAATGTTTAAGCTAACCTGCTCTACCGACGTCAGCTATGATAACCAAGTGCGGAAGTGTTGAATCATAGCTTATCACAGATATGAAGCGAATTCGTTATGATTCGGGAGATATGTTATGGCTGGGAAATACCCAGAAACGTATGTGTTCTATTGATAAACGAATACCAATTTTCTGAAAATAAACTAAATGCACAAAATCTCATTAACAATAAATATTTGCTTTACTCTCTTACAATAATCAAGAATCGTCTAGCTTTACCAATTCACGTCCGTAGTTATTTCTCAACTTACGCCAATGTCTATAATGATTTATGTTCTTCTCAACACCTGTGATCTTAAAGACATTTAAAAGTTTGTACGGAATAAACAAAACAGTATAACTACTTTTTCATGAGGAGTTGATCGGGGGGTGCGGTAAAATTAATACTAAATTAAATAAGTAGAATTATTTAATTTTTGCCGACGTTTCGACCCACTTTGTAGGTCTTCATCAGGACTACAAAAGATACAAAACATGGTGAAAATAAATGAATATAAGTAGATATAAAATAGGAATAAGTTGTTTGATACTGAACTAAAAGATGATATCACAGATGTAGTGGGTGACAATGTAGTTAAAATATCAAGTATTATATGTTGAAGATATAAACAAAAATGGAAAATAAGTATGAATAAAAATAGAAACTAAAGGAGAATATAGCATGTAAGTTAAAGGTAAACAGATTGCGATAAAAGATAAGGAATGAGTGTATAACAAAGTAATAAAGATTAAATTTGATAAATGTAGGTTAACATATAAAGAAAAAGAATTTTAACGAATAAATAGATTGTAAATTGAATAAGTATTGATAAAGTAAAGCTAAAATAAGAATAAGATATCAGTGGATAATAAGCTAGTGGAGGTTACATTTGATAACTGTAAGTAAATAGATAACGGGACTAAAGGTTAAGAAGTAAAAAAAAAAATTGAAAGATTTGTAGGAGTAGGTCAAACCATATGATTTAATTTAACTTGATAAACAATCGATATCATATGTAAATAATATAATGTGTTCAGATGTTTTTATGGCTATAAAATGTAATGTTTGTGGATATAAATAAATTGTGTTGATTAGCAAATCTGTAGCTTTCTTTAAGATATTTATTAAAGATAATCAATCTTAACTTAAGTAATATTAATAGAACGACCAGTAATATTGGTGACCACCCGACGTGATTAATAATTAGAATGCCGAATGAAAACAACTTGAATATTCCAGAAATGACCGAAAATCAACAATCAAAAGAAGAATATCTTGAAGTAAGCAAAGTTTCCGTTAAAATACCACCATTCTGGCTTGAACGACCCGATGTATGGTTCAGACAAGTTGAAGCTCAGTTTAAATTAAGCGGAGTCACTACTGAAGGTACGAAATTTGATTATTTAGTATCTTAATTAGATAGGAAATTCATAGCATATATAGTTGATATTCTAGATTCAGAAACTGAAGCAAAATATTCACTTGCCAAAACAAGACTTTTGAGCCTTTACAAAGAGAGTGAAGAATCACAAATAAAACGGTTAGCAGCTGGTCTAGAACTCGGTGACTTAAAACCAAGTCAATTATTGCGAAAAATGACTTCCTTGGCAGGTACCGACATATCGTCTAAAGTACTTCGGACGCTATGGTTAAATAAACTTCCTGACTCAATAAAAAATATAATTTTAGTTTCCGATGAAAATTTAGAAAAACTTGCGATGATGGCAGATAAAATAGTGGACATGACTCCACGTTGCGACGTTTCTGCCACGTCTAGTACTAAAGTTTCTCCAGAAACGTCTTCAAATAGTGGCACAGACGAATTTATAAAACAGCTTGTCACCAAAATAGAAGCTATAGATGCCCGTATTTCCTCTATACAGGATTCTAAAGGTCTAAGTAATTGGTAATATTTATTGTCCAGATCACCCTAATAACAGGAAATTTCTCAATAGAAACCGAAGTCGCAGCCGTAGCCGAGGGCGCTTCAATCCGAATGGAAAATATTGTTTTTATCATCACCGCTTTGGAAAAAGGTGTCTTCCCGAAAAGTGCTAGCAACCTTGCCAATGGAATCAGGAGGGAAACGAGAGACTGTAGTAGAAGTAGCAGCTCATTCTACTGCAGACGACCACATCAGAGGCCGTAAGTTTCGTTTATTTTTAACAGATAAAAATTCAGGTATGACATTTTTAGTAGGCAGTGGAACAGATGTGTCCATTGTTCCTATTCAGGCACAAAGAAATAACATTTCAGATTTTAAATTGTATGCAGCGAATGGCACGGAGATTCCCACGTTTGGTGTAAATGTTTTAAATATCAATTTGGGACTTCGTCGAGAATTCAGATGGCCTTTTATTGCAGCCAAAGTAAGCAGAGGTATACCAGGGGGCTGATTTTTTACACCATTTCAACCTTTTGGTTGATTTGAGAAATAATCAACTAATTGACGGTAACACTAAATTAGGAGTTATTGGTAACGTTCCAGCAGTCGATACAAGCGATTTTATAAGCACTGTTGCCAATTTACATAAATTTTCCAAATTACTAAAATCATACTCAAATCTAACTAAACCAACTTTACTACCTACAGTAGTTAAACACGATGTTCAACATCATATTGTAACAACGGTTCAACCAATTTATTCCCGTCCTAGCCCACTTTATACGAAAAAATTAGCAATCGCGATAGAAGAATTTCAATTTATGCTAAACCATGGAATTATACGTCCCTCCAAGTCACAGTGGTCGAGTCCACTGCACTTAGCACCCAAGAAGGATGGCTCAATGCGTCCATGTGGGGATTATAGGAGACTGAATTCACAAACCATTCCAGATAGATAGCCAATACCAAGAATTATAGATTTTCAACATATTCTTCATAAAAAATAATTTTTTTCAAAAACTGATTTATTTAAGGTCTATTTTCAAATTCCAGTCGCTGATGCAGACAAGCCAAAAACAGCTGTGAGCACACCGTTTGGTATGTTTGAATATAATGTAATGCCCTTTGGCCTTCGAAATGCCCCAAGTACTTTTCAACGATTTATCAATAAAGTATTCCATGGCCTGAATATCGTGTTTCCATATCTGGATGACTTCCT
Source organism: Nezara viridula (assembly GCA_928085145.1). Classification (NCBI taxonomy): domain Eukaryota; kingdom Metazoa; phylum Arthropoda; class Insecta; order Hemiptera; family Pentatomidae; genus Nezara; species Nezara viridula. The sequence continues at coordinate 95,635,943 of OV725077.1, forward strand.
AATAGCTTCAAGTTCGGAGGAGGAGCATCAATATTATCTCAAACTACTTTTTGACCGTCTTGAAAAATATGGACTTCACATTAATCTTGCAAAGTCGGAATTCGGTGTGCACAAACTACAGTTCCTAGGCTACCTAATCACACCCGATGGTACTAAACCATTGCCTGATCGAGTACAAGCTATTTTGGATTTCTAACTCTCTGAAACAATTGTTGGACTTCGCCGATTCCTCGGTATGATTGATTTTTATAGAAGCTATCTACCTGAAGCCTCTAAAACTCAAGCTATTCTCCATGAATGCACAAAAGAAGCTCGAAAAAATGACAATAGAAAAATTTCATGGACTTCTGAAGCCATTTCTCAATTTGAGAAATGCAAACCGGACTTAGCGGATGCAACAATGCTTTCTTACCCCAGTGCAGACTTACCTTTGGCTCTTGTTGTCGATGCCAGCGACTATGCAATTGGAGGAGTAGTGTAACAATTAGAAGATGGGAAGTGGAAACCACTTGCTTTCTTTTCTAAAAAATTAAAATGTGCAGAAAAAAACTACAGCACCTATGACCGAGAATTGTTTGGCATATACGAATCGGTCAAACACTTTAGACACAACCTTGAAGGAAGATAGTTTCACCGCCCATTGATTTATGCCTTCAAGCAAAAAAATGAGAAGGCTACCCCGTTGCAACTAACACGCTTACAATACATTGCCGAATTTTCCACTGACATTAGACACTAAATGGCAAACTGAACGTGGTTGCTGATACACTTTCTAGAATCGAATCTATCAGCACCATCGATATTGATAAAGTAGCAGAAGCCCAAGCCAGTGATCCTGAATTTCTGTCAGTGAAGAATGGTGAAACATCCTTAGTATTTAAACCTTATCAACTGCCAAGTGGAAACAGTTTGTGGTGTGACATCTCTACTGAATCTGTTAGACCTTTCATACCTCAAACATTTCGTCGCTCGTTTTTTGAACAAATTCACGATTTAAATCACCTAGGTGTAAAAGCCAGTGTCAAACAAGTTGGTGCTCGTTTTGTTTGCCGAGGTCTTAACAAAGATGTGCGTGATTAGCCAAAATCGTGTATAGCTTGCCGAAATTCTAAATTGATAAGACACACAAAATCACCATTTGGAATATTTCAACCTCCAGATGAGAGATTTTATAATGTACGCATCGATCTGATTGGCCCGTTACCTCCTTCAAATGGTAACATCTATCTATTGACTGCGATAGATCGTTTTACAAATTGGATGGAAGCTATACCACTGGCAGAAATCACTACAGAAGTTGTCACCAGATCATTTTATGACAATTGGATTGCACGCTTTGGCGTCCCATCCTCGCTCACATCTAACCAAGATCGACAATTTGAGGCGTTCCTATTCAGAAATCTAAGTTATTTGTGTGGAATCAATTGCAGAGTACAACTCCTTACCACCCTCAATGTAATGGGAAAGTGGAACGACTTCATCGCACCCTGAAAGCTGCTCTGAGAGCAAATGGTTCTCTAAAATGGTCAGAAGCTCTACCAACAATTCTTCTGGGTTTACGAGCCTGATTCAACCCCGATACTGGTGTCTCCATTACACAATTGGTATACGGCACCACTATCAAGTTGCCTGGCGAATTTCTCGGACAGCCAGCTCAACGTATAAACGATGCAGAAACTTTTGTATCGCAACTTCAAGACACTATGAGACAGCTGAAGCCTGTTCCAGTGAAGCTAAAGACCAACAAGTCATTCTTCATTCACAAGAATTTGGCTGAATGCACTCATGTGTTTGTAAGGATTGACCGAATGAAGAAACCCTTGGAAGCAGCTTATGAAGGACCCTTCAAAGTGATTGCCAGATCTGACAAATTATTTACGCTGCATAATGATGTAGAGATGGTTGACCGTTGATATGATATGAGAAGGAGTTAGTTGAGGGTGCGGTCAAATAAATAAAAAAAAATTAAAATATATAAATAATTTTAATTTTTGCCGACGTTTCAACTGCCTTGAGTGTTTCAACTGCCTCCCGCAGTGCCACATCCAACGCCCTGAAGACGACCTGCAAAGTGGGTCGAAACGTCGGCAAAAATTAAAATTATTTATATATTTTAATATTTTTATTTATTTGACCGCACCCTCAACTAACTCCTTCTCATATTTACGCTGCAATTGAAGAACAGATAAACAAACATATCAGTGGACCGCCTAAAGCCGGCTTATCTCTTGGCATCACCAGAAATACCTGACCTTCGTTCAAAAGAACCTGACCAACATTCTGCACAAATTTCTCCTGAAAAGACTAACGAACAAGTAATAATCCTAGTACCAGTAAACCACTGATGCAAACCACACGTAGTGGTCGTTCAGTGAAGTTTCCTTCTCGGTACTTGGATGCAATTATTTTCTAAAGTTAACATTGTATTTCAGTCTTTGAGAAACATTGTCGCGACTGTGTCTCTGGGAGGCAGTGATGTAGGAGCAGGTCAAACCATATGATTTAATTTAATTTGATAAACAAACGATATCATATGTAAATAATATAATGTGTTCGGATGTTTTTATGGTTATAAAATGTAATGTTTGTGGATATAAATAAATTGTGTTGATTAGCAAATCTGTAGCTTTCTTTAAGATATTTATTAAAGATAATCCATCTTAACTTAAGTAATATTAATAAAACGACCAGTAATAGATTAAAAGGATAACATTAGTGTGATATCATTAGGATAGATTATTAAGTATAAATAAATCTATAAGAAAACAATAATTATTAGAAGAGAAATTTAGAATGTAAGTATAAGTGTAAAACAAGGTTATGATGATAAAAACAAGTTGTACTATATATAGATGACAATAATAGGCTGCATGAAGAATAATAAGGTGTATAGTTGAAGGATAGGTGTGTTAACAAAAGAACCATAATAAAAGTCAAAACATACGGTGGGATGTAGCACTGCGGGAGGTAGTTGAAACCCTGGCAGTGTAAAAACAGCTCTAGTAAAACTAAATATATAAACACATATACAAACACACACATATATATATATATATATATATATATATATATATATATATATATATATATATATATATATATATAAAGGAACTATAAATGGAACTGAGAAGATTTGATTAAGGTTTATGATTGAGAATTTTTTAAAATGTTGATAATTTGGGAGTTCGCGAGAGACAGATTTTGTTTGTCAGTTTTTAAGTTGAGTGGTTTGTAGTCTAATTGAATGAAAACACTTTCCATAAGTAGTCTTTTGTCTTGGTTAGGTACTGTGGCAAGAATGACGGTGTTGTCAAAGTCAAATGTGTGGTTTGAGGATAAGGCGTGTTCAGGGAGTTTTGAAGCAGTAGAGTTCTTGGAAGTAATTGCGTATTTGTGTTGTTTGATGCGGTCTTTAAGTGGGTTTTTGGTTTGTCCAATATAAGCAGAGTTACAATTGGGGGTAGAGCAAGGAATGCGGTATACGACATTAGAACGATGTTGCAGAGGGATAGGGTCTTTTAGGTTGGAGTAAATATTGGCAAGTTTGTTGTGGTTTTTAAATTCAACTCGCAGATTGGGAATGGAGGAACGCAAGAATTTTTGAATTTTATCAGAAAGTAAAGGGATGTATGGTAGAGATCTATATAAAGGAATGGAGGGGAGATTTTGAGAAGTAGAGAAGGGAATGGAGGATGAGATGCGGGTTTTGTAGTCATTAATAAATTTTTTAATGGTGTTGGAGGGGAAGTTGTTAGATTTTTGTATCTGTTGTATGCGTCTTGTGTTTGTTTCATGTAGGCAAGGATCAGGTAGAGAAAAACATCGATGAATGAGGTTTTCGGCAACGTTGAGTTTTTGGTGAAAGGGATGTTGGGAATAGTTGTTGAGTAATCTGCCAGAGTATGTCGGTTTTGTGTACCAGTCAGTTTTGTGTACTTTTTCATGGATTTATTTTCTGATTTTTATTTGTTGAATTTTATAAGTTTGTTTAAGGAAAAAGAAAGAGGTATAATTAAAGAAGGACTTTAGAAGACGCTGCAGTGCCATTTTAGACTTCGACATGCTCCTAACAAAACGAACGGGACCTCAATCTGTATTGGCCTAAAATGCTTCAACAATGATCCCTTATTTGTATGATCCGTGACCCCTCACGCGTCGTACACCCTCCTCCTCCCCTCACCATCAAGGGCAAGGTGCAACTTCAGCAGATAACACGAAATAAGCCCCTAGGAGGTGGAGGCCGCCTCACCACGAAATCACCCCAGCCCTTTTGCTACGTGATGATGTTTTGCGAAATCGTGATGATAAGTTCGGGTACTTCGCTACGTGCTAGGCTGGCCTTGACTTCAGTTAACGAAATGTTTTGTAGACAACTATATAAAAACTAGTTAAGTACTACACAGTAGTCATCCGTTAAGTTGTAGTGAACTTAAACTTCCTTTTTATTAATTTAATGAAATCGCCAGACTAAAATTTGTCGGTATTATAAATAACATCAGTAATAATGTTATATTAAAATCAGTTTATTTATTATAAATTTTCTTTAAAATAATATTTCTAGTACCCAAGTAAATATTTGTGCACCTGTTTGTCATTCATATTTATATAATTTCTGTATTTAAAATAAATAATTAAACTGTTAAAACAGTAACTCGTATGAAGTTATCTGTTCAACATTCTCATTCCTGCCACAGCTGAACCATTTATTATTAAATATTTAACTTTTTAGATTCTCCTACACTATCCTTTAACAATTCCCCACTTATCCCTGTTGAACGAAACCGTTACCTAGGACTCCACCTGGACAAACGACTCACTTGGGATCCTCATACAAGACTGAAACGATAAGAAACTGCTCGACGTTTTCGACTGCTTCACCACTTACTAGACAAACGCTCTAAACTTTCTATATTTTACAAAAGACTCATATACATGACTATAATAAGGACAAATTGGACTTACGGAATACACCTTGCAATCCAAAATCCTTCATAAAATCCTCAATGCTGCTTACTTTATCAAAATAAAATCATTCATAACGACCTTAACCTACCACATATTTCCGATTTAGCCCAATCCAGATACATATCCTATATATCCTTCCATAGCAAACTTCAAAACCATCCGAACCCTCTCGTTTCAAACCTTGCTTCCTCTTCGATACCTGAGAATCCTCCAAGGCGTCTGAAAAAAAGATGGCCTGGTGATCTACTTACGTAAATATTTTATTAGAGTGCTACCAATGGTTAGTTTCTCAACAAGCGGTTTCATGTAATTAAATGTAATGTATGCACATTTGCTGGATGTATTTTTAAATTTATACAGTTGTAAATCTCATGAATAAATAAAAAAAATCTTTTAAATTGTCTATCTTGTTTTAATAATATTTATCTCATAACCTCCCCATTATTTAGTATATTGATTTGCTTAAATTTTAATTAGTATGCACTTGTTAACAAACATTTTAATATCAGACTTGCCTACCATTTACCCAAAATACTTTCTTAATTTTATTTTGTCTTTAAATATTTATTCCTACTTTTCAAATCATGTATATACGTTTAGTGATTAATGAGAGGTTTCAGTTCGAAAGGTTCACCTTCAAGTTTTCACTAGAGTGCTTTGATTTTAATGATGATGATGAAGTATGTAAATAAGAATGTATGTTTTTAATTGTTATGACACTTTTATTCATTATTAAAAAAAAAATCTTTAATTTTTTACTATACAAAATCAGGTGAGTAGTTTCAGGAATACGAGCTGAAGAAGAATTGCTTCTTGGCCGTACGTTGTTTTAAAATTTATTGTTACTAATAGATTCGCGCAAGTAATTCACACGTACTGGTACCAGTAGGTATATTTCAAACAACAATTTTTTTTTTCAATGGCTATTTTTAGGATAGGGGAAAACTCCCTTCACATGAATCCAGCGTCGTTCTAAAGGTAGCACAGAATGATATTAATTCCTTGTAATATGATTGTTGGTTGTAATTCAACTATCTACACTATTGTGTTCAAGACAAGAATCTTGTTGTTTCTTTCCAATTTCTCTAAACCTGTTTCTGAGTTAGTTCCATGATTTCGTTACACTATTCAGCATTCATTCTTTTTTTTTGTTTTGTTTTTTATTCTAGCCTGCCTTTTAGTTCCCAACATTGCGGAATCACTTCCGCCTTCTCGATCTGTTAAATTACCTGGTGAAAGCGACTGTTGTTGAACTTGCTCCTCCTGTTCGGAACAGAAGCTGTTACCTCCAAATAACGACTGCTTAGAAAGCACCGCGGGAGAGAGCTTGGTCCAGATAACTAGCCGGGCGTACCTCCAAGGATTTGCAGTGCCTTCGCAATAGCCTTGCGGTGCAGTTTATTTCCTTCACTATATGAAGAAATATGAAATATCCATGATATTTTAGGAATTTCAAATATTCTATTGGAAAATTGACAACTCATGGTAAGTCAAAGTTTAGAAGTTCCGGTTGAGTTTTGGGGTTGAAAATTATACGAGTTTATCAAAGTACGTACCTAATTAGTCGACTAGTAGAAGTTATTATAAAATAATATTAAGTTTTATCATAAACTATAATATGACAATGTATTGTCAATAGTTGGATTTTGACGGCAATTTGACCAAAACAATTTTTTTTGTTATTAAATATTTCAAAACTGTAATTTGTTGACGATCAGGAAATGAAATGACATTACAGGAATAACGATGTCAGGCATGGGGAAAGACAGTACTCAGCAGCACCTCTTCCCTGACTTGTTTCAATTACATCGGAAATTCAATTGTGTAAGGAAGTAGATCTTTCATCCAGCGCCTTTTTAGTTTGCTCCTCATATTCATAGGTTTGTCAGCTGTAGCCACATCTTTTATTAAACTGTTGTTATGTCCGTTTAAATTTTTGTAAGATTCTTGTTAAAAGGACGTTATATATCGGTCAAATGTTGGTAGGTAGAGGCCGCCTTATAGAGTTTGTTAATTAGGTTTGAAGGTGCTTTTGTTATCAGAGGGTCATTCCATAGCAAATCAACCGAGGCCTGACCCAGAGTGTCTTGGTTTTCATAACAGTTTTATTATTTTTTTAATGCGTTGATATAAAGAAAATACAAATTTTAGATTTTTTGTACTTTTTGTACTTGTTTGAAAAACGATGCGATTTTAAAATAGTTTTGGGGCTATTTCTCAAGAAATATTTGACCTAGAAATCTGAAACCGATGTTATCTTTTATTAGTTGTTTATGTTCTTAGTTTTGAAATATGACATGACTATGTTCTAAATTTTTTTTTCTTCATAAATTTCATTTTTCTTAATACTGTGTTTATTAGTCTTTCTTCTTCGTCGTTTATTAGTCGTCATCTTTGTATTGCCGGGTTTAAGTTACTCATTTAAACCTGGTGACCCACTTAAACCCTTTCTATTCTATAGATCAGCCATCAGCAACTGGCCAAGGATTTGCATGTTTATTAAAATTTTTAGTGAGTAAAATATTTTTTTAATAGTATCCCGTTATTCTCTCTTCTATCATTAAATAATTATATAGTTCATAAGAATAGCTCTCTATACTTCACATATAGCTCTCACGGGTAAAACCCATTTATTCAGAGAATATTTCTGAAGTTGGGGACGGAATAAATCATTATATTCACGACGATAATCTAGAAATGTTTATTGGAATTTAATATTTTGTTGTTTTCTTTACTTTGATTAAAAACTGATATATTTTATTTTTTTTAGTTGCCAGAATTATCTTTGATTTTTCTCTATTGGAGTGTAATTAATTGCATTCTTGTTTTGTTGAATTTAAGTCATGTATAAGATTGTTTTTTCTAATAGCTCGTGTTATAATAATATTTTGAGGAGATTCCTTAAAAATGCGTGAGATCTAAAAGTTACAGATATTGATTAGAAGAGCAATACAACTTTTCAACAGTAATGCAACTTTTCAATGGTTTAATTTATTTAATTAAGATTTTTAAAAGACGCTAGATATGAATTTTAATTGTTTTTTCATGATGAGAATTTATTTACCTATTTTACTGTATTTTTTGTAATTTCTTAATAATCAGGAATATTAGTTCTTATTTTTGTAATGCAACTTTTCAATGGTTTAATTTATTTAATTAAGATTTTTAAAAGACGCTAGATATGAATTTTCATTGCTTTTTCATGACGAGAATTTATTTACCTATTTTACTGTATTTTTTGTAATTTCTTAAAAATCAGCAATATTAGGTCTTATTTCAAAAGAAAAAAAAATCATTTAGTATATTATGACGTCCATGCAGAGCAAAGGCAGAAAACAATATAAATTTGTGTTGTTGAAATCACTAGTTTTTTCTCAGTTCGTTGCGTAAATTGCCAACACTAGGTCATTCAACTAATATTTATCGACTTATGATCACCGAAAACGCTTTATTGAAATCGGCGATATCTTGTTAAAATAAATCCGGTATACGGAATGTTATGTTTTGGTCTATTCACTCACTGCTCCTTTGTGGTTGTACTTAACACTTACAAACGTCCTTGACATGTTTAGGAAAACTGGTTACTGCAGTTCAAAAGTTGTAATTCAGTAAAGGTGGTGGGGCGAATAACGTTTTATTCTTTGATGAGGGTTATAGGGACGAGTGGGGCTGAGAAGATAGGACGTGATGATAAGAATGCTCAGAAAGGTTCTTGTGAAATTTCAAAAATTTAGACAACTTTTTTTTCACGACCCCAAGAAAGTTTCTTTTAATTTTTTTCATTTAGGTTTATTTTGTATTTACGCGTCATTTTACTAAATAGACCACATTTTCATTTTGTCAAGTATTTGTTTCCAGGTTTTTATGATCAATTTTCTTTCCTACATAACTATTTAAGAATAATTTTTGCCTAGATATTAAAGCTATTGCCATTTAACACACCCTTATGGAGTTTAACTAAAGATCAGTGGAACCCTAAAACCTTTCCTACAGGCTTACAGACCAAGAAGCAATTAATTACGTAACAACAATAACCAGAGAAATTATTTCCTACCAGAGGCCTTTATTAATTTGTCACAGCTCCGCTTGATTATCGATCTTTAATAAACCGTACTCAATTAAAACTGTTTCAACCACGTTAGAAACTTCGTAGAGACTCCATCGCCATTCTGTTAAAGTAATGGGCCTTGATAAGATTTTAGTAATTATACTCAAGACTTTTGGTTGTACTCATCACTGAACCCAGTTGAAGTTAAATATATAACTTGATATTGTTGAAAATATCAAAAATTAATTAATTAAATTATCTGTGGTTTTAACAAATTAATTAAATTTGTCTGTTTAAACACATCTTTTAATCAACTAATTATTTATAATCCTAATTATTTATAATATATGACATCATTATTCACTTAACTAAATAAATTATACCACAGCTAGCAGATATGATGCTATGTCGAATATTTTAACTTGCCCATTTAGAATATTTTTAGAAGAAATACCAGCTGATTACTGTTCGGTTGAGATGCAGTAAAGTATTCGAGATCTTTGAGTGAATCAATTTTGAAAATCGATTACGTCAGTTCTTTGGGAATGACAGTTTTGTTGGGGGTTATATATTTTTTATAAAAATTGCAGATGTTTGCTTCAACGTTGGATGGAACCTCAAAATGTGAACTATTGCAGTTCAAATTTCACCAAAAATGCCCTCGATTTTGGTAGACTTGGTGATATTTCTATTTTTATTTTATCGATTTTAAGCGTTGGTGAACTTAAACAATAAAAAAAAGAGGAAAAGGTTTGAGATACAACACTCACGGCTTCTGAATCAATACTGCAATCGTCTGCAATAGCTCTAGCAATCGTTCTAGAAGCCTGTAGACAACAATAAATGCATCACTAGAAGGCAAAAGACCATGTGGGAGGTCAAAAAGCAGATGAATAGATTAAATTTACCAAAATACAACAGAGCTGCGTGTAGAAAACTGGAGAGAAATAGCCTCAGACAGACAGAGGTGGAGCAGGCGTGTTAAGGCGGCAAAAGATCTACATGGTCTGTAATTCCAACAGAGGAAAAACAAATTTTTTTTTATTGGAAATAATCAAAACATGCATTTTTCATCAAATACGCTGTGTAAAATTTGATTAATTGCATCTAGATACACTGATTGGTTTAGATATTTGACCAGAAATTTAAAAGCTCCATTTAAAAAAAATTATGCAATTGCATAAAAATACGGGTCTTGCTTATAACTATTATATATATTTTTCCTAAGCATGTCCCTAAGGTAATTTTGAAGAAAAAAAGAAACGAAACTATTTATTAAGTATTATATCATCTTCTAGAATTAAGCCTTATTATTTAATATTTTTTTAAGGATTATTAATGATGAATCATTGAAGCAAAATTTACTAGATTGGTACTTGTGATTCTTTTTTTTTTATTACAAGGCAGAATAGATGAAGCCAATTTATTGAACTCATTAAAGATAATAACCAGACTGGTTGAAGGCTGCTAGCTAAGTGGAACAGCTGGCAAGGTACAAGTTTCCTCTAAATGAGGATGTTGGAAGTAAGGCGGAGAGGAAGATTTCGTTCAGAACATACGTGCATTAGGGAGTGTGATAATACCAGCTTCCGATAGTATTATTATAAATAGATACATTTTTTATATATTATTCGATATTAGTATAAATTATTTATTTATTTATTTGTTTTTTATTGTTGCCTCTACCCTGCAGGGTCATTGGCAACACTTCCTATTTATATTCTATTGTAGAATTTTATTTTTTTTAAAAACTGTAAGGTTTTTTCCACGGCGTTTTCGTTGTCGCTGAGGTTTTCTTTTAGGCTCTGAGCCATATTGAGATTTTTCCTTACATTCTCAAATACTGGGCAGTCTTGAATGATGTGTTGGACAGTTCTTTGCACCTTACAGCTTTCGCAGGTCGGTGGGTCTAGTCCTCTTAGTAAGTAGGCATGTGAAAATTCGCAATGCCCAATTCGTAAGCGGCAGAGGACTGTCTCTTCTTTTCTAGATAGTCGGTTGCTAGTTTTCCATTTGGAACAGTGGCTTTTTATTCCTTTTAATTTGGTTTCTTTTTGTTGCCATACGTTCTGCCACATTACCCGCAATTTTTTTTTTATATCATGTATGAAATCTTCTATCGGGATTTCTTTGATTATAACTGTTGGATTTGTATCTAGCCTTCTCGCCATATTTGCTGCTTTGTCTGCCTGTTCATTTCCGACAATTCCGCAGTGTGAAGGAACCCACATGAATACTATTTCCTTTCCCTTTTCTGTCAGTTTCCACCAGATATTTTTAATAGATCTTGCCAGTGTAGTTGTTGGTGTTCTCTTTTCAATGGCCAGGATTGCGCTCTTTGAATCGGTTACCACGACCCATTTGTTACTCTCCGTTGAATCAATGTACGTCAAAGCTTCTCTAATAGCGATCATCTCTCCACTAAATACAGAGCAGATCTCCGGAAGTTTGAAGTACTTTTCTATTTGAGAGTTGACAATAGCACATCCTATTTCGTCGTTTACTTTTGAAGCATCAGTATAAATGATATTACATTTTTTATGCTTCTCCATTATTTCCAGAAATAGGATTTGTGCTTCGATAGGAAGTAGCGTATCTTTTCGAGAACCAGCCATCGAGTTCTCTATAACTGGCGAGGTATGGATCCAAGGGGGGATAATAATGTCCGGCACGTCCAAAAGAGATTCTAACTTTGATTCTGAGACATTTTCAAGAAATGTTTCTACGAAATGCTTTCCCCAGCTGTTATCTGATTCTTCCTGAAACAGTATTTTATTTAGTGTATGTTTTGGGCGTGTCTTAATTTTGAGACCGTACTTTAGGGTTAGATACAACCTTCTCAGATAGAGAGGAGGTTCATCTGCTTCAACATACAGGCTTTCTACTGGTGAGGTTGCCAATGCTCCAGTGCAGATTCTTAAAGCACAATTGTGTACAACATCTAACATCATTAAAGTTTTCTTTGATGCTGTACCGTAAACACTTGAGCCATAATCTAGTTTGCTTTTGATGGTTGTGCAATATATATTTAAGAGGCTTTTTCTATCCGCTCCCCAATTCGTATGGGATAGACTTTTGAGGAGGGCGATCCTTTTCAGACACTGTTCTTTAAGTATTTTTATGTGCAGTGTCCATCGAAGCGGTCGATCCAAGTGCATCCCTAGATATTTCAGATTATCAACAAATGTGATTCCGACACCTTTCATCTGTATTCTTGGATTGAATGTACAACCTCTTAGCCTGCAAAAGTGCATGGCTCTGGTTTTGTTAGCTGACAGTTTGAAACCACTCTCTGTCGACCATGATTCTATGTTGTCAAGGGCTTCTTGGATTTTCCATTCTATAAATTTAATGGATTTGCTTTGTACATAGAGCAATATGTCGTCTGCGTACATAATAAGTTTTGCTGGTCTAACAAAAACCCCTGCTATGTCGTTTATCGCGACCTGGAAGAGGGTTGCACTGAGTGGGGAGCCTTGGGGAGTACCATTCTCCGTCGTGTATACTGTAGATTCTGAAGAACCAACCCTAACAGTGAATGTTCTATGCTTGAGAAAATCCTTAATGTATTTCCACATCTTCCCTTCAATATTCCATCTTCTTAGCACGTCCAAGACTCGCCATCTCCACATGGTATCGTAAGCTTTTTCAATATCTAAGAATATAGCAATGAGATGTTGTTTCCTTTGAAAAGCTTCTTCCGCGTCCCATTTTAGTATTTGTATTGGGTCCATAGTGGAATGGTGTTCTCTAAAACCAAATTGGTTCGGCGTGAGGAGTTTTCTCTGTTTTATTATTTCAGCAAGTCTCTGGTTTACTAACTTTTCTTGAATTTTGCTTACACATGAAAGGAGTGAGATCGGACGAAAGTTTGATACAAGGGAGTTTTTTTCATTCTTCGGTATTGGTATGATTAGTGAGTGTCTCCAAATCTGCGGGAGATAACCGCGATCCCAAACTTGGTTATACAATTGCAGCAGGACCTGTTTTCCTTTATCAGGCAAGTTATATATCATTTCATAGGATATGCCGTCGCTGCCCACTGCTGACCCTTTTGGATGCTTTTGGAGTATATATTCCACTTCTTGTTTCCCAAATGGAGTATTATAGTTACTCTCATCTCCGTGGCATTCATTTGGTTCATCTTCCCAATTCGACAGTCCTTGAATGTTAGTGGAGGATACCTGATGGAAATGTTTTGCTAGTTCTTCAGCAATTTCGTCTGTAGCAGTAATTATTCTTTGGCCAATCCTTAAACCAGATAGCTTTGTCGGATTAGGAATTCCCCTTATGCTTCTAATTTTATTCCATAGTTCCTTTGTTGAAGTATAATGGTTTATTGAAGAAACAAAATCCCTCCACGATGCCCTTTTACTCTCTTTGATTGTCCTATTTGCTATGGCTCTTAATCTTTTAAACTCTATAGCATCGCGTAGAGTTCTGCTTTTTCTGTACTTATTGAGAGCACGTTTCTTGGATTTAACAGCTTCTTGACAATGTTTATTCCACCAGGGGACTGTTGTGCGAGTCGATATTTTTGACACAAATGGAATTGTTTCATGAGCAGCCTCTAGTATTGCTTGGTTAAAACTGCTAATATTAAGATCAATATTGTTTTGATCTTCATATACTTCTTCAAAGTAGTTTTTTACTTTTTCTTGGAACGCTGACCAATCAGCCTTCCGGTACTGCCAATGACGGTTCTTCCTTTGAGATATCTCACATCTCATCGTTAGGAGAATTGGGAAGTGATCGCTTCCGTAAAGGTGTTGCTTCGTTTTCCATCTAATTTTCGGTGCCAGCCCAACATCAGCGAAAGTGAGGTCGATTGAGGAAAACGTATTGCTTTTTGAGCAAAAATGTGTGTCTTCCCCCGTGTTCAGGAGAGTGATTATCGGGTCATTCTCTAAAACGCTTTTTATTTTTTTACCCCTATGTCCAAAATCAGCTAATTTTGAGCCCCAGGCTATATCATTAGCGTTGAAGTCACCCAATAAGAGGTAGGGTCTGGGTAGTTGTTCAACAATTAGCTGAATGTCGTTGGGTGTGAACGGTTCCGCTGGTGGGATATAAATGTTACAAATGGTAATTGGTTTATTCTGATAGATTCTGATAGCTAATGCTTCTAAATGTGTGTTTAGAGGTATTTCCTCAACAAATATATCATTTCTTACAAATGTTCCCACTCCTCCCCAAGACTTTAAGGATCCTTTTCTATCGTTTCGGTAAACATTATACTCTTTTATTCTTACTGTTTGGGTTTCATTAAAGTGAGTTTCTTGAAGGCAGAAACATATTGGATTCTCTTCTTCAATCAACTTCTTTAAATATTCTATGTGACGGAAGAATCCGTTACAATTCCACTGGATTATTGTGTTCATTTAGATTTGGAGAATTTTGCTTTTTTTCTAGGTTGCTACATTTACCATGTGATATCTCTAAAAGTTCATTGTTGCAACTTGTTGGGTTCTTCATGTATTGTTCGCTAAGATATTTGATGAGTTTAGATATTCTCATCTTTATTCCTCTATGTGTGGTTAAGTCCCTCACATCTGAAAGCAGTTGCTTCAAGCCATTTACGTCATTTGTAAATTGTATTACGATATCGTTAGCGTTTACTTGGTTTTCTCCCTGAGTCATGTCCAATAGTAAGCATAGTTTCTCAAAAGTTAGGGGATAAGTGCGTTTTTTCTGTGTGATTTTGTTTCTGATTGGTTCAAGTATGTACGTAGAAGGGTATTTGTTTTTTTGTGTTTTGCAATTAGAATCTTCTTTGTTTTTTTGTCCATTCGAAGTGGCAGCGGTCCCAGCTTGTAAACATTGTTGTTTTTTACTGCCCCTATTGTTAAGGAGAATATTTGTCTTGGTTTTTGGAACTTTGCTAAGGGGAACTATGTTTACATTGTTCTGTTGCTGGTTTTGATCGTCGTTCTGTGGACTTCTTTCGACAGTGAAACCGTGGGTCAGTGTTTTCTCGTCGTTGGGTCTATTGGGAAGTACGGTGTCTAAGCCTTCGTCAATAGTGGCCTGTCCATTACTACTTGTCTGGTCGTTCTCTGGAATGGGTTTAATTATCAAGGTATCGATACTAACTGGTGTTGTGAGTATGTTTGAAGTTGGTCCAAATGCAGTTGGGAGATGTGTTTTCCCGATAGCTATCGAATTTCCTCCCTCGGGCATCTCTCTTTGCAGGCAGTTTGCTGCAAAGTGTCCGGGTTTTTTACAAATATAACAAACTAAGATGTCTTCCGCGAGATAAATCCGATTACTGACACCCTGATACGGAAATGTTAGCGAGTTGCTCAACTTACCTACATCTTCGGCTGCTATAAACACTTGTCGTCGAAAAGTCATTATATGACTAAGACTTTTTTCCTTGTACCCGATAGGCATAAAGGTTATTGGGGATAATAACCTAATCCCAAGTTTCTGAATTTCGAGCTCTAAAACTGTTTGTGGTACACTAGGGCAAATATTGGAAATAATTATACGCTTTCCTGGATCAACTAATCGCTTGATAGGTATTGTATTATCTCCTACCTTCATATAACTGTGACTCGCAAGAAGCAAATCGACCTGATCTTTGCTACCTAAATGGAAGCAGAATCTGTTTCCAGATATTCGAGAAGCATACTTAATGTGAACGGGATTTATTAACTCAGCTAATGCTTCTATGTATTGCTTCTGTTTAATCCCTTTAATAGTAGGAACGATAATGGCATACTCACGATGCGAACATTGCAGATGGGACGCTATTCGAGCATACGTTGCCCGGTCTGGTTCTTGGGCATTACACTTCACGGTTTTGTTTGAGGCATTCAGTGTACTCATTTGAGAGTATTGGTAGTATAAATTAATCTAAGCATTTTCAGATAATACTTTAGTGAGAATAATATTTTTTTTACTCACACTTTATATTTATTTATTTGTTCTCCCACACCTCGCCTTTTCGGGTATATATGATTTTCAAGGGAGAAGGCGGGTGATTAATACCAGAGTTAAAAGCCCCTCTACCGGAACTCGAACTCATAACCTTTAGTTAATCACTTTTCTGCGCAATGCGTATTTTGTACGCGCACTAACCCGCTCGGCTTCCTTACCTCCTCTCCGCTCACAGCTGTCAGAAATACTAACAATCTGTGAGTACGCTTTCGGGAAATATACTAATACTAAGACAATTGATTTCACAATCAATGAGCTTCCGCCAGGATCAAAAACATATTATGATTGAATCGATTCTTTCAGATATAGCACATGCGTAATTTTTATCAGTTTCAAGTTGAGCCTTGTTCTACAGGCCTAGCTCATGGACTTACCTTTAATTTCCATAGTACATTGCCATAGTGAAATGGCTGATTGTTTTCAATATAGATTTTTATTTATTTATTTTTTCTACGAACCGGCCAGCAAGGACCACACGAATATCATTTTCGTTTCCTCTTCACTCCCTCAGCCTTCCTCTTACTCCAATACTCTCTTGGACTGTTCCTTAGTCCATTTTCTTCCTCGTCTCTCCCTCCCAACTACAAGAACCTAACCCCTTTTAGTTTTTCTCTAAAAAGCTCTCTATCCAAGCAATCTTTATCCGCAATTTTTAGCCTGTCTAGTTCCTCTTTTATTTGTTTTACATATCCCCCCATATTTTTATAGCTGTAAACTTTGTCAAAAATTCTCTTGTTCAGTCTTTCACTATTAATTATGACCATGTGTTCGTAGAACCTCAGTCTTCTGGTCCTGACGGCTGTTTCCAAATTTTCGTATATTTCTTTAATGGATTTTAGCCTGTATCCCTCTTGAGTTACCTTGGGTCCAATCCCGTGAATCCTCCTCTCAATCTTCAGGATATTCTCTACACTCGGAAGGCTGACTGTTTCATATCATGTAATATTACAGGTTTTGTTACTGTACATTTTATTATTATTTTTGCATTTGAGGATAAGTTTTTTTTGTTGTTAACATTCCTGGTGGTGAAGTTCAGTCTTTCCAGTTTGTTTATTCTTCCTTCTATTGATGCCTTATCCGTTCCGTTGCTACATATAATCTCCCCTAGGTATTTAAATTTTTTTTTCACTTTTATTTTCCCATATTTTGTGTACAATATTTTCTTGGCCAAGTTAGAATCTGTTGTCATAACTTCTGTTTTTTCACAAGAGATATGTAGTCCCGTTTTCTCGGATATTTCTTTCAGGGTGTTTACCTGTTTTATGGCTTCCTCTTCTATCCCTGCTAGTAGGGCTAGATCATCTGCAAAGCCCAGCATTTTATTATCACATTGTCTTTCTTTGTTCTTATTACTGCACCTACCTCGTCGTTTAGCCAGAGTATTGTCATAATTTTCTTCTACACTGCATTAAAAAGCATCGGTGACAGGACGTCGCCTAGCCTAAGCCCCGTGTTTATTTTAAATGGTTCACTTATTAGTCCCTGAATTTTTTTTTTTTTGAAATGTTGTTGGTCAGTGTCAATTTTATCAATCTTATTGTTTTTTGGCCTACGCCGTATTCCCTTAGAACTTGGAGCAATATATCTCTCTCTATCGAATCATAGGCCTTTTTGAAGTCTAAGAAGGAGATGCAGAGATTTTTCTGGGGTCTAGCTCTGTAATATTTTATGGTCAGTTTTAGGCTAGGTATTTGCTCCTGGCAGGATCTTCCCCTCCTAAAGCCTCCCTGGTATTCCCTTATCTTCCGATCTATTTGCGGATCTAATTTATTGATTAGGATTCTAGAGAATATTTTATATGTTACTGGTAGTAGCGAGATTCCCCTATAGTTGTTTACGTTCACTTTCTCCCCTTTTTTTACGTAGTGGGTGTATTAAGGCATTAATACACCCCTTATTTTATTTAGATACAATCTAGGGTGCCATATACGACAAGAAAGGTAAGTGGTTCCGTGCTTTTGTCACATAATTTAAATTGGTTTATAAAGGTTATTGTTCTTCAAAATGTATACCAACTTATAATAAGATGTCCAAATTTTATTAAGATTCTGATTTTCGTGTTCTAAGGCTTGGTGGGTAGCTCCGGGAGCTTATTGAAATTCTTGAAGAACACAAGCGCTGACAATTTTCTAGTATGTGGTTGATCGTCAACAGTATGCTGCATCTTGGAGAAGAATTCCCTTTAAGATTCCCATGGTTCAGTTTAATGTATCCTATTCTGAGTCTAGAAATTATAGCCAGTTCCCGACGGTACCCTAATATCGGAGGCAGTGCTATTTCGGAGGTAGTGTGTCTTCATAAATTTTCTTCGTTTTGTTAAATATGTTACAAGAAACTCAAAAAAAAAAATAAACAAGTAAAACATCAAAGAAGCTTGAACCCTATAATTTTGTATAATGTTTTATAAAAAACTTTACTATTTTATTTTGAGAGCATGTAAAATATTTATTAATTTACTAAATTGAAGTTGAGGCAGCATGGAAAAAAATACATGCTATAAGGAAATTTTCCTCGTTTATATTTTTCTAAATTTTTATAAACTTTAGATAATTGAATATATTTGAGTTATAGTACATTATTGTGAAATCTTTTGTAGTTTGTTCATATGAGATAATTAACTGTTGGCATGTGGCGTTAGTTGTGCAAGTTAATGTTGGCACGTTCCAGAGATCTTTGGTTATAGTCCTGAAAGTTTTTGACCGAAAAGTTTGTGGTTTACTTATGTGTCTTTGGCTGCCCCGTATATCTTTGATGCCTAGATCTGTCCACACGGGCTTAAGTAAGTATAAGCGTTAAAGTTTTGTCTAAGAATAAGAAAAACATTCTATCTGCATAACATGATAAAAAAAAGTCGCTTAAGGTCAATTTTATTCTATTTAAGTTACTCGGTCGATTGTTCTACTAGTTCCGTTACATAATAACTTTTCTAGAATTTTTTTTTACCACATATCTGTTGTATATTTTTTGGCATTTTTATACTTCTGTTTGTTACATGAATATTCACCTGTTGAATTTCCATCTTTGAAATGTGATTATCAGAAGGTTGTCGAAAAATATTCATAACTTCCAGAAAGTTTCATGAACTTGATTGATAGAACTCTTGGGCTTTGGAATGGACCTTATGGCCATGGAGAATAAGAACTTGGGAAGAGCGTTGACTCTAGAGAAATGGAAGATCAGGGGGGGGGGGGAGGGTGAGAGGGAGACCGTACCGGTTCTGTGAAGGCATCCGAGACCACAACTGTATTCTAGTTGATGGTTTCTCTTCAAATAGCTCCTTAGTATTTATCCATCTCTTTTTTGATGAATATATTTTTAGAGAAATCTATGTATTAGTTATAAAATGAAAACATATGACTTACTTATAAAATATAATTTGAAAAACAATTCTTTTATTCAACTTTATTGATTAATTTATGAACAACTTATCTAGAGATTCCTCTAACTGTATATAAAAATAACATGTTACTTCTTTTAATGTTGTCTTTTCCTGTTTTGGGTAGAATTTTTTTTTTTTTTTTGAAACTTTATTCTCGCGACGCCACGCACTTAGCATAATTTATTATATATTTGGTTTTTATACCATTTGATTGTCTCCTATTTTATGTATTAAATTACATATATATGTCGTCTTAAAGGGGCACAAAATCTTAAACCAACTTGCCACAAACGATTACGAATGGTTTGTGTTGGTATGGACTTTGGTTGAACATTTAATACTCCATTTAGGCTCTGTCGAGCACTATGAAAAGAGTTGCTTATTGCAGAAATACCAACATTTCTTTTGTTCCTTGTTGCCGCAATGTGCTGAGACACTAACTATTGGTACTTACGGTTTTTCTGAATCTGGTTAAAGCACGGGAAACCACAATCTGGCAGACAGAAATGGACACTGAGTACTGAGTACCAAGTATTTTACTCAAATACTGATCTTTTCAGAGTGCCAAATAATTTAATTACTACTTCAGTTGATGTCAAACGATTAACTGAAGTAGTAATTGGATTCCCAATATTGATACAATTTGAGTAAAATACTTGGTACTCGGTACTCAGAGTAGCATTTGGCCATCTCTGCTTGCTTGCTTCGATCGCTCATTCTCATGATAATTCAGTTTCAATGTGTCTTTCCTTCGTTAAACAGAATATTACTGATTTAAAAAGTGAAAAGTCTAAAAAAAATGTCGGTTTACAAAATTAGAATTCTTCATGTTTATTATCTTTTAGTTAATAATTTATTAAAAATAAAGAATACTTGTTATTAAATTGTTATGAACCTCGTTATAATTTTATGTAATTTTTTAGTTAAAAGTTTATTAATTAAGAAAATAAAAAGATTAATTTTTTTTTATGTTTTAGCATCATTGTTGTGTACTTACTTAGACTCATGTTTAACCTACGTTAGACTTACGTTGTGTTAATCTAAAAATAATAATATTTTAAAGAAGAAACCTCTACTACTGCATTCATAACCTATTTCTTGGACAATGGTTGTGAAATGCGTTAAGTAATTTTTTGATCGAAACCACATTCAACAGTCAGTTTCTCCAAAAAATTCCAGATTTAATTCCCATTTTATATACACTGGGTGTGCCCCAGGAGGGTTTCTCGATTTATCATCGCCTGATGAAATAGAATAAACGATTGCCTATCAAAAGCCGAACTAGAATCCGATACTCACAGGATATGAGCAATGCGCCTTACTCACTACCCCAATTCTACAAATTTAATATGTTTCATTTTAGATTGGATTTAAGTACAGAAATGAATAAAAATAGGTTTTTATACACCCAAAAATAAAATGTAATATTCTAGAAATTTATTCTAGTTGATATTTGAGATGCTAAAAGCTAAATATTGCCCTTCTTCCAGATACTCGTGGAAGGTGTATTACACGGTGGGCCAGGCCACCTTACCGTGCACCCTCCCCCCCACATCCCTATAAATTGCATATCGTTGTGTTCCTTGTAACAATTTATTAAAAAAAAGCCAATGTTCCCACAAAAAAAAGTGAACGCACTGCCCCAAAATGGCGTCCAAAGATGGCGGATTGACGACTTTGACTTTAGTTAGTTTTTCGGTCACTGAGAATCAGCATTAAGCTTAATTTCCTCATAGTTGGTCTTTTATTAAAGCTGAATAGTTATAGAATAATAAAACATGAAGAAATATTAAAAAATAATTGGCTAAGGCTATGAAAAACACCAGTAAAGTCAATTTTTTTAACAAAAAAATTTTCAAGTTACAAATCAAGCGTCGTTTGTAATTAAACAGCCTACAATAACGCAAAACGTGCTGAAATAAACCATCTGGAGAATATATTTCTCTTTCTGAAACGCTGATTATTTTTTACAAATGTTCAAGCAGTTCTGTAAAAAATGCACTTATGCGGCAGAAAAGCGGTACTGGCGTGGGTGCCTACAGGCCTCTACCACACCATTCAGTGCCCATAAATGGCTTAGTTATAGTGATATAATAACATTTTTGGTACATTATATTGGTTTTATTAACGAACAAATATTAATGCAATAATTTTATAGTAAAAAAAAAAAAAATTTATTATTATTTTTTTAAAATTTTAACCTCCTTTATTCTATACGTAGGTCGTTTAAGAATACCTCAATTGTAAAAATGATATAATTATAATAATAAAACTTAATTAAAAAATATTTAGCTAAATATCTTGATTTTTTTTTATTTAACGTTTGCAATTTAACACTGTGTTTTGAATATTTACTGATTCTTAGAAGTAATTAAAATTTTTATATACTTCCCAGGAAATGAGTCATATTCATACCTTTTTTATAAACTAAAATAATATATACCTAATCTGAACTATATATAATGAATAGCTACCGGGTTGTTTAGTAAAACTCATATATCACTAATTAAAAAATTAATTTTTATTTCCTTTATTTTGTGCAGAAGTTGGACTATATCATAAATAAATAGGAAATTTTAATATTGAATGAATTATTCTCTATGCACAAAGAAAGATATAAAGGGTGACCCTATAAGTTCTTCTATAAACCAAAACTGATTGTTTGGATTTGATCTCAAATTGAGGAAAAACGTGAACTTAAACGAGAAAATTGGAAAAAATACATTAAGTGAACGAGAAAGGAAGTGCCAAAACCTCGGAATAGATAAAAAGGACCAGTTATATCCATTATATAGCTAAATGAATGTATAGTAGATAGATGAACAGAATATTTCAAGATGCTGCTAAAACGGAATCAATTGCAGTTTGGATGATATTAAGTGGACGATGTAGGTTTATTATGGTGAAAACCACTTTATTTTCGATTGCTGAAGGTGCACCTCGGGACTATATTAACTTTGAAGATGAATATAGAGATGTATATCGAGAAAGTTATAGCTCATAGCTTTCCTTCTGTTTAGTGGATTTTCAAAAGATTTTTTAAGGTATCTTATATTAGTTGTAGCTCGCTATTCTTCTCGTTATTCTTGAATTGTTCGGAATTTGTACCATATCATAAAAAAATAGGAAATTTTAATATTGAATGTATTATTCTCTCTGCACAAAGAAAGATGGAAAGGGCGAAACCGAACTGCTTTGACAGTTTTGCGCGTACATAGGCAACAAGCATATTAGAAAATAATATGAAAGGACTGTGGTTTTTACCTTTACAAGAAAGGAGATACTAGGAAATGTAATACCCATCAAGACCCATTCCTGTTTAGTGTATCAAACAAATTATACACAAGAATCGTAGAAGCTGGAATAAGAAATATTGTCGATTGCCAGAGTGATATGGATTGAGAAACTCAAGTTGCACATTGGAAGAGAAGTTGAAAATTGGGACTGTCTTCACTTTAAGGCAGGTTATAGAGAAGTCCACATAAAAAGAAAAATAGCTCTCTATCTGCTCAGTGCCTCACACTTTGGATTATGCTAATATCTAACTGTCTATTAGAAAAACTCGTTTTCCTTTTAGATCCCTTAAAAAATCTTTTGAAAATCCACTAAACAGAAGGAAAGCTATGAGCTATAACTTTCTCGATATACATCTCTATATTCATCTTCAAAGTTAATATAGTCCCGAGGTGCACCTTCAGCAATCGAAAATAAAGTGGTTTTCACCATAATAAACCTACATCGTCCACTTAATATCATCCAAACTGCAATTGATCCCGTTTTAGCAGCATCTTGAAATATTCTGTTCATCTAACTACTATACATTCATTTAGCTATATAATGGATATAACTGGTCCTTTTTATCTATTCCGAGGTTTTGGCACTTCCTTTCTCGTTCGCTTAATGTATTTTTCCAATTTTCTCGTTTAAGTTCACGTTTTTCCTCATTTTGAGATCAAATCCAAACAATCAGTTTTGGTTTATAGAAGAACTTATAGGGTCACCCTTTATATCTTTCTTTGTGCATAGAGAATAATTCATTCAATATTAAAATTTCCTATTTATTTATGATATAGTCCAACTTCTGCACAAAATAAAGGAAATAAAAATTAATTTTTTAATTAGTGATATATGAGTTTTACTAAACAACCCGGTAGCTATTCATTATATATAGTTCAGATTAGGTATATATTATTTTAGTTTATAAAAAAGGTATGAATATGACTCATTTCCTGGGAAGTATATAAAAATTTTAATTACTT
The DNA here is from genome assembly GCA_928085145.1 of Nezara viridula. Lineage (NCBI taxonomy): Eukaryota > Metazoa > Arthropoda > Insecta > Hemiptera > Pentatomidae > Nezara > Nezara viridula. Next base: position 95,659,536 of record OV725077.1, read on the forward strand.
CTAAGAATCAGTAAATATTCAAAACACAGTGTTAAATTGCAAACGTTAAATAAAAAAAAATCAAGATATTTAGCTAAATATTTTTTAATTAAGTTTTATTATTATAATTATATCATTTTTACAATTGAGGTATTCTTAAACGACCTACGTATAGAATAAAGGAGGTTAAAATTTTAAAAAAATAATAATAAATTTTTTTTTTTTTACTATAAAATTATTGCATTAATATTTGTTCGTTAATAAAACCAATATAATGTACCAAAAATGTTATTATATCACTATAACTAAGCCATTTATGGGCACTGAATGGTGTGGTAGAGGCCTGTAGGCACCCACGCCAGTACCGCTTTTCTGCCGCATAAGTGCATTTTTTACGGAACTGCTTAAACATTTGTAAAAAATAATCAGCGTTTCAGAAAGAGAAATATATTCTCCAGATGGTTTATTTCAGCACGTTTTGCGTTATTGTAGGCTGTTTAATTACAAACGACGCTTGATTTGTAACTTGAAAATTTTTTTGTTACAAAAATTGACTTTACTGGTGTTTTTCATAGCCTTAGCCAATTATTTTTTAATATTTCTTCATGTTTTATTATTCTATAACTATTCAGCTTTAATAAAAGACCAACTATGAGGAAATTAAGCTTAATGCTGATTCTCAGTGACCAAAAAACTAACTAAAGTCAAAGTCGTCAATCCGCCATCTTTGGACGCCATTTTGGGGCAGTGCGTTCACTTTTTTTTGTGGGAACATTGGCTTTTTTTTAATAAATTGTTACAAGGAACACAACGATATGCAATTTATAAGGATGTGGGGGGGGGGGTGCACGGTAAGGGGGTCTGGCCCACAGACTATATGGTCTTAGAGTGGGCAGATACCCTTCAGGTGCTTAGCCTTGAGAGTGAACAGGATCGGACACAGGAGAGTGAACATCCTGCCGTCGTCGAACATTCACGTAGCAGATTTTTTTTTTACTGTCACTTCAAGATGTCATTATCTCCTATCAGAATAATCATATTAAGAAAATATTTCAGTTTGATGATATCGGTCTTTTATTCCTCTCATTATCATCTTAATGTGTTCAAAACGTCATTTTCATTTGTAGACATATTTAATTTAATTTTTTTGTTTCATTTATTCATTATCAGTTCAATCATATCTAAATAAAATATATTCTTGTAGGATTTAATGTAGTGAATGTCTTATAAAAGTTTTAACTTGATATGTAAAAATCAAAGTGAATCCCCGCCAATTTGGCTGAATACTAATAATCAGTTATCAATGATGATAACATCTTCAAAAAAATAAAATAAAAGTAAATTTGACAAGTTTAATAATCTTCATTTATCGTTCACTGACAAATATTTTGGCAAACTGATTCGGAGAACATGTCCGTTAAACCTTGATTTCTGAGATGTTGGAAAAATGTAGACATTTTTATAAAAAAAATGTAGACTTTTCCAACATCTCAGAAATCAAGGTTTAACGGACATGTTCTCCGAATCGGTTTGCCAAAATATTTGTCAGTGAACTATAAATGAAGATTATTAAACTTGTCAAATTTACTTTTATTTTATTTTTTTGAAGATGTTATCATCATTGATAACTGATTATTAGTATTCAGCCAAATTGGCAGGGATTCACTTTGATTTTTACATATCATGTTAAAACTTTTATAAGACTTTCATTACATTAAATCCTACAAGAATATATTTTATTTAGATATGATTAATATCATACGACTCTATTTCGTGGGTTTAATTCTCGTTGAGCGATTTTTGTGCAATTATAGGTTGAGAAATATATAATTATGTTTTAAGATTTAAAAAGGACCAAAGAACTTGCCGAGATATCCTCCGTATATAAGGGACTTTATCACAGCAAAGAGGTGCTCTTCTCTTTAAGAGATTAAGTAAGGTATGGCAGACTAACAGACTTCCCTCAAATTAACGAACATTTAACAGACTGAATAATGAACTAAAACGACTTATACACAAATTCAATGCGACAAACTATGATGCTTACTTGAACAGCCTATCGACTGACGATGGAAGTTTGTGGAATCATACCAAGAATTTGTTAAAACATCGGGAGGTGTCCGTAACCTTGCGAAAAGAGGATGGTTCATGAGCTTTGTCAGATAGGGAAAAATCTGAATTATTTGTTGACCATCTATCATCTCTATTTATACCATTTACTGACTTTACGAACATGAAACCTTAGTACTAAATACTCTAGATATACCACTACCGTTGACACTATCACCCCATACAAATAACCCCCCCATCAGAACCTTTACCTTTTTCCAGGGATGTCCCACTAGGCTCCTCTTTATCTCCCACCCTTTTTTCCATCTACATCAATGACCTTTCATCCTCTATCCTTCACTGTCAACACCATCTGTACGCCGATGACGTCCAGATTTACCTCTTCTTCAATCCAACCGAATCCTCTGGCGCCATCCAAAAATTACAGGATGATATAAATGCAATATGTGTCTGGGCAAATCACAATGGGATTACTCTAAACGCCAATAAGACGAAAGCCATTCTGATCGGATCTCCCTCACTCCTCAAATCCATACAGATACCCAATCTTTTCCTGAACAATTCACCTATCTCATTCCATACTTCCGAAAAGAACCTTGGTGTTACATTCGATCAAACCCTCTCCTGGAAACCACACATCTCCCAAATTTCCCGTCGTACTGGTTCTACCCTGAAACAGTTTAATCGTCTCCGCTATCTCCTTCCATATAAATCCCGTCAACTCCTGGTTTCCTCCCTTGTGTTCCCCCACTTCGACCATAGCTGTCTGGTGTACGGCGGACACTCGGGAGAATTCGAGGCCGGACTTAAACGCCTAATGAACTGCGCAATACGTTTTGTTTTCGGAACTCAAGAGATACGCATATAACCCAGTATTACACCAAGTTGAAGTGGCTCTATCCATCCAACCGCCGTATGTACTTCCTTGCCACTTTTCTATACCAAGTCATCAGAACTCAGCTGCCTTCCTATATTTTTCACAACCTACAATTCAAATATTCCATTCAATCCCGTCTCACTAGATCTCGTACCTCCGACCTCTATCCACCTCCCCACCGAACTGCAGCGTTTGACAAATCCTTTATAATTCAAGCCGTCTCCTTCTGGAATACCATCCCTCCCGATATCCTACATGTACAATCAGTTTCCTCATTTAAATCTCTCCTTTTTAACCACCTACTCCTTTCCCAACCCGATTGATCATGAAATGTAGTAAGAGAACTTTTAAAGTTCCCCCAGAAATTATTTTCTTTACTTTTATTTTTATACAATTTTATATAATGCTATTTTATTTTACTATACAGTTTGTATTCTACATATCAGAAAGTTTTTAGCGTAATAGTTATATTTTTTGTTTTATTATTTTTTCAAAATCTTAATCTTAATAATAAATGTAAATAATTAATTTTATGTATGGCCACACAGGCATTTATTCTGTATCTGTAATTTGTCCTAAAGGGACAACAGTCCCAGGATAATAAAAAAATATTTTCATTTCATTTTCATTTCATTTCATTTACCACCTTTTCATTTCATTTACCATCTCGTTCACTCCTCCACAAGTTGCACAACAATTACCTAAAAGAAAAGCCCCAGGTTATGACTTAATAACTGCCGATGCGCTCCAACAAATGCCCAGAAAAGCACTAGTGTTCTTTACAACAATATAAAACTGTATGCTAAGGATAACTAAATTCCCACCACAATGGAAATATTCACATATAAAAATGATAAACAAAAGAGGCAAAAGACATTTTCAATCTTACATCCTCCCAACCTATCAGCCTCCTTTCATTATGTTCCGAAGTATTCGAAAAATTAATATACAAAACATTGGTTGATATGCTAACGGACCAAAACATAATTCCTGATTATCAATTCGGCTTTCGTACATTTGATTCAGCTACTCACCAATTGCAAAGAGTTACTGATTATATTGCTGGAGCACTAGAGCAAAAACAATATGCAACCGGCGTGTTTCTGGATGTTGCCCAGGCATTCGATAAAGTCTGGCACCAGGGACTTCTCTTAAAACGTAAAACTATACAACCTCATACATAATATCTAATTTTTCAGTCTTTCCTTTTCGACAGATTTTTCTCTGTCCGACAGAGCTTAGAAATTTCCTCAATTCGACTAGTGCCGGCAGGAGTACCTCAGGGATCAACAATTGGCTCCTTTACTCTACATTATATATATACGTATGACATTCCTACCACCTCCATGAGTGCTACAACAATTTTAACAAAAAATCACGACTCCAGACTAGACTAACTGAATTTACAAAATCATTTACTGACTTTACAAAATTGGTACTCACTTTGGAAAATAAGATTAAATCATAAAAAGTCACAACATATAACAATTTACACTTCGACGAGATTTTTTTTTTTTTTTTTTTCCTAGCCCCAATAGATATGAATTATTACAAAATGTTTGCTTGTTTGGCTTTTTCCTGAATCTGAGATTCATTTTAAAGCCTTTTTGTGATATATATTTTTTATGATCTTTTTGTTAATCTTTAGATTAACATTTTTGGGAGTAAGAAGACGTTGGGGCACGTCTTCGTTATGAGTTTTTAGAAACATAAAACTAAAACTAACCTAAACCTAAAACTAATATTATAAATTATAACTAAATCTAATATTTACATTATTTACACTAAAGGGATCTCCTAAGCCTCCCATTTCCCTCCACATGTGGAGGGGACAGGATTGGTTCGGAGATCACCTGGCAAATTGTAAATAATGTATGTTTTATATAAGGTGTTTGTTTTCTTTTATTTCTATTTTTATTTACTTATGTGTATATATATTATTTTTTTTTCTTTACTCTTTTGTTCTTTCTTCTTATTCTTTTGTTATTACTTTATTTATTTATATTTTTGTATATACGGTGTGAATGCAATATCTGAACTCTATTATAAGTGTCCTTAACTGTGACAAATTGTAATATTTCTGAATAAAGTGTTTTTTTAATAATAAAAAAAAAAAAAAAAAAAAAAAAATTTACACTAAAGCGTCCATATCGCTTCTCTCCTGGAATGTCATCTGCCATCTTACTGGCGGTGGTGCAGGTGTTAATGTACTAAACAGTGGATTCGGTAGATATTTTAGTGAGTCCAGGAATTTAATATGCCTCCTCCTTATAAATTCCGGGACTGTTGGAATATCTAGTATGCGGTGGAGCTCTGGTGGTTTCTCTTTCTTCCACACCGTTGTTTTCACTATCTTTCTTAGCATCGTATTCTGGAAGTTCTGGAGGTGACGATACGTAAATTCGGTAAGATGTGTGAACAGCGGTGCTCCGTAGAGTAGTGCTGGTCTTAGTATTGCTTTATACACCTGCAGTTTGAGGCGCAGTGAGAGAGCTGAGGATGTCAGAAGATGGTGCAATCGGTAGGTTTTTCTCCTAATCGATCTTGTCTTCTTGTGTATGTGTGTAGTGAAGTGTAGGTGCCGGTCCAGAGTGATGCCCAGGTATACAATTGAGTTGGATGGTGTGATATCTTTGTTTGCCACTCGGAGGTTTCTCGGTAGTCTATTCTTTTTCTCCTTCTGATGAGAGAACACTACACAGTCTGTTTTAGCTGGATTCACCTGAATGTTGAGGTTTTCCAGTTGTCGAACAATCTCATCACAGGTGTTTTCGGCCTGTTGTAGTGCTGTCTTGGGGTTTACACTGCGACTGTAGATGGCGATATCATCTGCGTACGCAGCAACGGTGGCTGTTTTGTAGTTCTTGCCTACTACATCCGCTGTATAAATTGAGAACAGTACTGGCGACAGGACTGCTCCTTGTGGCACACCAAACGTCCGGCGAATGGTGTTGGAATACTCATCATGTACTCGCACCGATAGACTCCTATTTTGGAGGAAGGAGGCAGTGATTGTGTAGCTGCTCTGGGCACTCGAGATCTATGAGTTTATGGCATAGAATGCCATGAGACACAGAGTCGAATGCCTTTGTGCAGTCAATTGAAATCATGGCTGTTGCCTCGTTCCTGTTAAAATTGGTGTTTACCTCATGCTGTAGTTTCATGAGATGGTGTTCTGTGCTAAATTAGGCTTGAAAACCGGTTTGTTCGTAAGGAATTACGGAGTGTTCATCACAGAATTCCCGAAGGTAATTCAGAATGATCTTTTCGTAAACCTTAGCGAGGTGCTGCAGCAAACTTATGGGTCTGTAGTGGTCTGGTTTGTCTCCCGGTTTAGCCGGCTTGAGGAGTGGAAACAGGATAGCATGCTTCCATTTCTCGGGGAAGTATCTCAGCCTCAAGCACGAGTTGTACAAGTTCGTGAGATGAGCAATTCCTTTGCGTGGCAGTTGTTTAAGGAGAACTGTCTGTATTCCTTCATGACCAGGAGCCCGGTTTCCATGAGATCTCCTAAGTATGGCTTTAAGTTGTTTCGGGCTGACGAACATGTAGTTGTCCTCTCTGGTCATATCGGGAATCGAGAACTGATTTCCTGTCCGTTCTATGATGTCTTGGTTAAAGTATTGCACCAAAACTTCGGCTTGCTCGGCATGGGTCAGAAGGCGGTCTCCGTCGTGCAGGCGCACACCTGAGCTTTTCTTCGTCGCTGCCTTGGTGAGTTTCCTCTACTTCCTATAGTCCCCGTGGGTTGCCTCAAGGGCTGATGCCACGTCGCTGTTCTCCATTGTCGCATCAGATTCTTGATTTGGGTGGTGAGTGAGTTTAGGGCCTTCTTGATGTTCTAGTCTCTGGAACCATAATACCTGTTCTTCAAGGTGCGCCTGCTCTTTATGAGTGCCATGACGTGTGGTTGGGGTGACTGTAGCTGAGGTGGTTGTGGGTAGTAGGTAGGTGGGGATAGCCTTCTGCGCAGACTCCAGTATGGCTGTAGTGAGGAATATAATGTATGTATTTATCTCTTCTTCAGTTTTCAGCGGTTGGATGGACTGCAGTCTATGGCATATTTCTTCTTTGTAACGACTCCAATCCGCCTCCTGGTAATTGAATTTCTTTTGCGCTGTCACCGGTTTTCTTCCCTGGACTTCATATACCACCGGGCGGTGGTCCGACGTGATAAAATCGGTGACAGTGCAACCTGTGATACGATGGGGCTGTCTGGTGAGTAGGAGGTCGATGGTGGATGTGGAGCCGTTTCCATCGTGGCGGAAAGTGTGGGTAGACGGGTGAACAACCGTATAAACGGTTTTCACCAGTTGTCTTCCTGCTGCATTGGACCTGGTGTTATGCCATAGATTGTGTCTAGCATTGAATGAACAGGAACTAAACCGACGATACGGACAACTATACCGGCTATTAAACAGAAAATCAAAACTTTCCTTTGAAAACAAGTTACTGATCTACAAGACAATATTGAAACCTATCTGGACTTACGGACTTGAACTGTGGGGAACAGCAAAATTTACTAAAAACGCATCCAATCCTTCCAATCCAAAGTCCTTCGAACAATAGCCAATGCTAGTTTCTATGTAACCAACAAAACCCTACACCATGACCTTAATATCACATTTGTCCTAGACCTTATCCCAGCAAAATTCTCCAAATTCCACCAGAACCTTACCCATCATCCAAATCCCTTTGCACAATCTCTATCCAGCACCACACGTCCATATAATCCTCCAAGGAGGTTAAAACGGCAGTGGCCCCGCTATCTTTTATATTATGTAAATATTGAAGTTTTGGAAATGGCCAGATTCTCCACTCACGACATGAGTGTATGTGGCTAAAGCACTCTTGCTCAATCTCCACTGGGTTTAGTCCTAGTGACGCGGTTGAGAGAGGAGTGCATGGAACTCCTGGAGTCATACTTTTCCCTCGACAGTTGGAGGGACAAGTCTGGTTTGGAGTTATCTTTCCAAATTGTAAATATTGTATATAGGTGTGTATGTTTTCTTTTTATTTATTTATTTTTAGGTTATTTTATTCTTATTTATTGTATATATATTATTTTTCTTGTCAATTTATTTTATTTATTGTACATAGAGTTTGAATGTGATCTGCGAACTCTATTATAAATGTCCTAGAGACAGATTGTAATATTTTTCAATAAATACGTTTAAAAAAAAAAAAAACTTTTGATTTCTTTTTTTTTCTTCAAATATTTGTTCTGATGATAAATAAACGTCGAAACAACGAATATTCACATTGGTTACAAAATATTTTACATGTTTAAAGTCTTGACCTTTCTTCCTTAATTATTTTCTCCTCAATTCTTGTCAACAGGTTAAGATTTAACAAAATGAACACTTTTTGTTTATTTTCTTATATTATACCTATTGGCTAGGATTGATGAGAAAATAAAATATTTTATTTTTATAATTAAAATATAGCCCGGTGTAAAAGATAGCCCGACATGCCCTCTATGTTCCTTAGACATAATGAGAGGAGAACATGCCCTGCTGGAGAACATGAACTGGATACATGCCCTGCATTACAGAACATAAGATGTTGCTTTAATGAAATTGACAGCTATTATACTCGGAGAGGAAATTTGTATTGGACTGCAAGAGCACGCATGGCTAACGAAGCCGGCGTTACTTAGGAGTAGGAAAAAAAAAAAAAATTAAAATATTACGATTACTTTGTATTTTTTTTTGTGTGTAAATTTTTAGAATCGAAAAAATGAAATCTATATATTGTGAATAAATAGGTGGCGAACAGTAAATGTTTCATATTTGTTATATTTTAAAATATATACAACTGGAAGTAATTCTTAATTAATAATATTTGATATGGACATTATTATTATTTTTTTTTTGTATTTAATGGTACTTTAAAGTTAGTTTAGATAGAATTTAAGAATTTTTTTTTTTAAATAGTGCCCATTGATTATTGCCAAGTAAAATGGACTTGACAGAGAAAATTTATTTCGATTAAAAAAGAAAATGTGTTTTTTAGTAAAAAGGCAATTGTTTATGATGAAAATCGGAAAACTTGTCATGGATTTAATGTAAAATTATTGGTGAGTTCAATAAGTGTGATTATGTTAATTGAAATAAATAAAATTGTAGGATGGAAGACCGAATATTTCATCTATTTAATTATGACTGTCAGGTCATTAATATGGTAAAATAGTGAATAACATACTGCTTATATTAATTTTATTGTTCTCGAAATAAAAAAAAAATTGTTTTTGAAGATCGGCTTAGGATCCGAAATGTTGACAATGAAACATAAACAATAAAAAATTATATAAGAAATGGATGAACTTCTTATGAATGAACACTATAAAAAATGTTCAATTCTTCATTATCAAATAAAAAGTGGATAAATTAAAATTTTCGATCTTTAGCGGGTGACAAATATTAACAAAAAATGTGTAACTTTTTTGATCGTTGAAACATGATATATGATTTAAACGCCGTTAGGTTTTATGCAATTGTGAAATAAATGAATAATAATAATAATAATAAGTTTATTTATTAAGCAATTTTACAAATGCCTTTTGACATGTTTTGTAAATGTGGTGGTTCGAACCTCCTCTCCGGGATTAGCGTGAATGCGTGATTGGAGAAGCCTCCCAGTGAAGACACTCCTAACGTGACTCTCAATGTAGCAGATCCCTGCTCCAGAGGCGTTTGAGTCTCCTCGGTGGATTCTGTGGTAGTGTGTCTGTTAATAATGTTTGTACAAGTGGCTTAGGATGTCCAGGATCATGAAAATTATTGTTATATTTTTTAATTACATCAGTCACTTGTGGTGTTTGTAGGTCTTTATGAAGTGATTTATTGGTTATGTAGATGGGACAATGAGTGATATAGCGGAGAAATTTAGATTGAAAAATGTGAATAGTTTGTAAGTGTGTTTTTTTGCATGAACCCCACACCTGAAAGGCATACGTCCATATTGGTCTGAGTAGCATGTTGTATATAGTAATTTTGTTAGAAAGAGTTAGTTTGTTTTTATGGTGTAGCATTCGTCTTAGGAGTGACAATCGATAGTTCAATCTCTTTTTTAATGTAGTCACGTGTGATTTCCAGGTCAGTCGTCTGTCCATTGTGAGTCCAAGATATTTTGTCTCTGTATGATTTGGCAAAGGGGTGCTGTAAAGTGTCAGTGGAGGGCAATCCGAACGTTTAAGTGTAAATGTAACCTGGTTTGATTTTTGAATGTTAATATTTATGCGCCATTTATCAAGCCAGTCTTGTAGAAGATTTAAATGAATCTGTGCTTTCTGAGATGCTGTGATCAGATTAGAGTCAGTCGAGAGTATGACAGTGTCGTCTGCGTAAGTTGCGAGTAATGTGTCTGGTGTCTGTGGAATATCAGAAGAGTAAATTGAGTACAGAACCGGACCTAAAATACTGCCCTGCGGTACTCCCGAGTCGATTCGGCAATATTCGGAGTATTTACCATCCTGGTTAACAATAAAAAATCTATCCTCAAGATACGATCTGATGATTAAATAGTATGTATGCGGAAAGTTCGGTTTAATTTTACAAAGTAGACCATCATGCCACACTTTATCAAAGACCTGTGAGACGTCTAAGAAAGCTGTTGTGCAAAATTCCTTCTTTTCCAATGCCACCTCAATTGTATCAATCACTCTATGACATTGTTGTATGGTCGAGTGTACAGGTCTAAATCCAAATTGGTGATTAGGAATAACATTGTTTGCTTCTAAAAATGGATAGAGCTGTTTTAATAATAATTTTTCAAATATTTTGGAAAATAAGGGTAATAGACTGATAGGCCTATAGGACGTGACTTGATCTAAAGGTTTACTTGGTTTCGGTATCATTTTTATGATTGAAAATTTCCATACTAGAGGAAAGTAAGTAAGTCGAAGGATAGAATTGTAAATAGCTGTCAGGAAGATTAATGCTTTTTTGGGTAAAAGTCGTACAATTTTATGTGTGATTAGGTAAAAACCAGGAGATTTTCTGCTAGGTAATTTTTTAATACAAAATTCTATGTCCGAAGGAGTTATAGGGGGAGGAGGTAGAGAAAGGAGAAGAGGAGAAATGAGGATTAGTTGGACGTCTGAGCAGTGCTGTTGATCAGGCAAGTCTTCATGTGGATGAAATACGTCTGTAAGATAAGTAGAAAATAAGTCTGCTTTCTCTTTATCGCTTCTAGCCCATGAGTTGTCTGTTTTACGGAGAGGAGTCTTTGTTTGGTGGTATCCTAGTATCTTTCGGGTTTGTTGCCAGAGAGTATTCTTACTTGTCTGGAAGGTAGTCAGATGTTTTTTTGTAAGTTTCCTGTTTGTATTGTTGTATAAGTTTTCTAAGTTTGTTAAAAATTGCGTTTAGTAGCTGTTTGTCACTAGGATAGCGAACTCTTTTCCATTGGTTGAGAGCACGTCGTTTTTCAATTAGAAGTGATCGTATTTCCGGGAGTGAATAATGTTTGTTGCGGTTGGTCTCGTACTTGTTTGCTGATTGCCAATCGGCTGTTTGTACAGTCTTAGTAAGCGTCTCAACTGCATTGTCAATATCATTTTCCGTCTTTAATCTTGTGTTTAGATCAATTGTCTTATTAATAATGGAATGAAATTTATCAATTAATATTGGGCCCAGGAGTTAGTGTAAGTGTGTGGTTGTTAGTAAACATGTGTCTAGAGAGAGATAAAATAACCGCTGAATGGTCTGATGATAAGTCGTTAATAATAGAGATATGATGGTGTAGTGTGTGTAGGCTAGAAGTTATAAAGAAATCAAGCAATTCTGGTTGACGGTTTATGTCTATCGGCCAGTACGTCGGTTTAGGTGGTAGTATGCAGTTATAGTCCAGTTCTATACATGTATTAAAAAAAGAGGGTTTCCTCTAGAATTATTGGTCCAATTGCCGAAACGGGGATGCTTGGCGTTAAAATCTCCTCCACATAAAAATTTAGGTCCTAAGCTGGCAAGTATATCTGTAAACGTTTCTTGTGAAACTCTTTGTCTCGGAGGACAATATGCACTGGCAATAGAAATTTTGGTGTGATCGATTTCAACCGAAATAGATAATAATTGAATTTCTGGTAAGGCAGTCATTTGAAGAGGATAGTGGTATATTGTTCGTTTTACGACTATTGCCGAGCCACCACTGGCAGTACCTCTGGGATGGGCAGCGCGGTACACTACATACCCTTGTATGTAAAATTTTGTAGTTTGAGTAAACTGAGTTTCTGTTAGTAATGCAATGTCAATGTCATTTTCATGTAAATAAATATCAAGTTCATTCCTTCGGTGTAGGGCTCCATTTAAATTCCAAAGAAGGATTTTTAGAGAGTGTTGTGAGATAGAATTAGGGACTAACATGAAGAATAAATTTGGTAGTTAGCGTGATGAGAAGAGTGATGAGCGGAGTTATCATAGATTTAAAATCATTTAAGAAGGAATTAAATTATAATGAGAGATCTGGAGTATTAGGTTGTGTATTAGATGTTGTGTGATGAGGTCTTGAGTATGAGGTTGACGTATATTGACGCGGTATGTATTGAGATTGGGTATAATGAGGTACTGAACGGTCAGGGATTATCCTGGTTTGGTTTATTGAGTGCTGAGGAGTTATACTTGTAGTATGAGGAGTATAGTATTGAGGAGATATATTTGAAGTTCGAGGATCTGTAATTTGATTAGTCGTATGATGAGGAATGGTATTGTGAGGCATTACATTGTAAGGAGGTATATTTGAAGCTTGGGGATTTGTAATTTGAGGAGCTATATGATGAGGAATGATATTGTGAGGGATTACATAACGAGGAGATTCATTTGAAGTTTTGGGATTTGTAATTTGAGTTGTATGATGAGGAGCAATATTGTGAGAGATTGCGTAGGGAGGAGTTACACCCGTCGTTTGAGCAGTTGTGAATTGTGGTGTTGTGTTGTGATATGTAGTTTTAGTACACGTTGCCAGTGCGTAAGTCATGTTGTGTAGTTTTTGCGAGATAGGGACGTTGTCAGTAAGTCGGTCGTGTTCTGCCTCTGGAGGCAGGTGTTCTGTTACCTCTCTACTCGAAGTGGCCTGGTTTCAAACATTGAGTCTTCTTTTCTGCTACTCTAGATGCACTACGCATCCCCTATAATTCGCAGGATGATTACCACTGCACAACGCACAAACAGGTGGCTCTTCAAGTGGTTTCTGGCACCTATCACTAGGATGATCTTGACCGCACTTCACACATCGTGGTTTATGATGGCAAAATGTTCTGGTGTGCCCGTATTTTTGGTATCTCATACATTGAATAATACTTCTTCTTTTGTAAGGTTCTTCAATCCTAACTCTCGTGTAAGCCAAATTAGTGATATTAAAAACTTCAGCATTGTTTGGAGCTGTCTCTAAGTCAACAAAGGAGAGTGGGAGTGGTTCTTTTGATCTCGGGTGTAACACATTAGTGATGAGACGGATGTTGAATCCTTTTCTTTCACGATCATATTTTATTATTTCGTGTGGTGTTGAATAATGGAGATTTCTAATAACAAACCTATATGGTTTGTCTTCTTCAGATTGATGAGTGTGAAAGTTGTAATTGTTGGTTTCTAAATATTTAATGCAGACTCTTTAGGCTTCACTTGTTTTAATATTTAATGTAACAATCGATTTGTTAGAAAAACAATCAAAATTATTTTCTCCTGAAAGGCTTACTAAATTCGTGCATAGAGTTTGGAAGTTTTTTATGCCTTTTATTTTAATTGGAGGTGGTTGATGAGCAACTGTTGTTTCGTCAGGTTCGTCTTCCATTTCGGTAGAAAGAGGTTCAAACCTATTACTGACCGGAACGTTAAGGATACTATTTATTGTTGTTGGCTTATTTGTTGCATTTGAGCTCTGAACAACATTTTCTGGTACTCCAGGGTTGTTAGCATCATGTTCTAGTGTAGATTCAATGATATGTGTCGTAGAGTTATTATTTTCAATAATTAAAATATTCATTTCAGTATTCGTAGAGTTAGGGAGGTTATGTGAATTAACATATGTTTGCTTTTGGTCAGGATTTTTTGATGTAGTTTTTATCACAGAATTGTTTTAATTCGCTCTCTTTTTCTCATTTGTCCCGTCTTTCGATGAAATACTTGAATTGGATCTTACCTTTCTCTTTAGCAGTTTTAACAAAACGGCCTGATCCGACAGTCCACTCGAGCCAGCTAACTGGCGTGCACTCATAAGTTAAGTATCTGTTTTCACTTTAAAAAGCTATACAAACAGATTATGCCTTTAAATATAACACATTTTCACTATAAGACACATAACGAATACAAGAATTCAATAATTTATAAGAAGAATTTTTTTAGAAACCGCACTGTTCAATCGTAGCAGCTGATATCGAAATAAATGAACAAACAAAATAAACCTTAAATTACATATATTGAAAAAAATAAATAAATATGGAAACAATTTTTGTAATTCGTTTAATTATTGCATCTTTATTGAACTGATTTAGAAGATCGTGGTTAATGTGGCTTTGGATCATAGTGAAAAAAAGATATGATGACAAGAAAGGATCAAGAGAAGAGGGGATCAAGAGAAATAAACATTTCGAAAACCTTAAAAAAAATCTGGTGCCCGCAACACACAACTTTCACTTACCGATCTACTTTGAATCGAAATTATTTTCTGACAATGCTGGGCTCTTATAAAAAATTTTGAAGTGCATTTCAAACGGAGCTAAAGCTTAAAGCTTACAGATAACAAGTCATTAAGACCATTATAATTACAAAATGTCTATTTAATATATCGACGACAGGCAATAAAAATCTAGTAACTTCATCTGCTTTTATAAACCATACAACTTTCTTTGCTTTTATAAACCACCGAATGACTAACTCCAATTTCAACATTTTTGAGTGATGTCATTTTAGTGATATTTTTAATTGAAAAATTTATCGATGCAGACAATAAGTAAGTTGATTCCAGAAGTGGTGAATGCAGTGTTGAAATATAGAACTGAGAAAAAAGGTATACATTTAGGTACTTATTTCTTATGAAAGATGTTCTTAGGAAAGATAATTTATTAAATATCTGTAGAAAAAAGATATTTTTAGTCTCAACAATTAAATAAGTATATTTTAAATTTATTCAAATTTTAGCATCTTCAGGGAAAAAAACTAGAGACCATATCTGTCCTCCTAATTGTCCGATTTCAACGACTTATTTTTGTTTGTTTTTTAGGAAATTCCATAAACTATTAAAAAACCATAACAATATCTCCAAAAAAGCTTATACTTTTTGAGTTATTCGGAATTTAATATAACCATCTCTTGTAACTCGCTGCAGTATATAGCAACGCAGGTTTTTCTGCATTTTTATTTTTTTCTCCTTTATTAACTTATCAAATTCTTTCAAAAGTTATATGTATCATTTTTTTATAACTCTGAATAAGGCGAAATGGTTAACATTGGGCATTTAAGCCTTGTAAAGTGACATCAACGGGGATAAGACTTAAATGATATTAAATACCACTTAATTATACAATGATACACCGAGTTTAATCAAAATCGTTAGAGCCGATTTGAGAAAATTGTAAAAATGTGTTTCAGCGTTCATATAAAGTGGTACTTCCGGTTAGCTTATTTTAACAAAAAATTTGTTGTCACATCCGGCCCATATACAAACTTAAATACTTAATATCAGTTTCGTACTACTTTTCGTTTATGAGCTAGACTGTTAACACACACACACAGAGCATTTTGCGACACTTTGTTATTTGGCCTCAGGGGACCTCAAAACATGTATTTCTGTTGAAAACTGAGAATCGAAAATTTTCACGATCGCAATACTTACCCTTACTATATATTACATATATACGTAAATGAAAGTAAAAATAGAACGCCGCCTAACCTTAAGTCATTTGGCGTTTAAGTTACTTTAAAGTTAGTGGCCATAAATTTTATATTTTATTTTTGAATTATTGGATTATTTTATTTAATTTTTTCTTAAATCTTTAAAGTCATTTCCTAAAGTTTTAATTTATGATATTTCAATTTAATAGGCCCTTTCTTAGTGAGGGCTCTACGCGACCGCTTTGTTCCCATTGGATTGAGATTTACTTCTATGAAATTTCGAGTTAAAAAGAATGAATAAAGAAAAGTGAGGTAAATGAAGACTCTCTCTAATGATTAACTTGTAAGTGTCGATACAGGTAGCTCACTTATAATATAAGAGATGATATTTGAATTGTTACAAATATTAATCGGACATTGCCATACGTTAACATGAAATATCTTCCGAACTGTCCCTGCTGACTCATTCATGTATTTAAATGCAATTCATGTGTTATGGTATTGACCAATAATTTATGACGCATTTTATGTAACGTCGTTTCAAGATCTGCATTCCCCATCCTCTAATGATTCATCAAGTAGATTGCCTTCGGTACCTATAGCGTTATTTTGTCTATTTTTTAACTCCCATCCACGTGAGTCCGACCCCTTTCTGTGAACGAATTTAAATCTATTGCAATTAGGTCGAGGAAGTGCTTACCAACAGAACAAATAACTGCTAGGACAAGAAGCTGCCGGAGCAAGAATGTTAAGGGCCTTGGACTTTCTTGGGTGTGTCCCAGTTGTTGTATTTTCAAGGATCTTATAGCTGTTGTTTAGTATTTTACTAAATGTTTACAGTGCTACTTCCGAAGGCAGATTCTTTTGAAGATATCGTGCTTTATAGTGTTTATTACAAGCCGATCGTTAACTGAATTACAGCTGCATTTGTCGTTAAATTTTACGATTCGAGAAATATTTCATCTACAACGTTAATGAAGTTTTTTTATTGTCCTTTTTTTTAGCGAGTTAATTCCAAGAAAGAAAATTAAAATCACTCTTTTAAATGGTAATCAAAGTGTTTGTTAAGAGCCACTAGCGGATCCAGGATTTAATTTTGGGGGGGGGGCTTCAGCCCTAAACCTTTTTTTTTTTCATAAAAATAACGATAATTACTTTGGAAAAACAGAAAGAAACTAACTACCTATATGAAATGGTGTTTAAGTTATTCCTTAAGTACTTTTAAATGTAATTACACGAACAATAATACTATAAGAGATATTTTTTTCCCATAAAACATTGTTATATTTTTTCATTTTGGGGGCTTCAGCCCAAAAGTCCCTCCCCCCTTAGATCCGCCCGTGTTAAGAGTGAATTGAATGCGTTTGAGAGCCAATATGTAGCAAATAGACAATTTGAGGTGGTTTGACAGTTGAATGCAGATTTTACTATATGCTCCATATCTTCATTTGAAAAATATACTAATGCCGTAATTCTTGGCACAACAGGCGCATGTAGATCATCTAGGCTTGATCAACTGCTGCCAGACATCTTGTTCTATTTTGAGCGTGGATGAAGCTTATTCTCAATATATTGATGTCACTGAGACTTGCTCTTTCAATCGGTTCTAAGAGCTTTCTCTGGGTCTTTCTTCGCTGGATGTTCCCTAAAGTTATCTTGCGATGGATGTGGACCCATCCATTTCAATTGCTGAACTATAATTTGATAGGCTGATATTATTATATACAAATGTTTGTTGCCGCATTCTCTCTTCGAACTTAAGTCCTAATATTGTTTTCAGAATCCACCTTTCAAACCTCTTCAGTTTGTCCGGAGTTGCTCTGGTTCGATGTTCAGGCTTCCTCAGCATATATAATTACTGGTTTCACCAATGATTTATAATTCCTGAACTTGGTCGCTTTGCTGTTTAGTCTGTTTTTCAGGATGTTCGTGAAATTGAATTCAGAAAATTAGTTCTACTACATTAGAGTTGGAATTTCCTTAAATTAATCTGATTTGAAGTTCTTATTACATGGTTGGTATTCGCAAGAATATGAGGGTTAATATTTATTTATAATAAAATCTAAGGAAGCAGGAGGTTCGATAACGGTGCCACGGTATCAGTTATAAATTATTTTTTCGAATTGTAAGATTATTATGTTAAAAACGCGAGGCATAATTGAAAATCTTCGATTTTTCAGATGTAAACATGTTAAAAGAAGTAAACGAAACGTACCATTACAGCATTACAAGTTATCATGGCTCTGATATGATTGCAGCCATTACAAGTTATACAATCATTAATCACAGCTGGTGTGAAAGCGTTAAAAGCCGAAAACCAATCGATATTTTTCTAATCCATTGAATGCTGTTTTTATAGTTTGTTAGAGTCTTAAAGACACTCAACGTGTAGGTGAAATGTATAATTAAAATTGAAATATTTGGTTAGAGTTCAGGAACTAACCAAATTTTTATTAAAAATTAATTTTAGAAAATAATAATTCAAATTTTTTATTCCTCGAATAGGAAAACATTTTTTTTTCTGAAGGCAAAGCTGTATTATGATACTATATATTTAAGCGTATCAGCCCCGAAAGCTAATCCTAACTTTGTTGGGTTTTGGATGAATTAACGTTTTTTTTCTTTTTATTATGTTTTAAAATAAAGTAAACAAAAAACTAATAAAAAGTTAACCGAAAAAATTCTAATGATTTTTTTCCTTCAGTTGTTTAAGAATGATCAGTAACCATGTTTTGTTTAGTATAAGTCATTATTGAAATATTAATAATTGTTTTACTCACTAATTATAATTAACTAAGAACAATTGCAAAAAATTTTAAATTCAAATTTTTTTTTGTTTCCCATTCTTGCTTCTAAATAATTAGTAGGTATATATTTACCAGAGATGTGTAAACGCTACTCTGAGTACTCAGTACCAAATATTTTACTCAAATTTACTCTGACCGGTTTTTTGAGTACCAAAGAATTTAATTACTGCTTCAGTTGATGTTGAACTATTAACTGAAGTAGTGGTTGAATTCCCAATAGTGATTCAATTTGAGTAAAATACTTGGGACTCGGTACTCAGATTAGCATTTGCCCATTTCTGATATTTACTAAGAATTTATTCTGCTGTGTCAATATTTTATTTATATTTTTTACTTTTAATTTTAATCGCACTAGTTATTTTTTTTTATTATTTGTTTCAATTTTTATTTTTTATTATGTAATGGCGGTTAGTATATAAATTTTTAATTAGATGTTTAATTTTCTATTTCTAAGTAAAAATTCTTATTTTATCCAATTAATAGTTGGTAACCAAGTGTAAGATTGTATTTTTTGTTGGTTCTAGTTTTGTTTGTTTGTATATTCATAGTTCTTTTTTATGGATTGGTTGTTTTGAAATTACAACTCTAGTTTATAGCGAAAATTACACAGTAGGTCGACAAACCGAAAACATTTTATATAAATAAATTGATTTATTAAAAGACATTTTTTGGACATGTTTAATAAAAGGATTGATTATTCGATTCATATAAACTATAACCATAATTTATTAAAATAAATTTCAATTAAATATAATTTTATTATTTACATTTGTTTTAATAATTTGTCATTTTTCTTACAGTTTCTCTTTTTGTTTCAGGTATGCTTTAGACTTATACATGTACACTTTTTCTTCAGTTAGGGTGAGATATTTCTTTTTATTAATGGTTCATTAGATCATTACGACATTTAATATAATATATTCTGACAGCAAACCACAGTTCAATTTCTTTTATTTTAATTCACTTGTTCATTAAATCATTCAACTCGCATTGTATGAAATATTATTTTTAAAATATTTTAATTGGTTTTGTTTTATAATTCCAAATTATAATTGTTGTCGTTTTAGTAAAACTAAAACATTTTTAAATGTTTAGAAATACTGTTATTTGTGTATTATTAGTTTCGCTAACGAGCGTTTGTTATTAATTATTTTATATTGTTCAGATAAAAAAATATTTCAGGTATAATAAATAACTTATGAGATATTTTTATTATATTATATACATAAATATATTTTTATCTAAACCTAAATTATTAAAATAGTTTTAATTGATATTTAATTTAAAATAAAATATTGACGAAGTATTTTTAAAGTATACATAGCTTACAAATATATTTAAACTTAACAGTTGGTCCTTGTAGAGCTCCCTACAAGGAAGCTATAATTACAACGGTTCCTAAATGTAAGCGGGTCTTTTCTGGTTCCACATCACTGCTTGTAAGAAAACAAAGTCTTATCTTCCATTGTTGTATTTTATGTGTACATCTTTGGGTGATTTAAAATTTTCCTAGTTAATAACCATTACCTTGGCATCCCTACATTGTTCATGGTCAAGCCGATTTATTCTTTCTCTATGGCATGTTTTACCATTCCATTCCATTAACTGACCTTTTTTCATAAAATTTTGAACTAAATTTTCTACCATGGAGCATTTGTAACGACAGAGGCATGTATTATTTAAATTATTTATAAAATATAAATTAAGATAACTATTGTCTTATACGCAGTAGCCGTGGGTTTTTGCTGTTGACGAAGACAATGAAGTTGCAACACAATGCTTTTTAACAAAGAACCCTATCCGCCCACAATAATGAGCAACATTGACATTTTTAAACCTTTAATTAGGTTTCTCAACGTGATTAGAAATGTTAAATATTAATATCCAATACTTTCTTCGGGAGATAGTGTTCCAACATGTTCTCTCTTTTCTTCTTCGATAACACTACAATTCATAAAGCCTTCCTCCGACAGCAATCGCCACGTATCTCTGTTATGTCCTGCTGCGATCCAGTTTCGCACTTTAAAATATTTTCTTGCGGCATGAGCTACATACCGGAGCTTCGGACTTCCAACTTGGACTTAAAATGAACTCGAAAAATTTTTTCCAAGGAGGTATATCGTCAGGCATTCTTGCAAAATATCCTGTCCAAGTCTCTCAATATTGATGAAACATGATATATCCGGCTCATGATCTAGATCATTCAGTTGATCTTCAACCCTGGTTGTGGTCCCTTTCTCCGTGCCACAACATTGTACAGGACGAATAACAGTCCTCTTTATAGCAATTTTTGTTCTTCTGGTAATCTAATTGCTGGAGAGATGCTTCTGGAGTTTTGCAACTAGCAACTAAAATATCCTTATCAACTTTAATTTATTACCAAATTAAAATTTCTTTTTGAAATAATTGTCATTTAGCAAAAAATAACTTCACGTTTCTGTTTGAGCCGAAGTTAATAAATATTACAAAATATGAGGTTTTTATCCCAGCATAACATTTTTTTAATAAGCATAATCAAATATGTGGGCTGTTATTTCATGTTAGTATACTCTCAGCAATGGCAAATGTAGAACAGAATTTAATTTTCACTTAATGGTATCGATAACATTCAATATAATGATTCATTTTTTTCTTCTGCAGTTCTTTCTTTTTATATGTGCAGTATAAAATCCTTAAGTTTAATGTCAGTAGTCATCCCTCAGTTTATGAAAATCTTCAAATGGAGCTCTCTGCAGTTCTAGTGGCTTCCAGTGGGTTCCATCACAGTTTCAGTGGCTTCGTATTCAGATGGCTGTAAACACCTATGTATACAGTGAGGAAGAGATGGAGCAAGTTCCTAAACTCAGAACTATTTCCATCGATGGAGTCCATCAGTCGATTGAATAAAGCATAAATGGACAGCTATTTATTGAGTTTGCAAATGACCTAATGGATCCCAGCGGAGATGTTTAACACTTGAGAAGGTTAAAAGCATACGAAAAAAAAAAAGTAAAATGCCCTTCGTCTGAATTGTTGTTTCAATCGATAAATAAAGAAATGCCATTCATGTTGAGCCCTGCTCTTGTTGTGGTGTTGGGCGCTGGAATGTTGTTGATATATATATAGATATATATTTTAATGAATTGTGCTTAAAATCTTGTATTTTTAAAACGTACAATTAGATTATTATACTGTTTTCCGCTGTATTAATTTTATTTTATTTTTTTATTTTACATAAAACTACAACCATGATCTTGCATCCCTAAGAAATAATTTCAGTGACTGTTACTAAACTTCAACAGTTTATGTATCAATGAGAATGTTACTGTTAAAAAGAGATCCATGATTACGTATATGCCTCAAACAACACATTTTCTTTATTAAACATCTTCTCGAGCAGCTATCTCCTTAATTTTAATTACGAACCGCCATTGTCTATGAATGATGATTAGATTTTATCTGACGTGATTATTTTTATTTATTTATACATGTTTTGGGCTCTTCAACCACTTGGGTAATTTTCGCCCTATATTACAATTTGATGAATAACTACACACATAACTCAACTATAGCTAAGAAATACAATTTAAAGTTTGAAAAGTTAAGAATAATTACAGATGATTATGATAGTACAATTGAACTAAAATTATAAAAATTGAAACTTAAAGATTTAATAGAAGATGAGATAACAGAGACAATAAAGATTAATGATATTAAGAATAAAAGCTAAAAAATACATTTTTAAATAATAAAAATTAATACTAATAGAGGCGAAGTTAAAGAATACAGTTTAAACATTAGAAAGTACAAGAACCATTAGAATTAAACATTAAAGATTAGAGAAAGATAAGTTAACAGTTAACAAGGACATTTAAATAAAAGGTTAATGATTTCAGGAATATTATCTAAAAATACAGTTTAAAAAACAGAATTAATATTAAAAGAAGAAAAGTTAGGAAGTACAATTTAAATATTAAAAATTACGAGAAGAAAAATTGAAAAACCATTATAGTTAAAAATTATGATTAAAAGAGGAAAAATTAACAGGTATATTTACAATTTAAAGGGAACATACAAACTTAAAAAACTTAACATTTACAATTACAAGGAGTGATAAAATTTTGTTAAATATTTTGATTTCCTTAAGGAACAATATTAAGTTTTTAATAGCATTGGGGTCCTTTTGGAGTGATTCTTCAAGGCTATTTCTGAGAAGATGTTGATCCCTAGAAGATTGGAATGCATGACATTCGCTTAGGATATGGTTCACTGTAAGAGGTATTCCGCAGGAAAGACATTGAGTGGGAGAGTCTTTCCTCATTAAGTACTCGTGAGTAAGCCTAGTGTGTCCGATCCTTAGCCGGGTCAGTACTACTTCTTCCCTTCTGGTCAGTAGGATATTTGGAGTGACTCTCCGGACGTATGGCTCCACAACCCTTAGCTTATTATCTCTAGTGGCAGACCAAGTTATTTGCCACGCCAACCATGATTTTTCTTTGATTAAAGAGACAACTTCAGAAGGTTGAGTGGTGATGATAGGTTGACCTTCTTTGATAGCTCTCTTGGCCATACTATCTGCCATCTCATTGCCTTTGATCCCGACATGACTTGGTAACCATAAAATTTTTACCATACATCCAGCCATTTCCAATGTTTTAAGTTTGGTTAGAGTATCGACAACTAACCAGTTTTGAGAAAAAGGGTCCTGTATCGATATAAGGGCAGATTTGGAATCTGAACAAATCACGACGCGGCTGGCTAGTTTAGCGTCAATGAATTTTACGGCGCGGTTTAGAGCAGATAGCTCAGCGGTGTAGATACTACAAATCTGAGGAAGGGATAACATTATATGATTTTTTCCCGACACCATAGCAGCGCCTACTCCTTCTTTGCGTTTAGACCCGTCGGTATAAATAAATGTCCATTCCTGATGGGCGTTTTTGAAGCTATTGAAATCTGTTAACGGTATAATTGGCGAATTGCCTTTTGATTTTATTTTGTTAAGTTTAGGGATAGGGAGTGACCAGGGTTCTATTTTTGGATTTTCGAATTTTGGTATGGATGACAGTGCTAGGTTTAAGTCAGTGAGATAGGATTTACATCTTTCTGGGAACGATGGGCGGTATGTTTTGTGATTTTGAAGTAAGATTATATCTTCAGAAAACAGACGATTTAGAGGGTGCTGGGGGCGAAAAATTACTTTTATGAAATAGGAAAGAGAAAGTGCCTTTCTTCTGAAATCCTAAGGCATAATTCCTGCTTCCACGTGTAGGCTTACCGTTGGACTAGAGCGAAAAGCACCTAAAGCTGATCTAAGAGCGGTGTTTTGGATTGGGACTAACATTTGGTATTTTCACTGGCTGAATCGTAAACTATACTGCCATAATCAAGTTTACTTAAGACGAGGCTCCGGTATAACATAAGTATGCTTGTTTTGTCATTTCCCCATGAATGGCAACTGACCGTTCTTAACAAATTGAGTGACTGCAGGCGTTCACTTTTGATTTTTTTTATGTAAGTTACCCACGTCAGATTTTTATCAAATGTTATTCCCAGGTGGTTTGGATTCCTGTGTCTCGTGAATAATATTACCTGGGACTTCGTTTTGGATACCACGAGCCCCTTATTTGCGAACCACGCAACAACCCTGTTAACGGTGTTCTGTATAGAGCTATGAATGTAGGGCAGATTTTTCCCACTCAGGTATAATACTAAGTCGTCTGCGTAAAGTAGAATTTTTGCTGGTAATTTAACTTCTTCTGCAATTTTATTTATGACCACATTAAATAATATGGGGCTAAGCACACTGCCTTGTGGTACTCCGTTTTGCTGTTCAAAATCCGTAGATATTACTGTATTGCACTTCACTTTAAATTTACGATTACTTTTTTTTTTTGCATTTATAATGGTTTATTGATAAATATTACAATCTGTCTCAATAAAGGACTACGATTACTTAGACAATTTTTTATGAATCTTAGGATTTCACCGTTTATTCCCATATTAAGTAATGCTTTAATAATGTCATTGCTTCTAACGGAATTAAAAGCATTTTCGATGTCTAAGAATATTGCTAGTAGGTGGTTTTTGGAATTTCTCGCTTTTAATATTTCTGATTCTAATTTTATTATATTGTCTACAGTACTGCGCCCAGCACGAAATCCACTTTGCCAAATATTTAACTGATATTTCCTTTCGAGATACCATTTTAGTCGAAAGGCAACCATTTTTTCGAAGAGTTTACATAGACAGCTAGTCAAAGCGATCGGTCTGTAACAAGATAAAAGTTCTTTTGGTTTCCCTTTTTTTAAAATCGGAACGATGTAAGCCCTACACCAGTCGTCTGGGAAAAAGCCTAATTTAAATGCTTCATTAAAAAAATTATGAACACTAATTTTATTTATGTAAGATAAATTTTTAATCATGGAGTATGTTAGACCGTCAGGGCCTGGGGAACATTCTTTGCATGACTTGAGGGCAGCATTGAATTCGAAGAAAGAAAACGGGAGATTTAATGGGGATTTGTGTTGTGATAGGATATATTCGTGATATGGGCTATTTGTACCTGAGGAGTTATAAGATATATTTGAAAATGAAAGTCTAAAGTGTTCACCTAAGGAGTTAGCAAGAGCTATCGGGTCTGTGGTGAGTCTATCTCGAGTGATTAAGAGGTTGGGAGTGGACGCGCATTTTCTTCCCATGATCCGTCTTACGGTGTCCCAAACTTCCCCGATTGGGGTGTTTATGTTTATCTGACCAATGAAGTTCTGCCAACATTTCCTTTTGCTATTTCTTATGACATACCGTGCATGAGTTCTACTAGAGATATATTTTTCATAATTTACTGAGTTTGGGTTGTTTTTGAATTTTTTCAGAGCTTTTTTTCTATTTTTGACAGCTTTGCTGCATTCCTTCGACCACCATGGGACTGAGATTTTTCCATTCGTTGATTTACTCTTAGGGATAGAACATTGTGCAGCGTGAGTTATTGTCTGTAGGATGATTTTGTATTTGCAATATACAGTCTGGTCAGAAATCTGTAAATTTAGAGAATCTGTTAAGTTTTGATATAATTCTCAATTTGCATGTTTAATGAGCCAATGACTATGATTTATTTTAGTAGGAACTCTATCAAGAAATTTTATTTGGATAGGAAAATGATCGCTACCGTATGAATCTTCTATAATGCACCATTCAAATCTTGGAGATATAGATGGGGAAGCTGTTGATAAATCAATGTTTGATAGATTACCGGTCCTGGGGCAGATATAGGTATTAGAACCGTCATTTAGGACAGTTTGATTTCTCAGTTCTATGAAATTCTCGAAGAGTTTTCCTCTGCAATCAGCGTGAGATGAACCCCAAAGTGGGCTGTGACCATTCATGTCACCAAGGAGGAGTACTGGTGTTGAAAGCTGTTCATATAGCTCGTCTAATAATTCTACGGAGGGGCTAAAAGGCGGAGGAGGAAGGTATAACTAACATATTTTGATCGGGAAAGGAGTGAATATTTTAACTGCAACTGCTTGGAGTGGATACTGTATTGGGATATGGGTGCAGGGGATTTCATTTCTTACTAAAATGCAGACACCGCCACATGCTTTAAGGCCACTTGTTTAATCTTTGCGAAATATGTCAAATTTTCGAAATACAGCAGAATGTTCTGGGAGTAAATGCGTTTCTTTTAAACTTATAATTACTGGGTTATAGCGACTCACTAATGATTCTAAGTCATTTTTATGATATCTGAATCCTCTAATATTAAATTGTAATATTTCCATGTTAATATTAATATTTTAAAAGATAGGAATCCATAAAAAAGTTTTACTGTTTTATAAAGTATTGATTTTGATTTTTAATATTGTATTTTAATTTTCGTCCGTGGTATTTTTATTTGAGTTGTTTCAAAGCTTTTGTTCTCTTTCGTTGTTGTTGAGGAGCTGGAGATTCAGAATTGAGTTTGAGAGGATTTGGAATGGATTTTGTGTTGAGGAAAGGATCTAAGTTTTTATTCGTTCCGGATAGACTATTGTACATATCTTCTTCAGAGTTACCAGATTCAGTGTGTTTTGGTTTGTCTGTCTGTTTTGGGGTTAAGTGGATTTCAGTGTGATGTGGTTGATATGTATTGTCAGTTTTATTTTCTTCAGAATTTTGTGTGATTAGATTTGTAGGAGAAGGATGATTTGTGTTATCAGGATTTTCAGAGACAGCCACATTGAGGATGGAGGGAATCATACATAATTTAGTTTCTAGCTCATTGATTTTAATTGCCAGAGAATCTATAATTGTTGTTAACCTGTCTATTTGTGCGTTTTGGGAAGAATTTGGAGAATTTAATACTTGGGAATAGGTTTCCCTAGAGTCCGAGACTGTATGAGTTATCGCTTCGACCTTCTTTTTCGCTATTATGTACGGAACCCGTTCTGTAACTTTTACTGTTTGTATCTGATTTTCTTTTAAGAAATATGGACAGGAGCGTGACCAAGCTGGATGTGACCCTAAGCAGTTGATACATTTAATATCACTGCTGCAGTTATTTTCGTGTTTGGGGTTACTACATTTACCACTAATATTTTTTTGACAGTTCGTGGAAGTGTGGTTAAAAGCAAAACATTTAAAACATTGGAGAGGGCTAGGAATGTATGGCCTTACTTTTATATTTAGAAAGTCTAGCCTAATATTACCTGGCAGTTAGGCAGGCTTTTCAAACGTCAGGATCAATGTTGGCGTAGGAACTTTCTGGTCGCCTGCCTTCCGGTATATTCTTCTAACTTCGATGACTCCTTCTTCCCGTAGTTCGTCCTTCAGTTCCAGTTCCGAGCAGCCGTTTAGTTCTGGAGAGTAGATCACACCTTTTGAGTAGTTTAAATATCTACGCAGGGAGAATTTCACTGTATTATTTTCGTAATTCTTGATATTGCCCAGATTAATGAAATCTTTTTCTGAGTTTACTTCTAGAAGTACTTTTCCATTTTTGGTGAATTTAATATATGCTTACGGTGCGTAGCTTTTTAAAAATCTACTCACCTTGAAGGGAATACACTCCTTGGATGATTTATTGTCCTCTAGAAAAGACATTTCTAGATATTTTTTCGTCCATCGTTTGCTTTTTGAATTGAATATCTAAATGAATTGAATATCTACGCAGGGAGAATTTCACTGTATTATTTTCGTAATTCTTGATATTGCCCAGATTAATGAAATCTTTTTCTGAGTTTACTTCTAGAAGTACTTTTCCATTTTTGGTGAATTTAATATTTGCTTACGGTGCGTAGCTTTTTAAAAATCTACTCACCTTGAAGGGAATACACTCCTTGGATGATTTATTGTCCTCTAGAAAAGACATTTCTAGATATTTTTTCGTCCATCGTTTGCTTTTTGAATTATAGTTTTTAAAAATGTCAGGAGGTTCAGGTTCGTACGTATTTGTCATTTCGCCTCTCACTATTTTCTTAACTGGTAGCGGTTAATTAGGTTATTATAACTAGGTTATTAGGTTATTACTAAATAATTAGGTTATTACAACTAGCGGTTAATTAGGTTATTATAATTTCCAGTATTATCTCAGAGTTTGTAACTATAACACACTATAACTATGACAATAACTAAACAAAATAAAAGTTAAGTCGCCACTTTCCGGTCGAACGAAAGTAAATAAACTTATTTTCTTGGAAACCGAACAACAGCGGGCCTGTTGTACTGAGATCAAAGCCGCAAACCGCGATGTGCACCCTTCGAAGGCTGGAAGGGAACTCCCTGACGTGATTAAATTGAGCAGAAAATAAAATATTAATTATGATAAAACTAAAAGTATAAATCATAATTTTCTAACGTTGCAAATGAATCAGGTTTCCAAAATCGTAAATGTCTTTTTTAAACTGTTTGCTATTTTACATGTTAAGAGTTATTTGTTGGTGAACATCAGTGATATTGAGTGAATACTGTAATTATTAGAGATGATTATGTTAGTTTACTAAATATGCAGCAATTCAAAGTAATCATAATTGTGCATTACTGTTTATGAGATTGCAATATTGTTTTCTCCTCGTCTATAAGTGATACAAAATGCGGTATAACTGTATATAGGTGTATTAGTTTTTTGTGAGGTTTGTTATCCTCGCTCCAGCTGGCTGCTCTATGACCAAATCCTCTTCCATCCGTAAAAGGATTTGTACGCGTGCATACATGAAAATACATGAAAATCCTCAATGAAGACTTGATATTTATTATCAATATGGATATTTATTATATCCATTCACTCCTTCCGTTAGTCTATATTCTGACCTTCTCGTCATTCTTTCTAAGAAGAGGCCTTCATAACGTTGTTATTTACTGCTATGTATAAATCATTAGCATCATAAAGCATAAATCATCCATGATGCAGGATCTTGGTGCCGCTTCCTGATGCTCGAACGTTTCACTAGTTCTTCTTTAATTTTATTTCCTTGTTCATTGAACAGTCATGGTCGTATATCGTTAGTGAGATATGGTTGGTGTCATTCCTTCCAAGGAAGTTTTTGTATTATGACACTTTTTTTTCGAACATGCTATACGTGCTATTCGCTTGTATGTGAAATTATAACAATAACGGATTCAAGTAGGGCTTTCGGAATTTTATTTTTATTCAGGAAGTTTATTTTCTATCGATCCATCTATTAATTTCAGAATAGATCAGTTATATAGTTGTACCGTTTTAACCTTTTTTGTACAACAAATTTTTTAGCACTTTTAGCACATGTTGCACATTTATCAGAAATTTTATTTTTAAGTTTGGTATAATATTTCTAGGTTTTCAATTTTTCATTGGATATCATTATTTCTTGTATAATAGAACATGCATTAATATACGTTCGTTAACCATCGACATTACTTACTTCCTTGGCTCTATAGCCATTGTAGTGCCATGTTCTCATCAGCAATGCCTCTCCAATTCTCCCAATCAGACTCGGCTTCTCCACTATCCAATTCCTAACTTCTGCAAATCATCCTCCATATCATCAATCCATCTCAATCTGAGCCTTCCTCTCCATCTTTTGTCTCCTTGTTAGCCATATAATTGTTCTTCCGGGTATCTATCTTCGCCTATCCTTTCTAGTTGGCCAAGCTATCTTTATACAGTTTGATTTAACATAAGTGATCATGTCTACTTCAATATACATCTCCCGAAGTTCTCTATCATTTCTTTTATTTCCATTGGGTACCAAGACATACTGGCCCAAAGTCTGCTGAAGGACCTTCTTCTCCTAGATCGTAGGATCTTCTCGCATTTCTGTGTTAGCACCCACGTTCCACCTGCGTATCTGACAATTGGTCTCAAAATCGATCTATGAATAAGCGACTTCCGTGGTAGGTTCTGAAAATCCAATGTTTTCTGTAATGCGAAAATACCTGTTGATTCTTGATTTTATTATATACAGTTGACATTTCTCATGGTAATATATTGGGTTGAAACGTATCAAGTTTTTTTTTTTCTTGTACGTAGCTTTAACAGAGCAGAATTTGTTTTTGTTGTGCATAAATCCAAGGGTATTTTGACGAATATATATCACTGCTTTGTTGATTCCAGATATTTCGAAATACGGTTCGGATCGAAGATTATTATCGTGCCTTTGTTCATTGCAGGTTCCTCGTTTGACCATTAACTAAACTAATATATGTTTTACGTACTTTAGGTTATTTTCACTAAAGATAGAGTTAGTTGCCGAATGACTATAACTGACCGATATCTCGCTAACTGTAAGACTGGTCCCGGGATAACGGAAGCCTTCGTCACGGCACCCTTCCATCAGCATGCCTTCCTCATTCTTCGCGCTATTTCCGCTATACGTCGTACGCCCCTGCGGTGGCTTTATTCCCATCCCACCTGCTCAACGGTTAATGGCTCAATCTGCTAACCTTAATACGATATTTTGAATAATATTTATTACATACTACTTTGTCCATGGGAATAATTCGCATAGTACAATGGTCAGTGAACAAATGGGAACATTATATGGAAACAAGCAAGCTAAATGTATTATAAGAGAGAGGAATCAATATTCATTCAAAATAATAGATCAAAACATGTAAAATTTCTTAAGAATGGTCCGTTTTCCATAGATGACGTACAAAAACAAAAGTTTTATGACAGTTTTTAAAAAAAGTTTTTGAGTTATACACAATACCACGGATGCCCATTTCCCCCTAGGTCGATGGCGCAAGAGCCTCTCCCCCCTCCTCTCATGATATTTTATTGCTCACCTTTTCTTAATACTGGGGAGGCTAAGGTAGAATCAGAAAAATTGTAGATCATATACAATTGCACTTACTGCACTCTGTTCCATGCATTCCCTTTGTCCTTTATTCCGAAAATTCATTACCCGTCGAAATTTGCGCTCCGTCTAAAAAAAAAAATAAAAAATCCTTCAATTGTATCTCCCCCTTAAAAATTTTGATGGCTCAACTTGCGCTATGAAACCTCCTTCAGGGCACCCCTGCACAATACACAATAGTTTCCAGTTCTTCATAGTATTTTCCCTGACTTTTTATGGAAATGTACATATTTTTCACCCCTGAAGGGGAAAATAATTTTGAATGTCTTTAAAAAAAACTAAGTCGTACCGACAAAAAAAACCCAGCTTTTAGAAGTGTATATTAAGATAGTGGGATATTTAACCGGTTACTATGGAAACTATCATTATTAAGTAACGTAATAAGTGAATAATAATGAAAACTTAGATTTTTCCCCTTTATTTAGAAAAAAATTAGTAAAATGAATTGAATTTTATTTCATTAATCTAAAATTTAACTTTGACTTTTTTTTTTTTGTTCTTCCCTACCTCGCCTTTAAGGCTATACGGGATTTTCCTGAGCCGGAGGGTGAGGGCGGGGAATTTAAAATCCCCTCCGGCACCGGGATGCGAACTCATACTTTTTAATCTTCTCAAATCTCTTATCCGGTTGCCAGGCAACTCGCGGTGCAGACCACACGCTTTAGCCCATTCGGTCACCCCGCCCCCATTTAACTTTGACCTTATTTCCTTGCAATGCATCTATGTTATCCATGATTATATGGTTCATAGACTGGTACTAATTTTACTTGCTAAAACCTATTAGGTCCCGTTGGTAAGATACACAGAATTATTCGATGACGTGAGCATTATGTCAATGAATAATTTAAAAATAAATAAAATTAAATCGCCGATTAGTTTCAAAAATTGCTTAATCCATTTTTCCCAACAAAAAAAATATTTCCATAAGTTTTAAATGCATGGATAGATTTCTAGCAAAGCCATAATGACTAAAAGAGTCTCCATCCTATATAAAAATGATAATCAAAGGCGCTTACTGTTTTGTAATTTACATATACTTTCAGTAACTTTGTTTCTAGTTTCTTTATAAAGAAGTATGTCGTACCTTTCAAGAGCTGCAAGGAGAATACATTAGATATATTTCATTTAGCGCTACAATCAATTAAAAGACATGACTTTCAGGCGTTATTTTGAAACTGCGTATTGTAATGTCGAGTTGGGAGGAACACTCTCGTGTGGCCTCTGATTATATCATCAAATCTTAAAACAATCGGTCCAACAGTCTAGGAGAGACTGTCTGCATCGTACCGCAGACGGATGGACTCTTTTTTTATTCGATGTTTGGATGGTACGTACGTATCTTGAAACGTAGAACATCAAATTTTGACAAGGTGTTATTTTTTTTCTCGGGCAATTAAAATGGTTGATTATTGAAAGAATTAACCAAAATTTCTTAATCATCCTGGTTAATAGGTCACAGTCATATATTTTTGACATCTCTTGTACAATTTTGGAAAACATGTTGAGCCGTTTTGAAACCAAATACCTAGTAGGATATAGTAATTTTTTGTTTTATGTTTCTTGTAATATTATTTTATATTACAATTTTTTTTTTCATGATACTTTCGAATATATACAAACTTCAACCAGTGATCTTGTCTTTTCTAGAGCATGCGAACTAATAATGTTATAAAAGCTTATACAGATCTAAACACTTTTTTGTTTTGGATTTCAGTCACACCCATGGTATCAACTAACCCCGATTATCTTCAAGTATTAAATTCTTTCATTAGTCATAATCATCTCAAGCATATCTTCGTGAGTCACTTTTTTTACTGATGTTGGCTGAAATGGTTAAATGTCTCTATAAAGTAAATGTTTGTTATCAAATGAATATTAAACCGAAATAACGCTTATACTGAG
The DNA here is from genome assembly GCA_928085145.1 of Nezara viridula. NCBI lineage: Eukaryota > Metazoa > Arthropoda > Insecta > Hemiptera > Pentatomidae > Nezara > Nezara viridula. The sequence goes on from OV725077.1 coordinate 95,692,291, forward strand.
CAAATTTATTTATTCAACCTATAACAACCTACAATATTATTTAGAAAATGACTTATTCATAAAATTTATTCTAGCTTATAATTTGTACATTGTAAGTTTAAATATACATAATTTGTAGCTTATTCTTCTTTATAAATCTGAAAGATTTTTGGTCATACTTTTGACGAACTTTTTATATGAAATTTGGTATACAGCAAACAAAAAGTAACAACGTACCCGAACTTGGGATAAGTTCTTACTACATGATATATCGGTTACATAGATGATGAATAAAATGAAGATTTGAATATATGCCATTTCTATAAGGACTAACAATACATTAATAGCATTAAATCAAATATACTCTGAACAAAATTATAAAACAAATGATATAATTCTCCTTTGGTGTTTCGACATCTTATAGTAATTACTTCATGACTTTAAGCAGTACTTTCAGGTAATACATTATCTCAATTTGAAATTAACAGCTGATGTAGCTAATTAGCTAATATTACCACTGAACTGATTAATATAGCGGCCGTCGCACAGTGAGGCAGATTGTCGATCTAGGAGGACAAAAACAACTTTCAAAATATACCTAATGTAATATAACCTCCTTTTTATTGATAGTTGGTGACCTGGAAAGTGTCCTAGTAAAATTTCGTTTTCTCTCACAGTAGGTTTGGACGAGCATTCCTTCAGTCCGACCAGTTGACAAATAGTTCCAATATTACTTTATTTGTATGAAGAGAAGAATAGTTGGGGTGGTCAGTCAAAAAGGACCGATGTCAAAAAGGTCTGTTCCTTTTTGACTGACCACCCCAACTATTCTTCTCTTCATTATCCACGACAGTCAACCAATTACCAATTACTTTATTTATAATTTAAATCAGAGCCTGTGTGTGTTATTGCCTAAGACTGTTTTTGATAACTTAGTGAACTATCTTTCTATTTCACTGAATTAATTTAGAATGAAGCAGTTTGATATTGGTTACAATTGCATTTGAAAAGTGGCTATGATCAAACATTGGAAATGCACAAACAATACTTATATAGTCTATAAAATACTCTTAACGCTATTCTATCGCTTCATATTTTTTTTCTTTTTGCAGCATTTTTATATTCGATCAAAAAATAATCATCGCATTTTTCTCAGCTTTACGCTAAGTATTGTTTTTTTAATTATTTCAGAAAACGTAAATAAAAGTTCTGGAATCAAATTGTTTTAATCTTACAAAACGTTATAAATTATACAGAGTGTTTCAGAGTTAAGTAGGTAAACCGAAAATATGAATTAAGGACCTCAAAACAAGGGAAAAAATTCCTATGAAGGTATGTCCGCAAACTCTTTACTTAGGAGATATTCACACCTAAAGATTTTCATTGTTATGAATAACTTATCTTATATTAAATAAATAAAACTTATTTATTTATTCCAACTACTTTATTAATTAAACGTAAACATTAAATTCATATTAAATGTTGTTTAAAGTTCTATGTATTGTAAAGACCGTCGGTGGAATAATTAGTTAAAGGTATAAACAAATAAACATCAGAAGTGCTAACATCTGGCGGTTGGGTACCTGAGGGAAGGTAACGACCCATTAGGACAACCTTTTGTAAGTGGTAATAAAAACCCTTAAGAACCACCGACCAAGACCGACAACTAAGTGTTTAAACAGGATCCCGAAAGACCTTTTCACACCTTCCATCAGAAATACCTAAATCTGTACCTGCTGCTTTACCTTGGCCTGGGGGAGAGGGCGTGGTCATCCCTTAGGCTAGGAATATTCAGCCAATCATGAAAAAGACTACCAAAAGAGAGGGGGATGAGAAAGGTGGGAAATAGAGAATTGGGACTGAACACTTCTTCTTGAGAGGCAGCTGAGAACACTTCTTTTTGGAACTCAGAGCTGAGAGGACTTCCTCTTGGGACTCGGCGGAGGAGAGCTGGGACACAGGCGGAGACTGGATCAGGAGAAGCGGAGAGAGAGATGGACGGACTAGACGGTGAAGGAGAGCAGAGACAGGGAATCCAGATATGACGGCTAGAAACCCGTAGAAACACTATGAACGACCAGCTAAGTGGTGACAAGCATTTAGTTATACTAATGTAAATTTGTGTTGGCAACCATACATCATTAATTAATATAATCAATATAACACATGTAACTTTAATTGAACATCAAGCATTCTCCTCTAGTATGATTCTCAACTATTCATTATGTATATAGGTTTAGTTATTATTTTGTATATAGATGTTTTTGGTTTTATTCAAGCTTGTAAATATAATAGTTAGCAAACCAACGTAGTACTTTTACCATTTACCTTGCATGCCACCAATTAGATATAGAACAAATAGTAAATTTAAAAACATGATACCTTGAGAAAGGAAATCCAATAAAAATTATATGGTTCAATCTAGGATACTACAGTAGGGGGTCTGTGGTATCTTACCTTTAAATACCTCATTAATATATTTTTCTATAGATCGGTTCCCTTCTGGAACCGATAATAATCATTTTTCTTCATAATAATCATTATTAAGAAATTTCAGAAATGCGCCCGCACCTATTAAAGAAATGCAAACCTATTAAAATATTGTAGATTATCCCCAACCACACATTGCACTGAAAATGATCCTCACGAATTGCATGAGGATTTTCCTGCGACCAGAGATGATTATTTTTCTGATTGAAGATACCTCTTTATGTAAAAGTAGCTTCATCTGACCACAGAATTTTTTCTGAAATTTGTGGATTATGCTCAACTTGATTTAAGTACCATTCTGAAAAATTTCTTCTTTGCCGAAAATTTTGCGGTAATAAAAAGTCCATCTGCAATGAGAGTTTTCCATATTGTAGTTCGCGTAATATTTAATTCTGCTCCAGCTCTTCGTACATTGCCAGATGGATTATCATCAAAATATTATAATATGGTCGCTCTCCTTTCTTCATTTCGTAAAGGGGCAAAAATACCACCAACACGTGTTATTATAGGAAATGTAACAGTTTTTATAAGACGTTGAAACGTGGAGCTAAAGATAGACTTGTTTTGTTGGAAAGCTACTTGAAAATCGCCTGGCATATTCACGACTGGCAGTATTACCATTGCAAAAACCGTATACCAACACCGTATCGATATATATATATATATATATATATATTTTAATAGTATTAATCCTTATGTTGCCAATCATTTTTAAACAGTGAGGGAAAAAAGGCCATATTACTATTCTATCTAATCCATCTCGTAAAGAAAGCGTTTGCGGATACATTCATTTTGAATAACATTTAATATGAATTGTTTACTTAATACTTAATAGTTATTGTTTACATTTAATTAATAAATTAGTTAGAACAAATAAATAGGTTTTTTTTTTCATATAACGTAAATAATTCATAACAACGAAAATATTTAGGTGTGAATAACTCCTAAACAAAGCGTTTGCAGACATACCTTCACAGGAATTTTTTTCTTGTTTTGAGGTCCTTGGTTCATTTCTGCAGTTTGGCCACTTAACCCTGAAACAACCTGTATAGTAAAAAGGATTTGAAAGACAATTTAGCCCTATTTACATACAAATTAAATGACCTTTAAACAAATCCTCAAGAATTATTTATTTTTTTATTTTTAGAGAAATATGTCATAGCTAAAACATATTTTCTACACCTGATAACAATTGATAACAACCACCAATCTTCTCGATGTTTCAAGGGAAGAGAGAGACCGAATAATGTTTTCTGATTGCTTCAAAAAACTAATGAGCCGAAAGTACAGGATATAATTAGTAGGGATGTCCAGAAGCGGCATCGCTGTGCGTCGGTTTGCTGCTTCTTAATATTTCACGACGCACTTCAGACTTCTTATCTCTTCTCATTGTTGAGATATCTCACTCGGAACAACTTAATCCGGTAACTTTAAGCCCCACACTCCCCTAACTGTGTTTGACAAATATAATACCTATGCCAATTATACATAAGGAGTTTTTTATTTTTCATAATGGTAATAGGCATATGTAAACATCGGATTTAGTTGTTTGGGATTAGCTGTTACATTTCATGCCCCTTGGATTTCTATTTCTTTTGAGGGTGCGTGTGCCTCCTTTGTCATTATGTCATAAACAGTGTCATTGCATTGTACTTGCATGCTATGGCAGAGCAGGCCTTCTCTATAACATTTCCTGGCTAGCTATGCAAGACTTAAATGATCCTAGCTTTTAAGAAATCTGTCAGCCTTAGGTCCGGCTTTCCTCTTTTCACCTCAAACGAATCGAGTTACGATTGTAATCCCCTGTCGTCATTGCCAGGATTAATTTTTAAAAGCCATTTTAAACATTGATTCCCATGATAGCTGTTAAAATGTTCTTTTTTTAGTCTTAATGGGTGATCAATTAACATAATGATAAACAAATCGATTTAAATTTCTGCGGTTTTCCTACTGTGTGGCTCACCTCCACTGCCTATTCTAGAAAAGTACCTCTTACTGGATTCAGTTTCCTTCAGTTTCACCTGAAGACATTCGCAAACAATGCTTTCACTGACCATAAGTCCATTGCCACAGATCAGTCCTCTTGGCTCATATTCCGGCGTGTAAGGAGGAAGCTTTCGAAGCTTTATTAACTATTAACCCTTTCCTCTACAAAATTGACAATAATTGTCTATTACACACTTGTACAAACAGATTTAGTAACCAAGTACCCTAATTGCTTCAGCGTAATTAGGACTTTGCTAAGGGATGGTTTTTCCATCACTGTTCAAATCTATGCATTCAAGTCTTAATTGGTGGACATGGAAATTCAATCATTATTTTGCAAATTTTCTTAATTATTAAGATTGCTTCCTCAGCAGGTATAGTTATTTTAGCAATAATGTCACTCTCTATGTAACCGTTTCCTTAATTCAAATTTTTTATTTTTTTATTTATTTACTGTAAATTATTACAATCTGTCTCTAGGACATTTATAATATTTTTCACAGATCACATTCACACTCTATGTAATTCAAAATTACAAAAAAAAAAAAATCAATTTTAATCTTCTACCTCATACATATTACCTCATTCTCTAATCTCTAATTTTCGACAAGTTCTGCGCATGCGTTAACCCTACACATACACTCTTTATTTCGTCTCTTATAAAGTGACTTTATTATCAGTGAAATAATTCATGTTATTTGTGAAAAAGTAGTGTGAACTGTTAAGCTAACAATTAAGTTGAAACTGGACATAAATAAGGTGAGTAATCACTTATTTATAACGGCATTGTGAACAATGTAAATAGACCTGAGGATAGTGATAGATAACAAGCCGGCCATATACATTCGCTAATCCGACCAGTGGGCTGCTGCCCTTCGGCGGAAGCACATCTACGTTTCTCAGAATTCCACAAATTGCGTAATATATACGTAATTGATAAAAGACTTTTTTTTACAAACTATTACATTTACCTCTAATTAATTAACATGAGATGCGATATTTTCACATGGTAATGTCGAGCAAAGGTAGCAATCGAACTTTAAGATCTAGGAGTCTAGATACCACAAAGAGTTCACCAATCAAGAAAAGGGCTAGACGCTCTAAAAAAAATACCCCACCAGCTACACCAGAGAGCTCAGTTGACGAAGTCGAAAATCAACCTGGCACATCATCACAAAATATGTCAACACAAGCTATATCAATACAAGGTACGTTAGAAGAATCGCCCTTTTTTACAGCTAATCCATTCCAAGTGTTGTCAAACACACAGAATGAACAAATGGAAGCAGTACCCATCCCTAGTGAACCTAAACCCCCACCAATATTCGTTAGAAACATTAAAAATTTTCAATTAATGTGTCTACAATTAAATAATATAGTGGGCTCAGGTAAATACTTATGCCAAAGCCGTATTAATGACACGAAATTAATGCCTGACACCCCAGATACGTACAGAAAAATTGTCAAGTATTTATCTGACATTAAGGCGGATTATCACACATATCAACTGCGCCAAGAGAGAGCGCTCAGGGTGGTGATCAAGAGATTACACCCATCAACACCGCTGGATGCCATTAAAGAAGAACTAACTGAGATGGGGTTCCGTGTTCGCCAAATAGTGAATATATTCAAGGAAGATAGAGAACAGCCTGGCTCAAAAAATAAAATACCGCTCCCACTATTCTTCGTTGACCTTGACCGAACGCCCCAGGTCGAAGACATCTACAAGGTCACACGCCTTTACTACACTAGCGTTGTTGTAGAAAAGCCCTACACTAAGCGCGACATTGTACAATGCCATAACTGCCAGGCTTATGGTCATACGAAACGCTATTGTCACCACATTCCTAGATGTGTTCGGTGCGGTGATAAACATAAAACAGAGGACTGCCAGAAGTCCAGAAGAACACCAGCTGTATGCGCTTTATGCCATCAAGGGCACCCAGCGAACTACAAGGGTTGCCAAACATATAAGGAACTAAAAGCAAGAATTTATTCAGCTCCAAGAGAAGAACGGCCATCCAGGCCACCAAGACAACCCTCTAGAACTGTAAATACAAGAGTGTCCTATGCTCAGATATTCAAAGGAGATACTGCACCCATACAAACTCAGGCCCTGCCACAAGAACCTCAACCTCGAGTATTCACATCTCAACCTCAAGACCCTTATCCCATCTCTGAACCTAGGCCTAATAACCAGGCATTCATTCCTCCTCCTCCCAATGCCACTGACCTCACAAGCCTATTGACTTCTTTTCTCTCTGAATTCAGATCACTCATCACTCCTCTCATTTCCATACTTACCAATGTTGTATCCAACCTCATCCCACTGCCGAGAAATCCTTAAATGTCCCCAATCAAATCCCTCTCCGTCCTCCTTTGGAATGCGAATGGTATTCGAAATCACATCAACGAGCTAACAATCTTATTACAGGACAAAAACATTGATGTAGCATTAATAACTGAAACTCGACTTACCAACAAACGACCACTTAACATCCCCAACTATCATATCTATCGAACCGACCATCCTGATGGAACAGCACATGCTGGCACTGCCATAATTATCCATCAATCCCTTTCCCATCACCTATTCCCTTTGCCGACCCATAATTTCCTACAATCCACTGCCGTGATAATCCAAACTTCTCCTTACCCAATAGCAGTAGTTGCAGCATACTCCCCGCCTAAAATACCTATCTCAGAATCCCAATTAACTTCCTTCCTTAACTCCTTAGGACACCACTTCCTTCTAGGTGCAGACTTAAATGCTAAACACCAGCAATGGGGAGCCAGAACCACAAATTCCAGAGGACGAACATTGCTATCTGCACTTAATTCCCATCACAGCAACATCCTCTCACCCAATTCTCCCACATACTGGCCTACAGATCCTAACCGCAATCCCGATCTCCTAGATTATTTCATCCACAAAGGTCTAGGGTCCCTTAATTATAGCATTTCAAGACTTGATGATCTTTCCTCAGACCATAGTCCCCTAATCCTAACGGTCTCCACATCACCAATTCCCAAACCACCTCCACCTTCATTTATCAGGGGGCCAGTTAATTGGAACCTCTTCCGTCAAATACTGGATGATAATATTGACCTCAGAGTTTCCTTAAGAACACCTGCAGACCTAGATGAAGCAGTATATTCCATGACTACCTTGATCCAACAAGCAGTTTGGACTGCATCTTCACCTGATCCTTCTAAAAAATACCGCAAAATAAATCCTCTATCCCAAGACCTACTGGACCTTATTAATAGGAAACGATGCTCTAGGACCATCTGGCAAAGAACCAGGCATCCTGATGATCGGAAATCATATAACTATTATTCCAAGCAGGTAAAACAAAAACTGGCTACGTTTAGATCCCAATCCTATAATTCCTATCTTTCCTCACTATCTGCAAGTGATAACTCCCTCTGGAATGTAACAAAAAAAATCCTTAAATTCCAATCCTTTTCCCACCCCCTCCGCCGTGATGATGGTTCCTGGGCTTCGTCAGATGAGAATAGAGCAGAAGAGTTTGCTAAACATCTATCGTACACATTCACTCCTCATCCTGAACTCCATCCCTCCCATACTGCTGAAGTTAAAGAATTCCTCTCTTCATCGATTCCTCTCTCCTTACCTCCTACAGCCGTCAACCCCTCTGAGGTCAAATTCCTTTTAAAGAACCTAAAACCTCGCAAATCTCCAGGACACGATCTCCTTACTTCCCAGATCCTCAGACAACTTCCCAAAAAAGCAATTATATTCCTTACATATCTATTTAACTGTATCCTCCGCACAACCCACTTTCCCCTGGTGTGGAAACACTCCATAATTATCCTCTTTCCTAAACCAAGTAAACCTGTTAATTATACATCATCCTATAGACCGATAAGCTTACTTCCGATCCTTTCCAAAATCTTTGAGAAAATCCTTCTCAAACGCATCCTACCCATACTCGAATCCCACAATATCCCTTCCCATCAGTTTGGATTCCGCTCAAGACACTCCACTGTCCAACAAGGCCTTCGCGTTGTGGACCACATATCCTCTGCACTTGAAAACAAGCAATATTGCACTGGTGCCTTTCTGGACGTAGCTCAAGCTTTCGACCGGGTGTGGCACGATGGCTTGCTTTTCAAGCTCAAAACCCATTTACCTCAACCCTTGTACCTAGTCCTCAAATCTTACCTTTCAAATCGCTCCTTTCAAGTCCGCTGCGGCACTGAACTCTCCAAACATTATCCAATTGAGGCTGGTGTTCCACAAGGCAGTGTCTTGGGCCCAGTTCTCTATATCCTTTTCACCGCTGACATCCCTTCAAGTCCTGATACCTTCCTAGCAATATTTGCTGATGATACTGCCATCCTATCCTCCCACTCGGATCCTCTAATAGCGTCCCAGAACCTGCAAAGACACCTTTCCTTCATTGAGCAGTGGTGCAACAACTGGCGCATCAAAATTAATGAATCAAAATGCAAGTATGTAACTTTCACTCTTCGACGCAGATCCTGTCCGCCAATCCTTTTTAATTCAATTCCTCTTCCCTACTCAGACACAGTCCGATACCTTGGCTTCCTTCTGGACAAAAGACTGACTTGGAACCCACATACGAGACTTAAAAGACAAGAGCTTAACCGACGATTTGGTCAGCTATATAGACTACTAAACAGAAGATCTCATCTCTCAACAGAAAACAAATTATTAATCTACAAGACCATACTGAAACCTATCTGGACCTACGGACTTGAACTGTGGGGGACAACTAAATCATCGAATATCAAACGCATCCAATCCTTCCAGTCCAAAGTCCTTCGAACAATAGTCAATGCTCCATATTATGTCACGAACAAGACCCTACACCATGACCTTAACATCCCATATGTCCATGACATCATCCCATCCAGATTCTCCAACTTTCACCAGAACCTCATTCATCATCCCAATCCTCTAGCGCAATCCCTATCCAGCTCCGAGCATCCATACCATCCCCCTCGAAGGTTGAAACGGCAGTGGCCTCGAGATCTTTTGTAAATATGCCTTTGGAGTCCTGGCAATGGCCAGCTTCTCCACTCATGTCCTGAGCGTCTGTGGCTGTATTGCCCTCTTTCAGTCTCCACTGGCTTCTAATACTAGTGATGCGACTGGAAAAGTGGCACTGGGATCTTCCGGAGTCTTGCTTTGCCTTCCGCGTGTGGAGGTAAAAGCCTGGCTCGGAGATTCTTGGGCAAATGTATATATTGTATATAGTTATGATTGTGTTTAGAAGTTTGTTATTTTATTTTATTTTTTATTTTATTTTATTTTTTTTTATTTATTTACCTTCTTCATCAGTATTATTTATTTACTTCTTATATTTATATTTATTTCTTTATTATTTGTATATATTGTATGAATGAGAACTTTTAGCCCTAATGCTTATAGCCCTCCAGCAGTGGCTGATTGTATTATTATTCAATAAATAGATTTAAAAAAAAAAAAAAAAAAAAAAAAAAAAAATTTCGACAGATTTTGCTCGGACAAGGCCTAGAAATTTCCTCAATTCGACCATTGTTAGCGGGAGTACCTTAATAATCAATACTGACTCCTTTACTCTACATTATATATATGCATGACATACCTATCAACTGATACAAAAATTTTAATAAAACACCATAATTTCAAAACTATCCTCAGTGAATTTACAAAATTATTTACTGACTTTACAAAAATAGTACTCACTTTGAAAAATAAGATTAAATCAAGGCAAGTCACAACATATAACATTTACACTTCGACGAGAAACGTGCCTGCCAGTTTAAGTAGCAGAGATCCTTTCAAACACAGTACGTCACCTTGGACTAATATTCCACAGAAGGATGACCTAGGTCCCACACGTCAAAATGAAACGACAGACTTTCAACAAGCGACTGAAAATACTGTACTCACTTTTTTCTGAATCGAAAATGAAAGTTCGACAAAGGCTAAATACAAAACTTACCTACTTAAACTCATCCGGACCCACGCCTCTCAGATTTACGGTCCGGCAAAAAATATGCACTTACAAAAACAACAATTATTTCATTACAAAATTTTACGACTTATAACGGAAGCTTGCTGGTAGCAACTGACGACAACCACCACATACGTGCTCTTTACTCTCACAGACTTATAAACGACATGGCCACGACTGAGATGCCCATCAAGAAGAGACTAAAAAGGAGCTGGATGAGAGATCTCCTCACCTAAACAAAGGAAGTAACGACCAGGAAGAGGTGCTGCTGGGTGCTATCGTTCCCCATGGCTATAATCCTTATTTTATCAGAATATATCTACTGATTGCCAATACCATGACAGCTGCATATAATACCTACATACTGAATACATACCTAAAGAGAAAAAAAAAAGTTTAACTAATAGGCCAGCTGATGAGAGGGTTGTCTCCTCAACTCCTCTCTCAGTTTTTACCAATTTTATAGCGGAATCTCTCTGATTATTCACGTGATACAGTTAAAGTGTATATCAGAGCAGTTGATATTTACTGTTGGCATCTTTTTTTTTGTTATTTTAAGAAAAAAAAAAAAAAAAAAATTTTTTTTTTTCTTTTTTTTTATTTATTTATTTATTTTTCTCTTATGATATGCGGTATGATCAGCAAGTGATGGCCAGTAAGGTGCCCAAGAGGTCTCGGTCAGACGGAGTTAGCTCACCAGCCAAACAAAGGACTCGTCGCTGCCTACGAGAAATACCTCCAGTGACCAAAATGAACACTTCAGAACCAGAACCTCAGCCCCAACCAGGTACGTCTGCACAAGAAACGATTGAAGAATCACCTTTCTTTACTCCAAACCCCTACCAAGTGCTTCAAAATGACAAAGAAGTAATGGAGTCTGCAGCAATACCCAGAGAACCAAAGCCTCCTCCGATATTTGTGAAAAATATAAAAAATTTCCAGATGTTCTGCACCCAACTAAATAAAATCTGCTCTGGCAGTTATTCATGCCTTAACAGGACCAATGACACCAAGATAACACCTGATTCTGCAGAAGCCTACCGAAAAATAGTGAAGTACTTATCAGAAACAAATGCGAATTTTCACACTTACCAGCTGAGGCAGGAAAGAGCTTTACGAGTGGTGATAAGAAATTTACATTCCTCAACCCCCACTGAAGTTATTAAAGAAGAACTAACGACGCTTGGTTTCAATGTACGCCAGGTAACAAACGTTTTGAAGGAGGACAGGGAGCAGCCAGGATTACGAAATAGGATCCCACTACCATTGTTTTTCGTGGACTTGGAGCCATCACCAGGTATCGAAAAAATATATGATATCACAAGAATATACTATACAATGGTGAAAGTTGAGAAGCCATATCCCAAGAGAGACATCGTGCAGTGCCATAATTGTCAGACCTATGGCCACACGAAGACATATTGCCACCATCTGCCGCGTTGCGTGAAGTGCGGTGAACAGCACAAATCTGTAGAGTGCACCAAACCTATACAAGATCCAGCAGTATGTGCCCTATGCTTGGAGGGACACCCGGCCAACTACAAAGGCTGCCAAATTTACAAGAATCTCAAAACCAGACACCAGAAAAACCGGATTCAAGATGAAGCACTAAGAACAAGAAGAGAGAGAGAGCCTTCCAGAATTGTAAACAATGATGTATCATTCTCCCAACTACTTAGAGGTAAGACTTTAACCGATAAATGTCAAGCCCTACCACAACAACAACCTCAAACCCAACCTCAAAATCCTCTTCATCCTAATATACCTAACCACCAACAACAAATTCCTCATATTCCTCCTCCTTCAAATGCAACAGATCTCACAAGTTTGTTAGCATCTTTCCTCACCGATTTCAAATCCCTTGTTACTCCACTCATATCACTCCTCACGAATCTCGTATCTCACCTCATCCCTCCTTTGAAAAATCCTTAAATGACTCACATCCCTAAACCCATATCCATTCTCCTTTGGAATGCGAATGGTGTTAGAAATCATATAGACGAACTATCTACTTTACTACTTGACAAGAACATTGATGTGGCACTAATTACTGAAACTCGACTAACCACTAAACAGCACTTCAATATACCACAATACCTGACATATCGTACAGACCACCCTGACGGAAAAGCACATGCCGGTACTGCTGTAATTGTACACCAATACCTCTCCCATCACCTACTCCCATTACCAATACATGATTTCTTACAGTCCACCGCTATCGTGATAAAAACCTTCTCCTTTCCGGTCACTCTTGCATCAGCGTATTGCCCTCCTAACCGATCCATATCCAATGCCCAATTCAGTTCTCTCCTCGACTCCTTAGGACATCACTTCATCTTGGGTGCAGACCTAAATGCCAAGCACCAACAATGGGGTTCCAGAACCACGAATTCTCGTGGCCGAACCCTGCTGTCTGCACTCAATTCCCAACGTTTTCACCTCCTTTCCCCCAACTCTCCTACCTACTGGCCCACAGATCCCAACCGTAATCCTGACCTTCTTGATTTCTTTATCCACAGCGGCTTAAGTCCCCTCAATTGTTCCATTACACGTCTAAATGAACTTTCCTCTGACCATAGTCCTCTAATCCTTAATGTTTCACTTGAACCTGTTCCCAAACCTTCTCCACCGTCATTCATTAGGGGCCCAGTAAACTGGGACCTTTTCCGCCAAATAATCTCCGATAATATTGATCTCAACATATCCCTCAAAACTCCCGATGACCTTGATAGTGCCGTAAATTCCTTTACTACCACAATCCAACAAGCCGCCTGGACTGCCTCCTTTCCAAAAGACTCCTCCAGAATTCCTATAAAGACCATTCTACCCCAACACCTCCTTAACCTAATCCGCACCAAACGCCGTGCCAGATTATTATGGCAACGAACCCGACATCCTACCGACCGCTGCTCCTATAATTACTACTGCAAACAATTAAAACTGGAATTAGCCACCTTCAGATCACAATCCTTCAACTCCTACCTATCCTCCCTCTCTTCTCGCGACAATTCCCTTTGGAAAACCACAACAAAAATCCTAAATCCTCACCGCATTTCCCATCCTCTCCGACGAGGTGATGGCTCCTGGGCAGCATCTGACGAAGATAAAGCTGAGGAGTTCGCCATTCACCTATCCAATACATTTATTTCACATCCGGAATCCCATCCTGCCCACACCGTAACAGTAGAAGAACTCCTTACATCACCAATCCCACTTTCCTTGCCCCCAAAAGCTATTCATCCTTCCGAAGTAAAATTTCAATTAAAAAAACTAATCCTCCGTAAAGCTCCTGGACATGATCTCCTTACACCTCAAATCCTTCGACAACTTCCATCCAAAGCAGTCATATTCCTTACATATATCTACAATTGTATCCTACGCACCACCCACTTCCCTCTGTTATGGAAACACTCCACTATTATCCTTTTCCCAAAACCAGGAAAACCTCTCAATAGCTCAACATCCTATAGACCAATCAGCCTACTCCCAATCCTTTCAAAAATTTTTGAAAAGATCCTTTTGAAACGAATCCTACCCATTATAGAATCCCAAAATATCCCTTCCCATCAGTTTGGTTTTCGCTCTCAACATTCTACTGTTCAACAAGGACTCCGAGTTGTTGATCATATTTCCTCAGCACTAGAAAACAAGGAATACTGTTCGGGTGCCTTTCTGGACATTGCACAGGCATTTGACCGGGTATGGCACTCCGGACTGCTCTCCAAGCTTAAAATCCATTTACCTCAGTCCTTGTACCTAGTCCTCCGATCCTACCTCTCTGACCGCTCCTTTCGAGTTCGCTGTGGAACAGAATTTTCCAATATCTACTCCGTTAAAGCCGGTGTTCCCCAAGGCAGCGTCTTGGGTCCCGTGCTTTACATCCTCTTTACTGCTGACATCCCTGTTCATCCCGATACTTTTCTTGCAACATTCGCTGACGACACCGCAATCTTATCATCCAACTCTGATCCCGAAATAGCATCCTTAAATCTCCAAAGTCATCTCACCTTGATTGAGCACTGGTGTAATAACTGGCGCATTAAAGTTAATGAATCTAAATGCCAACACATTACTTTTACACTCCGACGCAATTCCTGTCCACCAGTACTCTTTAATTCCATCCAGCTTCCTTATTCAGACACAGTCCGGTATCTTGGCTTTCATTTAGACCGAAGACTAACTTGGAACCCGCATACTAGACTCAAAAGACAAGAACTCAACCGACGATACGGCCAACTATACCGACTACTAAGCAGAAAATCTAAACTTTCCATTGAAAACAAGCTACTGATCTACAAGACAATACTGAAACCTATTTGGACTTACGGACTAGAACTGTGGGGATCAGCAAAATTTTCTAACATCAAGCGCATCCAATCCTTCCAGTCTAAAGTCCTTCGAACAATAGTCGATGCTCCTTTCTATGTATCCAACAAAACCCTACATCATGACCTTAACATCCCATTTGTCCTAGACCTTATCCCAGAAAAGTTCTCCAAATTTCACCAGAACCTTACTTACCACCCAAATCCTCTTGCACAATCCCTATCAAGCATCTCCCATCCCTATAATCCTCCAAGAAGGTTGAAACGGCAGTGGCCTCGCGACCTTTTGTAAATTATATAAATTGGAGTTCTGGCAATGGCCAGATTCTTCACTCAAGACATGTGTGTATGTGGCTAAAGTGCTCTCGACCAATCTCCGCTGGCTTTAGTACCAGTGACGCGGTTGGAAGAGTAGCGCAGGGTTCTCCTGGAGTTCCCTCGCCTGATTGTATATAGGTATGCATGTTATTTTTTTTTTTTTTCCTTAGTTTTAATTTTCTTATTTTTTAGGTTATTTTATTTTATTGTCTATTGTATATACTTTTGATTATTATTTTGTTCTATTTATTTTATTTTTTTGTACATATGGTGTGAATGTCATCCTACCTCACTATAACCAATGTCGAACAGACAGATTGTTATAATACTCAATAAAGAAATTTAAAAAAAAGAAAAAAAAAAAGAACTAATAGGAAAACTTGATGCCAATGACGTACAAGTTTCTTCATTTTAACACTGTCGCATCTTCCTTAGTTACGGAATGGACTTAATCCATAACAACTATTAATATTAATTTTACTTTTATTTTATTTAGTATGCTACGAGGTGACTCATGCATTGACCTTTCTCATGACTCTTATCAAAGTATAAAATCACAAAGCCCTAGATAGCCAGTTCAAGCTATCAATTCTTAATAGTTATAATTTCATTCACACGCTTCCTAGCCCGTCCAGAATTGATTCACCCCCCCTCCCCCTTACTATTCCTGAGTATATAGCCCCCATGATCCTCAGACCAAACCACTCATGCAGTTGCATTCTTGAGTCACACTCTTAACTGCAGGAGACCTGGAGTGAGCTCGTGTAGTCAACCCATTATCCATAGTATATAACGCTCTATTTTAGACGCCATTTGTAACTTTATGAATAAAAGAATTACTTATAAAGTCTCCAGTGCCTCCGATTCGTTAACTCTTGAAAGTTGAGAAAATGAAATTTTAAAACACATTTAGAGAGCTTTCTAGAATAGTAAACAATGGTGTATCATTTTCCCAGCTACTTATAGGTAAGAGCTCAACCGATAACTGTCAAGCCCTGCTGCAACAACAACCTCAATCCCAACCTCAAAATCCTATTGATCCGAATAAACCTAACCATCAACAACAAATTCATCATATCCCTCCTCCTTCAAATGCAACAGATCTCTCCAGTTTGCTGGCATCTTTCCTTACCGATTTTAAATCCTTATAAAAGTTTTTTTTAAGAACTTAGATAAATAAAAGTTTAACTTTTACGGTAAATCTATAGCTTTAATAAAACCAAGTTTCTTATAACTTTTATTTTAATAACTTTTTTTCCTAAAGTTTATTAGGAACTATTAAAATAGAACTTTTAAAAAAGTTTCAACCCTTAATATATATATATATATATATATATATATATATATATATATATATATATATATATATATATTATACTGTATTATCAGTACAAGAGTGTAATAGTTCGTCAGGAACTTGCAGAATATATACGAGGTGTTCAGGCGGATCTACGGTGGTGAAGCTTTTGGGCTGAAGCTCTGCAACCTCCTCCAAAAAATGGTAAAATATTTTTATTAATGCAGTAAAATAGGTAAAGCTTCATTATTTTACCAATTCTCACCTTTCTTTCAACTTTGAGCCACATCCATCGAGCCGTTTCGGCACTCACGCGGATCCACCTATCAGTGGACAGTATATAACCAATAGTACAGGTTATGTAATATTAGGGATGTTGCGACATCGGCCAGGTTCCGATATTCCGATATAAAAATATTTTTATAGAAAAACATATATTAAAAGCTATCTCTTAAAGTAGTAAAACCCCTGGGGTATTCCGTACAAAGTAGCGTTGGGTAAATTGACTCCAATGCAAGTAATCGCCGCGATAAAGTATGATGGTACTCATGCAAAGAATCGGCGAAGATGTTTATTACAGAGACTTACCCCAGGGATGATCCATCCCAAGATAATGAAGAGGAGGAGTTCGTAAGACGCACTACGGTATACCCTCCCGGCACGGACCTGTGCCCACCATGGGACATATGGGATCTTCACACTGCCGTGGACAAGCAAAAGACTGGTCGTGCCCCCGGTTTAGACACCATTGACGCGTCAATTTTCAAGAACAGTTTTCCCTATATAAAAGAAAGATTGCTGGCTATTGATGATTGCCCAGACAGGGAATACTTCCCAAGAATCTGGAAAATCGCTAAAGTCAAGCTCATTACAAAGGAGGAGACAAAGATAAGCAACTAGCCAAATCTTATAGGCCTATATGTCTCCTCCCAGTCATGAGCAAGGTGTTAGAAAACCTGATACTCACCAGCCTACGGCCAGTCTTCTCAAGAGCGAGCCATCCACGGCAGTACGTATCCTCTAAAGGCAAGAGAACCGCAGATGCCCAGCTGAGAGTGCGCCGTGATGTCGAGAAGGCGGTGAAGTATGTTATGCTCCTCCTGTTTGACATATCATCCGCCTTCGATAGCCTCTGGTGGCAGAACGTGCTGCAGCAGTTGCAAAGGCATGAAGCTCCCAGCAACTTGTATGGCTTGATCAGAAGCTTTCTCCACGATAGGACATTGAAGATTAAAGGTAGCTTCTATGAACTAGAAGATACAGTGGAAAGGGGTTGTCTACAGGGCATGGGGGTTGCCCTACCCCATGGAAACTGGTCTTTGATGAGTTGCTGGGAGTGCTAGAACAGGAGTGTTTCCCCGCCACTGCATATGTAGATGACCTGGCTGTTGTAGTAGCCTCGAATAGCAGGGCCAGATTAAAATATGAAGCTGAACGTTGTGCCAACCTTGTAAAAGAATGGTGCGAGAGAAAGAAGTTAAGGATGGCGGGTTCCAAGACTCAGGCCATCCTCTTGAGAGGTTTGACCGATAGGGCACACCCCATAACCTTGGTGATACAAGGTTCAAGAATATGTCCAAGTGAGGTAGTCACCTATCTTGGAATTAGGATCGGGAAAAAATTCAACATGACGCCTCACTTGGATTATTTAAGAAATAGGATAACCTTAGCCCTTAATGGTCTCAGTCGTATAGAGGGAGCCTTTTGGGGCCTTAGATATCCAGCAACTATGTCCATTTATAAAGGAGTAGTTGTTGGTATCCTGAGATACGCGTCCCCCGCATGGAACCGGAATCTCTCGTACCGTCAGAAGCGCAAGTTGGTAATAATCCAGCGGATGGCCCTGCTTAGAGTAACCAGGTCATACAGAACTGTGTCCCATGAGGCGGTGCAGGTCTTAGGAGGAGGTATTCCTCTCGACCTCCTCCTGCGGGAAGATCTTTATCGGTACAACATTAAGAGGGATGACTTGACGGATTTACCAGCAAACATTCGGGAGAGGATTTGTGATGACCCCAGAAGATGGAAGATGATCCTCCGGGAGGGGGTCCACACTAAGAAAATTCTTTCCCACCATTAAGTCGCGGTTAGAAAAGAAATGGGTCCTCCCGGACTACTGGGTCTCACAGATCCTCACGGGGCATGGGGGTTTCAGAGCGAAACTTTTTAAACACGGTAAAAATATCGACCCCTTATGCCCCACTTGTGGAGTACCTGAAACCGCTGAGCACATCCTTGTAGCCTGCACCAGCTATGAGGCACTGAGGGCCAAATTAATGAGGGATACAGGGCTTTTCGTTCTAACCGAAAGACAATTACTCCAACTAAGGTCTGAACAAAACTACCCGTACTTTAAAAGTTTTGTATGCGGGTGGAAAAAAACTGTGGGCCCAACCCACTTCTCCCTGGGAAGGCGTGAAGAAGCAGTAGCTGGAAGGCCGCTGATTAGGACAGGAGAAGATGGAGGACGATAAACTAAGTGACAAAATTATCAAGCAGGCTGTGTGCACAGCAATTGAAAAATGTAAAAAGATAAACTTGCAACAGTGATTTGTTATACAATGTGTATCAAGTCACTGCTGCAAACTCCCCTATTGTCTTAAAGGCAGGGTAGGGAGGAAAATAAAATAAAAATAAAAATAATATCTCTTAAAGTATTATTGTTCATGTAATTACATTTAATAAGATTTAAAGAATCAAATAAACACTATATCATAGGCATTTAGATTCTGTTTTAAATTAACTATCTTTATATATATGAAAAAAAAAAAGCTTTCGGGCTGAGGCCTCACTCAAAAAAAAATTAAATCCTGGATCCACTAGGGACGAGGTGTGTAGTTAATCGAGTATTCACTCTTGCTATCTCCCTTAGGGGAAGAGAAACTTGGCGGTGGAAGAAAGCTGGTTGACCTGCTGACTTTCCTCTACTGCTGTAACCTAGATAGAGGTTTCATTTAACCCTTCTGTCTCAGAAATTTGAAGGTCTGTTTTTTTATTAATAAATTCATAAATAAGAGCCATTGAAAATTGTTTACTGTTAGCCTGTATATTTTGATACTTCATACATAATCGAAGATGGTAGTTTGTCAAATTGTACTAGTTGTCTCCATTCTCTAGTACTAATTAATACTGTTTTTTATAAATAGTTAGTGTTCTGTTTTAAATAGGCATACTGCAGGTTTTACAACAATATTTATAACACAAAAGTTAAGTTCCAAAAGTCATTAGACAATGTAAATGATTTTATTTTTTATTTTGATTGAGACTAGAATAGAAAAATCAATTTTATTCTGACATTTAAGAAAACAATGTACATATGTATGATATGTGAATCTTCAGAAACGCTGTATATTTAAATTGTATAGATTAGAAATAAGTATAATAGAAATAGGTATCGTTCAAAGAATCGGTATCAAAGTAATAGTACAGTAAATATATGGATTCATCAGTTATATTTAAAAAAGCTGAAACTTATTATTCTCTGTAATCACAAGTAAATTTTTGTTTTCAATTTTCTTTGTGAATATATCAAAATATGGGTTGAATCGCAAATATTATCTAGTATAAAACTAGAGTGATTGATTATTTCTATAATGAGGATTCTAAACATTCTTTAGATAAAAATGAAAAATCTTTAATAAATAAAATTTGTGAAATTTCCCCTTGAGTAAAAAGTACCGCTAACACCATAAAATTGCTGTTTCTTTTTTTTTTTATATATCATTATTATATGAGGGACCGTTATACCCCTCACTCTATGAAAACCAGAAACAGGAAACTTGAACTTTTTTCCAAACAACTTTATAGGTAATGCATTAATTTTGTCCACAAGTAAACATACAAATATTGTAACGTAGTCCAATTTAGGAACAAACTTAGTAATTTTTAATATTCGAAAATTGAGATATTTAAGAACGTTAATTTTACATTTCAAGCACTTCAATTTTAAGTAGTTGTTTTTGTTTGGGCGGGGGGGAGGAGGATTCCGTAGGTTAAAAAACATACGGATAAATATAAAGATCTGATTTCACAGTATTATTTACCTTCAAAATAATTGATTATCTGATTAATGAATTGTATTCAAAAAATAGTTTTAATAAAGAAGCATATATGTTTGGTATAAGATTTTTTTAAACGTAATTTTGCTAGTGTTATTGTACTATATTCTGGCATTTTGCTATATTTGTAGTATATAGGGTCAAGATTCGGCATAACAGTTGATTCCCTTTCTTGTTCGCTTATTCCTCCTACTCAAACCGCATTGATGATATCTCTGTTTTGTGTGTACTTCTTTTTTTTCCAAAAACAAAGTTAAACTTGAGTTGTGAGAGCTAGTCTAAAAATAATTAATCGCGACGAAAGTCGAATGAATCTCCCTGTCTACCCTCCCTCCTCCCTCCCCCCAAAAAAAACCCATACAAATTATTGACATCCCTTGGAATTTTTAAGTTATTGAGGTCAGGAAGAAGGGAGTTTTATCTTGTAAATCTAAATGATGACCTATGTCTATGAATTTTAAAACGCAGATACCCCTATATCCGCTAGTCAAGAACAAATTTATTGGCTCTGTTGTCTGTGGAGGAATGTCTTTTGACCTTTTGAGCCATTAATAAGTTCCAGTGTCAAAATTGTAAGATGGTAAGATGTGAAATTTGATTGGGAAGTTGCCAATTATGTTTGGTTAAAGATCTATTTTGGGAGTGGGGTAGCTCAGTGGTTGGGCACTGAGCTTCCAACGTCCCAGGTTCGAACCCCCTTTAATAGCAGAAAATTTATTTATCTGTTTCATTGGTTATGGAGCGACACTGGATCGGGAGACCCTCCTGGGGCACACCCAGCCTCTGTAAAGTGGGTACCCTTAATGAAATAATTAATTAATGGGGAAACCTGGCGGTTGTGCGTGATCTCGGTCAAATCACCTCTTAGAACAACCGTTGATCTAGAAACAGTGCTTTCCCTAATTGGTACTGAAACCTAGACCCTTCATGGGTTGTAGTGTTACAGGTTTAAAGATCTATCATTCAAAAAACCTGAAGAAATAAAGACTCCTTCTTGTTGTCATATTACTAGAAATTATAAAAATTCATTAAAAATGAATTCTTGGTATTTATACTGAAATTCTTTATTGTGCTTTCATAGGCTTTACTTAGTTCCTTGATATTAAGCTTTTTTTCTTCTCGTTCCCAAAGGTAGGGGGGATGCTTTGTATTCGTTCAGAAGATTAAAAACAAATTTGTACTCAGAATGAAAAATTGTCTCTCATGTTACACGTTTTAGGCCTCAAAGAATCAATTTGGCTCCATATCTGTATGTATTTAAATCCATTAGACAAACATGTATTGAGATGTTCTAATAGCAATTTCTTCAAAGTCAATCCCCTGTTTTTGGAAACGTATTTTAATTTTTAGTAAACGCCTATATTTCAAAAGGGCTAGTTTGATTGGTCCTAAAGTTATAGAAGTGTTATGGATTAGTGTAAAAAAGTATGAATTTTATCAAATCCCAATGAACAGTTAAAATTGATTTGATGTTAATTTTTGCACTAGTAGTAAAAAACGAATTGGATTCCATATTACTCCCTATTCTCCGTAAATATTTACATCTATATTTTTTTCGTAATATGTGTGGCGGTTTATTTGAATATTTTTGTAATATCTGTGTAACTTATTAATAAAGCCTTATGTCTAAACTCCTTTTTTTTTTTGTGTTACAGTTATTCAATTTAATTTTATGCCAACATTTGTAAGTAATATTTTTATTAAAGCATATTTTTACAAAATGGCCCCGTAATATACAGGATTTTAACCCTATTCTCAAGTGGTTATAGAACGAATTTTGTTTCGTTGTGTTTTTAAATAGTTAATTTTTTATTCCTCAGTAATTTCAACCAGATTATAAATTTAATTGAAATGATTTGTTTTAAATATATGATATTGTAACCTTTCATAGCCTAGTGTTAATGGTAAAAAATGTTCGTTTAATTTTATTTAAACTATGGAATGGGACATAAAATATAAATCAGGTGTTCTTTTTTTTCTTAATATTAATCAAAACCACGAACCCAAAGTACCTTAATGTCTAATGAATCACAAAGTATGTATCTTGTTTCTTAATTAGAAACATATTTTTTAAAACATGTAGTTATTTTTTAACCTATTCATCATCTTTCCTTTACGAAGAAACCTCGAAGATAATTTTTTTAATCTTGAAGACTGAGAATCTTGATGATTAGTGGTAGTGATAGTTGTTGATAAGGCAACAAGAAGAGAAAAAGCACGCTGAGGAGTTTTATTTATGACTTTCCCTGACATTCCCTACTTGTTTTAGATTAAAATTCAGAATATAAAGACGACCAATTCCTTTATATGAATTAGAGTATTGGCTAATATGGCCCATTGCTAATATGCCATATAGAGTATGGCTCATACCTAAAGGTTTTTTTTTTTTTTTAACTTTTATTGAGTATTAATACAGTCTGCCACACTGAAGGGCATTGGTACTAGGGCTATAGTATTCATTCACATAATATGTACATAAGAAAGAAAAAAAAAAGTATATAAATATATATATATATATATATATATATATATATATAAAAAAAAAGATAAAGTAATATACAAGATAATTGAAACAACAGATCAGCCGAATAATAACAAACAAATAAAACACATTCACACCTATGTACAATATTTACATTGGCCCAGGGGACTCCGAATCAAGCTTTGTCCCCCAACCGTGGAAGCCAAAGCTTCTAAGACTGAACAGAATATTTCAAGGGTCAATGCTGGAGCAGTTTGGATGATATTTAGGTGACAATGCAGGTTTATTATGGTGAAGACCAATATTCTGATAAAATGCAGCAAGAAAGATTTGTTCGAAGCAATTGGCAAGTCCGTGTATTAGTGTTTGGTTTGATACAACACAGCTTCTTAAACCCTGGAGAAACCATCAATGCCGAATCGTATTTTAACCAAATTAATGCAATGCAGCAGAAATTGGCAATAATGAAACCATTTTTGGTCAATTGGAAGGAGTTTTGTTGAATAACAATGCCTTGCACACATGTCTCACATGTAATGTCACAAAAACTATTGGAGCTTGGATATGAAACT
Organism: Nezara viridula; assembly: GCA_928085145.1. NCBI lineage: Eukaryota > Metazoa > Arthropoda > Insecta > Hemiptera > Pentatomidae > Nezara > Nezara viridula. Next base: position 95,715,791 of record OV725077.1, read on the forward strand.
CTGCCACATCCGCCCTACTCTCCGGACCTCACGACTACAGATTATGATTTTTTTATACACTTGGACCAATACTTAAGTGACAAAACTCCAGCCAAAGCTCCAAGAGATCCCAGTGCTTCTCTCCCAGCCGCGTCACTGGTATAGTAAGCCAGTGGAGGCTGATGGAGGGCACTAGAGCAACAGACGCACAGGACATGAGTGAAGAATCTGGCCAGTGCCAGTACTCCAATATATACATTTTTACAAAAGGTCGCGGGGCCACTGCCGTTTTAACCTCCGAGGAGGATTGTAGGGATGACTGGAGGTAGATAGAGACTGTGCTACAGGATTAGGATGATGAGTGAGATTCTGGTGAAATTTGGAAAATTTGTCTGGGATTAGGTCAAGTACAAATGGGATATTAAGGTCATTGTGTAGGGTTTTATTGTTTACATAAAAGAGAGCATCGACTATTGTTCCAAGAACTTTAGACTGGAAGGATTGAATGCGTTTGATGTTGGAAAGTTTTGCTGTTCTCCACAGTTCGAGTCCGTAGGTCCAGATAGGTTTCAGGATTGTCTTGTAGATTAATAGTTTGTTCTCAACTGAAAGTTAAAATTTTTTATTGAGTAGTCTATATAGTTGGCCATATCGTCGGTTAAGCTGTTGTCTTTTAAGTCTGGTATGTGGGTTCCATGTTAGTCTTTTGTCTAAAAGGAAGCCAAGGTACCGAACTGTGTCGGAGAGGGGAAGTGGTATGGAGTTTAAATAAACTGGTGGACACGACTTGCGCCGAAGGGTGAAAGTGGTGTGTTTGGATTTAGATTCATTTACTTGGATGCGCCACTTATTACACCAGTGTTCAATAAGAGAGAGGTGACTTTGTAGGTTAAAGGATGTTGTTTCGAGATCTGAATTAGAAAATAGGATGGCCGTGTCATCAGCGAATGTTGCCAGGATAGTTTCAGGATGAGTAGGAATATCAGCGGTAAATAGAATATAAAGGATAGGACCCAAGACGCTCCCTTGAGGAACTCCTGCCTGAATTGAATAACACTTGGAAAATTCAGTTCCACAGCGGAAAGGAGCGGTAAGAGAGATAGGATCGAAGTACCAGATATAAGGACTGAGCTAGTTAGGTGTTAGCTTAAAGAGCAATCCGGTGTGCCATACCCGGTCAAATGCTTGCGCAATGTCCAGAAATGCACCCGAGCAATATTGCTTGCTTTCTAGGGCTGAGGATATATGGTCAAAAACTCGGAGGCCTAGTTGGACAGTGGAATGTTGGGAACGAAATCCGAATTGGTTTGTAGGAAGGTTTAGGAAGTTCGTAGGATACAATTGTATATATAACTAAGGAATATGATTGCTTTGGATGGAAGTTGCCGAAAGATATGCGGGATTAGAAGGTCGTATCCAGGAGATTTACGGTCAGATAGTTTTTGTAAATGACGTTTGACCTCAGAAGGATTAACTGCTTTTGTTGGTAAGGAGAGTGGGATGGGTGAAGAGAGGAATTCTTCTACTATTGCAGTGTGGGCAGGATGGGATTCCGGATGAGGAGTGAATGTGCAGGAGAGGTGTTTGGCGAATTCCTCAGCTTTGTCTTCATCTGACGCCGCCCAGAAGCCATCACTTCGTCGGAGGGGATGGGGAACATGGTGGGATTTTAGGATTTTTTTTGTGATATTCGAAAGGGAATAATCATGAGTGGAAAGAGGTGTAAGGTAGGAGTTAAAGGATTGGGATCTGAAGTAGGATAATTTCTGCTTCAGTTGCTTACAGTAATAATTATAGGAACGGCGATCAGCTTGATGTCTGGTGCGTTGCCATAATGATATGGCACGGCGTTTGATATAGATTAGGTCAAGGAGATGTTGGGGTAAGTTATTTTTTTTAAGGATTTTCAGGGAGTGATTTGGGAAGGAAGCAGTCCAGACTGCTTGATGAATCATGGTGGTAAAGGAATGTACGGCATTGTCAAGGTCTTCTTCGGTTTTCAGGATTATTCTGAGGTCAATTTGATCGGAAAGGATTTGCTGAAAGAGTTTCCAGTTGACTGGACCTCTGATGAAGGATGGTGGGGAGGGTTTAAGAATAGGAGCTAGTGATACTTGGAGTATTAGAGGACTGTGGTCTGAGGAAAGATCATCTAGACGGGTAAGAGAATGATTGAGGGAACCTAAACCACTGTGGATGAAGAAATCAAGGATATCAGGATTGCGGTTAGGATCAGTGGGCCAGTAGGTAGGTGAGTTAGGAGGAAGGAGGCAGAAACGTTGGGAATTGAGTGCGGACAGCAATGTTCTACCACGAGAGTTCGTGGTTTTTGATCCCCACTGTTGATGCTTCGAGTTTAAGTCTGCACCCAGGATGAAATGATGTCCTAAGGAATTGAGGCTTGAACTAAATTGGGCATTGGAGATGGATTGGTTAGGAGGGCAATACGCTGATGCAACTGTAATAAGAAAGGAGAAGGTTTTGATTATGATAGCAGTGGATTGTTGGAAATCGTGGCTTGGTGTTGGGAGTAGGTGATGCGAGAGAGATCGGTGAGCAAGGACAGCAGTACCGTCATGTGCCCTACCGTCAGGGTGGTCAGTACGATATGTTAAGTACTTTGAGATTTTAAACTCTGTTTTTTAGTCAGTCGAGTTTCAGTAATGAGGGCTACGTCAACGTTCTTGTCTAGTACTAGAGCGGTTAGTTCGTCAGTGTGGTTTCTATCACCATTCGCATTCCAAAGGAGAATGGATAAGGGTTTGATGGGATTCATTTAAAGATTTTTTAAAGGAGGGGTGAGATGAGATACAAGATTTGTGAGGAGTGATATCAGTGGGGTAAAAAGGAATTTGAAGTCAGTAAGGAAAGATGCCAACAAACTGGTAAGATCTGTGGCATGTGATGGAGGAGGAATATGAGGAATTTGATGTTGATGAGGGTTCATTAGGAGGGGCAGGATGTTGACGTTGGAATTGGGGTCTCTGTTGCGGCAGGGCTTCACATTTATCAGTCTGGTTTCTACCCCCAAGTAACTGAGCGAAGGAAACTTTAGGGTCCACTTTTCTAGCAGGTCCTGTTCCGGATTGGGATGTTTCTTCTTTGTTTCGAGATTTGTAGAATTGGTTTTTCATATTTCTGTAGATCTCACACCCTTTTTAGTTGGCAGGATGTCCTTCCAGACATAGAGCACATACTGCGGGTTCTGATTTCGATTTTGTGCATTCGCCAGACTTGTGTATCTGTCCGCATTTCACGCATCTTGGTATATGATGGCAGTAAGCCTTGGTGTGGTCATATGCCTGACAGTTGTGGCACTGGACAATTTCTCTCTTAATGTAAGGTTTTTCAACCTTAACACTTTGTAATATAATCTTTTAATTTCATATATTTTATCTACTCCTGCTGAGCGTTCCAAGTCAACAAAAAATAGAGATAATGGAATCTTTCTATTTTGCCGTGAGTCATCTCTGTTGTCTTTCATTACATTGGTGACCTATCTTATTTTAAATCCCATAGCCGTAAGTTCGTCTTGTATCGCTTCAACTGGTGTAGAGTGGTGTAAGTTACGGATCACTACTCTCAGAGAGCGCTCTTGCCTGAGCTGGTATGCATGAAAATCTGCCTTTGTATCGGTCAGATATTTAACTATCTGTCTATAAGCATCAACTGTGCTTGGGGATATTTTAGTATCGCTAGTACTACTTAAGGAGGTATAGTTCCCTGCAATTGTTATTTTATTTAGTTGTATGCACAATAACGAAAAGTTTTTTATAGTTTTAACAAAAATCGGAGGAGGTCGAGGATCTTTAGGAGTGGGTGCAGATTCCATAGACTCTTTTTCATTTTGAAGAATTTCAAAAAGATTAGGAGTAAAAAAAGATGATTCGGTATCTTGAGAAGAACCAGGCTGAGATTGAATGACTTCTGTTGTTACCGGGGTTGCTGGAGTCGCAGGTGGCGTCATTCTTTTCGCTCGACGACTTTTTGTTTCTCAGGAGACGAGCGTGGTGTGGATCCTACAGATCGACACCGCTTAGGTGCATTTTTAGACGACATAACCTGATGAAAATATCGCATAAATGAAGGATCATATATATATATCTAACTATGATATCTAACTACGTGGCACTATGGCGAGATAAGGAAGTTATCCACCTTAACTCTATTCACTGTTCACAACAGTACACAATAAATAACAACTGTACTTACAGTAGAATTAGTTCATGTTTTGGTCTAGGTGATTAACTGACGTCTTGACACTATTTTAATTAAAACTAACTCTATTTTTTTTAACGAAAAATGAATATTTTTAAAAGCTGAAGTAATAGTCGACTGATACAATCTAGCACATGCGCAGAATTAATACCTAAAGGTTAGAAAATAAAAAAAATATGCTATTCCTTATTTATTTATTTTTTTTTATTAAAAATATTTTTTAATAAATGCTGAAAATATACAAAATAAATTAGAATTATGATGAAGAGACTGCTTAATAAAAACGAGGCTGAAGAAATCCAGACAAGCACTGGTAAAATCCAAGGAATTTGATTAAGCAACTGGGCGTTAGGAATGGCTCAGCCAGTCTGGTAGGTGCCGAAGTCATTCACGCATGTTCGAAACTATTTCTTTTATCACTGTCTAGAGAAACCAAAAAAAACGTTTAATGCCATAAGTAATGATTTATCTAAAATGTCGTTTTATATATAGCTGAAGCTTTCTTATTTTAACATTTCTTTATTGAGTAATATTATATTTTGTCACATTTAGGGCATTAGTAATATTGATCCTCATTCACACTATATGTATAATAAATAAAAATAAATTAAACAGCAAAATAATAATATTAAAAGTAAATTTACATAAAGAAAAAGAAACTAAACTAATCACAATAACAACTTAAACACAGGTATACTTTTATACAATATTTATAAAATTCATTCACTCAAGAGAACTCCCAGCTAAGCCTTTTATAACCGTGGAAGGAAAGGCAGGCTCTAAGAGATCACAGCGTCTCTTACTCAGCCGCATACTGGAGGTTTAAATATCAGTACCCGAGAAATCCTTCATGTAGTTCAGTCTTGAACAGCCTTCCATCCCATAGAAGAGAAAAGAGAGCAATCGTCTGGTAGTACCTGTCGTACACATTATAAAAAAATATAATGTTCTTATTGATCACTTATAGTCTGGGAACTCAGATCTGTGGAGAAAAGAATAGTAATGATTTAGGATGAAAGGCGTTAAAGAATGAATAGAAACGCCGAAGATAGTGACAGGCAAATGGTACATCGAATAATGTATCCCTAAACTGATGAAGCCCTCCAGAAACTTCGACCGAACTCAAGGATGGGTTCATGGTTTCTTCACCATAATAATGCTTCAGAGCATCCTTCCAATATTTGGTCACCTCTAGAATAAAACTGTTAGGGCATCCTCCCTTAGATCCAGATATAGTTGAAAGAGAGGTTTCTCTTAAGCGGTGAAGAACAGAGGATGGCTTGTAATGTCGAGTGTGTCTAGACCGCAAATGAAACGTAGCGGGGTTACTTTGAACACTGTTTTAGATGGATAGAGAATTGTATTTTACAAAATAAAGTTTTATTGCAAAACTTTCCTAGTGCCCTTCGCACCTGCGCACATAAATTGTTATCAAAACATATTGATGTTTTATCGTCATGATAAGGAGCTATGTATTGTGCTTCCTTTTTTAGAAAAAATGAGAATACTATCGATTTTTTTTTTCAATAAATGTTTTGGTTAATTAAATGAAACAAAAGTTATATCTTATAGAGATGTTCGGAAATTGCGGTATTATAAACAGTTTTGATTACTTAAAGTAAATAATGTGAGTCGGATACAAAACTGCATCTTTGTTACCTTTAAAAAAAAGAAACTACAAACTTTGGGTTATAGAAATCGGATAGATTCTCTACAATGGAACTCTAGGCAGTTCTCTTAGTGTTGTAAATATACATCAGAAAAAGCAAATCAAAATCAATCTGAGGTTTCCTATTATAATTTGACTAATACGTATGGTATATCCGATTTTTTTTTCATATGACTGCAAAATGCTTTTTGGGTTTATTAGGGAGTATAACATTCATGTCGCTCTGTGATTGTTACATTGTTATGTGATTAATAGTAAAAACCCTGTGGTAATATTTTATCAACAGTGACTTTACAATCAGTTGAACATTTATACGTTCATAGATACACTGGTGAGTTACAGTTTATTAATAATGAACATGTAATAAATTGGTGCTCGTTCGGGTAGCCCAAATGACCGTCAATTCCCTTGCCGTTCTTATCTTACATACGTTAAGTTCAAGGCCAAGCTCTGTATACTAGCTCTCTCTCGTCACTTGGTCTCAGTTCGAAACCAAAGACTAATAGATTTTTTTTTTCCCTCCCAGAGACAGTTTTGATTTAATTATTTTCTATCTTGTTTATTTATTCTCAAAAATGTTTTGTTTTATTTCTGTTTCTAACTTTGTAAATAGCTTATTATTATTTTCTTTTTTTTTAAGAATTTGTAAATATTTATTTTTGTAATTCTAATTTAGGTAAAGGTATATATATTTTTTTTCTTCTTGTTCTTGTCATGGAGAATATGAATTTGGACAAGAACTCTTCATGTGAAGATTCAGATGACGAGACACCATTTTCGGAAGTTAGCGAAACTGATTCACAATATCTGAAAAGACGCTCACTTCAAAAACGTCACAGAAACTCTGCCCCCGGGTCAGCGGGCAGTTCACCCAACAAGAAAAAAAAATAAATCGACAAAATCTAAATTGTCAGCCGAACAAAATAAATCCAAACAAACAGCCGAGCAAAATAAATCACTACCCAAAACTAGAAGCAAAACAAATACCACAAAACCAGCGCCAACTGCACCAACTACTTCAGCCAGCAATAATGTTGTTCCTGTTAGTAACTCACCAATAAAGCCTTCGGAGCCTCAAGCTTCTACTGACCCCGAGCCGCCACCTATTTTTGTTTCCATAATTGAAAATTTCATAACATTTGGTCAAGAAATTGCCGACCTGATAGGATAGACCAATTTTCGCTGTTATTCCAGAGTAAACGACATAAAAATTAACACAAATTCAAGAGTTAATTATAAAACACTAATTGACTACTTCACATCTAAAAACTTCGATTTTAACTGTTATCAGTTGAAACAAGAAAAGGCATACCGAGTTGACTTGAGAGGCCTACACTCAACTACCCCTATATCCGTTATCAAGTCTGGCCTGGAAGAAATAGGTCACAACGTTAGGCATATTTCATGCGTATTACATCCAACGCAGAAATATCCAATACCTTTATTCTTCGTTGATTTAGAGCCTGCTAATAATAAACCCGAGATATTTCAAGTTAACCGGCTTATATATTCAACAGTTAAATTTGAAGAGCCTAGACACAAACCAGTATTAGTACAATGCACTAAGTGTCAAGAACTCGGGCACACAAAGACCTATTACCATCATCAGACCAGGTGCATAAGATGTGCCGGCTTACAAGCATCTAACACATGTCAGAAACCTCTAGACCAGCCTCCTAAATGTGCTCTCTCCGGCAAAGACCACCCGGCAAGCTATAAGAGATGCATAGTATACAAAAATCACTATAAGCTACGATCTCGGAACATGGCCTTAAAAAGCATTCAACATAATCAACAAAGTTACACCGACCCACCAGAAATTGTAAATATTTCAAATTTTCCAGAATTGCCGACAAAAATTACTCATGTCACACAACAGGAAGCGTCTACTTCAACTGACTTCTATCATTCTCGTCAGGACTCCAGCAAAACTTACAAACTACTATCGAGAAGCAGGGACCTCGAAGTCAGGCGCCTCGGACCTCCCAATCCAAACCTCATACTCCCAATCCTCAATCTCACCCTCCCCGTCAGCAAATTCCCCCTCATCATCTACCCCTACGAGTAAAATTACCGCCACAGTACCCTAAGCTACCTCAACCTAATGTTCAGAAAACAAAAACCGCACAAGCACCTTTGATTCCAGACCTTCCTCGTATACAACGACGGATGCCGCCCTTAATTAACACTCCTAACCCGCCACAAGAACATACCCTAAACTCACTTCACAACCAACATCCATCTGATATAACTGCCATTCTTTCATCCTTCCTATTGGACCTCCAAAATACTATAAAACCTCTTATTACTCTCCTCACAAAAATCCATACCGAAATTCCCTTTAATCTCTCCGATGAGTACAAAGCCCCTAGCTGTTCTTTTATGGGATGCTAATGGACTACATAACCACCGAGACGAACTTGACATTTTTCTTCATAACTACCACTTTGATATTGCTCTACTGACAGAAACTCACTTCACAAAACGTTCATATTTCTACATACGTGACTACATCACTTATAGATCAGACCACCCCGACAACACTTTCCATGCCAGTTCTTGCATCCTTATCCATAAATCCTTATCCCATTCTCTCATTCCTTCTACTCCAACTGAGGCTATTCAAGCAACATCAGTAATCATTTCAACCCGTCCTTTCCATTTAACACTCTCAGCTGTATACTGTCCTCCTGGTCATACTCTTACCTACAACTTACTTGAATCCTTATTTCAATCCTTCGAATCGCGCTTTATTGCTGGAGGAGACTATAACGCTAAACACCAACGATGGGGTTGTCGAGTATCCAACTCCCGTGGTAACATACTATTTTCTCTCTCAACTTCCAATAGTTACTCTGTCCTTTCTCCTATGAATCCTATCTATTGGCCTACTTTCCTCAGAAAACGCCCTGATATCCTGGACATATTTGTCACCTCCCAGATTTCCTCTTCCCATATCACAATCAAATCCCTGGATGACCTCTCCTCAGATCATTCTCCAGTTCGGCTTTCATTACATCCAACCTTCGCTCCTAAGCCCTCGTCCTGTCCTAAACTGATTACAGGACGAGTAAACTGGGACAAATTTCGTAAAGACCTGGAAAATAAACTGGAACTAAATATTCCATTTAAGACGAAACGTGACATTGACACAGACATAGAAGTACTTACTACATCTATAAGTGATAAAATAAACGATAATACTTCTATCAATCAAATTAACAACTCCCAACAGACAAACTTGCCACAGCATATTCGTATCTTATTAAGGGAAAAACGCAGAGCAAGATCGAAGTGGCACAGGACCAGATACCCATCAGATAAGACATATTACAACAAATTAACTAACCAACTAAAAGCTGAAATTAAAAAATAAAAAATTCAAAATTTCCTTAACATGACAGAAAAACTTACTACTACTGACAAATCATTATGGTTGACCACTAAAAAGCTCCTTAAATTTAAAGATTTTAACCACCCACTTATTACTGAAACCCAAACCTGGTCCAGATCTGACGAAGAAAAATCACATATATTTGATCAGCACCTCATCAAAACATTTAATCCACACCCAGATATCCTTAATCAAACCCACCTTGAGTTTATTGAAACAGAATTGGATATCCCACTTCAACTGACTCCTCCACCTAAAGCATTTCATCCTTCAGAAATATCCAATATCATTCATAGATTACCTTCCCGCAAAGCTCCTGGCCATGACCTAATCGCTTCCCAGATCCTAAAACTGCTTCCTAAAAAAGCCATACTATTCCTCACCTATATATTTAACGCTGTACTCCGAACCACATATTTTCCTGACCCTTGGAAACTATCCATTGTCAAAATGATACATAAACCCATGAAGCCGCCAGAGCACCCATACCGTCCAAGCACTTTTACCGTCCAATTTCTCTTTTACCCATTATGGACAAAATCCTGTAAAAACTCATTTTAAAACGCCTGTATCCTATCCTAGACTCTAAACAAATTATCCCAGATCACCAATTTGGATTCCGCACACCCCACTCCACTATTCAGCAATGCCATCGTGTGGTAGATGTAGTCTCCTCTGCATTGGAGCGCGGAATGTACTGCACGGCAGTCTTTCTCGACGTTGAACAGGCGTTTGATAGAGTCTGGCATCCCGGACTGATGTACAAACTCCGTAAATTTCTATCACCTACATACTTCCTCATTATCCGTTCCTACCTTACTGACAGATTCTTCAAAGTCAATCATAACAATGCTTTTTCATCTCTTTTTTCTCAGTTTGCTGGTGTTCCTCAAGGTAGTATCCTAGGTCCTATCCTTTACACAGTTTATACCGCTGACATCCCAACCCATTCCAACACTGTCATCACCACATATGCCGATGACACATGTATCCTATCAGTCAATAACGATCCATCTATTACATCTATTACATCCCATCAAATTACCTTTACTCTTCGTCGTAAACCTATGACTTCCTGTCCTACAGTATCCTTTACAATACCCCACTCACCCCCTGTTGACCAAATCCGATACCTAGGACTCCACCTTGACAAACGACTCACTTAGAACCCCCATACTAGACTGAAAGGACTAGAAACCGCCCGACGTTTCCGACTACTCCAGCACTTACTAGACAAACCCTCTAAACTGCCAACTATTTACAAAAGACTCATATATATTACTGTAATAATATATTACTATATTACGGGATCGAGCTTTGGGGCTCTATTAAACCATCAAATTCCTCTCTTATCCAATCCCTACAATCCAAAATCCTTCGTAAAATCGTTAATGTTCCCTACTTTGTCACAAATAAAATCATCCATAACGACCTTAGGCCGTGGTTACACTGGATCCGTCACGACACGATACGACGGCTCTACTGTTCAACTCAAAAACATATGACTTTCATTCATGTTTTAATGTTTATCATCCATTTAATTGTGTTATATTCATCCAATGTACATAAAAAATAATAGTTAATTCCTTTCAGGTTGTTTAATAATTAATAAGTATTAATTACGGCATTATTTATTCCATAAATAATCTTAAAGTAATTCAAAATACAGTCGAAAATTACAATAATAGCTATTTTCATTTTATTGTTAACAACAAATATTTATTATTGTCATTTAAATATCTAATACTCTTTCATTATTCGGGAAAATAAGTTGTGACTTTTTATCGTCAATAGTACGCAAAATATGAAAATTAAAAATATCATCAAACATTGTTAATTTTATTTATATATATTTTAAATTTTAAAAAATAAAGATGAAATATATTTTTTTTATCTAGCTCATATATATCATCGTCATCTTTATTCTATAATATAATTAAATATTATTTGGATTCTGCTGATTACTTTAAGTTATATGTAATTCATATTTAACAAATTAATAATATCATTTTAACAAAAATTATCTTATTTTTAACACAATATATATTCTATATTTTAATCCGTGATGATTAAATGTTGTTTAAAAATGTCGAAATAACACCAGATTAGTTAAAAAGATTAATTCACATCGTGTTTCTTCACTTCCTATCTGTCATAAAAAAAAAAAAAATTCAAAACCTCCTGAAAAATATTCGTTTTTTTTTTCTATTCATTAATTGCATTTTTGTAGAATTCATATTGATACTATTTAATTAAATATAGTAAATAATTTTAGAAGGTTTAATTAAATCCACACCTCTTGTTAACGAAAGGTTTTTTTTTTTTCGTTTAATTTAACTATGGTTTCAATATCTTTAGGTTGTCGTTTATTTTTTTTTGCAATTTATTTCAGCAATTATTGTCATACATTTTAATTCATACATAATATTGTAAATATATCATCAAATTGTTAATTTTAATGCATGGCTATTGAATCAATTTTTAAATTTAAAATAAAAGGTTACCAAATGAATTAACATATTAATTCACTAATTTAGTTTTCATTTTTTCTATTATTGCCTATAAATAAAGAAATTATCCAATATCATTCTGTAAAAAAAATCTATTAATTGCATTATTTTGAAATATATATTAAAATTATTTTAATGAAATATATTAAACGAATAGTTCGATAGAAGGGGCGTGGATAGGCAAACCCGCCCAACACGACGTCGTACGACATGGGAATTTCAAACCGGTTTGTTTCCAAACCGATTTTTCAACACGACGGTCCATAAATATCAGTACTAATTTTATGAAAAATAAAATAAAATTAACACATCAAATTAAATACAAGATATTTGATATAGTAAATAACGAACTTAATCGTCGAAAACCAATAAATAAAGGATAATGCAGTAAAGGTATAGGAATAAATATTGCAAGTCAAAATATATTTTATATCAAAAGAAACTGAAGTCATTAAAAAAATTGAACATAAAAAATAATATTAATTTTGAACTTTAAAGCAATATTAATAAAATTAAAGATATAACTAACAAGAAAGATAGAATTAAGAAATTATAAAAAAAAAGTTTATATGATAAACAATTATTTATCCGATTGTTGATTATTTAATTTGTAATATTTAATCAATGACAGATTACAGTTTCGAAATCTCACAAACACTCCAACGAACAAATTTTACATATAAAACTCCTTTTTAATATTAATTAAGAAAAAATATTTATTTTTTTACATTTCGGCCTAGTTAGGCATTTTGGAATTTCTAATAAAAAAATAAATAAAAATAGAAAATCTTATATCTTTTAAGTATCCCTGATATAACTTCTTTCACATCAAATGTTACACCGTTTTCATGTTATTAATTTGTGGATATTAGCAAATAATTGTTTTTGACAATCCATATATTTATAATTAATTAGTTGTTAGATATTGCAATATTTTGATATTGTTATTTTTCTTTGTAATGGTTTTTTTTTTTGTTTTTCTTTTGATAATTTCCGTTACTATCCCTACTCCCTCCACCCATCAACAATGTCAGCTATCAGTGATTCAATAATAGTGGTCAGTCAATCTATTCAAAACATCAAAATCTCAACTTCGCAAAACAATATTAAAATAAATAAATTTGACAAATAAAGCTTAAATCATCAATTTTGAAATGGAATTGAATAAAATATCTTTAGGGTATTTTGATGCACGGCAACTAATCTACTAATGAATAACATTTCATATAAATTTATAAATGATAATGATAAAAAATCTGAAGTAAATAATAAACAAAATTAAATAATGTCAAAATTTCATGGTGATAAAACAAAAATAACGAAGATAATACATAAAAAAACAGAAGTACAGATCAATTTAAAATAATAATGAAAACAGATATAAAGGACTTCAGTTAAACTTCATGGAATGCTGATGAAATATCATGAATTAAAATATATACCCAATTTATATGGAAACTTTTAAAAAGTATATATGTATATTAATTTTATAAAATTTATAAAAATAAAATACATAACCATATAACTAATATTAAAATTACGATTAGAAAACAATATAAAAAAGATGTTATACGTAAAGTAAATTAATTGCAGTAAAACCCATATCCTACCTATCTACATAAAGTGAAATGTATCCATTGCTTGCAAAAATATTATATATCGAAAAATAGAACAGAATATAAACAAATAGACTGAAATAACTTATACATAATGCTAAAATTATACACAGCCGTTTATAACACTAGAAGTAGTGTTAAAAACAACCATAAATCTGACTTTTATAATAAACAATATTAAATAGTGCAGCCAGCAATAGAATTCGAAGGTGATTGGCATTAGCATACGTTACTAGATACATATATAAGGCCTTTAATTGTAGATGATATACTAAAATTATAGTAATAACCATGACCCTAATAATATATAAAGTATAAGTTTTATTTTTTCTTTGAATTAAAACAAAAGTAGAATATTTTTAATGTTCAATTCTATTTAATTACTATTTATTCTATTAAAAGTTGTTGGATATTTTCATTTTCATTAATGAAATTTATTTGTATTTTTCTGTAATTTTTATACTGAATTTGAATTAATTTTGGATTTATCTATCGAATAAATAATATTGAAATAAATATTGATTAATTGGAAAACATGAAAAAACAATTTTGATAAAATTTAACTATTATTTAGTACATATATTGGATAAGGTTAGAAATAATGAATGAATTAGAAATCCGAGACGTGACGTTGCCATGGTAAGTGCATGTTTTTTGAACATACAGTGCAGAGCCCCTTTTCCGTCGTGTCGTACATTTTACGTGTCCAGTGTAACCACGGCCTTAATGTACCATATGTTTCCGATTTAGCTCAATCCAGATACCTGTTCTTTCATAATAAACTTCTGAACCATCCGAATCCTCTCATTTCCAACCTTGCTTCCTCTTCTATTCCTGATAACCCTCCGAGGCGTCTGAAAAGAAGATGGCCTCGGGACCTTCTAATATAGTAATATAATTGGAGTGCTACGAATGGGTAGTTTCTCTTCATGTTGTACATGTCATATTACTCGTTCATATTTACGTGTTGTATTTATTATTAATTACAGTTGTAAATTTCGTTAATAAAAAAAATAAAAAAATGTTTATTATGGTTCCCAGTAGTCATTTATTTTTGACTTGATGCGTATTCTAATATTTAATATAGAAAATCCCAGGAGAAGAAATGATATGAAAGAACCTCCATAAGGGACCGTTAACAGTTAACAGGTCCTTCATAATAGCTGTTCTTGAAACGCCGTTTAATCTGACCTTATTTCATGTAGGTTGTTCTTTTTTTGTAAGAATCTTCCATATATTCTAAAAACTTTACTGTATTGAGTGATGGGATAAGAATTGTACTATGATCTCATATTCTAAAATGACAAAAAAAAAAAAGTAAGTTAGTCTTCTGGCTTTTGATATTTCGGTTAAAAAGCTGTATCTACATTTATGAAAGAATCCAAATTAATTCCCATCACTATAGATTTTTATTTTGTTTTTAAAGTTTTATTGCTAAACAAAATTATTTAAAAATTATTAGTAAGTTATAGCTTCAGGTGGATAGCAGATTGAAAATCGAACAGACTGTAAAAATTTCTTTGGAAACCTCTAAAATTTAGTCTTTTTAAGTTCGTACGTATTTGAGGAATGACCTAGGTCATGTGATAAATCTGTATTATGTGTAAAATTCTTGCTGAAAATATAGAAACTGTAGAATACCAAATCAAGTAATTTTTATACTGAGCTAGATGGGAATCTCAACTTATTCTGAAATAAACCTCATCTTAATTAATAGCTTAAAAAATAAGGTATTTTTCTTAAAGTGGTGTATCTGTTGTCCATTAGGAAGTGGTTTAAAATCGAATAATCCACGATTTTAAGAAAAACATAAATACGCTTTTTTAGCTGTTTAAACAATGAAAAATCCTACTTCAAATTTATAACAATTTTGTGTAGTTTACTGTATTACCGCATTTCGTGATCAGCTAAGTGAAATAATAATTCAGCTATCGGTTCTCACTTGACATAAAATGTCAATTATTTAAGAAAATATAGAACTATATTCTGCTTTTCTGTGAAGAATCGTACAATAGTTAATATGTACTTTTCTGTAGCTCTTGAGGTATTTTAATATATCTTTGAATATTTACCGGTACTTATGGGGCACCCAGTACAGCAGTGAAAGTTATTGGGTTTTCCCAGACCTTAGTCTCTATTTTCTTTATAACTCAATTTAGTTATAAAACATCAGCAGTTAGCGGCAGGTCTGCTCTCACTTTGATCCAAATTCTTGGGCTCCTTAATTATTAGGGAGAGAAATTCTTAACAGTAAAAAGAAAATAATAATAAAGTTTTGGTTGGTGAAAGTTGTAGTCTAATAAGACTTTTTTCCTTTTTTTGTAATTTTAGTTTTTTTTAATTTATAATTTTTATTTTGTATTTTGACTGAACACCCCAACCAACTTCTCTTCCATTATATCAGTTTTTAATTTAAAATATATTAATAAAATTATCAATTAAACAAATATTTCGCCCTAATGGCTGGCGTTAAAAAAAGTTTTTTTTAATTTATAATTTTTATTTTGTATTTTGACTGAACACCCCAACCAACTTCTCTTCCATTATATCAGTTTTTAATTTAAAATATATTCATTCATTCATTCATGTATGGCACAACATCCCGTCACCGAGACTGGGCCTCCTCCAAAAGCCTCCGCCAGTTGGCTCTGTCTTCTGCTGCAGCTCTCCAGTTCCGCACACCAAGCAGGGTTCTCGCATCATAGGCCACGTTGTCCAACCATCTCGTCCTCGGCCTTCCTACCCGTCTTACGAGGTGCAGCTCCTCCATCATTATTTTTTTTGGTATTTCAAGGGTGCTCATTCTGGCCACATGCCCTGCCCACCTTAGTCTGGCCAGTTTAATATACGTGACTACGTCGATGTCTGCATAGAGAGAACTGAGCTCCCTATTTTTTCTTTTCCTCCAGACATCACCCTCCTTTACTGGACCATAAATCCTTCTGAGGACTCCTCGCTCAAAGACACTCAGCTTCATCTCATCCCTTTTAGTCATCGTCCAAGCCTCTGAGCCATATGTCAAACAGGCCGAACAAGGGTCTTGTATATGATCAGCTTGGTCTTCTTTGAGAGGTACCTACTTCTTAAGTGTCGGCCAAGTCCAAAGACACATCTATTGGCAGCCGTGATCCTTCTTTGTATTTCTTGAGCCATGTCATTCTTGCTATTGATTTCAGACCCAAGGTATATAAAACTTTTCACTCTCTCAAACTTAAAAGAACCTACCTCAAATGGAGAGTTCAGATCCACCTCACCGCCAACTCTCATATATTTAGTTTTCCTCTCGTTGACTTCTAGACCAAGTGATCTTGCAGCTGCTTCAAGGCTTATAAACGCTTCTCTGAGAGCCCGTTCAGACCTACCTACTATGTCAATATCATCAGCAAAACCAAGAAGCTGTGTCAGGCGATTGAAGATTATATCTTTGGTCTGAATACCGGAGTCTCTTACAGCTTTCTCCTCTGCCAAATTGAACAATAGACAGGCGAGGGCATCCCCTTGCCTAACCCCACTGCTCACTTT
The DNA here is from genome assembly GCA_928085145.1 of Nezara viridula. NCBI lineage: Eukaryota > Metazoa > Arthropoda > Insecta > Hemiptera > Pentatomidae > Nezara > Nezara viridula. Next base: position 95,732,699 of record OV725077.1, read on the forward strand.
AAACTCTTCGGAGTCGTCAGAACCGACGCGTATTCTGCATTTCGAGCTGTCCATGGTCATCTTGATTAGGCGTACGAGCTTCTGAGGGATGCTTAGCTCCTCCAAGGCACAGTATAGTTGCGTTCTATCAACGCTGTCGTATGCTGCTTTAAAGTCCAGGAATAAATGGTGGGTGACTACCTTTGAATTTAAAATATATTATTAAAATTATCAATTAAACAAATATTTCGCCCTAATGGCTGGCGTTAAAGAAGAAATAATTAAAATAAGAAATTACTAGAAAATTGAGGTTTTGTGTAGGGTCTATGGAAGGTTGTAAGCAGAGACAAATCGGCGTTGTCTGTTCTAACTTTAAGGTATTGTATTTCAACCTTTGGGTATATATTTGGGTTACGTGTAGTTGTTATTGTTATTAATATAAATAAAATATGCGTTCGGTGTGCGCAGCACACAACTTTTACCTACCACCCTCTTCTTAGCGGAAATAAATATTTTTAGACAAAGGGGAAGTGAGAATAAAAATTACAAACACTATATTGATTTATATTTCAGTGTGAGTAATTTTGTTTTTATAGGTACTCTTATATAAACATTTTTCAGTATTTATATCGCTGCAATCTATACAAAAAATACCAACAATAGCATTTATGAAAACCGCATATGTATGTATATTTACATAATATTGTCGGAGTCCTTATTATATTAAGCTCATGTTACATGTGGAAGCGTGTTCTAATTTTTCAGGGGAACTCGGGTGGGTACGCTCGTATTACTTTGATTCCTGAATTCAACTATTCTCCGTTAACGATTTCTTATTTCTCTTTGAGTTAATTATCAAATTCTTTGTTAGTTTATATTTAACTATCTTTTATATTAGAGATTAATGTGAAATGGTCAATTGTTTCAAATAGAAAAAAATTAAAGGTACTTTAGGAGAAGCTAATATTGAAAATTAGGCATTTAAGCCCTGTTAGAAAACATCAATCAGAATAAAAACTACATTTTATTTAAAACTGCTTAATTTTATCCTGATATAATGAATTTAATCAAACTCGTCAAAGCTATTTTCGATATAATCGCAAAAATGTGTTTAGTCCATTGTATAAAGTGCCACTTCCGGTTAGCCGACTATGATGTCCGGTAAGCCGAGGCTGTTAACACACAGACCTACACACGCACACCATTTTGTGGGACTTGTTCATTTGGACTCATGGGACCTCAAAACGTGCATTTCCGTTGAAAACTGAGATTCGAAAATTTTCGCGATCGTAATACTTTCTCTTACTATATATTTCATGTATAGGTAAGTGAAAGTAAAAATGGTACTTATTTTCCAAAAATTCGTAAGCTAAAAAAAAAAAAAGAAACATCGTTTCTTGTGTTGTAGCCAGATAATTTTACAACTACTCCTCTCCTTACAGACCTTCGATTTCCTATTACAATTAGAATGAATATGCATTGTCAACCTGGAATCAGATCCCTCTCATAGATTCTCTATTCAGATGTAAATCTTCACTTTCATCTTTTATCGATCACAGTACCCATGTTTATTCCCCGTCGTTTATTATAAACTTTGGTTACAGTAGTAAATATTAATATTACCATTATTATTACTGCCCTGGAACAGAGTCTTTCCCCTCTCCCGTCCCATGAATAAATAAAACAGTTAAATATGTATATGAGGAGGCGGGTTCCGTTTTATCACTCCTTTGTCTGGTGTCTTAAGTTGAATTGCGTAAGGCTCTTGTTGGGTTTGATGCACTCTGTATAAAAAAACATTTTTTTTTTTTTAAATCCAGCTTGTGAATATTATTTCCGTTTGTTAGAATATCGTAGTAGTTGTAAAGTAAACTATTTTTTATCCGTATCCGTACATATATTCGTACATATATTATTACAGTAAGGCTCGAAATCGGTTTTGTACCAAATATAAGCTCCTGTCATGCTCAAATACCATGAATGGAGTACCGTTGGATTCAGAATTTCACGGGGGATTAGCGAATCGTATTCTCCACTTTTGTTTTTCTTTCTAAAATAGATAAAGTCGATACAAACATTTTTCTAGGCTTCAATACCTGAATAGTGGTAGGTCTGTAGATCGATACGGGACAAATTGGATTTAGAAGATTTTGATGCGTACAGCAAGAGCTGCGTCTCCGTATCCTCCGGAACTATCGGACCCTGCGTTTTTAAGCCCAAAAACGTACTATTTTCCAGATAACGCAAGGCATAGGGTTCGCATCCACACAACCTTACATTAATTGTAGTACCGTCATTGAATACAGGTCTCATTTCGGTGACTTGAGGTCTCTATGATCTAGAGAGGAGGAGTTTATATTATTTATCCATGGTGTTTTTGATCGGCAAGCCATATCATCGTCAATTTTTCACCAAATCTCAAGATTGAGCCACCAATTTCGAAGACTCCCTTCTTCTTCCGGCGGACAAAATAGTCCAATCATCCCGAAAATTCAGGCCAAAAAGTTATAAAAGAAAACAAGCTTTATTTGCGAATAACTAAAAAACTGGGTTATGCCCGTGATTATATAAAAGATTACTAAATTCCCTACACAACGAATTCATTCAAAATCAATTCTAAATTCAAAATCATTGAAATCGGACAATTTTTAGCGAAGATACAGCTTACTGAAATTTGTAAACATGTTGGTTCCAAACAAAAATGAAGATTTAAATTAATTTTTGTTTTCTTAGTCGATTATATTTATCGATAAAGTAACATTTGATTTCTTTATCTTTTGATAGGTCGCATTATTTTATTTTTTTATTAATCTGGCATTTGATAACAATATGCTGTTCGAATTTTTTGCACGAGCCTACTAGTATTATATATAATTTTTAAAGTAGTCAAATATAATATCTTATTATTAAATTAAATTTTGTTGTTCTAGATCTAGTTAATTTCAAGTTCAATCGTTTTAGTGGTCCTCTCGATATAACTTATTTATCTTTATCATTATTTTGATTTATATGACATTAATAAGAGGAGAAATACATTATAGTGCGTAAAGATGTTTAAATATTAAAAACATAAATATATCTCGTAATACCAATCAGTAACAAACTCACCAAGCGAAAGATCATAATAGTTAGGTTATAATTGGAAAAATTTAACCACTCAGCCTTTTTTTTTAATTTCTTTATTGAGTATTATAACAATCTGTCTGTTCGACATTGGTTATAGTGAGGTAGGATGACATTCACACTATATGTACAAAAAAATAAAATAGATAGAACAAAATAATAATCAAAAGTATATACAATAGACAATAAAATAAAATAACCTAAAAATAAGAAAATTAAAACTAAGAAAGAAAAAAACACATGCATACCTATATGCAATCAGGCGAGGGAACTCCAGGAGAACCCTGCGCTACTCTCCCAACCGCGTCACTGGTACTAAAGCCAGCGGAGATTGGTCGAGAGCACTTTAGCCACATACACTCATGTCTTGAGTGAAGAATCTGGCCATTGCCAGAACTCCAATTTATACAATCTACAAAAGGTCGCGAGGCCACTGCCTTTTCAACCTTCTTGAAGGATTATAGGGATGGGAGGGGCTTGATAGGGATTGTGCAAGAGGATTTGGGTGGTAAGTAAGGTTCTGGTGAAATTTGGAGAATTTTTCTGGGATAAGGTCTAGGACAAATGGGATGTTGAGGTCATGATGTAGGGTTTTGTTGATTACATAGAAAGGGCCATCGACTATTGTTCGAAGGACTTTAGACTGGAAGGATTGGATGCGCTTGATGTTAGAAAATTTTGCTGATCCCCACAGTTCTAGTCCGTAAGTCCAAATAGGGTTCAGTATTGTCTTGTAGATCAGTAGCTTGTTTTCAATGGAAAGTTTACATTTTCTGCTTAGTAGTCGGTATAGTTGGCCGTATCGTCGGTTGAGTTCTTGTCTTTTGAGTCTAGTATGCGGGTTCCAAGTTAGTCTTCGGTCTAAATGAAAGCCAAGATACCGGAATGTGTCTGAGTAAGGAAGCTGGATGGAATTAAAGAGTACTGGTTGACAGGAATTGCGTCGGAGTGTAAACGTAATATGTTGGCATTTAGATTCATTACCTTTAATGCGCCAGTTATTACACCAGTGCTCAATCAAGGTGAGGTGGTTTTGGAGATTTAAGGATGCTATTTCGGGATCAGAGTTGGATGATAAGATTGCGGTGTCGTCAGCGAATGTTGCAAGAAAAGTATCGGGATGAACAGAGATGTCAGCAGTAAAGAGCATGTAAAGCACGGGATCCAAGACGCTGCCTTGGGGAACACCGGCTTTAAAGGAGTAGATATTGAAAAATTCTGTTCCACAGCGAACTCGAAAGGAGCGATCAGAGAGGTAGGATCGGAGGACTAGGTACAAGGACTGAGGTAAATGGATTTTAAGCTTGGAGAGCAGTCCGGCACTATCAAGGCCATCGGGAGTTTTAAGGGATATGTTGAGATCGATATTATCGGAGATTATTTGGCGGAAAAGGTCCCAGTTAACTAGGCCTCTAATGAATGACGGTGGAGAAGGTTTGGGAACGGGTTCAAGTGAAACATTAAGGATTAGATGACTATGGTCAGAGGAAAGTTCATTTAGACGTGTAATGGAACAATTGAGGGGACTTAAGCCGCTGTGGATGAAGAAATCAAGAAGATCAGGATTACGGTTGGGATCTGTGGGCCAGTAGGTAGGAGAGTTGGAGGAAAGTAGGTGAAAACGTTGGGAATTGAGTGCAGACAGCAGGATTCGGCCACGAGAATTCGTGGTTCTGGAACCCCATTGTTGGTGCTTGGCATTTAGGTCTGCACCCAAGATGAAGTGATGTCCTAAGGAGTCGAGGAGAGAACTGAATTGGGCATTGGATATGGATCGGTTAGGAGGGCAATACGCTGATGCAAGAGTAACCGGAAAGGAGAAGGTTTTTATCACGATAGCGGTGGACTGTAGGAAATCATGTATAGGTAATGGGAGTACGTGATGGGAGAGGGATTGGTGTACAATTACAGCAGTACCGGCATGTGCTTTTCCGTCAGAGTGGTCAGTACGTTGTGTTATCTGTGGTATATTGAAGTGCTGTTTAGTGGTTAGTCGAGTTTCAGTAATTAGTGCCACATCAATGTTCTTGTCAAGTAGTAAAGTAGATAGTTCGTCTGTATGATTTCTAACACCATTCGCATTCCAAGCAGAGTTTTAAAATATTACTCCTCATCATGGGTAATATTTGTATATAATATAAATATAATATATAATATATAAATATAATATTTGTATTGGGTAGTATGGGTTATATCTTGTAAAGCATGGACCAGGTTCTCATAAATTCTACTACAGTACTAATATATTATATAATTAAAATAATTACATACAGAGAACAACACCCTAAAAAATAGACATTTTTTTGGAGATTCTTAACCTTCAAATACTACTATCGTCAATACAATCGAGGATTTATAATACATAAAAAACAAGCGCTTAAATTGAAATTTCAAGCAGTAAATTGATATTATAGATAAATTGTTATATTATGCTAATAAATGATTGTGAAATGAAAATCTGTGTTTTCGTTGAAGACCTGTCAGAACTTATAGGTATTCTTGTGTTTTCGTAAGTTATTATTGAGGTAACATTCTAATATTGAATCCGACTACGGAGAGATTTTTCCGAATAGTTGAATCAATTGCCCTTATACTAATACTTGTAGTGGACTGAAACTTCATTTTCTCATTTGTAAAAATTTATTTTAAAGATTGTTATTCTATATTTGTTTTTCAGTTTGTCGTTCTTAGGCTGCTCTATATGCTAGCGGATCATACCCAATTGAGTAGCTATTCTATAAATTATTTAGGATGCTTGATGTTTTATTTTTTTCTGTCACCAACTTGTCTCCTCTTTATCATTTCGTCACAATTAAGTAATAGCAATAATAAACGTTTTACATGAACATAAAGATGATTTGTTCGTTTTTAAAATCATTGCTTTATCCAGCTGTCGATGGATCAGATAACTCTGAACTCCTTCCTGCGTGGATTATATAAAGATGATGATGGTGGCTTACGCGGAGCTTAAGAAAGGATCGTCGAAGGACGACAGGTCGTTGGACCGAAGACTACCGACCGTAACACCCCTTCCTTCGCATCTTGTCTAATTACCAGCTCTTGGAGAAGTTTAAGGATCTCCTTTCTGATCAAAAACCAATCGCATCTCGAAAACACAAAGCACTCTTAATTTATAATTAATTAAAACAGAACATATTCTTGTTAAGACACGAAATCATAATCCGCAGGAAACAATCAAATGTTCTAGGAAATAATTTTAATTGACTTCATTTCTATGTTTTAAAAAGAAAACTAATTCCAGATTCGATACTCTCAGTTTCAGATCTGTCACACGAGTAATCACAGCATATGATAAGTTGCCGAATAATACTGATACAGCCACTTCTAATTTTTTTAATGATTGGTTGTTAATTATAAATAGAAAAAAAATCAAATAAATCTAGGACTGAGTTATTTGAGTTCCTCCATAATTTTGAACACGGGATGACCGAGCACGTTATACACCGTGGACTAAACCACTCTATCGTGCACCTCCCCTTTCCCCCCATTATTATTATTAAATGGCACTACATCCCAATTATTCGAGACTTGGTCTGCTCCAGCATGGATCTCCAGTTCTCCTGATTAGTTGCTGCAGCCTTCCAATTTCTGACACCAAGTAGTCTACATGTATTAGCACCCACACAGTCTTGCCAGCGCAAACATGGTCTTCCCATTCGTCTGTTTCCAAACACAGGCTCATTCATAGCTCTCTGTGGGGGTGAATTCATATCCATACGCGCTACATGTCCTGTCCAGCGTAGTCTTGCCAGAATTGGCTCACATCCATGTCATTACATAATGTCTTTATTTCTAATTCGTTCTCCTCCAATTCTGTGGTGTTTCCTGGACCCCTCCAAATATGCGTCGTATAATCCTCCTTTCAAATCTGAGCAGGGATTTCTCAACTGCTTTAGATAAGGTCCAACTCTCACAGTCATATGTGAGCACTGGTCTAATAAGAGTTTTATATATTCTTATTTTTGCCTGTCTTGACAACATTCTACTGCGAAGATGTCTCTGGAGGGAGATATAGAACAGATTAGCCACTGCGATCCTCTTGTCTATCTCACAATCAATGTTATTTCGTGCATTTATCAATGAACCAAGATATACGAATTCGTCAACATTCTCGATTCCACGCTATTCCAGCCATGCTTGGTTTTCCCTTGTTAGACGTGAGGATAGGGTGGACATATATTTTGTTTTGGACGCATTAATAATAAGACCGATTTTGGCTGCCGACTCTTCCAGGCTTGTAAAAACTTCTTGTACTGCCGCAAACGATCTTCCCATTATATCAATATCGTCCGCATATCCAAGTATTTGGGTCATTCGATTTAGGAAGGTTCCTGTAGTCTGGATAACAGAATTCCTTATGACTTTTTCAAGGGTAAAGTTGAATACCAGACATGCCAGAGCGTCTCCCTGCCTTACACCAACGATGTTCTAAACCCCTTTGACAAGCCACCTTGTACTCGTACGAAACACTCATTACCCTCCATTGTCATTCTAACAAGCCTTACAAGTTTTGTAGGTACATTCATTTCTATCATTGCTTTGTATGCTTCCTCACGATTAATGGAATCATATGCTTGCTTGAAATCAATGAAGACGTGATGTGTACCAATTCGATATTCTTTTGTTTTCTCCAGAAGGATTCGCAAGGTGAATATTTGATCGATGGTTGATTTACCCTTAATAAATCTGACCTGGTATTTTCCGATTTCAGCCTCGGCATAAGAAACTATTCTTCTATAAAGAATCCTTGAAAAAATTTTATAGGCGGTGGGTGGAAGGCATATGCCCCTGTAATTATTACATTGATAGACGTCCCTTTTTTTGTACACTGGGCATATAATGGATTTTTTCCAATCACTTGGAAGCTTTTCATCAACCCAAACGGCATGAAACATTTCCGGGAGGAGTTTTATGAGCTCTTGACTACCATGTTTATAGAACTCTGCAGGGATGTTATCAATGCCTGGGGCTCTATTGATTTTTAGTCCTTCTATGGCTTCATTGATTTCTTCCTCGTCTGGGGTTTCTACGTCTTCACCATCTGCAATTGGATCATTTGCCTCTGAGACATTTTTGTTAAGAAGAGTTGAAAAGTATTCAGCCCATCTGTCCGAAATGCCTTGTTTATCAGTTTCTAAAGAACCATCGTTTGCTCTCCATCCTGTGGTGCGGGCGATGAAGGGTTTTCTTCCTTTATTAACAACCTGGAAGAATTCTCTAGTACTTTTGGAGATGAAGGCCTCTTCTATCTCCTGTAGACTCTTATTATCCCGTCTATTCTTCTTCCTATGGACATGCCTCTCGCGCCTTCTCGTTGCTCTGTATTCCTCAACAGAGCTTCTTGTGTGCTTTCTTTGCATCATTTTATTGTATGCAATATTTTTCCTCTTGCTCACTGCACCACATTCGTCATTAAACCACGGGTTATATCTCTTATATCTCTCTTGGTCTTATCCCCTACAATTTCGTTCGCTACTTCCATAAGTGCAGTACGGCATGAGTTCCATTGTGACTCGAAGTTTGATTCTGGGACAGAGTTCCTTAATCTGATGCCCAGTTGGTATGAGAATCTAATGCCTGTAACACTGTCCTTAAACTTTTCAATATTGTACCTCTTGAGAGAACGTCGGGCTGGTACTTCACTCCGATACCTTATTTTTGCAATCATAAGGTAGTGGTCCGAGTCACTGTTAGCCCCTCGTTTTGTGCGAACATCAAGTAATGAGGATTTATATCTGGCGCTGATGAGTACATGATCGATCTGAGAGCTTGTAGTGGATCCGTTCCGTCCGAATTTCCTCCATGTTTCTAGATGCACTAACTTGTGTGAGAAATAAATACTTCCAACAACCAACCCCTTAGAGGCTGCGAAGTTCACCACTCTTTTTCCATTGTCGTTAAAGTTCCCTCTACCCCCATACCTATAAATTGCATATCGTTGTGTTCCTTGTAACTATTTATTAAAAAAAAGCCCATGTTCCAACAAAAAAGTCAATGTACTACCACAAAAGAGCGTCCAAAGATGGCGCATTTACGACATTGACTTTAGTTTTTTGGTCACTGAGAATCAGCACTTGGCTTAATTTCCTCATGGTTGGTCTTTTATTAAAGCTGAATAAATTGTTTAGAAAAAAGTTCCAATTATTACATGTAATCTATGAAATCCTGTTGCTATAAAAAAGCATGATCCAGAAATTGAATCACTAATACAAAATCTTACTTCTATACTATTCATACGCTTGTAGAATAGTAAAATATAACCCTTAAAAAAAAATTCAACAAAACAATTTTCAACAACAATTCTCAAGCCCAAATTTACATCTCATCAGACCTCAACAGGCTATAGCATTTAATTATTCCGATTTAATTTGTATTGAGTACAATAAATGCCGAAAAGTAGTATTTTGATGTTCACAGCCTTTTTATCCTACAATTAAGCTGTATGTCTAATTGGAGACCATAGGTAATTATTCTTTCTATGCACGCTATATCTTGCTACATGAGGTATACACACACTGATTCTTCACTGTGAATGACAGCGTAGTATTGTTTCTAATTGAAATTTCCTGTAATTTGCCATTTCGAAAACTATCATGTTATTTCCTGTCTTTCTTACTTGCTCAGAAGGAACTAGCGCTATCTTCCATCCTATGGATTCGGGTCACTTTCCCAGAAGTAAAAGGGCAACTGGATGTAATTCAACCGAGTCTACCAATTTTCACCAAGTTTCAAATGAAACGTCTTATTCCACCAAAGAGAGATTTTTAAAAATCTTTTAAAAATACGGAAGTTATAAGAAATAAAAAATTAATTGTGAAGCCTCGGAGAATAATTGATATCGTTAATTGTTATGTTATCTTACATGTTTCTCTTAGGATTTGGAAATTATTCTGGTCCATTTAAGCTTGAAGTACCGTAAAATATTTTCTTCATAAGAGTTAGTATTCTTTAATTATTCAACGATAAATATATCATTTTTCCCATTTTAATTTTACATATTATAATTATTCTTTTTTGTTTTCTCCTCACTTTCTATCGATAGGTCTAATTTAATAAACAACATTTCTTAATTGGTAATGAATGTTATTCTTTATTACTTTTTTTAATTTTTTCGTCTCGGTGATTCATTTTCTTCATCCTCTGTATATAATATGCCCCAATATTAGATTCAACTTAGAATAAACTTGAACAATAATGAAATACTCAAAGCGCTCTTTAAAGACAAATTATATGTTAAGGAGTATCACCGAAATGTACAAATAAAAACAATAAAAATTACGATTGGTTGTTAATTAAATTAGGGCTATGGGTAATAAGTGAATCCAAAATAATTAATAAAGAATGGTCAAGATTTATAAGAATTTAAAGGTTGAAGGTCCTTGGGCAATAAGGTTTGAGTGGGGGACTACAAATATTTATATGTGCGTGTGAAGGTGGATCCCCATCTCCCTCCCCAATGTGAACATTTTTAAAGCATAGGTAAATATTTTATGCCAGTTAATTGTTTTTGTAAAACCCTCATTATATCATTAAATTTATACAATATTTAGTAAGAACAATTGTAATATTACAAAACTATTTATGAAGTATTAAACAATATGGAAACGAGATAAGGAGCAACTCGAAAAAAAAAGGAATGATTAAAAGAAGGATAGTTGGTGTGATCAGTCAAAATAAATATTATTATTTATTTTTGCCATTTTTATTTTGACTGATCACCCCAACTATCATTCTCTTCATTATTCACTACAGTCAACCATCAACCCACAAAAAGGAATGATTAAATGTTAAGCAACAAAAAAAACTTTACAGATCATACAAATATTATAGTTTCGATATATAGAGAATAACAAATAAAATACTCCATTTCTATACTTGCTCCTAACTTTTTCTAATATATAAGATGAATAATACTACAATCCACCAGAATCCAGGACTGGTTCATAACTTTTTTTTTTGTTTTCGAAAATGTCTATAAACGTACAGAATAAAACTCAAAAGTCGTGCAGTAAAAAACAAAAAAAAAAGTGCAAACTTGTATAAATAACTTAAATATACAACAACACATTAAACATGTAAAACAACAGTTTTAAATCATTTATAACATTAATAAATAAATTTCTTATTTACTATTCTATAGAGTTAGAGCATTTAAAATAAAATTAAGTAAACCTAAGAAAATAAGGTAACCTATATCTAGATTAAAGAAAAGCAACATATAAACTTAATGGTTTATTTATTCAAAATATGCTTTCTTGAATTGAGTTTTTATGTTTGTTTTTTTTTTAATTTATTTATTACCAGATCGGCCTGGGTGGGCCTTACATGGTTGTTGTAACAATTTGATGATTTTTAACAATTTGTTCTGGTGGGGTATAGTATTTGCAAAAGACACCCCTAACTATTTATACATTATAATTATTGAATAATTACAGTTAATAAAGAGAAAATTATTAATTGTTCATAACATGATGTCTTGGATCAGTCTGGGCTTCAGTCTTCGAGATGAGGTTGGGTTTCCTAAGTTGTAGGCCACTGCACCTTTAACTGCTGGTAGCTGCGTATGGAATTTTTTAAATCTTTTTTTGATGAATTCATCTATTGTTTCCAATTTTAGTTCTCGATGTAGTTGAGCGTTTCTTATGAACCAGGGGGCATCTATTGCAATTCTTAATACCTTGTTTTGAAAGGATTGGAGTTTTTTTTTTTTTTTCTTTTCGTAGCTGAAGCGGCTCCCCAGACTTCACATCCGTACATTAGCAAGGGTCTTAGTATGGTTTTCTGAATAAGAACAGTTGTCTCTGGTTTTAAACTAGATTTTCTATTTACTATGGGATATAACATTGCTAACCTTGCGTATGTTTGGGTCAGTTTATTGTTTATATGGTAATTCCACGTAAGGCGGCGGTCCAGATAAACTCCGAGGTATTTTACTGCTTCACTAGCTGGGTTCCATTTTAGTTCTTTATTTTTGAGAATCAGTTCAGGTGGGTCTGAGGGACGTCTAAGAGTAAAAATTTTTGCTGTACATTTTTCGGTGTTGAGACAAATCATCCATTTTTTTAAATATTGTTCTAGATTTACTAGGTAAGACTGCAGTGTATTTCTGGCTATTAATATATTATTGTGTTGGGAAAAGACAGCTGTATCGTCGGCAAACATAGCTATGGAGGTGTTTGTGGATTGGATAATGTCGTGAACATAAAAGTTAAAAAGTATGGGAGAAAGAACAGAACCTTGTGGGGTGCCGGCATGGATTTGTCTTAAGGTTGAATTTATATTATTTATTCTAACTGTAAATGTTCTGCCGTTGAGGAATGAGCTCAGAACGTCATATAAATATTTGGGCGGGTCCACTTTCTTTAGCTTGTACAATAGACCACAATGCCAAACCTTATCAAACGCTTGTTGAAAGTCTAAAAACGTGACAAGAGTACGTTTTTTCATTTCAAATCCATTTACTATGAATTCTGATAATCTTGCCAGTTGGTGTGAAGTGGAATGACTATACTGAAAACCAAATTGAAAATCAGGAATAATGCTATTACATTGTAAAAAGGATGCAAGATGTCTTTTTATGACTGACTCTAGTAATTTTCCAACTATAGGTAACAAACTTATCGGTCTATAGCTACTGACTTGTTTAGCGTTTTTACCATGCTTATGAATTACTACGAGTTCAGCTTTCTTCCACGTTTCGGGAAAATATCCAGTGCGTAGACAGCTATTAAAAATAGACGTAATGTAAATGAGAGCTTTTCTAGGAAAATTTTTTAAAGCAATAACTGGTATAAGGTCATGTCCTGGACTTTTTTTTTTTTTTTTTTTTTTTACTTTGAGACTCCTAATTAGTTCTTGAATTTCTTTAGGGGTTGTGAATTCAATCGGAAGCTGTACAGTTGTAAGGGGAAATTTTAAATAATCTTCAACATCAACATTTGGTGAATGCGGACTTCTTTCGCATTCTGGTTTTGAGAACGTTTTCTCAAAGTAATCTGCAAATGCTTCAGCTTTTTCTGCGTCACTGATGATGTATTCTCCATTCTCTTCCAGACTAGGAATTTTCTCAAATTTGCTTAGTACACGCCGAGTAGCCTTCCACAGAGATTGGTCGTTTGGGTCTAAATCTTTTACGTAATTTTGGTATTTAGAATACACCCATTCATCCAGTTCTTTTTTAATTACGTGTCTGAGGTGGTTCCATGTCTTTTTGTAAGTAGGATCTCTGTTGCGCATCCACTGTCTCCTTGCATGGTTTTTTTCTTTAATTTTTAACAGAATTGATTTTGGGCAACTCCTTGAAAAATTTTTCCTCACTAACTGGAAAGGTCGTACGGTTGCTGCCTGTAGACTATTCGAGATAGACTAATTTAGTTTATTTATATTTTCTTCGATTTCAAGGGCAGTAGAAAAATTATTTTTCAGATTTATTTTCTCAGCTACTAAGATTTTGTATAATTCCCAGTCAATCGTTCCATTAATGAGTGATTTTCGCTTCGGCACTACATTTAGCTCAGTTGAAAAATTAATTAATACAGGGATGTGGTCCGAATTTAAGGCTGTGATAACGTGAGATGAGAGAGGAAGCCTACAATTTTTGGTGTGTGCAATATCCAAAATATCGGGATTACAGCCTGGTCTATAAAAAGTAGGTTCATTTGGCGTATGGATTTGAATATTGTGCCTAGAACAAATTTCTAGCAAAATATTTCCGCTAGAATTTGATTTACGACAGCCCCAGTAGATGTTTTTACTGTTCATGTTACCTAGAACTAAAGAATGGTCTCCTGATGGCAAGAGTTTTAAAATTTCATCTTGGATTAGTTTTTTGTTTGGAGGTTTATAAACTGCCGTAACGACTGTAGAGAGAACCTACCAGCCTTCGAACAGTGAAGACCTAAGAAGAAGTTTTTCCAGAAGAAGCTTTTCCGCTTGCTCAGATTTGCACCCTAAAGCTGTCAAGACCCATGCTTATCTCTTGGGCTCACCCTTGACAGCAACCCTTAGAGGTACGGGTAGCGTGGCTCTGGCAAGTGCTGCCATCAGGAACACTGTTGTTAGTGCGTGCGTTGACCGGACCCACCATCCGGTGCAAGAGGCATCAACAAATCCGGTAAGTCACACCCAATACAATTCAGTTCGACTCAGTGATATAGCGCGTTCGTGTCAGTGATAGTGTTTAGAATCAGTGCCGGTTATTTAAACCTTTAGAGACGCTAATAAAGACAGTACTAATGGAAGGTTTAAATGTTCCACTTCCACCCGAGCAGGAAGAAGAGGTTGCTCAATCTCTTCAAAAACCCAAGAAGGTCTCAAAGAGGAAAGTAAGAGCACCGATAAAGAAAACGGTTGAAGTTAAAAACCAGTTTCAACCGCTAGCCGAGATGCAAACAGAAGAAAATATGGCTACAACAGCCGCGACTACATCTTCAGCCGCAGCATCCACACCCAGTGCAACCCCCATCACCCAAGAAACTAAAATACCGCCTGTAGTCATGGACAGGGAAAAGTTCACTCTACAACAGGTTAGAAGTTTCCTAGATAAAATTAAAATTAATGAATACTATCTCCGATTAAACAGAACGGAGATTCTCATATATTTAGAAAGACCGGCAGACCGACCAATACTCCTACAGCATTTTAATTACTGTGGAATTGGTCACCACTCATATGCTCCCCGCAAGACATCAAAAATGCAAAATAAATATGTCATAAAAAACCTTGACATATCTATCCCCATAACTGATGTGAGCGAGGCATTCAAGACAGTTCAGGCCACGGACGTCAGACGCCTACAAAAAACTGATCCAGAGGGCAGAAAAACCGATTTAATGCCCATTGTCATCACAGTACCAAAAGGAACAACCGTAAAGCATATACAGGACACGGTAAAACATGTTAATAGATGCAAGTTTACCGTAGTAAACTACATACAAAGAAAGGAAATACTCCCACCTCAGTGCTACAAATGTCAGCAATTCGGGCATACTCGAAATTACTGCGGACACAAAGCAAAATGCGTACGCTGCGGGGGAGAACACGAAATATCCCAATGTGAGCGACAGGGCGTGCCGAAGTGCACGAATTGCGGCGGAGCACACGTCGCATCTTACAGACAATGCCCTCACCGCAAACAGCTAGAGGAATTAGCGGAAAAGAAGAAAGAGGAGAAAGCCGCCGCTAAGACTAAAACTCAAGTAATAAAAAACAGCGCAAAAATTCGCCAGGGCACGGATTTTGCGTCATTACTGAAGCCGTCCCCACCACCTACCACCAATAGGGCGGAGCCAGAGCAGACTAGTCATCCCTCCCATCTCCCACCAACTACAGAAGAGGCTGCGCATGCGCAACATCAGACCTTACCCACACCACCTTCAACTGACCAATCACAGCTCATGGTCACGCTGGTGGGGCAGATGGGCACCATGCTCACCCAGTTCACCATTCTGATGCGGGAGATGACAGCGGCATTAAGGGACATCAAGAACCAGGGCTCCAGCAAATGAACAGCTTCACCCTGCTTAACTACAACTGCCGCAGCCTCGTCTCGAAGAAAGATGAAATAGAGATGCTCTTGGCAATAACGCAGCCTTCTGTCGCAGTCTTCACAGACACTAGACTCCAAGGACCACCGCCCTACCTACGTGGGTACGGCGTAGCCATGGACAACCAGCACGACCCACATGGAGGTGTTCTCATAGCGGTGAGGCATGGCGTAACGTGGAAGAAAATGCCTCCTCCTATGAACACTCAAGACGCCCGAATAAGCCATGTGACTGTCCAAGTGCTCATGGGCCAACCCACCTACATCACAGGCATCTACCGGCGCCCAAGGGGGTCGCTAAGAGAGCTACGGCTACTAGTAGACACCTGTGGGGTGAAAACTAACCATTGGCTCATAGGAGACTTGAATGCAAGACACAGTTTATGGCATAATATCAGGTCCAACGCAGCTGGGAGACATCTGGTGAAAACCGCTTACACGGTTGTACACCCGTCTACCCACACTTTCCGCCACGATGGAAACGGCTCCACATCCACCATCGACCTACTGCTCACCAGACAGCCCCATCGTATCACAGGTTGCACTGTCACCGATTTTATCACGTCAGACCACCGCCCGGTGGTATATGAAGTCCAGGGAAGAAAACCGGTAACAGCGCAAAAGAAATTCAATTACCAGGAGGCAGATTGGAGTCGTTACAAAGAAGAAATATGTCATAGACTGCAGTCCATTCAACCGCTGAAAACTAAAGAGGAGATAAATACATACATTATCTTCCTCACTACAGTCATAATGGAGTCTGCGCAGAAGGCTATCCCCACCTACCATCCACAACCACCCCACCTACAGTCACCCCCACCACACGTCATGGCACTCATAAAGAGCAGGCGCACCTTGAAGAACAGGTACTATCGTTCCAGAGACCAGAACATCAAGAAGGCCCTAAACTCACTCACCACCCAAATCAAGAATCTGATGCGACAATGGAGAACAGCTACGTGGCATCAGCGTCTTGAAGCAACTCACGGGGACTATAGGAAGTTCTGGAAACTCACCAAGGCAGCGACGAAGAAAAGCTCAGGTGTGCGCCTGCACGATGGAGACCGCCTTCTTACCCATGCCGAGCAAGCCGAAGTTTTGGTCCAATACTTTAACCAAGACATCATTGAACGGACAGGAAATCAGCTCTCGATTCCCGATATGACCAGAGAGGACAACTACATGTTCGTCAGCCCGAAACAACTTAAAGCCATACTTAGGAGATCACATGGAAACCGGGCTCCTGGTCATGAAGGAATACAGACAGTTCTCCTTAAACAACTGCCACGCAAAGGAATTGCTCATCTCACGAACTTGTACAACTCGTGCTTGAGGCTGAGATACTTCCCCGAGAAATGGAAGCATGCTATCCTGTTTCCACTCCTCAAGCCGGCTAAACCGGGAGACAAACCAGATCACTACAGACCCATAAGTTTGCTGCCGCACCTCGCTAAGGTTTACGAAAAGATCATTCTGAATTACCTTCGGGAATTCTGTGATGAACACTCCGTAATTCCTTACGAGCAAACTGGTTTTCAAGCCCAACTCAGCACCGAACATCATCTCATGAAGTTACAGCATGAGATAAACACAAACTTTAACAGAAACGAAGCAACAGCCATGATCTCAATTGATTGTACAAAGGCATTCGACTCTGTGTCTCATGGCATTTTATGCCATAAGCTCATTGATCTCGAATGCCCAGAGCAACTCTACACAACGATTGCCTCCTTCCTCAAAAACAGAAGTCTCTCGGTGCGAGTCCAGGATGAGCATTCCAACACAGTTCCCCTGACGTGTGGTGTACCACAAGGAGCAGTCCTCTCTCCAGTGCTGTTCTCAATATATACAGCGGATGTAGTTGGCAAGAACTACAAAAAAGCCACCGTTGCTGCGTACGCAGATGATATCGCCATCTACAGTCGCAGTGTTAACCCCAAGACAGCACTACAACAGGCCGAACACACATGTGATGAGATAGTTCAACAGCTGGAAAATCTCAACATCCAAGTAAACCCAGCAAAAACGGACTGTGTAGTGTTCTCTCACCAAAAGGGGAAGAAGAACAGACTGCCGAAAAACCTCAGAGTGGCCAACAAAAATATTAATCCATCAAACTCCATAATGTACCTAGGCATAACTCTGGATCGACACCTCCACCTGACCACACACATCCACAAGAAAACGAGATCGGTTAGGAGAAAATCCTACAGATTGCACCACCTATTAACATCCCCAGCCCTCTCACTCCGCCTCAAGCTGCAGGTGTATAAAGCGATACTCAGACCAGCACTACTCTACGGAGCACCGCTGTTCACCCACATCACAGAATTCGCACATAGACACCTCCAGAACTTTCAAAACACCATGTTAAGAAAGATAGTAAGAACAACGGTGTGGAAGAAAGAGAAACCACCGGCTATCCACAGCTTACTAGATATCCCAACAGTCCCAGAATTTATCAGGAGGAGGCATATTAAATTCTTGGACTCCTTGAAATATCTACAAAACCCCCTTTTCTCGACATTAACACCAGCACCTCCGCCAGTGAGATGGCAGATGACAATAACGGAATGAAGCGACATGGACGCTCTAGTGTAAATAATGTATATATTAGATTTAGTCTTAGTTTTAGTTATAATTTATTTTTGTGAATTCAGAACAAAGACGTGCCCCAGCGTCTTTATAGAACAAGACTTTCAATCATATTAAATTCCATGCACATACTAACTTCAAAAAGGCTTTAAAATGAAACACAGTTTCAGTAAAAAGCCAAACACCACTTGCATATAATTGTATATAATTTTAATTAACACATTGTCTTTATCCATAGGGGCTTAGGAAAAAAAAAAAAAAAAAAAAAAAAAAGTAGAGGGAAATGAATGTAAACGAACTGATATGACTTCGATATTTAAAATATTATCAATAATGTTTTCAGTGAAGCTAATATTATTCTTAATTATTAAGGCTACACCGCCGGAAGCAGTCGAACATTCTCGATCCTTTCGTAAGATTTTGTAACCTGGGATTCTAAATGTGATGTTTTGAGATAGATGTGTCTCGGTTATGCAGGCTATGTCGATGAAATTTGATTCAAGAAAAATTTTAAATTCATTTCTTTGAGATGATATGCCATGCGCATTCCAGTTTAAATTTTTTAATTTTTTTAGTTCTGCAGTCATATATAAAAAATTAATATTTGGAAATAAATGAAATAATACGTGATCTGGAATAATGCGCAGTTAGCCTCGAACGAGTTAGTAACAGATAAGATAGTGTTTACTTAAGGGTCCATTAGTAAATAAAGAAGCTACGAGCGAAGATAGGTGTGTCATAATTTGTGGTAAATACGGTTTGATAGCATCGATAATAATTTTAGTTATTGTTGACAGTAAATTATGGCCGTTTATTTCAATGTTTTGATTAACTGTGAGCTGAGGTTTCGTTCCGATTGTTTTGTTATCGGTCTAATGGTGTCTGCGAATGACTGTTTTGAAGTAATTCTGGAGGCAGGTCTAGAAGAAATATTCTCAGTTTTTTGACTAGTTGGCTCTAGAGGTGAATTTACTCTATTTTTTTATATTTTGATAATAGACGCAACCCTTGTAGGTAGCTGCATGGGCCAATTTACAGTTTACACAAAATGGCTTATCTGTGAATTTTAACGGGCATTTAGAGAAGTGGTGTTTTTCTTTGCATTTAACGCACCGAGGCTCTAAATGACAATAATTTTTTGTGTGGCCGTACCTCTGACAGTTGGTACACATGGGGATATCATTTTTCTTGTGTTTAGGTTCGACTGTAATTAAAGCAGAAAATAAATTGTTAAGATTGAAAATGTCATTAGCCGTTTCATTGTTTATAATAGACACTGAGCAGAGAGGAGTAGGTTTCTTATCTTTATTCAATATTCTGGAAACGTAAACAACTTCGAACTGTTTGGAATTTAACTCTGCCTTTAATTCATCTTCGGTTATGCTATAAGGGACCTTCCTTATGACAATGTTTAAATATTTATTTTTATCTGAGGAAAATGTGTGATATTCAATTTTTTCTTCATCGTAATATTTAGTCATAGTTCTGTAGTCTTCAATGGTTGATAGCATTATTTTTGTGTTGTTACCGGCCAGTTGCGTATTAAATGGTCCGATACATAATGCATTTAGGTCATTTAATAGAAGTCTGTAATTGTTAGCATTGTGTAAAAATATCGGTGGTATTCTAATATCATTGGATTGAACATTTGGGTTATTTTTATAACTAGTACTTGCTGTAGTGTGCTTATCGGATGAAAGGTCAATTTCAGTAAGATGATTAAAGCTATTGCTTACTTTAATTGGAGCGATTTCCTGGTAGTACTTGCCCATTTTTTTAACTGGTGATCGGGATTGAGGTGAATCAATAGCTTCATGAACTCTCTTCTTAGAACAGGATTCGTCCGTATGTTGGTCTACGTTCGTTTTAGTAGTGAGGGAAACACCGGGCGAATCACTTAATTCTTCGCCGGGTTTCATTAATTACATTAAAAAAAAAAAAAAAAGACAAAATACATGAAATAAAATGAATAAATGAAATATAAAAACAGACCGAATAACTCCACAGTACAACCGCACTCCATGAAAGTCAGAGGCCAACTCAGTTTTTATGTTAAAGGAGTAGATCTATTTTTTTTAAGTACATTTTGAGTAAAGTAAAGTTTTTATGGCATAGCTGCAATAAGACATGTATGTTTTACATTCTTCAATAGGTGTTTGTTTTGACACTGGTAAAGAAATTCATATTATTTCAAAAATATAATCATGTATTTCCAAGGGAACCATTAGAATAAAAAACTTTGACTTTATGTAACTACGTGAAAATAAAAATAAAATAAAACTAATACCTTACCACTACTATTTATCCAAAAAAAACAACAAAAAAACTAAGATGTGTCCTTTAGATCACACGATAAAAGTGAAAACTTCACCAAGGCGAGTTAATAATATGAAACATAATAGCTCATCATAAAGAGGATGAAATGCTGAACATTTCCTCTCGCTTGACAGTATGCAGGTCTGATTATTTGTTTATTAGATATTTTAATCCATATGCAAAAACACTCCAATTAGTCGAATCCAGCCGACTTTGTTCGAGCGTTACATATCGGAAACCTGACGGCTCAATCTAATTCACTCTCCAATAAAAAGTTCAAAACGCGCCTAAAGAATTTTTCACTTCAAGAATAACCAGCAATTGTAAAACCTACTTTTTTATCCCATTCCGATTCCGAATCTTCAGTATACTTCAAGGTTGTACACTTCTGTTTTATACTATAAATGCAATATAGAAATAAATCATATAATTAATTAATATTTACACACAAACTCACATGATTACATGATAATATACATTATGGCTACTGATCAGTTCCTATTGGTCGTCGTCCTACGCTGTAAATCCTAAACCCTTCCTCAATGCTCGATCTGACAGAAAATTATTTTTCGAATCGGACCAGTTGTTCTTGAATAAAATCTTTTAAAAAACCAAACTTCTCATTACTGTATTATATAATTATTATTTCGTCGTGGTCTTTTACCTACTATTGATGCATTCATTGTTGTGCAAAGATTTCCCGATGGATTTCACCGTACTACATACTCCGCCTATTATGGTCTTTATTTTATTAGAAACTAAAGTTTTTTAAATGTATTCGTTCAATAGTAATTATTGTTGTAAATCACCAGGCAAAATATAAATGTGATATGATATGTCTTCAATGTTCTATTTTTATTAATTCCATATTATGGTATACATATTATTGTTATATATTCTAATGAATAAAAAGTGCAAATATTGACATTTTTATCGAAAATTTTTTTGCCTGCTGTTCGCATACTTTTCGGCACATTTATCTCTTTTTTGCGATTGAAATTTGCCACAACGAAACGCGTCCAGTTAGGTCTTCGATTCGAAGATTTTTGATATTAGGTTCGACTACTGTTTTCGATTCTCTACTGTTTTCGATTCCTAAACCTTCTGCTGATCATGAGGTAGATAACTTCTTTGGTAGATCCCAGACTGATGAACTTACTCAAGACTATGTACACACTCCTCAAAGATATACGGATAAACAAAAAGATCCACTTAAAAAAACTTCTAACTTTTTAATAAATAATATTATGACTCTTAACAAACGCACTTTGGTACAGAACTAAGAAAACCCTACATACTTATTTCCACCTGCCAACAGTTGACCATCACATAAGGACTCTTTACAGACGATTTCATAATAATTTACATGGACATACTAACTTAATAATAACATATACGGCTACACATGATATGTCTATTAATACGAGAAGCCTTCTCCTAAAGGACGTTGGATGAGAGACCTCCTTCCTTAATAAACCACAGCAACTGAATCAAGCCAGGAAAGAGGTACTGTTGGATGATATCCTTCCCCATCCCTAACTTATCAGTTTCATTACTTTTAACAAACCATCTGATGATTTTCAAACATTTATCAACAGATACAGATCAATATTTGAAGTTAAAAATTGGTGCCAGCTTGTAGATAATTAATAAATTATAAAAAAAAAATATATCAACCTATCTTTCCCTTGACGTATAACGTTCCTGTCTGCATAACACATTCTTAGCTCGTAACTGTACCACTAAGTGTAACATACCTATAAGTACGTGTTCCATGGAGTACATGTTTTTTTTTGTTGCAGATTGTATTAGATAAAAAAAAAGGGCCGGTGTCAAGTCGAGATTATTCACACTTCAACCGTCTTCCACGGAATTTATGTACCAGGCAAGAACGCCTGATGTAGGACTATCTGGAGAACAGAAATTTCGAACAGTATCACGGCCTTTCACCCATTACCCTACTCTCAGCATCATGTCCACCTGAGACTATAGACGAGAGCTGCAATTAAACGGGTCACTCACGTTTTTGTCTGCATTGTTAGTATAATTATCTGTTATGCTTAAGTAACAATTCTTGTTTACCATCAATACTAATTAATGAATTGCTTCAAGTATGCATAAATTATTGATATATACTAGGAATGGATTGGTTAAGTAAATGTACTATCATAAATTTATTCCTTCTCTAGAATTCCGTTACTTTCTTACTTCCGATAAATATATTATTACTAAAATACACATTACTTCTGGTTTGGAGTGTTCTTTATTTTTTATGAACTATGAAAACACATAAACATAGTTTGATTTTGAGTGTACAATATGTTATTTACGGACGCTTGAAAACTAGTCCATGAAGTAGGATGCTGTGTTCTAAGTTTTTTTTTTTACTGGACTTACTCAGTTTTTACTGGAGAAACGGTAGCAACAGGGGAAGTTCGAATACAAATAGACGACTGAAACTGCCAATTGGTAACGGACTCGATGAATGCATTACTATTAGATATTTAAAACATCAGACTGAAAATTAAAGGGGGCGGGGCGGCCGAATAGGCTAACGCGTGTGTACAGCACCGCGAGTTGTCCGGTAACCAGATAACCGAAGTTATGAGAGATTAAAAAAACACGAATTCGCGTCCCGGTACCGGAGGGGATTTTAAATTCCCCACCCTCACCCTCACCGGGGGGGGGGGCCCGGAAAAAAACCCGTATAGCCCGTAGAAAATTACACTGGCGAAAAAAATTAGAAACATTTCGTGGCTTATATGGGCTATATGGGTAAAGAAATGATGTTTATCTTGGTCCCTTACCGCTGATCACTGGAAATGAACAACCAGACTCAGAAGCCAAAAGACCAAGAGCCCAAGAAAAAAACAGGTTGCATCAATTAATGAAGTTTGTTTAGAAGACTTCTGGAAAAATAAAATAAAGAAGAATGTGTGGAAAATGTGGTAGAATAAATGAGAACAAAAACTGTCTAAATTAAAGGAAATAAGAACTTCTCACTGATACTTCAAGATATAAAAAAATATCCTCTGGCGAAGTAAGGATTTGGTATTCTGTGTTTCAAAATGTCTATTTACTAAAAAGACATCCTCCAACTTGTAAGGATTTTACAAGACTGTCCTACATTCAAAACTGTGAGGTAAAAATTCGATATGGTACCAAATCTAAAATACTGCAAAAAAAAATTGAATTCTTAAAAAGCTGTGAAATCTATTACAGAGTTGAAAGTTTTGTCAGTGACTCGGCAGTGTGGAGGCCAAAAAACAACAAATAAATTTTAATATGAATATATGTACATGGCTACTTTGTTCATTGATATCTAACCGAAAACTCGAAGGCTAATTTTCGTTCCTATATAATTCCTTTTTCCTCACACAATTAGCCTATCCAATACGAATTTTATATGGTGATTTTAAGATTATACTGCATCATAGTATTACTTTGTTTATACAATATACAGAAAAAAGTTTAGCTTTAACTGGACAAAGTAAAACGACCGGAAGTTAAGGAAAATATTGAAATCAATACTGTAACAAATTTAATACTGGAGTAATTGAACATTTCTTATCAACAATATAGCGTAGATAGAAAATAGAGAAGAAAACGACAACAATGTTATTTTTATCGAGTTTGTTGACAGAACAAATTGATTTGACTTTGAAAGGGAATTGATCAAATCATTTACTTTAAATTTAGCATGGCTACGTAATACGATGATGATTCTTCTTTTTCTTTTATTTTTTTTTCTCCAGTGCCTGAGTTCATTGGTAAAACGGTGTCTGTATCCATCTTTGCTCTAAGCGATTGATAATGCCATGGATTGGTAGATTTTATACCTTTCTTAACAAAGGCCAAAAGTTATCTGTTGTATCAAATTTATTTCCTTGATCATGTTGTTTTCGAACGATTATTAGTTTTTTTTTTTTATTAGTTTCTTTTTGTCTCTGACTGAAAAAGAATTAAGTTGACTATTTCTTTATTCTACCTAGTTTGTGCCGACAGATTTCCTCTCACTTCAACTCCTTTTTGAGTCACCAAGAATTATCATAATAGATTTGAAAGTAGCTATATATGGTAAATATTATATAATCACGATAAGCCAATGTTATTTGAAGATATGTTAAATTTTTATGATGCACCACACCACACAACTTTCTTTTTACCTTCTTTAAAAAGAAACATTTTTTAAAACTTATTATATCCTAAGAATTTTACCATTTATTTTACATTCAATAATATAGAAGTAAACAGCTTTTAGTCAATCTTTAACTTTAATTCTCTAGTTTACGAATTTCTATGTCAGATATGAATTATTGAAAAATCTTTAGCTTTTCAACGGCATGTTCTACATCCTTTCTACAACTCTGTTTCTGTAAAAAAAAAAAATATTCAACCTGGGAAAATATTTCTTCCATTTTCTCCTTTAGTTAATTATCAGAATATCTCATAGTTGTCTATTTTGTACTACTATTAACCGTGATATATGGTAATTATTTCAAATAAACCTTATCAAAGGTACTTTGATAAGAAAGTAGTGACTAATGTTTGACATTTAACACATGTCAGATTGTTTTAATTAGGATAAGATCTGCCTGATTTTAAAGATAGTTTGATGTACTTTTAACAACTTTGGACGAAATTGTTTGAGCCGTTTTTGAGATAATTGTAAAAAATGCGTAAAACCTAGTTGCTGTATCATCCCATATAACTTTAAATAATGATAAAACTTAAGTACCTAATTTCAGTTTCATACTTATTCTTGTTGAGTGAAACTGTTCACATGCACACAGACAATTTTTTTGGGTCTTAGCTGCACTTTGCATGACCAAGACCAAGAGTGGTAAAAAAATATTTAAAAAAAAATTAAAATTAAGGTAAAATAGTTTAAAATACTTGACAATTTTAGTTACTATATGTTAAGAATTGGCCGAACCAATATACTTTTGCATTTAACTCTTCTAATTTTTATTCAGGGTTAATTAGGTTTCTCCTATCTAAAAAATTACAGTAATATCTCTATAGCAATAGGCTAATAGGTTACTGCAAGACTGTAGAGAGACTCTTGCGCAAGACCAAGACCAAGACTCATCTTGGTCTCGCATTCGGGCAACACCACTATTTAGACTCAGGGTACCTTAAACTTTATACTTTCGTTAAAAAAAAGTTGTTTAAATCTTTTTACTATCGCGATACATTTCATTTCTATACCTATATTAAATATATTAACAAGCGATTGTAAAATATATCAGTTGTAGAAATGAGTAAACTAAGTCTATCCTTATTACAGGTACAAAAGACCAAGCGGGTCTAAAATATTTTAAACTACATTTAAAGTATCCGATAATATTTTCTTATATATATCAACGATTTGTCAGTTTTAGCAGAAAAGTTGCTATAATATTTCTGGGTAGAGACAGCCACCAGTCAACACATCTCTATTGTTCCGTGTTTTGTTTCGTTTAAATTGTTTGAATTTTACCATTTATTTTTCTTTTATTAATTTCTCAATTATTATAATTTTATTGACAGTTCGTGGTTTCTTACAATTCAACGAGAAGTGAACGTAATTAAATTATGAACTTTTACGAGCTACGGGACTGTAGTAAATAACTGAGTTCTACAGGATTAAGCCGTCTGTTGTCTTACGGATCATAACATCCCGTCTTATTATTGTAAGTAAAACTTATTTACATTATTATTACTTTATTACTTACATTACTATTACATTGCACGATATGCAGCAGCACCATCACTAGAGATGAAAACAATATGTTATATTGTGCTAAGCGCTAACTGGTATTTCACAGCAGGTTCTGTAAAATTAGCGATAAAGACTTTGAGGCTCAAAAATCCTCAAAAAAAAGCATAGTTTTGTGTAGTTGCGATCAGGCTAAAAAGAGTACGGCAGGCGGTGAAAACATTGATCAAAATTGCACCACGGAACCGACACCGTCAGAAATTCTGGCGGCAGTACAGCGTAGAGATGGGCAGTACTCGATTACTTTCATGATTTGAGTAATTTTATTAGGAAAAAGTATCGAGTATTTTCTGTATTCGGCCTGACATCGGCGAGTACTGAGAGTACTCACGCTGCGTTAATCATGATTTAGTTAAGTACAGAAAATACTCGCGCTGTTATATCGAATTACAGAAAGTACTCAGCCAAATTCCTAAAAAGAGTACTTTTTATTTTGAAACTACGTCATTCCTAAAAAGAGTACTTTTTATTTTGAAACTACGTCATTATTATAAACAGTAAAAGTGTTTTCTTTTATTTCCTTCAATAATAGCGGCCATATTCAACCAAACCAATTCTAACCCCCCATTAATCGATATTAGACTAAGCATCATATTTTGGGGGGCCTTTTTTATAAATTATACTATCGGGTTTGAGAAAGTGCCACCGGGCATCGAATTTTCATAACTTTTCCGATTTAATCGATACCAGGGCCGACTATTATGTTTTTCGGGGCGCTATTTATGAAAATGTTTTCGAATTTAAAAATCTGGTGCGCGCAACACACAACTTTCACTTACTCTTTGAACTTTTAATAAAAATTATTTTCTGGCCATGTTAGGCTATTATAAAATGTTTTAAATTGCATTTTAAACTGAGCTAAAGCTAAAAAAACACAAATGCTATTAAAATAACAAAAGTCCTGTTTATTATATCACCGGTTGATTATGAATTGTACGATTCGTTGATTATGGATTGTTCGATCCATTGATTATGGATTGTACGACTATAAGTCATTAAACTGTTATTTTCCATTGCAAAGTTTATTACAACGGAATTAAGAGATTTGCAGTGTCTGTCATAGGCAGGTCAAAAGATGTCACACTAATTGTAAGTGGATTCTGTTGGAATATCGCAAAAAGAAAAATTATCAAACTATTCACTAATTTAATTTTCTAAAAGGTTACATGATGATTTTTCGGAATAAACGGACGATAGATATCTAAATATTTAAATATATTATGAGATCTAGAGTTATTAAACTACAGTAAATATATTTAGGGTTATAAACGTATCTATGAAATATTTTTGTATTACACTTCTTTTTTCACACGAGTACAATGAAATGGTAGTGGAATATCACAAAGGGAAAATCTATCGAATTATTCACTAATTTAGTTTTCTAAAAATATATGACAATATTTTGGAATTAACTTTAATACCTAATTATTTATAGAGAAATACTTCATTAAAAGTAATGCTGCCCTACTACATAGGGTTGCTTCGTACACAACATACTTATCAATCCATACGGACATTAATTTTATATTATATTTTTCTTTTTTTTTTCTCCCCCTTCATAACAATACTCTTACAAATTATCAACAATAAACCATATTAAACAATAGACATAGCATAATAAACACTTTCCCAAAATAAAAAAACATTCCTTTTTTTCTCTTTAAATTCAATCAACCTCCGTAATCCTATCAACTCGCCCTTTCCGTCTTACATTATCAGCTATATACTGTGCTCCTGGAAATTCCCTTTATCATTGGCTTCTTGATTCCTTATTCCAATCACTCGGATCACGCTTTATTGCTGGAGGAGACTACAATGCTAAACACCAACGATGGGGCTGTCGAACATCCAATTCCCGTGGTAATATCCTATCTCATGTGTCATCTTCTAATAGTTATTCTATCCTCTCGCCCATGAATCCAACATATTGGCCAACATCCCTTAAAAAACGTCCTGATATCCTAGATATATTTATCGCTTCTCAGATTTCGTCTTCCCTGACCACAATAAAATCTCTGGATGACCTTTCATCAGATCATAGTCCAGTTCTGATATTATTACATTCCAATCTCGTTCCTAAACCCTCACATCCGAAATTGATTACAGGACGAGTAGACTGGGACAAGTTTCGTTACAATTTGGAAAATAAACTGGACTTAAAAATTCCGCTTAAGACAAAACAAGACATTGACAAATCCATAGAAAAACTCACTACATCAATAGCTATTAGTATAAATGATAACACTTCCATCAATAAAAGCAATAACTCACGATATAGTAACTTGCCATTAATTATTCGAATCTTATTAAGAGAAAAACGCAGAGCAAGATCGAAATGGCATAGGACTAGATATCCTTCAGATAAAACTTACTATAACGAATTGACTAAAAAACTAAAAATAGAAATTAGAAAATTCAAAACACAAAAATTACTTAACCTAACTGATAATCTTACAACTACTGACAAATCTCTATGGACGACCACAAAAAAGATACTAAAGTTTAAAGACTTTAACCATCCACTATTAACTGAATCCCAAACCTGGTCCAAATCCAATGAAGAAAAATTTCAACTATTCGCTCAATACCTCTTCCAAACCTTTAATCCACATCCTAATATCCTTAATCCACATCAAACTGAATTTATTGAAGCAGAACTGGATATCCCACTCCAAATGACTCTTCCACCTAAAGCATTTCATCCTCCGGAAATATCTAATATCATCAACAGATTACCTTCCTG
This sequence comes from Nezara viridula, assembly GCA_928085145.1. Taxonomy (NCBI): domain Eukaryota; kingdom Metazoa; phylum Arthropoda; class Insecta; order Hemiptera; family Pentatomidae; genus Nezara; species Nezara viridula. The sequence goes on from OV725077.1 coordinate 95,761,781, forward strand.
AAAAGCTCCTAGATACGACCTTATCACTTCTCAGATCATAAAACTTCTTCCTCGGAAAGCCATCCTATTCCTCACTTACATATACAATGCTGTGCTCCAATCCCCATATTTTCCTGATTCTGGGAAACTATCTATTGTCAAAATGTTACACAAACCTAAAAAAAACACCCGAACACCCATCCTCTTACCGTCCTATTTCTCTATTACCTATCATGGGCAAAATCCTGGAAAAACTCATCCTAAAACGCCTGTATCCCATCCTAGACTCTAATCATATTATCCCGGATCACCAATTTGGATTCCGCACATCGTATTCCACTATCCAACAATGTCACCGTGTGGTTGATGTAGTCTTCTGTAGTAATGTCTTCTCATCACTCTTTGCTCAATCTGCAGGCGTTCCACATGGTAGTATCCTCGGTCCCATCATCTACACAGTTTATACAACTGACATCCCAACCCATCCTGACACTGTCATCACCATTTACGCCGATGTCACATGTTTTCTATCTGTTAATAACGATCCTTTAATTGCATTCCAAACTCTTCAATCACATATCACAAGCCTTGAAGAATGGTATAAAAATTGTAGAATAAAAATGAATTCCAACAAATCCCATCAAATCACCTTTACCCTCCGTCGTAAACCTATGACCTCTTGTCCTACAGTATCCTTCAATAATACTTATTCCTGTTGAGCAAATCCGATAATTAGGACTCCACTTGGATAAACGTCTTACTTGGAATCCTCATACTAGACTGAAACGACAAGAAACTGCTCGACGTTTCCGACTGCTCCAACACTTCCTAGACAAACTCTCCAAACTTTCAATTAATTACCAACAGACTTATCTACATAACTATAATAAGACCTATATGGGCTCCTCCGTAAATCCTCCGTAAAATCGTTAATGCTCCATACTTTGTCACAAATAAAACCATTCATAAAGAACTTAATGTACCATATGTCGCTGATTTAGCTCGAGCCAGATATCTCTCCTTTCATGATAAACTTCAGTCCCATCCAAATCCGCTTGTTTCCACTCTTGCTTCTTCCTCGATTCCTGATAATCCTCCTAGGCGTCTGATAAGGAGATGGCCTCGTGATCTTCTTACTTAAAATTATTTAGAGAGTGCTACCACTAGGTTGTATCTCTTCAAGCCTGTACATGCCATTATTTATATTTGCGCATATTTACTAGTTGTATTTGTATACAGTTGTAAATTTCATTAAATAAAAAAAAAAACTATTTCTTTCATTCATTTATTATAATTCTGCACCCCTTCTCTTCCTTCTTTCCCCTTAAGAAAAGAAAATTGTTTTGGGGAGCTTACTCACCATGTATGCACCCATCGGTTTTAAACGGATTTAAACGTTTCTGTGCATGTTTTGAAATTTCATTAAATTTCTGACAAAATTCTTGCCAAAAAATCATCTGAATCCGACCAGTTTTAGCTTTTATAATATATACTGTTTTTTATATGCTGATTTCAATGGTGGCTCACTTGCCCGTTTACATTGCTTGTTTCATCTAAGGAATCGTATCCTAATGATTTCACTGATCGGATTTTAGGAAAATGAATCTATTTCAATTGTTTTGTTTTTTTCTAATGGACACATTTAAAGTTGTATTTTTTTTTACATTCACTTACGTATATATGTAATATATACTAAGGGTAAGTATTGTGATCGAGAAAATTTTTGAATCTGAGTTTTCAATGGATATAGATGTTTTGAGGTACCCTGAGTCGAAATGACTAAGTCCCGAAAACTGGTCTGTGTGTCTGTCTGTTTGTATGTTAGCAGTTTCGCTCAAAAACGAAAAGTCCTACGAAACTGATGTTAGGTATTTAAGATAGGTATATGCCTTAGATGTGACGGCAACTTTTTCCTTAAAATCGGCTAACCGGAAGTGCCACTTTATATCAACGCTAAAACACATTGTCACAATTTTCTCAAAAACGGCTCTAACAATTTTGATTAAACTCGGTGTATCATTGTATAATTAAGTGTTCTTTAATATCAATTAGGTTTTATCCCCATTGATGTCACTTTACAGGGCTTAAATGCCCAATGTTCATATACGTCTTTCTCTAAAGTAATGAAAAAATGCTAAATATAACTTTTGAATGAATTTGATAAGTTAATAAAGGGGAAAAAATGTAGAAAAACCTGCGTTGCTATAGACTGTAGCACCAAAGCGAATGTACCGATTTCAATGAAACTTCGCTAAAGTCATTTTTTCGACACCCTTTAAATTTATCTATATAACATACTTCAACGAAAAGAAGCTGAAAAAAAGTTACGAGCGATGGTAAAATTAAATTCCGAATAACTCAAAAAGTATACACTTGTTTGTTGATGGTTTTTTAAAAGTTTATGGAATTTCCTAAAAAAACAAAAAAACATCGTTAAGATCGGACCCTAACTCTATAACTATCGGAGGGTCCGATAACTAGGAGGAAAGATATGGTCTCTAGTATTTTTTCCTGAAGAGGCGAAAATTTGGGTAAATTTAAAATATACTATTTTAACTATTGAGACTAAAAAAACCTTTTTTCTACAGATATTTAATAAAGTATCTTTCCTAAGAACATTTTTCATAAGAAATAAGTACCTAAATTTATACCTTTATTTTCAGTTCTATATTTCAACATTCCAATCACCACCTACGGAATCAACTTACTCATATTCTGCGTAGATAACTTTTTCAACTAAAAATATCACTCAAATGACATCACTTAAAAATATTGAAATTGGAGTTAGTCATTCTAAAGTTTATAAAAGTGAAGAAAGTTGTGTAGTTTATAAAAGCAGATGGAGTGATAAGATTTTTATTGCCTGTTGTTGATATATTTTGTAATTATAATGGTCTTAATGAATTGTTATCTGTAAGCTAAGGTTATAAAGACATGTTTTACTAATCCGAAACACTACATAAAATATTTGTATACGCTTTTTCTTTCAGATAAGAACAATAAAATGTATTTATTAAAAATTGCATTGCTTATATTCGGTGGATTACATGTACTTATTTTGTGAAACTATATAAATTTTAAAAGCCTCTATTTATTTATTCTATCCAGTAGCATAAAAGTACGCATAGAAATAATAATTAATTAATTTAATTTATTTAACAATAATAATGAATTTATAAATAACATAAAAGTAGACAATTAGTTATTAGTTTTTTGTCGTTCTTCAATAACTTTTATGACTTTATTTATTAGATGTTATTTTTCTAATAATCACAGTTTCTCACACATATACTCTATTATTTCCGGAAATTAATTTGAACTTGAAAAAACGTTCTTTCTTTTTGAAAATTCTATATTTAGGCCCTGTTAGGAGTATATATTGTCGGTGGAGAACTCGTGATATATTAGCAGTTTAGGTACTTAAGAGTTATTATTTTGGGCACTTTGAGATTATGAAAAAGTGCCGCGCGTTTTTCACTTTCTTTATTTTTCTATTTAGTTTTTGATTTATCTTCCGTTAGGTGTTAGTTTATCTTCACTAATCTCGCCCAAGACTTAATTATTTAGGTTAACAAAAATTTTAGAAAAGATGTGTGCGTATGTAACTGATTATGTATGAAAATAGGAAATGTAAAATATAAAAAATGTTATGGGATCCATTATCCTAACCTTAATGCGGCCTCTAATAATGAAAAGGTTTCCCGTCTATAAGCCACATCAGTCAGGATAAAACCTTGCTTGTATTAAGTACTTAAATTAATTGTACACCGAAATAATTAGTTGGTGCAATCATGAAAGTATTGTAAATGTTATCACCCATTATAAGATTGTCTACTTCTTGATGTACCCATCGTCCATTATAAGATTATCTAGATCTTGATGTATTTCTTACTAGTTATCCTCTGCGTAAAGGATATCACGATCTGTGATGGAAGTGAGACGCCTCACATATTCAAATTCCTACCCACGTTAGGACTAATGTGTGTTCCTCTTTCATGATTGCCGATGAAATTGGACATCGCGTGGATAACCTTACCGCTGCGGTAGTCATCCTCGTGCCATTAATGCTCAGCCCTACCATTGTCCACGTATTTTGTACTGCTATACCACGTTCTACGCGAGCACGTTTGTGGTCACGGTTGATTCTTGTACAAAATGAGTTCTTAAATAGGAATATGACCCCCATAGGAAACTAAAATAAAAACAAAACTATCCCTTTGTTTTCTCTACACGCAATTGTTAGATCTATTGACTCTTATTGTTCTTTTTTTCAGGATTATGCCTCGAAGAGAGGAGGGCAGGAGGCGCTCCTCGAAGCTATGAACACCAAGTACTACTACTACACTAGGACGAAAGGACTTTTCAGGACTTGCTTTCCAAAAGAGAGACCTCCTACAGGTATTTTAAAGTTTATCTTAGTAAATTAAATTACAATATAATATAATGCAATTACTAACCTTATCTCTGTCAAAAAAAAAAAAAAAAAATTGGTGTTCGCACCGCACAACCTTCACATACTAATCTGCTTTGAGTAGAAATTAATTTTTATTATAATTTCTCGGATTTTTTTTTTTTAGCGGTACACTCTATTTCCGATAATACTTTACGGGATCAAACATTTGAGGAATTATTTCGAAGAGTAGGTAAACATATTATGTTTTCCTCGCCCGTAATACTGCTGGAAATATATTCAACTTCAAAATATACTTCATTTCGACCACTCTCAAAACAATACAATAAAATACGGTTTAAACCATTTTAGTACCTCTGCCAAGTCTGTTGATCATTTAACGATAAGAAAATAATATGAGAAAAATGGATAATGAGAAGAGGTAAAGCCATTTTAGCAAACAATTTGCAGCAATATCATAATATCGACAGGAATATAGCTACGTTGAATAAATAATTAAGGTTTCGAATGATGTATAGTTTTTGGGTCAGACTGTTTACATATACTTCTAGGCGTTACAGCCCATTAATGAGCCATGGCCACCAAAATCAAACTGCGTTAGTTGACTTGTTTGCCGCCGTCTTCCAGTTCTTCACAGCCAGCATTGTTCTGGCATCATGGGCCGCTCCACCTTCCTATCATAGTCTCAGTCTTGCAAGCCTCCTGGTTCAGTGTATCTTTCATATGATTGAAATTATATGCAAGTAAAAAAAATAAAAAATATTTCAATTTTCATACTTTTTATTACCTTTTAATCTTAATACCTCGCCTTTAAGGCTATATGGGGTTTTCCCGGGCCAGGGGTGTGGGCGGGGATTTAAAACACTCCCCCGGCACCGGGACACGAACTCGTGACTACTATTTTAAATCCATTAGTCACTTCATGAGGCATACTTGAAATGATTATTATTATTATTTACACAACAGTTACCGTGAAAAAGCAGACAGGGAAATCACAAAAATGAATTATTTCATGACCAAGCATAAGTGCGAAATCTCTCTCTCTCTCTCTCTCTCTCTCTCTCTCTCTCTTTTTTTTTTTTTTTTTCCTTCTTTCCCCCCGCTGTACCTTAGGGCAACCCTATACCAGCGGTACATCCAATTTTCTAACTGAAAAATATGCCACGAATTTAAAGGGCTCGGTTACCAGGATTGGTAACCAAGCGGGCAGGTCTGCTCTCACTTTGATCCAAATTCTTGGGTCAAAGTGAGGCAAAATTCGGTCTTTTAGTTTGATTGGGGCATTAATTATTACGGGTAAACCTACACTAATGGGCTGCCTGCAACTGGAGGGCTGTTCCCACCAAACAGGACTCCAGTAACTTCCTACCTACTTATTGTGGGCCTATTACTAAGTTTATATATACTATTTCTAAATCTTATGATAACAATAAATTTATGTATTTGGTATATCACCGGTTTAATCTTTCCTCTCTTGCTATTTTTTCATGGAATATCCTCCTGGCGTATTTCTTAAAGGCATCAAATATCTCAGGTGTCTCCACAAGCTTGTCCAGGGACCGAGGAGGCCATTCCAACATGGAGTACTCTCCTGCCAATGCTTGTCGGGCGCCAGTGTACATTGGACATTCCAAAATCATGTGTCTAGCATCCTCAACAGCCCCGCAGTGACAATTCGGACTGGCTCTTCTATGAAAAAAATGTAATTTTTCATTTATATCTCCATGGCCTGTGAGGAGTTGAACAGTCCAGAAATCCGTCTCCACCCAGTCATTCTTGATTCTTCTCCTGACATCTGGGAAGAACTCATGGGTCAGTCTTCCAGTCTCGCATGCATCCCACCTTCTCTGCCATTCAGAAAGGACTAGTTCTTCTATTCTGTCGGCTACCTCGTCGTACCTTCCACTAGGGCACACAAAACAGCTTGTTCCCACATTTGCTGGCACTCCTCTCTTTATTCTATATTTGGCTATAGATATTTGTATTTTCAGGTCTATAGGCAGTTGTCCTGTAATCACTTGCAAAGCCGAAGTGGGTGCCGTTCTATACGCTCCTGTCACCAGTAGGAGAGATCTTCTTTGAGCTTGCTCCAGCACTCTGATGTCTGACTGTCTCAGTTTCTGGCCCCAGACCGGCGCCGCATATAATGCAATAGGCAAGAAAGAAGCCTTATATAGCGTTTCCCGGTAACTATATTTGAGACCCCAGGTGGTCCCTGCCATCGTTTTAAGGCAACTGTAACGGACAATAGTTTTGCTCTTAATTTCTTTTAGGTGGTTAGTGAAGTTACACCTCTCGCCCAATAGGACTCCTAAGAACTTCACTTCCTGAGATGGTTTTATTAGGACATCTCCTAACTTTACTCTGGGGAGAAACCCTACCATTTTTCCCTTCAAAAACAGGAGTCGAGTCTTCTGAAAATTTAAAGAGAGTTTATTTTCTCGGCACCATTGCAAGACTATGTCAGTGACTTCCGCTGCCCTTATTTCCAAATCATTTCGTGATTTTGCCTCTATTCCAACAGCAAAGTCGTCCACGTAAGCAGATGGCGTATACCCGGCAGCTCTCAATTTAACAAGGAGAGGGTTCATGTTGATATTCCATAGGGGGAGTCCCAAAACTGATCCCTGAGCACAACCCCTCTGGACTGGCCTCGTTATTCTCCTTCCCGGAAGTTGATAGTAGACAGAGCGCTTCGATAAAAATGATAATATGAGCCTGTATATATTTCTGGGGCATTTTAGTTTCTTTAGCTCGTCCATAATAGCAGGCCACCACATATTATCGAACGCGCCAGCAACATCATAGAAGAGGACTACAAAATATTTAGAGGGCGAGTCCTTAGCTGTTGATATGAGCTGGTTGATGGCATCCGTTGTTGACTGTCCTTTTCGACCTCCGAATTGATCAGGAGAGAGCAAGTCGATTACGTCTTTTAGGCGTTGCAGCATTAGGCTTTCCAGAACTTTCCCCATTACATTTAGGAGGCAGATTGGGCGGTAAGATTTAGCAGTGACTTCTGTTATACCGGGCTTCAAGATAGTAACCAGCTCAGCCTGTTTCCAGATACAAGGGAAAATGCCTTTATTCAAGCATCGGTTGTAGAACGTAGTTAAAGGCTTAATCAGTGCGTTTTTTGTATTTCTAAGAACCGTCTCAACTGCCGTCTTGCTTATTTGTTTTGCTTGGGCATTCAGTAAAAATTCTTGCAGTTTTATTATTATTCGGCTGTTTTCTTCATTTACGTTCTTATAACTTAAATTCTTCTCTGCGATAGCCTCATGACACGTATGTTTCCGATCAGGCGATGTAATTGTTTGCTGCGAAGTATCGTGATAAGATTCGGTGACGTCACGGCTGCATTGGCTGTTACTATTCAAAGAACTAGGCTGACTGTGTGATGTCTCTTTGGCTCCTCCTATCTCGCTGCTCTCCCCGCCACTTGTCAGTGCTCCTTTATTTACTATTGCTCTATCGGGTGCTGGAGACACATGCAGCTTTTTACGTGATTGAAAAGGAGTTTGTTTTTCACCTTCCTCCATTTCTGTACTTCTTGCAGTAGTAATA